>OY751313.1:25209792-26709792 GCA_963564615.1 Rhorus exstirpatorius
CGGCAGCGATTAATTAGCGACTAATTATCGCGTCGATAAAACTTTGAATTTTGAATCGTCGCGTAACCAGGTTGTTTTTTCATCGTTAGGAGTGGATTTTTGGGGAGGGGGTGATTCTAGGAATGCGAAAACGACGTTATTCTGCAGTAATAAATCAGCGGATAATTATCGCGTCGATAAAATTTTCAATTTTGAATCGTCGCGTGAACAGGTTGTTTTTTCATCGTCAGGGGTGGATTGTCGGAGAGGGGGTGATTCTAGGAATGCGGAAACGACGTTATTCTGCAGTGATAAATCAGCGGATAATTATCGCGTCGATAAAATTTTGAATTTTAAATCGTCGCGTAAACAGGTTGTTTTTTCATCGTCAGGGGTCGAATGTCGGGGGAGGGGGTGGTTCTAGGAATGCGGAAACGACGTCATTCGGCAGCGAATAATTGCGACTAATTATCACGTCGGAAAAATTTTGAATTTTGAATCGTCGCGTAAACAGGTTGTTTTTTCATCGTCAGGGGTGGAATGTCGGGGGAGCGGGTGGTTCTAGGAATGCGAAAACGACGTCATTCGGCACCGATTAATTAGTGACTAATTATCGCGTCGATAAAAATTTTAATTTTGAATCGTCGCGTAAACAGGTTGGTTTTTCATCGTTAGGGGTGGATTGTCGGGGAGAGGGTGATTCTAGGAATCTGAAAACGACGTCATTCGGCAGCGAATAATTAGCGACTAATTATCGCGTCGAAAAAATTTTGAATTTTGAATCGTCGCGTAAACAGGTTGTTTTTTCATCGTCAGGGGTGGAATTTCGAGGGAGGGGGTGGTTCTAGGAATGCGAAAACGAAGTCATTTGGCACCGATTAATTAGCAACTAATTATCGCGTCGATAAAAATTTTAATTTTGAATCGTCGCGTAACCAGGTTATTTTTTCACCGTTAGTGGTGGATTGTCGGGGAGGGGGTGATTCTAGGAATGCGGAAACGACGTCATTCGGCAGCGAATAATTAGCGACTAATTATTGCGTCGGAAAAATTTTGAATTTTGAATCGTCGCGTAAACAGGTTGTTTTTTCATCGTCAGGGGTGGAATGTTGGGGGAGGGGGTGATTCTAGGAATGCGAAAACGACGTTATTCTGCAGTAATAAATCAGCGGATAATTATCGCGTCGAAAAAATTTTGAATTTTGAATCGTCGCGTAAACAGGTTGTTTTTTCATCGTCAGGGGTCGAATGCCGGGGAGAGAGTGATTCTAGGAATGCGGAAATGACGTTATGCTGCAGTAATAAATTAGCAGATAATTATTGCGTCGATAAAATTTTGAATTTTGAATCGTTGCGTAAGCAGGTTGGTTTTTCATCGTCAGGGGTCGAATGCCGGGGGAAGGTGTGGTTCTTGGGAAGCGGAAACGACGTCGTTCGACAGCGATGAATTAGGGAAAAAATCTTGCGTTGCAATTTTTCGTTTTCAGCTTCATTACATCATTTTTGCAATGTGGCGATGCTAGCTCAATTGTAAACTGGGTTTGCCGCATTGTTTTCGAACCCGGCTAGAGTGAAATTTTTTTTTCCCCGTAATTAAATATTGGCCAAGCTACCAATCCGAACCATTCGAAGTTCTTACGAGCTTCTCGAGTCAATAACTGACCAGGTATTTTTAATGGAGTCCGTGAAAAAATAATCATTTTTTCCGTCGTCAGTGGACATCACTAGACTTAGTGAACGAATGGCTTATTGCATCCGTAATTTGTACGAGATGGCCGAGTCATGAAAATGTGAATAATTTATTGTGCTCATGATGAGTCTTGATCTCCAAATTAATTAGCCTATCGTTTTATCGCATTCGTAATTTTGACGAGTCGAACGATTTAAGAAAAAAATTATCATCATTATTTTCATGGTCAGTATTATTCGTCAAATTGACCAGGCTGTTCATTGGCTGCATTCGTAAATTTGACGAGGTTCTCAAATTACGAAAAAAAAAAAAAATAACTATCATTTATCCCATGGTCACTCATTATCGGTAAATTGACCGTGTTATTGATTTGTTGCACTGGCACTTTTTGTGACGTAAAAATTATTTTCCGTGGTTTGTGAAACTTGAGAGAGGAAACAAGCTATGGATCACCGAAAAATTTGTGATTATTAATAATTCATAATTCGTTTCCTCATTTAAAGAAAAAGTTCAATTCATAAAAATTATTTAATCAATTGATTATTGTTTATTCATCAATAAATTGGTATTAATTAATCATTTTTACGAAACATTTCAATGCAGTCACATCAATGGATAAGCGATAAACAGTAGCTGAAATCAGCGTGCGATCCGACGTTGAGACAAATGACTATCGACGGGCAACTTTGAACTGAGATCGCGGGATTTGGCGATTTCCTTCTCACTTTTCAACGGCGTGTCATTTTTAATTAAGGTCATTTCCGATATTGTACGACGACGCATTTTAATCGTTGAGCCTTCCCCTTCAATATTACACAAGTCTCAACTCTGTCGCCCAAGTCTCTCAAAGTAAAAAATGTCGATGAACGTGGGCGTGCACTCGCCAAATACCTGGATCTCATCTACGAGAACACTTATCGCAATAACTGTTACGAGAGTTGTGAGGTCATGGTAAAAAACGATTGTGCGAAAAGTTTCCACGGAATCGATCGAGGCGTTCCAGCGTAGCACTTAAAAAACCGTTCTGACTTCCTGGGTCCATATCTCCTCCGGAAGTGATCCGATTTTGGCTTATAGGGGGGGTTTTGAGCCTGCCGTGAGACCATCTTTCGACTGATATGGGTTACGGAGCTGTTCGGTATCGGCAAATATCAATCCTGGTGTGCACAACCCGCCAACGCCAGACCCCGATTTACACCGATCCGGAAAATCTACTCGCAGGCAGCCAATTTTCAATCGATCACGACGAAACTAGTCTTATTCGAAAGATTATTAAATTTACTCGAATGTATATTTTTGATTTTTCGAAATCGGTCCAAGTTTCGTCAAAATCAACAAACAAAACATTGGCCCACTTCAATTGCCGTCTACTGTACCTTTCCAGCTTTACCATCATTCCCTTCATCTCCTCCTCCCCTCTTGCCATGATTACCAGATCGTCCGCGTATGCCAGCGAATACACTTTCCCCCCTCCCTCCAGCTCTACCCCTCCCCAGCATCCCTTCGCCAACTCCTCGTCCAGGTCCGCCAACAGCATTATGAACAGCAGCGGACTCAGCGGGCACCCCTGTCTCACTCCCCTCTCCGTCCAGAATCTCTCTCCCTGCTCCTCTATTACCTTTATCCTCCCTACCGTCTCCGTTAGCACCTCTTCACACCTTTCTACCAGCCCCTCCCTCACCCCTCGATCCCTCATAATTTCCGCCAACTTCCCCCTATCCACTGAATCGAACGCCGCCCTTAGATCCACGAATAGTAGCACTAGCTCCCTCTTTTTCCTCCTTACCTCCCTGTTTATTATGTAGTTCAACACATATATGTGGTCTATAGTCCTCATCCCCTCCCTAAATCCCACTTGAGTCGGCGGCAGCATCCCCCTCCCCACTACCTCCTGTTTCAGTCTGTTTCCCAGCACCCCCGCGTACACCTTATATGCCGTCTGCGTCAGCGTAACCCCCCTGTAATCTTCTACTACATCTCCTTTCCCTTTCTTCACCACCGGCACCACCATTCCTTGCTTCCACCCCTCTGGCCATCCTTCCCCTCTGTACACCCTCGCACACATTCTCCACAAATTTTCCTTCACACGTTCTCCTCCGTACCTCCACACCTCATTCGGCACCCCGTCCTCCCCCATTGCCTTATTGTCCATCAGCTTCTTCACTACTTTCCACACTTCCTGCCTCGTCAGTTCTTCTTCTCCCTCCCCCTCTGTGTTCCTTACCGTAGCTCCCACCCTCCTCTCGTCTATCCCTCCCAGAAACCCCTTGAAATATCTGTCCCACTCCTGGATGCTTATTCTCTCATTTACCCCTTTCCTTCTCCTCCTACCTCTATTTATCACCGTCCAGGCTGGACTTTCCGTCTTTATCCCGTTTATCTCCTCTTCCCATCTCCTCCTCTCCTCCCTTTTTTTCCCCTCACACATCCTTCTGTACTCCCTCTTCTCTTCTTTGTATGCGTTTTCGTCGATTCTTCCTCCCCTCCATTCCTCCAGCTTCTTCTTGAGCCTTTCCTTTCCCTCTCTACACTCCCTGTCCCACCAGCTCTTTTGCTGCACCGCTTCTTTCCCCTCCTCCGTCTTTTTCACTGCCCCCCGTATCCTCGCTCCCATCTCCCCCATCCTACCTCTATCTCCTCCCCCTCCCACCACCACTCACCGAACCCCTCCTTAAACTTCCTTGCACCTTCTTCGTCCCAGCATCCTCTCCCTCTCCACTCTTTCATTTTCCCCTTCCCCTTCCACCCCCCTCCTTGCGACCTTACCCATATTACCACCGGCATATGGTCCGAGTCTACTCTCAAGGAAATGTAAATAATGAATGTCAATAATTTCAAAGCAAGTTGTAATTTTTTTAGCTATTTTTCTCAAAATCTCTCATGAACAAATAATAATACGTCATAACTGTTTTTGAAAGCTATTTCTTCTAGATAAAAAAATTTTTTCTCAAAATTTTGTTTTTCAAGTATTATTTTTTTTACACCATTCAAATTATATCAAAAACGCTTTTTTTTTTAAATTGGGTGAATTCTCTGACCTCAAATGATAATTTTTAGACCAGAATGGGAGTGGGACTCCTGTTTTTTCTATTTTTTTCAAGGGGATGTAAATAATGAATGTCAATAATTGCAACACAAGTTGTGATTTATTTTGCCTATTGTCTCAATATCTCTCATAAATCAATAATAATACGTCATAACTATTTTAGAAAGCTATTTTTTATGAACTAATAAAAAGAAATTTTTGCAAAAACTTTAAGAAATTTTTTTTCTCATAGTTCATGAGATATAGCTTTCGAAATCAGGTATGACGTACTCTTGTTTATTAATGAGAGATTTTGAGAAAAAAGATAAAAAAATCACAACTTGCGTTGAAATTATTGACATTTATTATTTACATTTCCTTGAAAATAATAGAAAAAGCAGAAGTTCCACCGCCATTCTTTTCTAAAATTGTTTCTTTTCATTTGAGATCAAAAAATTCACCTAATTTTTTTTTTTTTTAATGGCGTTTTTAAATTAAAATTTTTTTTTGCTACAAGAAATAGCTTTCGAAAACATTTATGACGTATTATTATTTATTTATGAGAGATTTTGAGAAAAATGGCAAAAAGATTACAGCTTGCGTTGAAATTATTGACATTTATTATTTACATTCCCTTGAAAAAAATATAAAAAACAGAAGTCCCACTCCCATTCTGGTCTTAAAATTATTGTTTGAGATCAGCGAAATCACCCAATTTAGGAAAAAATGGGAATTTTTTTGATAATTTGAATAGTGCATAAAAAAAAAGATTTGAATTTTTTTCGCCTTTTTTAGGTTGAGGTTATTCAGAAATAAAATCATAAAAATCTAAAATGGTCAGGGTCATTACCTAGGTTAATCTGCTTGAAATTTCCCATATATATGATATATGGGTGATTCAGAACTGATGTCGTTCCCGGAACGGGTGTGATGAGATTGAAAATCTGCGAATTTTTGTTTTTTTTAAATTGTTCTGCGCTGAGGGGTTCTGGAGTAATTGGCCATCAAAATTGACCCAATTAGTATGCAATTGCAATTTGGCGCGAATGTATGGGTCCTTTCATTGAAATGACCGTAGCCAACTTCGTTCGGATGAATATTATTAATTTATTATTTGTAAACGTCAAAAACAGCAGCGATGGTTTGGTAGATTATCGATAATGTTTTATTCGATGTACTGCTGTTTTTCGACGTTTTACAAAGAAATCAATTAGTTTTTGTCGTGAAATTGTAAAAATGTTGGCGTTAGTGCAATTCGTGCAAGATCAATCGATCGAAGTGATCTCGAAAAAAGAAGTTTTTTCATCTGCTGCCACTAGCAATAAAGCTAAGGTCAAATGGAATGGGAAATTTTACAGCGTGCGGGTAATTGCCGAAAGTAGTAGGTTCTGACGCAGCATTCGCTAGCTTGTTAAAATTTGTATACTTTCAAATGGATTACAGTTTTTATTCGATGTCCTTCCGTTTTGCAGTTAATAGAACAAAGCTGGAATCAATAACAGTTACGAAAGCTGGGACAATATTCAACTGGGACTTCAATTCAACTGGGACTGGAAATCAAATATTCAAGCTGGGACGTCGATTCAAATCCATCGAACAAAAAAAATGTCTCCGTTCAAGCAAACCTTAGACGTATGGTCGAGGCTACGTCTTCCCAAACTGATCCAGTACATCACGACGTTCATGACTGCTCGGTTCAGACGTTTCCCAGCTGTAGTCACAACGAACCAGATACGTGGACTGATCAGGGACGAATTGTCAGAGACGATAGTGACGCAGATGATACTCAAAGTAGAGAAAGTTTCCAAGATCAAAAGAAAGATTCCGAAAAAGACGGACCAACGCAGGTTTGCTTCAAAGACGTATGGTTAAACCATTGGAAAAAAAACCTTTCGACCAAAATACAAGAATAATTAAAATTTAGAAAATATTTAAAAAATAATGGTCATTGATATTATCGATTTTCATTGAACACTCAATTGATGAAGCTTTCACCAGCCGATTCTTAATTTTCTTCACCAATATTATTATTTTATGTTATTTCAAGATAGAGCTTGTTGTTGGAAGTGGAGTAATGATATCGGCTGCTGACTTGGACAAGATCAAGCGTAATTTTTCAAAATCTCCTAAGGACATGATCCGCAGTAAAATGCGTAGCATTATGGGAAAGGACCGACTAAAGAATATGACACCAAAAGGCCAAAAAGACTTCGAAGCAATTCCATATTCCATTCTAATGGCAACAGAAAGTACGTTATGGAGGTTTTTAATTAAGTGTTTTTTTATGTGCACACTCTAGTAAATTGTTTTCTTTGTGAGCTCTTCTGGAATGTTTGCAACATACATACAAAAAAGCCTGCTCATTAGAAATTTGTAGCTTGCTTCCACATTATTTCATCTCGTTCACTTCGCTGTCACTATGAGAAAGTAGAATTTAACCTTTTTTTTAAAAAAAAGCTCTGTCAGCAACACAATCTGGCTATGAAAAGATGTACAAGTTTCTGACCTGCAAGCTTTTTTCTATTAAATTCAATTTGAATAATTCAAAAATAATTCGAGAATAATAAAAAATAACGCGATATGAGAAGCATTTCAAAATATTCGGAATGCAATAAAATACATTTTCACAAATTCTGACCAAATTCGATGCCAAAGATCTCAAATATTTTTCTCGAAAATCCTCAAATATTTGTTTTTAAATAAGTCAACATTGATGTTACATTTATTCAGCTTACGTATCGGAAAATGTTTCGGAAGATATGAGGCTCACCCACGCCGAGTACATGCGGTGCCTAACTCTTTTGTGTGGAAACCTACGGAAATAAATCTGAACACCTTCGAAAATAAATAACAGCAACGACAACGATGGCAATAACGAACACGATAGCGATGCGAAGGACGACGACAACAACGACAATGAAGACAACGAAGACAACGACAATGAAGACAACGAAGACAACGATAATGAAGACAATGAAGATAACGAAGACAACGACAATGAAGACAACGAAGACAACCAAGACAACGACAATGAAGACAACGATGACAACGACAACGAAGACAAACGAACACATGGACAACGAAGACAACGAAGACAACGAAGACAACGACAATGAAGATAACGATGACAACGACAAGCGAAGGCAACGACAACGAAGACAACGACAACGAAGACAACGATAACGAAGACAACGACAATGAAGACAACGAATACAACGATGACAACGACAACGAAGACACCGAAGACAACGACAATAAAGACAACGAAGGCAACGACAATGAAGACAACGATAATGAAGACAACGACAACGAAGGCAACGACAATGAAGACAACGAAGATAACGACAATGAAGACCACGAAGACAACTACAATGAAGACAACGAAGACAACGACAACGAAGACAGCGACAACGCAGACAACGAAGACAACGACACCGAAGACAACGACAACGAAAACAACGACAACAAAGACAGTGACAATGAAGACAACGACAGCGACAACGAAGACAACAACAGCAAAGACAATGACAACGAAGACAGCGACAACTAACTAAACAAGAATGAAGACAGTAAGAACGGCAACGAGAAAACGACGACGACGAGAAATGCAAAGACAATAACAACAATAATGATAATAATAATAATAAAGATAATAATAACAGTAATAATTTATTAAACAAAATTAGTTGTCTGGGTTGACAGAACTAGAAGATGCTTGAGCTTTATTTATTTGTTTATTGCAAATTTATTGCAAATTCAGCCTCCACGAGCACTCTTGAGGACGCGGCCGTTATTATAAAAGGTGTTCAAAGTGTCCACCTTCAACTTCGACACACAGTCTTGTGCGCCTGATAAAATTGTCTAGGGCATGGCCGAGCCTTTCTTCTGTCACTTCAGTGAAAAAGTTCAGTAAACGTCGTTCTAAATCAGCGTCGTCCTCAATCTCGTGCTGGTTATAAATTAGCCCCTTGACGTGACCCCAAACATAAAAATCTAGGGAATTTAAATCTGGGGATCTTGGAGGCCAGCGTACAGTGCCACCAATACCGATCCACGAGATGGGGAACATGCAATTCAATATCTCGCGAGTCGCAAGTGCAGTGTGTGGTGGTGCACCATCTTGTTGAAACCAACAGTCTTCGGGAATACGCGGATCATTATTTAAAAGCGGTGCTAGCTCGTTCTCCAAAAACTCAGGATAGCTCACCCCGGTCAGGCGTTCGGGAAGGACATAGGGCCCAATCTAGTAAGGATAAGAGCATAGGGAAACGTTTCTGGGTGTGAGTTCAGAAAAAGTGTAAAGCGAAATTGTCAATTTTTCTTTGGAGGTTACCAAATGCGTATTGACGATCCCCACCTACAAGTTGATCGAGAATCGTACTTGATGTTTTCCTGTCACAATCTTGTGAGGATTTTCTCTGTCGTAGTAGTGACAGTTATGCATGTTAAATGTGCCGTCTCTACCGAATGCTGACTCATCAGAAAAAAATTATTTTTCGAACGAACGTCGGATCAGCTTCATGCTGCTGAAGCACCCACCTGCAGAACTCAAGCCGAGCCGGAAAATCTTCTTCGGTCATAACCTGAGTTCTTTGGTAGTGATAACCATGAAGTTTTTCTGCTTTAAGTGTGCGCTGCGTAGTTGAATAACTCGTATTGCATATTTCCGCGATTTTACGAATACTAAATTCTGGATTTCTCTCTACTGTGTGTAAGATATTTTCTTCATTCAAAACGGTTCGAGCTGTACATGGTGCTCCACCAACTCCCTTTCTGTTGGGAACAAGATGCCCAGTGTCACATCCCCGTGCCCAAGCACTGATAATTACTTTTGAGCCAGGGGTGCGACCACCGAATCGCTCTGCATAGAGACGTGAAGCCGCTGCTCTATCAAAATTTGCGTTAACATAGCAAGCGATCATCTGCATGTACTCCTGTGGCTCATATGGAACTCCGTTGCCTGCCATGCTATTGTGTGCCAAATAACACCAGAAAATTATTAATATCCG
The DNA here is from genome assembly GCA_963564615.1 of Rhorus exstirpatorius. Classification (NCBI taxonomy): domain Eukaryota; kingdom Metazoa; phylum Arthropoda; class Insecta; order Hymenoptera; family Ichneumonidae; genus Rhorus; species Rhorus exstirpatorius. The sequence goes on from OY751313.1 coordinate 25,219,496, forward strand.
TCCGCGAAAGCCTCATTCTGATAGAGATATTACTTATTTACTTGTATAAAAATTTCTCATTCCATTTAACTTTACCTTTATTGCTGGTAGCTGTAGATGAAAAAATATCATTTTCAGAGATCACTTTGATCGGATTGTATCAATTGCACCAACACCAACATAGATTTCACGACAAAAACGAATCTTCGCAAAACGTCAAAAACAGCAGTACATCGAACAAAAGATTATCGACAATCGACCAAACCATCGCTGCTGTTTTTGACGTTTACAAATAATGAATTAATAATATTCATCCGAACGAAGTTGGCTACGGTCATTTCAATGAAAAGACCCATACATTCGCGCCAAATTGCAATTGCATACTAATTGGGTCAACTTTAATGGCTAATTACTCCAGAACCCCTCAACGCAGAACAATTTAAAAAAAACGAAAATTCACAGATTTTCAATCTCATCACACCCGTTCCGGGAACGACATCAGTTCTGAATCACCCTGCACATGATACATATATAATAAGCCGCGAACACACACACACACTCACATGCACACACACACACACACACACACACACACACACACACACACACACACACACACACGCACGCACGCACGCACGCACGCACGCAAAATTAATGATAAAGAAAAACATATCAATAACATATCGCTAGCCAGAAGCTGAAAACTTCCACGACGATCGAATGGAGTGTTATTTAATCTGTCCATGCATTCAAGTCATAAGGAAAAATAAAACTTTGAAAAAATCCTATAATCACAAGGACAAGTCATTTCGGATTGTGAATCAACTTTTCACTTACCTCGTCGAAGGTTTCTTTGTTGAGAAAATTGACGCATGGAGAGAATGTCGAAAAACAAGAATTTTTCCCAAGAATGGGAAGATTTTTTTTACTCCGATTCTGGAATTGTTCCCCCGACCCCAGATAATTTCCTTCCACGTATCCTATTGGACATACTTTGCTAGCCAGATGCTCAAAAATACCGTCAGAAAAGTCCAATTTTTTTGAACTTGTCCATGCATCCGCGTGATGAGAAAAATAATTACCAAAAAAGGAATCCATTTTGACTTGATAGGTAGAAACACATAATGCGTGTGTCCTCTGCTTCATATGTAGTGATAAAATATTGATTGTAATTTTATTCATTTCATAACTGATAACATCTATAATAGTTTTGATTTTGCAAAATAAAAGTGATATTTCTAATGAATAAACGGTACTACATCAAATTCATTATTCTTGTTCTTTTTTATTATCTTTTTTAGGCCATATATATTCTGTACACAGGCTAACAACACACGAAATACAACATTTAAATATTATTTTTAAGGATTCTTAACGTAAGGCTTTGGATTTCTGAGGGTATTGCACATGAGAGTCAAAACCCTCATGTATTCCCCATGGTCTAGCCTGAAAGGAGCATCGACCGTGATATCTATGAATCCTGAAATAATTAAAGAAATCCGTCAACATTCTATTTTAATATTTATAAATCAATAAATTTTTCTATTTTATATTATGTTATGCAGCTATCTATCGTACGACACTATCCATCACTCGCATCTCTCTCTCTCTCTCTCTCTCTCTCTCTCTCTCTCTCTCTCTCTCTCTCTCTCGTTCTCTCTTTGCCCACCCATATTTTAAACATTTCACGAAGTAATACTGCCGAGAAAAAATATGACTCATCAATGTAGTCGGATTTTTTACACCTTACTTTGCACGAAGAACCTTTTATAAAGTCAGTATATCCAGAAAAATGCGAGAGAAAATAACAGACATGATGACATGTAGATTAGAGTGTGTGAATTTATTATTGATTTGACTTGTACTTATCGTTAATTCATGAAATGTCATCATGATTGCAAAGTTAGCACAGCCAAATGAGCACAACCGATTCTAAACAACATGATAATTTGGTGCTCTTTTTGTACAAATTTATTGCTCTGCTTAGGATTTTTTTGCTCTTACAGATTTGCTGAAACCGAAGGCTGATGTGACAGCTTCAACAAACGCTTGCACATGAACCAATAGAAGAATTCAGTAGCTCTTATTACAATAAGATAGAAATCTAGTGCTCTTTTTGTACTTTCAAAACATGCAACCTGGAAATATATCTGGCAACCCCTTGAGCCGAAAACCACCCATAATCTCTCAGAGACTCATGAAGGATCAGCTCGAAATACACAGCACCATCTGATTACAATTGCATACATTATGTGCTTTCAAGATACCCCTTGAACGATTTTCTTGATCCTCCACTCCTTAGGGCCAAAAACTATTCTTTAAATTTTGTATATTTCAATGTTCGAGAATATAAGGAGATTTTTTCCCGTACCTCTCACGGCCTCGATGACACTGATGGGGATTTTTTCGAAGCCACCTTTACCCGTTGCCGTCATATTTTTCAATTCCTCCTTTCCAACGATCGATTTCATGAGCCACCTGCACATTTCTTTTGCGTTAGTTGACCATCGCCGTTTTATTTCTTCCAACTCCGCCCGTTTTATATATACTTCCGATCCAGGAAGGAGTTCAATCTATGCGAAAATGACACCAATCAAATTTGTATAATTTCTACAATGAACGAATTTATGTTGACCTTCGAACACTCGCAGATACTCAGGACACTAATATGAAAAATCATAGGAACGGAGCAACTATTACAGACACTCATTCCATTAGAGTGTAGGAAAAACAATAATTATTTTAAATTTCGTTTTTCATCAGAATGTAATATTATCTATTTCATCCAAAAAATTTTGTATGCAAATTTTTTTTCAATTGTGACGTCACTCAACGTGTTTCAAATATTAGACTCACTGAAGATCAACTTTATTCGTTTTGAATGTCTTGTTCGTCACCAACTTATTTTGAAATTTTTCTCCAATTATAACAATAGGCGGTTCAAGGATGATCAACTGCAATTTCCTTTCTTAATCATTACTAGTTCTGCGTTACAGGTTTCAACGTCTTAGCAGACCAAAAATATAACCAAAAATTTCACCAACATCCTAGCTTTATAGTATTCATACTTGAAAATATAATTTTTCATTTAAAAAATGTTCTGAATGGTTAGCTTAATCATAGAATAAATAATGCTTTTAAATTATAAGCTCGACCTTTGCTTCCTGAATATTTCATTTCGCTAACTATGATCCTCTTATTAGGAAGTGCGTTTTTAAATGTCCATTCAATCACAGAGAAAGCTCTGTAAGTGAGAGAAAATAATATCGAAGCAAGGTTCATGTTTCTAAATTGCAGGCATTGTTCACCCCAATTTGATCTAAATCATTCAAATCTAGAACACGTTACAAAATTCCGTTTTTCTCCTTCAGTAAGCCTTTACAGCGAAACCGTATGACATAATTGAAAATTTCGAAAAATGCAATAGCGATCTGAATCCTTTCTTCGATTATTGAAAAATTTAATACCAAACATTTCGTAATGATTGGACCTGTTAAAAATTCCCCCACATATTTACTTGTGAGCAAAAATTGAAGGATAATATACTGTAACGGTACGCTTTTGTCCTTATGACATGGATTCACGCTACGCGTGAATTCGCGTTTTGTTGATATACGGAGCAGGTGAAAAGAGACTCAAATATGTTTTAATTTCTTGATTTTTTTTTTAATTCGTTACAGTCGTTTCTCTCGTATTTCTTATGTTTTATTCATAATATATTTTTTTGTATCGCAACAGCTTATGGTGTCCTGGTTGTATTCAAATTTCCCTAATGATAGAAGAGGTAGATTTTTAATTAGGAGTGAAGAGCCCAACGGCGGGAAATCCGAGGTCATCCCAAAGAAATCCGTTGCTGGCACTCGGAATTTTAAGCGGACGATCTAGGTAGAGCCCAACGGCGGGAAATCCGAGGTCATCCCAAGGAAATCCGTTGTTGGCACTCGGAATTTTAAGCGGACGATCTAAGTAGAGCCCAACGGCGGGAAATCCGAGGTCATCCCAAGGAAAACCGTTGTTGGCACTCGGAATTTAAGTGGAAGATTTTAGGTAGAGCCTAACGGCGGGAAATCCAAGGTCATCCCAAGGAAATCCGTTGCTAGTACTCGGAAATTAAGTGGAAGATTTTAGGTAGAGCCTAACAGCGGGAAATCCGGGGTCATCCCAAGGAAATCCGTTGCTAGTACTCGGAAATTAAGCGGATATTTTTTGGTAGAGCCCAACGGCGGGAAATCCGAGGTCATCCCAAGGAAATCCGTTGCTGGCACTCGGAATTGGATGAGGAAACTTGGATTCTAATACAAACTCTAAATTCTTTGCGTGATTTTAATTTACTAATGGCGTTCTGTCGTCGGGCAGAGTACTGTCTCGTCGGGACTTCGAGGGTCATTCCGAGCTAGAGCAGAGTCGGCTGGTTAGAGCTCCGTCCTCTTCTCCGGTCTCGGAGCAAAGTCTCTTCCAGTGGCCGAAATCCCTCTTTTTATACCCGTCCTGGGCCGTGTCCCAGAATCCCCTGCGCCTCTCCCCTCTCCGTTGTTAAGCCGGATCCTCATGACGCGTCTGTTCGGTGCGCTCGACTTCATCCCCTCTCCGCCATTAAGCCGGATCCTCACGACGCGTTGATTCGGCGCGCTTGTCCTTGTCGCCGAAGCGTCGTAGACATAAGGGGGGGGGGGGGGGGCTTTGCGATATCGTTACAATACATATTGAAATTTGTACAAGTCTAAAGAATTCAATTCTTTTGTAGAGATTTAAAAAATCATAATATCTTGAAAGTTGCATCGGTTCTCGCCAAATGTTGGAAACACTTATTCAATGAGACACTTGAAAAAATTGAGCCCGATATCCCAACATTTTACAAAAAAAAAAACAGCGATTACAAATATATATCAAAAATTATAAATCCACTCAACCCGATCACCGATTCTCGCTACATCCATTACTAAACATTTTTGTTCCTTTTGTATTTATGTAAAAAATTTTGGCTTCATATTCACGAAAGTGTAAGCACGGACAAATTTTCGAAAATTTAAAAGTCTTGTCAAATATAAACATATTAAATGTTCTTATAGAATGAAATAAAAAGGGAAACGGAATTAATTTTCAAGATATGTAACTAAATATTATCGAGATAGGTAAAGTCGTTGTCAACTTTTAATCATTACAACTTTGCAAAATTACGACATTCACACACACGCATACATTCGTACGAGTATTATTGAAAATTGTGTTTCTCCGATGTTTTCGCCCATCCTGCTGAATACATTGAGATTAGAAACCGATTTTTTCCGCGAAAATAAAGGTTCATACACGAGAGAATGAATATGTAAATTTTTATGCAAAGACGGAAAATTTATAAGAAGTTGCATTACATGTAACATTTTTTTCTAATAAAATCAAATGGCTTTTATTACTGGCATACATTTGCACTGTGTTTTCTATGAAGGTAATATCTTCCACGTTCCACGCAATAGCAATATTTATAAAGATTTTGTAATCTCAAACACCCAGAAATGCAGAAATTAACGTATGCAGACTCATACTGACATTAATACGAAAAGTTCAAGTAAATCGCTATACGATCATTCAGTTTTCATTAATACATTATTATAATATGCTCACAGTGCAATTCTTCGGGGAAGGCATATTTTCATCAAGAAGGGAGGTTCCTTCGTCCTCTGTGGATGAACTCTCATTTTCGTCTGAAATCAAATTATCTTCGACATGAAATTCTTCTGAAATGTTCGGCAAGTCTTGCTCATTTCCAGGGAGCTCGTATTCGCCTCCAGATCCAGAGGGATCTTCGACCACGACACCACGGGATGCTTGCACAATTCGGCCTTCGTCGTTTACTACGAGGGATTCGAGATATTCACGATTCACTAATCGACAAAAAAAAAGAAAAAAATTCATGACGACAAAATTAGTTTTGAGATTACATTGCTAATTCGCAGTGTACAATTCACAACAAATAATTGAGGGGATGCATAGAATAAGGTCCTGCTATTATTTTTGAAAATCTTTATAATGTGTGATTCATCGGTATTTGTATAGCATTTTCGTCAGAGGGATATAGCAGTACCTCTGGATTTGATAATAATATTAAATTTATAATTCAACACTTTGACTTCGGGTTATTTTTGGACATGAAAATAACATTGAACTCGTATTGTATGTGCATTTGTGATGCAATCTTTACGACTTGTGCTCCTATTTAATACGAAAATGAAGTCCCCAGGTTCGCGATATTCGTTTTTAAGTTGAGATATTGTGCAAAATATCGATGCACTAAACGATATTATGATTTTTTGAAATGAAAATAAATAAGAAAAATAAGTCAAGCAAGGCATACTTAATATTGGTGCATATTTCTCCGGTTTCACGTGAGTTCTCGGTTAATGTAATAAAACGAGAAAAATGATGGAGCGTGACATGTTTCGAAAATTTGTACGGTTCATTCAGATTGGAATTTCAGATTCGATTTTCCATATGTAATTCAATATAGATTGTAATTTACCGAAACTAAAGAAATTTTTGTTTTGTTACACGAAATATACATACCAAGTCATTTTTGTTTAAGGGAATTCGTTTTTATTTACAGTACTCGTCATTTCAAGTGGGAGAAGGTTTATTTGGCCGAGTTTAGCAAAACTTTACCTGATTTCAAAATTCCGGAAAGATACATTCGGGTACATTTAGTTACCGTTTGAATGAGACTAGTTTGATTGCTATCGTTTAAAAATTGGCCGAGTGCGAGGCGATGGCGTCAGGGCATGGAAATCGAAGCTGTGCGAACACTCCGTTAAATGGTGCTAGCCAACACCAAATCACGTGCTAACCGATACAAGTCGAATGGACATCTCTAAATGTAAAGAAAAAAAAAATTGCTCGATCGGTCAAATCCAGAAGAAGATATGGCCCCAGGAAGAAAAAACGGTTTTTTGGCGATAGCTTGAAAACGCCTTATTGATTGAGTTGAAATTTATCGTGGAACCGTATTTGGTCATGCCGGAAAACCTGGCGCGAGTAATCTTTCTCGTGGACGAGATACAGGGTATTCCAGAATGAACGGCCTCATTTATCGATATTTTCCGCATAGGAAGAGTTTCCTACAAGAATCGCGTGTTGGCGGATGTTGGATCGGAAGCATCAACGATTAAAATGAACGGTCATTCAATTCCACAAATGGCCTGTTTCATGACCGACAATCCGATGAAAAATGAGATCGATATCGCGTCATCGCGAAATTGTGGGTTCGGAGTGGCTTGATGATGGTCACTGTTTTGGCATGCGCTGACTGAATGGCTGCAGTGGTATGGGATACTCATTTAAAATTGATTATTATATAATGAAAGTACCACTTTCCATTAGGAATTAGAAATAAATGATTGTTACTTAATAATTGTTCATTATAAATTATAAAGAACTAAATGTTATTTAATTTGGTGCATTTGTTTCATATTAACATATTAATGGAAAAATAGTAATAATAAATGATATTACTGATAAATCATTGGGAAATTAATTCATGAAAATATTTATTCACGATAAATTATGAATTGTTTATTGTTAATTCTCAATTTTTTATTTATATTATCTTGATAAATTTATTACTTTCTTCATAGCAGAAAAATTGCGAAATGCTCAGCGGGATGGGATTGATCATCTACTAAGATTCTCGAGTGCCACTAGACATGCAAAAATATTAGTTTTTTTATTTTTTAATTTTTGCGGCTACAGAAAATTATAAGTGCATTGAACGATCGGAAATTGGGGCCTCAGCTTCTGTCAACAGACAAAAAATATCCATTTTTGTTATTTCACCTGTCCACTAGGTGAAAATTACAAGTGCATCGAATCGATCAACAGGTACTTTCGAGCTCCTTTCAGCGCAAGGAAAAAAGTAATAATAACTTTCTTTACCCGAGCACTTCATAACAATTACGAATCCATAGAACGATCGACAGGTAGGTTCTCAGAACTTCTCGGGACGAACAAACTGTTAATCACTATTTCCTTTATCTGTGCAAACTTTGTACAAATAACGAGGTATCGAAACATCCGACAGGTAAGTTTTATGAGATCAACAGAACTTGTGAAAAATAATAATTGTGCTGTCATTTGTCTTTGCATTTCGTAAAATTTCAAGTTCATCGAACGATCGACAAATGTGTTCCTAGAGTTTTTCTCAACGTAAGAAAAATAATTATCATCATTCTCTCTATCTGAGCACTATTTTGCCTACGTTTGGCAAAGCTCTCAGAAACTACCTGCTGATCATGCGATGCACTCGTGATTTTTACAAAGTGCATGACCCAAAGAAGGAACGATTATTATTTTAAACAAGTTCCGCAGACACGTAAAACCAATCTGTCGATCGTTAGAGGCATTCGTAATTCTCGCGATATGCAAAGGTGAAGATGAAAATTATTATTGTTGCATTATTATTGTTTTTTGTACGTTCATAGGAGCTCTCAGAACTTACCTGTCGACTATTGGATACATTCGTAATTTTTACGAAGTATGCAGATGAAGAAAATGCCTGTTATTCTCTTCATCCCCATGTTCAAAGGAACTCAAATGTATATACCTGTCGATCGATTCGATATAATTGTAATTTTCACCTAGTGGGCAGGTGAAATTGAAAAAAAAAATCTCGTCTGTTGTGAGGAGCTCCGAGGTCTCACTTTCCGTTCGTTCAACGCATTCATAATTTTTTATAGCCGCGAAAATAAAGAAAAAACATATTGTATTTTTGCATGTGTAGTGAGACTCGAGAATCTTACTGGACGATGGACGATAATTCCCATCCCGCTGAGCATTTCGCAATTTTTCTGCAATGAAAAAAGTAATAAAATTATCAAGATAATAAAAATAAAAAATTTAGAATTAACAATAAAACATTCATAATTTATAATGAATCAATATTTTTATAAATGAATTTCCCAACGATTTATAAATAATATGATTTATTATTATCATTATTATTATTATTAATTTTAGTTATGCATGAACGATTTTGTTTCCAAGAATCTTTCGCAGTTATCCGTTATGAAACAAATTTACAAAATGGAATAACATTTCGTTATTAATAATTCATAATAAAAAGTCATTATTTAATCAGGTTTTAATAAATTTCAATTGAGGTGCCCATACCGCCGCAGCAGCGCATGCAGAAACAAGTTTTGTCATTCCAAACCTAGAATTTCACGACGACGCGATTTCGACCTAATTTTTCAACGGATTGTCGCTCGTAAAGCAGGTCATTTCTGGTATTGAATGACCACGCACTTTAATAGTTGATACTTCCTCTTCAACGTCCACCAACTTGTGATTTTTGCACGAGACTCTTTCGATGCAAAACATATCGATAAATGAGGCCGTTTATTCAGAAATATCCTGGACCTCGTCACCGAGAAACATGGCAATATAACACAAACCAGGTTTCCAGGCATGATGAAATGCGGCTTCACGATAAACTTCAATTGAATCGAAAAAAAAAACCGTTTTCACGTCCTGTGGCCATATCTCCTTCTGGAATTGACCGATGGACCCATTTTTTTGTATTCTTCACATTTCGAGATGCCCTTTCCAATGGTATCGGTTAGAACGTGATGTGGCGTTGGCCAGGACCATTTAGCAGAGTGTTTGCACAATCTCTATTTTCACGTCCAAACGCCATCGCCTCGCACTTGGCGAATTATTAACCGATCGCATTCAAATTAGTATCATTCGAACGTTCACTGAATGAACTCGAATAGACATTTTTGGTTTTTGTAAATCGGCCAGGGTGTCGTTAAATTCGGCGAAATGATCCTTGTCCCACTTCAAATAATGAATACTATATATTAACCCTTTCAGCTCGATTCTGGTTGACGTACACTGCGCGTGTGTTGGTGACACAGCGTGCTTTCTTGAGGAATTAACTAAGCCACACCCAACCCCACTATTTTCACAGTGATACACTTGGTATCTTATTGAGATACAGGGTTTAATATATTTTATATTTGCTGGACTTTATTCAGTACTTTATTCACGATCATTGACCACTTCTTTTCCATATTTACTACTATAATAATTACAATTAGTTATTGAAAAAATAGACTTACCATTCTTATCGATTATCTTTATCGGGTACAAACGGTGGCCCCATTTTGCGACGACCTGTCCTCGAGCGTATTTTCTGATAGTATGCACCGGAACAACACTGCTTGTCTTCGGATCGACGGATGTCCACAATACCAATGCATACATTTTTTTCAAGACTGCGGAAGATTTTATCCCGAAAGTTACAGACACGACAGATGTGTTTTTGTGCAATGAATGAAATTGACAGGGGAGAGGTGTGTCGCAGTAGGCGGGAGATTTAAATTCGTTTTTCAAACTCGGCTGGAAACAAATTAAAATCCGAATATTCAATTTGTTAATTTTCATTTGTCAATGTTAATTTAATTTTAATTTAAATTTTAACAGAAAAAAATATTAAAAAATGAAGTTTTATTTGTTTTATAGCATTAATCGTAAAATTAAACAAATTAAAATTAACAAATTGGAATTAACAAACTAAAATCTTCAGAATAAATCTAAAAATTTAATCGTAAAATTAAACAAATTCACTGTGTTTTCTTCGTTTGGTGGCTAGCGAAAAGTATGCGGCAAGTTCAATAGGTCACTTGGTATATAATTATTCGAGAGTAAGGGAACATTTCCAAAATCAGAGTAAAAAATAGTTTTTCCATACTTCAGGAAAAATAATATTTCTCAGCGTCGTATCCACCTAAAGACTTTCATAAGATATGTATTTATAAGGAATGGAGAATAATGCTTCATTATCAGAAATAGCTTTTCTTTCTACGGCTACAGAATTGGAAAAAAACATAATACTCCATTTCATTCATGAGTCGACATATTCAATGGATTTGGAGTAATTTTTGAGCTTCCGGCAAGTGAAAGGTGTTTGCTGAGTCGAATCGGTAATCGAATCGAAATCCGCAAGGGATGATACCTAACGTGATGGCGGATCTTTAGATAAGAATTTTCCGTGACTGACATGCTTGGACAGGTTGAAAAAGTTAGCGCGAGTTTCAGGGTGTTTTCTTGGTTCGCTGGCTGGCGAAAAATATGCGGCGAGTTGAAGAAGTCACTTGGAAAAAAGTTATTCGAGATTAGGGGATCATTTCCAAAATCGGAGTAAAAAATAATTTTCCCATACTAGGGCAAAAATATTATTTTTCGGCGTCGTATCCATCTGATGACTTTTATAGGATATGTATTTATGAGAAACCTTCAATAATGCTTCATTATCCGCCATAGCTTTTTTTCGGCTATAGAATTGGAAGAATACATAATAATCCATTTCATTAATGACTCGGGATATTCAATGACTTTAGAGTAATTTTTGAGCTTCCGGCAAGCAAAAGATGTTTGCCAAGTTGAAACGGTCATTTTGAATTTTTATATCCGAGAACAAGGGTTGATTCGCAGAATCGCAGCGAAAATTCATTTTTCCATACTTGGTGGAAATTATAATTACACCTCATAACATTGAACTGGAAATGTTCATGGAAAGGCGTTTATATGGGAAATGGATTATCAAATCGAAATCCATAAGGGCGGGTCCCTAACGTGCTGGCGTATCTTCGGACACGAATTTTCCATGACTGAAATTCATGGAAAGATTAAGAAACATTGACGCGAGTTTTGCTGTGTTTTTATGGTTTGCTGGCTAGCGTATCACGTCCTGGGATCAACACACGTAAAATTACTCAAATCAACTTTTGAACCTCACCTATATTATATATATTTAAAACAATACCTATAATTGAAACTAACTATATTATGATTATATTAATATCTATATATATATACTATTAAAACACATGTGCCATTATATACACGTATTCTCAAAAGGCACATATGTATATCTTTATTCACTATATATATTGTAACGTTTCATCCTATACGTATCTGGCACACGTATATCTGCATTCCATCCATCGAAAACCGGTTATAACCGGATTTCGACGAAACCGTGAGTAAGAGAGAGAACGAGCTATGAGCCGGCTTGAGCCGGATAAAACCGGTTATACGCATGACTCACGGGCCGCACGAGGCGTATATAAGACCAAGCGAACAACGCTCTAGACCTTCATTTCCAATCCAACTCTCCTACCGTACGCTTCGTATCGTAGCAAGCCAAATAGGCTTTCCCAAGCCCTTTTGCCGTTTATGAGCCCCCAGAATCGCTTCTGGCCCTCATAAACTCTTGACACAGCCCAGGTCACTCTTGAGAAAGCCCATCTCACTCACCCAAATCCTGCCCTCCTTTCTTGCGAGCCCCCAGGATCGCACCTGGCCCTCTCAAGAAAGAATCCACGATAGAGAGCTCCCAGCATTGCAGTTGGCCCTCTCTATCTCCTAACCATATCATTTCCTCCTTTCTTGCGAGCTCCCAACATTGCAGTTGGCCCTCTCAAGAAAGAATCTACGATAGAGAGCTCCCCGCATTGCAGTTGGCCCTCTCTATCTCCCAATTACGTCAATTCCTCCCTTCTTGCGAGCCCCCAGGATCGCACCTGGCCCTCTCAAGAAGGAATCTACGATAAAGAGCCCCCAACATTGCAGTTGGCCCTCTCTATCTCCAAATTACATCATTTCCTCCCTTCTTGCGAGCTCCCAGGATCGCACCTGGCCCTCTCAAAAAGGAATCCACGATAAAGAGCTCCCAACATTGCAGTTGGCCCTCTCTATCTCCTAATTCCGCCATTTCCTCCCTTTCTTGCGAGCTCCCAGGATCGCACCTGGCCCTCTCAAGAAAGCTTCCACGATAGCGAGCTCCCAACATTGCAGTTGGCCCTCTCTATCCCCTAATCCCGTCATTTCCTCCTTTCTTGCGAGCTCCCAACATTGCAGTTGGCCCTCTCAAGAAAGAATCCACGATAGAGAGCTCCCAGCATTGCAGTTGGCCCTCTCTATCTCCTAAATACGTCATTTCCTCCTTTCTTGCGAGCTCCCAACATTGCAGTTGGCCCTCTCAAAAAGGAATCCACGATAGAGAGCTCCCAGCATTGCAGTTGGCCCTCTCTATCTCCTAATTACATCACTCCCTCCTTTCTTGCGAGCTCCCAACATTGCAGTTGGCCCTCTCAAGAAAACATCCACGATAGAGAGCCCCCAACATTGCAGTTGGCCCTCTCTATCACCGAAACACATCCTCCTCTTACGAGCCCCCAGGATTGCACCTGGCCCTCGCAAGGTGAAATCGTTAGGAATTCAAGCGTCAATTAAAGCCAGGGATCCAAAACTCAACCGAAACTATTTATTAAGTGGACCATAAACCTTAGGAAAAGAAATCAAACGTAAGCGCCAAGCATATAGCAAATTTAGCCTACAAAGGGCAGGCGAAGCCCCTACCAAGAGTATACAATCACGGGAAAGTGAACGATACTCTTATTAAATTAAACAATTAACCTTACAAAAAAACATATAGAAACATAAGCGCCAAGCAGAGAGAAAAATTTCGCCTTTCGTGGGCAGGCAAAGCCCCCACTACACACACACACCCACACAGTCTTGCGAATACTCACATCAGCATTTGTATCAAACGAAACAATAAAGAACAAATATTGTCCAATGATGATACATGGGTTGACCACCTCTTCGAGAGCGTAACCAACCCAGAAGACTGAGGACTTAAAATAAAATAAAAGTCGAATCAATCAAAAGACAACACCCAGGTGTTCCGCAGATCGAGCCTAGAGTCGAACTCACGTACTAATCACACTAAGAATCAAACAAAAACTCACACAAACATTAAACACACACTAATAAAGCGGTTTAACGTTTCAATATATATATATATATATATATATTCATCATCTCTTGAAAGAAGCTATACGATCATTTTGATCAAAAGCAACATAATTATAATTCTTTTATAACTTGCTGTAGCAAGCTTCTTTTGAACCGACCTATAGTGCATGATGAAGTCATAACCGCGCCTCACGCTTAGAGCGTGGAGTAATATAATCATATATACATATACATACATATATACACAAACGAATCGTAGCCAAGCAGCATGTATTTTTTCTTTCATAGCATTTATTTTTCACCATTGCATTATATACAGTCGAGAATATTCGAGTAAAGTCATACACAGATTAAAACTACATATCAGTAAACGCAGTGTAAAAGTACAAGAACACCGAGAATCAATTAGCCTTATATACTTTAAAACTTTCGAGTCACAAATAGATAAGACTATCGGACTGTAAACATAGCGGCCATGCTCCGAAATTATTCATCCACACTAACAGATATGCATCGGTGCATATTGCGTTACTCAAAGTACGAACTCCAAAATATCACTGCATGAAATTTGATATTTACATACACTCGATATTCTTATATTTTAATCTTATATACTATGCCACGTGCAGTAAGAGAGAGACAGCGCTAGCGCGTCACTCGCCCCATTCCAAGCACACAGCATATACCTATATATACGAGAGCACAATACAGAGAGTCAGAGTCGTCGTAAACGAGTCAGCAGAGTCAGTTAGTCACTGATCGTCTCGCTGAACGGTTACTCCCGCGAAAAGTTACATCTCGAGTTTTTATACACTACCGTTCATGAGTATGGAAACACTCGGCCCAGATCCGAGCCACACAAGAAGTTGTATCGCTCTTTGAAAAATGAAGATATCTCAATTTCCCAAGCGGCGTTCTAAGAAGGACATATTTAGCTTCATTTAACTTTTTTGGAAAATATTTTGGAATTTTTTTTGAGCCCGGTACGCACTTTGAAAGATGGTCATTTTTTGGCTTTTTTTGGAGGGTGAAAATTTTCCCGCATATCTTGTAAAAAAAATTTTTAGACTTTTTTTCCGTGAAAAACTTGAAGCGGGGAGTACAACCTTCAATCTTTTTTTTTGGAAAAATTTTTACGATTTTTTTTCGCAAAGATATTCAACTTTTTGCAAAAAACGACCATATTTATAAGGGGTAGTCTCACTCTGAAACTACTGGGTTTTCGAAAAATGACTAGGAGAGTAAAAAGTTGCATACAATCATTTTGGATGTATCAAATTTTTTTCAGAATTAAAAAAAGCAAATTTAAAAAAAAAAAATTTTTCAAAAATTAAAAAAATTGTTTTTTTAAAATTTTTTCTTAAATCAACGAATTTTTTTTTATCGTGAAAAATCGGATCTCTTATACCCGTATTCATAGTCGTTCCTTATCTCAAGGATAAAGGACGCCTTGATGAAGGCTTCCTTGAATCTCAGAGGCGTCCTTGTTTCATAGTCACAACTCGGCTCTCCCTTCCAAAAGGAAAACATATTTAGGGATATGTGATTGCTTATGGTGGTAAAACCGCTGATAGAAGCGCCGCTCGGCTATATTTGAAACTAATTATTCAAACCGCTTGGTTCTCGATTGTCAAAAGTTGCGTCGGTTGAAACGAAGTGTATAACCTTAAAGTTCAAGATCAGGAATTGAGTTGCGACGAGTGCAATTATGGATGAAGGAAAGAATGTGCATTACACGGAGCGCGACAAGATGTTATTAGCTCAGCTAATATCAGAAGAAAGCGTAATCGATTGCAAAAAAACGGGTGCTGTTGACTTAAGACAAAAAGCTGATGCGTGGGAACGGATGACGAAGAAATTTATCAGCGAAGGGTGCACACCACGTACCAGCAAACAATTAAGAAAGTGCTGGGACAATCTCAAACAAAAGTAAGTAATAACTGTTTTGTTCCTATCTAATCGAATTATTGCATGATTTTTTGTCTATTTCAAAATGCACTTCCATTCATACTGTGTAGTGGGGGCGTTGTCACAAATATTTGGATCTATTCCAATGATTGTTTCACCAAAAATAATTTCAGAAAACGAAAGTTGACAACAGCAATCAAGCATCAACGTCTTATGACTGGTGGGGGCCCTGCGCCCGTAGAACGAGTCGATCCAATCATGGATTTCATCGATGGAACAAGTGGAAATATCGACGTGGAAATCGATTGTCCATTTGACAGCACAGCAGCATTTGAAAGAGATTGTAAATATTATAAAAAGTAAACATTTATTAGCTTTCTTTTATGGTGCTAGAAAAAAAACCATTTTCTTTTAACTTTTTCAGATGACATGGGGTTCGTAAACGAAAGTTTAACTGAGCAGGATCAGGATGAAGATATCTACAGCGACACTATCCTATCTCATCCGTAAACCAAAGTCACAGGCAAGTGTCTTCGCACCTAGCGTCATCGTCGAAGAAAAAAGGGATATCGAGTCATAAAAATCTCAAGGTAAAAATAATTAATAAATATAAAATATATGAAATGTATACAAATAAAATAATAAATAAAAATTTCTCAGGATCCGGATGAAGCCATCTACAGCGATACTGTCCTATCTCATCCGGGAAACCAAAGTCATAGGCAAGTGTCTTCGCAAGCGTCTTTGTCGAAGAAAAAAGGGACATCGAGTCATGAAAACCTCAAGGTAAAAATAATTAATAAATATAAAATATATAAAACATATAAAACCAAAATACTAAATGAAAAATAAGATCAATAATAAGAAAACACCTGAATAATTTATGATAAAATCAGGAATATGAGTCCAAGTACGTGGATATCAATTTCATTACTGCTAAACTGAAGATTCTATCTTATTAACGTTGAATGATTATTTTTATTTATTTCACCCGATTTGTACAAAATTACATGTATACTTAACAATTTTATGTAATTGCTTTCCTTCAGAATATTTCCGATGAAAGAGTACTGAGGCTGATACGACTGCGAGAAGCGATTGAACAGCAGCGAGAGCTTCATGCAAAAAAAAATGAAAATCGCCGAAGCTGAAGAGAAGATAGCAATACTCAATATTCTAAAACTAGAAGAAGAGGTCAAGCGAAGTTGATTGAAAAAAAAACGAATATAATTTTCTTTATGTAATTTTTTGTTATCAAATCAAAGTTATATGTCAATTATATTCAAGTCATGTTTCATTATTAATAATAAATACAAAAATATTTTCAGCAAAGTATATTTATTCCATATATTTACAAATTGTAACGAAATGACGACGCGGATATTTGTTTTCGGGTTTGGGTTTCTTCATTACAATATATACAATTATGAGCGAGCAGTGGCCCAGTTGGTCCGACTCTGGACTGCCACGCAGGCGGCCAGGGTTCAATCTCGCGGCCGGCACCAATGGATTTTTCCAAATGCTTTTTCTGCGAGCTCGGTGGTTCGAAACCCACCTAAAATTGTAGGTTCTCCCAAATACACTGGGCCGGTATCGAAGAGGTTGCGAAATCAACAGAAACTAATAGTTCCGTAAATGAACAGAAAAACTATGTGCCCAGTGTATAAAGGGAGCCTTAAGCCCGATAGGGGCAAGGCAGGTGCCCCCACCAGTACCAGTATATACAATTATTAGTGATTTACGTGAAATGTCTCAATATAAAAGCGTTCCTGTGTGCAAGTCCTACGCCATTTTGCTCAGGATTAACGTCATTTTCAAACGCGATCTCATTGAACTCCTCCTCAAAGAATTCGTCCAGATTGTGTCGTATGCATAGGTTATGCAAAACAGCGGTTGCGCAAATGATTGCCACAGTTGTGCTTAATTTCGTTCTTAAGCCATACTGTAAACATGGAAATCGACGTTTCCACACTCCAAACAGTTGTTCAACGATAACTCGTGTTTTTTTATGGGCAGTATTATATCTCTCTTCAGCATCCGTTTCAGGCCTCAAAACAGGTGTCAATAGATAGCTGCGACATGCATACCCGCTATCACCGAGTAGAATTCCGGCAAGTTGTCCGAGCTCGAAACGGCAGCGCAGACCACTGCGATCAAATATAACTGCATCGTGAGTTGAACCAGGGTGTCGAACCACTATATCAAGAATTTCTCGGTCGGGACTGGATACAACCTATAAAAAATACTTCATTATCCAGCTTCCATCGAATAATTCAACCTTGTATTAATAAAGAGTCCACGTATTAAGTACGTATAAACTATATATTGTTCCAGCTAAAAATTGCATTTGATAGGAATTTTCAACAACATTTGGCAAGCTATGATCAACAATTGTTCTTAATAATACCAGATTTTTATCGAATCATAAGATACGGAAATTTCGATCACATACAATTTTTAGCTAGGACAATGTGGCTCGTACGTCCCCGATAAAAATACAGCATTCAAAAAATTACCTGCACATTTAGAGAAAACCAGCCTTTCCGATTTCGAAATACTTCTCCATTATTTCCTCCAGGGTTTGCAATTCGTATATGGGTGCAATCGATGCATCCAATTACAGCCGAGAAGTTTGCCACCGCATAAAATTTATTCTTGTAGGTTGAACGTACACGTTCAGTAGAAAAATGTATATGTTGATTCAAGTGTGATGCCAAAATTCTTGAAACTCGAGCCGCGATTCGTGATACAGATGCTTGACTATATCCTCGCAAATCTCCATTAACAATCTGCAATTAACGCACAACGCAAATAAATAAAAAGTTAGTAATGCGTCTTCATATCACATTATACGAGAAACATATTTGTCGCATTCCACGTCAACTCAGCCACCCCGTTTTTTTTATTGTCTCGAAAAAATTATTCAGTATGGGCATTTTGAAGGACAATATATCCATGACATTTTACCAAAATTTCATCCCCCCACTATTGTTGGTTCTCGAGATAATGATTAATGAAGTCTCAATTTTGTAAAAATCATAACTTCGTAACTACTTATCGGATTTAAACGATTAAAAAAAGAATCTTTTTAATTTTTTTTACTCTTTTCGAAAAAAAATATGTCATCATCGGATAAAAGCTCATTAGACATTTTTCGGAGTAAATTAACAAAAAACAATTTTTCCCTCTTCACTGATGCGTTGTTCCATTTTGAAAAAATCCTGCGGAGTTGTGTATTGCCTCCCTCTATCAGAAAAAAAAATACTGAGTAGAATTCCGATTGGCCCTTTCGTGGAAAAAAAAAAAATCGAAAAATTTACCCGAAAACTGTCTAATGAACTTTTCTCTAATGATGGCATATTTTTTTTCAAAAAGGGCAAAAAAAATAAAAAAGATTCTTTTTTTAGTCGTTAAAATCCGGTTTGCCGTTACGAAGTTATGATTTCCACAAAATTGAGAATTTATTAATCATTATCTCGAGAACCAACAATAGTAGGGGGACGAAATTTTGGTAAAACTTCATGCATATATTGTACTTTGAAATGCCCATACTGAATAATTTTTTCGAGACCAAAAAAAAAAACGGGGTGGCTGAGTTGACGTGGCTGCGTTGACGAGTCGTATTCCACGTTAACTCATCAACCACCCCGTTTTTTTTTGTCTCGAAAAAATTATTCAGTATAGGCATTTCAAAGTACAATATATCCATGACATTTTACCAAAATTTCATCACCCCACTATTGTTGGTTCTCGATATAATGATTAATAAATTCTCAATTTTGTAAAAATCATAACTCCGTAACGGCTGATCGGATTTTCACGATTAAAAAACGAATCTTTTTTATTTTTTTTGCCCTTTTTGAAAAAAAATATGCCGTCATTGGAAAAAAGTTCATGAGACAGTTTTCGGGTAAATTTTTCGATTTTTTTTTTTTTCCACGAAAGGGCCAATCGGAATTCTACTCAGTATTTTTTTTTCTGATAGAGGGAGGCAATACACAACTCCGCAGGATTTTTTCAAAATGGAACAACGCATCAGTGAAGAGGGGAAAATTGTTTTTTGTTAATTTACTCCGAAAAATGTCTAATGAGCTTTTATCCGATGATGACATATTTTTTTTCGAAAAGAGTAAAAAAAATTAAAAAGATTCTTTTTTTAATCGTTTAAATCCGATCAGTAGTTACGATGTTACGATTTTTAAAAAATTGAGACTTCATTAATCATTATCTCGAGAACCAACAATAGTGGGGGGATGAAATTTTGGTAAAATGTCATGGATATATTGTCCTTTGAAATGCCGATACTGAATAATTTTTTCGAGACAATAAAAAAAACGGGGTGGCTGAGTTGACGTGGAATGTCCCATTTACAAACCTGAAAACTACTTGTTGCATAAAAACGCAATGTTATTAGGAGCTGTATCAACGGAGACACGGGCAGCCCACGATTATTTAATCTCCTTAATTGTGCATTTACCATCGGCAATAGAAGTTCGACCACAGCTCCTTTGCTGAACCGATATCTTCTTCGAAAAGGAACATCGTCGTACATTTCGATAGGATTCTGAAAGTCCCGAATGTACCTTTTGGCGAGCCGCCATCGAAATCCATTCATAATTTCGTCAAAATCATCGTCAAACTCATTATCAGAATGGTTTAAAAAATCGTTGTTCATTATGCCGAGTAATTGTATGCAAAACTTCTGTACGAATTTCCGCGTGGTTTTAATTGTTTATTGAGGTTACGCCGTACACTGATACACTCCGATACGTTTTACGTGGTTCCAGTTGCTTATTTCGATTACGCCGTGAATTGTGATACACCTCGAAATTTTTTACGAGTTCCAACAGTTTTTTTTGTTTAAACTCCGTTCACTGTGATACGTTTTGAAACTTTTTACGTGCTCCACTTTTAACTGTTTTTGAGGTTAGCCTGTAGACTGGTCTTTGATCACAGGTCAAAAATGCATAGACACCAAGCGCAAGCGCAAGCGAGTCATATGAAACGATACAGCCAATCACTGTGCTGAAGGCTTCCTCAAGGGACCTCCAGAGCTCCCTTGAGATAAGGAAGCCAATAAGGTTCCTTGTTTGGTCAAGGAAGGTCTATGAGACGTGAAATGAGGAACAAGGAATCCTTATTCCTCAAGGAACGACTATGAGTACGGGTATTAGCCATCTACACGGCTTTTTCATCGAAAAAGCCACCTTTCGCTGCGATTACAGCTTTGACGAGACGTGGCATCCGCTCGATCAATTTGTCTATTTGACCCTGCTCCAAACTGGCCCAAGGTGGCTTTTTTGATGAAAAAGCCGTGTAGATGAGGTAAGAGACCCGATTTTTGACAATAATAAATATTTTGTTGATTTAAGAAAAAATTTTGAAAAAATAAATTTTTTAATTAAAAATTTTTTTTTTTTTTCGAATTTGTTTTTTTAATTCTGAAAAAATTTTGATACATCTAAAATGATTGTATGCAACTTTTTACTCTCTTAGTAATTTTTCGAAAACCCAGTAGTTTCAGAGTGAGACTACCCGCGTTGTGTGACTGGATAGCGTAAGGCAAAATTTCGTCCCATTCATTTTCCTTTTCAATATAATGTTTCAGGTAGTCGGCTATTTCCTGGTGGCTTCTTTCTAATGCTCCGTTGCTTTGTGGGTGGTAGGTTGTGGCCTTGACGTGGTGGATTTTTCTTTCCTTGAGAAAATCTTCCATTCGTTGGCTAACGAAGCATTTTCCGTTATCGCTGAGCAAAACTAGTGGAGTGCCGTGTATTGCGAAATATTCGCGGTCGAGGGTTCGAATTACTGTTTTTGATTTCATGTCCGGTAATTCGAAAGCTCGTGCAAATTTTGTAAGCAAGTCGATGGTGGTTAAGACGAAACGATTACCTCGTTTTGTGAGGGGTAATGGTCCAAGTATATCCACGGCAATTTTTTCCCATGCAGCCACTGGTGTATCCGTTATTACCATTGGTTCTCTTGTTTTTATTCGAACCAATTTTTGTTGTTGACAACTATGGCAGCATCGTACGGCGTTTTGAACATCGTTCTTCATGCCTTTCCATTGGTATCGTTGTCTCAGACGTTCATAAGTCTTTTTCACACCCTTATGCCCTCCAACGTGTTCACTGTGCCATTTCCGGATAATTTCTTGGCGCTCTACGGTGGGTGGCGTCTCTATTTTGCCTGTGCACAGCGTCATTTTGCAGGCACTCTTAAAGAATGTCTCTTCCAACAGGATTTTGAATGCATAGGGCGGTATTTCATCGTGGCCGTCGCCGAAAACAGCTATTCGGATTTCCTTTATATTTTCAGCCCTTAAGAATTTTCTTAGGCTCTTGAGTGCATTTTTCAGATTTTCGACTGTAAGCTTTTGGTAGTATTCCCTCGTAGCAGCGATGCTAATGACCTTGGTTTTTCCTGTATCGCTGAGTACGATCATTTCCCTCTTTAGCTCTCGTGAGAGCATTTCAGTGTCGATATAGCCAAGATCGCATAATTGCCGACCGATAGGATGGCAGATCACTCCGTCAGCTGACACAAAATGCACGAGAATTCCTTTCTGAGATGTGAGTTGCTCTGGCGTAAGGATAATTTGAGTTTTGATGATTGTCGATTCCTCGGAAGAATTTTCTTCAGTTTCAGATTCGCTGCTTTGGCTGCTATCTGTATATTCGCTTTCTGACGAATATGAATATGATGAGTCTGATGAGTCTGATGATAAGATGGGTTCAGTTTCAACGAGAGAGCTGTGCGTATTTCCCGTAGTTCGGTCAGTTTCTACTGAGAAACGGACGTTACGAGGAGTAGATCCGCATTCAGGTCGTTCGCCTCTCGTTGGCGTTGGCATTGTCGAGATTCTTCTACTGCTTCTGTTTGTCTGATTCTTCAAGAGATTTCCGCTGATAATTGATTTTCTATTAATTTGAGCTACTTCTGCATTTCTCTCAGTTTGATCATGTGTCTCTTCGGTTTCCTTTGCGGGTTCTGGGTTGTCATTAAGAGTTTCTTGCAGGAACTCGATTTGTTCAGACGTAAGTTCCCTTCCGCTAGGTTCCGAGTCTTCGTCAAGATCTTGATTCAGTTGTTCAGGAAGAGCGATCGGTTGAGGAAGTCCATGCGAAAGCCTCCGTAATTTTCCTTTTGCTTCGTCTATTGTAAGGCCATGCGCACCGCGTTGAATGGCAATCGATGTATCAAAGCGGTAACCTCGTGGATCCGATTGTGTGGACGTATTCATTTCTTCTTCCTCCAGTTCTTCCTCCTCGTTCTCGGTGGTAGTAACGCCTGGAGAAGCCGTGAATGGAGGTTGCGCGTCGTCAATAACTGCCTCGTCTTCTTCTGATAATTCCCAGGAACTTGGATCGTGGTAGGCAGTTTTAGTCGCCGCTCGACCTCTATTGCGTATTCTACTGGCAATCGTACTTTGATTCGACTCTTCTTTTTCGGTTGTTTCCTCAACCTGGAGTTCCGTCTCGTCCTTGGGTGTTAACGGAAAACTTTCTGCAGGAGGGTTTCTCGACAAAGCATCTGCGTTGAGATTCGTTTTTCCTTTTTTATAGACAACTTGATATTCATATTCTTCCAGTTGCAGTCTCCATCTCATTAATCTCGAGGAAGGATCTTTCACAGAGTGTAGCCAAACTAGTGGTTGATGGTCCGTTACAAGAGTGAACTTTCTTCCATACAGATACGGTCGGAAGTATTTTACAGCGTATACCATTGCGAGGCACTCTTTTTCTGTTGTTGAATAATTCCTTTCTGCAGAGTTCAATACTCGACTGGCATACTGAACTGGTAGGTCTTGACCCACTGTATCTCCCTGACTCAGCACCGCTCCGATTGCAATGTCGGACGCGTCAGTCGTAAGTATAAACGGCTTGCTAAAATCGGGATATTGCAATATGGGTTTCTTACATAACGCATCGCGGAGATCTTCGAAGCTTCTTTGATGTTGGTCGGTCCATTGAAACTTCACTGTTTTCTTTGTGAGGTCGGAAAGCGGTTTGGCTCTTCCAGAGAAGTTCGGAAGAAACTTCCGGTAATATCCGGCGAGTCCAAGAAATTCTCTTACATTTCTCGGTGTTTTAGGTACCGGAAATTGTTCTACTGCCCGTAACTTCTTCGGATCGGGCTTCACTCCGTCCTTTCCGAGTATGTGTCCGAGATAATTGACCTCCCTTCTCAAGAATTCGCATTTGTCTACTTGTAGAGATAGTCCATTTTCTCGGAGTCGTCTGAAGAGTCTTTCGACTTTTATGCGATGTTCTTGTAAGGATGTTGAAAAGATGACTATATCGTCCAAATACACAAACAATTCTGTGCCGATAAGACCCGATAGAACGCTGTCCATAAGGCGTTGGAATGTTGCCGGTGCATTTTTCAATCCAAACGGCATCCTCAGGAACTCGTAGTGTCCTCGGGGAGTCGTAAAAGCTGTTTTAGGACTGTCTTTCGGGGCGACCTTAATTTGGTGAAAACCACTAGCAAGGTCAAATACCGAAAAATATTTCGCTCCCCCTAGTCTATCGAGAATTTCGGATATATTCGGTAGTGGATAGCTATCGCCAATGGTCTTCTCATTCAATTGTCGATAATCTATTACCATTCGCCATCGCTTATTACCTTGTGAATCCGCTTTCTTAGGCACAATCCATAGTGGTGAATTGTATGGCGAGTGTGAAGGTTTGATAATTTTATTGGATAGCAGTCCATTTACCTGTGTTTCAATTTCCGTTTGATGTACCATTGGATAACGATATTGTTTGGTATGTATCGGTCTGTCGTCGATGGTGGGGATCTCATGTTCGACGCGTGTTGATCCTTTTAAATGGTCTCCTTTTAAATAAAATATATCAGGAAATTTTTGAACGAGTTTATGCACATGTTGTCGCTCGTATTCGTTCAAATGATCGAGTCGCAAGGTTTGCAAAATTTCTCTCACTCTATTCTTTGTTGACTTCGTTGTAGTACATGGCTCGCTCGATGTCTCGGCGTCGGAGTCGGGCGCGTGGTGCGATCCAATTTCATATGGCTCGAGTTCTTGTGCTGGCAATTCAATGTCAACTGGCTCGTGGCTTGTGTTGGTGACTATGGCATAACAAGTGCCGTCGTGATTTCTTACCACGGCTTCTCCAATGTGTATATGTGGTCCAAGGTCGATGCGCCTTAGATAGCCGTCGTAAACATTGGTATTGCGGACCTTGATTGCTACTTGCGTTCTACTGCGCCCTTCAAGATGGATCTTTAACTTTTCGTATTCTCCTAGAACTGAGTCAATTTCTTCACGATTGCAAAAAGGGATTGGTGTGACTGGTTCGCTTGCCGTGACCAGTGTCCCGTGGTTATATGATATTTCAGCTTTTTCTTGGTGTAAATAGGGCGCGCCGAGCAACCCGTCGGCTCGTGACAATGGTTCTCCTTCGAATACATGGAATACTGCCTTTGATTTTCTAACGTCGAGAAGAACTGTCCCTTTCGTCCAAATATTTTCAGGGTGCACGCTTCTCACTGCCTGACGGTCGCGTGTATCTATGATCACATTTCTGCTCAGGACACTGGCATGTACCAAATTCAGGGATGAGCCACCGTCTACGATGAACTCTGCGTGCCCATTCTTGAATTGAGGTGAGGAAATTTTTACCCTCACAGATGGAATTTCTTTGAGGAAGCATTGTTTCTTTCCTTTTCGTGAAAGCGAACATGCTTGTTCTTCTCTCTTTTCGCTGTCATGATCCTGATGTCCCTTTTCTCCGGTTCCTCGCGACTTCTCTCGCTCTTTGCGCTCGCTCCACGATGATCTGGGCGAGCGCCCTCGAAGTTTAAAGACTCCGTGGATGTGGCTGATGAAGCTCGAGATGAATTGTACGGTGAAGGTGTTCTCACGCGTTCTCGAGGTTCTTGTTTCTCATACGGGATGCGACCTTTTCCCTCACACTGCGTGCAGGGGCGCATTGGGGAGTAGTATCTGTTTCTGTAGCCGTAGTTACGGTTTCGCGGTTCCCATCGTCGATATCTTTCTTCTCGTCCATCGGTTGAGTGGTCACTGTCAACAGCATATACCTTGCTGCTTTTCCGATCTTCCTCTGACGATTCCGTTGCGACTCAACGGAATCGTTGCTACTGCTATCAGAACTTGTCTCTGAACTACTCGAGGATCGTTCCCTTTTGCGGTTTTTCTTACTTTTACGAGATTTTCGTTTATCACGTTTCCGAGTGCGCGACGAGCGGTGATCTTTTGAGCCAATGGCGTGGCGCCGATTACGTCTTTCTCTAACCTCGTTGATTACAAGATCATAGGCGGCATCGAGAGTAGCTGGATTATGATGACATATGCAATAATAAAAATTTTCAGGCAAGCCTCTCAAAAAGCTGCTCAATGCCTGGGTTTCAAGGTCGTTGAGACTGCTTCTGGCTTCCTCTCTGGTTCGGTCGCCTTTCACAGCCGCTCTTGCTCGTGTCATGAGTTCTGTCGTGCGCGTGACGTACTCCCGCACCGACTCATCCTTCTTAATACTAAGTCGATTGACCTCAGCTAGATAGGAGCTTGCGCTTCTCCCAGGTGAGAATTTATTTTTAAGATGTTTAATGAGTGCATTAACAGTACCTATATCGCGTCCTTCGAGTGAGTGCCGTGCTGCACCTGTAAGCTTGGCTTTAACCCCTTTCAGGTATAAGGTCTCATCAGCGTTATCGAGTTGTTCAAACTCCTCGATGATTCGCTGGAGAAACTTTGACAATGATTTTTTTCCACCGTCATATTCCGGTAAATTTCGCGCAGCTTCTTTAGTTTCTTTTCTCCTATCAGCGATAGTTGTTTGCTCCAAGAGTGACATAAGCAATTGTTGAGAATTATCTTCGGCCATTTCAGTTTTTAGATGTTAATAATTTAATTATTTATTTTTTCCAAAAATTTTATGAATTAACTAAGGGTGAGTTATCGGACAGAAGATCCCACTTCTGACACCAATTTGTTACACACGGGTTATTTATCCCGTGGTAACTTATTATTATTATTATTTTATTCGCTGAAGTCAAAGGCCCCGGCGAATGGATTCTCTGTCCTATTTAAGCTGGGTAGCACCTCACCTTGTATATGCTTGTAGTTCGTGATGATCGGATGGGCTGTGATGCAATGAAGGAGTGCAGCTGGTTTCACACGAATGTATTTATTCGAGAACAAACATCGATCAGTCACTTTTACGATAATAGTTTAAGTTGTTACAAATGTTATACTCTATGATACACTGACGCGCAATGCCGCTAAGGTAATTGGCACGAACAATTATATCACAGAGGTAGTGAAGCGCCGCTAAGGTGTTCCTTCACTTAATGAGTTCTTATACACTTGTCTACAACAAGGGTTTGAGAAGATCACGTCAATCACGCCCGCGAGAACCTAAGTACGCGAACGGACTTGCCGCTAAGGAACGGGATCTCTCGACCGATTGCTAAGAGCGTCGTATTAAGACTAATTTTATAATATGTCGAGAGAACCCTCGTTAGCTTTGGGCGTCCGGCTACAAGGGTCTCGTGGGGGTGGATTGAGAAATCATCGATCGATGTAGGTCTCGATGATTTCGAAACCCATGAGTTGAGAAATCATCGATGGATGGAAATCTCGATGATTTACGAAATCTGGTGATGCAAGGGGTTTACGAAATCTGATGCAAGGGATCCAATAATCCAGGTTATAAGTGATGCAAGGGGTCGAATAATCTAGGTCATTTGGTAAGGTAGCAAGAGTCCGAGGACGAAAAGAGGAATCTGCTGACGCGCGGTTTGCTCGAGTTTCCAGAGAGTGACTGTCGCAAGAGTCGGCGTACTCTCTGGAATCTGATGACTCTGTTGTGTTGCAATGACCGCAGGTAGTGATACCTCGGTTCGTCACAATCGTAAAAAATTTTCCAAAAAATGAGATTGAAGGTTGTACTCCCCGCTTCAAGTTTTTCACGAAAAAAAAGTTGAAAATTTTTTTTTACAAGATATGCGGGAAAATTTCCACCCTCCAAAAAAAGCCAAAAAATTACCATCTTTCAAAGTGCGTACTGGGCTCAAAAAAAATCGCAAAAATTTTTCCAAAAAATGTAAATGAAGCTAAATATGTCTTCTTTAGAACGCCGCTTGAAAAATTGAGATATCTTCATTTTTCAAAGAGCGATACAACTTCTTGTGTGGCTCGGATCTGGGGCGAGTGTTTCCATACTTATGAACGGTATTGTACATTGCTCTTTGCTTGGAAGGGTCAGTCAGAAGGCCCTTAATTCGTAATATTTCAAGTAATTTTGTATTTGTATCGAGCCACGTACAACCTGCGCTGACAGGTGGTCGCAGTACCGATATAAGATTGTATCGTGAGAGATTTTTCGTGTAATAATAATCATTCAATAATCTAAGTTTTAAATTGTCACAATATATTCAAGTATTATTCGGAATTCGTGTTTATTCATTTTAACCTAAAACTCTTGCGGTTCACTTCAACTTTGGAATCGTATTGTGACAGTTTGGTGATACACACGTGTTCCTCCATTCCGCCTTAATACTTTCCTTCGACCGCGAAGATAGATAGTGTGCACCCCATTGCACGTCTATTGGTCAACCATCTTTAAGTTCCCTTGCAGAGGTAGTGTGCTCACGGTGGCACGCACTGTAAGATCCATTCCAATAATTAATATCTCGAATCTGTTTTAATACGAATTTCAAGGATTGTCATAATCCTATTTTTCTATTCTAATGGGCAGACGTCGCGGCGGTGAAAAGTTTCGCGAACGTGTCACCAACGCTATATTGAACGGAGAATGTTTTATTGAACGCGGGCACAATAAGCCTGAGAATCGTGATCTCAAAATAACAGACTTTCAAATATTTTGTCGCGAATGGTGGTACAACCATTCAATCGAAATAATAACGGATAAATCAAAACCAAACATTCGGATAATTTCAAACGTGCGAATTAATACACGCGTTACCATCGTCGATCATCGAACGTCACCTCCTACGTACAAGACGGTCGGGGATCATCATCGGGTACAGCAGTCAACATACGAACAGCATCCGGTACCTGGAATAATCACGCTTGATTAAAACTTCAACCCTCTACGCCTCACGCTCGAATCAGGTAAGAAATATTTCAATATATCATTTATTAAACGAACCAACACAGCTCCAATCCCTGGTCGTTTCCTCACGATCTAAACCTCGGAGCGCATATATTTTATACTTGCTACGTCTTTTTACGCAAATCGAGACTGTAGGAATATGTCGCTTTTTAAAAATTCGATCTTTAAAATCCACGACGTAACAGGAATAAAATTTTTGGTGGCAGCGGTGGGATCCACGTTGGTTCACAAATAAATAAATCTCAAAAATAAAATAATTTCATTTATTCTAAATAAATTTTAAAATAGAAACTCGGAGTTAAACGAATCCTCCACTCACCCCTGAGGAATTACAAATTTTACAAGCCCAAATTGAAAGAAAAAGAGAACAAATTCAACAACAAGAGCAAGCCATCAAAGAACGCGAATAAAATGAAAAAATGAAATGAAAGAATGAAAAAAAAAATTCGAACGAAGTACTTGGCGAGTTATGTAAAATGACTGTACGGACTACCTGTTACGAACTCGCCAAGTACTTCGTTCGAATTTTTTTTTTCAATCCGAATTTTTTTTCAATAAAAATTTTTCAAACAATAAATTTTTAGATTAAGTCCCTAAGTGCCGTTTCAAGACGTTTCCGGGCGTTGTGACCTACTTATAAATGGTTAATAAACAATGTAAACAATAAAAATGCTGGGTGTACTTGGCAGCTGTGAGTTGGATGATTTGAATTTATTTGAGAACTTTTTGTGAGGATTTATTTCACAACTATTTATGTTTGACATATTTTTATAAGGAAAAATAAAACGATGCAAGGAAATGTACTTGTCTCAACTTTTTGTGCACCATTTATGGTGTTTTTTGGGGGGTTATAATCATAGCACATCGAGTAGGGCAGCTCCTCCTGTCTTTCCTCGTGCACCTCAAGAGAATCAACCACCTCAACCAAATCTCACATTTAAAGACGCTCTCGAGTCAATACCTATTTATAGCGGAGATAATATACCCGTTTTAAAATTCACAAGAGCATGCAAGAGAGTAAAAGAAATGTTAACTGCAAATGCAGAACAAAACCTTACGCGATTATTAAGAAATAAATTAAAGGTCCATGCTTATACGGCACTCGAGGACGACACATTCATAACAGTCAACGAATTTTGCGAAAAGTTAAAAAACATTTTCTCCTCATCAAAATCAATAAATCAGTATCGTGGAGAATTAGGCAACATCGCTAAGGGAAAATCAGAGCATATAGTTGATTACATGTCGGGTGAAAAATATACATACAGTTATATTGGAACTCGAGACAGAAAGTTTAGGTGCGATTCCCCGAGCGCGGGCCGAATCCCTGTCAATGGAGACACTTGACTGTTTTGTCAAAGGGTTACCTCCTGATTTCCGAATGCGTTTAAAACTCGAAAATTACACATTATTATCAGATGCTTACGCGAAAGCAATTAAAATCGAAAAAGAAATTGAACGCGATCGGTCATATTTCAAGGAAAGCCGTACAGAATTTAAAAGTCACTCGAACGGCAATGTAAAAACAATTTTATCCGGAAACCCTCTCGAATGTGGGTTCTGCAAAAGAAAAGGTCATACAGACGCAAACTGTTTGTCGAAAAATCCAGAAACGCGACCCTCTTAACCACGAAATAATAATAATAATAAAAATAATTCGAGACCCCCAATTTCAAATAACACAAATGATTCACGTAACGACAGACCACGTACGATCTGTAATTATTGCAACAAACCCGGTCACATCGAGGCCGCTTGTTATAAAAAACAAAACGACGAAAAGAAAAATTAAAACGATATCACTCGTTCGGCTGGAAAAGGCGCGAGCCGGGTCGAGAAAACTTCGGAGCGCCAAGTGAAAGTAATCGGAATCCCCGAAATGCAAATGTCAGAACCGTCAGGCTCCAATTAAAGAAAAATTCATTTATACCCTCGGTTGAAATAGAATCACCAGATTTAACGACAAAATGCGAATTTATGATTGATTCCGGTTCTGAACCAAATCTAATAAAACAAGAATTTTTAAACCCAGACTTAAAAATAAATCGTGGCGAGATATTAAAATTGCAGGGTATATCGGAGGACCTATGGGTTCAATATACACTATGGGTTCAACAAAAATTTTAATTAAAGACACATTATCTGAATTTCACGTCGTAAATAATTCATTCCCGATATCTCAAGATGCTATTTTGGGATCAGAATTTCACGAGCTTCACGGAACAATAATTGATTATGAAAACTCTGTACTGAAATGGGTAAACCAGATATTGCAATTCAAAAATTTATTAAAATTTTTGAATCCTTTAGGAATAAAAATCCCGGCACGCTCTCGCACGGTATTCCACATGCGTGTTGCTAATCCGGAAATTAGAGAGGGATATATCCCAAGAATCGACCTTCCGAATGAATTATTCCTCGGAGAGGCAGTAGTATCAGTAAAGATGGTATGGCTTGTTTAATGGCACTCAATACGACCGAAGAGGATGTAGAGCTCACTAATTCAGTGGTGACTCTAGAGGCATTCCAGCCCTACAATCCCAATAATTCGGCAGGTGAGAGTTCCTGTTATCCGTTCGGTGATCCGAGGACACCCTTAGAAAAGAACGAGCAGGGCCGACCTGGTGCTGATCGGCAGCATGACCAATTTGTATTTACGGCACATAAAGAAGTAGATGACACGGACAAAGTATCCGGGGTCAAAAATTTGCTGAGACTCGACCACCTAAACGGGGAGGAACGAGACGGTATCGATCGGTTAATAGAAAGAAACGCCGCCCTCTTATGAAATAGATCGGCGTTTCTTTATACCTGGTATATGAATACCAGGTACCTCTTTAGAAAGTACAAATGCGATAGAACATCGTATATTAACATCAGACGATCAACCCGTATTTACAAGACAATATAGGTTTCCACCGATACACAAGGATGAGATAACGAAACAGGTAAGTGAATTAATTGAAGGCGAAATCATCCGTACAGCTTCCTCGCCGTACGGCTCACCATTGTGGATCGTTCCGAAAAAGGCCGATTCACAAGGTAAACCCAAGTGGCGAATGGTCATCGATTATCGCTATTTAAACGAGAAAACAATAGGGGATGCATACCCTGCTTAAAATGCCGGATAGATTCCGGATACAAATCGGGATTTAATACAGTTGTATCCGAAATTTTATACGGTTTTTGTGTCCGGTCTGTATCTGGGCCTATGCGGGATCTTATCTGTACACCCAATACTTTTTATGCAGATTCTTATCTGGTTGAATCCGGAATGTAGTCGGTGCACAGATTGTGCGCCTATACGGTTCTGCCCGGAATTTTATGCGGTTTTTGTGTTCGGTCTGTATTTGGGCCTATGCGGCATCTTATCTGTGCACGGGTGGGGATGAAAACTTTGAACAACTAAAATCCGAGTAAGCGAAATATCGAATTTAAAAATTAACGAACTTTTAAATGTAGAAAGGCCCATCGTACGAAAGTCCTTAAAGTAGTATACAAAAATTGAGAACACAAAATTGTCGAAATAAATTTATATCGACAACAAATTATGAGAATGCGGAAATTTCGAGGGACGAAATATCGAACCTACGCAGACATCTAACACTTCAAAATTTGAGTTCACAAATGTTCAATTTGCGAATATTATGAAAGTTTACAATTTCGACTTTTTTAATGCGAAAGACCAAGCATTCGATTGGTCAAAATAGCGAACGACCGAAAGGTCGAACAGTCAGAATAGCGAAAGCCTACAAAACATCAGAGGCCATATCTTTATTCCTTGTGCTACGAGATACGGCTAACAGATGGAGCTAGTGGTTGCGCCAGCGAGAATAGGGCGAAGTCCCATTGCTAGAGGCATCAATATCGGTATGTGTCCCCATCTGTCACACAAACCAGTCAATCAAACATTATAGTCCAAGCTCCACAAAGGAGGAAAACTGGTCGGTCTTTATGCATGCATTTTTTTTTCAACGATAGGGAAAATATTGTTTTTTAAAAATGGAATATTTTTACCCAGATACTGGACCCATTTTAGGAAGAAAATTTTCTCATGCATTTTTTTTCTACGGTGAACGGTTTTTTAGTTATACATATTTGAAAACATGTTTCCATTAATCAGAGCTGGCCTGCAGGTGATGGTTTTTAAAGTTTAATAAGCAGTTTGGGATTAGGAATTGTTTCGCCTTTCTAGATATATAATCGGATTTTCGATTAAAATCATTTGTTCATGCTAAATTGGTTGAAACGACTTACAGTCTATTGCTAGGCTTCTCAACTTATTTCGTTCTCACATAAATCAATTCGTTACCTTTTGGAAACAGTATTTTTTTTGCAATCAGCTGACTAGCAGCGGATGGTTCTTGAATTTCAATCAGTGATTTTAAAAGGGAAATTCCCTCGCCTTTCTAGCTGTGCCATCGGTTTCACGACTGACATAATTTGTTTTACCTGAATTGAGTAAAACGAGTCATGGTCTATTGCCAGGTTTTTGTACTTATGTTACTAGTTAGCTGTTTGCAAAAAAAAATACATATACGGTTTTTCGAAGATTTACGCTTCAAAAATTCATAGTTACAAACCGCTAACCGCACAATAAAAGGTGTGAGGATTTTTTCTTCTCGATGAAATTAGCTACATTCCCAAGGGAAAATATTCCGTCGTTGAAAAACAGTATTTATTTTACTGTTATTTAACCCTTAGAGTGGCACATTTTTCTACTGAATAAATTTTGAAAACCGTAGGCGTTCTAAAAGTTTTTGGGGTCGCTGCTTACGATTCTGAAGTCAGATTCACAAAATTCAAAATGGCGGATCCAATACCATGGAAGTCAAATCGAAAAATAGTACCTATATTCCCGAAAGTCTGTACTCGGAGGTTTTCGGGATCACTGATAACGAATCTGGTGTCAGATTTTCAAAATTCAAAATTGCGTATCCAATATGGCGAACATCAAATCGAAGAATGGTACAAATTTTCCAGAAAGTCTGTACTTGGGAGTTTTCGGGGTTGCTGATTACGAATTTGTAATCACATTTTCCAAATTCAAAATGTCGGACGTCAAATTGAAAAGCGGTAGCATTTTTCGATTCGACGTCTGCCATATTGAATCCACTGTTTTGAATTTTGAAAATCTGATGCCAGATACGTAATCGGTGACCCCGAAAACTCCTGTAGTGGTACTATTTTGCGATATGACGTTCACCATATTGGATCCGCCATTTTGAATTTTGAAAATATGATACCAGATTCGTAATCAGCGACCCCAAAAAGCCCGAGTCCGAGTCCGAGTGAGATCGAGCGTGGTCGGTATTCTCTTTCTCGCTCTCGGCGACCGCTTGGCAATGAGTGAGAAACGAAAACGACTCAACAGGTGAATTGTATTTTGTTTTTTCTGGCCGAGTTATTCACCTATTTTTAAGCCACCGAATCCTGTCGTCATGAACAAAAAACTCGGCTATTTCTTGACCGATTTAAAATTTCTTTTTTGAAGTGAATATACTTCTTATGCGACAACGGTACAGCTCTTGGTAACGCTAAAAAGTGTCCCTAAACCGTACAAGAGAATGGAGGAATAGATGAAGAGAGAGAGAGAGAGAGAGGTATAGCTTGTAAGCAAGAGAGCGAGTTCCTCGCCATCCACAGTTCTATGTAGACCAGTGAATAAAGCCCTGAACCTGAAATAATTTTAAAGTGGCTGTATTTTCTAGGCTAGGTGTTTTAGACCCTCTACAATAACCCCCTAAAGTTAAAAATCCGCAGCCCCCCAGGAAGGGAGAAAAATAATAAAAAACCCCCCAAAAATGAGTTTTCCTCATTCTAACCTCGAAATCGCAACTTCGTTGCGATTTCTCGGCTCTCATGAGGAAAAATAATGTTCGATACTCGTACGAAAAGGCTTTTTGACGAAACGAGAGGATTACAGCACTCGCCTTCGGCTCGTGCCGTAATCCTCTCGTTTCGTCAAAAAATCCTTTGCGTACTCGTATCGAAATGTCCTATTTTTGCCCGTAACTAAAAAATTATAGACAATAGAGAAGAATAATTTCAACAAAAGTTGTAGGTTATTTGTTTTCCAATAAAAAAGTCTCATGATGTTTTTCTCTAAAATCAATAGGTAAGCCAGTAGAATTAATGTAAGATTCTTAATAACTGTAGAAAAAAATTAAGGAGTGGAGAGACGGGCTCGCATCGCCGGTCAGCGGCAAGAGAACCAAGGGGCAAGGGACTCGCTGCCTCTCCTCTCTCCGAAGGGTTATGTACCTCTTGTGCGAGTGTCGTGAGAGCAGGTATTACACCTTTTCCCAACCCTTTGTTGCACACACACACACACACACACACGCACATACACACACATCCATTCATCCATCCATAAGTACAAGCGCATCTAGTATAGTCAACAGCGTTTCGGCATAAACAAGCGTTAAGGCCGAAGCACACAAAACTCCACAAGCCATAAGCAGACTGGCATAAGCTTTTGCGCATGCGCAATAAATTATGCCAGTCTGTTATGGCTTCTGGAATTTTATGTGCTTCGACCTTTATATTATATGCTATGTATGACATAGGGCCTGAACTGCCGCAAGCTTATGGAAAATAGTGGAGAGGACACGAAACATCGCACAAAGAGAAAACTAAGAAAATAGAGTCGCTTTTTCATTTCATAATTGGGTTGTAACATAAATAGAATATATTTTCTACCTGTTATACCACTGTTATACCGCAATAGCTGATTTCATATAATATTCAATTGCCAAAAGGGGGATGCTGATAATCAAGTTTAAAAGGTGCCTCATTCGTGTTTATGCCTGGTCGAGTGAGACACCACTTCGCATTTTTTCTCAGTGCCCTCCTCCATCGAGGCTTCTTATTTCATAAAACCATTTTGATTTTTAATGTGGGAGATTAAAAAAAAGTTTTTTCTGACACATCCTAATATATATACAATATACATATATGGTTCCCGCACACGCATGCACAATATGACACAACTAACGCGCCAGTCGTATTGCACTCGCATTTTAATACGGTACATTATTTTGGCAAAATATATTTTCATACTTCATTAGTTTGGCTAATATTACTTCGACGCCATGTTATTTTTGCATGTTTTATTATTGTGTTCTTTTTTTGCAAATAATAAAATTTACGAGTGTTCTTCAGACATGCCACCTATTAGTATTTTTTCGACATGTGTTATTTCGACATTAGTTATTCAGACATGTGTTATTTTGACGTGACACCATATAATACACCTGTGATATATATATAATAATAATAAAAATAAGATTTAGGAGTTCTGGTATTAATCTGAGAAGCAATAGTGTATCTCACTGACTGCCGCAGTGACACAGCTGCACAATTTATTGATGAATCGATATAATAGAGAAGAATTCAAATTCAAACTAGCACTGCAGTGCTAGTGAGGTGCCTTGCGGCATAGGCAGAGCCTTATTAAAAAATCAGTCCTTTGGACCCGATGACCCGAGAAGGAATCGGGGGTCTATTACGGTTCTTTCACGGGAGAACGCTCACCTCGTCCTAGCATTCTTATTGGCTGGCTAAACGCCGCGGACCAATAAGAATGCTAGGATGAGGTGAGCGTTCTCACGTGAAAGAACCGTAATAGAGCCCCTGACCGAGACCTCTTAGTCCCCCACTCTATTTTTTCCTAGGCCTCTACGCAATACAACACACTCGTGGTACATGCACCACGCACCACCAACGGGGTAGTACTTCGAACGTCTTATCGTCGTTCTTTCACCCGACGCCTGTCCCTTGACCCTTCATAAACAAGGAAGGGATCGAGAGAACCGTTGGAAACTAATTTCCATTGCGATGCGACATATATACCTATGCCTATGATACCTATAACACCTATCATATATATAAATATATACACACCTCTGATGATATGATGTCTTTATTTGTGTTATCCCAACATGTGTTATTTTCATTTGTGTTATTTCGACATGTGTTATTTTCATTTGTATTATTCCAAAATGTGTTCTTTTTCATGTTATTTCGACGTGTAATATCACAGACATGTGTTATTTTGGCGTGACACCATTTCCGAACCACAGCCACTTTTTCCGTGACCCTCCCCGAAATTTAGGAAATATTGCTAGTACTAGTTGAAACAACTTTCTGTACATTATTTCCGATTTTTAAATGCAACCATTTCCGAAATACTGGGTTTTTCCGAGTTAACATATCTCGAAAAATATAGGTCGCAGAAAAAAATAATTTGACGTAAAAGTTTTAGTTTCCTATCATCTTTTCAATCTAATTTTTGTCATAATTTGATCGACCTTCTATCCTAGGTTTTCGCTAAAGAATAAAAAATTCTCTAGAATAAACATCACTTGTATTTTGCCTGCCAAATGTACTAAATTTTTAGGCGCATGTACAGATCCAATTAAAAACTCGCCAGAATGGAACCATCAAGAGTTGTGGACTAAACAAAAGAAAATCGTGTTCAATCGTATCAAAGTGACAATTATCTAGCTGATAATGTTTGAACTGGTAACTTGCGACTGATTGTTACCTCAAGAGCTTTGATAGTTCTGGACTCTTTCATAACCCTTGCCGTTCGAATTCTGGCAATTTTGTCACTGAATCTACCCATGTGCTCAAAAATTTATTTAATGTGGCAGGAACAAAAAGTGGAATAAACCGATATTTTTTAGGGAAAAATCGAGTTTACAAGCCGATAAAAATATGACAAAAATTTTATTATATGGCTTGGTTCTAGCGGCATTTCGAATGAAGTTTTCGAAAATGCGATTTGTTTTATTGTTTCGTTTTTTCATTGAACAAGCTTTGTTTTATAATTTTTTTGGCAATAACGTAGGGGTTTGGTAACCACAAAATTGGTATATTATTACCAACGCTGTTGACTATTCAATAACGCTCAAACGAAAGTTTCAAATTCAATTCAGATGTACGGGGAAAAAATGTTCGTTCGACCGGCCTATTAGTTTGAGGCACGCAAAAAGTAAAGAACGACCCTAGGAATAACAGTAGCGCTATGTGAGAATAAAAAATTTGAAGCTCTCTTCATTTCGAATATTTATCAACAATATATAATACAGTGTTTCAATGGATTGGTTTGTGAACAGTCTTTATAAATGAAATTTGAGGCAATTTCAACCAGGTAAGTGGACGAAAAACATCGAAGCCAATATCTTCGAAAAATGAACGCTCAGAATTAATTCATTAATGAAATTCCCGACGAAGTATTCAGTTTAATCAAATTAAGAAATCATAAGGCAATTTTAGAAAGTCTTCTACAGAAAGCTTCCGTACTTTTCATATCCTTACTTAATGATAACATAATGAATTGAAGGATCCAGAGAAAATGTGACGTAAGCGACATTGCATTTTGAGGTAATGTGAAATGGCGGAGATAGATAACGAAAACTGTAATCGCATTTTTTCACTGGTGCTTTAATATTGCAGGAAAAATCACATTCTTACGGACTTGTCGTGGACAGTTTTAGCCTTGCCCGCTCGTCCTTAACCCTCTCATGTCAGCTCAATATATAGGTGGCTTCTCACTTTGTGACGCCCGGCTTATGTATCGGTATTGGTGACATGCTGTACTTTCCTTACGGGCCGCGCCAATAACCCACGCGCGATTTTCACGCTTTCCACTCAAATACACTTGTTGTGTTATTCAGCTAAGAGGATATATCTGCACATTTTTTGTGTGTAATAATGCTTTAATTAACCCTCTGGACTCCCAACAGGACGAAATAGTTTTCGGTGTAAAGCGAGCCGAAAGCATGTGTGTGTTAGTGCATCCTGCCAACAAAACTGTGTGTGCCACTAATACACGCACATGGTCGCTCGGAGTGGGGAGATCCTTCGGGTAGCCCAGAGGGTTAACATATCCTATACTTTCACAAATTATAACATGAACTATCTGTATTATAAACCATACAGTGAATCCATAGATGTCGTAAATTTAGGATTGTTAAGGTGATATGAAATCATACGGATACGAGGGCAATAGCGTTGGTGGTACTTACGTCGAAGCAAGAGAGACATCAAGAAATTGTTTTACATCATATTAAGTGTCATCAATTAGATGGGATGGTGTAGAATTGCCCATTTCAAGGAGTGTATTAATGAAACACTATAGAAGAAGTGGCAAAAATAACTGTTGAGGCGAATTCATAATTTGTACAGGTAAGTGAAATTTATGATTTCCAAAACTATGCCTACCGTCGATGCGCCCGTGCA
Source organism: Rhorus exstirpatorius (assembly GCA_963564615.1). Classification (NCBI taxonomy): domain Eukaryota; kingdom Metazoa; phylum Arthropoda; class Insecta; order Hymenoptera; family Ichneumonidae; genus Rhorus; species Rhorus exstirpatorius. The sequence goes on from OY751313.1 coordinate 25,258,561, forward strand.
CCTGCATCACTGTTCGATTATTCTATCAAACGGGATGTTTCAGCCACCTTTAAACACTATTTTACGTTAAAGGCACTTTGAAACATTTCATTGAGATCATTAAATTCTTATCAGTCGTATCCCGTAGTGTAGTACTACTTTTTTTAGAGTATAGTGACTCTAACGGCATACGACATTCGTCTTCCGTTTTCCAGCTCATTGCAGAATTACTCGAACTTAAGGTGATGGATAGCCCCTCGATCGGTAATAAAACCTGTAATCACTTGAGGATAGAGATTTTGCGAGAAATCTCTACTTTCTTTTTTTCCACATCGATTGCAGTTTTCGTTGCTGACTGAGCCCTTCGTCCTAACTCATCATAGAGGGGCACATTTTTGTTGCTTTTTCTTCAATCCTATATTTATATATATATATACATGTATTAGGGTGGTCCTTATTTGGGTCAACATTTTATTTTGTCGCTCCCAGAGAGGCTTAAAAAAGAAGCCGGAGACCCAGCCTCGTAGATCAATTCCAAGTACGTCCCCAAAGCTGTCAAATTTCACCATTTGATTAACATACGATTTTCGGCACTTTTTAGCATATATTTTTTCTTTCCTCAGTATTGCACCGAAAAATTTGAAACTTCGTACATTTTTCACTTATTGTAGTAGGTCTTCAATGCCAGTTTTAAAAAATTTCCAGCGATTCAATTCCACGGTGAATCGGCAAGTTGAGATACCTTATTAATTAAAAGCTTCGACACATTTCATAATAACTCGAAAACTATGTGAGATACGACGATAATGCAAATAACATTTATTGTGAAAAAATTAAATTCGTTACAAAAAAGATTCTATAAGATTTTTTCCTTTTTTCAAAAGTTTTTAAAATATTTGGAAATTGACTGGACTAGAGCCATAGACGGGAAAATCCCGTCCCGCGGTTTTTCCGTCAAAATAATCCATATTACAATGTACCGACCGGCGACAGCACAGCTCAGAACACAATGAAATAGGGGGAGGTCTCGAGAAAGTGGTACCGTACATATGACGCTTTATAGAAAGAATTTTTTCATTAGAAAGAAGAGACTATAGCTAGGTGTGCACGTTTGCAACAGCAACCGTCAATAAACCAATAAGCAAAAACTTCAGCGTTCGTCTCTCTTCCTCGTGTACGCCGAGAGCAGCCGCTTCGCTCACGCTTTTTTTTTTATGAACAGCGATCGCCTATCCCCTCTACGGTTTTCAAATTTGACGGGCCCGTCAAAATTTTGGTTTGTCTCACATCAGTCTCATAGTAGCGATTTCCAGTGCCACACGGTTATAACAAGCGTTTTTCGATACATTTTCTTTTTGCATATTGTCAGTTTTCATTTCCATTCTTTATTCGTAGCTTTTTTTTAATCCGTATTTTCTGTATTTTAATATTATTACTTTTTCATTACAATTACTTTTTTATTATTAATTTTCATTACTGTTTTTTAGTCATAGTTTTTTTTCGATTCGTTTTTCTATATTCTAATATATTGATTTTTTATTCTTATTTTTATTATTACTGTTAAATAAGTTCTTATTAGTGTTTTTATTTTGTGATTAGTTTTAATTATCTTTTTTCGGATTTTTTTTTGTTTTTTTTTATTACTTTTTTTCGTGCTTTATTCCGGTGTTGCATTGTATTTGTGTGCTGTGTTTTTCTCGCGAGTGTCGTGTTGTTGAAGTTTTTTGAACATGCCGCGTAACCGCAGACCGCAAAGACGCCTCCCTTTGATAGAGAAGATCAAGGACGGGAGAGTGTACCAAAAAAGTGGACAATCCCGCGATGGACGAACCATGTAAGTAAAATTTTTTTTAATCAATTTATTGCTAGTCCATCTATATGATGAAGGGAAAGATGTAGGAAATGTGATATTTGAATGAATACCGCGAAAACTTTTCTCTTATCGTACATTAATTGACGCGCTAATAATTGCTGTAAAGGTTTAAAGTTTTTGCAGATTCTTTGATAGACTTGAACAGTTTTAATTTCGTGTCGCATAGTTAAGGGTTTCACGATGTTAGCATTCTATTTGCAGCAGACATATAAAATCGAATCTCTGTTTAAGTTTATGCTGCCGGCTTCTTATACATTTATACGGCGATAATTTTACGTTTCAAATTATATAGTTGCTTTTTTCGCGATATTTTATTTCGCGATATACTACAAACAGAGGTATCGTCGAAAAGTAGCGCGCGAGGGAGAGGTTGTTTCACCCCCCCGTTAAGGGAAGGCTAATCAACCTCTCTCTCTCTCTCTCTCTCGCTGTCGCACAATGGTCGGTTACGCCTCTTCTTATTCTCGAGTTTATGGCGCCAGAGACACGTGGCAATTTGCCGGCGAGAGAAAGAAGGGTGAAAGGGGTATCGGTCGGACATAGCCGCTGATGGTCAGTTTATTTATTTTCGACTGGTACCAGCGCGTACAGGAACGAATAGACAAAAGAGGCCCAAACAATGGCTATGTTTCCACCCGAGCTTAGGTTTACCTGAGCTAAGATGAGTGCGAGCGAGAAAACTGTTCGGACTTCTCTCTCGCACTCATCGGTTTTAGAGCCACCTAAGCTGTGGTGAAAACACAGTCAATATTTCAATCATAGACAGTGCTATATTTTCAAATACAATACTTGAAACAGAGACGAATAACCGAGCGTTCGAACGTCCGATTCAGATTAATTGTCGTGTGAAAGAAGAAAGGGTGTTGAGACTATTCTGAAGGCGGGGGATTAAAATATGTTTCGAAACTTTGAATGTGCGCCATATTTTCAGAAAAAAAAATCGGGTAGCGGAATAAAGTGACTATAAAAATTTGCCATCTCACATACAGCAGAAGTAAGGTGAAGAGGCAGAGAGAACGAGAGGGAGAGAGACAGTCTAGGTAGGGTGTTCGAACGCTCACTTATTACACCTCTGTTTGAAGTATTGTTAGTCCAGTCGGATTCGACATGAAATCGACCAACCCTTATTATTTTCGAATTCAGTAATGCCGATTTTTTCGTCGGTAGATTTGACCTCGAAAAATAAGCCCCTAATTTTGCGAGTTGATTGAATTAACGGAACAATGTTTAAAAAAATGTTAAAAAAAAACGCAATTTTCATTTTTAGTTTTTTTTTCTGCGCATGTAAGAAAAAAATGTTTCCAAAAGAAGTTGTAGGTTTCATCCTCGTATATAAGAAAAAAATTTTTAACTTGAAAAATGTCGGTTACTCCAGCCGCAAATTCAAAAATCAATTAAATTTCTTTTTCATTTCAATCTAGTTCCCTTCAATGTAGTTATAGATATGGGGATTCATAATATGATTTAAACAAAGATTTCTATACAAAAAGGGTCGAAAAAATAGGAAAACATTTTTTGTTACTTAACAAGTACGATCAATGACTGAAATTATTGAGTTACGAAAACCGTTTTTTGTTATTATTATTTCTGTTTTTGAGACAGGAAATTAAAAAAAAACCTCTTTATCTTTATTAGAACCGGAGATACACTTGTTTTACTTATTAGCGATTTATTGTCAGTGTTAATAGTATTAATAATTGAAAAAATACTGTATCTTGTCCATACATGAAAGATCAACCATGAATTTTTTCATTTAGATTTAAGCTTCACCTTCATCAAAATTAATTATTGAATTGAAGAAAAGTCGAGGAGTCGCGTTCCAGCGGCTCCGCGGCGGCGCGGTGACGTGGTGGGGCGGCGCAGCAACTTGGTGTGAGGTATACGGAAGCCGGCGGGCGGGCGTTATTTGCTAAATGAATATCTGTGGTAAAAATGATCGTAGAAGAATCAGTTTTTTTAACTTCAACTTTTTTAACGCAGCAATCGGGATACACGTTTACTTATTTTAATACAACCATTCTAGTCACATATTTGTAGATATATGTATTAATTATTAATATGTGCTTATGAATGGTTGTATTCAAATATATAAGTGTGTAATGGAATATGAATAAATAGTGATATAAACATATTTTAGTACATATATCTACAAATATGTGACTAGAATGGTTATACTCAAATAAATAAACGTGTAATTTAGAAAAATCATAAAGGATTAATTGAAATAAAAAACCGACTTTATATTCCAATTGCTGAGTTAAAAAAAACTGAATTTAAAAATGTAAATCATGAATGTATTTAACCCTTGAAGGATGTATATGGGATATAGTCCCAACTAAAAATTGTATTCGATTGGAATTTCCGTACTTCGTGGTTCAATAAAAATCTTTAATAATTCAGTAACATTTTGTATGCCATAAACAACAATTATCAATAATGATATTGACCAAAAGTTATTAACAAATTGTTTAAACAAATAATTATTTGATAATTTAACGGTGACCCCTTGTTTTTCTTACACGAATCGAATGTGTGCATTTTTCTGAATGTTTATGAATTTGTTTAGGATCTTCTTATGATTTTGAAATTTTATAAAAAACGTAAATATCCAAAAAAAATTTTAATTTTGGATATGTAATTGCAAACAGGTTTAACATCAATTTGAAAAAAAAAATTTTAAATATACTAGGCCAAAAATTGTATAAACACAGTTATTCTAAAAATTTTAAAACGAGGATTTCAAAATCATAAGAAAATTCTGAAAAAATTCATCAGGATTCAGAAAAATACACACATTTTATTGGTAGTTGTTAATTGTTGTTAAATTTTATTTCTAGTTGTTAATTAAATATTTCCGGTGAAAATGGTCGTAGAAAAATCAATTTTTTTAATATCAATTACTTTTTTCTCATCAATAGGAATATGGTATCATTTTTTTTTATTTCGATCAATGTTCCATGATTTTTTAAAATTATACATCGATTTTTTCCAATACAAACGCATATTTTCACATTCAACCACAATTCGCATATTCGTAGATTTAGGTGATAATATCTGCCTATATCTATGTACTTAAACATAATTATATGTTTATTCTTTCATTGAAATAAATCATAGTCTAGTCATATCTAATCATATGTACCCATTCTAGTCATATCAAGCAATAGAATGTCAAGGATTATATAAATGTTATACTAATTTTCTTTTTTTGGCCTGCTACAATCGGAAACATCATTTTCGCATTCGCTTTCCGTATCTGTTCTATCTGTTTCTAAAAAATCATTTTCTATTTCATGAATGAAAGAACGAGAAAATTAATTTCTAGAAATGACTACCATGATCAAAAATACCGAAGACATTGACTACAACTTGACAACTAATAACAACCTTGATAATGAAGAAATACACGACAGTGGAAGCGACCAAACAGATACGGTAAGCGAATGCGAAAATGATGTTTCCGATTGTAGTAGGCCAAAAAAAGACAATTAGTATAACATTTTTATAATCGTTGATATTCCATTGCTTGATATGACTAAAATGGGTAGATATGATTAGATATGGCTAGACTATGATTTATTTCAATGAAAGAATAAACATGTAATTATATTTAAGTAAATAGATATAAGCAGATATTATCACCTATATCTACAAATATGCGAATGGTGGTTGAATGTGAAAATATGTGGTTGTATTGGAAAAAATAGGTGTATATTTTTAAAAAATCATGGAACATTGATCGAAATAAAAAAAAACTGATACCATATTCCGATTGCTGATAAAAAAGTAATTGGTTTGCAAAAAATTGATCTACCACCATTTTTACCGGAAATATTCAATTAACAGCTAGCGTTCGAACGCCTGCTCGAAAATGTCTCCCACCACGCCGGAGCGCCACCACGTCGAGTCCCCGCGCCGCTGGAACGCGACGCCTCGCGTTTGCCTCAATTCACGAATTAATTTTGACATAAATTGAGCTCAAATCTGAGTGAACAAATTCATAGTTGATCCTTGACGTTATGGACATCATATGGTATTTTTATCAAGTCTGAATAGTATCAACATTGATAACAAATCGCAAATAAGTACAACAACTTTATCTCCGGTTTTAATGAAGATAAAGAGGTTTTTTTTTTTTTTAATTTCCGCTTTAAAGGCAGAAAGAACAATATCAAAAAATGATTTTTGTAAGTTAATAATTGTAGTTACAATCGTATTTGTTAAGTGAGACAAATTTTATATAATTATTCTTTACATCTGTAAATATTACGTGATTTCTTTTTACGCCGTAACCCCATTGGATTTAATTCTATTGAGACCGTACGTATTCTCGAAGATCGCTATTTGTTGCCAAAATATATAAGATAATTGAATGATTTTTGGAGTGACTCTTGAGGCACCGATTTCATACGTGTCACTTGAGTTTTCCAAAGTGTACATTAATAATTAAGGGAACTGGATTGAAATGAAAATAATAAATAAAGGGTTGGTCGTTTATATTTTGCGGCAAAACTAACCAACATTTTTTGAAGTTGAATATTTTTTTCTTATACACGAGAATGAGATCTGCCACTTTTGTATGAAATATTTTTTCCTCAGACGCAAAGAAAAAAAATTAAAAATTAAAAAGACATTTTTTTCCAACAATTTTATAAACAATATTTCACTAGTTTTTTTAACTAGCAGAATCAGGGGCTTATTGGTGAGGGTCAAATCTACCTTGAAAAAAATCGGCCAAGCTGTTCTCGAACCGAATAGGAGTCAATCCTTATTCGTTTGAACTACTACCATGTCTCACGCCTCGCGCAGTCCTTCTTCCTCTAACGCTTTTCATACTTCGTACGGTCTGGGTTTCCTATGCTAGGGAAATTTTTTCCATATATGGAAAAAATCTACCAATCTGGCATCTGGCTAGCAAAAAGCATGTTACGAATTGAAAAGGTCGTTTAAAAAAATGATTCCGGAACGATTGCCAAATTTGGAGTGAAATATAATTTTCCCGTACTTAGGGAATTGTTCACATACTTTGGAAATTTTTCCCAAGTAAGTTCCTTTTTTGAAACGACCTTTTCAACTTGTTGCATACTTTTTGCTAAAATTTCCCAAGTATGGGAAAATTTATATTTTACTCCAAATTTGGAAATAGTCCCTGAGTCATTTTTTGAAACGACCTTTTCAACTCGTAGCATACTTTTTGCTAGCCAGATGTTTGAAAATATTTTTCTCAAGTATTAGAAAATTATATCTTACTCCAAATTTGGAAATCGTCCCGGAATCATTTTTTGAAACGACCTTTTCAACTCGTAGCATACTTTTTGCTAGCCAGATGCTTGAAAATATTTTTCCCATACTTGGGAAAATGATACTTTACTCCAAATTTGGAAATCGTCCCCGAGTCATTTTTTGAAACAACCTTTTCAACTCTCGTAGCATACTTTTTGCTAGCCAAATACTTGAAAATATTTTTCCCAAGTATGGGAAAATGGGAAAATAAATGTTTTTAACGATGATTCTTTTGATTATTTAACCGAAATTTAATGACTAATTTCTATTATTAACTCTTTTAATGAAAGGAAATATATTTCCATGTTTTCCAACGTTTTTATTTCGTAATTCAACATTCGTAATTCAAATGTTATGGATTACGCATCTATCTCAGCTGTCACGCAGCGCGAAACCTCGAAATTAAACTCGATCGCGATCTGTCATTTAAATCTATTAATTGAATGTGTCGTCTTTACGAGATTCGCTCTGAGGATCGTCACTTCGCCAGGGCCGTAAAAAAAGTGGCCAAACCCCCTCAAAATTGTACGTCCATGCATTTATAGACAGTCCAGTCATTTATTAGCTGCAAAAAAATCATCTCAGGAAAAATTTTCCTCGGGACAGAGATTGGATTCACGACAAAGTTTTTTAAACACAATCTCGGTTATTCAAGAAGAATCCTGGCCTCGTGGAATCTCACTTCATGCGTGGCCAGCAACCACGTGGCTAGGATTCTTCTTAAAAAAACCATATTGGGCATATAAAAACTTTGTTTTGTGATTTCTTAAACACAATAAGGATTGCTATTTGGAAAAATCTTGGCCACGTGTAACTTCTTTCTATATTGTGTTAAAACAAACCTTGTGTTGTGTTTTCTTCAACATTAAATGGTTTTTATCTAGGTTTTTATTCAGGAATAAAATTGGTCCTGATCTTGACGTATGAAATTCCATGTAACCGGGATCCGTGCGTCCAGAATTCATTCTTTAAAAACTCCTTGTTCAATTCATACAATTATTTTGACATTTTTCGAATTTTTTCGTCTCCATCAATGGGTCGCGTCAATTACTTTACAAGTTTTACTACATAATATTCAAGGAAAATGACTAGTGTCTTTGCACTGTACAATAAATCTATGCGGGATCTCGTGAAATGGACCTCTCACTTGGATGATGCTGTTCGCCCGGCAACCCGCGCACCATCGCGAGGACAACGATCTTTGCCCACTCTTTGTCTAGCCTATAGAGCTTAAGGACGTTCACGAGTAAACCGATTTTCTATAGATTTTTTTTAAATTTTAACCGTGCGTTATTTAGAACATCCTTAATGAACTCTCAAAATTTCAAGGACCTTGCCGGTACCAAAATGGAGATATTTGTTGTTGAAATTACGAGTTTATACACGTAAAGTATAGCCGAGGCATGAGCTAGAGAGACATTTTAATTTGTAGCAGTTAGAATTTTCTGTAGATTTTGTTAAAAAACTGCATTATGATAGACGATGATATTAGGAACAAAATGTCAAAAAATAGAGATACTCAGCGGTGTCGTTCTTGCGTAATGACGATTCAAAGCTATAAATTCGACAGTATTTTCGAGCGTGCAATACGATGGAAGGGATGACACTGTGGCGTAGCGGCAACGCTGCTACCCGACGGTACGCAAGGGTATAATATGTTGTTACTCGCCATGATAGCGTCTCTCTACTGAGCTGAAACATGGGGCGGGCAAGCAGCGTTGCCAGCTCTCCGCGTCGCTCTAAGGATACTTGGGTTAGTGTATATGTATACGGCGCGCCACAGCCTTATTTGTATTGGTGCGTAGAGTCCGTGCTAAGAGTTTTGGACTAGAGGGGAGCGGCGCGCTCTACACAGCGCAGTTGAGCCAAGCCGAGCATGTGCCGAACTTTTGTCTCCGATTTTCACCCGTGAACGTCCTTAAGAAAACATATAACTTTATCAACCGTATCAAATCCCCTTGACTAACACTCTCATCAAAGTGCGAATGCGTACTCGTGTACATGCATATGGGGCATTCCATCCCAAGTGTATGAACCCGTGACCGTGACCCTCTCGAATTTGTTTCATTATTTTTTCTATGATTTAATTGAGTCTAAAGGGTACCTTCAAAATTTTTTAGATTTTTTTAAATAGCCGTTTTTTTATTTTTTGCTAAAAAAAACACCTTTTTAAAAAAATATGACAAAGTTCCCAAAAATCTGTGATTATGTGTAAAACATTTTAAGCAATCACCCAGAGTGGGGGGATTTTTTTCTCTGTGTTTTACACGCTTTTAACGTCGAAAAAATTCCGAAAATTCAAAAAAAAAATCTTCCCAGGCTAGATGATTGCTCAAAATGTTCTACATATTATCAACGATTTTTGGGAATTTTTCCATATTTTTAAAAAAAGGTGTTTTATTTTTTTGAATTTTCGGCTTTTTTCGACGTTAAAAGCGTGTAAAACACAGAGACAAAAAATCTCCCCACTCTGGGTGATTGCTTAAAATGTTCAACATATAATCATAAATTTTTAAGAATTTTTTCATATTTAAAAAAAAAGGTTTTTTTTAGCAAAAATTTTTTTTTTCAAAAACGGCTATTTGGAAAAATCTAAAAAAATTTGAAGGTACCCTTTGGACTCAATGTAATCATAGAAAAAATAATTAAACAAATCCGAGAGGGTCAGGATTACGGGTTTATACACTTGGGATGAAATGTCCCATATACAAGTCATCTACAGTCCAGAACGAACGCTTTGTTGGTGGAAAATGTATGTGTGTACATGACTACACATTCTTACTTTGGTGAGAGTGTATCAGTGTGCAGATTTAGGATTTAGGTACGAAAGGATAGATGAATAAACGGTGACGCGAGTATGAGATAGAAATTTCGGTAGAAATGTTAAAAGAAAGTTAGGAAGAATGGTGTGAATGAGAAGAAATGACTGCAAGCCGTGAATGAGACAAAGAGCGTAAGGCGTATATGGTCGAGAGTGGGACAGAGTATGTTTATGAGTCTGTTTATGAACCCAGCAGCATAGGGTTCGTTCATGGGGCCTCTATGGTCAAACGTATGATAAAAAATTTCTATCAGACGCCTACCCAAGCGGTTTCACTTCTGTCACGCGGACTATCCATGTATACGTTTTTTTCTTTCTTTTCCTGTACTCGGTACTATACTGTTGGAATATGTGAAAAAATAATCGAGTGATATCAGAATGTATTTGATATAAAACACTATGATTAATGTGTATAGATGGAAGGAAAAATAATGCGTGAGGCTTTGTAAGAACGGTTTATAAAAATCGTTTACGAAGTATAAAATATACAAACGATAAAATGAATAAGAGATAGAAACGTAGGGCCTTTTTGTTCTTTGAGTATACGTGACTCTTTTGGCCACTCCGTTGTTAGTCCTTCGACAACTCTCAATCAGTAAAGACGTCGGAATAATAAAAAGGAATAATTGTTCTGCTTTAACTCTGCGTATTATTTCATTACCTGTATACCATAATCCAATATATATAATTCGGATTTTATCCCTCGATTTGCTCTAAGCATCTGTTTGGACTTATCGGCGCAGAAAATTCTAACCCCTGAAATGAAATAATAACCTCGGGATTTTCCAATTTTTTTCCAGTTTTTTTTGGTAAATGTCCAGAAAGGGGGTAGTTTCTGAGACACAGGTATGTCAATAAATATTGTTGCTTCCTGCAAGTAATGACGGTGCGAAGCTAAGAGAGCCGGCAATCGACGTTCTTTTCTCTTTCTGACACTCGTATTCTGCATTTTATGCCATACGATCCGAGCGCTCTCGCTCACTCATGTCAGTATCTTCCTACATCCCTCTTTCTAGCACTTTGTTTGGAATATTCGAATCATCGACGATCTTTTTTTTTGTATCACGCGTTCTCGCCACGCTCGAGAATTATCACGTGAGCGTGTCGTCCGAATCGTCATAATGAATCTTCATATTATTGAATCTGCGGATTCATTATTTTCCCGAGCCATCGTCATTTTCTTTTGTTATTTTTGCGCATATATAGCCTGGGTTCGCCCGGTATAAAGTCCGGCCAAGGTAAAAAGGGCCGTGACAATATATAGGAAAAATTTAATGCGAAAGCCAATCGATGACTCTCCCTCTTTCTCTCTCTCTCTGTCTGTCTCTCTCTCTCTCTCTCTCTCTCTCTCTCTCTCTCTCTCTCTCTCTCTCTCTCTCTCTCTCTCTCTCTCTTCTCTCTCTCTCTCTCTCTCTCTCTCTCTCTCTCTCTCTCTCTCTCTCTCTCTCTCTCACTCTCTGGCACGTCGAAGCCACTACGGCGTTGACACTCTTGCCTCAACACCGATCGTTTCCATGTTTATTGACATTTTTAAGCAAATGAAACAATAACAAACATTGTGCACGTCCTCACAAAGATTTTTGACCTCACAAATTTTCTCTACCTTAAATAATTATGGCGTATTAGCGAATTAAAGCGTCAAACTGATTGCAAATTTAAAACAACGACTGAAAAAATTGCTTAAAATTATTTGCTATTTTCTGTATACATAGTCCTAAATAGAGAAGAAATCAAGGAATTCATAAAAAAGTATTATTGATCACAGAGAATTATTTGCAAAAAAAAATTCAAATAAACGAATGTGTCAGGTTATGTAGTTAAAATGTAAAAAAATTACTACGATGCTGCACTGAACATTGGTCAGTAACATCACCTTTTGTTTTTGTTTTGAACAATTAGAAAAACAAACATATAAAGGAATATGAAGGCATCTAATATTTTGAAAATGAAATTTCATACAAGCTCATATACTTTAAATACTTGTCTCAACGTTAGTTTAACAAAATACGGCGTATTAAAGTTTCAACAACGAATGAAAAAGAAATTCACGGAGCTGCCAAATTTCGGAAAATTTAGGGAAATTATGTTCACACCAGTTAATAGTTTACTTTTTATATTCAGACCATTAATGAATGTTTCCCGTATTTGTAACCAACCGCTAAAATTGTCATTCGGAGACGTGATGTTTCGGAAAAAATAATTTCTAATTAATTTGTCTCGTTATTGTGGAATTCGCATAATTAAGATTGGAATTATTGGTCCGTCTACTTTCTGGTCTAGCGTGATTTTGACCCCCACCCGATTTTTTTGAACTTTAGTAATTTACTTGATTTCGAAGAACTGTCTGAGCTTCCTTCAAGCAAAATACAAAAAAAATGGAAAATTCTGATTTTCAATTAAAAAAATATGTCTCTTAATAGACCGAATACATTTTCGATTTCGAGGAAACCACGAATATGTTATTTTCCTAAAATATCAAGATATGATTCAAATAATTTGTCTCATAAGTTCATTAACCAGAGTTCGCGTCATACTGGCATTTGCGTACAGTTTAAAAACACAAATAGCAGTGCATCCGTCATTTGTCAAACTTCAACAAATTTTTTTTATCAATCTTCATTCGAGCTTTTTCGTATTCTTTTTTGTTATGTATATAACGCAGGTATTTTGTTTATGTATTTTTCGCAATGCCACATTTGACAATATAACGAAGATTACATCATGTTACAAACCGTTTTATGTTGTACCAGGCTTCCTACACTTTTGATGATCTTCAATATTAGTAAAATTTAATTAATATTACAGTTACCTTCGCTGTAAAAACCTAACGATTTGCCACGGTACGGCGAAAATGGTCGATAACGCGATTGTGGATCTCCATCCCCATTCGCAATTTTTTACGCGGGACGGAAGCGCCGAGCCTATCGCGAGGTTCAAGCAGGCTTTGTCAGAAGCGCTGTCCCAACATTGGTACAGCCTGAAGGCTCTCTACGATTCCTTAGCTGCTGTGTAAGTGTTATCATCAAATGGCATTTAACTGCTCTGGTCAGTTTATGCATACATTGTACTCACAAATTGACCGAGCATACGAATTGAGGAATGCAAATTTTGCACTTTTGCCAAAAAATTAATATAAGCTCTGCATGGGGTCGGATAATTAAATTCATTTGATCAAACAAGATTTTAGAAATGTTGGATCAATCAGTTAAAAAAAATAATAAGCCATAGCAACATCAAATAAACAACTGGAAATACAATCGATAGTTGAACATATATCCCAATACGAATTCAGTTATAAATCGTTTTCTTGTATATGTAGTCATCCGGATGCCGCGGAAAAAATCTCTTATCAAGACCTCCGGAGTTTTATGAAGAAATGCCGGAAGAAACATTACCCCCAGTGTCCACACACAATCGACGAGTTCGTGCAACAACTCACAAATCCCGAGCACGCCAGAAATTTGGAATACGAGTCGGGTCGTTTTGAGGTGGTTCTTGTAACCGACGACAACGGCTCAAAGCACATCATGTTGTACGACGCAAATTTCATACGGGAAGAAATGAGCGAGGTAACGCGATTATTCATCGACGCGACATTTAAATCGAGACCTCGTCTGGAAGGCATATATCAACTGCTAACGATTGTAGGAATCAAGTTGAACCACGTAAGTTTTTTTAGTCTATTTACTTCCACTTTTTCGATTTGTTAGTCAGCTGATAAATTAATAAAGAGACGGGACTACGTTTTTCGACTATTACATTTTTAACGGAAGCAATGAACTCAAAGGCGCAGACATTCTCTTCTTTATCAAGCTACGGATTTTTAATCTCTTTTTGTAATCACTTCTAAAAGAAAGTACAATTACATGAGGGATAAATAGATTATCAAGAGACGCGGCCGCGTCTCGACGCCAAGTTTGATAATACTTATGACCGAAGCTTCTTATTTTAAAGCTATTTCATTGATCTAGATTGAACTAGAAGTATTTAATATTAATTCGACTATCGCTTTGTATTCATTTTTAACAACTTGATATGGTTGAACGTTGTAGGGATTTCCTTTTATCTGGGTGCTTATGTCCACTAAAACGCAAGTGGCGTATGAAGCTATTCTGCGATACGTGAGGGAAGAAATCCTTCAAGCCAATCGAATTAAATTGGCAATGAGCGACTTCGAGAGAGGATTGCGCAACGCAATTACGAGCGTGTTCACCTCAGCTCACAGTACTGGGTGCAACACGCATTATGATCGCGTAGGTTATGATGCTTGATTATATCATTACCAGGTTTTTAAGATGACCGGCAAGCGAAAAATCTTTATTTTTTCCATTATAGAACATTATAAAACATCGATGATTTACTGTGCACTGTGACCAACACAAACCAATGATCGACCACACGTTACTTTTCAGGCGATTTTTCAGAAAGTCAAGACACTTGGCTTACGAGGTTTTGTTCGCGATAATGCCGAAGGAAATGCCTTTATTAAAAAAGTATTGGCGTTGGCGTACTTGCCACCCAATTTGATCGAGGGCCAATACCACTCGCTGGAAAATAATTTGTCTACAGCGGTCAAGGCAAGATTGAACGAATTCCGTCGTTATTATCAACGGTATTGGCTCCGAACCGTCACACCAGTTGGTTTTAGCGTTTATGGACTTGGCCAGCGGACGAATAATGGTGATCGAGTCATATCACAATCAGCTCGGGCACAAAATGGGGAACCGTCCTGGGCCATGGGATTTTGTCGGTGAATATTGACTATAGTAGTTGCGAAAATATCGGGTTCATGAGGTCTATGAATAGAATTCACAGAATATGTAATTTTTTTTGTAAAAGGCAAGCTCCTGAAACTGCAGTCGAACGTTCAGGCAGATATTCGCCGGTTGAAGAACAACTGCCGAATATCTCGGCACGCATGGTATACGACCGTTTTTAACGAAAAAAACATCTCAAAAGGTAATTTTTACTATATTTACATATGCGGGCATGTAGAGAAATAATTGCAATAAATCTCAATTTGCTTGAAATAATATTTTTTTTTCAGAAGGCTGTAATCTAACAAGGTTATAATTGCACAACTAATCACTTCATCTCGTATAAAACAAGATGTGCGAGTTGCTATCAAGTTAAAAATTAGATGTTGAATGACTTGTTGATAGTTCGATGAATAGCTCATTTGTTTGAACAGTACGACCTATGATAAGTATACTAATATATTTGTTTATATTTTTTAGCGTGGCGAGAATTGCACCGGCGAGAAATCACAGCGAGTAAATTTCTGGAAAAAGCAGCATCCCTGAAGGGCAATGTCGATGATCTCATCGCCCAGGAAACCGGTGCGCGGGAAGGCAACGAATTTGAGTTGCAGGAACCTCCGGTCGCTGTACGATTAGGTAACATCTTGAATTTGTAATATAACAGCTGTAGCTGATGGTGTAGAAAAACTAGACGCAAATGGATATTCATTCATTTATTTCAATATTACACGAATATATAAATACATGAATATATGATATGAATAAGAAGTTAAGCTTATTTATAATTTTCTTCTATGTGAAGATTACGATTTTGCTTTTGTACTATGGTATGTAAGATACTTTCAACTATCTCAATACCGATTTAGTAATTTCTTTTATCAGAGCAAGATCTAGACTATGATCCTACTCTCTTCGAGGACAAAGACCGGAGTGGCTAATGGACAATGTTGAGAGACCACCGACAGTTCCGGAAAACAGTAATTTATAGCAATTTATTATGTCAAGAACAGGCGTTTAATAGGCGTTGAAACCTTGATAATTTAATAAAATGTAATGTATACATGTATATTTTGTATTGTCTTTAGACTTCGACGAGAACTATTCCGATGACACATCGTCGGATGACGAGCCAGTCGATGGGAATCCGATCGAAGTTGAGGTTCAACTGTACGAACATCCAGTTGAGGTGGTTCAAGTTCGACTTCACGAACATCCAATCGAGGTCGATGATGAAGTGGTTTGGATGGATGAGGAGGTACAACGAGCGCCATCCCCCAACAACGATGATAATTACGATGGCTTTCCCGAAAAAAAAAATTGTAATTCATTTGTTTTATGTGGAGCTTGCCATTTAACATTATAATATTTTTCAATGTATGCTGTGTAGAGGCCAACCTACCCGAATCTTTGGAAATCTCCAACCATGAACGGTTAACGCCAACGCTGAACAATAATGGTAACGTTTTGCAATTGTTTTGAAATCGTTTGTCAATTGAAACATCCAGCTGACCAGTCATATTACTTTTGTGCGGGCGAAGAATGCAAACGATCACGAATTGATAAAATAATCGGCAGAATAATTTCTGATTCGTAGTATCGTCAGAAATAATAATACTTTTGTGCTGAAAATGATTGAAATTAACATTTATAGTGGGTCCAAGCCGCAATCGACAAAGGAGGAGGAAGAAGAAGAAAAATCAGCAGGCAGCTCCCGCAGAAGAGACTGCAGAAAGAAATAAAAAAAGGAATAGGAAAAGAAAAGGTAAGAAATGCGACGCTTTAATGTGGTTGGGGAATTACGAAAAAATTATTTTTTTGTAAAATTTCAGAGTTGAGGCAGAAAGCTCAAGCACGGCTTCGGGCGCAAGCCACGGAAAATCCGCTTCCTGCAGTGGAGAATAGAATGGCTACTGAGGCAGAGAGAGGTAATAACATATTTTCGGAATTTTCTTCAGATTAGAAGAAATTTTAGATATTGTTGATTGAACAAAATCTGTCCTCAAGCCAATTAAAAAAATTTATCATTTGCAACATAACATGTAGAAATTCATAGTATCAAAGTTTTTACTTTTTATAATAATTTCGTAAAAATGTTTACCCGAGAATAACATCATTATTGTTAATTTTAAATATAACGTGATTTTGAAAAGGCTGTAGGGAAAAATTGTAGAGCTTTTTAGAAAGCAGACAAATGGAGAAGAGACAAGAGGTAGTGATAGGAAACAAACTGAAATAAATAAACGAGGAAGAAAAAGAAAATGAAAAAATATCTTTGAATGAGCCGGAAAACCGAAGATATTACAAAATGGTGTGATTTTTTAGAATAATGTGGGAATAATTATAGCAATAGTAGAATTTTAGTATAGAAGACATTTTAGAAATTACGAAATAGGGAGAAGAAAGAATGGGAGTCGGGACTGAGAACGGAAAGAAGGGAAAGGAAAGAACAAGGAAGAGAGGAAGGCGTAAGGGGGCAAGGAAAGAAATGGCATGAAGGAATTTGGAACGAAAGAAATTAACGAGGCGTTGAAAACAATAAAAAAAACAGGACGGTAATTTGGGAAAATGTGATGGGAGGGGAGTTGTTGAAGGCGCTGCCGGAGGCACAGAGGAAATAATTGGGGAAAGGCGTTAATGAAGATGTGGGTGAAAGAGAAAATTCCGAAAACAAACATTTTTGACGATAGGAGCCATGGTTGGAACCAGTTCATAAGAAGGGAGATAGAGAAAAAACGGAAATCTCTATAGGGGTCTCATCATTGGATGTAGAATACTGGGGACTACAAAGGAATACAAGGGACTACGAAAAATGTAGGTACACGGAAAAAAAGACATTTAAAAAAATAATAACTGAAATTTAAAAAATACAACGATAAAGAGAAAAAATGCAGTTTAACACAGTAAATTAATGTCTTGACAGTGTTTTGATCAAAAATTAATGTGCGGAATATACTTCTGTACTATCTGTATAACCATATTTGTTGGTTTAAACTGTAAAAACAACTATTTCCACTTCAAAAAGTGACACTGTAAAAATTGAAAATGCTCGCAATGAATTTTGCTATAGATAAAATGAAAAACCAATAGATTTGTACAAAAAAAAATTTTAAACTGACGCATCAAAATGAACTGTATAGAGAGAGAGTATTTTTAATAATATAAGACATAACAAAAAAAACTAAATTCTCTATGAAAAACAGAAATTAAAATAAAGAAAAATTGTAGCACGCTTTCGTCGAATTCAACTGTGAAAATGACGGAAAAATTACAGTTTTAAAATGTGTATGGAAAATACGACGCAAACAAGAAATTCATGAGGATCAAGAAGCGTTCATAAAATCAATAGCGTAGTGGTATAGAGTGTCGGTCATTAGGTAGGTCGTTAGGTAGGTCGCAGGTAAAATCTCAGGTAGGCTCAAAATTAATTTCGACGGAAAAACGTCCGGACCACTAAGCCGGAAACACTCGTGAAAACAAAAATCTCCAAATCTTTAATTTTTCTTTTTTAATGATTATTTAAGGATCGAAAATGTTGAATTCGTTTACTGCGGAGGATCACGGGTTCAAATCCCGGTCAATGACGATTTTTTTTTTGCAAAATTCACAGTATTTTCAAAGATAATGGAACAGCAGTTTTAAATTCGTTCATCGATTTAATTGCCAATTTATCGATAATAAACTACATTTATCATGCTAATTCGACCCGCGCTTTTCAAAATCTTCTAAACTTTTATTTTTTACAGTTCACTTTGCAATTTCTCAAACATTAAACCCAAAAGGATGCGCTATTTTATATTATAATTGATTTCACAATTTGTACAATTTGTCACAGTGGTAAACTCTATTCACACTTTTATACTGTAAAAAAATCATTCTATCACTTAATGCTTTTTATTTCAAATTCTAAAGAATTTCCTAAGTTTTCCTACTGAGAGGCATTCTCTATTAACAAAACTGTAAAACATGATGGAAACATGACTAGAATTCACAGAAAATTTTTTTCCGTGTAAAAAGACTGGAAAAGTCATGAGAAGAATAGAGAGCTAAAGTAACAAAAAGCCAAGCTAGGTCAGGAAAGGGAGTGGAACAAGGGATCAGACATATACATTGAATACAGTGATAAGTAAGAAAGTAAAAGCGAAGGAAAAAAATAGAAATGACATATTATATATGATAGGGGAGTGAAGGACAGTGGGAAAAATTTCAAAAATACTACAATTACAATTGTTTTGAAAAAGTTCAGAAAATTTCCGACCAAACACAATATTTTAGTTTATTTTTAAGCGTTTCTAAACACGTCACATCTGATTGCAAAATCTCGAAGTAAACTTTTGCAAGAGCAGCTACAAATATTAGTTAAATTGCGGGACCGCTCCAGCTTAAGGAATATTTTTTATATATAAGTAGGAGAAAGAACCAACAAAAAAGTGTAGAATTTTTTGATGCCGGATTTGCGTACAATATTTGATGGAATGGACTATATAAATGTGTCGGGAGAAAAAAATGCAGAGAGGGTTATGTGCTTTTTTTTATGAAAATCGATGACTTTGTGCTGAAACAAAATGGGAAAAGAAAAGAAGAAGAAAACAGAAGGGCGAAATATATTAAAAGAGAGAAGGAAATGTGAGTGAAGAGAAGGGGAAAGGTCAAATAAAGGATAAAATGAAGATAAAAATATGTCAGCGGAAAGAACCATAGTATATGGTGATATTTTGTAGAAAAACATAAAATAAATCGTGCATATGTAATTTTTGAATAGAATAAAATACTAATAGAGATAGAATAAGAATCGACAAGCAGAGAAGATAGACAGAACAAAATTATAGAACAAAACCATCGTTGTAGCTTCCGTACAATTTTTTCTCGAATTTGTTCTCGAGAAACTACGAAAAATCAGCCAATGATAAAAATATTTGAGCTCAGGATTTCGAAACGAAAAAGACTTGAAGCTGTAATTGCGTTTCCCTGCATAAAATTTCGATGATTTTCACCGAATACAGCCTTTCAAAATTTACTTCATATTTTCAGCTTCTTCTCCATCTTTTAATTATTTTGTGTAGTATATATTTAATTTCATCAATTTTAATTGATTTTGTCATTGTAGCTTAAATATCAATTTGTTGTGTTAAATTTACTTCGTATAAGCTTCACGTCATTAAATTTTCTCGTGGTATATAATTGCAATTGGTTTTGTAAATTATCGCAGAGGTCAGATTTTGTTACAATATGTTATTACTGGTATATATATTTTTTTATCTTACCGGGGTTTTCCATATCAATTCGACCATCCTATGTGATGCGGGCTCTTTCATTTTCTTAATATTTTACTTTCATTTACTTAATATTTCTTAATATTAATAATCAAGATGAACCAAACAAAACCCAATCACCAGTTTTCATAAATCGTATTTAGAAAATATTCCAGTGTCGAAATTTTTTTTCCTATAAAATATTCTGATTCTTGATAAACGAGCAATTCATGTAGAGAAGATACATTTTTTTGACTGAACATATTTGGTAAAATATATTATCATGTGACCAACTTTTTGTAGAAATCACATATTCTGTTAGTCCAGATAAAATGATGGATGTAAAATGTAATTGTCTAATTTAGTTAATTAGATTGATATGGAAATACCCGTACACACGATGACTTGACGTTTCTAAAAAATATGGCATAATATTGAAAGTATTCAATTGTAAAAGAATTAATTGAAATTGACTCAATACCAGGAAAGGATCAGATCCTTTATTCAAGTTTTCCCCTGGTACACGATATTGAAATTATTAGAATAAAGTAAAATTGGGTTCTGATTTAAAAAAAAACGGGTTTCAAAAGTTGTAGGAAGATACAAGATCTAGGTTTACGTTGCAGAACCGATGTCGATTCAAAATTTCTTAATTGAAATACTCCTTCTTAATAACACTGTTTAATATATGGTATAAATTCGAAAAGTTTGAGCGCTGTAGTGTACCTTGCCATTAGGCACCAGATCGTCGGGCCGTTTCTCTTCGGAGTTAACGTAGCCTAACGTGATGGCAGTGTTTGCTCCAAGTACTGGAGGGAAATACAGTGTTTATACTTATCTGGATGAATTGTCACATTATTATGACAGTTACAGAGTTATTTAAGGGTATTCGGGATGAAGTATTTTTCTGAATAAATGGAATGAATCCGAAAAGTTTGAGCGCTGTAGTGTACCTTGCCATCAGGCACCAGATCGTCGGGCCGTTTCTCTTCGGAGTTAACGTAGCCTAACGTGACGCCGGTGTTTGCTCCAAGTACTGGAGGGAAATACAGTGTTTATACTTATCTGGATGAATTGTCACATTATTATGACAGTTACAGAGTTAGTTGAGGGTATTCGAGATGAAGTATTTTTCTGAATAAATGGCAAAAATCCGAAAAGTTTGAGCGCTGTATTGTACCTTGCCGTTAGGCACCAGATCGTCGGGCCGTTTCTCTTCGGAGTTAACGTAGCCTAACGTGACGCCGGTGTTTGCTCAAAGTACTGGAGGGAAATACAGTGTTTATACTTATCTGGATGAATTGTCACATTATTATGACAGTTACAGAGTTAGTTGAGGGTATTCGAAATGAAGTATTTTTCTGAATAAATGGCATAAATCCGAAAAGTTTGAGCGCTGTAGTGTACCTTGCCGTTAGGCACCAGACCGTCGGGCCGTTCTCTTCGGAGTTAACGTAGCCTAACGTGACGCCGGTGTTTGCTCCAAACACTGGAGGGAAATACAGCGTTAATATTTTTTGAGATTTTTATTAGCATTAGGGTCAGAATCACATTCCATCGAGGACATTTTATTGGGACTTACTGAAAATATGAATAATAGAATTACGATGAATCATAATTAACTTTTCAAGGAGAGGGTCATGTTAGGGAAGAACTCAAGAATTCAGTTGGGTTATTTGCTCTACAGTATTCGACGAAAAGTCAAATAGAGAATCAGTTGCCGGTATTTTTTGTAACGTCTGTCATTATATCTATTTTATATTCAATGTCATAATTAAAAAGTATATATACTTCTTATTTTTTAAATTTTTTTATAGGTTCGTGCCGCATCTGCTTATTGCAGCGAGCGACGCACACTTACGTGCCGTGTGGGCATTACTGTTGCTGTGCCTTATGCGCAGATAGAGTATGGGAAACAGAAGACGAAGAGCATCGATGTCCTTTATGGAGGACCACTTGCACTGCACCACCAATAAGAATCTGGTTCGGATGATTACATTCCGAAGAGATTATATTATGATAATAAAAAAATTAAGAAAAAAAACTTTTGTGCAGTTTTATTTGTTTGATCCTCGTATACTATATATAATATATACCATATCATATAAGAAATTGGATGAGAGAAAAAGGCCAAATGCTATTAGGTAAAGACGTAGTAATAAATAAATAGTATATTATTTAATAAATAAACAATAAATTATTTTTATTTTATTTTATCGCCTTTACCTAACGGGATTCGTTTTTTTTTGTCTTCGCCTCCCTCTTTCGTTTTCTGTTTGTCTCCCTTCTCCTTACGTTGCTCAATTTTTACTTTATTTTCCTCTTCTATCCGTTTTCTCGTCCTCTTTGTTTTCTATTTCTTTCTTTCGTTACCCACTATCTTGGCCGTCTTTCTTCATCCCCCTCGCCTCGTCCTCATTGTTTTCGCTTTTCTCTTTGCTGTCTCTTGCCCACCCATCCATCCTTTCTTCTTTTGTCTCTGTTCTCAGCAACCTTCCGCAACACAATTTATTTTCTTCTCTAATATTTTTTCTTCCTACGGCACTTACGTCCATTTCCTCGTAATGTTTTCACGTTCCCTCGTTCGCGTGTTGCGTTTACTCGTACCCTTACATTGTGCGCTCCCTTCTTTATTTTTTCTATTCTTTCTTCACACTTTTTTCACCTCCATCCCTGATGCCCTTACCAGCTTCACCCGGTATCTTTCCCAGCTTTTTAGTTCCCTCTTTGTTGCTCGTATCCCATTTCCATATTTCCTTGTTCTTTTCTTCACTGCACACGTCACCGTTCTTTTTCCCATCACTCTCTTTATCACTTCCTTGTATATACAAATTAGTGTACAAAATTGACTGTATACGATTGATTCTGCAAAATAAAGCATTTTTAATGCATCAACGGTTTCAAGCAAGTGATTTTTTTTTCTTTCCCTAAGCGATAATTGAGTAAACGACACTTCTTAACTTTTAAATATTTTTTATCATATTGCAAAAAAATTCAAATCGAGTTCCTTTTCAAATGAAAAAAAGAGCTCTAGAAATGTTACACAACTGAAAATTTAAGCTATTTCGACCCACGTCATTTTTCCATTCGATTCGCTATTTTTTCGTTCGCTATTTTCTCATTCGCTATTTTTTCATTCGCTATTTTCTCATTCGCTATTTTATCGTTCGCTGTTTTGGTCGGTCGATATTTGTATTCTCTATATTTTTATTTTTGATGCATTGGCATTTATTAATATGATGTATTTTTATTTTTTAATATCAGAAATATTGACTTTTTACTTAGTGCAAATCTATATAGTTTTAATTAAAAATTTAAACAATACAAAAATCTATTTTTAAAATTTGTAAGTGTTTAAACGAATAGCTTTTCGATAAACGTTTATTCGGTACAATCGTTTGTCGCGAATAAAAGTTTCAAATTACTCAGTTTTCGTTACCTGAGTTTTCGAAATAAAAAAATTCTGTTTATGAGTCGTTCTATATTCTGCCGTTCAAAGTTTTCATCCCCACCCCTGTACACCCAATACTTTTCATGCAGATTCTTATCAGGTTGAATCCGGAATGTAGTCGGTGCACAGTTTGTGCGCCTATACGGTTCTGCCCGGAATTTTATGCGGTTTTTGTGTTCGGTCTGTATTTGGGCCTATGCGGCATCTTATCTGTACACCCAATACTTTTCATGCAGATTCTTATCAGGTTGAATCCGGAATGTAGTCGGTGCACAGTTTGTGCGCCTATACGGTTATGCCCGGAATTTTATGCGGTTTTTGTGTCCAGTCTGTATCTGGGCCTATGCGAGATCTTATGTGTACATCTAATACTTCTGTAGCACATTCTTATCCGGTTGAATCCGGAATTTAATCGGCGCACCGATTGTGAACCAATACGGTTCTGCCCAAAATTTTAATGGTTTTTGTGTCCGGTGTGTATCTGGGCCTATGCGGGATCTTATGTGTACATCTAATACTTCTGTAGCACATTCTTATCCGGTTGAATCCGGAATTTAATCGGCGCACAGATTGTGAACCAATACGGTTCTGCCCAAAATTTTAATGGTTTTTGTGTCCGGTGTGTATCTGGGCCTATTCGGGATTTTATATGCACGTCACCTACTTTTATAGCAGATTCTTATCCAGTTGAATACGGGACGTAGTCGTTGTACAAATTACAATTACAATTATAATTTGTAATTGAAAGTCAAATCAATTATAAATTACACATGTAATTGAAATGTTTTTTCGAATCAATTACAAACTACGAATGTAGTTGAAATATTTTTTTTGAATCAATTACAAATGACAAATGTAATTGAAATATTTTTTTGAATCAATTACAAATTACAAATGTAATTGAAATTTTTTTCCAATCAATTACAAATTACAAATATAATTAAAATGTTTTTTTCGAATCAATTATAAATTACAATTGTAATTAAAAAGTTTCTTGGAATCAATTACAAATTACAAATCCAATTGAATTGTTTTTTAAAATCAATTACAAATTACACATCTAATTGATACCTTTTTTGCACCAATTAAAATTTCCAAATGTAATTACACACCTCGCCTGAAGTACAAACAGGTTGACCTAAAATGCCAATAAAAATGGAAAGCGGCATTTTGTTTGCGGTTAATAGTATATTAAAAAACCGCTTGAATCAAAATCCTAGCTGATCCTTTTTTCAAAATGAGTGGATTTTCACCTTTTCGTAATGTTTCATCATAATTAAGCGATATTGTTTCTTGGCGGTGCTTTATTTAAGCATGTGTGTGTGTGTGTGTGTGTGTGTGTGTGTGTGTGTGTGTGTGTGTGTGTGTGTGTGTGTGTGTGTGTGTGTGTGTGTGTGTGTGTGTGTGTGTGTGTGTGTGTGTGTGTGTGTGTGTGTGTGTGTGTGTGTGTGTGTGTGTGTGTGTGTGTGTGTGTGTGTGTGTGTGTGTGTGTGTGTGTGTGTGTGTGTGTGTGTGTGTGTGTGTGTGTGTGTGTGTGTGTGTGTGTGTGTGTGTGTGTGTGTGTGTGTGTGTGTGTGTGTGTGTGTGTGTGTGTGTGTGTGTGTGTGTGTGTGTGTGTGTGTGTGTGTGTGTGTGTGTGTGTGTGTGTGTGTGTGTGTGTGTGTGTGTGTGTGTGTGTGTGTGTGTGTGTGTGTGTGTGTGTGTGTGTGTGTGTGTGTGTGTGTGTGTGTGTGTGTGTGTGTGTGTGTGTGTGTGTGTGTGTGTGTGTGTGTGTGTGTGTGTGTGTGTGTGTGTGTGTGTGTGTGTGTGTGTGTGTGTGTGTGTGTGTGTGTGTGTGTGTGTGTGTGTGTGTGTGTGTGTGTGTGTGTGTGTGTGTGTGTCCATATACGTGATAAAGCGCCAAGCTCGCTCATTCGATTAATCAAATAAAAGAAAATTAGTTATCAAAGTCACCGCTATGCAGCGCATGGTACACCGGGCACTCCCGCAATAGAAAATCCAATCTGTAGGGCATATAAATGAATGTTCATTCCATAGCCGCTCCCTATAATTCTCATTCTTGCATTGCGCATCAGTAACTTAACAATTATTCTCTTGAGAAATCTTGTTATTTCTGGTCTCCAAGATCATGGAAAAAAATACTCTATCAACTCATTTAGATCATAAATGCGATCACGAAGAAAATAGGTTGAAAGTATGTGCACCATGTGGGGAAAAAATGGTTTTTGGCAACCGTCAAAGATCAGAATTTTCAATTACTGAAAATCTTTCTGGTTTAATTGAAAAGCATGTAAACGATCAGTTTGACGCGTCTAATTCTAAGTTTCCTATTAGCATTTGTAGTACTTGTCGAAAAATGGAAAAATGGAACGAGAGAAGGGTAATGCAAAGAGGCCACTTCCAACAATGCCTAATTATGAGGACATGACGTTAGCAAAAGAAACCAGAACCAGAACAACTTATGATTGCAATTGTTTTATATGTCTAACGGCACGATTCAAAGGTCATTCTAAAATAGTTAAGGGCAAAGGTCATGTACGTACTTTTGATACTATAATAGATCAAAATTGTGGTCTTTATGGAGCTGCTCCAAATGCTCAACTTCCGTCTTCAAGTGAACGAAGTAATACTGAAAAGAGAACGTCCATGAACATTTGCAGTGAATGTTTTCAAAAAATTGGCAAAGGTGTGCGTCATTCTTGTGGCGCAGGTCCTTCTTCATCTAGTGCTCGTGAAAACGTATTGAGTTTAGTAGAAAAATTACCAGAAAAGCAACAAAACCAAGTAGTAACATCGATTTTAAAAAAACGAAGGTCCGATGAAAGTACGATCGATGGTGATATTATTTTAAATACAACAGGGTCTAATATGAGGGTAATTTTGAATAAAAAAATTCAAAAGGAAATCGTTTTTCCTACTGAAGGTTTAGACATATTCCAATCGACTACTGGAGCATCTCAAAATCAGATGAATAAAATGACCAATTTCATTAGAAGTTTTGCTGGAAGAAAATCTATTCCAAAAAATTATAAACAACATATGCGTGAAAAATCTAATTCATTGGGAGATATTTATGAAGAAGCTATTTGCCCTTTTGAAGCCAAAGAAGGTATGGTTAATAGACCTGTTGTATATGCTAATGCATCGAATCTTATTAACGCAATATTTGAGAATCGGAATGTTAAAGAAATCCAGAATGCTAAAATAAAATTGATGGCAGATGGGGGGCAAGGCTTTTTTAAGTTATGTATAACAGTTTTGACACAAGAAGAAGGAGAAGAAGATAGTGATTCATATTTCAATGAAAGTAAAAGAGCTCGATACTCCACTGGTGGGAGTATGTCCAAGAAACGGAATTTGAATAGCGTTTACAGATTAATTATATTATCAATTGTTCCTCAAATAAAGGAAACTTACGAAAATGTGAAGACCTTATTTGAATTGACAAAGGTCAACGAGATACCTTTCAAATTCACCTCTGACTTGAAACTTATACTAATTATTAATGGACAGCAAACTGCAACAGCAACGTATCCTTGCCCTTACTGTTTCATCACTTTGAGCGAATTGCACACTTTTGGAAAATTGACTGGTGATGCCGATAAAGAAGAATCGATGGAAATTGACGTTGATAATATAATTTTGAAAACATTCAAAAATTTAAAAGATGACTACAATAAATTTAAATGTTTTGGCAAAGATAAAAAGTATGCTAAGGAATGCCACAAATATGCCTCTCTTTTTTTATGAAAAAGAATCGGAGTATGAAGATGTCGTTAATGATGAAGAAGAAGATGACATTAACATGTACGTTCTTCAGAAATGTGTTTTGCCTGAACTTCATCTTTTACAAGGATTTACAAACCACCTATTCTGGAACGGCATAGTCCCTGCTGTAGGACGTGAGAAGGCTCTGCTTTGGCCATCAAAATTGAACCTAGTAGCAAAAAATTATCAGGGTGAAATTTTCGAGGGTAATGCCTGCCGAAAACTTCTGCAAGAATCGGATAAATTGCTTGATCCTAAAATTTACGAGCATGTTGGTCCTTTGAAGTTACAGCCATACGTCGCTGCTTTTAAGACAATGAATAAGATTGTACATGACTGTTTCTCCACGCGACGTGCAGATATTACCGATTTAGATGAGAACTTGAAAAAACTCCGCAAATATCTAGAAAGTACTGGAACATCTCAAACTCTCAAAATTCATATTATACTTGATCACTTGAAAGAGGGCATTTCATTATTAAACAATGATGGTTTGGGCTTGTGGTCAGAACAGTCCGGTGAATCTGTTCACAGAGAATTTTTGAAATTTTGGGAAAGATTCAAAATAAATTCAATAAATGATTCATCATATTCTAGCCGTTTAAAAAAAGCGGTAGTTCATTTTTCTTCACAGCATTTATAGAAACATGCCATAGTTATTTTTCATTTCATTTCTACATCAATTTTATAATGAAAAGTAAGTATTTTTGCAGTGGATTAGGCCTATAGGGGATACCACATTACAAAAAACGCGCCATGATATTTATCTCGTTAGATGGTGCGGAAACAATATCGCTTAATTATGATGAAACATTACGAAAAGGTGAAAATCCACTCATTTTGAAAAAAGGATCAGCTAGGATTTTAATTCAAGCGGTTTTTTAATATACTATTAACCGCCAACAAAATGCCGCTTTCCATTTTTATTGGCATTTTAGGTCAACCTGTTTGTACTTCAGGCGAGGTGTGATTAAAACGTTTTTCCGTGTCAATTACAAATGTAATCCACAACATTCGAAAAAAACATTTCAATTAAATTTGTAATTTGTAATTGATTGGACTTTCAATTACAAATTATAATTCTAATTTGTAATTGAAATGTAATTAATTAAAAATTCGTCCCACACTAGTTTTTTGTGGGGCAAGGGCGCAAGAAGTACGAACTGTTTGACGAGTATAAAGTGCCGCACGAGCCGAATATTTGTTCCCGTGCCACCTATACAACTTTCTGCGCTACCTCCGTCAAAAACTTGATCAATTAGGAGTTTCTTAAGCACTAAGTGCGTAAAAAAGTGTATAATAGTCGAGTTTTTGACAGAGGTAACCTAGAAAAGCTCTTTTTCAGCGTCGTGTGTCACAATCATGAAAGTTATATAGTGTAAATAATGTGAAACCTGAGATAGAGCATTTAAATATCCATACAATTATCATTTTATTGTTACTCATATATTCTTCAATAAAAGTACATTTTGACCTGAAATATCATCTTGTAATGTTATGTATGTGTGTGCGTATATATATATGGGGCATTCCACGCCAAATCAGCCACTGCTGGACCTTTGCATTTTTAAATTTGCTAATTTTTTTTTCTCATTTTGAGTTCATGATAAAGAACTCACCTGATTTTTTTCAAATTTTCATCTCAAAAATTGCACCCAGTAGGATTTTTTCAAAAATTTTCTATTTTTTTTTTTCGTTTATCTATAACTTCCTGAAAAATGAAGCGATTCGAAAAAATGAGGGGGTCAAAATTTTTGTTTTGAAATACTCTTTCGTTTAAGATTATTTTAAAAATCATTCATGTTTTAATTCAATAAGTTTTTTCAATTTTAAGCATAAAATCGCATTTTCTACATTGTTTGTATCCTTCGATTTTTTTCATTTTTTTTAACTTCTATTTATTTAAAGAATTTTAAGCCTAGTCTCGTAGTGGGCAATTCATTCTTTCTATTTAAAAAAAAATATTTTGTTGCTTTTTTTTTCTCAAATTAAATTAAATTGAATTAAATTAATTCTAAAATTTATCTTTTAATTAATCATTTAATTTATCTTAATTTATCTTAATTATTAATTTATTTTAATTTATCTTTTATTAAATTATTAATTTATCTTTTCGAATTAGTCTATAAAATTTTCCCGAAAGACATTTTTCATAAAATATGAATTTATTGTGCGTGGTAAGAGTGTCATTAGCGATCCACACCACAAAATGTGGCTACTGGAGTGCATGTGATGACTGCTACTGATATTCGCGAAACCAGGAACCCACAAATTGGTTCTTAGCTAAAAATTAATGAATTATTTTCCCAAATCCTTCATATATCCAGAATACTAAGGCCAAGTCATTGTTTCTTGTATATAATGTCAAGCATAAAAAATTTACCGTGTTTATATTTTATAAAAAATGTCTTTCAGGTAAATTTTACAGATTTAACAATTGCATTCGAAAAGATACATTTTTGGTATTTTATCCATACGCTTCGTTCGATTTTTCACCGAATTACAGACATTTTGGAATTACTAATTTAATTTAATTTGAGGAAAAAAAACAAAACATTTTTTTTTAATAGAAATAAGAAATAATGAATTGCCCACTACGAGACTAGGCTTAAAATTCTTTAAATAAATAACAGTTTTTCATTTAAAAAAATGAAAAAAACCGAAGGATACAAACAATGTAGAAAATGCGATTTTATGCTTAAAATTGAAAAAACTTATTCAATTAAAACACGAATGATTTTTAAAATAATCTTAAACGAAAGAGTATTTCAAAACAAAAATTTTGACCCCCTCATTTTTTCGAATCGCTTCATTTTTCAGGAAGTTATAGTACGTAGCCAGTAGCAAATTCGCAACTCCTATGATTGTTCAGTACCGTCTTTGGAAATTAAATCTAGTCGCATATAGCAATATAAACACACGTAGTAATAAAGTAACACGTAAAACTTAAAGGTACAGAGCACACTTTTTCCACGTACGTAGCACGTAACCAACTCATCGGTACTCCTCTGATTGTTCAATACCGTCTTCTCAGATTATGTCTACTCACATAAAGCAATATAAACACACGTAGCAAAGTAACACGTAAAACTTACATACATAGAGCACACTTTTTCCACATACGTAGCACCTCGCGTAGCACGTAGCAAACTCGAAACTCTGACTGACTGTTCAGTAACGTCTTCGGAGATTATTTCGAGTAAACTTTCTAGCAGAGTATATATGCAAGACCCTTTTTTATGAGGTTTGAAGGGACAGCGCGCCTCGAAGTCTGCTGCGGGGGAAAGTGATTTTGCGGTTCTCTTCGACGGAGAACCTCCAACTATTCCCACTCCACCGGGACTCAAGTAGGCACACATGATCCTGGAAAAACTTGGAAAAGAGGGAAGGAACGAAAGCGAGAACGACAAAGACTTTGTCATACATCCAATCCCTGTCCCGACGAAAATGTTTCCAGAGATTTTTTTTTTGTAGTTTATACGTAATAATTAGTAAAAATTTGTAGTTTCAATTATCTCTTATCGCAGATTTTTGATGAGGCAGTATTGAATATTGGCTCAAAATCCTCTGGTTTCACGTGAGCTCTTGTCCACTATAAAGCAACATGTGAAATAAAGAACAGAAAAATATTTTAATATTTAAAAGTTAAAAAAATTAGTTTTTATGAATTTCAACATAGACTATTCGGGACTAAAAAAATCACACGCATCTCCAGTTTTACAAAACGTTTTGTTTCGTCTTACAAAACATAGCCATCGAAGGATTGAAGGATATCTCAATTTGGAAATTCCCGAAAATAGCCTTTTTCGAAATTTCAACGTCGTTGAAGCAGTAGTAAAAAATTTTATTGATCCCAGCCCTTCCACGTGAGCTATTTGGTAGTAATAAACTGCATAAATCTCGGAGAAGAGAGAAATCTAAAAAAAGGCCCTTTTCTGAACCACCATAATATGCATACTAGTCATCTACAGTCTAGAACGAACACTTTGTTGGTGGAAAATATATGTATGCACATGACGATACATTCTCACTTTGGTGAGAGTGTACGAGTGTGCATGGTCCCTAGATGTAGAATTTAGGTATAAAAGGATAGACGAATAGAAGGTGATGTGCATGAGTATGAGAGAAAAAGATGGGTACGAGTGAAAAAAGTTAGAAAGAATGAGCAACATGAGTGTACGAGTGTGAGAGGAAATGACTGCAAGCCGCGAATGAGACAAGGAGCTGAAGGCGTATGGTTCAGAGTGGGACAGAGTATATATTTATGAGTGCTTGCATGCGGGGGTTTCGGGTTTTCAAAATAGCACCCGCTATTTTTTGACTTTTTTGATTATTCTACGATGCAGTACAGTGTATTTTTTTCGTACGAGTGTTGAAATACATTCGGAAAAGAACGGAGAGACGATTTTATTGATTAAAAATAAGTCTTTTAACATTTTTCGTAGTAAAAAAAAATCGAGCTCGAACCCCGATCCTGCAGAGTTGAAACCGTGGACTGTATCCACTCCAAACTCTACGTTATATAAGCAAGAAAAGTTGAACGAATGTATTCATCGAGCTCGCTTAGGGACGCTTAGCAATTTAGGTCCAACTTCGGTCGATTAAACAAAATAATGTTTATATGTAAACAGTTTTATTAATTAATACGTATTAGCTGAAAAAAAAACAACTCAGGAAACATTTTCGTCGGGACACCAGGGATTAGATTCACGATAGAGAAACCAGAGAAACCTCTACTAGATAGGTTGCGAATGGGCCCGGATATAATCGCGTCTGCCGACTTGTTCCATTTTCAAGCCTCGGGATTCCGGTCCAGGCCCCCACAGACCCGGATAGAAAAGCTGTTCACTCTTAGACATGAATTGTTTCAGTATACCTCGACCGGATTGGTTGCTAACGGGCCCGGATAGATTCCCATCCGCTGACTTGTTCGATTTTCAAACTTCGGGATTCCGGTCGAGACCCGGCCATGCCCGTATAGAAAAGGTGTTCCACTGTTAGACGTGAATTATTTCAGTATATCTCGACCGGACAGGTTGAAAACGAGCCCGGATAGAATCCCATCCGCTGACTTGTTCAATTGTCAACCCTCGGGATTCCGGTCGAGACCCGCGCAGACCCGGATAGAAAAGCTGTTGCGCTCTTAAAGGTGAATTATTTCAGTATACCTCGACATGACAGGTTGCGAACGGGCCCGGATAGAATCCCATCCGCTGACTTGTTCAATTGTCAACCCTCGAGATTCCGGTCGAGACCCGCACAGACCTGGATAGAAAAGCTGTTTCGCTCTTAGAGGTGAATTATTTCAGTATACCTCGACCTGACAGGTTGCGAACGGGCCCGGATAGAATCCCATCCGCTGACTTGTTCAACTGTCAACACTCGGGATTCCGGTCGAGACCCACACAGACCCGGATAGGAAAGCTATTTCGGTCTTAGACAAACATAATAATATTTTTCATTGCAGGATAAGATCCAGATAGAAGCGGATAAGAGCCGCTATTACTGGTTTCTATTACCGGATGAAATCCGAGCAGGCCCAGATATATTCCAGAATGAAACAAGTAACCAAATAACGTCCAGGTAGGGGCAGAAAGGGAATAAATCGGAACGTATGCGGACTTTTATCCAACTTTTAATACGGCCTTATCAGGACTTATCCGGCATTTTAAGCAGGGTATCCACTCCCTAATATCACAGAAATATTAGACCAGCTTGGGAGTGCAAAGTCTTTGAGCTCGCTGAATATTCGAAAAATTTCCAAGCCATGTTTCAGGTGGATTTCATCTCCACGTGTGTTGCTACACGTTATGAAAATTACAATCAGATCTCCTACATTTATCAGTCCGCAAGACGAAATTAATGTTGCTGATTGCACGATTTTGTTCAAATTAATATTTGATTATTTACCATGCCCTTGTCCAATCTTATTTAATATCACGCGGTAATAGCAAACATCGATCGCTAATCCCGAGAAAAAATACGAAAGCACCTCATTCATCATTCGCTGCGAGAGATGAAATCCGTGATCCAGAATGAAATATTCGACTCGAATGAAAATTCGACAATTTTTCAAGCCATGTTTGAGGTGGATTTTATCTCCACGCGTATAACTGAACGTTATGAAAATTACAATCAGAATGAATCTTGTGCTGTAGAACCGACTATCCATGGCTAACCGCGAGAAAAATACGAAAGCACTTAATTTATCATTCGCTGGGAGAGATGAAATCCGTGATCCAGAATGAACGATTCGATTCTACTGAATATTCGAAAAATTTCCAAGCCATGTTTCAGGTGGATTTCATCTCCACGTGTGTTGCTACACGTTATGAAAATTACAATCAGATCTCCTACATTTATCAGTCCGCAAGACGAAATTAATGTTCCTGATTGCACGATTTTGTTCAAATTAATATTTGATTATTTACCATGCCCTTGTCCAATCTTATTTAATATCACGCGGTAATAGCAAACATCGATCGCTAACCCCGAGAAAAAATACGAAAGCACCTCATTCATCATTCGCTGCGAGAGATGAAATCCGTGATCCAGAATGAACTTTTCCATTCTACTGGATATTTGACAATTTTATAAGCCATGTTTGAGTTTCATCTCCACGTGTATTGCTATATAACTGTAGGCCTTCAGGTCCAGCAGTTGTAGTTGTAGGTTTCGAATGATTATTACATATTCCTTATTAAGTCTTTTCCAATAAAAATTTACAATTGACGATGATGACAGTTAATAATTGTACTGAAGTATGCAAATATTTTTTTTTACTTGACTGTGTTATGACCGATTTTTGTCAGCCATGGTTGCTCGAAATTATCGTTCGAGTTATCAAAACCATTCGCAATACTGTAGTGGGATCATCTGAACATTCCTGTAGATTGATAATTATTCTCAAAAATTGGAATGAGGGACATTTTTCCCGTACACGGTGAGAATTACCAATAATGAACCTTCTCGGAATCTGTTGACATCTGTGGCAGTGCGGAACTTTTCCGAGTAGTCGATTCTTCATAATAGCTTTATAATTTCAGTTTTTTTCTTCCGGTATCATGGCTATCAGTTTAATAGATTTCTGGGGGTGCATCTCCATTTTTATTAAAATATTGAATCGTTATTTTATTCATTAATAATTATTCTCGTTATTATTGTACTCAAAGTGCGGTGAATTATTTCACTTTTTTTTATGCACAAATTAATAATGAATTTTGTCAGAAAAATTTCCAGTGTGTATTCAATAAAAAAGCTTCAACCTTTATTTTCATACATCGACAAGTTTTCCATTCTATTTTTTGTTACTTGCTTTTTTTATTTGTTTTACGCGAATTGTTCTAATTTCATCCAGTTTCCGTTTTTCTTCGCGGAGTCAAAGCAATGATGCAGATTACCTGATGATTAAGATTCAGGTGACTCCTAGACAAGTGTAGGTATTACATATTCTCGAATAATCCTTGACCGCTACCCGTAATTCATGCGCGAAAAATAACGCGTGTTCAAATTCCGGTTGCGAATAAATTTGCGGAATGCTCCCTCACCACCCATAAATCCGCACAAAATGTAGGATGATAATAACTACATTTTTTTTCGAAAAGGGCAAAAAAAATAAAAACGAATCCTTTTTTAATCGTTTAAATCCGATTAATTAGTAGTTACGATGTTATGATTTTTACAAAATTGAAAATTTATTAATCATTATCTCGAGAACCAACCATAGCGGGGGGGGGGGGGGGTTAAATTTTGGTGAAATGTTAAGGATATATTATTTAATATCGGCATTTCAAAGGACAATATATCTATTTCACCAAAATTTCATCCCCCCACTATTGTTGGTTCTCGAGATAATTATTACTGAATTCTCAATTTTGTAAAAATCATAACATCGTAAGTACTGATCGGATTTAAACGATTAAAAAAGGAATCTTTTTTATTTTTTTGCCCTTTTCTCAAAAAAATATGCCACATCGGATAAAAGCTCATTAGACAGTTTTCGGTGTAAATTAACAAAAAACAAATTTTCCCTTTTCACTGATGCTTCGTTCCATTTTGAAAAATTTCTGCGGAATTTCGTATTGCCCCCCTCTAACAGGAAAAAAATAGTGAGTGGAATTCCGATTGGCTCTTTTGTAGAAAAAAAAAAAATCGAAAAATTTTCCCGAAAACTGTCTAATGAGCTTTTCTCCGATAACGGCATATTTTTTTTTGAAAAGTGCAAAAAAATAAAAAGATTCTTCGTTTAATCGGTTAAATCCGATCAGCTGTTACGAAGTTGTGATTTTTTTTAATTTGAGAATTTCTTAATCATTATCTCGAGAACCAACAATAGTGGGTGGATGAAATTTTGGTAAAATTTCATGGATATATTGTCCTTTGAAATGCCCATGCTGAATAATTTTTTCGAGACAAAAAAAATAACGGGGTGGCTGAGTTAACGTGGAATGTCCCATATTGATTTATCATTTTACAGAATGCCGTCGACGAAATCGTTTTAGTATCTTGCAATCTAAATAGATTTTGTCTCAACATTTCCCGCTATTTTGAATCTCAGTAATTCAAAAACTGGAAAGAACACATTATTGAAACCTTACTCATCGGTTGAGCCTTTGAGAAGCAATAGTGTTTCCTTCAGATTTTTCGATCGTGTCCAACTTCATGAAAATGGATCGAAAATAACACTGCGCCGCGTCCTTGGAGTAGCAGTGGACGGCAGCCAGTCGCGCGTCGTTACGTTTTACGCGGCGCGACTCAAATTGGTTTGCGCCTTCAGATTTTAAAATTTTTTACTCGAAAACGAGGAAAAATACGTGTTTGAAATTTATTTATAACGTGTAGATAGTTGGAGGCCAGCATTAAAAAAAAAATAGTCTTGTTGCTTCGTATTTTGATTATCTTTGAAAAATAAATTGTTAAATGAACAATTGATTATGATTTTTTTTTTAATTTTGCAACTTTTTCTTAATTTTATGAGGCTTTCTACGTAACTACACAAAAAAGTTGAGTCAAACTTTTTTTTACGGAGTTATGAATTTTTTAATAAAATTTAGTCGTAATTTATTATTGCAAATAACAAATATATTTTTGCGCTATCATAATCGCGCTTTGGTATAAAAATCACACTCCCTCTACATAATCGACACGCTCAATTAAAAACATATCTGAGATGTGACTTATCTGTTTCACGCAGGATATACGTTATACATTAATAGTGAAATTAGTAGTCGCCATGTCGCCAATGCCTGATGATCGCTATTACACACTGAATACACACTATTAGTACACTGTAAAAACGTTTGAAAGCGGTAATGAATTAGGCAAATTTTTTGATAATTGGGGTTATAATTTGTCGTGACGCTTGCCCTGCTTTTTTAAATAACTATTCCCCAACTCGGAGGACTGACCTAGATTTTTGAGTACCAGGGAAAAATAAAAATTGAGGCATTGCACGAAAAAGACAATGGTGCTTACAGTCGGCTAGTCAATTAAAGATGATACCTGAGGCCCCGGCAACGCAACGGTCATCAATATATTGCATATTACTATTATTATTATCATTATTATTATTAATGTTATTGTTAAATTTCAATGCTATTTTTAGGGCACTAACAAGTAATAATAATAAACAAATTTTCAACCGTTAATAGTTTTTATTATTTATTTGTTGCTGTAGGCCGTCAGGTATATAAATTTTTCAGATTCCATTAGGAGATCCAACTGGTTTCTTCTTTTTCTTGTTTGTTTTTTGGGCGGTACTTGTAATTCTTTTCCTTCTGATACACTATCTGTGAGCTTAGACTGCGGCAATGGATTGACGCTCTTCTCCGAAAGCTGAGTATTCTACGACAGGTACAAATTTATATACCATTAATGGTCAATCCATGAAATCGTTACAATAGTCTTTTTACATAGAAGAGATTGCACGGGATTCAATATGAACAAAAATGTTACTGGACTAATATGACGTACGCATTTACATTTACTGTTTTCAAACTGCAATCTGAAAGGAATGAGGAATGAGGAAAGATAATGTTTCGAAAAATATCAACAGCGAAGTTTCTTTTTTATTTGTTCCCAGCTAAATTATACGAAACAAAAACCAACGAAAAACCAATAAGGTAATACCGCATATAAATGTTTCGTTGAAGAACCGGAGGTTGCGAAGTCCGCGTTACAATTTGGAGGATCTTCCCTTCTATCGGCCTCTCCAACCCCGCTAAGTGTCTCGATGACCGAATTTTGGGTATCATTCTGAGCACTGCTGACAACGAATTTAAAAAAAAAACATCACATTTGAGACGTCATACGGTTATATGGTTCTATTGTGTTACCGTAAACCAATAGCTTTACTCCGCACTTTTTGATAGTGTCGTCGTACTGCTCTTTATTGAAACGAGCCGCCCGTCCAATCGCTTCGAAACTCTGACTGAAAAAAATTCCGTGCAAATAAAAAATATGCACTAATTTATCATTATTATTTTACCATTTATCCTTAGTATTTCACTATGGTCACCAACTCTCATCTTCAAGCAAATGAGATCATCAATTGTAGCCTCCTCATAGACGAAACGTCATGAGAGATATTGAATTATGAGGAAGAAATATGCAAGCTCCTAATTTATAGAGTTTATTTTATGTGGGATAAATTTCGAAAATTGTACTTACAATTCCGAGGTTGCGTGTGTTTCTTTCTCAATGCGGTTGTTTCGTAAAAACTCGATGAGGAATTGACGGTTCCGATTGACGAAGTTCCTCACATAATCAAATCTTTTTTTTTTTAGCTTGTACACGTACACGAACTCGCCGATTTCACGTATTTTTTCGTTCGAGAGGCCTTTGCTCTGATCTTGGGCCAACTCCTCGACGACGTCGACTAAAGCTACGATAAATCGTCCGAGAATTTCGGGGACGTTAAAAATATTCTTTTCAAATTTTGTTATATTATTACGTATGTATGGATAATTATGCTCGCTCATTTTCATAGGAAACACTATAAAAATCCGAAACTGTCAAAATCCCGTATGACTGAAATCCCGAAAAGCAAATAACTTCGCTGTGACGTGAAATTGTCGAGAGTGCACCTATATCATATACCCTAATTTGTTTTTCAAATTTGGAGACGATATCTAGATGAGTGTTTGTATATGTATGCGTGCGTGCGTGCACGCGTGCGTGCACGCGTGCGTGCACGCGTGCGTATATATGCGTGTATATAAATAATTGTGAAAAATTGAACGATCTGTAATTCGATAACAGATTGAGCCGCAAACGATGAAAGTTCACCGTCGAGTAAAGCACGATAACCACTTAAAAAATTTTTTTTTTTTACTATATCAATAGATACTTTAATAAACCATTGAAGGACGGTTGGTATTGAATTGGGTGAAAATCGATAAAGAGGATCAGATGTTATGAAATTTTGAAATGACCGAAAAACATGTGTACTCGCTATAACTTCGGAAAATTTCGACACATCATACTACACTATTTTCCATCAATTGAATATCATTGAAGGATGGTTGGTATTGAATTTGGCATAAATAGATGAAAGGATTCAGATTTTATGTAGTTCTGAATTTTTCTAAATAATTTTTCAAAATTCTCCGACAATACATAATTAATGAAAAATAGCCAGTATAAAATGTAGCAAGAATCGATACAGGGCTTCAGATTTTATGAAACTTTAAATGTGTCGAAAAGTTTATGTGACAGCTGTAAATTACCCACATTTCAAGGACTGTAGCTAAGATTTTTTATATAAATAGAACAAATGGATTTGTTATACAAAATTGAAAAAAAAGTTGCAAAGTGGAACTTGCACATTGCTTCTTCTTCAATTTTCGAAGATTCCAAAGCTTCCTTGAAGGGGGAGCTGAAATTAAGAAAAGCACTTGCTCATAGAGGGAAATTTCTAAAATTCCGAAAAATGACAAGGAAGCGATGCGCAAGTTTTAATATCCAACATTTTTTTAACTTACTTAATTTACAAAGATCGAGTTGGCATGCAATTGCTAAACAAATAGGTTACGGGACAACCATGTTCGGAATTTAGGTCCAAAATAATTGGCGCAGGGGTTCAGATGGTCCAAAGGAATTGATTTAAAAAAATTATGGTAGTACTTGTATGAAAAGTTTGTGTTTACTTCAGCTGTATAGTATATTTCCCAGGAGCATGATAAGATATCATGAAACTGTAATCTATAGTGTCATTTAACAATTAAGGTTGCGCATTGCTTTTTAATTATTTTATCTCTTTCACGAAGTATCCCCTGTGTTGAGACTAAAATAGTGGATAATCCCACTAGTTTGTAGATGATAACATGTGAGCGGGATAAAATAGGGAGGATAAACATTGAAATAATAATTAGGAATTAGTGCATATTCCTGATTTGCAAGGAATTTTTTTCCAGTCAGAGTTTTAAAGTGATCGGACGGACGGCTCGTTTGAGTAAAGAGCAGTATGACGACGGTATTGAAACGTGCAGTCTTTAATATAACTTTTGATTCACGAATAAATAATAATATCATGCAACCGTAAAACGTCTTAAATGTGATGTTTCGATTTAAATTCGATTTTAGCAGTGGTCAAAATTATATCGAGCACTTGGTAATTGAAGAATTGAAGAGACCGAGAGAAGAGAGGATCCTCCAAATTGTACCGAGAACTTTGGTACCTCCGGTTCTTCAATCTACTATTCATATGTGGTATTGACAGACGCACAGAAAATTTGTCTCATGAATGCTTCAATCATACACCCCATCTCAAAAGTCATGGGTAATGATTGATAAATAACGATGTCAACAAGTTATTAATCATTTTTTTAAAAACATTCAACTAATGTGCATAAAAATGATTTTTTCCATTAATGAAGAGGATTCGTTAATTTTCCGAAATAAATGTGAATTATGTAGAAATTCATTTTGATCAATTTTGTACTGAAATTTTAAAAATTGCATGAAAATCTCCGAATTTTCTGGCAATTAAACGAACAGTTTTATGAATAGAACGTTGAAAATAATCCGAAACGGGACTTTCGATTCATTTATTAAAATGTTGAGTTTCACCGGCAAACACCCGTTGAGAAATTAAAATACCGAAGATCCCTTATGCTTGATTGAAGCTACACTTTTTCCGTTCAAGAATATTCTTCATTTAACTTTGTTACACCTCATAACTTTTTCTTTATCACCAGCAGCGATAAGCCAACAAAAGTAAAATATCGTTGTATATCTATTTTTATCGCCATGAATTTCTTTCCCTTATTTTGGTTATAATTACAAAAAAAATACAACCGTATTGTAGGAGAAAAAGTATTTATTTTTCTTCGGAGTATTGTTTTTTTCATACCACTCACAGTGGTATTCTCCCTCAACATTAATCTAGCATAACAACATTTCAGACAGCAGAATCGGACCAAAAATATTAATTGACAATAAGTGAAAAGAGCGTAAATACATCTATTTACGCTCTTTTCACTTATGTTTAACTTGTATACAGATTGTAGTACGGCTGTTTAGTCCAGTAACATTTCTGTGCGTATTTAATCCTGTGCTGTCTTTTCCATGTGAAAATACCCTTAAAACGAATTTCATGGATTCACCATTGATAAATGTATACAAAATTGTACTCGTAGAATACCCAGCTTCCGGAGATGAGCGCTGATCCGCTGCCCGAGCATAAGCTCACCGACAAGGTATCGGAAGAAAAGGAATCGACGGTACCGCAAAAAAAAAGAAAAAAAATAAAAAAGCAGTTGGATCTGCTAATGGATTATGAAAAATTTTGGTACCTCACTGCCTACAGCAGCAAGTGAATAAACAAAAATAGCGTTTGAAAGATCTTTTATTATCTTTTATTATCTCGCAGTTAAATATGAAGAATGTCCTTTGAACGGTTGTAAATACATACGAACGTATCAACGCTATTTCGTGTGCTTTCGGCGATGTATATATGCCCGAATATACGTTCACATCATACGGTGTTGCCAAATGTACTCGATTACTTCGTAGCGGTCTGCTCATCAGCTGTCCTATGTCTTTTTATCGAGTTTTTTTTTTTACGCTTTAATCTAAAAATTCGGTGACCCAAAACTTTTATGGTCGCAACGGAATCTTCGGAATGTAATTTACAATTAGCATTTTTATATTCGTCGCTATCTAATCGATAAGGGGTGACCAAAAACTTTTATGGTCGCAACGGAATCTTCGGGATATAATTTACAATTACCAACTTTATATTCATAGCTATCTAATCGATAAGGGTATGAATTTTCGAGTTGAAATGTTGACGAAGCGGTTTTCCCATAATACGCCGTGTTAATTTGTCCATATTTGAAGTTAAATTACTTACTGAAATCTGCGTTAGGATGCAAAATATATTTCATATATTAAAGTTTATCACATAAACTCATATATATTTCAAAATCAAGAGATTTTCTAATTAATCCACCCTGTAGTGAGACTCCTACCTTAATACGAGAGTGTAGGCTATAAATGTTTAGGTAACCTTTTCGTCGGACCATATGACATCCGTCCATTTGGCATTTCAGTGCAAATAGTCTCAAGCAAACTGTATCCTCGAATCACGGTGCTCATTCGTGAGCGGTATTTTTTTTAGGCCGGTATGCCGTGATATTGAAAGCTTTGAGGTAACCACGAACTTTTATCTGATAAATTTGTAGACTCGTTTTCTCCAACACTTTACGAGTGGTGTTAAACGGGCTCCTTGCAGCAACATCTCGTGCAGCGTCGTCTTGTTCCGGGGTACTTTTATTCGGACGCTTATTTTTTTCACGGTCGTCCACCAACGCGGCATCGCTACCCTATTGGTATTTTATTATGCACAACCGTACTGTTTCGTTGTTGTGTCCGATGATTTTTTTGATCTCATCTACTTAATTACGACTCTCCTATAGACCAATAATACGCCCACGAGCTTTGCAATAATAGTTGGCATATATGTGTCTTTCTGCCAGGATGGGTGCACCCAGAAAAAAGATCTAGTTAAATGTATATATTCATGTATTCAATTTCTCTTTCTTTGAAATAACTTTGAAATAATATAATGTATTAAATCTAAGCAAATGTATACTTGATCAAAATATTGTAGATATTAGTCTCTAATTAATTAATATGTTTGAATTCATATTAATTTAAAAGAGTAAAGTAATAACAAATGTATTTGTTCCTAATAAATTTTTTCATTCGCGAAACAAAAAAAGTATGATCCAAAAAAAAAAAGAACGGCGTTGTCATAATTACGTCAAGGAAATGACGAAACTAAAATAATTGGTCGCTTTCATCGGTGCAATCGTTATCTCGTTGAATAGAGACATTTCTGCGTAATTTGCTTGTCGTGATTTTCTTCACCCTTCGTGATTTTCGTGATATTTGTCGTGACATCCGTAAAACTCATCGTTATTTTCATTAAACTCACCGTAATTTTCGCGAAACTCGTGATATTCGTTATACTCGTCGTGATTTTCACGACATTCGTCTTGATTTTCGATCCATTCATCGCTATTTTCACGATACACTACGTGATTTTCGTGACGTTGTTCGGGGTTTTCGTAATCCTCTTTATTCCCGTTACTTTATTTCCGAGAATGGATTTGCCTCCATTTCCCGAGTTAGCCGTCGAGCCGGATGACGTGCGTGATAACCTACCACATTACGAGCCCGATCTTGATGCTCCCGATTCTCCCGAGCCGGTTGATGTTCCACCCGTCCCGGCCCCGGCAGAAAGGCATATATATGCCAATTATGATTGCCAAATCCGTGGGCGCATTGTCGGTCTGTGGGAGAGCGGTAAATCAGCGGCTGAGATACAGCGAATAATCAGGTGTAATATCAAAACCGTACGCTTGTGGCTAAGAAAATACCAAGAAGGTGGCGATGCCGAGTTGGCAGATCATCGTAAAAATAATAAGCGTCCGAAAAAAACCACCCCGGAGCAAGATG
Organism: Rhorus exstirpatorius; assembly: GCA_963564615.1. Lineage (NCBI taxonomy): Eukaryota > Metazoa > Arthropoda > Insecta > Hymenoptera > Ichneumonidae > Rhorus > Rhorus exstirpatorius. Next base: position 25,301,708 of record OY751313.1, read on the forward strand.
AGGCTTTGCGAGATGCTGTCACGAGGACCCCGTTTACCACCAGGCCTAAGCTGCTGCAGGAAACGGGCCTGCAAATTTCTCGGAAAACCGTTAGCCGTCGCCTGAAAGCTTTCAACATCACGGCACACAGACCGCAGAAAAAAACACCGCTCACGAATGAGCACATTCGTGAGAGGATGGCGTTTGCTAGAGAACATTTGAACTGGAATGCCGAATGGGCGGCTGTAATATGGTCTGATGAAAAGGTAAGATCAACATTAGTATCCTACATTATCATATTAATATGAATATAAATAAAATTATTAAAAAAACCGTGCTTGATTTTTTTTTTCATCGGTTTTGAGTAAAAATAAACCATGCCCAAGTGTAGAATTCATAATTTTTTTCCATAGGGTCTAAAAATAAAAATAAAAAATTTCTCGCAGTTACAAAGTGGTCCAACAATAATTTATTTTCATTGAAGAAATAAAAAAAATTTTCCGCATTTTGAAATATAAAAAATTTAAATGATAGGGTAAGTGTGTGGTGTATACTACGGGTGTGGGTATTTCTGCGATTTTTTTTATTTTATCAGAATTTAATCTTGGCTCATAATTTATAGCTTGAAAAAATCAGACTGTTAATTCAATGTCTACAAAACACAATGAATCAACAAAATGACGTGCATCATGATTATTTAATTTATTGTTGATTTTTCAAAATGAAGAGGTGTTTGTGAGTGAAAATTTCACCATTTTTTGCTAGAAATGGTCAAAAATTGATATCAGTATGAGGTCCTTGTTTTCTTTGTTATTGTTGCAATATCCTTATATTTTGTTACGGTCACTAAAATAAGACTTATTTTTAATTAAAATATTTTATCTTATCAAAATTATATTTATTTTAATTTTTAATTTGCCGCTGCAGTATTTGGCACGAATTTTTGAAGGAAGCGTGCATTCCTGCGGCTGTAATACTATTGCCGCAGTATTAGACTCCATCCTTTCGAAGCGTGCGTACTGATTACTGCGGTTAACACATTTCCAATTTCTAACCTATAAAAATATTAAGACGTATGTTTTTATCAGTCTTGTGTCTTATGAAGTTGTCTAATATCACAGCCGAATATTCTGGATATATAATAGCTAATGTCAAAAGTTGAAACAAAAGTAAAGCGAAATCATTTTAAAACAAGCGGGCTTGAGTGACCATGAGCCAGCCTTTGAACTTCCCGTTCTTAAACTTTTTTCAAGAAGATATATGAATAATAATAATTATTATTACATAATTATTTTGAATGTGATATTAATTGTTAAGTAGGTAATTAATAAAGATCAGATATTAGCAGGCTAAAATTGATATCATTTTTAAAAATTATAAATTAATACACGATGCGCAGTATTAGGGGCGCAGTAATTGGACAATTCGTTCTAGACCCCGCAGTAATAACAGCATCTGCATTATTTTTTCAAATGCTTTTTATTTGATGAAAAAGTCATTTGATAACATTGTTAATTTTTTTTTAAGTTCAAAATAAGTGAAATATTGATTTAAAAACAATACAACCTCCGTAATTTTGAATGATTTTTTAAAATATGCTCGTGAAGCTGGCCCAGCATTTCAAACCGCAGTAATACCGACGCTTACCCTAGTTTCTTGTTGAAACAAAGATCAATAAAATTTGTGTTGGTATAAAAAATTGTCTCATATTTTTATAGTCAAACGCTGGAAACTCGCCCAGTAATTAAAATAAAACTTAAAATAGTATATTATATATTATGCAACAGCGCGAACGCAACGAAGCTGCCGCGATTCATGAGACACATTCACGAGAGTGCGCGTTGGGAAATAGTAAACCATATGTTTCCGCTATCGAGCAAAAACTGTTTTTGCCCACTAATGGAAAAATGGATCGCCATTTCTCACTTCACGTCATTCATTGAGAAATAGCGTATATTTTGTTCGTTTTCAGCAGGTGGTCAAAATTGCCCATTTTTACTTCTTTTATGGGAAAAAGTCATTTTCATTGGAACAAATCATACATTTTTAGCGTTTTACTATCGAAATGTGAGTAAAATTGTTTTTACCACGACACATTGAATTTTATTTTTTTATTTACTACAAGAAACTATTACTGAAATTTGATATTGGTCAAGATTAAAAAATAATGTTTTTTCACGAATTGAACAAAAAATATAAATTATTGTCGGCCCACTTTCTAACTGCGATCAAAGTACTTGTTTTCATAGATTCTATGGAAAAATTTCCAGAATTTTAAACCTGGGCATGGTTTATTTTAGCTCAAAAATTAAAAAAAATTACTTTATGGGGTAAAACAAGTGATAAAAACCTGAAAAAGTAACCTTATTTTATTAAGTATTAGCCCTTAATATTAACATGAAGATGTTCCTCATCACAATTTTTTATTTCACATTTAAATATCACGCGAAAATTTTCTTTTTAACTTTCGAATTTTATGAGTCTTTAACAGTTGAGGTTAGGAGAAATGTTGTATCACATTTTTATAGAAAATTTCTTTTGAATTCGTACTTGCTTGAACAGGGATGCTTTTAAATTTCTCTAGAAAAAATCTCTCTTGTGTCTAATCGATAAAAGTAACCGGTCAACATAACTCGGTGCTAAAGCTTAATTTACATCTATTTCAATACTTTTAAAATTATTTCGCTAAAAATCTTAATTGTATTTTAAAACTCTTCAATTATCTCTATGAAATCAATTAATTTGTAACCATTTTTTTCACCATTTTTTTCATAAATGTACTTATTTAGATTATTATTATTATTATTTTCAATTGAGAAAATTACGTTTTTCATTTCTCGTTATGAGAAAAATTCTCCAGTTGGATCCAACGTGTTAAATGGCAGATAAAAAAATATATATCGCTTAGATTAAGAGGCACGGTAGTGCCTCGAGACAAGTACATTTCCTCTCCTTTACCGACATGTCGAGAGGTACTACAGCCTCTTATACGCCACACATCTGGCTTATACACGGGAGTATATCTATATAACGAAACTTATTTTCCGAATTATTAATGAATTATACGGACTTAGGCAATGATATCAACACGAATATTTTTTATTTTTTTTTCTCTTTCGATCGGTACCCAAATGAATGCTGTAGCTATTGACATATGGGAGATATTGCATTTTATTATTTTCATTCGACGTACATCATCATCATCGTTTTCTTTTTTTTTTTTTGTCTCCGCCACAAATTTTCGCACCGCCCGTGAATCTAGCCGGAAATCATCGCTCACCTGTCACACCAGGCTAAAAGGCTGAAATCACGTATGTCATGTGACGTATGATCTTTGGTTAACGAAGCTGCCTTCGTTGCTTCGGCATTTCCGAAAGTCGTTTACGCTTTTTTTTTATCGTTACTTTGAGATGAAAGTTCAGAGGTTTTATTACGAAAGTGAAGTATAAAAATAAATTGAAAAAAAAAAAACGAACAGTGTTAGAGTATTATTTTATCATTTTCGGACAGAACCGGTGAAAAAAAAAATTATATACTTATATGTGCGTTCTCGTAGTGATATGACTCCCCATTTAGTGGTTATATTGGTGTATTTCGAAAAATAAATATTGATTATTAATTAAATAAAGTTTAAAGTATATTAATGAAACAGAATTGTGTTTTTTTTCCACAAACATCAAAGTACATTCAGTATTTTTATTTTTAACATTGTTTTTTACATTTTAATTATTATTTAAATGATATTTAAATTCCAAGTGAACTTCATAAGTTCTTTGCATCGTGTAATTTCGATTGAATATTTTCTTTTTGTATCTCTTCCCTCTCTCAGGATCATCAGGACTTCAAAAGGTTCCGTGAGCATTATGCTTGTTATCGATATGCCGGAGCTCTTCTAACGTTTTTTAATCCGCACATGATCAACGCCATCAACTCCGAGTATTCTATTTGACATCATACAAAGTCCCAGCTGCACTGCCTTATTATCACAGATTTCATCTGAATGCAAACCAGAGAAGCTCGCGCAATTCTAGACAGAAAAATAGTATGCGTCATCAACTAAACACAGAAAAATTAGTTACATCGCTAAGCCGTCACAAAAACATTTCCCCATATAGGGATTTGACCCAGTAAATTTGGCCCATATCCAACTTGATAAAAAGAAACTCGTTGCGCCATCAACTTGCTACAATAAAACACAAAGCACCGCCAATTTGGAATAGAAAAATTCGACGCACCACCAACTCAACGCACAAAAAATCTCCTACGGGTTATCTAGTCCGGGAGCCAGCGACAGATTTTTGCGACCAATTTCCTCTCAGCCGATAATTCGTGAGATGATTAAGATAGTTGTATCTTGAACCGTAGCGATCGTCAGCTCGCGCACCATGGGTGGGTTGGGCGTCGGTGGCCTCCCACGCACGTAAAAAAAAAATATGTTTTCAATCATTTCCTCCCGGTTGAAAATTTGTGAGATTATAGTTGGCATAATACTTATTTGAAAAAAAAAAGTCAGCTGGCTATAACGCGGTGGATTATACGTCAGCTGCTCATACGAACATGAAAAAAAAAAAAAAAAAATTCAATCATTTCCTCCCGGCTGAAAATTTGACAGATGATAGTTTATATGCTACTTTAAATAAAAAAAGGAGTCAGCTGGCTGTATGTCGGGGGAAAAATCGTCAGCTGACGCAGTGAAAGTGTCGCGCGGCAAGGTAGTGTGAGCGCCGCTCACCTATTTAAATACACTAGCTGACGGGGTTTCCCCCGGCATACAGCCAGCTCCTACGGGCTATCTCGATGGAGATATACTCTCCCATGGTACAGTTTCACACAGCGAAAACTCTCATGCGGCGTAACTTGGTCCGCTTCAACTCTCAACAGACGCAACCATAGTCCGTTAGACTGTGTAGAGTTGGAGCGGGCCGAGCTGTGCCACGAAAGTTTCGCTGTGGCGAGTTACGCCAAGGGAGAATTTTTCTGTGTTGGCAAGCCCTGGCAGTTATTGCATGTCGAATTGGTGATGCGTTGAGTTTTTCCATGTTGAATTGGCAATATGTCCAGTTTAATCGGAGCAAGCCGATGGCGCATTGGGTTTTTCTGCACCAATTTAGTAATGGGCTGAGTTTGTCTGGGTCATGTCGCTTCATGGGATTTTTTTATGTTTTACAATGCAATGTGTCGAATTTTTCTGTGTTCAGTTGATTATGTGTGTGACTTTTGTGAGCAGAATTACGTGGGTCGGGTTGAGTCTGCATTCAGTTGGTATCTGTACAAACAAAGCTTTACCATTCCATCGCTAAGAAAAAAAACATAAAGCTCAATATTATAAACAGACTATCGAAAAGCGTTGCTTATAATTTTATATCTTAGCGATGGTGCATATTGTATCAAGGATCAAATACTCAAAGTTGTTCGGATAGGCCATGCGAGCATTCTCAAAAATCGGGATATTTCATTAATAACATGTTGTACGCATGTAACATTTTGAAGTTTGCTAAGCTTATTAAGGGGGTCAGGTACTGAAAATTCCACATCCAGAACCTCTAACAGTAAAGACTCGCTGATTTTTGTCTTGATATCATTTCTCATATCAAAATACCTCACATTGATGAAATTTTGAAAAATTAATTTTTTCCCTGTTTTCAAAATAATTTTTTTCGAAACCGTTGAGATATCGAAAATCCCATCTGCTAGATTATTAATTGTGATAAGTGTTATATAATTTCGTCCAGGAAAAGTTTTATTACTTGATCATATCATAGAATTTTTTATATTCAGGCCATGGAATCCATTTTCTTCTTATTTATTATATTCTACCAATTAATTTATCATACATTTGGACAATTTTTGTGCCTTTAATCCTCCTCCTACAATTTTGAACTTTGAAGGTTATAGATTTTTCACACATTCTTTGGGTCACAATGAACAATCTAGCAGATGGAATTTTCGATCCCTATCTCAACGGATTCGAAAAAAATTATTTTAAACTCGTGGAAAAAATTAATTTTTCGAAATTTTATCAATGTGAGGTATTTTGATACGAGAAATGATATCAAGACTAAAATTAGCGAGTCTCTACCGTTAGTGGTTCTGGATGTGAAATTTTCGGTACCTGACCCCCTTAAGGATCTAATAAACGAAATGCAAATGATATTTAATGTCTTAGTTGCTAGATTGGGGCCTCTGAATTTGTAAAATAATGAAACCATCGCATGACGAAATGTTTTGGAAAGACGAAATTCATCCCCTCAAAAATTGTTTAATTCTAGCCTGGGCAGAGCAGTCACCATTCGAAGCTTTCACATAGAAGTTACATGGTAAAAATATATATAATCCTTTGCAAAAAGAAGCCAAATCCCCCCAAAAAACACCATAAATGGTGTAAAAAAAGTTGAGACAAGTACATTTCCTTGCATCGTTTTATCTTTCCTTACAAAAATATGTCAAACATAAATAGTTGTAAAATAAATCCTCACAAAAAGTTCTCAAATAATTTCAAATCATCCAACTCACAGTTGCCAAGTACATCCAGCATTTTTATTGTTTACATTGTTTATTAACCATTTATAAGTAGGTCACAACGCCCGAAAACGTCTTGAAACGGGACTTAGGGACTTAATCTAAAAATGTTTTGTTTGAAAAATTTTTATTGAAAAAAATTCGGATTGAAAAAAAAATTCGAACGAAGTACTTGGCGAGTTCGTAACAGGTAGTCCGTACAGTCATTTTACGTAACTCGCCAAGTACTTCGTTCGAATTTTTTTTTCAATCCGAATTTTTTTCAATAAAAATTTTTCAAACAATACATTTTTAGATTAAGTCCCTAAGTCCCGTTTCAAGACGTTTTCGGGCGTTGTGACCTACTTATAAATGGTTAATAAACAATGTTAACAATAAAAATGCTGGATGTACTTGGCAACTGTGAGTTGGATGATTTGAAATTATTTGAGAACTTTTTGTGAGGATTTATTTTACAACTATTTATGTTTGACATATTTTTGTAAGGAAAGATAAAACGATGCAAGGAAATGTACTTGTCTCAACTTTTTTTACACCATTTATGGTGTTTTTTGGGGGGATTTTAGTGTACTGTAACATGTTACAAAAGACATGAAATCAAAGATACCGACCTGGGATACCTTCCGTGTAAGTAAGTCAATTTTCTGTGAGTTATACTGTTAATTACAACACAAATCTCAATTGTATGGTCTGCATGAGATGAGTAATCTCAAAGCCTGATTTTTATATTTTAAATGAAAATAACTAAATAAATAAATAAATAAAAGCTTCATCATAATAATATCGAAAACAAAATTCTATTTAAAAAAAAATTGTCAATCCACAGATAAATAACAATCAATACTTTTTTAAAACAATATGTAAAAAAATTGGTTCTTTCTGAGTACTTAAATTTAAAAAATTTGAAGTCTGGGTACTAAAGAACGAAGTAAGCGGAATCCGGAGCTAATTTTTATCATAAAATTATTGATTTAAAAGAAATAATTTAAGAGTTTTAAAAAACAATTAAATTTTTTAGCGTAATATTATACTCTTCCAGTAGTATCAGTAAGACAGCTGCTAGCCGGCTCAAGTATTTCAGTTTTTGTTAGGACCGTATATAAGATACGTTTAATAAATGATCTCTCAACGTTTTGCATATTAAACCATTATTTTAAAAAGGAAATAAAATCTTCCGTTTGATCTGAAAAAAAATGTACGCCAAGTCATAAAAAATTGGGTACTCGGAAAAAAATTTGTCACGAGGGAAAAATACTTTGGCAGCGGGGAAAATAACTCCGGTAACAGGGATAAAACTCTCGTGACAGTTAAAGAAAGTGGAAAGTGTTGCTCCTATCGAAGAACTGTATTGACTACGATTTTTTCACGATGAGTCGTAATAAATCTAAGGAGCCATTCGAATGATTCATTCGTTCAGTGTGCTCATGCTGTGCCCGTGATTCAATCGTTCTTAATGCATTCATGCATTCGTTGCAGAAAATATCGTATGAATCTGGAAAAGAAACAGGCGATTTTGTCTCGCGCGATGTTTTCAGGACTCGCCTTCAGTCTCGAGTGCCATGGGCACCCTCGACTTACGACTCATTCTGCAAGAATCGGGGCTCGACAGAAAACGTTTGTTTTCTTCCCAAATTTGTAAAAAAGAATGCAAAAAATGTAAATACTGTTTTGGAAAGGTTTTGTTACACGTCAATTTGAGAGGTCTTAAAAAAATGAAAAACGAATTCGAAAATATAAATTATTGAAAGTTGGCTAAAGGAAGTAAGTATACGATTGAAGAAGACATTATTATGCAATTATGTTAGGTCTTCAGGTCATCGGATGATTCACGGCAGCATGTCTATCGGCCCCGAGGACGACAATATGCGTTAGACCCTACGTATGTCGTTAAGAAACAATGGAGCGGGCGAATAACGTGTGGCTTCTGGGGCTGCATGTCTGCTGCCGGTCTCATGCAGCTCACCGAAATTCCCGCGAGGATGAATTCGGAGGAATACGTGCGGATATTGAACGATGTAATGCTTCCGTGTGCACGCGAAAGATTTCCTGCCGAGGAATACCCCTCAATAATATTTATGCAGGATAATTCTGCCGTTCATACATCTCGCGAAACGATGACCTGGTTCGAGCAGCATCCAGAGGTGCGATTATTAAATTGGCCCAGCAAGTCTCCAGACTTGAACCCGATCGAGAACGTCTGGAGTAGGTTTTTATTGTACTGTAGAACTATAAAAAAGTGATTTATCCTTAAAATTCTTCACACTTATTAACTGGTAAACGATTCAATAAGTTTATAAATGTTACGTTTCATAAGGCATGATGGTGAGGGAGTGGCGTTCCGGCGAGGATCGAACCCGGGAAGCTCTGTGCGCTCACGTGCACGCAACGTGGAATAATATTTTAGCACGGAACAATGTCGTGGAAAATTTGGTCAACTCCATGCCAAGAAGACTGCGGTCAGTAATCGAAAAACAGGGATATTGGACGGATTACTAGAAAGAAGGCGGATATATTATCGGTTTTCCCTGTCTCCGCTTTCCCGGAGAAAAATACTTTATGTTTCGCTGATTGCGTGAAATTCGACTCTCCTTGCTCGCCATTTTTTTACTCCTGCAAGCTTTCCATCGACCACATCGTTGCGGTAAAATGAGGTCTTCGATCGTTGTTATAGCCGAATCAATCTCCAGTTTGATCGCCAGTTTGATCGTAACCATCATTGAACTCCTCGCTAATGTTTTTTTCGAATTTTTCGCTAAGCTTGGCTGGCATTTTTCTTTCCGTCTTCTTATCGTTTGACGTCTTCGTCGTCTCGTTCTGCGTGGCCATACGAATAGCACTGCTGTTGCGTGCTCGATATGGCCGTATCATATATGTATCGTATATGGTGTGCGCGAGTGAGTGAGCTGACCGGCTGGTCGTCGCGAGATACTGGATGACGTTTTTGCTGAAACATAAACCGACTGCCTCTCTATCGTTGACGATCGCAAAACTATGAATTTCCGCCCGCCGTGAGGGGTGAGAGTTTCTCGGAAACAGGGATATTGGACGGATTACTAGAAAGAAGGCGGATATATTATCGGTTTTTCCTGTCTCCGCTTTCCCGGAGAAAAATACTTTATGTTTCGCTTATTGCGTGAAATTCGACTCTCCTTGCTCGCCATTTTTTTACTCCTGCAAGCTTTTCATCGACCACATCGTTGCGGTAAAATGAGGTCTTCGATCGTTGTTATAGCCGAATCAATCTCCTGATCGCCAGTTTGATCGTAACCATCATTGAACTCCTCGCTAATGTTTTTTTCGAATTTTTCGCTAAGCTTGGCTGGCATTTTTCTTTCCGTCTTCTTATCGTTTGACGTCTTCGTCGTCTCGTTCTGCGTGGCCATACGAATAGCACTGCTGTTGCGTGCTCGATATGGCCGTATCATATATGTATCGTATATGGTGTGCGCGAGTGAGTGAGCTGACCGGCTGGTCGTCGCGAGATACTGGATGACGTTTTTGCTGAAACATAAACCGACTGCCTCTCTATCGTTGACGATCGCAAAACTATGAATTTCCGCCCGCCGTGAGGGGTGAGAGTTTCTCGGAAGTCTGAGAGTTTCCCGGAAGCATACACAACTCCACTATCAGTGTTTTGAGTACCAGTCCATCCGCTCCGAGGTGGATGTCGATGACTCAGCAAGTGGTCAAACATATGGCGGGAGATATTTGTATTTCATAAGAACAGTAGCTCCGTTCATATTTCAGTCAATAGATTGCCATTTGAGGGGGGGTTGGAAAGTTCTGGAGGTATCCGGTACTCTCAAGCTTTCATAAATGGTCCAGCATTTGACGAGAGTGCTGCCAATGCCATAAACGTAGAGCTGGCACGTAGGTGAGTGGAGGTTCTCTCACCTTTATTGAGGGCTGTCCCGATAAGAAAATGCCCTTCAGTTAAAGCAACCGAGTCCGTAGTTTGAGATAGTTCGAGATCGCGAATTGAGGGCGGGTTCCAATTGCGCGAAAAAGATTTCGAGTGTTCGAAGGTCAGCTTCGACTCTCCGATTACTCTCTTGAAGTGAAACTTGGCAGAGTTTACTGTGACTTCTCATTATCCGCCGAAGTGAGGAGTTGATAGAGTATTGAAGTGACATTGCTTGCCGTTCGATACAAAAATGTTAGCGACATGGAAGAATTCCCTTGACGATGCCGTACATGACGGAGTTCAGCATCTGCATCGATGATATTTTTTTTTCATAATCGCTCGTGATGGTTGTAGAGATTCAACAAAATCGAGAAGCACAAAAAGACGACGATATAACCCTTGCAACTTTTTGGATTCTCTCCACGAGAAGCTGGGATTGCGAATGGTTCCTGGTATGGGGTACATTTTGGTGGGTGCTCTCTGACCGTGAGCTAGTTATACGGCGTCGAGGGTACGATTGCGACCGTGGAGTTCCGTGCTTCCGTGCTTCGAGTTCCGTGAAGGCGAGAGGGTCGCATGGTTCACCTACACGCTTTCTCCACTGTCTCAACGATGCGGGGTAGAGCTTCCCAACTGTCACAACATTAAAATATTATCCCATTGTTTCACTGGAATACCGAGTGTTTCTAAAGATCCGAGGGCTTTGCACGTATCAATGTGCAATCGTTTGAGTGATGTCAACGATTTATTTGCGATGTGCGGAATTGTGAAGATTTTCGAGAGGTGAGAGTTCACAAGAAGCCGCTTTTTCTCCTAACGCAATACAAGCGTGTCCCATGTCCGAGCTAAGTTGTCTTCGGTGAGAGCAATATTTCGAATCAATTGCGCAGGTTCATCGGTGAAGCTACTTTTGAGGAAATGGGGCTTTTCCATTAATTCCATCAACGCGTCGTTCTTCGGATGATGCGAATCGAGCTTTCTTGAACGATTTTTCGAACTAGCCACTTTTTCCAAGATCCTCGAGGGACAGAGAGACGATAATCGTTCAATGAAAATTGTATCGATGTCTTCGAGGCACTAATCATTTTTGCGTTTGTTCCATCAGTACCATACACGACGATGATATCGTTGTCGCTATTGTTAATAACGTCATGATCATGTTCAAGCGTAGCTTGGATCGTCGAAATTAATTCATCGCACGCTGTATCGTTCAAAAGATCGAAAAAAAGTTTTGACAACGCTGGAACTTTATCATTTATATTATCGATATTCTCGCTGCGACTGTTGTTCTTTGTAATTTTGCTGTCCACATTACGAAAACCGTGTATCAATACATGCTGGGCTCTTTTGAAGTTTCTTTCACAAATATCGCAGGTAACGAAGATTTAAGAGAAACCCAATGATCTTTAATTTCGAAGGTTCTTCGATTTCTTCCGTACTCTGTTTCGTCTTTTCTTGCGGGCAATCACGAGTATTTTTCTAAGCTTTTACATTCCCATCGTCGCACGAATCGTCCGATATTTTTTTGCTTCAATAGATACTCGCGATCAGCTGTCATTTAATCGATGGGATCAAGTTGCCTAGCCGGAATAATTGTATCGTCATTGACTATGAAATGGAGATGAGAGCCTTATTCGTATGAAAGGAAATTCATGTCTGGATCGTTGAAGGATATCGTCCAATTTTTCTTACGATTTAACGACTATGAACGTTCTACGTGTGATATTCTTATCTAACGTGATAAATGTATTCCGTAATTTTCGAGAATTTTGAGTCACAGAGCGATCAAACGAGCGTCGATGAAGAAATATCCGTATTTATGCCAATCTTCGATGCTAAGCTATGCACTTTTTTTTTAAATTTAAACTCGTTTATTGACTGTATCCGTCTTCAGACTCTGATTTGCCTTCACAATATCTTCACGAAAGATTGTCTCGAAATACAAAATTCAAAGATCTTCGATATATTCAGGTGATTCGTTGTGCGCCGTGTCCATAACGGATAGTACGTCGTGTTGAGCAATCAGATGATCGTGCAAATCTTTTTCAACGTTACATTCGATCGCGCAATGAGGACTCTCAATCGCAATTGCAATCTAAGTGTTAATTGAAATTTTTAACAAGATACCTCGTTCCGACAGCACAAATGATTCGTCGATATGCAACAACCTGAGATGAAACATGGAGATGAAAATTTGACTCGAAATTTGCTTCATCAGTGCGAATAAATTTTTCAGACTAAGCAAAAGTGTTGTGACTTTTTAACATCGAGCTCACCTCGTTGCAACTGCTGTTTAGAATTTTTTGCGACTTGTGAACGTTTCTTAATGGACTGAATATTTTTGTCGCACTGTCGACGCGAACTATCCTCTTGACATCGTTTTAGGCCACCGAACACCTTTTTCGGTCGATTGTTTAGCTCGAGCGTTGCTCCTGTTGTTCGAAAGATTCCTGACGCGACTTTTGCTTGTGTCATTGTACTGATTATTTTTTACGCTCGTTTCCATTCGCGCTCGTGTGAAACTCTTCATCTGCGTAAAATGGATGTTATGTTTTCTACGACTGATATACTCTGTCGTAGCACACCCTGTTCGCGCAGATACAAGATCGCGATTTCGTCGTACAAAAGACATCCGAGCTTCTCGCCATGGCGAGAAGAAATTTGAACACAAAATTTATTGGACTGTGAGCTGGAATTTGTTTTCTCTGTGCTTATGGAAAAAAGACCATTGAGCGATATGAGCAATCTACTATCACGATTTTTTAAATTTCCATCGATGAAATTCCCAGTGCTCCCGGATCTAACGAGAGCATACAGGGTTCATCGAGAAATGTAACGGTCTATGATGAGATCGAGATTGTCGAGTCGGCTTGGACAGCTTACCCTGCATTAATATCTCTGTTGAAAGCTCCGCTGTGCTCCGAACTAACTGTGAAACAGGAGTCGAAGGAACAACTGTGGGAATTACGTTTCATCGAGTACGGACGAGGAGTAACGATACATTGAACAACGGAAACGACGAAACTCGTGATACAAGGTGTACTACAGACTATACGGGGTGAAGTCTGGCTTACTTTTTCCGGTAAGATCGGAACTCTTCCTGGTTTTGTTCAATCAAGAATCACAGTAGCGACTCGAGACAAGTACATTTCCTCCTATACAGAAATGTCAAGGGGAGTCTTCAAAGACTGTACACGCCTCACAACTTGCCTATCACGTGCTTATATACGGGAGTATAACTATATAACGCAACTTATTTTCCTGATTATTGAAGAATTTTACGGACGTCGGAAAGTATATGAACACGAATATTTTCTTCTCTTTCATACCCACATTAATGCTAGAGCTATCGACACATGGGCGATATCGCATTTTATTTATTACTTTTGACTAGAACCATCGCAACGAATTTCGCCGGAAGATAAATTGCGACCATATACGCTGCGAGGTATTGCTTACAAAAGTGCCACACAGCGATTGAGAATACATTATCATGTTTTTGTTCAACACGAAAGCATTTCACAAGAGTTTCAGCTTTATCAGTGAATTGGGGTGAGTGTTTCTTCAAATTTTGTTTCAAATTTTAGCTTAAAATGAAAAATTTGGAGTAAAATTTTTAAAAAGAAAAAAAAATTGTTTCCACAATGTGAATAACACCAATTGTCCTTTTATCGCTCTAATAAACGTATCGACAAATGTCGGCACAAATATTGAGGGAAAAAAGAATTACAAAATTAAGTCCACATCGAAGAAATTTTTTATGCGAAACAATAGCCATTCATGTGTCATATAATTAAGTAAAAAATACAAAAATGAGCTGTAAAATATTAAATAGGAAATTTTTTAAGGCTAAAAGAAAGACCAAATGGTATAAGCGAATTTTTTGTAATGACAACTACGCATCGATTACATCTAAGAGAGATTGATAAACGTGATAATAAATTCGTGAAAAAGTATTTTTAGTACGAAAGAGATGGACTGTTCTATCAAAGTTTGTTTTCTCATTCCTCAGATAATTTGGCCCTTACTCGACGGCTGTGATAGTGGTGAGCCAAGTGATAAGATGTGCTGTGAGAGAAATGGTAACAAAAATCATGTTCGACGATCTTTCGTGCATCGATCGTGTAGTACGACTCTGTCTCCATATTGATCTCGTCCGCAAGAGTGGTGATCTTTGCCCCAAGGAAAATCTATTCACCAAACTTACTTTCCTCTCTACATCACCACAAACACTGACAAGATGATACCCAATCACCCGAGCCAGGTTCCGGTGAAAATATAAACGAATACACGGACGATGACAATGACGACGTGCGTCGTGTTGCTGCCTCATGAAGAGGGAAATCCTTGAAAAGATTGGAAGTTGCGGAAAAAAAATAGCTTTAACGCCGCCTCTTTTCCCCCACCCCCACAGTTGACTCTAATGAAATGAGAGAGTGGGACAAAAGTTGTCTTAAGGGGTTTAACTTGAGAAAAAATCGAATAAGGTTTACCATTTCGTATTGTAAAAAAAAAAAAAAAACGAAAGTCCGAAAGGTATAATAAAACGAATATTTTGGATTAGAATTTGAACAATCGTCATCGTTATCGTTTGAGATTTGTAATATTATTAATTTCTCTTGAAAAGTCGAAAACAATGCTTATCGATTAAGTAGAAAATCACCATTCAAGGAGGTGCTTAACCCTGAGAAAAACGGTAAGAATGATTCTAAAATTTGACGGAAGATTGGCAGTAATAAACCGTAATCATTTCTGATTTTTTAATCACGTAGTTGAGGAGAAAAAAAACATTACATATGCCGCTTATACATATATATAGTTAACTTTTTCGGTTATTGTAAATTTTCGTTATTTCTAGTTTCATATGGTACATTCGGGTCATCAAATATGCGACTGTTTGTGTCTGACGTACTTTCGTCGTCCGATTCATCGCCTGACGAAAGTTCCTCGTTATTTATTTGTTCTATTTCTGTTTCTGATTCTTCATTATTTTCTTCAGCGTTTTGTTTTTCAGTGTCCATATTATATTGACTGGTCTCCGGGAGAGAGAGCTCGGTTTCGGTTGCTGAGTTTTCGAGTTGTTTATATTGGTCGATGCCTGATGGGCCCGCCTGTTTATTTATTACGTCATTCTCGGTCGCCTCTACCGATTTCTTTCTCTTACATGTACTTGGAGTTTCAAACATTATTTCTTCGTCGTCTGAATCTTCGGGTTCTTCCGTTTTTTTATAAATTGGTTTAACCATTAATACTGATTTTTTTGATGTCTGGTGGATTCCTGGATAAGGCGTCAGCATTGCTGTTTTCCTTACCGGGTTTATAGATTATTTTGTATTGATAGTTTGCTAGTTTTAAACGCCAGTGTACCAGTCGGTTTGCTGGGTCTTTAACTGAGTGAAGCCATACTAAAGGCTTGTGATCGGTTACGAGAGTAAACTCTCTTCCATAGACATATGGTCGAAAATAATCTACTGCATAAACGATACCCAATAATTCCTTTTCAATAGTTGAATAATTCAATTCCGCTGGGTTTAATGTTCGTGAGGCGTAGGCAATGGGTTTATCCTTGCCGATTTCGCCCTGACTCAAAATAGCGCCTACAGCAATATTTGAGGCATCTGTCGTAATGATAAATGGTTTTATAAAATCCGCGTACTGCAATACGGGTTCTTTACACAGTGCATCAATGAGTTTAACAAAAGCTTCTTCCTGTGAATTTGTCCATTTAAAGGTTATGTTTTTCTTTAGTAAATTTGTGAGTGGCTTTGCAATGCCCGAGAAATTATGCACGAATCTACGATAGTAGCCTGCTAATCCCAAGAATTGCTTTATTTTTGTTGGATTGGTTGGTTTCGGATAATGCCTTAAGGCTTCAAGTTTCTTTGGATCGGGTTTTACCCCATTTTCGCTGATAATGTGTCCCAAGTAACCTACTTCTTTGCGTAAAAATTCGCATTTGTCGGGCTGCAATTGTAAATTTGCGTCCCTCCATCTTTTTGCCAATCTTTCAAATTTTATTTCATGTTCCTTAAGGGATTTTGCATAAATGACAATATCATCAAGGTAGACAAAGAGTTCTATACCTTGAAGTCCAGTTAAAACACGATCCATTAACCTTTGGAAGGTTGCTGGAGCATTCTTTAGCCCGAATGGCATTCTATTAAATTAATAGTGACCAAACGGAGTTGAAAACGCTGTTTTGTGCGCATCCTCCGGGTGGACCTTGATCTGATGAAAACCACTTGCGAGGTCAAAGACTGAAAAGTACTTTGCACTCCCAAGCTGGTCTAATATTTCTGTGATATTAGGGAGCGGATATGCATCCCCTATTGTTTTCTCGTTTAAATTGCGATAATCGATGACCATTCGCCACTTGGGTTTACCTTGTGAGTCGGCCTTTTTCGGAACGATCCACAATGGTGAGCCGTACGGTGAGGAGGATGGACGGATGATTTCGCCTTTAATTAATTCACTTACCTGTTTCGTGATCTCATCCTTGTGTATCGGTGGAAACCTATATTGTCTTGTAAATACGGGTTGATCGTCTGATGTTATTATACGATGTTCTATCGCATTTGTACTTTCTAAAGGGGTACCTGGTATATGAAAGAGATCGGCGTTTCTTTCTATTAACCGATCGATACTGTCTCGTTCCTCCGCGTTTAGGTGGTCGAGTCTCCGCAAATTTTTGACCCCGGATACTTTGTCCGTGTCATCTAATTTTTTGTGTGCCGTAAATACAAATTGGTCATGCTGCCGATCAACACCAGGTCGGCCCTGCTCGTTCTTTTCTAAGGGTGTCCTCGGATCACCGAACGAATAACAGGAACTCTCACCTGCTGAATTATTGGGATTGTAGGGCTCGAATGCCTCTAGGGTCACCACTGAATTAGTGAGCTCTACATCCTCTTCGGTCGTATTGAGTGCCATCAAACAAGCCATGCCATCTTTTACTGACACTACTGCCTCTCCGAGGAATAATCCATTCGGAAGGTCGATTCTTGGGATATATCCCTCTTTAATTTCCGGATTAGCAACACGCATGTGGAATACCGTGCGAGAGCGTGCCGGGATTTTTATTCCTTTAAAATTTTTGAATTGCAATACCTGGTTTCCCCATTTAAGTACGGAATTTTCATAATCAATTATTGTTCCGTGAAGCTCATGAAATTCTGATCCCAAAATAGCATCTTGAGATATTGGGAATGAGTTATTAACGACGTGAAATTCCGATAATGTGTCTTTAATCAAAATTTTTGTTGAACCCATAGTGTATACAGGGTCCTCCGATATACCCTGTAATTTTAATATCTCGCCACTATTTATTTTTACGTCTGAGTTTAAAAATTCCTGTTTTATTAGATTCGGTTCAGAACCGGAATCAATCATAAATTCGCATTTTGTTGTTAAATCTGGTGATTCTATTTCAACCGAGGGAATAAATGAATTTTTCTTTAATTGGAGCCTGACGGTTCTGACATTTGCATTTCGGGGATTCCGATTACTTTCACTTGGCGCTCCGAAGTTTTCTCGTCTCGGCTCGCGCCTTTTCCAGCCGAACGAGTGATATCGTTTCCCGAATTTTTCTTTTCATCGTTTTGTTTTTTATAACAAGCGGCCTCGATGTGACCGGGTTTGTTGCAATAATTACAGATCGTACGTGGTCTGTCGTTACGTGAATCGTTTGTGTTATTTGAAATCGGGGGTCTTGAATTATTTTCAGTATTATCATTATTTCGTGGTTGAGAGGGCCGTTTTTCTGGATTTTTCGACCAACAGTTTGCGTCTATATGACCTTTTCTTTTGCAGAACCCACATTCGAGAGGGTTTCCGGATGAAATTGTTTTTACATTGCCATTTGATTGACTTTTAAATTCTGCACGGCTTTCCTTGAAATATGACCGATCGCGTTCAATTTCCTTTTCGATTTTAATTGCTTTCGCGTAAGCATCTGATAATGATGTGTAATTTTCGAGTTTTAAACGTATTCGGAAATCAGGAGGTAACCCTTTGACAAAACAGTCTAGTGTGTCCATTGACAGGGATTCGGCCCGCGCTCGGGGAATCGCGCCTGAACTTTCTGTCTCGAGTTCCAATATAACTGTGTGTATATCTTTTACACGACTGATATAATCGACTATATGCTCTGATTTTCCTTTAGCGATGTTGCCTAATTCTCCGCGATACTGATTTATTGATTTTGACGAGGAGAAAATGCTTTTTAATTTTTCGCAAAATTCATTAACTGTATTGAATGTGTCGTCCTCGAGTGCCGTATAAGCATGACCCTTCAGTTTATTTCTTAATAATCGGGTAAGGTTTTGTTCTGCATTTGCAGGAAACATTTCTTTCACTCTCTTGCATGCTCTTGTGAATTTCAAAACGGGTATATTATCTCCGTTATAAATAGGTATTGACTCGAGAGCGTCTTTAAATGTGAGATTTGGTTGAGGTGATTGATTCTCTTGAGGTGCACGAGGAAAGACAGGAGGAGCTGCCCTACTCGATGTGCTGAGATTATAATCTTGATTTTGTCTTAAAATTGCGAGTTCTGATTTAAAATGATTAAATTCTGATAATATACTGGAAAGTGTGTGTTGCAAGGAGTCTGATTCTTCTGTTTTGTATTCATCGTTTTCATTGTCGTGAATTTGCTTACTTTTGTTTATTTGTGCTTCTAATTCTGCCAAAGAATCTGCCTTTTCTTGCATTTCGTATTCGCGTTCTTTGAGCGCTTGCTCTTGTTGTTGAATTTGTTCTCTTTTTCTTTCAATTTGGGCTTGCAAAATTTGTAATTCCTCAGGGGTGAGTGGAGGATTCGTTTTACTCCGAGTTTCCATTTTAAATTAAAATTTATTTATTTTAGAATAAATGAAATTATTTTATTTTTGAAATTGATTTATTCAAAATGACTGAGATTTATTAATTTGTGAACCAACGTGGATCCCACCGCTGCCACGAAAAATTTTATTCCTGTTACGTCGTGGATTTTAAAGATCGAATTTTTAAAAAGAGAAATAAACGAAATATTCCTACAGTCTCGATTCGCGTAAAAAGACGTAGCAAGTATAAAATATATGCTCCGAGGTTTAGATCGTGAGGAAACGACCAGGAATTGGAGCTGTGTTGGTTCGTTTAATAAATGATATATTGAAATATTTCTTACCTGATTCGAGCGTGAGGCGTAGAGGGTTGTAGTTTTAATCAAGCGTGATTATTTCAGGTACCGGATGCTGTTCGTATGTTGACTGCTGTACCCGATGATGATCCCCGACCGTCTTGTACGTAGGAGGTGACGTTCGATGATCGACGATGGTAACGCGTGTATTAATTCGCACGTTTGAAATTATTCGAATGTTTGGTTTTGATTTATCCGTTATTATTTCGATTGAATGGTTGTACCACCACTCGCGACAAAATGTTTGAAAGTCTGTTATTTTGAGATCGCGATTCTTAGGCTTATTGTGCCCGCGTTTAATAAAAGATTCTCCGTTCAATATAGCGTTGGTGACACGTTCGCGAAACTTTTTACCGCCGCGACGTCTTCCCATTAAAATAGAAATATAACAATGCAATAGACGTAACAATGCAAAGTAAAAGGTGTTATCATTCTGCCAATTTTATATAATGAACATACATTCTGCCCGACGATGAAATATCTTATCGGGAGAAATGTTCACTCGAGAACATGTGTTGCGGATCTCTGTCTCGCACGCTGCCTGCCCGGCAACCCGCGCACAAGCGACTCGTTACCCTCCTGCATGAAGCCACACAATCCTTAAGGGTGTATCTGTCCAGGATATTTTCAAACAATTGGAAAAAAAAATCATCGTAGAGTTGGGTTATGATTCAGGTTCAGAAGATTTAAAATCTAAATTAGCGAGTCGCGCGGTTACATTTTGTCTTGATATTGCTCAGGGGATATATACGGCCACGAAAAGCTAAAGATTTTTCAAAAAAACGAATCAGCAAAGTCAATAGGCCGAATTGTCGAAGCCTTTATTTCAGCACTAACAATAATGATCAGGCAAGGGGCTTAAAACGAAAAAAATAAAAAATTATAGTTTCCACTTTTTTGCGACTTGTTCATGTTCCAGCGCCTGATTATTGTTGTTGTTGCTAAAATGAACACTTTTGTCCAGAAAATAAAGACACTAACATTCTGAAATACCACTACTCTAAGTAACTATCAAAAATTAAAAACAATTAAGTTTCGGAAATCATTGTTAAAATGGATTCATCACTAAAAAAATGAATTTAATTAAAACAACTCGCGTAAGAAAAATCAAAAAAGCAAGTAACAAAAAAATAGAATGAAAAACTTGTCGGAGTATGAAAATCAAGGTTGAAATTTTTTTATTAAATACACACTGGACATTTTTTTGACAAAATTCATTATTAATTTGTGCATGAAAAAAAGTGAAATAATTCACCGCACTTTGAGGACAATAATAACGAGAATAATTATTAATGAATAAAATAACAATTCAATATTTTAATAAAAATGGAGATGCACCCCCAGAAATCTATTAAACTGATAGCCATGATACCAGAAGAAAAAAACTAAAATTATAAAGCTATTATGAAGAATCGACTACTCGGAAAATTTCCGCACTGCCACAGATGTCAACAGATTCCGAGAAGGTTCATTATTGGTAATTCTCACCGTGTACGGGAAAAATGTCCCTCATTCCAATGTTTGAGAATAATTATCAATCTACAGGAATGTTCAGATGATCCCACTACAGTATTGCGAATGGTTTTGATAACTCGAACGATAATTTCGAGCAACCATGGCTGACAAAAATCGGTCATAACACAGTCAAGTGAAAAAAAATGTTTGCATACTTAAGTACAATTATTAACTGTCATCATCGTCAATTGTGAATTTTTATTGGAAAAGACTTGATAGGGAATATGTAATAATCATTCGAAACCTACAACTACAGCAGCTGGACCTGAAGGCCTACAGTTATTTAGCAATACACGTGGAGATGAAATCCACCTTATACATGGCTTGAAAATTTTTCGAATATTCAGTAGAATCGAATCGTTCATTCTGGATCACGGATTTCATCTCTCGCAGCGAATGATAAATTAAGTGCTTTCGTATTTTTCTCGCGGTTAGCCATGGATAGTCGGTTCTACAGCACAAGATTAAATCTGATTGTAATTTTCATAACGTTCAGCGATACGCGTGGAGATTAAATCCACCTCAAACATGACGTCAAAAATTGTCGAATATTCGGTAGAATCGAGTAGTTCAATCAGGATCACGGATTTCATCTCTCGAAGCGAAAGATGAATGAGGTGCTTTCGTATTTTTCTCGCGGTTAGCTACGGATGGTCAGTTCAATCGCACATGATGAAATCAGACTCGACAACATTCTCGAAAATAATTAGAAATTCAGTGGACCAGAATTGCGCAATCGGGAATATGAATTTCGTCTTGCGGACTGATAAATGTAGAAGATCTGATTGTAATTTTCATAACGTGTAGCAACACACGTGGAGATGAAATCCACCTGAAACATGGCTTGAAAATTTTTCGAATATTCAGTAGAATCGAATCGTTCATTCTGGATCACGGATTTCATCTCTCGCAGCGAATGATAAATTAAGTGCTTTCGTATTTTTCTCGCGGTTAGCCATGGATAGTCGGTTCTACAGCACAAGATTAAATCTGATTATAATTTTCATAACGTTCAGCTATACGCGTGGAGATGAAATCCACCTCAAACATGACGTAAAAAATTGTCGAATATTCGGTAGAATCGAGTAGTTCAATCAGGATCACGGATTTCATCTCTCGAAGCGAAAGATGAATGAGGTGCTTTCGTATTTTTCTCGCGGTTAGCTACGGATGGTCAGTTCAATCGCACATGATGAAATCAGACTCGACAACATTCTCGAAAATAATTAGAAATTCAGTGGACCAGAATTGCGCAATCGGGAATATGAATTTCGTCTTCAGCACTGAGTAATGTAGGAGATCTGATTCATAATTTTCATAACGTGTAGCAACACGCGTGGAGATGAAATCCACCTCAAACATGGTTTGAAAAATTGTCGAATTTTCATTCGAGTCGAATAGTTCATTCTGGATCACGGATTTCATCTCTCGCAGCGAATGATGAATGAGGTGCTTTCGTATTTTTTCTCGGGGTTAGCGATCGATGTTTGCTATTACCGCGTGATATTAAATAAGATTGGACAAGGGCATGGTAAATAATCAAATATTAATTTGAACAAAATCGTGCAATCAGGAACATTAATTTCGTCTTGCGGACTGATAAATGTAGGAGATCTGATTGTAATTTTCATAACGTGTAGCAACACACGTGGAGATGAAATCCACCTAAAACATGGCTTGGAAATTTTTCGAATATTCAGTAGAATCAAATCGTTCATTCTGGATCACGGATTTCATCTCTCCCAGCGAATGATAAATTAAGTGCTTTCGTATTTTTCTCGCGGTTAGCCATGGATAGTCGGTTCTACAGCACAAGATTCATTCCGATTGTAATTTTCATAACGTTCAGCTATACGCGTGGAGATGAAATCCACCTCAAACATGGCTTGAAAAATTGTCGAATTTTCATTCGAGTCGAATATTTCATTCTGGATCACGGATTTCATCTCTCGCAGCGAATGATGAATGAGGTGCTTTCGTATTTTTTCTCGGGATTAGCGATCGATGTTTGCTATTACCGCGTGATATTAAATAAGATTGGACAAGGGCATGGTAAATAATCAAATATTAATTTGAACAAAATCGTGCAATCAGGAACATTAATTTCGTCTTGCGGACTGATAAATGTAGGAGATCTGATTGTAATTTTCATAACGTGTAGCAACACACGTGGAGATGAAATCCACCTGAAACATGGCTTGGAAATTTTTCGAATATTCAGTAGAATCGAATCGTTTATTCTGGATCACGGATTTCATCTCTCGCAGCGAATGATAAATTAAGTGCTTTCGTATTTTTCTCGCGGTTAGCCATGGATAGTCGGTTCTACAGCACAAGATTCATTCTGATCGTAATTTTCATAACGTTCAGCTATACGCGTGGAGATGAAATCCACCTCAAACATGACGTAAAAAATTGTCGAATATTCGGTAGAATCGAGTAGTTCAATCAGGATCACGGATTTCATCTCTCGAAGCGAAAGATGAATGAGGTGCTTTCGTATTTTTCTCGCGGTTAGCTACGGATGGTCAGTTCAATCGCACATGATGAAATCAGACTCGACAACATTCTCGAAAATAATTAGAAATTCGGTGGACCAGAATTGCGCAATCGGGAATATGAATTTCGTCTTCAGCACTGAGAAATGTAGGAGATCTGATTATAATTTTCATAACGTGTAGCAACACGCGTGGAGATGAAATCCACCTCAAACATGGCTGGAAAAATTGTCGAATTTTCATTCGAGTCGAATATTTCATTCTGCATCACGGATTTCATCTCTCGCAGCGAATGATGAATGAGGTGCTTTCGTATTTTTCCTCGGGGTTAGCGATCGATGTTTGCTATTACCGCGTGACATTAAATCAG
This sequence comes from Rhorus exstirpatorius, assembly GCA_963564615.1. Classification (NCBI taxonomy): domain Eukaryota; kingdom Metazoa; phylum Arthropoda; class Insecta; order Hymenoptera; family Ichneumonidae; genus Rhorus; species Rhorus exstirpatorius. The sequence goes on from OY751313.1 coordinate 25,325,671, forward strand.
ATTGGACAAGGGCATGGTAAATAGTTAAATATCAATTCGAACAGAACCGTGCGTTACGGAATGTGGATTTCACCTGCCGCTCTGAGAAATGTAGAAGATCTGATTGTAATTTTCATTACGTCTAGTTGTAGATGCAGATCAATGCAACCTCAAATATTGCGTCGCAACTAGTCGGCTATTGCGTAGAATTGTTAGTAATATTATTGTTAGTAATATTATCAATATTAATACTATCTCCCACAACGAGAAATAACGTTTTTCCACGAAAGTAATTTCTGGTGATTTTTCGACAATGCTCATGCATCTCACAATTTCAAAACTACAATTGCCGGAAGTTTTCACCGATGGGTGGATTTTTTCAAACAGTTTTCAGTTGCAATTCAAACTATAATTTATTTCAAAAATTATTCATTGATTATTTCTGTTTTTGATTTTTGCATCGTTCGAATTGAACGAAAGCAGGTGTAAAAAACATAAAAATCTTTTCCAGTTTTGTCTCGAAGACATAATTCGTTTTAATATTTTTTATCGGTTTTTTTTTGGCGACCTGGGGCCTAGATATGCCAGAAAATCTTCAGTAATAATGAAAATGATTATTTTCATTTAAAAATACCTTTTTTTCGTTGCATTCTAACGATGCAAATTTCATCATCATGCATATATTTCAATCATATATAATTATTTTTAATAATTATTTCTGTTTACTATTCAATCAAAAAATAAAAAAATAAAAAAAATAATCGAAAGATATATTTCTGACAACATTTTAATCACATTTGTAATTCAAATATTACGGATTACGCATATATTTCAGCTGTGAGATATTATATTCACTTCTGCTGAACAAACGCATCGCGAAACCTCACCATTAAACTCGATCACGATCTGTCAAATATTATGGATTACGCATACATCTCAGCTGTCACTTCTGACAAATTCACTGACAAATATTCGCTTCTGAAAAATAACCGCATTGCGAAACCTCAAAATCAAAATCACTCTCGATCTGTCATCTGAATCTATCACTTGAACGTGTTTCCGAGATCGCGACCACCGCTCTGACGATCGTCACTTTTCCAGGGGCGTAAAAAAAGGGGCCAAGCCCCGTGAAAAATGTAGGTCCAGGCATTAATGCCCTTCAGTGTACATAATAGCACATGTGTTTAATAGTATATATATCTCTCTATAATATACAGATATATCGCCGCCGCCGCCGCCGCTGTTTCAGGATTTGAGCATATACCGGGTGTCCAATTTATAAAAGATGACCAACCCAAACCCAAACCCAAACCCAAACCTAAGTGAGGGCGCGTAGCGCCCTACGCACCCCTAGTGCGTATAATCATAATATAGTTAGTTTCAATCACAGGTATCGTTTGAAATATATATATAATATAGGTGAGGTTCAAAAGTTGATTTGAGTAATTTTACGTGGGTTGATCCCAGGACGTAACACGTAACAAAACCTTTATGAACACCGCAAACCGTGCCGGTTACACACGCTATCGGCTTCTAACCAAACGGTATACTTGTCGGAATAAAACGTTTGCGCAACCGAACGTTACGTTCGCCCAACAAATTTGTCACGACGGCAACACTGCGAGCATCTTTGGTAACGCGTGGTGTGCAACAATCGTTCTACGACCGCGTGAATGCTTCGAGTGTGCATGTATATGGTGATAATATATTTTTTCAAGCCAACAGTGATATTAAAAAAAATCTAAAAAATAAAACAATCTTGGCTCATTTGTTATTTTTCAATCTAACAAAGCATCTGCGCGAAAAATCTGCTGGAAGGTTTTTGAGGTTATGTTGATCCTTAGCCTCGCCTCAATAATTTTGTCATGAAATTCTCAACTTTTTTCACGGATAAAGCTTCCTCGGTGCTCTGTGAGAAAGCATTTTGAAAGTTCATTAGATATTCACAATATTATAGCGGAGAGCATTGATAATGCACTATACTATATATATTACTGCAACAAAAATGATTTGCTCTGTATGCAAAATATGTTTGTTGCTGCAACAAAATTGCTTCGTTCTACATACATAAAATATAGCGTTTCGAACGGCAATGTTTTGTTGAGCCAACAAAATATATATGTCCGTTCAACAAAATCGTTTGGTTAAGGTAACTAAATCATTCCATAGCGTAATCAAACGTTGCCTTGCAGCAACAAAATGTGTTTAACAAAACGATACCCATGTCGCCAACGAAACGTTTTGTAGTTCACATGTTAATAAACGAATTTTGTTGCGCCAACGAAACTCTGGTTGTCACAACCAAACTTTTTTTTCACTGTATCATCCTTCGGGTCGTTATTCGTATCATACTTCCGAATGTCGTTCGTGACATCCTACGGAACGTCGATCGAATCGTCGTTGTTACCGTTGTTCGTATCATCGTTAGCATGATCGATCGTATCGTTTTTCGTATCCTCGTGCCGTTCTTCGTAACGCCGTTCGTATCGTCGTTCACAACGTTGTTCGTATCGTCGTTAGCATCATCGTTCGTATCGTCGCTTATATCGACGTGTCGATTGTCGAACGTATCGCGGTTGGTTTCGTTGCTCGTAGCTTCGTTTGTATCGTCGTTACTACGTTCGTATCAGCGTGCGAACGGACGTTCGTAACAGTGTTCGTATGCTCGTTCGCATCGTCGCCTCGTATCGTCGTTTGGGACGTTGCTCATATGGTTCTTTTTATCATTGTTCGTATCCTTGTCTATATCGTCGATCGTATATTCGTTTCACGGTATCATCGTGTAATCGTAAAATCGTATCATCGTGCATATCGTCGTTTGTATCGTCGTTCATTCGTTTGTAACGGCGTGCGAATGAACGTTCGTAACATTGTTCGTATGTTCGTTCACATCCTTGTTCGTATCGTCGATAGTATCTTCGCTTTGTACCATCGTTCGTATCGTTGATCTCATCATCGCTAATATCGTCGATCGTATTTTTCGTTGTATCGTCTGTATCGTCTGTATCGTCGAACTTTTATTCGTTTATATCATCGTGCGTAATATGTGGTTTGAATCCTTGATCGTATCGATGTTAGTGTCATTCTTGTAGTGTCGCCCGTATCGTAGCGCTCATCGTTCGTATCGTTCGGATCATCCGTCGTATCGTCGTTCGCATCGATATACGTGCCATCCTTCGTTTCGTTGCTTGTATTAACGTTCGGTTGATCTTTTGTATAGTTGTTAGTATAGCGTTTATATCGTAGTTTTCGTCGTCGTACATACCATTGTTCGTATCGTTCCAGTCGTCGTTAGCATCATCGGTGTTCGTTACGTTGTTACTATCGTCGTTTTGATCGTCGTTCGTATCGTCCAGCGTAGCGTCATATGTACCATGTTTCACATCGTCAATCGTATCGTCGTTTGTATAAACGTTTCTACGATCTTTTTTATCATCGCTAGTATGGCTATAATAATGTCGTTCTCGTCGTCGGACGTATCATTGCTTGTATCGTTGTTCGGAATGTCCATCGTATTGTCGTTTATACGTTCGTAACGTGCGTAACATTGTTAGTATGCTGGTTCGCATCCTCGTTCGTATCGTCGATAGAATCGTCACTTTGTATCGTCGTATGTATCGTCGATCGTGGCATCACTAATATCGTTGATCGTATTTTATATCGTATCGATGTTCGTGTCATTCTGGTATTAACGTCCGTATCGTAGTGCACATTGTTTTGCATTGTCATACGTAACATCCTTCGTTTAGTTGTTGGTATTCGTAAGAACTTTTATATCTCTGTATTATCTTTCGTATCGTATTCCGGTCCTGGTTAGCATCGACCTTGTTTGTTACGTTGTTCCCATCCTCGTTTGAACCGTCGAACATACCGTTCGTTCGAATCGACGTTATTATCGTCGTACGTATCATCCTTTCGAACGTCGTTCGTACCGTTGTTCGTATTATCATTCGGAACGTCGTTCGTATCGTTGTTCGTATCATCCTTCCGAAACGTCGTTCGTATCATCCTACGCAACGTCGTTCGTATCGTCGATTGCATGATTGGTGGTATCCTTTTTCGTATCTGCATTCGCATCGACGTTTGTATCGTCGTGTGTATCGTCGTGTGTATCGTTGTCCCTGTTCGCATCGTTCTCCGTAACGCCGTTCGTATCGTCGTTCATATCGTTGTTCGTATCGTCTTTCGTACAATCGCTCGAGTCGTCGCTTATATCGACGTGTGGATAGCCGAACGAATCGTCGTTCGTATGTTTGATCGTATCATCGCTAATATCGTTGATCGTATTTTTCTTCGTATCCGTGCCGAATGTCGTTCGGATCGATGTTCGTGTCATGATCGGCGTTCGATCGTAGTGCATTGTCGTGGATTTTAAAGATCGAATTTTTAAAAAGAGAAATAAACGAAATACTCCTACAGTCTCGATTCGCGTAAAAAGACGTAGCAAGTATAAAATGTATGCGCACCGAGGTTTAGATCGTGAGGAAACGACCAGGAATTGGAGCTGTGTTGGTTCGTTTAAAAAATCATATTCTGAAATGTTTCTTACCTGATTCGAGCGTGAGGCGTGGAGGGTTGAAGCTTCAATCAAGCGTGATTATTTCAGGTGGCGGGTGCTTTTCGTATGTTGACTGGTGTACCCGATGATGATCCCCGACCGTCTTGTACGTAGGAGGTGACGTTCGATGATCGACGATGGTAACGCGTGTATTAATTCGCACGTTTGAAATTATCCGAATGTTTGGTTTTGATTTATCCGTCATTTGGAACGTTGCTCATATGGTTCTTTTTATCTTTGTTCGTATCCTTGTCTATATCGTCGATCGTATATTCGTTTCATGGTATCATCGTGTAATCGTAAAATCGTATCATCGTGCATATCGTCGTTTGTATCGTCGTTCATTCGTTTGTAACGGCGTGCGAATGAACGTTCGTAACATTGTTCGTATGTTCGTTCACATCCTTGTTCGTATCGTCGATAGTATCTTCGCTTTGTACCATCGTTCGTATCGTTGATCTCATCATCGCTAATATCGTCGATCGTATTTTTCGTTGTATCCCCGTTTGTATCGTCGAACTTTTATTCGTTTATATCATCGTGCGTAATATGTGGTTTGAATCCTTGATCGTATCGATGTGAGTGTCATTCTTGTAGTGTCGCCCGTATCGTAGCGCTCGTCGTTCGTATCGTTCGGATCATCCGCGTATCGTCGTTCGCATCGATATACGTGCCATCCTTCGTTTCGTTGCTTGTATTAACGTTCGGTTGATCTTTTGTATAGATGTTAGTATAGCGTTTATATCGTAGTTTTCGTCGTCGTACATACCATTGTTCGTATCGTTCCAGTCGTCGTTAGCATCATCGGTGTTCGTTACGTTGTTACTATCGTCGTTTTGATCGTCGTTCGTATCGTCCGGCGTATCGCCATATGTACCATGTTTCACATCGTCAATCGTATCGTCGTTTGTATAACCGTTTCTACGATCTTTTTTATCATTGCTAGTATGGCTATAATAGTGTCGTTCCCGTCGTCGGACGTATCATTGCTTGTATCGTTGTTCGGAATGTCCATCGTATTGTCGTTTATACGTTCGTAACGTGCGTAACATTGTTAGTATGCTGGTTCGCATCCTCGTTCGTATCGTCGATAGAATCGTCACTTTGTATCGTCGTATGTATCGTCGATCGTAGCGTCACTAATATCCTCGTTTGAACCGTCGAACATACCGTTCGTTCGACCCGACGTTATTATCATCGTACGTATCATCCTTTCGAACGTCGTTCGTACCGTTGTTCGTATTATCATTCGGAACGTCGTTCGTATCGTTGTTCGTATCATCCTTCCGAAACGTCGTTCGTATCGTCGTTCATATCGTTGTTCGTATCGCCTTTCGTACAATCGCTCGAGTCGTCGCTTATATCGACGCGTGGATAGCCGAACGAATCGTCGTTCGTATAATTGATCGTATCATCGCTAATATCGTTGATCGTATTTTTCTTCGTATTCGTGCCTAATGTCGTTCGGATCGATGTTCGTGTCATGATCGGCGTTTGATCGTATTGCATTGTCGTGGATTTTAAAGATCGAATTTTTAAAAAGAGAAATAAACGAAATATTCCTACAGTCTCGATTCGCGTAAAAAGACGTAGCAAGTATAAAATATATGCGCACCGAGGTTTAGATCGTGAGGAAACGACCAGGAATTGGAGCTGTGTTGGTTCGTTTAAAAAATCATATATTGAAATGTTTCTTACCTGATTCGAGCGTGAGGCGTAGAGGGTTGAAGCTTCAATCAAGCGTGATTATTTCAGGTGGCGGGTGCTTTTCGTATGTTGACTGGTGTACCCGATGATGATCCCCGACCGTCTTGTACGTAGGAGGTGACGTTCGATGATCGACGATGGTAACGCGTGTATTAATTCGCACGTTTGCAATTATCTGAATGTTTGGTTTTGATTTATCCGTCATTATTTCGATTGAATGGTTGTACCACCACACGCGACAAAATGTTTGAAAGTCTGTTATTTTGAGATCACGATTCTGAAGCTAATTGTGCCCGCGTTTAATAAAAGATTCTCCGTTCAATATGACGTTAATGACACGTTCGCGAAACTTTTTACCGCCGCGACGTTTGCCCATTAAAATAAAAAAATGGGATTATGACAATCCTTGAAATTCGTATTAAAACAGTTCCGAGTATTAATTATTGGAATAAATCTTACCGTGCTACCGTGAGCACACTACCGCTGTGAGGGAACTTAAGGATGGTTGACCAATAGACGTGGAATAGGGTGCACACTCGCGGTCGAAGGAAAGTATTGAGGCGGAATGGAGGAACACTCGTGTATCACCAAACTGTCACAATACGATTCCAAAGTTGAAGTGAACCGCAAGAGTTCTAGGTAAAATGAATAAACACGAATTCCGAATGATACTTGAATATATTGTGACAATTTAAAACTTAGATTATTGATTGATTATTATTACACGAAAAATCTCTCACGATACAATCTTATATCGGTACTGCGACCGCCTTTCAGCGCAGGTTGTACGTGGCTCGATAAAAATACAAAATTACTTGAAATATTACTAATTAAGGGCCTTCTGACTGACCCTTGCAAGCAAAGAGCAATGTATAATGACTCGAGGTGTAACTATTCGCAGGAGTAACCATTTAGCGCGACGATCAGTGACGAACTGACTCTTCCGACTCGTTCACGACGACTCCGACTCTCTGTATTGTGCTTTGGTATATATAGGTATATGCTCTGTGCTCGTGATGGGGCGAGTGACGCGCTATCGCTGTCTCTCCCTTACTGCGCGTGGCATAGTATATAAGATTAAAACATAAGAATATCGAGTGTATGTAAATATCACATTTCATGCAGTGATCTTTTGGAGTTCGTACTTTGAGGAACGCCATATGTACCGATGCATATCTGTAGGTGTCGATGAATAATTTTGGAGCCTCGCCGCTTTATTTACAGTCCGATTCTAATCCGTCTAATCAGTCCGAGGCTAATTGATTCTCGGTGTTCTTGTACTTTTACACTGCGTTTACTGATACGTAGTTCTAATCTGTGTATGACTTTACTTGTATATTCTTGACTGTGAATAATACTGTATATAATGCAATGGTGAAAAATAAATGCTATGAAAGAAAAGATACGTGCTGCTTGGCTACGATTCGTTTGTGTATATATGTATGTATATTTATATATGATTACATTACTCCTCGCTCTAAGCGTGAGGCGCGGATGTGACTTCATCATGCACTATAGGTCGGATCAAAAGAAGCTTGCTACAGCAAGTTACAAGAGAATAATAATAATGTTGCTTTTGAATAAAAGATCGTATAGCTTCCTTCAAGAGATGATGAATGTATATATATATATAGTGAATAAGATATACACATATGCATATAGTGCCTTTTAAGAATACGTGTACATAATAGCACATGTGTTTAATAGTATATATATCTCTCTATAATATACAGATATATCGCCGCCGCCGCCGCCGCCGCTGTTTCAGGATTTGAGCATATACCGGGTGTCCAATTTATGAAAGATGACCAACCCAAACCCAAACCCAAACCCAAACCTGAGTGAGGGCGCGTAGCGCCCTACGCACCCCTAGTATATCTCTCTATAATATAAAGATATATCGCCGCTGCCGCCGCCGCCGCCGCGGCCTTCGCCACCGCTGTTTCAGGAATTGAGCTTATACCGGGTGTCCAATTTGAAAAGGATGACCAACCCAAACCCAAACCCAAACCCAAACCCAAACCCAAACCTAAGTGAGGGCGCGTAGCGCCCTACGCACCCCTTGTATATATATAATCATAATATAGATAGTTTCAATCACAGGTATCGTTTGAAATATATATATATAATATAGGTGAGGTTCAAAAGTTGATTTGAGTAATTTTACGTGGGTTGATCCCAGGACGTAACACGTAACAAAACCTTTATGAACACCGCAACCCGTGCCGGTTACACACGCTATCGGCTTCTAACCAAACGGTATACTTGTCGGAATAAAACGTTTGCGCAACCGAACGTTACGTTCGCCCAACAAATTTGTCACGACGGCAACACTAGGAGCATCTTTGGTATCGCGTGGTGTGCAACAATCGTTCTACGACCGCGTGAATGCTTCGAGTGTGCATGTATATGATGATAATATATTTTTTCAAGTCAACAGTGATATTAAAAAAAATCTAAAAAATGAAAAAATCTTGACTCATCTGTTATTTTTCAATCTAACAAAGCATCTGCACGAAAAATCTGCTGGAAGGTTTTTGAGGTTATGTTGATCCTTAGCCTCGCCTCAAACATTTTGTCATAAAATTCTGAACTTTTTTCACGGATAAAGCTTCCTCGGTGCTCTGTGAGAAAGCATTTTAAAAGTTCATTAGATATTCACAATATTATAGCGGAGAGCATTGATAATGCACTATACTATATATATTACTGCAACAAAAATGATTTGCTCTGTATGCAAAATATGTTTGTTGCTGCAACAAAATTGCTTCGTTCTACATACATAAAATATAGCGTTTCGAACGGCAATGTTTTGTTGAGCCAACAAAATATATATGTCCGTTCAACAAAATCGTTTGGTTAAGGTAACTAAATCATTCCATAGCGTAATCAAACGTTTCCTTGCAGCAACAAAATGTGTTTAACAAAACGATACCCATGTCGCCAACAAAACGTTTTGTAGTTCACATGTTAATAAACGAATTTTGTTGCGCCAACGAAACTTTGGTTGTCACAACCAAACTTTTTTTTCACTGTATCATCCTTCGGGTCATTGTTCGTATCATACTTCCGAATGTCGTTCGTGACATCCTACGGATCGTCGATCGAATCGTCGTTGTTATCGTTGTTCGTATCATCGTTAGCATGATCGATCGTATCGTTTTTCGTATCCTCGTGCCGTTCTTCGTAACGCCGTTCGTATCGTCGTTCACAACGTTGATTGTATCGTCGTTAGCATTATCGTTCGTATCGTCGCTTATATCGACGTGTCGATTGTCGAACGTATCGTGGTTGGTTTCGTTGCTCGTAGCTTCGTTTGTATCGTCGTTACTACGTTCGTATCGGCGTGCGAACGGACGTTCGTAACAGTGTTCGTATGCTCGTTCGCATCGTCGCCTCGTATCGTCGTTTGGAACGTTGCTTATATGGTTCTTTTTATCTTTGTTCGTATCCTTGTCTATATCGTCGATCGTATATTCGTTTCATGGTATCATCGTGTAAACGTAAAATCGTATCATCGTGCATATCGTCGTTTGTATCGTCGTTCATTCGTTTGTAACGGCGTGCGAATGAACGTTCGTAACATTGTTCGTATGTTCGTTCACATCCTTGTTCGTATCGTCGATAGTATCTTCGCTTTGTACCATCGTTCGTATCGTTGATCTCATCATCGCTAATATCGTCGATCGTATTTTTCGTTGTATCCCCGTTTGTATCGTCGAACTTTTATTCGTTTATATCATCGTGCGTAATATGTGGTTTGAATCCTTGATCGTATCGATGTGAGTGTCATTCTTGTAGTGTCGCCCGTATCGTAGCGCTCATCGTTCGTATCGTTCGGATCATCCGCGTATCGTCGTTCGCATCGATATACGTGCCATCCTTCGTTTCGTTGCTTGTATTAACGTTCGGTTGATCTTTTGTATAGATGTTAGTATAGCGTTTATATCGTAGTTTTCGTCGACGTACATACCATTGTTCGTATCGTTCCAGTCGTCGTTAGCATCATCGGTGTTCGTTACGTTGTTACTATCGTCGTTTTGATCGTCGTTCGTATCGTCCAGCGTATCGCCATATGTACCATGTTTCACATCGTCAATCGTATCGTCGTTTGTATAACCGTTTCTACGATCTTTTTTATCATTGCTAGTATAGCTATAATAATGTCGTTCCCGTCGTCGGACGTATCATTGCTTGTATCGTTGTTCGGAATGTCCATCGTATTGTCGTTTATACGTTCGTAACGTGCGTAACATTGTTAGTATGCTGGTTCGCATCCTCGTTCGTATCGTCGATAGAATCGTCACTTTGTATCGTCGTATGTATCGTCGATCGTAGCATCACTAATATCCTCGTTTGAACCGTCGATCATACCGTTCGTTCGACCCGACGTTATTATCATCGTACGTATCATCCTTTCGAACGTCGTTCGTACCGTTGTTCGTATTATCATTCGGAACGTCGTTCGTATCGTTGTTCGTATCATCCTTCCGAAACGTCGTTCGTATCATCCTACGCAATGTCGTTCGTATCGTCGATTGCATCATCGGTGGTATCCTTTTTCGTATCTGCATTCGCATTGTCGTTTGTATCGTATCGTTTATCGTTGTCCCTGTTCGCATCGTTCTCCGTAACGCCGTTCGTATCGTCGTTAATATCGTTGTTCGTATCGTCTTTCGTACAATCGCTCGAGTCGTCGCTTATATCGACGCGTGGATAGCCGAACGAATCGTCGTTCGTATGTTTGATCGTATCATCGCTAATATCGTTGATCGTATTTTTCTTCGTATCCGTGCCTAATGTCGTTCGGATCGATGTTCGTGTCATGATCGGCGTTCGATCGTAGTGCATTGTCGTGGATTTTAAAGATCGAATTTTTAAAAAGAGGAATAAACGAAATATTCATACAGTCTCGATTCGCGTAAAAAGACGTAGCAAGTATAAAATATATGCGCACCGAGGTTTAGATCGTGAGGAAACGACCAGGAATTGGAGCTGTGTCGGTTCGTTTAAAAAATCATATATTGAAATGTTTCTTACCTGATTCGAGCGTGAGGCGTAGAGGGTTGAAGCTTCAATCAAGCGTGATTATTTCAGGTGGCGGGTGCTTTTCGTATGTTGACTGGTGTACCCGATGATGATCCCCGACCGTCTTGTACGTAGGAGGTGACGTTCGATGATCGACGATGGTAACGCGTGTATTAATTCGCACGTTTGCAATTATCCGAATGTTTGGTTTTGATTTATCCGTCATTATTTCGATTGAATGGTTGTACCACCACACGCGACAAAATGTTTGAAAGTCTGTTATTTTGAGATCACGATTCTGAAGCTAATTGTGCCCGCGTTTAATAAAAGATTCACCGTTCAATATGACGTTCGCGAAACTTTTTACCGCCGGGACGTTTGCCCATTCAAATAAAAATATGGGATTATGACAATCCTTGAAATTCGTATTAAAACAGTTTCGAGTATTAATTATTCGAATAAATCTTACCGTGCTACCGTGAGCACACTACCTCTGTGAGGGAACTTCAGGATGGTGTTACGTCCTGGGATCAACACACGTAATATTACTCAGGTCAACCTTTGAACTCAATATATATATTTCCCAAACATACCTATAATCAAAATCACCTATATTATAACTATATATACGTATTCTATTAATCACATGTGCCATTATATACATGTGTTCTAAAAGACACTATATGCATATACATATATCTTTATTCACTATATATATATATATATATATATATATTCATCATCTCTTAAAAGAAGCTATACGATCATTTTATTCAAAAGCAACATTATTATTATTCTTTTGTAACTTGCTGTAGCAAGCTTCTTTTGGACCGACCCATAGTGCATGATGAAGTCATAACTGCGCCTCACGCTTAGAGCGTGGAGTAATATAATCATATATACACAAACGAATCATAGCCAAGTAGCACGTATTTTTTTCTTTCGTAGCATTTATTTTCACCATTGCATTATATACAGTATTATTCATAGTCGAGAATATTCGAGTAAAGTCATACACAGATTACAACTACGCAGTGTGAAAGTACAAGAACACCGAGAATCAATTAGCCTTATATACTTTCAAACTTTCGAGTCACAAGTAGATAAGACTATCGGACTGTAAACAAAGCGGCCAGGCTCCGAAATTATTCATCGACACCAACAGATATGCATCGGTACATATTGCGTTACTCAAAGTACGAACTCCAAAATATCACAGTATGAAATTTGATATTTACATACACTCGATATTCTTATATTTTAATCTTATATACTAAGCCACGCGCAGTAAGAGAGAGACAGCAATAGCGCGTCACTCGCCCCATTCCAAGCACAGAGCATATACCTATATATACCAGAGCACAGAGTGCAGAGTCAGAGTCGTCGTGAACAAGCCAGCAGAGTCAGTTCGTCACTGATCGTCTCGCTGAACGGTTACTCCCGCGAAAAGTTACATCTCGAGTCTTTATACATTGCTCTTTGCTTGGAAGGGTCAGTTATACCCTTAATTAGTAATATTTCAAGTAATTTCGTATTTGTATCGAGCCACGTACAACCTGCACTGACAGGCGGTCGCAGTACCGATATAAGATTGTATCGTGAGAGATTTTTCGTGTAATAATAATCATTCAATAATCTAACTTTTAAATTGTAACAATATATACAAGTATTATTCGGAATTCGTGTTTATTCATTTTTACCTAAAACTCTTGCGGTTCACTTCAACTTTGAAATCGTATTGTGACAGTTTGGTGATACACACGTGTTCCTCCATTCCACCTTAATACTTTCCTTCGACCGCGAAGATAGATAGTGTGCACCCCATTGCACGTCTATTGGTCAACCATCCTTAAGCTCCCTTACAGAGGTAGTGTGCTCACGGTAGCACGCACTGTAAGATCCATTCCAATAATTAAAATTTCGAAACTGTTTTAATACGAATTTCAAGGATTGCCATAATCCTATATTTCTATTTTAATGGGCAGACGTCGCGGCGGTAAAAAGTTTCGCGAACGTGTCACCAACGCTATATTGAACGGAGAATCTTTTATTAAACGCGGGCACAATAAGCCTAAGAATCGCGATCTCAAAATAACAGACTTTCAAACATTTTGTCGCGAGTGGTGGTACAACCATTCAATCGAAATAATAACGGATAAATCAAAACCAAACATTCGAATAATTTCAAACGTGCGAATTAATACACGCGTTACCATCGTCGATCATCGAACATCACCTCCTACGTACAAGATGGTCGGGGATCATCATCGGGTACAGCAGTCAACATACGAACAGCATCCGGTACCTGAAATAATCACGCTTGATTAAAACTTCAACCCTCTACGCCTCACGCTCGAATCAGGTAAGAAATATTTCAATATATATCATTTATTAAACGAACCAACACAGCTCCAATCCCTGGTCGTTTCCTCACGATCTAAACCTCGGAGCATATATTTTATACTTGCTACGTCTTTTTACGCGAATCAAGACTGTAGGAATATTTCGTGTATTTCTCTTTTTAAAAATTCGATCTTTAAAATCCACGACGTAACAGGAATAAAATTTTTGGTGACAGCGGTGGGATCCACGTTGGTTCACAAATTAATAAGTCTCAGTTATTTTGAATAAATATAAAATAAAATAACTTCAATTATTCCCAAAATAAATAAATTTTAATTTAAAATGGAAACTCGGAGTAAAACGAATCCTCCACTCACCCCTGAGGAATTACAAATTTTACAAGCCCAAATTGAAAGAAAAAGAGAACAAATCCAACAACAAGAGCAAGCGCTCAAAGAACGCGAATACGAAATGCAAGAAAAAGCAGATTCTTTGGCAGAATTAGAAGCACAAATAAACAAAAGTAAGCAAATTCACGACAATGAAAACGATGAATACAAAACAGAAGAATCAGACTCCTTGCAACACACACTTTCCAGTATATTATCAGAATTTAATCATTTTAAATCAGAACTCGCAATTTTAAGACAAAATCAAGATTATAATCTCAGCACATCGAGTAGGGCAGCTCCTCCTGTCTTTCCTCGTGCACCTCAAGAGAATCAACCACCTCAACCAAATCTCACATTTAAAGACGCTCTCGAGTCAATACCTATTTATAACGGAGATAATATACCCGTTTTAAAATTCACAAGAGCATGCAAGAGAGTGAAAGAAATGTTTCCTGCAAATGCAGAACAAAACCTTACGCGATTATTAAGAAATAAACTGAAGGGTCATGCTTATACGGCACTCGAGGACGACACATTCAATACAGTTAATGAATTTTGCGAAAAATTAAAGAGCATTTTCTCCTCGTCAAAATCAATAAATCAGTATCGCGGAGAATTAGGCAACATCGCTAAAGGAAAATCAGAGCATATAGTCGATTATATCAGTCGTGTAAAAGATATACACACAGTTATATTGGAACTCGAGACAGAAAGTTTAGGCGCGATTCCCCGAGCGCGGGCCGAATCCCTGTCTATGGACACACTAGACTGTTTTGTCAAAGGGTTACCTCCTGATTTCCGAATACGTTTAAAACTCGAAAATTACACATCATTATCAGATGCTTACGCGAAAGCAATTAAAATCGAAAAAGAAATTGAACGCGATCGGTCATATTTCAAGGAAAGCCGTGCAGAATTTAAAAGTCAATCGAACGGCAATGTAAAAACAATTTCATCCGGTAACCCTCTCGAATGTGGGTTCTGCAAAAGAAAAGGTCATACAGACGCAAACTGTTGGTCGAAAAATCCAGAAAAACGACCCTCTCAACCACGAAATAATAATAATACTGAAAATAATTCAAGACCCCCGATTTCAAATAACACAAACGATTTACGTAACGACAGACCACGTACGATCTGTAATTATTGCAACAAACCCGGTCACATTGAGGCCGCTTGTTATAAAAAACAAAACGATGAAAAGAAAAATTCGGGAAACGATATCACTCGTTCGGCTGGAAAAGGCGCGAGCCGGGACGAGAAAACTTCGGAGCGCCAAGTGAAAGTAATCGGAATCCCCGAGATGCAAATGTCAGAACCGTCAGGCTCCAATTAAAGAAAAATTCATTTATTCCCTCGGTTGAAATAGAATCACCAGATTTAACGACAAAATGCGAATTTATGATCGATTCCGGTTCTGAACCAAATCTAATAAAACAGGAATTTTTAAACTCAGACGTAAAAATAAATAGTGGCGAGATATTAAAATTGCAGGGTATATCGGAGGACCCTGTATACACTATGGGTTCAACAAAAATTTTGATTAAAGACACATTATCGGAATTTCACGTCGTAAATAATTCATTCCCAATATCTCAAGATGCTATTTTGGGATCAGAATTTCATGAGCTTCACGGAACAATAATCGATTATGAAAATTCCGTACTTAAATGGGGAAACCAGGTATTGCAATTCAAAAATTTTAAAGGAATAAAAATCCCGGCACGCTCTCGCACGGTATTCCACATGCGTGTTGCTAATCCGGAAATTAAAGAGGGATATATCCCAAGAATCGACCTTCCGAATGGATTATTCCTCGGAGAGGCAGTAGTGTCAGTAAAAGATGGCATGGCTTGTTTGATGGCACTCAATACGACCGAAGAGGATGTAGAGCTCACTAATTCAGTAGTGACCCTAGAGGCATTCGAGCCCTACAATCCCAATTATTCGGCAGGTGAGAGTTCCTGTTATTCGTTCGGTGATCCGAGGACACCCTTAGAAAAGAACGAGCAGGGCCGACCTGGTGTTGATCGGCAGCATGACCAATTTGTATTTACGGCACATAGAAAATTAGATGACACGGACAAAGTATCCGGGGTCAAAAATTTGCTGAGACTCGACCACCTAAACGGGGAGGAACGAGACAGTATCGATCGGTTAATAGAAAGAAACGCCGATCTCTTTCATATACCAGGTACCCCTTTAGAAAGCACAAATGCGATAGAACATCGTATATTAACATCAGACGATCAACCTGTATTTACAAGACAATATAGGTTTCCACCGATACACAAGGATGAGATCACGAAACAGGTAAGTGAATTAATTAAAGGCGAAATCATCCGTCCATCCTCCTCACCGTACGGCTCACCATTGTGGATCGTTCCGAAAAAGGCCGACTCACAAGGTAAACCCAAGTGGCGAATGGTCATCGATTATCGCAACTTAAACGAGAAAACAATAGGGGATGCATATCCGCTCCCTAATATCACAGAAATATTGGACCAGCTTGGGAGTGCAAAGTACTTCTCAGTCTTTGACCTCGCAAGTGGTTTTCATCAAATCAAGGTCCATCCGGAGGATGCGCACAAAACAGCGTTTTCAACTCCGTTTGGTCACTATCAATTTAATAGAATGCCATTCGGGCTAAAGAATGCTCCAGCAACCTTCCAAAGGTTAATGGATCGTGTTTTAACTGGACTTCAAGGTATAGAACTCTTTGTCTACCTTGATGATATTGTCATCTATGCAAAATCCCTTAAGGAACATAAAATAAAATTTGAAAGATTGGCAAAAAGATTGAGGGACGCAAATTTACAATTGCAGCCCGATAAATGCGAATTTTTACGCAAAGAAGTAGGTTACTTGGGACACATTATCAGCGAAAATGGGGTAAAACCCGATCCAAAGAAACTTGAAGCCTTAAGGCATTATCCAAAACCAAGCAATCCAACAAAAATAAAGCAATTCTTGGGATTAGCAGGCTACTATCGTAGATTCGTGCATAATTTCTCGGGCATTGCAAAGCCACTCACAAATCTACTAAAGAAAAACATAACCTTTAAATGGACAAATTCACAGGAAGAAGCTTTTGTTAAACTCATTGATGCTTTATGTAAAGAACCCGTATTACAATACGCAGATTTTACAAAACCATTTATCATTACGACAGATGCCTCAAATATTGCCATAGGCGCTATTTTGAGTCAGGGCGAAATCGGCAAGGATAAACCCATTGCCTACGCCTCACGAACATTAAACCCAGCAGAACTAAATTATTCAACTATTGAAAAGGAATTATTGGGTATCGTTTATGCAGTAGATTATTTTCGACCATATGTCTATGGAAGAGAATTTACTCTCGTAACCGATCACAAGCCTTTAGTATGGCTTCACTCAGTTAAAGACCCAGCAAACCGATTGGTACACTGGCGTTTAAAACTAGCAAACTATCAATACAAAATAATCTATAAACCCGGTAAGGAAAACAGCAATGCTGACGCCTTATCCAGGAATCCACCAGACATCGAAAAATCAGTATTAATGGTTAAACCAATTTATGAAAAAACAAAAGAACCCGAAGATTCAGACGACGAAGAAATTATGTTTGAAACTCCAAGTACATGTAAGAGAAAGAAATCGGTAGAGGCAACTGAGAATGACGTAACAAATAAACAGGCGGGCCCATCAGGCATCGACCAATATAAACAACTCGAAAACTCAGCAACCGAAACCGAGCTCTCTCTCCCAGAGACCAGTCAATATAATATGGACACTGAAAAACAAAACGCTGAAGAAAATAATGAAGAGTCAGAATCAGAACGAATAAAAGAAACAGAAATAGAACAAATAAATAACGAGGAACTTTCGTCAGGCGATGAATCGGATAACGAAAGTACGTCAGACACAAACAGTCAAATATTTGATGACCCGAATGTACCATATGAAACTAGAAATAACGAAAATTTACAAGAACCAAAAAGGTTAAGTATCAGAGAAACAAGGGATAGAGTAACGATGCAAAAAGATAATATTGTAATTTTTATCACTACTAAAGGTCAGCCAATCGACAAAGGAGCTAAAGATCTCCAATCCGTAAGTCGGTTTCCTACACTCACCGACATAGCATTTGCGCGTGTAAAAATTGAAGAAGTCAGATCAAAACAAATCATAGCCTTACCCATTAAAAATGATCTGAAAGCAAATTTGTCAATGGAAGATCTTTCTGATACCTTTCAATCACTCAGAGAAGCGATACGAGAATTAAATTTGGACAGTTTCAGTATTGCAAAAACAGAAAAAATTGATAATATATCATGGATAGATATTCAGAAACAAATGGTGGCTATCTTAGGAGAACTACCGATTCAAGTAACAATTTGTAAACAATTAGTAACTTACCCACAAGACGAAGAAAAACTCGGCATTGTCTCTGAAAATCATAACTCCACTTTAGGAGGACACAAAGGTGTAACTAAAACCTATAAACGTATCAGAGAAAATTATTTTTGGGAAAACATGAAATCATACATACAGGATTATATTCAGCATTGCCGTAGTTGTCAACTTAAAAAACTCGTCCGAGTTAAAACCAAACAGCCTATGGTCCTCACGGATACCCCAGGGGCTGCATTCGATAAAATTTCCATGGACGTCGTAGGGCCACTCCCTGTAACAAAAACCGGAAATATGTACATATTAACAATTCAAGACCTCCTTACAAAATATTCATTAGCAATTCCGCTAGCAAAAACTACAGCCGTAGATATTGCAGAAGCATTTACTAAATCGTTTATATCACGTTTTGGCGCACCAAGAACTTTATTAACAGACCAAGGTTCAAACTTTTGTAGCAGTCTTATGAAGAATCTTGCTAAAAATTTTAGAATCACTAGAGTAAGAACTACAGCGTTCCGACCTCAATCAAATGGGTCCATAGAAAGATCGCACCATGTATTAGTAGAATATATCAAACAATATATCGACAAGAATCACGACTGGGATGAATTCATCGAACTTGCAATGTTCTCCTATAACACCAGTCAACACGAAGGCACGGGCTTCACTCCGCACGAGCTTGTATTTGGAAAACTCGCTCGTCAACCATCTAGTCACACCAGAATCGAAGAACATCAAGATCCAACCTACACAGAGTATCTCGAAGAATTGTTTAATAAAATACATGGACTCCAAGAATTGGCGGCAGCAAATCTTAAAGCCGCAAAACAAAAATCAAAAGAATACTATGATAGGAAAATCAATCCTCAAAATTTCAAAGTAGGAGATAAGGTTTTGATGCTCAAGGAGCCTTCAAAGGGCAAATTTAGCGATCAATATACAGAACCATGTGAAATAGTTGAGGTTTTGTCGGGAGGAAACGTGAAAATCCTTTATCGAGACAAACCACGAATTGTTCACACCAATAAATTACGAGCTACACGATTACCAACCTAATAAATGTCTGTTGTAGGATGAGTCAAGACGATTTCTACATCCGACTCGTAGGACCCCTTCAACCAAGAAGGAAGGTCGTCTATTTTAATAGCCATTCAAGGAAAATCCGTTATGTCGAACACCTTCAACAACGCAGAACAATTCGAATCAAGACAATTGCAGCATCTCAAACTAAATGCATCTATTTTAATGGAATACGATACAACATGCCTGAGGAATGCTCAGACTTTCTCAACGCATGGGACAGCCCGGAAAAAGACAAAACACCTTACCACTACCTCGAGGGAGTATCACCCATCGAGACAGCATGGAATCTCGGAATAGCATATAGGGACGTATGGGGAGGAAGCATTCACACGGATGTGCTTCGCTACGATCCCGACAACGATAGATTCATTGTGAAAAACTTTCATGATAAAACTCGCCGTACAGAAAAAATAGATGTCGATTACGAAGATGTTACAGAAGTCTGGTTCAATCATATTGAATACCAGAATTATTACGAATTTAAACTTAAATTCATGAAACTATGTGCCAAGAAAAATTAAAAGTAAACAATACTTCTGGGTTGCAGGATGAAGTTCGTCCTCGCCATCATTATTGGGATTTCGATCCTCTCAATCCAGGAAGTATCGTCTCTTATCGGATATGATTGCGGTGGTCCATCGCTCAACTCAACAACAATTTCATTAAACGAAGTCGCGGAATGTGAAATACCAATTGTGGAACCTTCACCAATTCCGATATACGTCCAATTATTACAACTTTCTGAATTCGGTAACACAGAAATAACTCAGTGCAAGGTCGAAATAGATAGAACAATCTATTATTGCGGCATGCATTCCCATAATTCTATCGTACACAACGGACGACAAATCTATCTTCAAGACATGGACCAGAGATCTTGTTTGAAAATGCAAGAAACAGGAATCATACAATTAAGCGTCACCGGTCAAATCCTGGGACTACGGAAAAACAGTACAACAACAAGAAGTCTCACCCTGGCAGGATCTATCACTAATGATGGAAAATGTTCGGGCACACAGTACAGCGATCCTTACGGAACATGGGACAACGTCGTCGTCCAAGCATCCGTCAGGGTAACACTCTCAAATTATGACGCAGCAATCAATCTCTCGGCAGGACGAATAGTCCTTCGTACAGGAACACAATGTCAGCTCAGTGATGGCCACTGTATCGATATCGAGGGAAATAGCGCGTTTTGGAAAACTGAACCTACCGACACATGTAACTTCAATAGATATGACGTATTATATGAAGGACAAGCAACAAAATTAATTTCATCCGAAAATGGCGCTCATGCACCAAACGTTTACACATTGACAACACAAGAGACGACATTTGCTCTTGCAGCACGTTCGGAACAACCACTTTGTGGCTACACCCTAATAAAAACCGAACATCCAAAATTGTACATACTAGAAACACAACGAGGACAGTCATTCACGAGCAAACGGAAAATTTCCGTCAATAATTTGGACATTTTTACCTACATCAATTCAAAATTCATTTACGTTGAAAAACATCTCAGAACTCAAATGAGAAATCTTTACAAAGATGCCTTGACGCAAAGGTGTAATCTCGAGCGTCAAGTCTTACAAAACGCATTATCAACAGCTGCAATTCTACCGGAAAAATTTGCACGAGCAGTGACCAAAAACCCGGGATTCATGGCTGTTGTCGCCGGAGAGGTTGCGCACATCATAAAATGCATACCTGTAAAATGCTCCTTAAGAAAAACTGAGGAATGCTACAATGAGCTCCCAGTCACATATAAAAATCAGTCATTCTTTTTATCTACAACTTCGAGAATATTAATGAAATCCGGAAATCAAATTGAATGCGATCCTCTACTGCCGGCTCAATATCAAATTGACGGTACGTGGTATCGATTTTCTCCACACCCAATCGCGATACCACCACCACAATCTTTAACACCCACGTCACAACCATCATGGAGATATGGAGACATCGGAAATCTGGCAACAGCCGGAATTTACTCAGACAAGGAAATAAGCGAATTAAGAAATCGGATTATGTTTCAAGCCGAAAAACCTGCCCTGCTCAATAATATTGCTAGAGGAACAGCAGGATACCAAATACCATCTGGTAGCGTATCAATACGTGGCCTACTCGACGAAGCAACACTCGATCATCTGGCTGAAAGCGCTGCAAAACGCTTTTGGAAAGGATTCCATGAATTCGGCATAGCTAGTGCCGGGTTCATTGCCATATTCATAATAATAAAAACCATTAAAATCATTGTAGACACCTGCATTCACGGCTTCACCATACACTCTATTTACGGATGGAGCTTTGCCTTGCTGGGTGCAATATGGAACTCGGTAACAGGACTCCTAGTTGCCCTCGCACACAAAAAGAAATTACAACAACCAATCCAAATCAGCAACAACGAACCCTTGCGACAACTCGTCATCGAAGCATCAAGGGAACATCAAAATACACCGGCATCATCAAGACTCTCAGGTGTTGATCCTGAACTTGTAGAGCGGCTTACTGCCGGTCTGTCTCGAAGCAACGGCATCTCAACAGACTAAACGGGGGAGATGTTACGTCCTGGGATCAACACACGTAATATTACTCAGGTCAACCTTTGAACTCAATATATATATTTCCCAAACATACCTATAATCAAAATCACCTATATTATAACTATATATACGTATTCTATTAATCACATGTGCCATTATATACATGTGTTCTAAAAGACACTATATGCATATACATATATCTTTATTCACTATATATATATATATATATATATATATTCATCATCTCTTAAAAGAAGCTATACGATCATTTTATTCAAAAGCAACATTATTATTATTCTTTTGTAACTTGCTGTAGCAAGCTTCTTTTGGACCGACCCATAGTGCATGATGAAGTCATAACTGCGCCTCACGCTTAGAGCGTGGAGTAATATAATCATATATACACAAACGAATCATAGCCAAGTAGCACGTATTTTTTTCTTTCGTAGCATTTATTTTCACCATTGCATTATATACAGTATTATTCATAGTCGAGAATATTCGAGTAAAGTCATACACAGATTACAACTACGCAGTGTGAAAGTACAAGAACACCGAGAATCAATTAGCCTTATATACTTTCAAACTTTCGAGTCACAAGTAGATAAGACTATCGGACTGTAAACAAAGCGGCCAGGCTCCGAAATTATTCATCGACACCAACAGATATGCATCGGTACATATTGCGTTACTCAAAGTACGAACTCCAAAATATCACAGTATGAAATTTGATATTTACATACACTCGATATTCTTATATTTTAATCTTATATACTAAGCCACGCGCAGTAAGAGAGAGACAGCAATAGCGCGTCACTCGCCCCATTCCAAGCACAGAGCATATACCTATATATACCAGAGCACAGAGTGCAGAGTCAGAGTCGTCGTGAACAAGCCAGCAGAGTCAGTTCGTCACTGATCGTCTCGCTGAACGGTTACTCCCGCGAAAAGTTACATCTCGAGTCTTTATACATTGCTCTTTGCTTGGAAGGGTCAGTTATACCCTTAATTAGTAATATTTCAAGTAATTTCGTATTTGTATCGAGCCACGTACAACCTGCACTGACAGGCGGTCGCAGTACCGATATAAGATTGTATCGTGAGAGATTTTTCGTGTAATAATAATCATTCAATAATCTAACTTTTAAATTGTAACAATATATACAAGTATTATTCGGAATTCGTGTTTATTCATTTTTACCTAAAACTCTTGCGGTTCACTTCAACTTTGAAATCGTATTGTGACAGTTTGGTGATACACACGTGTTCCTCCATTCCACCTTAATACTTTCCTTCGACCGCGAAGATAGATAGTGTGCACCCCATTGCACGTCTATTGGTCAACCATCCTTAAGCTCCCTTACAGAGGTAGTGTGCTCACGGTAGCACGCACTGTAAGATCCATTCCAATAATTAAAATTTCGAAACTGTTTTAATACGAATTTCAAGGATTGCCATAATCCTATATTTCTATTTTAATGGGCAGACGTCGCGGCGGTAAAAAGTTTCGCGAACGTGTCACCAACGCTATATTGAACGGAGAATCTTTTATTAAACGCGGGCACAATAAGCCTAAGAATCGCGATCTCAAAATAACAGACTTTCAAACATTTTGTCGCGAGTGGTGGTACAACCATTCAATCGAAATAATAACGGATAAATCAAAACCAAACATTCGAATAATTTCAAACGTGCGAATTAATACACGCGTTACCATCGTCGATCATCGAACATCACCTCCTGCGTACAAGATGGTCGGGGATCATCATCGGGTACAGCAGTCAACATACGAACAGCATCCGGTACCTGAAATAATCACGCTTGATTAAAACTTCAACCCTCTACGCCTCACGCTCGAATCAGGTAAGAAATATTTCAATATATATCATTTATTAAACGAACCAACACAGCTCCAATCCCTGGTCGTTTCCTCACGATCTAAACCTCGGAGCATATATTTTATACTTGCTACGTCTTTTTACGCGAATCAAGACTGTAGGAATATTTCGTGTATTTCTCTTTTTAAAAATTCGATCTTTAAAATCCACGACGTAACAATGGTTGACCAATAGACGTGGAATGGGGTGCACACTTGCGGTCGAAGGAAAGTATTGAGGCGGAACGGAGGAACACTCGTGTATCACCAAACTGTCACAATACGATTCCAAAGTTGAAGTGAACCGCAAGAGTTCTAGGTAAAATGAATAAACACGAATTCCGGATGATACTTGAATATATTGTGACAATTTAAAACTTAGATTATTGATTGATTATTATTACACGAAAAATCTCTCACGATACAATCTTATATCGGTACTGCGACCGCCTTTCAGCGCAGGTTGTACGTGGCTCGATAAAAATACAAAATTACTTGAAATATTACTAATTAAGGGCCTTCTGACTGACCCTTGCAAGCAAAGAGCAATGTATAATGACTCGAGGTGTAACTATTCGCAGGAGTAACCATTCAGCGCGACGATCAGTGACGAACTGACTCTTCCGACTCGTTCACGACGACTCCGACTCTCTGTATTGTGCTCTGGTATATATAGGTATATGCTCTGTGCTCGTGATGGGGCGAGTGACGCGCTATCGCTGTCTCTCCCTTACTGCGCGTGGCATAGTATATAAGATTAAAACATAAGAATATCGAGTGTATGTAAATATCACATTTCATGCAGTGATCTTTTGGAGTTCGTACTTTGAGGAACGCCATATGTACCGATGCATATCTGTAGGTGTCGATGAATAATTTTGGAGCCTCGCCGCTTTATTTACAGTCCGATTCTAATCCGTCTAATCAGTCCGAGGCTAATTGATTCTCGGTGTTCTTGTACTTTTACACTGCGTTTACTGATACGTAGTTCTAATCTGTGTATAACTTTACTTGTATATTCTTGACTGTGAATAATACTGTATATAATGCAATGGTGAAAAATAAATGCTATGAAAGAAAAGATACGTGCTGCTTGGCTACGATTCGTTTGTGTATATATGTATGTATATTTATATATGATTACATTACTCCTCGCTCTAAGCGTGAGGCGCGGATGTGACTTCATCATGCACTATAGGTCGGATCAAAAGAAGCTTGCTACAGCAAGTTACAAGAGAATAATAATAATGTTGCTTTTGAATAAAAGATCGTATAGCTTCCTTCAAGAGATGATGAATGTATATATATATATATAGTGAATAAGATATACACATATGCATATAGTGCCTTTTGAGAATACGTGTACATAATAGCACATGTGTTTAATAGTATATATATCTCTCTATAATATACAGATATATCGCCGCCGCCGCCGCCGCCGCCGCTGTTTCAGGATTTGAGCATATACCGGGTGTCCAATTTATGAAAGATGACCAACCCAAACCCAAACCCAAACCCAAACCTAAGTGAGGGCGCGTAGCGCCCTACGCACCCCTAGTATATCTCTCTATAATAGAAAGATATATCGCCGCTGCCGCCGCCGCCGCCGCGGCCTTCGCCACCGCTGTTTCAGGAATTGAGCTTATACCGGGTGTCCAATTTGAAAAGGATGACCAACCCAAACCCAAACCCAAACCCAAACCTGAGTGAGGGCGCGTAGCGCCCTACGCACCCCTTGTATACATATAATCATAATATAGATAGTTTCAATCACAGGTATCGTTTGAAATATATATATAATATAGGTGAGGTTCAAAAGTTGATTCGAGTAATTTTACGTGGGTTGATCCCAGGACGTAACACGTAACAAAACCTTTATGAACACCGCAACCCGTGCCGGTTACACACGCTATCGGCTTCTAACCAAACGGTATACTTGTCGGAATAAAACGTTTGCGCAACCGAACGTTACGTTCGCCCAACAAATTTGTCACGACGGCAACACTAGGAGCATCTTTGGTATCGCGTGGAGTTCAACAATCGTTCTACGACCGCGTGAATGCTTCGAGTGTGCATGTATATGGTGATAATATATTTTTTCAAGTCAACAGTGATATTAAAAAAAATCTAAAAAATGAAAAAATCTTGGCTCATCTGTTATTTTTCAATCTAACAAAGCATCTGCGCGAAAAATCTGCTGGAAGGTTTTTGAGGTTATGTTGATCCTTAGCCTCGCCTCAAACATTTTGTCATAAAATTCTGAACTTTTTTCACGGCTAAAGCTTCCTCGGTGCTCTGTGAGAAAGCATTTTAAAAGTTCATTAGATATTCACAATATTATAGCGGAGAGCATTGATAATGCACTATACTATATATATTACTGCAACAAAAATGATTTGCTCTGTATGCAAAATATGTTTGTTGCTGCAACAAAATTGCTTCGTTCTACATACATAAAATATAGCGTTTCGAACGGCAATGTTTTGTTGAGCCAACAAAATATATATGTCCGTTCAACAAAATCGTTTGGTTAAGGTAACTAAATCATTCCATAGCGTAATCAAACGTTTCCTTGCAGAAACAAAATGTGTTAAACAAAACGATACCCATGTCGCCAACAAAAAGTTTTGTAGTTCACATGTTAATAAACGAATTTTGTTGCGCCAACGAAACTTTGGTTGTCACAACCAAACTTTTTTTTCACTGTATCATCCTTCGGGTCATTGTTCGTATCATACTTCCGAATGTCGTTCGTGACATCCTACGGAACGTCGATCGAATCGTCGTTGTTATCGTTGTTCGTATCATCGTTAGCATGATCGATCGTATCGTTTTTCGTATCCTCGTGCCGTTCTTCGTAACGCCGTTCGTATCGTCGTTCACAACGTTGTTTGTACCGTCGTTAGCATTATCGTTCGTATCGTCGCTTATATCGACGTGTCGATTGTCGAACGTATCGTGGTTGGTTTCGTTGCTCGTAGCTTCGTTTGTATCGTCGTTACTACGTTCGTATCGGCGTGCGAACGGACGTTCGTAACAGTGTTCGTATGCTCGTTCGCATCGTCGCCTCGTATCGTCGTTTGGAACGTTGCTCATATGGTTCTTTTTATCTTTGTTCGTATCCTTGTCTATATCGTCGATCGTATATTCGTTCCATGGTATCATCGTGTAATCGTAAAATCGTATCATCGTGCATATCGTCGTTTGTATCGTCGTTCATTCGTTTGTAACGGCGTGCGAATAAACGTTCGTGACATTGTTCGTATGTTCGTTCACATCCTTGTTCGTATCGTCGATAGTATCTTCGCTTTGTACCATCGTTCGTATCGTTGATCTCTTTTTCGTTGTATCCCCGTTTGTATCGTCGAACTTTTATTCGTTTATATCATCGTGCGTAATATGTGGTTTGAATCCTTGATCGTATCGATGTGAGTGTCATTCATCATCGCTAATATCGTCGATCGTATTTTTCGTTGTATCCCCGTTTGTATCGTCGAACTTTTATTCGTTTATATCATCGTGCGTAATATGTGGTTTGAATCCTTGATCGTATCGATGTGAGTGTCATTCTTGTAGTGTCGCCCGTATCGTCGCTAATATCGTCGATCGTATTTTTCGTTGTATCCCCGTTTGTATCGTCGAACTTTTATTCGTTTATATCATCGTGCGTAATATGTGGTTTGAATCCTTGATCGTATCGATGTGAGTGTCATTCTTGTAGTGTCGCCCGTATCGTAGCGCTCATCGTTCGTATCGTTCGGATCATCCGCGTATCGTCGTTCGCATCGATATACGTGCCATCCTTCGTTTCGTTGCTTGTATTAACGTTCGGTTGATCTTTTGTATAGATGTTAGTATAGCGTTTATATCGTAGTTTTCGTCGTCGTACATACCATTGTTCGTATCGTTCCAGTCGTCGTTAGCATCATCGGTGTTCGTTACGTTGTTACTATCGTCGTTTTGATCGTCGTTCGTATCGTCCAGCGTATCGCCATATGTACCATGTTTCACATCGTCAATCGTATCGTCGTTTGTATAACCGTTTCTACGATCTTTTTTATCATTGCTAGTATAGCTATAATAATGTCGTTCCCGTCGTCGGACGTATCATTGCTTGTATCGTTGTTCGGAATGTCCATCGTATTGTCGTTTATACGTTCGTAACGTGCGTAACATTGTTAGTATGCTGGTTCGCATCCTCGTTCGTATCGTCGATAGAATCGTCACTTTGTATCGTCGTATGTATCGTCGATCGTAGCATCACTAATATCCTCGTTTGAACCGTCGATCATACCGTTCGTTCGACCCGACGTTATTATCATCGTACGTATCATCCTTTCGAACGTCGTTCGTACCGTTGTTCGTATTATCATTCGGAACGTCGTTCGTATCGTTGTTCGTATCATCCTTTCGAAACGTCGTTCGTATCATCCTACGCAATGTCGTTCGTATCGTCGATTGCATCATCGGTGGTATCCTTTTTCGTATCTGCATTCGCATCGTCGTTTGTATCGTCTCGTTTATCGTTGTCCCTGTTCGCATCGTTCTCTGTAACGCCGTTCGTATCGTCGTTAATATCGTTGTTCGTATCGTCTTTCGTACAATCGCTCGAGTCGTCGCTTATATCGACGCGTGGATAGCCGAACGAATCGTCGTTCGTATGTTTGATCGTATCATCGCTAATATCGTTGATCGTATTCTTCTTCGTATCCGTGCCTAATGTCGTTCGGATCGATGTTCGTGTCATGATCGGCGTTCGATCGTAGTGCATTGTCGTGGATTTTAAAGATCGAATTTTTAAAAAGAGGAATAAACGAAATATTCATACAGTCTCGATTCGCGTAAAAAGACGTAGCAAGTATAAAATATATGCGCACCGAGGTTTAGATCATGAGGAAACGACCAGGAATTGGAGCTGTGTTGGTTCGTTTAAAAAATCATATATTGAAATGTTTCTTACCTGATTCGAGCGTGAGGCGTAGAGGGTTGAAGCTTCAATCAAGCGTGATTATTTCAGGTGGCGGGTGCTTTTCGTATGTTGACTGGTGTACCCGATGATGATCCCCTACCGTCTTGTACGTAGGAGGTGACGTTCGATGATCGACGATGGTAACGCGTGTATTAATTCGCACGTTTGCAATTATCCGAATGTTTGGTTTTGATTTATCCGTCATTATTTCGATTGAATGGTTGTACCACCACACGCGACAAAATGTTTGAAAGTCTGTTATTTTGAGATCACGATTCTGAAGCTAATTGTGCCCGCGTTTAATAAAAGATTCTCCGTTCAATATGACGTTCGCGAAACTTTTTACCGCCGGGACGTTTGCCCATTCAAATAAAAATATGGGATTATGACAATCCTTGAAATTCGTATTAAAACAGTTTCGAGTATTAATTATTCGAATAAATCTTACCGTGCTACCGTGAGCACACTACCTCTGTGAGGGAACTTCAGGATGGTTGACCAATAGACGTGGAATGGGGTGCACACTCGCGGTCGAAGGAAAGAATTGAGGCGGAATGGAGGAACACTCGTGTATCACCTAACTGTCACAATACGATTCCAAAGTTGAAGTGAACCGCAAGAGTTCTAGGTAAAATGAATAAACACGAATTCCGAATAATACTTGAATATATTGTGACAATTTAAAACTTAGATTATTGATTGATTATTATTACACGAAAAATCTCTCACGATACAATCTTATATCGGTACTGCGACCGCCTTTCAGCGCAGGTTGTACGTGGCTCGATAAAAATACAAAATTACTTGAAATATTACTAATTAAGGGCCTTCTGACTGACCCTTGCAAGCAAAGAGCAATGTATAATGACTCGAGGTGTAATTATTCGCAGGAGTAACCATTCAGCGCGACGATCAGTGACGAACTGACTCTTCCGACTCGTTCACGACGACTCCGACTCTCTGTATTGTGCTCTGGTATATATAGGTATATGCTCTGTGCTCGTGATGGGGCGAGTGACGCGCTATCGCTGTCTCTCTCTTACTGCGCGTGGCATAGTATATAAGATTAAAATATAAGAATATCGAGTGTATGTAAATATCACATTTCATGCAGTGATCTTTTGGAGTTCGTACTTTGAGGAACGCCATATGTACCGATGCATATCTGTAGGTGTCGATGAATAATTTTGGAGCCTCGCCGCTTTATTTACAGTCCGATTCTAATCCGTCTAATCAGTCCGAGGCTAATTGATTCTCGGTGTTCTTGTACTTTTACACTGCGTTCACTGATACGTAGTTCTAATCTGTGTATGACTTTACTTGTATATTCTTGACTGTGAATAATACTGTATATAATGCAATGGTGAAAAATAAATGCTATGAAAGAAAAGATACGTGCTGCTTGGCTACGATTCGTTTGTGTACATATGTATGTATATTTATATATGATTACATTACTCCTCGCTCTAAGCGTGAGGCGCGGATGTGACTTCATCATGCACTATAGGTCGGATCAAAAGAAGCTTGCTACAGCAAGTTACAAGAGAATAATAATCATGTTGCTTTTGAATAAAAGATCGTGTAGCTTCCTTCAAGAGATGATGAATGTATATATATATATAGTGAATAAGATATACACATATGCATATAGTGCCTTTTGAGAATACGTGTACATAATAGCACATGTGTTTAATAGTATATATATCTCTCTATAATATACAGATATATCGCCGCCGCCGCCGCCGCCGCTGTTTCAGGATTTGAGCATATACCGGGTGTCCAATTTATGAAAGATGACCAACCCAAACCCAAACCCAAACCCAAACCTAAGTAAGGGCGCGTAGCGCCCTACGCACCCCTAGTATATCTCTCTATAATATAAAGATATATCGCCGCTGCCGCCGCCGCCGTCGCGGCCTTCGCCACCGCTGTTTCAGGAATTGAGCTTATACCGGGTGTCCAATTTAAAAAGGATGACCAACCCAAACCCAAACCCAAACCCAAACCCAAACCTGAGTGAGGGCGCGTAGCGCCCTACGCACCCCTTGTATACATATAATCATAATATAGATAGTTTCAATCACAGGTATCGTTTGAAATATATATATAATATAGGTGAGGTTCAAAAGTTGATTTGAGTAATTTTACGTGGGTTGATCCCAGGACGTAACACGTAACAAAACCTTTATGAACACCGCAACCCGTGCCGGTTACACACGCTATCGGCTTCTAACCAAACGGTATACTTGTCGGAATAAAACGTTTGCGCAACCGAACGTTACGTTCGCCCAACAAATTTGTCACGACGGCAACACTAGGAGCATCTTTGGTATTGCGTGGTGTGCAACAATCGTTCTACGACCGCGTGAATGCTTCGAGTGTGCATGTATATGGTGATAATATATTTTTTCAAGTCAACAGTGATATTAAAAAAAATCTAAAAAATGAAAAAATCTTGGCTCATCTGTTATTTTTCAATCTAACAAAGCATCTGCGCGAAAAATCTGCTGGAAGGTTTTTGAGGTTATGTTGATCCTTAGCCTCGCCTCAAACATTTTGTCATAAAATTCTGAACTTTTTTCACGGATAAAGCTTCCTCGATGCTCTGTGAGAAAGCATTTTAAAAGTTCATTAGATATTCACAATATTATAGCGGAGAGCATTGATAATGCACTATACTATATATATTACTGCAACAAAAATGATTTGCTCTGTATGCAAAATATGTTTGTTGCTGCAACAAAATTGCTTCGTTCTACATACATAAAATATAGCGTTTCGAACGGCAATGTTTTGTTGAGCCAACAAAATATATATGTCCGTTCAACAAAATCGTTTGGTTAAGGTAACTAAATCATTCCATAGCGTAATCAAACGTTTCCTTGCAGAAACAAAATGTGTTAAACAAAACGATACCCATGTCGCCAGCAAAAAGTTTTGTAGTTCACATGTTAATAAACGAATTTTGTTGCGCCAACGAAACTTTGGTTGTCACAACCAAACTTTTTTTTCACTGTATCATCCTTCGGGTCATTGTTCGTATCATACTTCCGAATGTCGTTCGTGACATCCTACGGAACGTCGATCGAATCGTCGTTGTTATCGTTGTTCGAATCATCGTTAGCATGATCGATCGTATCGTTTTTCGTATCCTCGTGCCGTTCTTCGTAACGCCGTTCGTATCGTCGTTCACAACGTTGTTTGTATCGTCGTTAGCATTATCGTTCGTATCGTCGCTTATATCGACGTGTCGATTGTCGAACGTATCGTGGTTGGTTTCGTTGCTCGTAGCTTCGTTTGTATCGTCGTTACTACGTTCGTATCGGCGTGCGAACGGACGTTCGTAACAGTGTTCGTATGCTCGTTCGCATCGTCGCCTCGTATCGTCGTTTGGAACGTTGCTCATATGGTTCTTTTTATCTTTGTTCGTATCCTTGTCTATATCGTCGATCGTATATTCGTTTCATGGTATCATCGTGTAATCGTAAAATCGTATCGTGTCGTGCATATCGTCGTTTGTATCGTCGTTCATTCGTTTGTAACGGCGTGCGAATGAACGTTCGTAACATTGTTCGTATGTTCGTTCACATCCTTGTTCGTATCGTTGTTACGTCGTGGATTTTAAAGATCGAATTTTTAAAAAGAGAAATACACGAAATATTCCTACAGTCTTGATTCGCGTAAAAAGACGTAGCAAGTATAAAATATATGCTCCGAGGTTTAGATCGTGAGGAAACGACCAGGGATTGGAGCTGTGTTGGTTCGTTTAATAAATGATATATATTGAAATATTTCTTACCTGATTCGAGCGTGAGGCGTAGAGGGTTGAAGTTTTAATCAAGCGTGATTATTTCAGGTACCGGATGCTGTTCGTATGTTGACTGCTGTACCCGATGATGATCCCCGACCGTCTTGTACGTAGGAGGTGATGTTCGATGATCGACGATGGTAACGCGTGTATTAATTCGCACGTTTGAAATTATTCGAATGTTTGGTTTTGATTTATCCGTTATTATTTCGATTGAATGGTTGTACCACCACTCGCGACAAAATGTTTGAAAGTCTGTTATTTTGAGATCGCGATTCTTAGGCTTATTGTGCCCGCGTTTAATAAAAGATTCTCCGTTCAATATAGCGTTGGTGACACGTTCGCGAAACTTTTTACCGCCGCGACGTCTGCGCATTAAAATAGAAATATAGGATTATGGCAATCCTTGAAATTCGTATTAAAACAGTTTCGAAATTTTAATTATTGGAATGGATCTTACAGTGCGTGCTACCGTGAGCACACTACCTCTGTAAGGGAGCTTAAGGATGGTTGACCAATAGACGTGCAATGGGGTGCACACTATCTATCTTCGCGGTCGAAGGAAAGTATTAAGGTGGAATGGAGGAACACGTGTGTATCACCAAACTGTCACAATACGATTTCAAAGTTGAAGTGAACCGCAAGAGTTTTAGGTAAAAATGAATAAACACGAATTCCGAATAATACTTGTATATATTGTTACAATTTAAAAGTTAGATTATTGAATGATTATTATTACACGAAAAATCTCTCACGATACAATCTTATATCGGTACTGCGACCGCCTGTCAGTGCAGGTTGTACGTGGCTCGATACAAATACGAAATTACTTGAAATATTACTAATTAAGGGTATAACTGACCCTTCCAAGCAAAGAGCAATGTATAAAGACTCGAGATGTAACTTTTCGCGGGAGTAACCGTTCAGCGAGACGATCAGTGACGAACTGACTCTGCTGGCTTGTTCACGACGACTCTGACTCTGCACTCTGTGCTCTGGTATATATAGGTATATGCTCTGTGCTTGGAATGGGGCGAGTGACGCGCTATTGCTGTCTCTCTCTTACTGCGCGTGGCTTAGTATATAAGATTAAAATATAAGAATATCGAGTGTATGTAAATATCAAATTTCATACTGTGATATTTTGGAGTTCGTACTTTGAGTAACGCAATATGTACCGATGCATATCTGTTGGTGTCGATGAATAATTTCGGAGCCTGGCCGCTTTGTTTACAGTCCGATAGTCTTATCTACTTGTGACTCGAAAGTTTGAAAGTATATAAGGCTAATTGATTCTCGGTGTTCTTGTACTTTCACACTGCGTAGTTGTAATCTGTGTATGACTTTACTCGAATATTCTCGACTATGAATAATACTGTATATAATGCAATGGTGAAAATAAATGCTACGAAAGAAAAAATACGTGCTACTTGGCTATGATTCGTTTGTGTATATATGATTATATTACTCCACGCTCTAAGCGTGAGGCGCAGTTATGACTTCATCATGCACTATGAGTCGGTCCAAAAGAAGCTTGCTACAGCAAGTTACAAAAGAATAATAATAATGTTGCTTTTGAATAAAATGATCGTATAGCTTCTTTTAAGAGATGATGAATATATATATATATATATATATATATAGTGAATAAAGATATATGTATATGCATATAGTGTCTTTTAGAACACATGTATATAATGGCACATGTGATTAATAGAATACGTATATATAGTTATAATATAGGTGATTTTGATTATAGGTATGTTTGGGAAATATATATATTGAGTTCAAAGGTTGACCTGAGTAATATTACGTGTGTTGATCCCAGGACGTAACAACTCGAATATTCTCGACTATGAATAATACTGTATATAATGCAATGGTGAAAATAAATGCTACGAAAGAAAAAATACGTGCTACTTGGCTATGATTCGTTTGTGTATATATGATTATATTACTCCACGCTCTAAGCGTGAGGCGCAGTTATGACTTCATCATGCACTATGGGTCGGTCCAAAAGAAGCTTGCTACAGCAAGTTACAAAAGAATAATAATAATGTTGCTTTTGAATAAAATGATCGTATAGCTTCTTTTAAGAGATGATGAATATATATATATATATATATATATAGTGAATAAAGATATATGTATATGCATATAGTGTCTTTTAGAACACATGTATATAATGGCACATGTGATTAATAGAATACGTATATATAGTTATAATATAGGTGATTTTGATTATAGGTATGTTTGGGAAATATATATATTGAGTTCAAAGGTTGACCTGAGTAATATTACGTGTGTTGATCCCAGGACGTAACATCGTCGATAGTATCTTCGCTTTGTACCATCGTTCGTATCGTTGATCTCATCATCGCTAATATCGTCGATCGTATTTTTCGTTGTATCCCCGTTTGTATCGTCGAACTCGTTTATATCATCGTCGTTCGTTGTATCCCCGTTTGTATCGTCGAATTCGTTTATATCATCGTGCGTAATATGTGGTTTGAATCCTTGATCGTATCGATGTGAGTGTCATTCTTGTAGTGTCGCCCGTATCGTAGCGCTCATCGTTCGTATCGTTCGGATCATCCGCGTATCGTCGTTCGCATCGATATACGTGCCATCCTTCGTTTCGTTGCTTGTATTAGCGTTCGGTTGATCTTTTGTATAGATGTTAGTATAGCGTTTATATCGTAGTTTTCGTCGTCGTACATACCATTGTTCGTATCGTTCCAGTCGTCGTTAGCATCATCGGTGTTCGTTACGTTGTTACTATCGTCGTTTTGATCGTCGTTCGTATCGTCCAGCGTATCGCCATATGTACCATGTTTCACATCGTCAATCGTATCGTCGTTTGTATAACCGTTTCTACGATCTTTTTTATCATTGCTAGTATAGCTATAATAATGTCGTTCCCGTCGTCGGACGTATCATTGCTTGTATCGTTGTTCGGAATGTCCATCGTATTGTCGTTTATACGTTCGTAACGTGCGTAACATTGTTAGTATGCTGGTTCGCATCCTCGTTCGTATCGTCGATAGAATCGTCACTTTGTATCGTCGTATGTATCGTCGATCGTAGCATCACTAATATCCTCGTTTGAACCGTCGATCATACCGTTCGTTCGACCCGACGTTATTATCATCGTACGTATCATCCTTTCGAACGTCGTTCGTACCGTTGTTCGTATTATCATTCGGAACGTCGTTCGTATCGTTGTTCGTATCATCCTTTCGAAACGTCGTTCGTATCATCCTACGCAATGTCGTTCGTATCGTCGATTGCATCATCGGTGGTATCCTTTTTCGTATCTGCATTCGCATCGTCGTTTGTATCGTCTCGTTTATCGTTGTCCCTGTTCGCATCGTTCTCTGTAACGCCGTTCGTATCGTCGTTAATATCGTTGTTCGTATCGTCTTTCGTACAATCGCTCGAGTCGTCGCTTATATCGACGCGTGGATAGCCGAACGAATCGTCGTTCGTATGTTTGATCGTATCATCGCTAATATCGTTGATCGTATTCTTCTTCGTATCCGTGCCTAATGTCGTTCGGATCGATGTTCGTGTCATGATCGGCGTTCGATCGTAGTGCATTGTCGTGGATTTTAAAGATCGAATTTTTAAAAAGAGGAATAAACGAAATATTCATACAGTCTCGATTCGCGTAAAAAGACGTAGCAAGTATAAAATATATGCGCACCGAGGTTTAGATCATGAGGAAACGACCAGGAATTGGAGCTGTGTTGGTTCGTTTAAAAAATCATATATTGAAATGTTTCTTACCTGATTCGAGCGTGAGGCGTAGAGGGTTGAAGCTTCAATCAAGCGTGATTATTTCAGGTGGCGGGTGCTTTTCGTATGTTGACTGGTGTACCCGATGATGATCCCCTACCGTCTTGTACGTAGGAGGTGACGTTCGATGATCGACGATGGTAACGCGTGTATTAATTCGCACGTTTGCAATTATCCGAATGTTTGGTTTTGATTTATCCGTCATTATTTCGATTGAATGGTTGTACCACCACACGCGACAAAATGTTTGAAAGTCTGTTATTTTGAGATCACGATTCTGAAGCTAATTGTGCCCGCGTTTAATAAAAGATTCTCCGTTCAATATGACGTTCGCGAAACTTTTTACCGCCGGGACGTTTGCCCATTCAAATAAAAATATGGGATTATGACAATCCTTGAAATTCGTATTAAAACAGTTTCGAGTATTAATTATTCGAATAAATCTTACCGTGCTACCGTGAGCACACTACCTCTGTGAGGGAACTTCAGGATGGTTGACCAATAGACGTGGAATGGGGTGCACACTCGCGGTCGAAGGAAAGAATTGAGGCGGAATGGAGGAACACTCGTGTATCACCTAACTGTCACAATACGATTCCAAAGTTGAAGTGAACCGCAAGAGTTCTAGGTAAAATGAATAAACACGAATTCCGAATAATACTTGAATATATTGTGACAATTTAAAACTTAGATTATTGATTGATTATTATTACACGAAAAATCTCTCACGATACAATCTTATATCGGTACTGCGACCGCCTTTCAGCGCAGGTTGTACGTGGCTCGATAAAAATACAAAATTACTTGAAATATTACTAATTAAGGGCCTTCTGACTGACCCTTGCAAGCAAAGAGCAATGTATAATGACTCGAGGTGTAATTATTCGCAGGAGTAACCATTCAGCGCGACGATCAGTGACGAACTGACTCTTCCGACTCGTTCACGACGACTCCGACTCTCTGTATTGTGCTCTGGTATATATAGGTATATGCTCTGTGCTCGTGATGGGGCGAGTGACGCGCTATCGCTGTCTCTCTCTTACTGCGCGTGGCATAGTATATAAGATTAAAATATAAGAATATCGAGTGTATGTAAATATCACATTTCATGCAGTGATCTTTTGGAGTTCGTACTTTGAGGAACGCCATATGTACCGATGCATATCTGTAGGTGTCGATGAATAATTTTGGAGCCTCGCCGCTTTATTTACAGTCCGATTCTAATCCGTCTAATCAGTCCGAGGCTAATTGATTCTCGGTGTTCTTGTACTTTTACACTGCGTTCACTGATACGTAGTTCTAATCTGTGTATGACTTTACTTGTATATTCTTGACTGTGAATAATACTGTATATAATGCAATGGTGAAAAATAAATGCTATGAAAGAAAAGATACGTGCTGCTTGGCTACGATTCGTTTGTGTACATATGTATGTATATTTATATATGATTACATTACTCCTCGCTCTAAGCGTGAGGCGCGGATGTGACTTCATCATGCACTATAGGTCGGATCAAAAGAAGCTTGCTACAGCAAGTTACAAGAGAATAATAATCATGTTGCTTTTGAATAAAAGATCGTGTAGCTTCCTTCAAGAGATGATGAATGTATATATATATATAGTGAATAAGATATACACATATGCATATAGTGCCTTTTGAGAATACGTGTACATAATAGCACATGTGTTTAATAGTATATATATCTCTCTATAATATACAGATATATCGCCGCCGCCGCCGCCGCCGCTGTTTCAGGATTTGAGCATATACCGGGTGTCCAATTTATGAAAGATGACCAACCCAAACCCAAACCCAAACCCAAACCTAAGTAAGGGCGCGTAGCGCCCTACGCACCCCTAGTATATCTCTCTATAATATAAAGATATATCGCCGCTGCCGCCGCCGCCGTCGCGGCCTTCGCCACCGCTGTTTCAGGAATTGAGCTTATACCGGGTGTCCAATTTAAAAAGGATGACCAACCCAAACCCAAACCCAAACCCAAACCCAAACCTGAGTGAGGGCGCGTAGCGCCCTACGCACCCCTTGTATACATATAATCATAATATAGATAGTTTCAATCACAGGTATCGTTTGAAATATATATATAA
The DNA here is from genome assembly GCA_963564615.1 of Rhorus exstirpatorius. Classification (NCBI taxonomy): domain Eukaryota; kingdom Metazoa; phylum Arthropoda; class Insecta; order Hymenoptera; family Ichneumonidae; genus Rhorus; species Rhorus exstirpatorius. The sequence goes on from OY751313.1 coordinate 25,364,266, forward strand.
TATAGGTGAGGTTCAAAAGTTGATTTGAGTAATTTTACGTGGGTTGATCCCAGGACGTAACACGTAACAAAACCTTTATGAACACCGCAACCCGTGCCGGTTACACACGCTATCGGCTTCTAACCAAACGGTATACTTGTCGGAATAAAACGTTTGCGCAACCGAACGTTACGTTCGCCCAACAAATTTGTCACGACGGCAACACTAGGAGCATCTTTGGTATTGCGTGGTGTGCAACAATCGTTCTACGACCGCGTGAATGCTTCGAGTGTGCATGTATATGGTGATAATATATTTTTTCAAGTCAACAGTGATATTAAAAAAAATCTAAAAAATGAAAAAATCTTGGCTCATCTGTTATTTTTCAATCTAACAAAGCATCTGCGCGAAAAATCTGCTGGAAGGTTTTTGAGGTTATGTTGATCCTTAGCCTCGCCTCAAACATTTTGTCATAAAATTCTGAACTTTTTTCACGGATAAAGCTTCCTCGATGCTCTGTGAGAAAGCATTTTAAAAGTTCATTAGATATTCACAATATTATAGCGGAGAGCATTGATAATGCACTATACTATATATATTACTGCAACAAAAATGATTTGCTCTGTATGCAAAATATGTTTGTTGCTGCAACAAAATTGCTTCGTTCTACATACATAAAATATAGCGTTTCGAACGGCAATGTTTTGTTGAGCCAACAAAATATATATGTCCGTTCAACAAAATCGTTTGGTTAAGGTAACTAAATCATTCCATAGCGTAATCAAACGTTTCCTTGCAGAAACAAAATGTGTTAAACAAAACGATACCCATGTCGCCAACAAAAAGTTTTGTAGTTCACATGTTAATAAACGAATTTTGTTGCGCCAACGAAACTTTGGTTGTCACAACCAAACTTTTTTTTCACTGTATCATCCTTCGGGTCATTGTTCGTATCATACTTCCGAATGTCGTTCGTGACATCCTACGGAACGTCGATCGAATCGTCGTTGTTATCGTTGTTCGAATCATCGTTAGCATGATCGATCGTATCGTTTTTCGTATCCTCGTGCCGTTCTTCGTAACGCCGTTCGTATCGTCGTTCACAACGTTGTTTGTATCGTCGTTAGCATTATCGTTCGTATCGTCGCTTATATCGACGTGTCGATTGTCGAACGTATCGTGGTTGGTTTCGTTGCTCGTAGCTTCGTTTGTATCGTCGTTACTACGTTCGTATCGGCGTGCGAACGGACGTTCGTAACAGTGTTCGTATGCTCGTTCGCATCGTCGCCTCGTATCGTCGTTTGGAACGTTGCTCATATGGTTCTTTTTATCTTTGTTCGTATCCTTGTCTATATCGTCGATCGTATATTCGTTTCATGGTATCATCGTGTAATCGTAAAATCGTATCGTGTCGTGCATATCGTCGTTTGTATCGTCGTTCATTCGTTTGTAACGGCGTGCGAATGAACGTTCGTAACATTGTTCGTATGTTCGTTCACATCCTTGTTCGTATCGTCGATAGTATCTTCGCTTTGTACCATCGTTCGTATCGTTGATCTCATCATCGCTAATATCGTCGATCGTATTTTTCGTTGTATCCCCGTTTGTATCGTCGAACTCGTTTATATCATCGTCGTTCGTTGTATCCCCGTTTGTATCGTCGAATTCGTTTATATCATCGTGCGTAATATGTGGTTTGAATCCTTGATCGTATCGATGTGAGTGTCATTCTTGTAGTGTCGCCCGTATCGTAGCGCTCATCGTTCGTATCGTTCGGATCATCCGCGTATCGTCGTTCGCATCGATATACGTGCCATCCTTCGTTTCGTTGCTTGTATCAGCGTTCGGTTGATCTTTTGTATAGATGTTAGTATAGCGTTTATATCGTAGTTTTCGTCGTCGTACATACCATTGTTCGTATCGTTCCAGTCGTCGTTAGCATCATCGGTGTTCGTTACGTTGTTACTATCGTCGTTTTGATCGTCGTTCGTATCGTCCAGCGTATCGCCATATGTACCATGTTTCACATCGTCAATCGTATCGTCGTTTGTATAACCGTTTCTACGATCTTTTTTATCATTGCTAGTATAGCTATAATAATGTCGTTCTCGTCGTCGGACGTATCATTGCTTGTATCGTTGTTCGGAATGTCCATCGTATTGTCGTTTATACGTTCGTAACGTGCGTAACATTGTTAGTATGCTGGTTCGCATCCTCGTTCGTATCGTCGATAGAATCGTCACTTTGTATCGTCGTATGTATCGTCGATCGTAGCATCACTAATATCCTCGTTTGAACCGTCGATCATACCGTTCGTTCGACCCGACGTTATTATCATCGTACGTATCATCCTTTCGAACGTCGTTCGTACCGTTGTTCGTATTATCATTCGGAACGTCGTTCGTATCGTTGTTCGTATCATCCTTTCGAAACGTCGTTCGTATCATCCTACGCAATGTCGTTCGTATCGTCGATTGCATCATCGGTGGTATCCTTTTTCGTATCTGCATTCGCATCGTCGTTTGTATCGTCTCGTTTATCGTTGTCCCTGTTCGCATCGTTCTCTGTAACGCCGTTCGTATCGTCGTTAATATCGTTGTTCGTATCGTCTTTCGTACAATCGCTCGAGTCGTCGCTTATATCGACGCGTGGATAGCCGAACGAATCGTCGTTCGTATGTTTGATCGTATCATCGCTAATATCGTTGATCGTATTCTTCTTCGTATCCGTGCCTAATGTCGTTCGGATCGATGTTCGTGTCATGATCGGCGTTCGATCGTAGTGCATTGTCGTGGATTTTAAAGATCGAATTTTTAAAAAGAGGAATAAACGAAATATTCATTCAGTCTCGATTCGCGTAAAAAGACGTAGCAAGTATAAAATATATGCGCACCGAGGTTTAGATCATGAGGAAACGACCAGGAATTGGAGCTGTGTTGGTTCGTTTAAAAAATCATATATTGAAATGTTTCTTACCTGATTCGAGCGTGAGGCGTAGAGGGTTGAAGCTTCAATCAAGCGTGATTATTTCAGGTGGCGGGTGCTTTTCGTATGTTGACTGGTGTACCCGATGATGATCCCCTACCGTCTTGTACGTAGGAGGTGACGTTCGATGATCGACGATGGTAACGCGTGTATTAATTCGCACGTTTGCAATTATCCGAATGTTTGGTTTTGATTTATCCGTCATTATTTCGATTGAATGGTTGTACCACCACACGCGACAAAATGTTTGAAAGTCTGTTATTTTGAGATCACGATTCTGAAGCTAATTGTGCCCGCGTTTAATAAAAGATTCTCCGTTCAATATGACGTTCGCGAAACTTTTTACCGCCGGGACGTTTGCCCATTCAAATAAAAATATGGGATTATGACAATCCTTGAAATTCGTATTAAAACAGTTTCGAGTATTAATTATTCGAATAAATCTTACCGTGCTACCGTGAGCACACTACCTCTGTGAGGGAACTTCAGGATGGTTGACCAATAGACGTGGAATGGGGTGCACACTCGCGGTCGAAGGAAAGAATTGAGGCGGAATGGAGGAACACTCGTGTATCACCTAACTGTCACAATACGATTCCAAAGTTGAAGTGAACCGCAAGAGTTCTAGGTAAAATGAATAAACACGAATTCCGAATAATACTTGAATATATTGTGACAATTTAAAACTTAGATTATTGATTGATTATTATTACACGAAAAATCTCTCACGATACAATCTTATATCGGTACTGCGACCGCCTTTCAGCGCAGGTTGTACGTGGCTCGATAAAAATACAAAATTACTTGAAATATTACTAATTAAGGGCCTTCTGACTGACCCTTGCAAGCAAAGAGCAATGTATAATGACTCGAGGTGTAATTATTCGCAGGAGTAACCATTCAGCGCGACGATCAGTGACGAACTGACTCTTCCGACTCGTTCACGACGACTCCGACTCTCTGTATTGTGCTCTGGTATATATAGGTATATGCTCTGTGCTCGTGATGGGGCGAGTGACGCGCTATCGCTGTCTCTCTCTTACTGCGCGTGGCATAGTATATAAGATTAAAATATAAGAATATCGAGTGTATGTAAATATCACATTTCATGCAGTGATCTTTTGGAGTTCGTACTTTGAGGAACGCCATATGTACCGATGCATATCTGTAGGTGTCGATGAATAATTTTGGAGCCTCGCCGCTTTATTTACAGTCCGATTCTAATCCGTCTAATCAGTCCGAGGCTAATTGATTCTCGGTGTTCTTGTACTTTTACACTGCGTTCACTGATACGTAGTTCTAATCTGTGTATGACTTTACTTGTATATTCTTGACTGTGAATAATACTGTATATAATGCAATGGTGAAAAATAAATGCTATGAAAGAAAAGATACGTGCTGCTTGGCTACGATTCGTTTGTGTACATATGTATGTATATTTATATATGATTACATTACTCCTCGCTCTAAGCGTGAGGCGCGGATGTGACTTCATCATGCACTATAGGTCGGATCAAAAGAAGCTTGCTACAGCAAGTTACAAGAGAATAATAATCATGTTGCTTTTGAATAAAAGATCGTGTAGCTTCCTTCAAGAGATGATGAATGTATATATATATATAGTGAATAAGATATACACATATGCATATAGTGCCTTTTGAGAATACGTGTACATAATAGCACATGTGTTTAATAGTATATATATCTCTCTATAATATACAGATATATCGCCGCCGCCGCCGCCGCCGCTGTTTCAGGATTTGAGCATATACCGGGTGTCCAATTTATGAAAGATGACCAACCCAAACCCAAACCCAAACCCAAACCTAAGTAAGGGCGCGTAGCGCCCTACGCACCCCTAGTATATCTCTCTATAATATAAAGATATATCGCCGCTGCCGCCGCCGCCGTCGCGGCCTTCGCCACCGCTGTTTCAGGAATTGAGCTTATACCGGGTGTCCAATTTAAAAAGGATGACCAACCCAAACCCAAACCCAAACCCAAACCCAAACCTGAGTGAGGGCGCGTAGCGCCCTACGCACCCCTTGTATACATATAATCATAATATAGATAGTTTCAATCACAGGTATCGTTTGAAATATATATATAATATAGGTGAGGTTCAAAAGTTGATTTGAGTAATTTTACGTGGGTTGATCCCAGGACGTAACACGTAACAAAACCTTTATGAACACCGCAACCCGTGCCGGTTACACACGCTATCGGCTTCTAACCAAACGGTATACTTGTCGGAATAAAACGTTTGCGCAACCGAACGTTACGTTCGCCCAACAAATTTGTCACGACGGCAACACTAGGAGCATCTTTGGTATTGCGTGGTGTGCAACAATCGTTCTACGACCGCGTGAATGCTTCGAGTGTGCATGTATATGGTGATAATATATTTTTTCAAGTCAACAGTGATATTAAAAAAAATCTAAAAAATGAAAAAATCTTGGCTCATCTGTTATTTTTCAATCTAACAAAGCATCTGCGCGAAAAATCTGCTGGAAGGTTTTTGAGGTTATGTTGATCCTTAGCCTCGCCTCAAACATTTTGTCATAAAATTCTGAACTTTTTTCACGGATAAAGCTTCCTCGATGCTCTGTGAGAAAGCATTTTAAAAGTTCATTAGATATTCACAATATTATAGCGGAGAGCATTGATAATGCACTATACTATATATATTACTGCAACAAAAATGATTTGCTCTGTATGCAAAATATGTTTGTTGCTGCAACAAAATTGCTTCGTTCTACATACATAAAATATAGCGTTTCGAACGGCAATGTTTTGTTGAGCCAACAAAATATATATGTCCGTTCAACAAAATCGTTTGGTTAAGGTAACTAAATCATTCCATAGCGTAATCAAACGTTTCCTTGCAGAAACAAAATGTGTTAAACAAAACGATACCCATGTCGCCAGCAAAAAGTTTTGTAGTTCACATGTTAATAAACGAATTTTGTTGCGCCAACGAAACTTTGGTTGTCACAACCAAACTTTTTTTTCACTGTATCATCCTTCGGGTCATTGTTCGTATCATACTTCCGAATGTCGTTCGTGACATCCTACGGAACGTCGATCGAATCGTCGTTGTTATCGTTGTTCGAATCATCGTTAGCATGATCGATCGTATCGTTTTTCGTATCCTCGTGCCGTTCTTCGTAACGCCGTTCGTATCGTCGTTCACAACGTTGTTTGTATCGTCGTTAGCATTATCGTTCGTATCGTCGCTTATATCGACGTGTCGATTGTCGAACGTATCGTGGTTGGTTTCGTTGCTCGTAGCTTCGTTTGTATCGTCGTTACTACGTTCGTATCGGCGTGCGAACGGACGTTCGTAACAGTGTTCGTATGCTCGTTCGCATCGTCGCCTCGTATCGTCGTTTGGAACGTTGCTCATATGGTTCTTTTTATCTTTGTTCGTATCCTTGTCTATATCGTCGATCGTATATTCGTTTCATGGTATCATCGTGTAATCGTAAAATCGTATCGTGTCGTGCATATCGTCGTTTGTATCGTCGTTCATTCGTTTGTAACGGCGTGCGAATGAACGTTCGTAACATTGTTCGTATGTTCGTTCACATCCTTGTTCGTATCGTTGTTACGTCGTGGATTTTAAAGATCGAATTTTTAAAAAGAGAAATACACGAAATATTCCTACAGTCTTGATTCGCGTAAAAAGACGTAGCAAGTATAAAATATATGCTCCGAGGTTTAGATCGTGAGGAAACGACCAGGGATTGGAGCTGTGTTGGTTCGTTTAATAAATGATATATATTGAAATATTTCTTACCTGATTCGAGCGTGAGGCGTAGAGGGTTGAAGTTTTAATCAAGCGTGATTATTTCAGGTACCGGATGCTGTTCGTATGTTGACTGCTGTACCCGATGATGATCCCCGACCGTCTTGTACGTAGGAGGTGATGTTCGATGATCGACGATGGTAACGCGTGTATTAATTCGCACGTTTGAAATTATTCGAATGTTTGGTTTTGATTTATCCGTTATTATTTCGATTGAATGGTTGTACCACCACTCGCGACAAAATGTTTGAAAGTCTGTTATTTTGAGATCGCGATTCTTAGGCTTATTGTGCCCGCGTTTAATAAAAGATTCTCCGTTCAATATAGCGTTGGTGACACGTTCGCGAAACTTTTTACCGCCGCGACGTCTGCGCATTAAAATAGAAATATAGGATTATGGCAATCCTTGAAATTCGTATTAAAACAGTTTCGAAATTTTAATTATTGGAATGGATCTTACAGTGCGTGCTACCGTGAGCACACTACCTCTGTAAGGGAGCTTAAGGATGGTTGACCAATAGACGTGCAATGGGGTGCACACTATCTATCTTCGCGGTCGAAGGAAAGTATTAAGGTGGAATGGAGGAACACGTGTGTATCACCAAACTGTCACAATACGATTTCAAAGTTGAAGTGAACCGCAAGAGTTTTAGGTAAAAATGAATAAACACGAATTCCGAATAATACTTGTATATATTGTTACAATTTAAAAGTTAGATTATTGAATGATTATTATTACACGAAAAATCTCTCACGATACAATCTTATATCGGTACTGCGACCGCCTGTCAGTGCAGGTTGTACGTGGCTCGATACAAATACGAAATTACTTGAAATATTACTAATTAAGGGTATAACTGACCCTTCCAAGCAAAGAGCAATGTATAAAGACTCGAGATGTAACTTTTCGCGGGAGTAACCGTTCAGCGAGACGATCAGTGACGAACTGACTCTGCTGGCTTGTTCACGACGACTCTGACTCTGCACTCTGTGCTCTGGTATATATAGGTATATGCTCTGTGCTTGGAATGGGGCGAGTGACGCGCTATTGCTGTCTCTCTCTTACTGCGCGTGGCTTAGTATATAAGATTAAAATATAAGAATATCGAGTGTATGTAAATATCAAATTTCATACTGTGATATTTTGGAGTTCGTACTTTGAGTAACGCAATATGTACCGATGCATATCTGTTGGTGTCGATGAATAATTTCGGAGCCTGGCCGCTTTGTTTACAGTCCGATAGTCTTATCTACTTGTGACTCGAAAGTTTGAAAGTATATAAGGCTAATTGATTCTCGGTGTTCTTGTACTTTCACACTGCGTAGTTGTAATCTGTGTATGACTTTACTCGAATATTCTCGACTATGAATAATACTGTATATAATGCAATGGTGAAAATAAATGCTACGAAAGAAAAAATACGTGCTACTTGGCTATGATTCGTTTGTGTATATATGATTATATTACTCCACGCTCTAAGCGTGAGGCGCAGTTATGACTTCATCATGCACTATGAGTCGGTCCAAAAGAAGCTTGCTACAGCAAGTTACAAAAGAATAATAATAATGTTGCTTTTGAATAAAATGATCGTATAGCTTCTTTTAAGAGATGATGAATATATATATATATATATATATATATAGTGAATAAAGATATATGTATATGCATATAGTGTCTTTTAGAACACATGTATATAATGGCACATGTGATTAATAGAATACGTATATATAGTTATAATATAGGTGATTTTGATTATAGGTATGTTTGGGAAATATATATATTGAGTTCAAAGGTTGACCTGAGTAATATTACGTGTGTTGATCCCAGGACGTAACAACTCGAATATTCTCGACTATGAATAATACTGTATATAATGCAATGGTGAAAATAAATGCTACGAAAGAAAAAATACGTGCTACTTGGCTATGATTCGTTTGTGTATATATGATTATATTACTCCACGCTCTAAGCGTGAGGCGCAGTTATGACTTCATCATGCACTATGGGTCGGTCCAAAAGAAGCTTGCTACAGCAAGTTACAAAAGAATAATAATAATGTTGCTTTTGAATAAAATGATCGTATAGCTTCTTTTAAGAGATGATGAATATATATATATATATATATATATAGTGAATAAAGATATATGTATATGCATATAGTGTCTTTTAGAACACATGTATATAATGGCACATGTGATTAATAGAATACGTATATATAGTTATAATATAGGTGATTTTGATTATAGGTATGTTTGGGAAATATATATATTGAGTTCAAAGGTTGACCTGAGTAATATTACGTGTGTTGATCCCAGGACGTAACAATATTGAGTTCAAAGGTTGACCTGAGTAATATTACGTGTGTTGATCCCAGGACGTAACATCGTCGATAGTATCTTCGCTTTGTACCATCGTTCGTATCGTTGATCTCATCATCGCTAATATCGTCGATCGTATTTTTCGTTGTATCCCCGTTTGTATCGTCGAACTCGTTTATATCATCGTCGTTCGTTGTATCCCCGTTTGTATCGTCGAATTCGTTTATATCATCGTGCGTAATATGTGGTTTGAATCCTTGATCGTATCGATGTGAGTGTCATTCTTGTAGTGTCGCCCGTATCGTAGCGCTCATCGTTCGTATCGTTCGGATCATCCGCGTATCGTCGTTCGCATCGATATACGTGCCATCCTTCGTTTCGTTGCTTGTATTAGCGTTCGGTTGATCTTTTGTATAGATGTTAGTATAGCGTTTATATCGTAGTTTTCGTCGTCGTACATACCATTGTTCGTATCGTTCCAGTCGTCGTTAGCATCATCGGTGTTCGTTACGTTGTTACTATCGTCGTTTTGATCGTCGTTCGTATCGTCCAGCGTATCGCCATATGTACCATGTTTCACATCGTCAATCGTATCGTCGTTTGTATAACCGTTTCTACGATCTTTTTTATCATTGCTAGTATAGCTATAATAATGTCGTTCCCGTCGTCGGACGTATCATTGCTTGTATTGTTGTTCGGAATGTCCATCGTATTGTCGTTTATACGTTCGTAACGTGCGTAACATTGTTAGTATGCTGGTTCGCATCCTCGTTCGTATCGTCGATAGAATCGTCACTTTGTATCGTCGTATGTATCGTCGATCGTAGCATCACTAATATCCTCGTTTGAACCGTCGATCATACCGTTCGTTCGACCCGACGTTATTATCATCGTACGTATCATCCTTTCGAACGTCGTTCGTACCGTTGTTCGTATTATCATTCGGAACGTCGTTCGTATCGTTGTTCGTATCATCCTTTCGAAACGTCGTTCGTATCATCCTACGCAATGTCGTTCGTATCGTCGATTGCATCATCGGTGGTATCCTTTTTCGTATCTGCATTCGCATCGTCGTTTGTATCGTCTCGTTTATCGTTGTCCCTGTTCGCATCGTTCTCCGTAACGCCGTTCGTATCGTCGTTAATATCGTTGTTCGTATCGTCTTTCGTACAATCGCTCGAGTCGTCGCTTATATCGACGCGTGGATAGCCGAACGAATCGTCGTTCGTATGTTTGATCGTATCATCGCTAATATCGTTGATCGTATTCTTCTTCGTATCCGTGCCTAATGTCGTTCGGATCGATGTTCGTGTCATGATCGGCGTTCGATCGTAGTGCATTGTCGTGCATTTTAAAGATCGAATTTTTAAAAAGAGGAATAAACGAAATATTCATACAGTCTCGATTCGCGTAAAAAGACGTAGCAAGTATAAAATATATGCGCACCGAGGTTTAGATCGTGAGGAAACGACCAGGAATTGCAGCTGTGTTGGTTCGTTTAAAAAATCATATATTGAAATGTTTCTTACCTGATTCGAGCGTGAGGCGTAGAGGGTTGAAGCTTCAATCAAGCGTGATTATTTCAGGTGGCGGGTGCTTTTCGTATGTTGACTGGTGTACCCGATGATGATCCCCGACCGTCTTGTACGTAGGAGGTGACGTTCGATGATCGACGATGGTAACGCGTGTATTAATTCGCACGTTTGCAATTATCCGAATGTTTGGTTTTGATTTATCCGTCATTATTTCGATTGAATGGTTGTACCACCACACGCGACAAAATGTTTGAAAGTCTGTTATTTTGAGATCACGATTCTGAAGCTAATTGTGCCCGCGTTTAATAAAAGATTCTCCGTTCAATATGACGTTCGCGAAACTTTTTACCGCCGGGACGTTTGCCCATTCAAATAAAAATATGGGATTATGACAATCCTTGAAATTCGTATTAAAACAGTTTCGAGTATTGATTATTCGAATAAATCTTACCGTGCTACCGTGAGCACACTACCTCTGTGAGGGAACTTCAGGATGGTTGACCAATAGACGTGGAATGGGGTGCACACTTGCGGTCGAAGGAAAGTATTGATGCGGAATGGAGGAACACTCGTGTATCACCAAACTGTCACAATACGATTCCAAAGTTGAAGTGAACCGCAAGAGTTCTAGGTAAAATGAATAAACACGAATTCCGAATGATACTTGAATATATCGTGACAATTTAAAACTTAGATTATTGATTGATTATTATTACACGAAAAATCTCTCACGATACAATCTTATATCGGTACTGCGACCGCCTTTCAGCGCAGGTTGTACGTGGCTCGATAAAAATACAAAATTACTTGAAATATTACTAATTAAGGGCCTTCTGACTGACCCTTGCAAGCAAAGAGCAATGTATAATGACTCGAGGTGTAACTATTCGCAGGAGTAACCATTCAGCGCGACGATCAGTGACGAACTGACTCTTCCGACTCGTTCACGACGACTCCGACTCTCTGTATTGTGCTCTGGTATATATAGGTATATGCTCTGTGCTCGTGATGGGGCGAGTGACGCGCTATCGCTGTCTCTCCCTTACTGCGCGTGGCATAGTATATAAGATTAAAATATAAGAATATCGAGTGTATGTAAATATCACATTTCATGCAGTGATCTTTTGGAGTTCGTACTTTGAGGAACGCCATATGTACCGATGCATATCTGTAGGTGTCGATGAATAATTTTGGAGCCTCGCCGCTTTATTTACAGTCCGATTCTAATCCGTCTAATCAGTCCGAGGCTAATTGATTCTCGGTGTTCTTGTACTTTTACACTGCGTTTACTGATACGTAGTTCTAATCTGTGTATGACTTTACTTGTATATTCTTGACTGTGAATAATACTGTATATAATGCAATGGTGAAAAATAAATGCTATGAAAGAAAAGATACGTGCTGCTTGGCTACGATTCGTTTGTGTATATATGTATGTATATTTATATATGATTACATTACTCCTCGCTCTAAGCGTGAGGCGCGGATGTGACTTCATCATGCACTATAGGTCGGATCAAAAGAAGCTTGCTACAGCAAGTTACAAGAGAATAATAATAATGTTGCTTTTGAATAAAAGATCGTATAGCTTCCTTCAAGAGATGATGAATGTATATATATATATATAGTGAATAAGATATACACATATGCATATAGTGCCTTTTGAGAATACGTGTACATAATAGCACATGTGTTTAATAGTATATATATCTCTCTATAATATACAGATATATCGCCGCCGCCGCCGCCGCCGCTGTTTCAGGATTTGAGCATATACCGGGTGTCCAATTTATGAAAGATGACCAACCCAAACCCAAACCCAAACCCAAACCTAAGTGAGGGCGCGTAGCGCCCTACGCACCCCTAGTATATCTCTCTATAATATAAAGATATATCGCCGCTGCCGCCGCCGCCGCCGCGGCCTTCGCCACCGCTGTTTCAGGAATTGAGCTTATACCGGGTGTCCAATTTGAAAAGGATGACCAACCCAAACCCAAACCGAAACCCAAACCCAAACCTGAGTGAGGGCGCGTAGCGCCCTACGCACCCCTTGTATATATATAATCATAATATAGATAGTTTCAATCACAGGTATCGTTTGAAATATATATATATAATATAGGTGAGGTTCAAAAGTTGATTTGAGTAATTTTACGTGGGTTGATCCCAGGACGTAACACGTAACAAAACCTTTATGAACACCGCAACCCGTGCCGGTTACACACGCTATCGGCTTCTAACCAAACGGTATACTTGTCGGAATAAAACGTTTGCGCAACCGAACGTTACGTTCGCCCAACAAATTTGTCACGACGGCAACACTAGGAGCATCTTTGGTATCGCGTGGTGTGCAACAATCGTTCTACGACCGCGTGAATGCTTCGAGTGTGCATGTATATGATGATAATATATTTTTTCAAGTCAACAGTGATATTAAAAAAAATCTAAAAAATGAAAAAATCTTGGCTCATCTGTTATTTTTCAATCTAACAAAGCATCTGCGCGAAAAATCTGCTGGAAGGTTTTTGAGGTTATGTTGATCCTTAGCCTCGCCTCAAACATTTTGTCATAAAATTCAGAACTTTTTTCACGGCTAAAGCTTCCTCGGTGCTCTGTGAGAAAGCATTTTAAAAGTTCATTAGATATTCACAATATTATAGCGGAGAGCATTGATAATGCACTATACTATATATATTACTGCAACAAAAATGATTTGCTCTGTATGCAAAATATGTTTGTTGCTGCAACAAAATTGCTTCGTTCTACATACATAAAATATAGCGTTTCGAACGGCAATGTTTTGTTGAGCCAACAAAATATATATGTCCGTTCAACAAAATCGTTTGGTTAAGGTAACTAAATCATTCCATAGCGTAATCAAACGTTTCCTTGCAGCAACAAAATGTGTTAAACAAAACGATACCCATGTCGCCAACAAAACGTTTTGTAGTTCACATGTTAATAAACGAATTTTGTTGCGCCAACGAAACTTTGGTTGTCACAACCAAACTTTTTTTTCACTGTATCATCCTTCGGGTCATTGTTCGTATCATACTTCCGAATGTCGTTCGTGACATCCTACGGAACGTCGATCGAATCGTCGTTGTTATCGTTGTTCGTATCATCGTTAGCATGATCGATCGTATCGTTTTTCGTATCCTCGTGCCGTTCTTCGTAACGCCGTTCGTATCGTCGTTCACAACGTTGTTTGTATCGTCGTTAGCATTATCGTTCGTATCGTCGCTTATATCGACGTGTCGATTGTCGAACGTATCGTGGTTGGTTTCGTTGCTCGTAGCTTCGTTTGTATCGTCGTTACTACGTTCGTATCGGCGTGCGAACGGACGTTCGTAACAGTGTTCGTATGCTCGTTCGCATCGTCGCCTCGTATCGTCGTTTGGAACGTTGCTCATATGGTTCTTTTTATCTTTGTTCGTATCCTTGTCTATATCGTCGATCGTATATTCGTTTCATGGTATCATCGTGTAATCGTAAAATCGTATCATCGTGCATATCGTCGTTTGTATCGTCGTTCATTCGTTTGTAACGGCGTGCGAATGAACGTTCGTAACATTGTTCGTATGTTCGTTCACATCCTTGTTCGTATCGTCGATAGTATCTTCGCTTTGTACCATCGTTCGTATCGTTGATCTCATCATCGCTAATATCGTCGATCGTATTTTTCGTTGTATCCCCGTTTGTATCGTCGAACTTTTATTCGTTTATATCATCGTGCGTAATATGTGGTTTGAATCCTTGATCGTATCGATGTGAGTGTCATTCTTGTAGTGTCGCCCGTATCGTAGCGCTCATCGTTCGTATCGTTCGGATCATCCGCGTATCGTCGTTCGCATCGATATACGTGCCATCCTTCGTTTCGTTGCTTGTATTAACGTTCGGTTGATCTTTTGTGTAGATGTTAGTATAGCGTTTATATCGTAGTTTTCGTCGTCGTACATACCATTGTTCGTATCGTTCCAGTCGTCGTTAGCATCATCGGTGTTCGTTACGTTGTTACTATCGTCGTTTTGATCGTCGTTCGTATCGTCCAGCGTATCGCCATATGTACCATGTTTCACATCGTCAATCGTATCGTCGTTTGTATAACCGTTTCTACGATCTTTTTTATCATTGCTAGTATAGCTATAACGTTGACTGAAGATATATAAAGACGGTTCACCCTGGGTTATTTTGTGTGCCGAGCAAGTGGGCTCGAGTGGGCACGGGGGTGCAAACGATATTGACATTACCGACCGAAATTCACTAAATCATGCTGGCATACCGGAGCGGAAGATTCATTCCGGATGGTAAATGTTCGTAGTAGTTGATTTGCTGGTGCACTGTCTTACCATTGAATGCACATATATTTTCCAACAGATTGAACTGTTATTTCACTCTACATATGGTACCTACGTCGATAAAATGACGTACGACTTATTTCTAGAATTATTCTAAGCCATTCTTAGGTCCGTGTTCCCTAAATCGTAACAAGTATGCAATATTATTATATTCATTTTATGTTAAGAATTGCGAAGAAAAAGAAAAACGTTCTTTTTGACAAGATGAGACTACCCATAAGAGGATTTTTGGTAACTCGTAGTCGCTTTCGAGATGTTTTTTTTATTTCGCTATTATTATATCTACAATATCTGTCGACTATTTGTTCTTATTTCATCTATAAATAGGAGTTATCGCTCGTTCCGTTTTGTTCGGATCTTCGCTGGCCCACAAGCAGCTCTCACACTATGTATTTGCTATATCTATATCTACGCACACGCACACACACACTTTCATATATCGATCGGTTCGGTGACTTGTGCATGGATTTGATATAGCTGCCAAAGTTTTCTGTTTTCTCGAGCTCTCATCGGCTTGAAAAAGAGTCCGGATAGGTCCAGGTCCGCGAGGCGGTGCGCGGGTTGCCGGGCAGGCAGCGTGCGAAAGAGAGATTCCATAGATTTATTATACAGCGCGAGCACACTAGTTGTTATGCTTAAATATTATGCAGAAAAACTTGTTCTTGTCGATCACGTAATAATCTTAAATATGCACTGAATCCAGTAGATATTTTCTCATTGACTTCGTGCATCTCTATCTGACATAAACAATCGAAAACTATCGGTTCTAAAAGCTGATTTTCCTATATACATATATAAAAGCCTGTTTTTAAAAGCTTTTCTATGCCTAATTTTTTTCTCAAAAACCGTGGTAGTAGTTAAAAATCCTGAAAATACTTGATGCGATACATTGATAGGGACAAAAAAAATTAGAAAAATTTCAAAGTAATAATAGTATGAATTCAACGAGGGATTTTTTTTTTAGTAAGAATCCTAGCTGCATGGATCCTGGTTACGTGGAATTTCATACGACGTGGTCGGGTCCAATTTCATTCCTGAAAAAAAAAAAAACCATTTTGTGTTTCAGAAAACACAAAACTAGGTTTTTTTTAAACACAATATAGAATGAGGTTCCGCGTGGCCGGGATTCTTCCAAAATAAAAATTTTTATTGTGTTTAAGAAAACGCAAAACAAAGTTTTGATAAATTAACCCAAAAAACTTTGTCGTTAATCCAACCCCTGTCCAGATGAAAATGTTTCCTATAAATTGATTTTTTTTCCAGCTTATACATATTAAGTAATTAGTAAAAATGTGTAAATTGGAACATTTTTTCCCTGAAAAAATGGGCATAGATACGCTTCAAAGCTAGGCGTAAATATAATTCCTTCTTGAATTATAACTATGTTGTATCATAATTTTATGTAATTATTGAAAATCTCATTTTTTTATATCAACTATTTTTTGACTATTTGATTTTTAACCAACTAAAATGTATACATGTAAAAAGCAAAACGTCTCGCCCTATTAAAGTTAAGCCCCCGGGCACAAATGCGTCACAAAACGATGAAAATTTTCTATAAATCTTTTTTAAATACGGCACTAGAACGGCGGACAGGGATTGAAGCTGGATAGGGACTTAGGGAGCAGGTGCCGAGGTTTGACTGTAGTTACAAAGTTAACGGTTACAATGTTTACTTTGTAATATAGGCCAGTCAAATGGAAACTAAACTATAGGCCTGATATTCCACTAATTAATAACCAAGAGAAAAAATATTGACATTGTTTTACATAAAAACATACAACACACTTATCAGCATTTGTTTTCGGCATGATTGAACAATAATTTTACAATATTTAAGTGCAAGAAAAATGTAACTCCGACGCACTGACGTAGTAAACGTAGATATATACATTAGGGTGGTCGTTATTTGGGGTCAAAATTAATTTTACCCTTTCCGCCCCCTAAATCGGTTCGAAATACGTAAAAAGTAACGCTGTAATTTTATCAGATTTTTAAAAAAATGTTTAACCCTTGACCACGGAGGTTAAAGTTTTCCATTTAAAATACATGGGATTTTTCCGCATTTGCAGTCACTATTTTACTGTGGGCCTAAATATTTTTGTAAAATCTTGAAATTCTCACAAATTAGTTTACAGGCATGCTGCTACATGGAAAAAATTTCCCAAACCCCTACCCTCAAAATGTTGCATAACATCACCATGATAATTATAATTTTTTTTTTTTTTTTAATCTTTTATTTTTAATGTTTGTTATCTCAGAACTCCGTCATTTATGGACCGATTTGGAAAATTCTTTTTTCATTTGAAAGGATATACTTTCAGATTGGTCCCATAGAAATTTCATCAAAATCGGTTTGGTTTTTAAATCAAAGTAATTGAAAAAAATATTTTTGAAGTCGTTTTTTTATTAGTTATCACGGACTTTACTCACGGTGCAATCTCACTATCGGTCGGAAAATAATTCATATTTCCGGCGCAAGATGGTTTTGAAATTGAATCCACACGAAGAAATCGATGAATTGTTCCCCAAACGAATCCAGGTCAATTTGAAAGATATTGGTGGTTACTATGACAAAGAAATGGATCATTTCGTAACCCCTCAAACGCTCAACTTTTTCCGAAGGTTTGGAATTGATCACGAGTTTCTAAAGACTGATCCATCTGTTTGGAGTCAAAATGAAAATTACGCAATCGGTTTGAAAATCACAAAACAATTAACAGTGATTAACGACGCCGCGGAAAGAGGTGTTCGTCTGTTCACCGATTACAATGAAATACTCACACGGAACGAACAACAAAAACAGTTCATTTTACAAATTGTAAGTGAATATCGAAAAAATAATCCAGACGCAAAAAAGGAGACAATACTTAAGAATTTGTAACTCATTTAGAAAATTATTCTATTCTAAATACACGTATAAAAAAAAAACGAGGAAGCAAAATAAATGAAAAAAAAAAAAATTATAATTATCATGGTGATGTTATACAACATTTTGAGGGTAGGGGTTTGGGAATTTTTTTCCATGTAGCAGCATGCCTGTGAACTAATTTGTGAGAATTTCAAAATTTTACAAAAATATTTAGGCCCACAGTAAAATAGTGACTGCAAATGCGGAAAAATCCCATGTATTTTAAATGGAAAACTTTAACCTCCGTGGTCAAGGGTTAAACATTTTTTTAAAAATCTGATAAAATACAGCGTTACTTTTTACGTATTTCGAACCGATTTAGGGGGCGGAAAGGGTAAAATTAATTTTGACCCCAAATAACGACCACCCTAATATACATACAGCACAGCACCCCCGCGGTCGCTAGGACGCCTTTGTCCAACGCTTCGTTACACACGAACACACACACGCGCGCGCGCGCGCGCATACATCTATACATGCTTCGGATAAGTAGCTAATAATTGACATTATCGCCATTACTTTGGCAATCAAAAGGATTGGGCCCGCAATCCTGTTTTCTGTAGTAACGTGCTTATAGGAAGAGAGACAAGAATCAAACTACAGATAAATTATTATTATTATTATTATTATTATTAAATATTTTAATGTCTGGTCAAGAATAAATATTTGATTATTATAACGAAATGTTACATGAAAAAACTGAAATCTGTTCCTATCAAATAATATTTAAACATACCAATTCATATTTAGTTGTACACCAATCAAATATTCTATCGCGATCAGACATTAAGACATTTCATTGAGTCAATTGTATTTTTTTCTAAGTGTATATATTATTACTATTAATATCATTTGTAGGTCGTGAAAAAATAAAACTACTGGTTCTTGTATTCGATTTGTGCCAATTGCAGCGTTCAAGAGCGGCATCCTACGATTTACAATATGCATTCCGACGTTTATTATATAAACGTCGAATGGATCAGCCACCTTTATAATATTAATCGGACTTCGAATTGCGTTGTAAAAATAGTTGGTAGTGTGAATTATATGTCAACTTAACCAGGCTCTGACCCTCTCGCTTCCTTCGATCAGTTTCATAACTGTTGTTTCAATTAAATTGATTCCAAAAGTATATCTGTTTTTTTTTAATCTTAGCTACCCTTATACTCTAAAATAATCTGAACTCACAAAATATCATACGAAAACTGCCATTTATACATTTATAAAATAGGCACAATTTCGTGCACAAGTTCTACGTCAAAAACTAAAACTTTTGTTTGCAAAAAATCGTAGTAGGACTTTTTCCGATCAAATGTCATTTTTATCTTTTAAATTTTCATGATTTATCAAACCAATTTACATTTTATCACTACCTTAGTATTTCATTTCTAGTTTTCACGCTAACTATTTTGTCTTACGTGAAAAATTGTAACATGGAATACGAAAAATTAAACAATTTATCAATAATGTAAATTTTGTTTACGAAAAAGTATGTCAAGAATTAGACTAGAATTTGATGTAAAAATTTGTATAGAGGTTGTGTACTAAATTTTTATCTGTTTTTAAATGTAATTTTGGCAGTTTTCTATTGGTGTTTTTAAAAATGAGCAAATATGGGCATTAAGTATTTGCTCATATTGCCACTGCACAGCACTGCTGTCAGCTGTTATTTAGCATTTATTTATGTTTTGAACCATATTAAAATATTACGGTGCTTTTGAAGAGTAAGTGATAATGAAGAACAAATTGTCATTTATTTTAAATAAATCCTAAAAAACAGCTGGCAGCAGTACCATGCAGTGGCTACATGAGCAAATACTAAAATCGATTGTGGCGTGAAAAAATTTTTTGTGATTTTTTAATGGTGAAGGAAGGGAAAAATAACAGATAAAATCACAATGAATCAAAGTTAGAAAATATTAGTTTATTCTAATTTTTAATAAAAATTCAACAACAATGGACACTCTTCAGAGTAATTCAATTAGCACAAAAAAATTCAAAAAAGAAGAATTGTTTATTGTTAAAAACGGCCAGAAACACAATTTTATTTGATTACTTGCAAATAACGACTTCCGGTAGCATATATAGTGATATGTCGGGAGTTTGTATTTTTAGAGCATCAAAAACGAAGGGATATTCCTAAAGTTTTAACGTCTTGCGACAATTATGTAGGGCAAAATAAATCCCTGAATTACGAAAAGACGAAAATTAGGAAAAAAATTAGCAACAATATATAAATGCCCACCAAAAATTGGAATTGTGAGAAAAATATTTTGAGCAACATGGAATCTCTTCTTTGGATTGTTCTATTACATTAAAAAAATCTACCGATTTTTTCATACCAATTAACATAGGCAGACTGAATTTAACATCTAAAGTGGGTTTTTTGAATTTTCGTGCAGATATCAGATCGAGCAGTTTTTCCCTTTTCTTTGGGCCGCTCTCACGGCTAAATTAAAATAGATAGAAAGGTGCTGCCAATGACTTCTTCATACAAAATTGTGTGCTCTACGCTCTACAAGCCGTGGAAGTCTCAGACGCGAAAAATCTTGGCTTTTGACGATTTTTAATTTTTTTTTTGCAAAAACGTGTGGATGCTACAATCCCAACAACTCAAGATCCTTATTATGTACATCGTCGTTTTCATATTTTTCCACTTGGTTATTAATGACTGGAATTTAAATACAGAATTTGACTGGCCTAATATTCTTACTGATGAGCGAATATTCCTCTGTTATGAAAATGTTGCTACTGATTGTGAGTCGGTACAAACAGAAGTGAGTTCGAAGATATGTCCGATTTCTGAATAATCTACGCGACTCTCAACAATCGTGGCAACTACATATAGCGGTCGATAACTGCCGTGACGCTTGAAACTGTTTTATCTTATTGCAGACTGCGGTACCAAAATTACTGAGATGTCGCTAGCTCAGGACGCAGTTTAGCTGGCACACGAAGTCCCATAAGGCGAACCGTCTTTATATATCTTCAGTCAACGGCTATGATAATGTCGTTCCCGTCGTCGGACGTATCATTGCTTGTATCGTTGTTCGGAATGTCCATCGTATTGTCGTTTATACGTTCGTAACGTGCGTAACATTGTTAGTATGCTGGTTCGCATCCTCGTTCGTATCGTCGATAGAATCGTCACTTTGTATCGTCGTATGTATCGTCGATCGTAGCATCACTAATATCCTCGTTTGAACCGTCGATCATACCGTTCGTTCGACCCGACGTTATTATCATCGTACGTATCATCCTTTCGAACGTCGTTCGTACCGTTGTTCGTATTATCATTCGGAACGTCGTTCGTATCGTTGTTCGTATCATCCTTCCGAAACGTCGTTCGTATCATCCTACGCAATGTCGTTCGTATCGTCGATTGCATCATCGGTGGTATCCTTTTTCGTATCTGCATTCGCATCGTCGTTTGTATCGTCTCGTTTATCGTTGTCCCTGTTCGCATCGTTCTCCGTAACGCCGTTCGTATCGTCGTTAATATCGTTGTTCGTATCGTCTTTCGTACAATCGCTCGAGTCGTCGCTTATATCGACGCGTGGATAGCCGAACGAATCGTCGTTCGTATGTTTGATCGTATCATCGCTAATATCGTTGATCGTATTCTTCTTCGTATCCGTGCCTAATGTCGTTCGGATCGATGTTCGTGTCATGATCGGCGTTCGATCGTAGTGCATTGTCGTGGATTTTAAAGATCGAATTTTTAAAAAGAGGAATAAACGAAATATTCATACAGTCTCGATTCGCGTAAAAAGACGTAGCAAGTATAAAATATATGCGCACCGAGGTTTAGATCGTGAGGAAACGACCAGGAATTGGAGCTGTGTTGGTTCGTTTAAAAAATCATATATTGAAATGTTTCTTACCTGATTCGAGCGTGAGGCGTAGAGGGTTGAAGCTTCAATCAAGCGTGATTATTTCAGGTGGCGGGTGCTTTTCGTATGTTGACTGGTGTACCCGATGATGATTCCCGACCGTCTTGTACGTAGGAGGTGACGTTCGATGATCGACGATGGTAACGCGTGTATTAATTCGCACGTTTGCAATTATCCGAATGTTTGGTTTTGATTTATCCGTCATTATTTCGATTGAATGGTTGTACCACCACACGCGACAAAATGTTTGAAAGTCTGTTATTTTGAGATCACGATTCTGAAGCTAATTGTGCCCGCGTTTAATAAAAGATTCTCCGTTCAATATGACGTTCGCGAAACTTTTTACCGCCGGGACGTTTGCCCATTCAAATAAAAATATGGGATTATGACAATCCTTGAAATTCGTATTAAAACAGTTTCGAGTATTAATTATTCGAATAAATCTTACCGTGCTACCGTGAGCACACTACATCTGTGAGGGAACTTCAGGATGGTTGACGAATAGACGTGGAATGGGGTGCACACTTGAGGTCGAAGGAAAGTATTGATGCGGAATGGAGGAACACTCGTGTATCACCAAACTGTCACAATACGATTCCAAAGTTGAAGTGAACCGCAAGAGTTCTAGGTAAAATGAATAAACACGAATTCCGAATGATACTTGAATATATTGTGACAATTTAAAACTTAGATTATTGATTGATTATTATTACACGAAAAATCTCTCACGATACAATCTTATATCGGTACTGCGACCGCCTTTCAGCGCAGGTTGTACGTGGCTCGATAAAAATACAAAATTACTTGAAATATTACTAATTAAGGGCCTTCTGACTGACCCTTGCAAGCAAAGAGCAATGTATAATGACTCGAGGTGTAACTATTCGCAGGAGTAACCATTCAGCGCGACGATCAGTGACGAACTGACTCTTCCGACTCGTTCACGACGACTCCGACTCTCTGTATTGTGCTCTGGTATATATAGGTATATGCTCTGTGCTCGTGATGGGGCGAGTGACGCGCTATCGCTGTCTCTCTCTTACTGCGCGTGGCATAGTATATAAGATTAAAATATAAGAATATCGAGTGTATGTAAATATCACATTTCATGCAGTGATCTTTTGGAGTTCGTACTTTGAGGAACGCCATATGTACCGATGCATATCTGTAGGTGTCGATGAATAATTTTGGAGCCTCGCCGCTTTATTTACAGTCCGATTCTAATCCGTCTAATCAGTCCGAGGCTAATTGATTCTCGGTGTTCTTGTACTTTTACACTGCGTTTACTGATACGTAGTTCTAATCTGTGTATGACTTTACTTGTATATTCTTGACTGTGAATAATACTGTATATAATGCAATGGTGAAAAATAAATGCTATGAAAGAAAAGATACGTGCTGCTTGGCTACGATTCGTTTGTGTATATATGTATGTATATTTATATATGATTACATTACTCCTCGCTCTAAGCGTGAGGCGCGGATGTGACTTCATCATGCACTATAGGTCGGATCAAAAGAAGCTTGCTACAGCAAGTTACAAGAGAATAATAATAATGTTGCTTTTGAATAAAAGATCGTATAGCTTCCTTCAAGAGATGATGAATGTATATATATATATATAGTGAATAAGATATACACATATGCATATAGTGCCTTTTGAGAATACGTGTACATAATAGCACATGTGTTTAATAGTATATATATCTCTCTATAATATACAGATATATCGCCGCCGCCGCCGCCGCCGCTGTTTCAGGATTTGAGCATATACCGGGTGTCCAATTTATGAAAGATGACCAACCCAAACCCAAACCCAAACCCAAACCTAAGTGAGGGCGCGTAGCGCCCTACGCACCCCTAGTATATCTCTCTATAATATAAAGATATATCGCCGCTGCCGCCGCCGCCGCCGCGGCCTTCGCCACCGCTGTTTCAGGAATTGAGCTTATACCGGGTGTCCAATTTGAAAAGGATGACCAACCCAAACCCAAACCGAAACCCAAACCCAAACCTGAGTGAGGGCGCGTAGCGCCCTACGCACCCCTTGTATATATATAATCATAATATAGATAGTTTCAATCACAGGTATCGTTTGAAATATATATATATAATATAGGTGAGGTTCAAAAGTTGATTTGAGTAATTTTACGTGGGTTGATCCCAGGACGTAACACGTAACAAAACCTTTATGAACACCGCAACCCGTGCCGGTTACACACGCTATCGGCTTCTAACCAAACGGTATACTTGTCGGAATAAAACGTTTGCGCAACCGAACGTTACGTTCGCCCAACAAATTTGTCACGACGGCAACACTAGGAGCATCTTTGGTATCGCGTGGTGTGCAACAATCGTTCTACGACCGCGTGAATGCTTCAAGTGTGCATGTATATGATGATAATATATTTTTTCAAGTCAACAGTGATATTAAAAAAAATCTAAAAAATGAAAAAATCTTGGCTCATCTGTTATTTTTCAATCTAACAAAGCATCTGCGCGAAAAATCTGCTGGAAGGTTTTTGAGGTTATGTTGATCCTTAGCCTCGCCTCAAACATTTTGTCATAAAATTCAGAACTTTTTTCACGGCTAAAGCTTCCTCGGTGCTCTGTGAGAAAGCATTTTAAAAGTTCATTAGATATTCACAATATTATAGCGGAGAGCATTGATAATGCACTATACTATATATATTACTGCAACAAAAATGATTTGCTCTGTATGCAAAATATGTTTGTTGCTGCAACAAAATTGCTTCGTTCTACATACATAAAATATAGCGTTTCGAACGGCAATGTTTTGTTGAGCCAACAAAATATATATGTCCGTTCAACAAAATCGTTTGGTTAAGGTAACTAAATCATTCCATAGCGTAATCAAACGTTTCCTTGCAGCAACAAAATGTGTTAAACAAAACGATACCCATGTCGCCAACAAAACGTTTTGTAGTTCACATGTTAATAAACGAATTTTGTTGCGCCAACGAAACTTTGGTTGTCACAACCAAACTTTTTTTTCACTGTATCATCCTTCGGGTCATTGTTCGTATCATACTTCCGAATGTCGTTCGTGACATCCTACGGAACGTCGATCGAATCGTCGTTGTTATCGTTGTTCGTATCATCGTTAGCATGATCGATCGTATCGTTTTTCGTATCCTCGTGCCGTTCTTCGTAACGCCGTTCGTATCGTCGTTCACAACGTTGTTTGTATCGTCGTTAGCATTATCGTTCGTATCGTCGCTTATATCGACGTGTCGATTGTCGAACGTATCGTGGTTGGTTTCGTTGCTCGTAGCTTCGTTTGTATCGTCGTTACTACGTTCGTATCGGCGTGCGAACGGACGTTCGTAACAGTGTTCGTATGCTCGTTCGCATCGTCGCCTCGTATCGTCGTTTGGAACGTTGCTCATATGGTTCTTTTTATCTTTGTTCGTATCCTTGTCTATATCGTCGATCGTATATTCGTTTCATGGTATCATCGTGTAATCGTAAAATCGTATCATCGTGCATATCGTCGTTTGTATCGTCGTTCATTCGTTTGTAACGGCGTGCGAATGAACGTTCGTAACATTGTTCGTATGTTCGTTCACATCCTTGTTCGTATCGTCGATAGTATCTTCGCTTTGTACCATCGTTCGTATCGTTGATCTCATCATCGCTAATATCGTCGATCGTATTTTTCGTTGTATCCCCGTTTGTATCGTCGAACTTTTATTCGTTTATATCATCGTGCGTAATATGTGGTTTGAATCCTTGATCGTATCGATGTGAGTGTCATTCTTGTAGTGTCGCCCGTATCGTAGCGCTCATCGTTCGTATCGTTCGGATCATCCGCGTATCGTCGTTCGCATCGATATACGTGCCATCCTTCGTTTCGTTGCTTGTATTAACGTTCGGTTGATCTTTTGTATAGATGTTAGTATAGCGTTTATATCGTAGTTTTCGTCGTCGTACATACCATTGTTCGTATCGTTCCAGTCGTCGTTAGCATCATCGGTGTTCGTTACGTTGTTACTATCGTCGTTTTGATCGTCGTTCGTATCGTCCAGCGTATCGCCATATGTACCATGTTTCACATCGTCAATCGTATCGTCGTTTGTATAACCGTTTCTACGATCTTTTTTATCATTGCTAGTATAGCTATAATAATGTCGTTCCCGTCGTCGGACGTATCATTGCTTGTATCGTTGTTCGGAATGTCCATCGTATTGTCGTTTATACGTTCGTAACGTGCGTAACATTGTTAGTATGCTGGTTCGCATCCTCGTTCGTATCGTCGATAGAATCGTCACTTTGTATCGTCGTATGTATCGTCGATCGTAGCATCACTAATATCCTCGTTTGAACCGTCGATCATACCGTTCGTTCGACCCGACGTTATTATCATCGTACGTATCATCCTTTCGAACGTCGTTCGTACCGTTGTTCGTATTATCATTCGGAACGTCGTTCGTATCGTTGTTCGTATCATCCTTCCGAAACGTCGTTCGTATCATCCTACGCAATGTCGTTCGTATCGTCGATTGCATCATCGGTGGTATCCTTTTTCGTATCTGCATTCGCATCGTCGTTTGTATCGTCTCGTTTATCGTTGTCCCTGTTCGCATCGTTCTCCGTAACGCCGTTCGTATCGTCGTTAATATCGTTGTTCGTATCGTCTTTCGTACAATCGCTCGAGTCGTCGCTTATATCGACGCGTGGATAGCCGAACGAATCGTCGTTCGTATGTTTGATCGTATCATCGCTAATATCGTTGATCGTATTCTTCTTCGTATCCGTGCCTAATGTCGTTCGGATCGATGTTCGTGTCATGATCGGCGTTCGATCGTAGTGCATTGTCGTGGATTTTAAAGATCGAATTTTTAAAAAGAGGAATAAACGAAATATTCATACAGTCTCGATTCGCGTAAAAAGACGTAGCAAGTATAAAATATATGCGCACCGAGGTTTAGATCGTGAGGAAACGACCAGGAATTGGAGCTGTGTTGGTTCGTTTAAAAAATCATATATTGAAATGTTTCTTACCTGATTCGAGCGTGAGGCGTAGAGGGTTGAAGCTTCAATCAAGCGTGATTATTTCAGGTGGCGGGTGCTTTTCGTATGTTGACTGGTGTACCCGATGATGATCCCCGACCGTCTTGTACGTAGGAGGTGACGTTCGATGATCGACGATGGTAACGCGTGTATTAATTCGCACGTTTGCAATTATCCGAATGTTTGGTTTTGATTTATCCGTCATTATTTCGATTGAATGGTTGTACCACCACACGCGACAAAATGTTTGAAAGTCTGTTATTTTGAGATCACGATTCTGAAGCTAATTGTGCCCGCGTTTAATAAAAGATTCTCCGTTCAATATGACGTTCGCGAAACTTTTTACCGCCGGGACGTTTGCCCATTCAAATAAAAATATGGGATTATGACAATCCTTGAAATTCGTATTAAAACAGTTTCGAGTATTGATTATTCGAATAAATCTTACCGTGCTACCGTGAGCACACTACCTCTGTGAGGGAACTTCAGGATGGTTGACCAATAGACGTGGAATGGGGTGCACACTTGCGGTCGAAGGAAAGTATTGATGCGGAATGGAGGAACACTCGTGTATCACCAAACTGTCACAATACGATTCCAAAGTTGAAGTGAACCGCAAGAGTTCTAGGTAAAATGAATAAACACGAATTCCGAATGATACTTGAATATATTGTGACAATTTAAAACTTAGATTATTGATTGATTATTATTACACGAAAAATCTCTCACGATACAATCTTATATCGGTACTGCGACCGCCTTTCAGCGCAGGTTGTACGTGGCTCGATAAAAATACAAAATTACTTGAAATATTACTAATTAAGGGCCTTCTGACTGACCCTTGCAAGCAAAGAGCAATGTATAATGACTCGAGGTGTAACTATTCGCAGGAGTAACCATTCAGCGCGACGATCAGTGACGAACTGACTCTTCCGACTCGTTCACGACGACTCCGACTCTCTGTATTGTGCTCTGGTATATATAGGTATATGCTCTGTGCTCGTGATGGGGCGAGTGACGCGCTATCGCTGTCTCTCCCTTACTGCGCGTGGCATAGTATATAAGATTAAAATATAAGAATATCGAGTGTATGTAAATATCACATTTCATGCAGTGATCTTTTGGAGTTCGTACTTTGAGGAACGCCATATGTA
Organism: Rhorus exstirpatorius; assembly: GCA_963564615.1. Classification (NCBI taxonomy): domain Eukaryota; kingdom Metazoa; phylum Arthropoda; class Insecta; order Hymenoptera; family Ichneumonidae; genus Rhorus; species Rhorus exstirpatorius. The sequence goes on from OY751313.1 coordinate 25,392,242, forward strand.
CCGATGCATATCTGTAGGTGTCGATGAATAATTTTGGAGCCTCGCCGCTTTATTTACAGTCCGATTCTAATCCGTCTAATCAGTCCGAGGCTAATTGATTCTCGGTGTTCTTGTACTTTTACACTGCGTTCACTGATACGTAGTTCTAATCTGTGTATGACTTTACTTGTATATTCTTGACTGTGAATAATACTGTATATAATGCAATGGTGAAAAATAAATGCTATGAAAGAAAAGATACGTGCTGCTTGGCTACGATTCGTTTGTGTACATATGTATGTATATTTATATATGATTACATTACTCCTCGCTCTAAGCGTGAGGCGCGGATGTGACTTCATCATGCACTATAGGTCGGATCAAAAGAAGCTTGCTACAGCAAGTTACAAGAGAATAATAATCATGTTGCTTTTGAATAAAAGATCGTGTAGCTTCCTTCAAGAGATGATGAATGTATATATATATATAGTGAATAAGATATACACATATGCATATAGTGCCTTTTGAGAATACGTGTACATAATAGCACATGTGTTTAATAGTATATATATCTCTCTATAATATACAGATATATCGCCGCCGCCGCCGCCGCCGCTGTTTCAGGATTTGAGCATATACCGGGTGTCCAATTTATGAAAGATGACCAACCCAAACCCAAACCCAAACCCAAACCTAAGTAAGGGCGCGTAGCGCCCTACGCACCCCTAGTATATCTCTCTATAATATAAAGATATATCGCCGCTGCCGCCGCCGCCGTCGCGGCCTTCGCCACCGCTGTTTCAGGAATTGAGCTTATACCGGGTGTCCAATTTAAAAAGGATGACCAACCCAAACCCAAACCCAAACCCAAACCCAAACCTGAGTGAGGGCGCGTAGCGCCCTACGCACCCCTTGTATACATATAATCATAATATAGATAGTTTCAATCACAGGTATCGTTTGAAATATATATATAATATAGGTGAGGTTCAAAAGTTGATTTGAGTAATTTTACGTGGGTTGATCCCAGGACGTAACACGTAACAAAACCTTTATGAACACCGCAACCCGTGCCGGTTACACACGCTATCGGCTTCTAACCAAACGGTATACTTGTCGGAATAAAACGTTTGCGCAACCGAACGTTACGTTCGCCCAACAAATTTGTCACGACGGCAACACTAGGAGCATCTTTGGTATTGCGTGGTGTGCAACAATCGTTCTACGACCGCGTGAATGCTTCGAGTGTGCATGTATATGGTGATAATATATTTTTTCAAGTCAACAGTGATATTAAAAAAAATCTAAAAAATGAAAAAATCTTGGCTCATCTGTTATTTTTCAATCTAACAAAGCATCTGCGCGAAAAATCTGCTGGAAGGTTTTTGAGGTTATGTTGATCCTTAGCCTCGCCTCAAACATTTTGTCATAAAATTCTGAACTTTTTTCACGGATAAAGCTTCCTCGATGCTCTGTGAGAAAGCATTTTAAAAGTTCATTAGATATTCACAATATTATAGCGGAGAGCATTGATAATGCACTATACTATATATATTACTGCAACAAAAATGATTTGCTCTGTATGCAAAATATGTTTGTTGCTGCAACAAAATTGCTTCGTTCTACATACATAAAATATAGCGTTTCGAACGGCAATGTTTTGTTGAGCCAACAAAATATATATGTCCGTTCAACAAAATCGTTTGGTTAAGGTAACTAAATCATTCCATAGCGTAATCAAACGTTTCCTTGCAGAAACAAAATGTGTTAAACAAAACGATACCCATGTCGCCAACAAAAAGTTTTGTAGTTCACATGTTAATAAACGAATTTTGTTGCGCCAACGAAACTTTGGTTGTCACAACCAAACTTTTTTTTCACTGTATCATCCTTCGGGTCATTGTTCGTATCATACTTCCGAATGTCGTTCGTGACATCCTACGGAACGTCGATCGAATCGTCGTTGTTATCGTTGTTCGAATCATCGTTAGCATGATCGATCGTATCGTTTTTCGTATCCTCGTGCCGTTCTTCGTAACGCCGTTCGTATCGTCGTTCACAACGTTGTTTGTATCGTCGTTAGCATTATCGTTCGTATCGTCGCTTATATCGACGTGTCGATTGTCGAACGTATCGTGGTTGGTTTCGTTGCTCGTAGCTTCGTTTGTATCGTCGTTACTACGTTCGTATCGGCGTGCGAACGGACGTTCGTAACAGTGTTCGTATGCTCGTTCGCATCGTCGCCTCGTATCGTCGTTTGGAACGTTGCTCATATGGTTCTTTTTATCTTTGTTCGTATCCTTGTCTATATCGTCGATCGTATATTCGTTTCATGGTATCATCGTGTAATCGTAAAATCGTATCGTGTCGTGCATATCGTCGTTTGTATCGTCGTTCATTCGTTTGTAACGGCGTGCGAATGAACGTTCGTAACATTGTTCGTATGTTCGTTCACATCCTTGTTCGTATCGTCGATAGTATCTTCGCTTTGTACCATCGTTCGTATCGTTGATCTCATCATCGCTAATATCGTCGATCGTATTTTTCGTTGTATCCCCGTTTGTATCGTCGAACTCGTTTATATCATCGTCGTTCGTTGTATCCCCGTTTGTATCGTCGAATTCGTTTATATCATCGTGCGTAATATGTGGTTTGAATCCTTGATCGTATCGATGTGAGTGTCATTCTTGTAGTGTCGCCCGTATCGTAGCGCTCATCGTTCGTATCGTTCGGATCATCCGCGTATCGTCGTTCGCATCGATATACGTGCCATCCTTCGTTTCGTTGCTTGTATTAACGTTCGGTTGATCTTTTGTATAGATGTTAGTATAGCGTTTATATCGTAGTTTTCGTCGTCGTACATACCATTGTTCGTATCGTTCCAGTCGTCGTTAGCATCATCGGTGTTCGTTACGTTGTTACTATCGTCGTTTTGATCGTCGTTCGTATCGTCCAGCGTATCGCCATATGTACCATGTTTCACATCGTCAATCGTATCGTCGTTTGTATAACCGTTTCTACGATCTTTTTTATCATTGCTAGTATAGCTATAATAATGTCGTTCCCGTCGTCGGACGTATCATTGCTTGTATCGTTGTTCGGAATGTCCATCGTATTGTCGTTTATACGTTCGTAACGTGCGTAACATTGTTAGTATGCTGGTTCGCATCCTCGTTCGTATCGTCGATAGAATCGTCACTTTGTATCGTCGTATGTATCGTCGATCGTAGCATCACTAATATCCTCGTTTGAACCGTCGATCATACCGTTCGTTCGACCCGACGTTATTATCATCGTACGTATCATCCTTTCGAACGTTGTTCGTACCGTTGTTCGTATTATCATTCGGAACGTCGTTCGTATCGTTGTTCGTATCATCCTTCCGAAACGTCGTTCGTATCATCCTACGCAATGTCGTTCGTATCGTCGATTGCATCATCGGTGGTATCCTTTTTCGTATCTGCATTCGCATCGTCGTTTGTATCGTCTCGTTTATCGTTGTCCCTGTTCGCATCGTTCTCCGTAACGCCGTTCGTATCGTCGTTAATATCGTTGTTCGTATCGTCTTTCGTACAATCGCTCGAGTCGTCGCTTATATCGACGCGTGGATAGCCGAACGAATCGTCGTTCGTATGTTTGATCGTATCATCGCTAATATCGTTGATCGTATTCTTCTTCGTATCCGTGCCTAATGTCGTTCGGATCGATGTTCGTGTCATGATCGGCGTTCGATCGTAGTGCATTGTCGTGGATTTTAAAGATCGAATTTTTAAAAAGAGGAATAAACGAAATATTCATACAGTCTCGATTCGCGTAAAAAGACGTAGCAAGTATAAAATATATGCGCACCGAGGTTTAGATCGTGAGGAAACGACCAGGAATTGGAGCTGTGTTGGTTCGTTTAAAAAATCATATATTGAAATGTTTCTTACCTGATTCGAGCGTGAGGCGTAGAGGGTTGAAGCTTCAATCAAGCGTGATTATTTCAGGTGGCGGGTGCTTTTCGTATGTTGACTGGTGTACCCGATGATGATCCCCGACCGTCTTGTACGTAGGAGGTGACGTTCGATGATCGACGATGGTAACGCGTGTATTAATTCGCACGTTTGCAATTATCCGAATGTTTGGTTTTGATTTATCCGTCATTATTTCGATTGAATGGTTGTACCACCACACGCGACAAAATGTTTGAAAGTCTGTTATTTTGAGATCACGATTCTGAAGCTAATTGTGCCCGCGTTTAATAAAAGATTCTCCGTTCAATATGACGTTCGCGAAACTTTTTACCGCCGGGACGTTTGCCCATTCAAATAAAAATATGGGATTATGACAATCCTTGAAATTCGTATTAAAACAGTTTCGAGTATTGATTATTCGAATAAATCTTACCGTGCTACCGTGAGCACACTACCTCTGTGAGGGAACTTCAGGATGGTTGACCAATAGACGTGGAATGGGGTGCACACTTGCGGTCGAAGGAAAGTATTGATGCGGAATGGAGGAACACTCGTGTATCACCAAACTGTCACAATACGATTCCAAAGTTGAAGTGAACCGCAAGAGTTCTAGGTAAAATGAATAAACACGAATTCCGAATGATACTTGAATATATTGTGACAATTTAAAACTTAGATTATTGATTGATTATTATTACACGAAAAATCTCTCACGATACAATCTTATATCGGTACTGCGACCGCCTTTCAGCGCAGGTTGTACGTGGCTCGATAAAAATACAAAATTACTTGAAATATTACTAATTAAGGGCCTTCTGACTGACCCTTGCAAGCAAAGAGCAATGTATAATGACTCGAGGTGTAACTATTCGCAGGAGTAACCATTCAGCGCGACGATCAGTGACGAACTGACTCTTCCGACTCGTTCACGACGACTCCGACTCTCTGTATTGTGCTCTGGTATATATAGGTATATGCTCTGTGCTCGTGATGGGGCGAGTGACGCGCTATCGCTGTCTCTCCCTTACTGCGCGTGGCATAGTATATAAGATTAAAATATAAGAATATCGAGTGTATGTAAATATCACATTTCATGCAGTGATCTTTTGGAGTTCGTACTTTGAGGAACGCCATATGTACCGATGCATATCTGTAGGTGTCGATGAATAATTTTGGAGCCTCGCCGCTTTATTTACAGTCCGATTCTAATCCGTCTAATCAGTCCGAGGCTAATTGATTCTCGGTGTTCTTGTACTTTTACACTGCGTTCACTGATACGTAGTTCTAATCTGTGTATGACTTTACTTGTATATTCTTGACTGTGAATAATACTGTATATAATGCAATGGTGAAAAATAAATGCTATGAAAGAAAAGATACGTGCTGCTTGGCTACGATTCGTTTGTGTACATATGTATGTATATTTATATATGATTACATTACTCCTCGCTCTAAGCGTGAGGCGCGGATGTGACTTCATCATGCACTATAGGTCGGATCAAAAGAAGCTTGCTACAGCAAGTTACAAGAGAATAATAATCATGTTGCTTTTGAATAAAAGATCGTGTAGCTTCCTTCAAGAGATGATGAATGTATATATATATATAGTGAATGAGATATACACATATGCATATAGTGCCTTTTGAGAATACGTGTACATAATAGCACATGTGTTTAATAGTATATATATCTCTCTATAATATACAGATATATCGCCGCCGCCGCCGCCGCCGCTGTTTCAGGATTTGAGCATATACCGGGTGTCCAATTTATGAAAGATGACCAACCCAAACCCAAACCCAAACCCAAACCTAAGTAAGGGCGCGTAGCGCCCTACGCACCCCTAGTATATCTCTCTATAATATAAAGATATATCGCCGCTGCCGCCGCCGCCGTCGCGGCCTTCGCCACCGCTGTTTCAGGAATTGAGCTTATACCGGGTGTCCAATTTAAAAAGGATGACCAACCCAAACCCAAACCCAAACCCAAACCCAAACCTGAGTGAGGGCGCGTAGCGCCCTACGCACCCCTTGTATACATATAATCATAATATAGATAGTTTCAATCACAGGTATCGTTTGAAATATATATATAATATAGGTGAGGTTCAAAAGTTGATTTGAGTAATTTTACGTGGGTTGATCCCAGGACGTAACACGTAACAAAACCTTTATGAACACCGCAACCCGTGCCGGTTACACACGCTATCGGCTTCTAACCAAACGGTATACTTGTCGGAATAAAACGTTTGCGCAACCGAACGTTACGTTCGCCCAACAAATTTGTCACGACGGCAACACTAGGAGCATCTTTGGTATTGCGTGGTGTGCAACAATCGTTCTACGACCGCGTGAATGCTTCGAGTGTGCATGTATATGGTGATAATATATTTTTTCAAGTCAACAGTGATATTAAAAAAAATCTAAAAAATGAAAAAATCTTGGCTCATCTGTTATTTTTCAATCTAACAAAGCATCTGCGCGAAAAATCTGCTGGAAGGTTTTTGAGGTTATGTTGATCCTTAGCCTCGCCTCAAACATTTTGTCATAAAATTCTGAACTTTTTTCACGGATAAAGCTTCCTCGATGCTCTGTGAGAAAGCATTTTAAAAGTTCATTAGATATTCACAATATTATAGCGGAGAGCATTGATAATGCACTATACTATATATATTACTGCAACAAAAATGATTTGCTCTGTATGCAAAATATGTTTGTTGCTGCAACAAAATTGCTTCGTTCTACATACATAAAATATAGCGTTTCGAACGGCAATGTTTTGTTGAGCCAACAAAATATATATGTCCGTTCAACAAAATCGTTTGGTTAAGGTAACTAAATCATTCCATAGCGTAATCAAACGTTTCCTTGCAGAAACAAAATGTGTTAAACAAAACGATACCCATGTCGCCAACAAAAAGTTTTGTAGTTCACATGTTAATAAACGAATTTTGTTGCGCCAACGAAACTTTGGTTGTCACAACCAAACTTTTTTTTCACTGTATCATCCTTCGGGTCATTGTTCGTATCATACTTCCGAATGTCGTTCGTGACATCCTACGGAACGTCGATCGAATCGTCGTTGTTATCGTTGTTCGAATCATCGTTAGCATGATCGATCGTATCGTTTTTCGTATCCTCGTGCCGTTCTTCGTAACGCCGTTCGTATCGTCGTTTACAACGTTGTTTGTATCGTCGTTAGCATTATCGTTCGTATCGTCGCTTATATCGACGTGTCGATTGTCGAACGTATCGTGGTTGGTTTCGTTGCTCGTAGCTTCGTTTGTATCGTCGTTACTACGTTCGTATCGGCGTGCGAACGGACGTTCGTAACAGTGTTCGTATGCTCGTTCGCATCGTCGCCTCGTATCGTCGTTTGGAACGTTGCTCATATGGTTCTTTTTATCTTTGTTCGTATCCTTGTCTATATCGTCGATCGTATATTCGTTTCATGGTATCATCGTGTAATCGTAAAATCGTATCGTGTCGTGCATATCGTCGTTTGTATCGTCGTTCATTCGTTTGTAACGGCGTGCGAATGAACGTTCGTAACATTGTTCGTATGTTCGTTCACATCCTTGTTCGTATCGTCGATAGTATCTTCGCTTTGTACCATCGTTCGTATCGTTGATCTCATCATCGCTAATATCGTCGATCGTATTTTTCGTTGTATCCCCGTTTGTATCGTCGAACTCGTTTATATCATCGTCGTTCGTTGTATCCCCGTTTGTATCGTCGAATTCGTTTATATCATCGTGCGTAATATGTGGTTTGAATCCTTGATCGTATCGATGTGAGTGTCATTCTTGTAGTGTCGCCCGTATCGTAGCGCTCATCGTTCGTATCGTTCGGATCATCCGCGTATCGTCGTTCGCATCGATATACGTGCCATCCTTCGTTTCGTTGCTTGTATTAACGTTCGGTTGATCTTTTGTATAGATGTTAGTATAGCGTTTATATCGTAGTTTTCGTCGTCGTACATACCATTGTTCGTATCGTTCCAGTCGTCGTTAGCATCATCGGTGTTCGTTACGTTGTTACTATCGTCGTTTCGATCGTCGTTCGTATCGTCCAGCGTATCGCCATATGTACCATGTTTCACATCGTCAATCGTATCGTCGTTTGTATAACCGTTTCTACGATCTTTTTTATCATTGCTAGTATAGCTATAATAATGTCGTTCCCGTCGTCGGACGTATCATTGCTTGTATCGTTGTTCGGAATGTCCATCGTATTGTCGTTTATACGTTCGTAACGTGCGTAACATTGTTAGTATGCTGGTTCGCATCCTCGTTCGTATCGTCGATAGAATCGTCACTTTGTATCGTCGTATGTATCGTCGATCGTAGCATCACTAATATCCTCGTTTGAACCGTCGATCATACCGTTCGTTCGACCCGACGTTATTATCATCGTACGTATCATCCTTTCGAACGTCGTTCGTACCGTTGTTCGTATTATCATTCGGAACGTCGTTCGTATCGTTGTTCGTATCATCCTTCCGAAACGTCGTTCGTATCATCCTACGCAATGTCGTTCGTATCGTCGATTGCATCATCGGTGGTATCCTTTTTCGTATCTGCATTCGCATCGTCGTTTGTATCGTCTCGTTTATCGTTGTCCCTGTTCGCATCGTTCTCCGTAACGCCGTTCGTATCGTCGTTAATATCGTTGTTCGTATCGTCTTTCGTACAATCGCTCGAGTCGTCGCTTATATCGACGCGTGGATAGCCGAACGAATCGTCGTTCGTATGTTTGATCGTATCATCGCTAATATCGTTGATCGTATTCTTCTTCGTATCCGTGCCTAATGTCGTTCGGATCGATGTTCGTGTCATGATCGGCGTTCGATCGTAGTGCATTGTCGTGGATTTTAAAGATCGAATTTTTAAAAAGAGGAATAAACGAAATATTCATACAGTCTCGATTCGCGTAAAAAGACGTAGCAAGTATAAAATATATGCGCACCGAGGTTTAGATCGTGAGGAAACGACCAGGAATTGGAGCTGTGTTGGTTCGTTTAAAAAATCATATATTGAAATGTTTCTTACCTGATTCGAGCGTGAGGCGTAGAGGGTTGAAGCTTCAATCAAGCGTGATTATTTCAGGTGGCGGGTGCTTTTCGTATGTTGACTGGTGTACCCGATGATGATCCCCGACCGTCTTGTACGTAGGAGGTGACGTTCGATGATCGACGATGGTAACGCGTGTATTAATTCGCACGTTTGCAATTATCCGAATGTTTGGTTTTGATTTATCCGTCATTATTTCGATTGAATGGTTGTACCACCACACGCGACAAAATGTTTGAAAGTCTGTTATTTTGAGATCACGATTCTGAAGCTAATTGTGCCCGCGTTTAATAAAAGATTCTCCGTTCAATATGACGTTCGCGAAACTTTTTACCGCCGGGACGTTTGCCCATTCAAATAAAAATATGGGATTATGACAATCCTTGAAATTCGTATTAAAACAGTTTCGAGTATTAATTATTCGAATAAATCTTACCGTGCTACCGTGAGCACACTACCTCTGTGAGGGAACTTCAGGATGGTTGACCAATAGACGTGGAATGGGGTGCACACTTGCGGTCGAAGGAAAGTATTGAGGCGGAATGGAGGAACACTCGTGTATCACCAAACTGTCACAATACGATTCCAAAGTTGAAGTGAACCGCAAGAGTTCTAGGTAAAATGAATAAACACGAATTCCGAATGATACTTGAATATATTGTGTTACGTCCTGGGATCAACACACGTAATATTACTCAGGTCAACCTTTGAACTCAATATATATATTTCCCAAACATACCTATAATCAAAATCACCTATATTATAACTATATATACGTATTCTATTAATCACATGTGCCATTATATACATGTGTTCTAAAAGACACTATATGCATATACATATATCTTTATTCACTATATATATATATATATATATTCATCATCTCTTAAAAGAAGCTATACGATCATTTTATTCAAAAGCAACATTATTATTATTCTTTTGTAACTTGCTGTAGCAAGCTTCTTTTGGACCGACCTATAGTGCATGATGAAGTCATAACTGCGCCTCACGCTTAGAGCGTGGAGTAATATATACATATACATTCATATATACACAAATGAATCATAGTCAAGCAGCACGTATTTTTTCTTTCATAGCATTTATTTTCACCATTGCATTATATATACAGTATTATTCACAGTCGAGAATATTCGAGTAAAGTCATACACAGATTACAACTACGCAGTGTGAAAGTACAAGAACACCGAGAATCAATTAGCCTTATATACTTTCAAACTTTCGAGTCACAAGTAGATAAGACTATCGGACTGTAAACAAAGCGGCCAGGCTCCGAAATTATTCATCGACACCAACAGATATGCATCGGTACATATTGCGTTACTCAAAGTACGAACTCCAAAATATCACAGTATGAAATTTGATATTTACATACACTCGATATTCTTATATTTTAATCTTATATACTAAGCCACGCGCAGTAAGAGAGAGACAGCGGTAGCACGTCACTCGCCCCATTCCAAGCACAGAGCATATACCTATATATATCAGAGCACAGAGTGCAGAGTCAGAGTCGTCGTGAACAAGCCAGCAGAGTCAGTTCGTCACTGATCGTCTCGCTGAACGGTTACTCCCGCGAAAAGTTACATCTCGAGTCTTTATACATTGCTCTTTGCTTGGAAGGGTCAGTTATACCCTTAATTAGTAATATTTCAAGTAATTTCGTATTTGTATCGAGCCACGTACAACCTGCACTGACAGGCGGTCGCAGTACCGATATAAGATTGTATCGTGAGAGATTTTTCGTGTAATAATAATCATTCAATAATCTAACTTTTAAATTGTAACAATATATTCAAGTATTATTCGGAATTCGTGTTTATTCATTTTTACCTAAAACTCTTGCGGTTCACTTCAACTTTGAAATCGTATTGTGACAGTTTGGTGATACACACGTGTTCCTCCATTCCACCTTAATACTTTCCTTCGACCGCGAAGATAGATAGTGTGCACCCCATTGCACGTCTATTGGTCAACCATCCTTAAGCTCCCTTACAGAGGTAGTGTGCTCACGGTAGCACGCACTGTAAGATCCATTCCAATAATTAAAATTTCGAAACTGTTTTAATACGAATTTCAAGGATTGCCATAATCCTATATTTCTATTTTAATGGGCAGACGTCGCGGCGGTAAAAAGTTTCGCGAACGTGTCACCAACGCTATATTGAACGGAGAATCTTTTATTAAACGCGGGCACAATAAGCCTAAGAATCGCGATCTCAAAATAACAGACTTTCAAACATTTTGTCGCGAGTGGTGGTACAACCATTCAATCGAAATAATAACGGATAAATCAAAACCAAACATTCGAATAATTTCAAACGTGCGAATTAATACACGCGTTACCATCGTCGATCATCGAACATCACCTCCTACGTACAAGACGGTCGGGGATCATCATCGGGTACAGCAGTCAACATACGAACAGCATCCGGTACCTGAAATAATCACGCTTGATTAAAACTTCAACCCTCTACGCCTCACGCTCGAATCAGGTAAGAAATATTTCAATATATATCATTTATTAAACGAACCAACACAGCTCCAATCCCTGGTCGTTTCCTCACGATCTAAACCTCGGAGCATATATTTTATACTTGCTACGTCTTTTTACGCGAATCAAGACTGTAGGAATATTTCGTGTATTTCTTTTTTTAAAAAATTCGATCTTTAAAATCCACGACGTAACAGGAATAAAATTTTTGGTGGCAGCGGTGGGATCCACGTTGGTTCACAAATTAATAAGTCTCAGTTATTTTGAATAAATATAAAATAAAATAACTTCAATTATTCCCAAAATAAATAAATTTTAATTTAAAATGGAAACTCGGAGTAAAACGAATCCTCCACTCACCCCTGAGGAATTACAAATTTTACAAGCCCAAATTGAAAGAAAAAGAGAACAAATCCAACAACAAGAGCAAGCGCTCAAAGAACGCGAATACGAAATGCAAGAAAAAGCAGATTCTTTGGCAGAATTAGAAGCACAAATAAACAAAAGTAAGCAAATTCACGACAATGAAAACGATGAATACAAAACAGAAGAATCAGACTCCTTGCAACACACACTTTCCAGTATATTATCAGAATTTAATCATTTTAAATCAGAACTCGCGATTTTAAGACAAAATCAAGATTATAATCTCAGCACATCGAGTAGGGCAGCTCCTCCTGTCTTTCCTCGTGCACCTCAAGAGAATCAACCACCTCAACCAAATCTCACATTTAAAGACGCTCTCGAGTCAATACCTATTTATAACGGAGATAATATACCCGTTTTAAAATTCACAAGAGCATGCAAGAGAGTGAAAGAAATGTTTCCTGCAAATGCAGAACAAAACCTTACGCGATTATTAAGAAATAAACTAAAGGGTCATGCTTATACGGCACTCGAGGACGACACATTCAATACAGTTAATGAATTTTGCGAAAAATTAAAGAGCATTTTCTCCTCGTCAAAATCAATAAATCAGTATCGCGGAGAATTAGGCAACATCGCTAAAGGAAAATCAGAGCATATAGTCGATTATATCAGTCGTGTAAAAGATATACACACAGTTATATTGGAACTCGAGACAGAAAGTTTAGGCGCGATTCCCCGAGCGCGGGCCGAATCCCTGTCTATGGACACACTAGACTGTTTTGTCAAAGGGTTACCTCCTGATTTCCGAATACGTTTAAAACTCGAAAATTACACATCATTATCAGATGCTTACGCGAAAGCAATTAAAATCGAAAAAGAAATTGAACGCGATCGGTCATATTTCAAGGAAAGCCGTGCAGAATTTAAAAGTCAATCGAACGGCAATGTAAAAACAATTTCATCCGGTAACCCTCTCGAATGTGGGTTCTGCAAAAGAAAAGGTCATACAGACGCAAACTGTTGGTCGAAAAATCCAGAAAAACGACCCTCTCAACCACGAAATAATAATAATACTGAAAATAATTCAAGACCCCCGATTTCAAATAACACAAACGATTTACGTAACGACAGACCACGTACGATCTGTAATTATTGCAACAAACCCGGTCACATTGAGGCCGCTTGTTATAAAAAACAAAACGATGAAAAGAAAAATTCGGGAAACGATATCACTCGTTCGGCTGGAAAAGGCGCGAGCCGGGACGAGAAAACTTCGGAGCGCCAAGTGAAAGTAATCGGAATCCCCGAGATGCAAATGTCAGAACCGTCAGGCTCCAATTAAAGAAAAATTCATTTATTCCCTCGGTTGAAATAGAATCACCAGATTTAACAACAAAATGCGAATTTATGATTGATTCCGGTTCTGAACCGAATCTAATAAAACAGGAATTTTTAAACTCAGACGTAAAAATAAATAGTGGCGAGATATTAAAATTGCAGGGTATATCGGAGGATCCTGTATATACTATGGGTTCAACAAAAATTTTGATTAAAGACACATTATCGGAATTTCACGTCGTAAATAATTCATTCCCAATATCTCAAGATGCTATTTTGGGATCAGAATTTCATGAGCTTCACGGAACAATAATCGATTATGAAAATTCCGTACTTAAATGGGGAAACCAGGTATTGCAATTCAAAAATTTTAAAGGAATAAAAATCCCGGCACGCTCTCGCACGGTATTCCACATGCGTGTTGCTAATCCGGAAATTAAAGAGGGATATATCCCAAGAATCGACCTTCCGAATGGATTATTCCTCGGAGAGGCAGTAGTGTCAGTAAAAGATGGCATGGCTTGTTTGATGGCACTCAATACGACCGAAGAGGATGTAGAGCTCACTAATTCAGTAGTGACCCTAGAGGCATTCGAGCCCTACAATCCCAATAATTCGGCAGGTGAGAGTTCCTGTTATTCGTTCGGTGATCCGAGGACACCCTTAGAAAAGAACGAGCAGGGCCGACCTGGTGTTGATCGGCAGCATGACCAATTTGTATTTACGGCACATAGAAAATTAGATGACACGGACAAAGTATCCGGGGTCAAAAATTTGCTGAGACTCGACCACCTAAACGGGGAGGAACGAGACAGTATCGATCGGTTAATAGAAAGAAACGCCGATCTCTTTCATATACCAGGTACCCCTTTAGAAAGCACAAATGCGATAGAACATCGTATATTAACATCAGACGATCAACCCGTATTTACAAGACAATATAGGTTTCCACCGATACACAAGGATGAGATCACGAAACAGGTAAGTGAATTAATTAAAGGCGAAATCATCCGTCCATCCTCCTCACCGTACGGCTCACCATTGTGGATCGTTCCGAAAAAGGCCGACTCACAAGGTAAACCCAAGTGGCGAATGGTCATCGATTATCGCAACTTAAACGAGAAAACAATAGGGGATGCATATCCGCTCCCTAATATCACAGAAATATTGGACCAGCTTGGGAGTGCAAAGTACTTCTCAGTCTTTGACCTCGCAAGTGGTTTTCATCAGATCAAGGTCCACCCGGAGGATGCGCACAAAACAGCGTTTTCAACTCCGTTTGGTCACTATCAATTTAATAGAATGCCATTCGGGCTAAAGAATGCTCCAGCAACCTTCCAAAGGTTAATGGATCGTGTTTTAACTGGACTTCAAGGTATAGAACTCTTTGTCTACCTTGATGATATTGTCATTTATGCAAAATCCCTTAAGGAACATGAAATAAAATTTGAAAGATTGGCAAAAAGATTAAGGGAAGCAAATTTACAATTACAGCCCGACAAATGTGAGTTTTTAAGAAAAGAAGTGGCCTATTTGGGTCACATTATCAGTGAAAATGGGGTAAAACCCGATCCAAAGAAACTTGAAGCCTTAAGGCATTATCCAAAACCAAGCAATCCAACAAAAATAAAGCAATTCTTGGGATTAGCAGGCTACTATCGTAGATTCGTGCATAATTTCTCGGGCATTGCAAAGCCACTCACAAATCTACTAAAGAAAAACATAACCTTTAAATGGACAAATTCACAGGAAGAAGCTTTTGTTAAACTCATTGATGCTTTATGTAAAGAACCCGTATTACAATACGCAGATTTTACAAAACCATTTATCATTACGACAGATGCCTCAAATATTGCCATAGGCGCTATTTTGAGTCAGGGCGAAATCGGCAAGGATAAACCCATTGCCTACGCCTCACGAACATTAAACCCAGCAGAACTAAATTATTCAACTATTGAAAAGGAATTATTGGGTATCGTTTATGCAGTAGATTATTTTCGACCATATGTCTATGGAAGAGAATTTACTCTCGTAACCGATCACAAGCCTTTAGTATGGCTTCACTCAGTTAAAGACCCAGCAAACCGACTGGTACACTGGCGTTTAAAACTAGCAAACTATCAATACAAAATAATCTATAAACCCGGTAAGGAAAACAGCAATGCTGACGCCTTATCCAGGAATCCACCAGACATCAAAAAATCAGTATTAATGGTTAAACCAATTTATAAAAAACCGGAAGAACCCGAAGATTCAGACGACGAAGAAATTATGTTTGAAACTCCAAGTACATGTAAGAGAAAGAAATCGGTAGAGGCGACTGAGAATGACGTAACAAATAAACAGGCGGGCCCATCAGGCATCGACCAATATAAACAACTCGAAAACTCAGCAACCGAAACCGAGCTCTCTCTCCCGGAGACCAGTCAATATAATATGGACACTGAAAAACAAAACGCTGAAGAAAATAGTGAAGAATCAGAATCAGAACGAATAAAAGAAACAGAAATAGAACAAATAAATAATGAGGAACTTTCGTCAGGCGATGAATCGGACAACGAAAGTACGTCAGACACAAACAGTCACATATTTGATGACCCGAATGTACCATATAAATCTAGAAATAACGAAAATTTACAAGAACCAAAAAAGTTAACTATCAGAGAAACAAGGGATAGATTAACGATGCAAAAAGATAACATTGTAATTTTTATCACAACTAAAGGTCAGCCACTCGACAAAGGAGCTAAAGATCTCCAATCCGTAAGTCGGTTTCCTACACTCACCGACATAGCATTTGCGCGTGTAAAAATTGAAGAAGTCAGATCAAAACAAATCATAGCCTTACCCATTAAAAATGATCTGAAAGCAAATTTGTCAATGGAAGATCTTTCTGATACCTTTCAATCACTCAGAGAAGCGATACGAGAATTAAATTTGGACAGTTTCAGTATTGCAAAAACAGAAAAAATTGATAATATATCATGGATAGATATTCAGAAACAAATGGTGGCTATCTTAGGAGAACTACCGATTCAAGTAACAATTTGTAAACAATTAGTAACTTACCCACAAGACGAAGAAAAACTCGGCATTGTCTCTGAAAATCATAACTCCACTTTAGGAGGACACAAAGGTGTAACTAAAACCTATAAACGTATCAGAGAAAATTATTTTTGGGAAAACATGAAATCATACATACAGGATTATATTCAGCATTGCCGTAGTTGTCAACTTAAAAAACTCGTCCGAGTTAAAACCAAACAGCCTATGGTCCTCACGGATACCCCAGGGGCTGCATTCGATAAAATTTCCATGGACGTCGTAGGGCCACTCCCTGTAACAAAAACCGGAAATATGTACATATTAACAATTCAAGACCTCCTTACAAAATATTCATTAGCAATTCCGCTAGCAAAAACTACAGCCGTAGATATTGCAGAAGCATTTACTAAATCGTTTATATCACGTTTTGGCGCACCAAGAACTTTATTAACAGACCAAGGTTCAAACTTTTGTAGCAGTCTTATGAAGAATCTTGCTAAAAATTTTAGAATCACTAGAGTAAGAACTACAGCGTTCCGACCTCAATCAAATGGATCCATAGAAAGATCGCACCATGTATTAGTAGAATATATCAAACAATATATCGACAAGAATCACGACTGGGATGAATTCATCGAACTTGCAATGTTCTCCTATAACACCAGTCAACACGAAGGCACGGGCTTCACTCCGCACGAGCTTGTATTTGGAAAACTCGCTCGTCAACCATCTAGTCACACCAGAATCGAAGAACATCAAGATCCAACCTACACAGAATATCTCAAAGAATTGTTTAATAAAATACATGGACTCCAAGAATTAGCGGCAGCAAATCTTAAAGCCGCAAAACAAAAATCAAAAGAATACTATGATAGGAAAATCAATCCTCAAAATTTCAAAGTAGGAGATAAGGTTTTGATGCTCAAGGAGCCTTCAAAGGGCAAATTTAGCGACCAATATACAGAACCATGTGAAATAGTTGAGGTTTTGTCGGGAGGAAACGTGAAAATCCTTTATCGAGACAAACCACGAATTGTTCACACCAATAAATTACGAGCTACACGATTACCAACCTAATAAATGTCTGTTGTAGGATGAGTCAAGACGATTTCTACATCCGACTCGTAGGACCCCTTCAACCAAGAAGGAAGGTCGTCTATTTTAATAGCCATTCAAGGAAAATCCGTTATGTCGAACACCTTCAACAACGCAGAACAATTCGAATCAAGACAATTGCAGCATCTCAAACTAAATGCATCTATTTTAATGGAATACGATACAACATGCCTGAGGAATGCTCAGACTTTCTCAACGCATGGGACAGCCCGGAAAAAGACAAAACACCTTACCACTACCTCGAGGGAGTATCACCCATCGAGACAGCATGGAATCTCGGAATAGCATATAGGGACGTATGGGGAGGAAGCATTCACACGGATGTGCTTCGCTACGATCCCGACAACGATAGATTCATTGTGAAAAACTTTCATGATAAAACTCGCCGTACAGAAAAAATAGATGTCGATTACGAAGATGTTACAGAAGTCTGGTTCAATCATATTGAATACCAGAATTATTACGAATTTAAACTTAAATTCATGAAACTATGTGCCAAGAAAAATTAAAAGTAAACAATACTTCTGGGTTGCAGGATGAAGTTCGTCCTCGCCATCATTATTGGGATTTCGATCCTCTCAATCCAGGAAGTATCGTCTCTTATCGGATATGATTGCGGTGGTCCATCGCTCAACTCAACAACAATTTCATTAAACGAAGTCGCGGAATGTGAAATACCAATTGTGGAACCTTCACCAATTCCGATATACGTCCAATTATTACAACTTTCTGAATTCGGTAACACAGAAATAACTCAGTGCAAGGTCGAAATAGATAGAACAATCTATTATTGCGGCATGCATTCCCATAATTCTATCGTACACAACGGACGACAAATCTATCTTCAAGACATGGACCAGAGATCTTGTTTGAAAATGCAAGAAACAGGAATCATACAATTAAGCGTCACCGGTCAAATCCTGGGACTACGGAAAAACAGTACAACAACAAGAAGTCTCACCCTGGCAGGATCTATCACTAATGATGGAAAATGTTCGGGCACACAGTACAGCGATCCTTACGGAACATGGGACAACGTCGTCGTCCAAGCATCCGTCAGGGTAACACTCTCAAATTATGACGCAGCAATCAATCTCTCGGCAGGACGAATAGTCCTTCGTACAGGAACACAATGTCAGCTCAGTGATGGCCACTGTATCGATATCGAGGGAAATAGCGCGTTTTGGAAAACTGAACCTACCGACACATGTAACTTCAATAGATATGACGTATTATATGAAGGACAAGCAACAAAATTAATTTCATCCGAAAATGGCGCTCATGCACCAAACGTTTACACATTGACAACACAAGAGACGACATTTGCTCTTGCAGCACGTTCGGAACAACCACTTTGTGGCTACACCCTAATAAAAACCGAACATCCAAAATTGTACATACTAGAAACACAACGAGGACAGTCATTCACGAGCAAACGGAAAATTTCCGTCAATAATTTGGACATTTTTACCTACATCAATTCAAAATTCATTTACGTTGAAAAACATCTCAGAACTCAAATGAGAAATCTTTACAAAGATGCCTTGACGCAAAGGTGTAATCTCGAGCGTCAAGTCTTACAAAACGCATTATCAACAGCTGCAATTCTACCGGAAAAATTTGCACGAGCAGTGACCAAAAACCCGGGATTCATGGCTGTTGTCGCCGGAGAGGTTGCGCACATCATAAAATGCATACCTGTAAAATGCTCCTTAAGAAGAACTGAGGAATGCTACAATGAGCTCCCAGTCACATATAAAAATCAGTCATTTTTTTTATCTACAACTTCAAGAATATTAATGAAATCCGGAAATCAAATTGAATGCGATCCTCTACTGCCGGCTCAATATCAAATTGACGGTACGTGGTATCGATTTTCTCCACACCCAATCGCAATACCACCACCACAATCTTTAACACCTACGTCACAACCATCATGGCGTTATGGAGACATCGGAAATCTGGCAACAGCCGGAATATACTCAGACAAGGAAATAAGCGAATTAAGAAATCGGATTATGTTTCAAGCCGAAAAACCTGCCCTGCTCAATAATATTGCTAGAGGAACAGCAGGTTACCAAATACCATCTGGTAGCGTATCAATACGTGGCCTACTCGATGAAGCAACACTCGATCATCTGGCTGAAAGCGCTGCAAAACGCTTTTGGAAAGGATTCCATGAATTCGGCATAGCTAGTGCCGGGTTCATTGCCATATTCATAATAATAAAAACCATTAAAATCATTGTAGACACCTGCATTCACGGCTTCACCATACACTCTATTTACGGATGGAGCTTTGCCTTGCTGGGTGCAATATGGAACTCGGTAACAGGACTCCTAGTTGCCCTCGCACACAAAAAGAAATTACAACAACCAATCCAAATCAGCAACAACGAACCCTTGCGACAACTCGTCATCGAAGCATCAAGGGAACATCAAAATACACCGGCATCATCAAGACTCTCAGGTGTTGATCCTGAACTTGTAGAGCGGCTTACTGCCGGTCTGTCTCGAAGCAACGGCATCTCAACAGACTAAACGGGGGAGATGTTACGTCCTGGGATCAACACACGTAATATTACTCAGGTCAACCTTTGAACTCAATATATATATTTCCCAAACATACCTATAATCAAAATCACCTATATTATAACTATATATACGTATTCTATTAATCACATGTGCCATTATATACATGTGTTCTAAAAGACACTATATGCATATACATATATCTTTATTCACTATATATATATATATATATATTCATCATCTCTTAAAAGAAGCTATACGATCATTTTATTCAAAAGCAACATTATTATTATTCTTTTGTAACTTGCTGTAGCAAGCTTCTTTTGGACCGACCTATAGTGCATGATGAAGTCATAACTGCGCCTCACGCTTAGAGCGTGGAGTAATATATACATATACATTCATATATACACAAATGAATCATAGTCAAGCAGCACGTATTTTTTCTTTCATAGCATTTATTTTCACCATTGCATTATATATACAGTATTATTCACAGTCGAGAATATTCGAGTAAAGTCATACACAGATTACAACTACGCAGTGTGAAAGTACAAGAACACCGAGAATCAATTAGCCTTATATACTTTCAAACTTTCGAGTCACAAGTAGATAAGACTATCGGACTGTAAACAAAGCGGCCAGGCTCCGAAATTATTCATCGACACCAACAGATATGCATCGGTACATATTGCGTTACTCAAAGTACGAACTCCAAAATATCACAGTATGAAATTTGATATTTACATACACTCGATATTCTTATATTTTAATCTTATATACTAAGCCACGCGCAGTAAGAGAGAGACAGCGGTAGCACGTCACTCGCCCCATTCCAAGCACAGAGCATATACCTATATATATCAGAGCACAGAGTGCAGAGTCAGAGTCGTCGTGAACAAGCCAGCAGAGTCAGTTCGTCACTGATCGTCTCGCTGAACGGTTACTCCCGCGAAAAGTTACATCTCGAGTCTTTATACATTGCTCTTTGCTTGGAAGGGTCAGTTATACCCTTAATTAGTAATATTTCAAGTAATTTCGTATTTGTATCGAGCCACGTACAACCTGCACTGACAGGCGGTCGCAGTACCGATATAAGATTGTATCGTGAGAGATTTTTCGTGTAATAATAATCATTCAATAATCTAACTTTTAAATTGTAACAATATATTCAAGTATTATTCGGAATTCGTGTTTATTCATTTTTACCTAAAACTCTTGCGGTTCACTTCAACTTTGAAATCGTATTGTGACAGTTTGGTGATACACACGTGTTCCTCCATTCCACCTTAATACTTTCCTTCGACCGCGAAGATAGATAGTGTGCACCCCATTGCACGTCTATTGGTCAACCATCCTTAAGCTCCCTTACAGAGGTAGTGTGCTCACGGTAGCACGCACTGTAAGATCCATTCCAATAATTAAAATTTCGAAACTGTTTTAATACGAATTTCAAGGATTGCCATAATCCTATATTTCTATTTTAATGGGCAGACGTCGCGGCGGTAAAAAGTTTCGCGAACGTGTCACCAACGCTATATTGAACGGAGAATCTTTTATTAAACGCGGGCACAATAAGCCTAAGAATCGCGATCTCAAAATAACAGACTTTCAAACATTTTGTCGCGAGTGGTGGTACAACCATTCAATCGAAATAATAACGGATAAATCAAAACCAAACATTCGAATAATTTCAAACGTGCGAATTAATACACGCGTTACCATCGTCGATCATCGAACATCACCTCCTACGTACAAGACGGTCGGGGATCATCATCGGGTACAGCAGTCAACATACGAACAGCATCCGGTACCTGAAATAATCACGCTTGATTAAAACTTCAACCCTCTACGCCTCACGCTCGAATCAGGTAAGAAATATTTCAATATATATCATTTATTAAACGAACCAACACAGCTCCAATCCCTGGTCGTTTCCTCACGATCTAAACCTCGGAGCATATATTTTATACTTGCTACGTCTTTTTACGCGAATCAAGACTGTAGGAATATTTCGTGTATTTCTTTTTTTAAAAAATTCGATCTTTAAAATCCACGACGTAACAGGAATAAAATTTTTGGTGGCAGCGGTGGGATCCACGTTGGTTCACAAATTAATAAGTCTCAGTTATTTTGAATAAATATAAAATAAAATAACTTCAATTATTCCCAAAATAAATAAATTTTAATTTAAAATGGAAACTCGGAGTAAAACGAATCCTCCACTCACCCCTGAGGAATTACAAATTTTACAAGCCCAAATTGAAAGAAAAAGAGAACAAATCCAACAACAAGAGCAAGCGCTCAAAGAACGCGAATACGAAATGCAAGAAAAAGCAGATTCTTTGGCAGAATTAGAAGCACAAATAAACAAAAGTAAGCAAATTCACGACAATGAAAACGATGAATACAAAACAGAAGAATCAGACTCCTTGCAACACACACTTTCCAGTATATTATCAGAATTTAATCATTTTAAATCAGAACTCGCGATTTTAAGACAAAATCAAGATTATAATCTCAGCACATCGAGTAGGGCAGCTCCTCCTGTCTTTCCTCGTGCACCTCAAGAGAATCAACCACCTCAACCAAATCTCACATTTAAAGACGCTCTCGAGTCAATACCTATTTATAACGGAGATAATATACCCGTTTTAAAATTCACAAGAGCATGCAAGAGAGTGAAAGAAATGTTTCCTGCAAATGCAGAACAAAACCTTACGCGATTATTAAGAAATAAACTAAAGGGTCATGCTTATACGGCACTCGAGGACGACACATTCAATACAGTTAATGAATTTTGCGAAAAATTAAAGAGCATTTTCTCCTCGTCAAAATCAATAAATCAGTATCGCGGAGAATTAGGCAACATCGCTAAAGGAAAATCAGAGCATATAGTCGATTATATCAGTCGTGTAAAAGATATACACACAGTTATATTGGAACTCGAGACAGAAAGTTTAGGCGCGATTCCCCGAGCGCGGGCCGAATCCCTGTCTATGGACACACTAGACTGTTTTGTCAAAGGGTTACCTCCTGATTTCCGAATACGTTTAAAACTCGAAAATTACACATCATTATCAGATGCTTACGCGAAAGCAATTAAAATCGAAAAAGAAATTGAACGCGATCGGTCATATTTCAAGGAAAGCCGTGCAGAATTTAAAAGTCAATCGAACGGCAATGTAAAAACAATTTCATCCGGTAACCCTCTCGAATGTGGGTTCTGCAAAAGAAAAGGTCATACAGACGCAAACTGTTGGTCGAAAAATCCAGAAAAACGACCCTCTCAACCACGAAATAATAATAATACTGAAAATAATTCAAGACCCCCGATTTCAAATAACACAAACGATTTACGTAACGACAGACCACGTACGATCTGTAATTATTGCAACAAACCCGGTCACATTGAGGCCGCTTGTTATAAAAAACAAAACGATGAAAAGAAAAATTCGGGAAACGATATCACTCGTTCGGCTGGAAAAGGCGCGAGCCGGGACGAGAAAACTTCGGAGCGCCAAGTGAAAGTAATCGGAATCCCCGAGATGCAAATGTCAGAACCGTCAGGCTCCAATTAAAGAAAAATTCATTTATTCCCTCGGTTGAAATAGAATCACCAGATTTAACAACAAAATGCGAATTTATGATTGATTCCGGTTCTGAACCGAATCTAATAAAACAGGAATTTTTAAACTCAGACGTAAAAATAAATAGTGGCGAGATATTAAAATTGCAGGGTATATCGGAGGATCCTGTATATACTATGGGTTCAACAAAAATTTTGATTAAAGACACATTATCGGAATTTCACGTCGTAAATAATTCATTCCCAATATCTCAAGATGCTATTTTGGGATCAGAATTTCATGAGCTTCACGGAACAATAATCGATTATGAAAATTCCGTACTTAAATGGGGAAACCAGGTATTGCAATTCAAAAATTTTAAAGGAATAAAAATCCCGGCACGCTCTCGCACGGTATTCCACATGCGTGTTGCTAATCCGGAAATTAAAGAGGGATATATCCCAAGAATCGACCTTCCGAATGGATTATTCCTCGGAGAGGCAGTAGTGTCAGTAAAAGATGGCATGGCTTGTTTGATGGCACTCAATACGACCGAAGAGGATGTAGAGCTCACTAATTCAGTAGTGACCCTAGAGGCATTCGAGCCCTACAATCCCAATAATTCGGCAGGTGAGAGTTCCTGTTATTCGTTCGGTGATCCGAGGACACCCTTAGAAAAGAACGAGCAGGGCCGACCTGGTGTTGATCGGCAGCATGACCAATTTGTATTTACGGCACATAGAAAATTAGATGACACGGACAAAGTATCCGGGGTCAAAAATTTGCTGAGACTCGACCACCTAAACGGGGAGGAACGAGACAGTATCGATCGGTTAATAGAAAGAAACGCCGATCTCTTTCATATACCAGGTACCCCTTTAGAAAGCACAAATGCGATAGAACATCGTATATTAACATCAGACGATCAACCCGTATTTACAAGACAATATAGGTTTCCACCGATACACAAGGATGAGATCACGAAACAGGTAAGTGAATTAATTAAAGGCGAAATCATCCGTCCATCCTCCTCACCGTACGGCTCACCATTGTGGATCGTTCCGAAAAAGGCCGACTCACAAGGTAAACCCAAGTGGCGAATGGTCATCGATTATCGCAACTTAAACGAGAAAACAATAGGGGATGCATATCCGCTCCCTAATATCACAGAAATATTGGACCAGCTTGGGAGTGCAAAGTACTTCTCAGTCTTTGACCTCGCAAGTGGTTTTCATCAGATCAAGGTCCACCCGGAGGATGCGCACAAAACAGCGTTTTCAACTCCGTTTGGTCACTATCAATTTAATAGAATGCCATTCGGGCTAAAGAATGCTCCAGCAACCTTCCAAAGGTTAATGGATCGTGTTTTAACTGGACTTCAAGGTATAGAACTCTTTGTCTACCTTGATGATATTGTCATTTATGCAAAATCCCTTAAGGAACATGAAATAAAATTTGAAAGATTGGCAAAAAGATTAAGGGAAGCAAATTTACAATTACAGCCCGACAAATGTGAGTTTTTAAGAAAAGAAGTGGCCTATTTGGGTCACATTATCAGTGAAAATGGGGTAAAACCCGATCCAAAGAAACTTGAAGCCTTAAGGCATTATCCAAAACCAAGCAATCCAACAAAAATAAAGCAATTCTTGGGATTAGCAGGCTACTATCGTAGATTCGTGCATAATTTCTCGGGCATTGCAAAGCCACTCACAAATCTACTAAAGAAAAACATAACCTTTAAATGGACAAATTCACAGGAAGAAGCTTTTGTTAAACTCATTGATGCTTTATGTAAAGAACCCGTATTACAATACGCAGATTTTACAAAACCATTTATCATTACGACAGATGCCTCAAATATTGCCATAGGCGCTATTTTGAGTCAGGGCGAAATCGGCAAGGATAAACCCATTGCCTACGCCTCACGAACATTAAACCCAGCAGAACTAAATTATTCAACTATTGAAAAGGAATTATTGGGTATCGTTTATGCAGTAGATTATTTTCGACCATATGTCTATGGAAGAGAATTTACTCTCGTAACCGATCACAAGCCTTTAGTATGGCTTCACTCAGTTAAAGACCCAGCAAACCGACTGGTACACTGGCGTTTAAAACTAGCAAACTATCAATACAAAATAATCTATAAACCCGGTAAGGAAAACAGC
Source organism: Rhorus exstirpatorius (assembly GCA_963564615.1). Lineage (NCBI taxonomy): Eukaryota > Metazoa > Arthropoda > Insecta > Hymenoptera > Ichneumonidae > Rhorus > Rhorus exstirpatorius. Next base: position 25,417,896 of record OY751313.1, read on the forward strand.
AATGCTGACGCCTTATCCAGGAATCCACCAGACATCAAAAAATCAGTATTAATGGTTAAACCAATTTATAAAAAACCGGAAGAACCCGAAGATTCAGACGACGAAGAAATTATGTTTGAAACTCCAAGTACATGTAAGAGAAAGAAATCGGTAGAGGCGACTGAGAATGACGTAACAAATAAACAGGCGGGCCCATCAGGCATCGACCAATATAAACAACTCGAAAACTCAGCAACCGAAACCGAGCTCTCTCTCCCGGAGACCAGTCAATATAATATGGACACTGAAAAACAAAACGCTGAAGAAAATAGTGAAGAATCAGAATCAGAACGAATAAAAGAAACAGAAATAGAACAAATAAATAATGAGGAACTTTCGTCAGGCGATGAATCGGACAACGAAAGTACGTCAGACACAAACAGTCACATATTTGATGACCCGAATGTACCATATAAATCTAGAAATAACGAAAATTTACAAGAACCAAAAAAGTTAACTATCAGAGAAACAAGGGATAGATTAACGATGCAAAAAGATAACATTGTAATTTTTATCACAACTAAAGGTCAGCCACTCGACAAAGGAGCTAAAGATCTCCAATCCGTAAGTCGGTTTCCTACACTCACCGACATAGCATTTGCGCGTGTAAAAATTGAAGAAGTCAGATCAAAACAAATCATAGCCTTACCCATTAAAAATGATCTGAAAGCAAATTTGTCAATGGAAGATCTTTCTGATACCTTTCAATCACTCAGAGAAGCGATACGAGAATTAAATTTGGACAGTTTCAGTATTGCAAAAACAGAAAAAATTGATAATATATCATGGATAGATATTCAGAAACAAATGGTGGCTATCTTAGGAGAACTACCGATTCAAGTAACAATTTGTAAACAATTAGTAACTTACCCACAAGACGAAGAAAAACTCGGCATTGTCTCTGAAAATCATAACTCCACTTTAGGAGGACACAAAGGTGTAACTAAAACCTATAAACGTATCAGAGAAAATTATTTTTGGGAAAACATGAAATCATACATACAGGATTATATTCAGCATTGCCGTAGTTGTCAACTTAAAAAACTCGTCCGAGTTAAAACCAAACAGCCTATGGTCCTCACGGATACCCCAGGGGCTGCATTCGATAAAATTTCCATGGACGTCGTAGGGCCACTCCCTGTAACAAAAACCGGAAATATGTACATATTAACAATTCAAGACCTCCTTACAAAATATTCATTAGCAATTCCGCTAGCAAAAACTACAGCCGTAGATATTGCAGAAGCATTTACTAAATCGTTTATATCACGTTTTGGCGCACCAAGAACTTTATTAACAGACCAAGGTTCAAACTTTTGTAGCAGTCTTATGAAGAATCTTGCTAAAAATTTTAGAATCACTAGAGTAAGAACTACAGCGTTCCGACCTCAATCAAATGGATCCATAGAAAGATCGCACCATGTATTAGTAGAATATATCAAACAATATATCGACAAGAATCACGACTGGGATGAATTCATCGAACTTGCAATGTTCTCCTATAACACCAGTCAACACGAAGGCACGGGCTTCACTCCGCACGAGCTTGTATTTGGAAAACTCGCTCGTCAACCATCTAGTCACACCAGAATCGAAGAACATCAAGATCCAACCTACACAGAATATCTCAAAGAATTGTTTAATAAAATACATGGACTCCAAGAATTAGCGGCAGCAAATCTTAAAGCCGCAAAACAAAAATCAAAAGAATACTATGATAGGAAAATCAATCCTCAAAATTTCAAAGTAGGAGATAAGGTTTTGATGCTCAAGGAGCCTTCAAAGGGCAAATTTAGCGACCAATATACAGAACCATGTGAAATAGTTGAGGTTTTGTCGGGAGGAAACGTGAAAATCCTTTATCGAGACAAACCACGAATTGTTCACACCAATAAATTACGAGCTACACGATTACCAACCTAATAAATGTCTGTTGTAGGATGAGTCAAGACGATTTCTACATCCGACTCGTAGGACCCCTTCAACCAAGAAGGAAGGTCGTCTATTTTAATAGCCATTCAAGGAAAATCCGTTATGTCGAACACCTTCAACAACGCAGAACAATTCGAATCAAGACAATTGCAGCATCTCAAACTAAATGCATCTATTTTAATGGAATACGATACAACATGCCTGAGGAATGCTCAGACTTTCTCAACGCATGGGACAGCCCGGAAAAAGACAAAACACCTTACCACTACCTCGAGGGAGTATCACCCATCGAGACAGCATGGAATCTCGGAATAGCATATAGGGACGTATGGGGAGGAAGCATTCACACGGATGTGCTTCGCTACGATCCCGACAACGATAGATTCATTGTGAAAAACTTTCATGATAAAACTCGCCGTACAGAAAAAATAGATGTCGATTACGAAGATGTTACAGAAGTCTGGTTCAATCATATTGAATACCAGAATTATTACGAATTTAAACTTAAATTCATGAAACTATGTGCCAAGAAAAATTAAAAGTAAACAATACTTCTGGGTTGCAGGATGAAGTTCGTCCTCGCCATCATTATTGGGATTTCGATCCTCTCAATCCAGGAAGTATCGTCTCTTATCGGATATGATTGCGGTGGTCCATCGCTCAACTCAACAACAATTTCATTAAACGAAGTCGCGGAATGTGAAATACCAATTGTGGAACCTTCACCAATTCCGATATACGTCCAATTATTACAACTTTCTGAATTCGGTAACACAGAAATAACTCAGTGCAAGGTCGAAATAGATAGAACAATCTATTATTGCGGCATGCATTCCCATAATTCTATCGTACACAACGGACGACAAATCTATCTTCAAGACATGGACCAGAGATCTTGTTTGAAAATGCAAGAAACAGGAATCATACAATTAAGCGTCACCGGTCAAATCCTGGGACTACGGAAAAACAGTACAACAACAAGAAGTCTCACCCTGGCAGGATCTATCACTAATGATGGAAAATGTTCGGGCACACAGTACAGCGATCCTTACGGAACATGGGACAACGTCGTCGTCCAAGCATCCGTCAGGGTAACACTCTCAAATTATGACGCAGCAATCAATCTCTCGGCAGGACGAATAGTCCTTCGTACAGGAACACAATGTCAGCTCAGTGATGGCCACTGTATCGATATCGAGGGAAATAGCGCGTTTTGGAAAACTGAACCTACCGACACATGTAACTTCAATAGATATGACGTATTATATGAAGGACAAGCAACAAAATTAATTTCATCCGAAAATGGCGCTCATGCACCAAACGTTTACACATTGACAACACAAGAGACGACATTTGCTCTTGCAGCACGTTCGGAACAACCACTTTGTGGCTACACCCTAATAAAAACCGAACATCCAAAATTGTACATACTAGAAACACAACGAGGACAGTCATTCACGAGCAAACGGAAAATTTCCGTCAATAATTTGGACATTTTTACCTACATCAATTCAAAATTCATTTACGTTGAAAAACATCTCAGAACTCAAATGAGAAATCTTTACAAAGATGCCTTGACGCAAAGGTGTAATCTCGAGCGTCAAGTCTTACAAAACGCATTATCAACAGCTGCAATTCTACCGGAAAAATTTGCACGAGCAGTGACCAAAAACCCGGGATTCATGGCTGTTGTCGCCGGAGAGGTTGCGCACATCATAAAATGCATACCTGTAAAATGCTCCTTAAGAAGAACTGAGGAATGCTACAATGAGCTCCCAGTCACATATAAAAATCAGTCATTTTTTTTATCTACAACTTCAAGAATATTAATGAAATCCGGAAATCAAATTGAATGCGATCCTCTACTGCCGGCTCAATATCAAATTGACGGTACGTGGTATCGATTTTCTCCACACCCAATCGCAATACCACCACCACAATCTTTAACACCTACGTCACAACCATCATGGCGTTATGGAGACATCGGAAATCTGGCAACAGCCGGAATATACTCAGACAAGGAAATAAGCGAATTAAGAAATCGGATTATGTTTCAAGCCGAAAAACCTGCCCTGCTCAATAATATTGCTAGAGGAACAGCAGGTTACCAAATACCATCTGGTAGCGTATCAATACGTGGCCTACTCGATGAAGCAACACTCGATCATCTGGCTGAAAGCGCTGCAAAACGCTTTTGGAAAGGATTCCATGAATTCGGCATAGCTAGTGCCGGGTTCATTGCCATATTCATAATAATAAAAACCATTAAAATCATTGTAGACACCTGCATTCACGGCTTCACCATACACTCTATTTACGGATGGAGCTTTGCCTTGCTGGGTGCAATATGGAACTCGGTAACAGGACTCCTAGTTGCCCTCGCACACAAAAAGAAATTACAACAACCAATCCAAATCAGCAACAACGAACCCTTGCGACAACTCGTCATCGAAGCATCAAGGGAACATCAAAATACACCGGCATCATCAAGACTCTCAGGTGTTGATCCTGAACTTGTAGAGCGGCTTACTGCCGGTCTGTCTCGAAGCAACGGCATCTCAACAGACTAAACGGGGGAGATGTTACGTCCTGGGATCAACACACGTAATATTACTCAGGTCAACCTTTGAACTCAATATATATATTTCCCAAACATACCTATAATCAAAATCACCTATATTATAACTATATATACGTATTCTATTAATCACATGTGCCATTATATACATGTGTTCTAAAAGACACTATATGCATATACATATATCTTTATTCACTATATATATATATATATATATTCATCATCTCTTAAAAGAAGCTATACGATCATTTTATTCAAAAGCAACATTATTATTATTCTTTTGTAACTTGCTGTAGCAAGCTTCTTTTGGACCGACCTATAGTGCATGATGAAGTCATAACTGCGCCTCACGCTTAGAGCGTGGAGTAATATATACATATACATTCATATATACACAAATGAATCATAGTCAAGCAGCACGTATTTTTTCTTTCATAGCATTTATTTTCACCATTGCATTATATATACAGTATTATTCACAGTCGAGAATATTCGAGTAAAGTCATACACAGATTACAACTACGCAGTGTGAAAGTACAAGAACACCGAGAATCAATTAGCCTTATATACTTTCAAACTTTCGAGTCACAAGTAGATAAGACTATCGGACTGTAAACAAAGCGGCCAGGCTCCGAAATTATTCATCGACACCAACAGATATGCATCGGTACATATTGCGTTACTCAAAGTACGAACTCCAAAATATCACAGTATGAAATTTGATATTTACATACACTCGATATTCTTATATTTTAATCTTATATACTAAGCCACGCGCAGTAAGAGAGAGACAGCGGTAGCACGTCACTCGCCCCATTCCAAGCACAGAGCATATACCTATATATATCAGAGCACAGAGTGCAGAGTCAGAGTCGTCGTGAACAAGCCAGCAGAGTCAGTTCGTCACTGATCGTCTCGCTGAACGGTTACTCCCGCGAAAAGTTACATCTCGAGTCTTTATACATTGCTCTTTGCTTGGAAGGGTCAGTTATACCCTTAATTAGTAATATTTCAAGTAATTTCGTATTTGTATCGAGCCACGTACAACCTGCACTGACAGGCGGTCGCAGTACCGATATAAGATTGTATCGTGAGAGATTTTTCGTGTAATAATAATCATTCAATAATCTAACTTTTAAATTGTAACAATATATTCAAGTATTATTCGGAATTCGTGTTTATTCATTTTTACCTAAAACTCTTGCGGTTCACTTCAACTTTGAAATCGTATTGTGACAGTTTGGTGATACACACGTGTTCCTCCATTCCACCTTAATACTTTCCTTCGACCGCGAAGATAGATAGTGTGCACCCCATTGCACGTCTATTGGTCAACCATCCTTAAGCTCCCTTACAGAGGTAGTGTGCTCACGGTAGCACGCACTGTAAGATCCATTCCAATAATTAAAATTTCGAAACTGTTTTAATACGAATTTCAAGGATTGCCATAATCCTATATTTCTATTTTAATGGGCAGACGTCGCGGCGGTAAAAAGTTTCGCGAACGTGTCACCAACGCTATATTGAACGGAGAATCTTTTATTAAACGCGGGCACAATAAGCCTAAGAATCGCGATCTCAAAATAACAGACTTTCAAACATTTTGTCGCGAGTGGTGGTACAACCATTCAATCGAAATAATAACGGATAAATCAAAACCAAACATTCGAATAATTTCAAACGTGCGAATTAATACACGCGTTACCATCGTCGATCATCGAACATCACCTCCTACGTACAAGACGGTCGGGGATCATCATCGGGTACAGCAGTCAACATACGAACAGCATCCGGTACCTGAAATAATCACGCTTGATTAAAACTTCAACCCTCTACGCCTCACGCTCGAATCAGGTAAGAAATATTTCAATATATATCATTTATTAAACGAACCAACACAGCTCCAATCCCTGGTCGTTTCCTCACGATCTAAACCTCGGAGCATATATTTTATACTTGCTACGTCTTTTTACGCGAATCAAGACTGTAGGAATATTTCGTGTATTTCTCTTTTTAAAAAATTCGATCTTTAAAATCCACGACGTAACAGGAATAAAATTTTTGGTGGCAGCGGTGGGATCCACGTTGGTTCACAAATTAATAAGTCTCAGTTATTTTGAATAAATATAAAATAAAATAACTTCAATTATTCCCAAAATAAATAAATTTTAATTTAAAATGGAAACTCGGAGTAAAACGAATCCTCCACTCACCCCTGAGGAATTACAAATTTTACAAGCCCAAATTGAAAGAAAAAGAGAACAAATCCAACAACAAGAGCAAGCGCTCAAAGAACGCGAATACGAAATGCAAGAAAAAGCAGATTCTTTGGCAGAATTAGAAGCACAAATAAACAAAAGTAAGCAAATTCACGACAATGAAAACGATGAATACAAAACAGAAGAATCAGACTCCTTGCAACACACACTTTCCAGTATATTATCAGAATTTAATCATTTTAAATCAGAACTCGCGATTTTAAGACAAAATCAAGATTATAATCTCAGCACATCGAGTAGGGCAGCTCCTCCTGTCTTTCCTCGTGCACCTCAAGAGAATCAACCACCTCAACCAAATCTCACATTTAAAGACGCTCTCGAGTCAATACCTATTTATAACGGAGATAATATACCCGTTTTAAAATTCACAAGAGCATGCAAGAGAGTGAAAGAAATGTTTCCTGCAAATGCAGAACAAAACCTTACGCGATTATTAAGAAATAAACTAAAGGGTCATGCTTATACGGCACTCGAGGACGACACATTCAATACAGTTAATGAATTTTGCGAAAAATTAAAGAGCATTTTCTCCTCGTCAAAATCAATAAATCAGTATCGCGGAGAATTAGGCAACATCGCTAAAGGAAAATCAGAGCATATAGTCGATTATATCAGTCGTGTAAAAGATATACACACAGTTATATTGGAACTCGAGACAGAAAGTTTAGGCGCGATTCCCCGAGCGCGGGCCGAATCCCTGTCTATGGACACACTAGACTGTTTTGTCAAAGGGTTACCTCCTGATTTCCGAATACGTTTAAAACTCGAAAATTACACATCATTATCAGATGCTTACGCGAAAGCAATTAAAATCGAAAAAGAAATTGAACGCGATCGGTCATATTTCAAGGAAAGCCGTGCAGAATTTAAAAGTCAATCGAACGGCAATGTAAAAACAATTTCATCCGGTAACCCTCTCGAATGTGGGTTCTGCAAAAGAAAAGGTCATACAGACGCAAACTGTTGGTCGAAAAATCCAGAAAAACGACCCTCTCAACCACGAAATAATAATAATACTGAAAATAATTCAAGACCCCCGATTTCAAATAACACAAACGATTTACGTAACGACAGACCACGTACGATCTGTAATTATTGCAACAAACCCGGTCACATTGAGGCCGCTTGTTATAAAAAACAAAACGATGAAAAGAAAAATTCGGGAAACGATATCACTCGTTCGGCTGGAAAAGGCGCGAGCCGGGACGAGAAAACTTCGGAGCGCCAAGTGAAAGTAATCGGAATCCCCGAGATGCAAATGTCAGAACCGTCAGGCTCCAATTAAAGAAAAATTCATTTATTCCCTCGGTTGAAATAGAATCACCAGATTTAACGACAAAATGCGAATTTATGATCGATTCCGGTTCTGAACCAAATCTAATAAAACAGGAATTTTTAAACTCAGACATAAAAATAAATAGTGGCGAGATATTAAAATTGCAGGGTATATCGGAGGATCCTGTATATACTATGGGTTCAACAAAAATTTTGATTAAAGACACATTATCGGAATTTCACGTCGTAAATAATTCATTCCCAATATCTCAAGATGCTATTTTGGGATCAGAATTTCATGAGCTTCACGGAACAATAATCGATTATGAAAATTCCGTACTTAAATGGGGAAACCAGGTATTGCAATTCAAAAATTTTAAAGGAATAAAAATCCCGGCACGCTCTCGCACGGTATTCCACATGCGTGTTGCTAATCCGGAAATTAAAGAGGGATATATCCCAAGAATCGACCTTCCGAATGGATTATTCCTCGGAGAGGCAGTAGTGTCAGTAAAAGATGGCATGGCTTGTTTGATGGCACTCAATACGACCGAAGAGGATGTAGAGCTCACTAATTCAGTAGTGACCCTAGAGGCATTCGAGCCCTACAATCCCAATAATTCGGCAGGTGAGAGTTCCTGTTATTCGTTCGGTGATCCGAGGACACCCTTAGAAAAGAACGAGCAGGGCCGACCTGGTGTTGATCGGCAGCATGACCAATTTGTATTTACGGCACATAGAAAATTAGATGACACGGACAAAGTATCCGGGGTCAAAAATTTGCTGAGACTCGACCACCTAAACGGGGAGGAACGAGACAGTATCGATCGGTTAATAGAAAGAAACGCCGATCTCTTTCATATACCAGGTACCCCTTTAGCAAGCACAAATGCGATAGAACATCGTATATTAACATCAGACGATCAACCTGTATTTACAAGACAATATAGGTTTCCACCGATACACAAGGATGAGATCACGAAACAGGTAAGTGAATTAATAAAAGGCGAAATCATCCGTCCATCCTCCTCACCGTACGGCTCACCATTGTGGATCGTTCCGAAAAAGGCCGACTCACAAGGTAAACCCAAGTGGCGAATGGTCATCGATTATCGCAACTTAAACGAGAAAACAATAGGGGATGCATATCCGCTCCCTAATATCACAGAAATATTGGACCAGCTTGGGAGTGCAAAGTACTTCTCAGTCTTTGACCTCGCAAGTGGTTTTCATCAGATCAAGGTCCACCCGGAGGATGCGCACAAAACAGCGTTTTCAACTCCGTTTGGTCACTATCAATTTAATAGAATGCCATTCGGGCTAAAGAATGCTCCAGCAACCTTCCAAAGGTTAATGGATCGTGTTTTAACTGGACTTCAAGGTATAGAACTCTTTGTCTACCTTGATGATATTGTCATTTATGCAAAATCCCTTAAGGAACATGAAATAAAATTTGAAAGATTGGCAAAAAGATTAAGGGAAGCAAATTTACAATTACAGCCCGACAAATGTGAGTTTTTAAGAAAAGAAGTGGCCTATTTGGGTCACATTATCAGTGAAAATGGGGTAAAACCCGATCCAAAGAAACTTGAAGCCTTAAGGCATTATCCAAAACCAAGCAATCCAACAAAAATAAAGCAATTCTTGGGATTAGCAGGCTACTATCGTAGATTCGTGCATAATTTCTCGGGCATTGCAAAGCCACTCACAAATCTACTAAAGAAAAACATAACCTTTAAATGGACAAATTCACAGGAAGAAGCTTTTGTTAAACTCATTGATGCTTTATGTAAAGAACCCGTATTACAATACGCAGATTTTACAAAACCATTTATCATTACGACAGATGCCTCAAATATTGCCATAGGCGCTATTTTGAGTCAGGGCGAAATCGGCAAGGATAAACCCATTGCCTACGCCTCACGAACATTAAACCCAGCAGAACTAAATTATTCAACTATTGAAAAGGAATTATTGGGTATCGTTTATGCAGTAGATTATTTTCGACCATATGTCTATGGAAGAGAATTTACTCTCGTAACCGATCACAAGCCTTTAGTATGGCTTCACTCAGTTAAAGACCCAGCAAACCGACTGGTACACTGGCGTTTAAAACTAGCAAACTATCAATACAAAATAATCTATAAACCCGGTAAGGAAAACAGCAATGCTGACGCCTTATCCAGGAATCCACCAGACATCAAAAAATCAGTATTAATGGTTAAACCAATTTATAAAAAACCGGAAGAACCCGAAGATTCAGACGACGAAGAAATTATGTTTGAAACTCCAAGTACATGTAAGAGAAAGAAATCGGTAGAGGCGACTGAGAATGACGTAACAAATAAACAGGCGGGCCCATCAGGCATCGACCAATATAAACAACTCGAAAACTCAGCAACCGAAACCGAGCTCTCTCTCCCGGAGACCAGTCAATATAATATGGACACTGAAAAACAAAACGCTGAAGAAAATAGTGAAGAATCAGAATCAGAACGAATAAAAGAAACAGAAATAGAACAAATAAATAATGAGGAACTTTCGTCAGGCGATGAATCGGACAACGAAAGTACGTCAGACACAAACAGTCACATATTTGATGACCCGAATGTACCATATAAATCTAGAAATAACGAAAATTTACAAGAACCAAAAAAGTTAACTATCAGAGAAACAAGGGATAGATTAACGATGCAAAAAGATAACATTGTAATTTTTATCACAACTAAAGGTCAGCCACTCGACAAAGGAGCTAAAGATCTCCAATCCGTAAGTCGGTTTCCTACACTCACCGACATAGCATTTGCGCGTGTAAAAATTGAAGAAGTCAGATCAAAACAAATCATAGCCTTACCCATTAAAAATGATCTGAAAGCAAATTTGTCAATGGAAGATCTTTCTGATACCTTTCAATCACTCAGAGAAGCGATACGAGAATTAAATTTGGACAGTTTCAGTATTGCAAAAACAGAAAAAATTGATAATATATCATGGATAGATATTCAGAAACAAATGGTGGCTATCTTAGGAGAACTACCGATTCAAGTAACAATTTGTAAACAATTAGTAACTTACCCACAAGACGAAGAAAAACTCGGCATTGTCTCTGAAAATCATAACTCCACTTTAGGAGGACACAAAGGTGTAACTAAAACCTATAAACGTATCAGAGAAAATTATTTTTGGGAAAACATGAAATCATACATACAGGATTATATTCAGCATTGCCGTAGTTGTCAACTTAAAAAACTCGTCCGAGTTAAAACCAAACAGCCTATGGTCCTCACGGATACCCCAGGGGCTGCATTCGATAAAATTTCCATGGACGTCGTAGGGCCACTCCCTGTAACAAAAACCGGAAATATGTACATATTAACAATTCAAGACCTCCTTACAAAATATTCATTAGCAATTCCGCTAGCAAAAACTACAGCCGTAGATATTGCAGAAGCATTTACTAAATCGTTTATATCACGTTTTGGCGCACCAAGAACTTTATTAACAGACCAAGGTTCAAACTTTTGTAGCAGTCTTATGAAGAATCTTGCTAAAAATTTTAGAATCACTAGAGTAAGAACTACAGCGTTCCGACCTCAATCAAATGGATCCATAGAAAGATCGCACCATGTATTAGTAGAATATATCAAACAATATATCGACAAGAATCACGACTGGGATGAATTCATCGAACTTGCAATGTTCTCCTATAACACCAGTCAACACGAAGGCACGGGCTTCACTCCGCACGAGCTTGTATTTGGAAAACTCGCTCGTCAACCATCTAGTCACACCAGAATCGAAGAACATCAAGATCCAACCTACACAGAATATCTCAAAGAATTGTTTAATAAAATACATGGACTCCAAGAATTAGCGGCAGCAAATCTTAAAGCCGCAAAACAAAAATCAAAAGAATACTATGATAGGAAAATCAATCCTCAAAATTTCAAAGTAGGAGATAAGGTTTTGATGCTCAAGGAGCCTTCAAAGGGCAAATTTAGCGACCAATATACAGAACCATGTGAAATAGTTGAGGTTTTGTCGGGAGGAAACGTGAAAATCCTTTATCGAGACAAACCACGAATTGTTCACACCAATAAATTACGAGCTACACGATTACCAACCTAATAAATGTCTGTTGTAGGATGAGTCAAGACGATTTCTACATCCGACTCGTAGGACCCCTTCAACCAAGAAGGAAGGTCGTCTATTTTAATAGCCATTCAAGGAAAATCCGTTATGTCGAACACCTTCAACAACGCAGAACAATTCGAATCAAGACAATTGCAGCATCTCAAACTAAATGCATCTATTTTAATGGAATACGATACAACATGCCTGAGGAATGCTCAGACTTTCTCAACGCATGGGACAGCCCGGAAAAAGACAAAACACCTTACCACTACCTCGAGGGAGTATCACCCATCGAGACAGCATGGAATCTCGGAATAGCATATAGGGACGTATGGGGAGGAAGCATTCACACGGATGTGCTTCGCTACGATCCCGACAACGATAGATTCATTGTGAAAAACTTTCATGATAAAACTCGCCGTACAGAAAAAATAGATGTCGATTACGAAGATGTTACAGAAGTCTGGTTCAATCATATTGAATACCAGAATTATTACGAATTTAAACTTAAATTCATGAAACTATGTGCCAAGAAAAATTAAAAGTAAACAATACTTCTGGGTTGCAGGATGAAGTTCGTCCTCGCCATCATTATTGGGATTTCGATCCTCTCAATCCAGGAAGTATCGTCTCTTATCGGATATGATTGCGGTGGTCCATCGCTCAACTCAACAACAATTTCATTAAACGAAGTCGCGGAATGTGAAATACCAATTGTGGAACCTTCACCAATTCCGATATACGTCCAATTATTACAACTTTCTGAATTCGGTAACACAGAAATAACTCAGTGCAAGGTCGAAATAGATAGAACAATCTATTATTGCGGCATGCATTCCCATAATTCTATCGTACACAACGGACGACAAATCTATCTTCAAGACATGGACCAGAGATCTTGTTTGAAAATGCAAGAAACAGGAATCATACAATTAAGCGTCACCGGTCAAATCCTGGGACTACGGAAAAACAGTACAACAACAAGAAGTCTCACCCTGGCAGGATCTATCACTAATGATGGAAAATGTTCGGGCACACAGTACAGCGATCCTTACGGAACATGGGACAACGTCGTCGTCCAAGCATCCGTCAGGGTAACACTCTCAAATTATGACGCAGCAATCAATCTCTCGGCAGGACGAATAGTCCTTCGTACAGGAACACAATGTCAGCTCAGTGATGGCCACTGTATCGATATCGAGGGAAATAGCGCGTTTTGGAAAACTGAACCTACCGACACATGTAACTTCAATAGATATGACGTATTATATGAAGGACAAGCAACAAAATTAATTTCATCCGAAAATGGCGCTCATGCACCAAACGTTTACACATTGACAACACAAGAGACGACATTTGCTCTTGCAGCACGTTCGGAACAACCACTTTGTGGCTACACCCTAATAAAAACCGAACATCCAAAATTGTACATACTAGAAACACAACGAGGACAGTCATTCACGAGCAAACGGAAAATTTCCGTCAATAATTTGGACATTTTTACCTACATCAATTCAAAATTCATTTACGTTGAAAAACATCTCAGAACTCAAATGAGAAATCTTTACAAAGATGCCTTGACGCAAAGGTGTAATCTCGAGCGTCAAGTCTTACAAAACGCATTATCAACAGCTGCAATTCTACCGGAAAAATTTGCACGAGCAGTGACCAAAAACCCGGGATTCATGGCTGTTGTCGCCGGAGAGGTTGCGCACATCATAAAATGCATACCTGTAAAATGCTCCTTAAGAAGAACTGAGGAATGCTACAATGAGCTCCCAGTCACATATAAAAATCAGTCATTTTTTTTATCTACAACTTCAAGAATATTAATGAAATCCGGAAATCAAATTGAATGCGATCCTCTACTGCCGGCTCAATATCAAATTGACGGTACGTGGTATCGATTTTCTCCACACCCAATCGCAATACCACCACCACAATCTTTAACACCTACGTCACAACCATCATGGCGTTATGGAGACATCGGAAATCTGGCAACAGCCGGAATATACTCAGACAAGGAAATAAGCGAATTAAGAAATCGGATTATGTTTCAAGCCGAAAAACCTGCCCTGCTCAATAATATTGCTAGAGGAACAGCAGGTTACCAAATACCATCTGGTAGCGTATCAATACGTGGCCTACTCGATGAAGCAACACTCGATCATCTGGCTGAAAGCGCTGCAAAACGCTTTTGGAAAGGATTCCATGAATTCGGCATAGCTAGTGCCGGGTTCATTGCCATATTCATAATAATAAAAACCATTAAAATCATTGTAGACACCTGCATTCACGGCTTCACCATACACTCTATTTACGGATGGAGCTTTGCCTTGCTGGGTGCAATATGGAACTCGGTAACAGGACTCCTAGTTGCCCTCGCACACAAAAAGAAATTACAACAACCAATCCAAATCAGCATCGATTGTATCGTGAGAGATTTTTCTTGTAATAATAATCAATCAATAATCTAAGTTTTAAATTGTCACAATTGTTACGTCGTGGATTTTAAAGATCGAATTTTTTAAAAAGAGAAATACACGAAATATTCCTACAGTCTTGATTCGCGTAAAAAGACGTAGCAAGTATAAAATATATGCTCCGAGGTTTAGATCGTGAGGAAACGACCAGGGATTGGAGCTGTGTTGGTTCGTTTAATAAATGATATATATTGAAATATTTCTTACCTGATTCGAGCGTGAGGCGTAGAGGGTTGAAGTTTTAATCAAGCGTGATTATTTCAGGTACCGGATGCTGTTCGTATGTTGACTGCTGTACCCGATGATGATCCCCGACCGTCTTGTACGTAGGAGGTGATGTTCGATGATCGACGATGGTAACGCGTGTATTAATTCGCACGTTTGAAATTATTCGAATGTTTGGTTTTGATTTATCCGTTATTATTTCGATTGAATGGTTGTACCACCACTCGCGACAAAATGTTTGAAAGTCTGTTATTTTGAGATCGCGATTCTTAGGCTTATTGTGCCCGCGTTTAATAAAAGATTCTCCGTTCAATATAGCGTTGGTGACACGTTCGCGAAACTTTTTACCGCCGCGACGTCTGCCCATTAAAATAGAAATATAGGATTATGGCAATCCTTGAAATTCGTATTAAAACAGTTTCGAAATTTTAATTATTGGAATGGATCTTACAGTGCGTGCTACCGTGAGCACACTACCTCTGTAAGGGAGCTTAAGGATGGTTGACCAATAGACGTGCAATGGGGTGCACACTATCTATCTTCGCGGTCGAAGGAAAGTATTAAGGTGGAATGGAGGAACACGTGTGTATCACCAAACTGTCACAATACGATTTCAAAGTTGAAGTGAACCGCAAGAGTTTTAGGTAAAAATGAATAAACACGAATTCCGAATAATACTTGAATATATTGTTACAATTTAAAAGTTAGATTATTGAATGATTATTATTACACGAAAAATCTCTCACGATACAATCTTATATCGGTACTGCGACCGCCTGTCAGTGCAGGTTGTACGTGGCTCGATACAAATACGAAATTACTTGAAATATTACTAATTAAGGGTATAACTGACCCTTCCAAGCAAAGAGCAATGTATAAAGACTCGAGATGTAACTTTTCGCGGGAGTAACCGTTCAGCGAGACGATCAGTGACGAACTGACTCTGCTGGCTTGTTCACGACGACTCTGACTCTGCACTCTGTGCTCTGGTATATATAGGTATATGCTCTGTGCTTGGAATGGGGCGAGTGACGCGCTATTGCTGTCTCTCTCTTACTGCGCGTGGCTTAGTATATAAGATTAAAATATAAGAATATCGAGTGTATGTAAATATCAAATTTCATACTGTGATATTTTGGAGTTCGTACTTTGAGTAACGCAATATGTACCGATGCATATCTGTTGGTGTCGATGAATAATTTCGGAGCCTGGCCGCTTTGTTTACAGTCCGATAGTCTTATCTACTTGTGACTCGAAAGTTTGAAAGTATATAAGGCTAATTGATTCTCGGTGTTCTTGTACTTTCACACTGCGTAGTTGTAATCTGTGTATGACTTTACTCGAATATTCTCGACTATGAATAATACTGTATATAATGCAATGGTGAAAATAAATGCTACGAAAGAAAAAATACGTGCTACTTGGCTATGATTCGTTTGTGTATATATGATTATATTACTCCACGCTCTAAGCGTGAGGCGCAGTTATGACTTCATCATGCACTATGAGTCGGTCCAAAAGAAGCTTGCTACAGCAAGTTACAAAAGAATAATAATAATGTTGCTTTTGAATAAAATGATCGTATAGCTTCTTTTAAGAGATGATGAATATATATATATATATATATATATATAGTGAATAAAGATATATGTATATGCATATAGTGTCTTTTAGAACACATGTATATAATGGCACATGTGATTAATAGAATACGTATATATAGTTATAATATAGGTGATTTTGATTATAGGTATGTTTGGGAAATATATATATTGAGTTCAAAGGTTGACCTGAGTAATATTACGTGTGTTGATCCCAGGACGTAACAACTCGAATATTCTCGACTATGAATAATACTGTATATAATGCAATGGTGAAAATAAATGCTACGAAAGAAAAAATACGTGCTACTTGGCTATGATTCGTTTGTGTATATATGATTATATTACTCCACGCTCTAAGCGTGAGGCGCAGTTATGACTTCATCATGCACTATGGGTCGGTCCAAAAGAAGCTTGCTACAGCAAGTTACAAAAGAATAATAATAATGTTGCTTTTGAATAAAATGATCGTATAGCTTCTTTTAAGAGATGATGAATATATATATATATATATATATATAGTGAATAAAGATATATGTATATGCATATAGTGTCTTTTAGAACACATGTATATAATGGCACATGTGATTAATAGAATACGTATATATAGTTATAATATAGGTGATTTTGATTATAGGTATGTTTGGGAAATATATATATTGAGTTCAAAGGTTGACCTGAGTAATATTACGTGTGTTGATCCCAGGACGTAACAATATTGAGTTCAAAGGTTGACCTGAGTAATATTACGTGTGTTGATCCCAGGACGTAACATCGTCGATAGTATCTTCGCTTTGTACCATCGTTCGTATCGTTGATCTCATCATCGCTAATATCGTCGATCGTATTTTTCGTTGTATCCCCGTTTGTATCGTCGAACTCGTTTATATCATCGTCGTTCGTTGTATCCCCGTTTGTATCGTCGAATTCGTTTATATCATCGTGCGTAATATGTGGTTTGAATCCTTGATCGTATCGATGTGAGTGTCATTCTTGTAGTGTCGCCCGTATCGTAGCGCTCATCGTTCGTATCGTTCGGATCATCCGCGTATCGTCGTTCGCATCGATATACGTGCCATCCTTCGTTTCGTTGCTTGTATTAGCGTTCGGTTGATCTTTTGTATAGATGTTAGTATAGCGTTTATATCGTAGTTTTCGTCGTCGTACATACCATTGTTCGTATCGTTCCAGTCGTCGTTAGCATCATCGGTGTTCGTTACGTTGTTACTATCGTCGTTTTGATCGTCGTTCGTATCGTCCAGCGTATCGCCATATGTACCATGTTTCACATCGTCAATCGTATCGTCGTTTGTATAACCGTTTCTACGATCTTTTTTATCATTGCTAGTATAGCTATAATAATGTCGTTCCCGTCGTCGGACGTATCATTGCTTGTATCGTTGTTCGGAATGTCCATCGTATTGTCGTTTATACGTTCGTAACGTGCGTAACATTGTTAGTATGCTGGTTCGCATCCTCGTTCGTATCGTCGATAGAATCGTCACTTTGTATCGTCGTATGTATCGTCGATCGTAGCATCACTAATATCCTCGTTTGAACCGTCGATCATACCGTTCGTTCGACCCGACGTTATTATCATCGTACGTATCATCCTTTCGAACGTCGTTCGTACCGTTGTTCGTATTATCATTCGGAACGTCGTTCGTATCGTTGTTCGTATCATCCTTTCGAAACGTCGTTCGTATCATCCTACGCAATGTCGTTCGTATCGTCGATTGCATCATCGGTGGTATCCTTTTTCGTATCTGCATTCGCATCGTCGTTTGTATCGTCTCGTTTATCGTTGTCCCTGTTCGCATCGTTCTCTGTAACGCCGTTCGTATCGTCGTTAATATCGTTGTTCGTATCGTCTTTCGTACAATCGCTCGAGTCGTCGCTTATATCGACGCGTGGATAGCCGAACGAATCGTCGTTCGTATGTTTGATCGTATCATCGCTAATATCGTTGATCGTATTCTTCTTCGCATCCGTGCCTAATGTCGTTCGGATCGATGTTCGTGTCATGATCGGCGTTCGATCGTAGTGCATTGTCGTGGATTTTAAAGATCGAATTTTTAAAAAGAGGAATAAACGAAATATTCATACAGTCTCGATTCGCGTAAAAAGACGTAGCAAGTATAAAATATATGCGCACCGAGGTTTAGATCATGAGGAAACGACCAGGAATTGGAGCTGTGTTGGTTCGTTTAAAAAATCATATATTGAAATGTTTCTTACCTGATTCGAGCGTGAGGCGTAGAGGGTTGAAGCTTCAATCAAGCGTGATTATTTCAGGTGGCGGGTGCTTTTCGTATGTTGACTGGTGTACCCGATGATGATCCCCTACCGTCTTGTACGTAGGAGGTGACGTTCGATGATCGACGATGGTAACGCGTGTATTAATTCGCACGTTTGCAATTATCCGAATGTTTGGTTTTGATTTATCCGTCATTATTTCGATTGAATGGTTGTACCACCACACGCGACAAAATGTTTGAAAGTCTGTTATTTTGAGATCACGATTCTGAAGCTAATTGTGCCCGCGTTTAATAAAAGATTCTCCGTTCAATATGACGTTCGCGAAACTTTTTACCGCCGGGACGTTTGCCCATTCAAATAAAAATATGGGATTATGACAATCCTTGAAATTCGTATTAAAACAGTTTCGAGTATTAATTATTCGAATAAATCTTACCGTGCTACCGTGAGCACACTACCTCTGTGAGGGAACTTCAGGATGGTTGACCAATAGACGTGGAATGGGGTGCACACTCGCGGTCGAAGGAAAGAATTGAGGCGGAATGGAGGAACACTCGTGTATCACCTAACTGTCACAATACGATTCCAAAGTTGAAGTGAACCGCAAGAGTTCTAGGTAAAATGAATAAACACGAATTCCGAATAATACTTGAATATATTGTGACAATTTAAAACTTAGATTATTGATTGATTATTATTACACGAAAAATCTCTCACGATACAATCTTATATCGGTACTGCGACCGCCTTTCAGCGCAGGTTGTACGTGGCTCGATAAAAATACAAAATTACTTGAAATATTACTAATTAAGGGCCTTCTGACTGACCCTTGCAAGCAAAGAGCAATGTATAATGACTCGAGGTGTAATTATTCGCAGGAGTAACCATTCAGCGCGACGATCAGTGACGAACTGACTCTTCCGACTCGTTCACGACGACTCCGACTCTCTGTATTGTGCTCTGGTATATATAGGTATATGCTCTGTGCTCGTGATGGGGCGAGTGACGCGCTATCGCTGTCTCTCTCTTACTGCGCGTGGCATAGTATATAAGATTAAAATATAAGAATATCGAGTGTATGTAAATATCACATTTCATGCAGTGATCTTTTGGAGTTCGTACTTTGAGGAACGCCATATGTACCGATGCATATCTGTAGGTGTCGATGAATAATTTTGGAGCCTCGCCGCTTTATTTACAGTCCGATTCTAATCCGTCTAATCAGTCCGAGGCTAATTGATTCTCGGTGTTCTTGTACTTTTACACTGCGTTCACTGATACGTAGTTCTAATCTGTGTATGACTTTACTTGTATATTCTTGACTGTGAATAATACTGTATATAATGCAATGGTGAAAAATAAATGCTATGAAAGAAAAGATACGTGCTGCTTGGCTACGATTCGTTTGTGTACATATGTATGTATATTTATATATGATTACATTACTCCTCGCTCTAAGCGTGAGGCGCGGATGTGACTTCATCATGCACTATAGGTCGGATCAAAAGAAGCTTGCTACAGCAAGTTACAAGAGAATAATAATCATGTTGCTTTTGAATAAAAGATCGTGTAGCTTCCTTCAAGAGATGATGAATGTATATATATATATAGTGAATAAGATATACACATATGCATATAGTGCCTTTTGAGAATACGTGTACATAATAGCACATGTGTTTAATAGTATATATATCTCTCTATAATATACAGATATATCGCCGCCGCCGCCGCCGCCGCTGTTTCAGGATTTGAGCATATACCGGGTGTCCAATTTATGAAAGATGACCAACCCAAACCCAAACCCAAACCCAAACCTAAGTAAGGGCGCGTAGCGCCCTACGCACCCCTAGTATATCTCTCTATAATATAAAGATATATCGCCGCTGCCGCCGCCGCCGTCGCGGCCTTCGCCACCGCTGTTTCAGGAATTGAGCTTATACCGGGTGTCCAATTTAAAAAGGATGACCAACCCAAACCCAAACCCAAACCCAAACCCAAACCTGAGTGAGGGCGCGTAGCGCCCTACGCACCCCTTGTATACATATAATCATAATATAGATAGTTTCAATCACAGGTATCGTTCGAAATATATATATAATATAGGTGAGGTTCAAAAGTTGATTTGAGTAATTTTACGTGGGTTGATCCCAGGACGTAACACGTAACAAAACCTTTATGAACACCGCAACCCGTGCCGGTTACACACGCTATCGGCTTCTAACCAAACGGTATACTTGTCGGAATAAAACGTTTGCGCAACCGAACGTTACGTTCGCCCAACAAATTTGTCACGACGGCAACACTAGGAGCATCTTTGGTATTGCGTGGTGTGCAACAATCGTTCTACGACCGCGTGAATGCTTCGAGTGTGCATGTATATGGTGATAATATATTTTTTCAAGTCAACAGTGATATTAAAAAAAATCTAAAAAATGAAAAAATCTTGGCTCATCTGTTATTTTTCAATCTAACAAAGCATCTGCGCGAAAAATCTGCTGGAAGGTTTTTGAGGTTATGTTGATCCTTAGCCTCGCCTCAAACATTTTGTCATAAAATTCTGAACTTTTTTCACGGATAAAGCTTCCTCGATGCTCTGTGAGAAAGCATTTTAAAAGTTCATTAGATATTCACAATATTATAGCGGAGAGCATTGATAATGCACTATACTATATATATTACTGCAACAAAAATGATTTGCTCTGTATGCAAAATATGTTTGTTGCTGCAACAAAATTGCTTCGTTCTACATACATAAAATATAGCGTTTCGAACGGCAATGTTTTGTTGAGCCAACAAAATATATATGTCCGTTCAACAAAATCGTTTGGTTAAGGTAACTAAATCATTCCATAGCGTAATCAAACGTTTCCTTGCAGAAACAAAATGTGTTAAACAAAACGATACCCATGTCGCCAACAAAAAGTTTTGTAGTTCACATGTTAATAAACGAATTTTGTTGCGCCAACGAAACTTTGGTTGTCACAACCAAACTTTTTTTTCACTGTATCATCCTTCGGGTCATTGTTCGTATCATACTTCCGAATGTCGTTCGTGACATCCTACGGAACGTCGATCGAATCGTCGTTGTTATCGTTGTTCGAATCATCGTTAGCATGATCGATCGTATCGTTTTTCGTATCCTCGTGCCGTTCTTCGTAACGCCGTTCGTATCGTCGTTCACAACGTTGTTTGTATCGTCGTTAGCATTATCGTTCGTATCGTCGCTTATATCGACGTGTCGATTGTCGAACGTATCGTGGTTGGTTTCGTTGCTCGTAGCTTCGTTTGTATCGTCGTTACTACGTTCGTATCGGCGTGCGAACGGACGTTCGTAACAGTGTTCGTATGCTCGTTCGCATCGTCGCCTCGTATCGTCGTTTGGAACGTTGCTCATATGGTTCTTTTTATCTTTGTTCGTATCCTTGTCTATATCGTCGATCGTATATTCGTTTCATGGTATCATCGTGTAATCGTAAAATCGTATCGTGTCGTGCATATCGTCGTTTGTATCGTCGTTCATTCGTTTGTAACGGCGTGCGAATGAACGTTCGTAACATTGTTCGTATGTTCGTTCACATCCTTGTTCGTATCGTCGATAGTATCTTCGCTTTGTACCATCGTTCGTATCGTTGATCTCATCATCGCTAATATCGTCGATCGTATTTTTCGTTGTATCCCCGTTTGTATCGTCGAACTCGTTTATATCATCGTCGTTCGTTGTATCCCCGTTTGTATCGTCGAATTCGTTTATATCATCGTGCGTAATATGTGGTTTGAATCCTTGATCGTATCGATGTGAGTGTCATTCTTGTAGTGTCGCCCGTATCGTAGCGCTCATCGTTCGTATCGTTCGGATCATCCGCGTATCGTCGTTCGCATCGATATACGTGCCATCCTTCGTTTCGTTGCTTGTATCAGCGTTCGGTTGATCTTTTGTATAGATGTTAGTATAGCGTTTATATCGTAGTTTTCGTCGTCGTACATACCATTGTTCGTATCGTTCCAGTCGTCGTTAGCATCATCGGTGTTCGTTACGTTGTTACTATCGTCGTTTTGATCGTCGTTCGTATCGTCCAGCGTATCGCCATATGTACCATGTTTCACATCGTCAATCGTATCGTCGTTTGTATAACCGTTTCTACGATCTTTTTTATCATTGCTAGTATAGCTATAATAATGTCGTTCCCGTCGTCGGACGTATCATTGCTTGTATCGTTGTTCGGAATGTCCATCGTATTGTCGTTTATACGTTCGTAACGTGCGTAACATTGTTAGTATGCTGGTTCGCATCCTCGTTCGTATCGTCGATAGAATCGTCACTTTGTATCGTCGTATGTATCGTCGATCGTAGCATCACTAATATCCTCGTTTGAACCGTCGATCATACCGTTCGTTCGACCCGACGTTATTATCATCGTACGTATCATCCTTTCGAACGTCGTTCGTACCGTTGTTCGTATTATCATTCGGAACGTCGTTCGTATCGTTGTTCGTATCATCCTTTCGAAACGTCGTTCGTATCATCCTACGCAATGTCGTTCGTATCGTCGATTGCATCATCGGTGGTATCCTTTTTCGTATCTGCATTCGCATCGTCGTTTGTATCGTCTCGTTTATCGTTGTCCCTGTTCGCATCGTTCTCTGTAACGCCGTTCGTATCGTCGTTAATATCGTTGTTCGTATCGTCTTTCGTACAATCGCTCGAGTCGTCGCTTATATCGACGCGTGGATAGCCGAACGAATCGTCGTTCGTATGTTTGATCGTATCATCGCTAATATCGTTGATCGTATTCTTCTTCGTATCCGTGCCTAATGTCGTTCGGATCGATGTTCGTGTCATGATCGGCGTTCGATCGTAGTGCATTGTCGTGGATTTTAAAGATCGAATTTTTAAAAAGAGGAATAAACGAAATATTCATACAGTCTCGATTCGCGTAAAAAGACGTAGCAAGTATAAAATATATGCGCACCGAGGTTTAGATCATGAGGAAACGACCAGGAATTGGAGCTGTGTTGGTTCGTTTAAAAAATCATATATTGAAATGTTTCTTACCTGATTCGAGCGTGAGGCGTAGAGGGTTGAAGCTTCAATCAAGCGTGATTATTTCAGGTGGCGGGTGCTTTTCGTATGTTGACTGGTGTACCCGATGATGATCCCCTACCGTCTTGTACGTAGGAGGTGACGTTCGATGATCGACGATGGTAACGCGTGTATTAATTCGCACGTTTGCAATTATCCGAATGTTTGGTTTTGATTTATCCGTCATTATTTCGATTGAATGGTTGTACCACCACACGCGACAAAATGTTTGAAAGTCTGTTATTTTGAGATCACGATTCTGAAGCTAATTGTGCCCGCGTTTAATAAAAGATTCTCCGTTCAATATGACGTTCGCGAAACTTTTTACCGCCGGGACGTTTGCCCATTCAAATAAAAATATGGGATTATGACAATCCTTGAAATTCGTATTAAAACAGTTTCGAGTATTAATTATTCGAATAAATCTTACCGTGCTACCGTGAGCACACTACCTCTGTGAGGGAACTTCAGGATGGTTGACCAATAGACGTGGAATGGGGTGCACACTCGCGGTCGAAGGAAAGAATTGAGGCGGAATGGAGGAACACTCGTGTATCACCTAACTGTCACAATACGATTCCAAAGTTGAAGTGAACCGCAAGAGTTCTAGGTAAAATGAATAAACACGAATTCCGAATAATACTTGAATATATTGTGACAATTTAAAACTTAGATTATTGATTGATTATTATTACACGAAAAATCTCTCACGATACAATCTTATATCGGTACTGCGACCGCCTTTCAGCGCAGGTTGTACGTGGCTCGATAAAAATACAAAATTACTTGAAATATTACTAATTAAGGGCCTTCTGACTGACCCTTGCAAGCAAAGAGCAATGTATAATGACTCGAGGTGTAATTATTCGCAGGAGTAACCATTCAGCGCGACGATCAGTGACGAACTGACTCTTCCGACTCGTTCACGACGACTCCGACTCTCTGTATTGTGCTCTGGTATATATAGGTATATGCTCTGTGCTCGTGATGGGGCGAGTGACGCGCTATCGCTGTCTCTCTCTTACTGCGCGTGGCATAGTATATAAGATTAAAATATAAGAATATCGAGTGTATGTAAATATCACATTTCATGCAGTGATCTTTTGGAGTTCGTACTTTGAGGAACGCCATATGTACCGATGCATATCTGTAGGTGTCGATGAATAATTTTGGAGCCTCGCCGCTTTATTTACAGTCCGATTCTAATCCGTCTAATCAGTCCGAGGCTAATTGATTCTCGGTGTTCTTGTACTTTTACACTGCGTTCACTGATACGTAGTTCTAATCTGTGTATGACTTTACTTGTATATTCTTGACTGTGAATAATACTGTATATAATGCAATGGTGAAAAATAAATGCTATGAAAGAAAAGATACGTGCTGCTTGGCTACGATTCGTTTGTGTACATATGTATGTATATTTATATATGATTACATTACTCCTCGCTCTAAGCGTGAGGCGCGGATGTGACTTCATCATGCACTATAGGTCGGATCAAAAGAAGCTTGCTACAGCAAGTTACAAGAGAATAATAATCATGTTGCTTTTGAATAAAAGATCGTGTAGCTTCCTTCAAGAGATGATGAATGTATATATATATATAGTGAATAAGATATACACATATGCATATAGTGCCTTTTGAGAATACGTGTACATAATAGCACATGTGTTTAATAGTATATATATCTCTCTATAATATACAGATATATCGCCGCCGCCGCCGCCGCCGCTGTTTCAGGATTTGAGCATATACCGGGTGTCCAATTTATGAAAGATGACCAACCCAAACCCAAACCCAAACCCAAACCTAAGTAAGGGCGC
The DNA here is from genome assembly GCA_963564615.1 of Rhorus exstirpatorius. Taxonomy (NCBI): domain Eukaryota; kingdom Metazoa; phylum Arthropoda; class Insecta; order Hymenoptera; family Ichneumonidae; genus Rhorus; species Rhorus exstirpatorius. The sequence goes on from OY751313.1 coordinate 25,443,603, forward strand.
GTAGCGCCCTACGCACCCCTAGTATATCTCTCTATAATATAAAGATATATCGCCGCTGCCGCCGCCGCCGTCGCGGCCTTCGCCACCGCTGTTTCAGGAATTGAGCTTATACCGGGTGTCCAATTTAAAAAGGATGACCAACCCAAACCCAAACCCAAACCCAAACCCAAACCTGAGTGAGGGCGCGTAGCGCCCTACGCACCCCTTGTATACATATAATCATAATATAGATAGTTTCAATCACAGGTATCGTTTGAAATATATATATAATATAGGTGAGGTTCAAAAGTTGATTTGAGTAATTTTACGTGGGTTGATCCCAGGACGTAACACGTAACAAAACCTTTATGAACACCGCAACCCGTGCCGGTTACACACGCTATCGGCTTCTAACCAAACGGTATACTTGTCGGAATAAAACGTTTGCGCAACCGAACGTTACGTTCGCCCAACAAATTTGTCACGACGGCAACACTAGGAGCATCTTTGGTATTGCGTGGTGTGCAACAATCGTTCTACGACCGCGTGAATGCTTCGAGTGTGCATGTATATGGTGATAATATATTTTTTCAAGTCAACAGTGATATTAAAAAAAATCTAAAAAATGAAAAAATCTTGGCTCATCTGTTATTTTTCAATCTAACAAAGCATCTGCGCGAAAAATCTGCTGGAAGGTTTTTGAGGTTATGTTGATCCTTAGCCTCGCCTCAAACATTTTGTCATAAAATTCTGAACTTTTTTCACGGATAAAGCTTCCTCGATGCTCTGTGAGAAAGCATTTTAAAAGTTCATTAGATATTCACAATATTATAGCGGAGAGCATTGATAATGCACTATACTATATATATTACTGCAACAAAAATGATTTGCTCTGTATGCAAAATATGTTTGTTGCTGCAACAAAATTGCTTCGTTCTACATACATAAAATATAGCGTTTCGAACGGCAATGTTTTGTTGAGCCAACAAAATATATATGTCCGTTCAACAAAATCGTTTGGTTAAGGTAACTAAATCATTCCATAGCGTAATCAAACGTTTCCTTGCAGAAACAAAATGTGTTAAACAAAACGATACCCATGTCGCCAGCAAAAAGTTTTGTAGTTCACATGTTAATAAACGAATTTTGTTGCGCCAACGAAACTTTGGTTGTCACAACCAAACTTTTTTTTCACTGTATCATCCTTCGGGTCATTGTTCGTATCATACTTCCGAATGTCGTTCGTGACATCCTACGGAACGTCGATCGAATCGTCGTTGTTATCGTTGTTCGAATCATCGTTAGCATGATCGATCGTATCGTTTTTCGTATCCTCGTGCCGTTCTTCGTAACGCCGTTCGTATCGTCGTTCACAACGTTGTTTGTATCGTCGTTAGCATTATCGTTCGTATCGTCGCTTATATCGACGTGTCGATTGTCGAACGTATCGTGGTTGGTTTCGTTGCTCGTAGCTTCGTTTGTATCGTCGTTACTACGTTCGTATCGGCGTGCGAACGGACGTTCGTAACAGTGTTCGTATGCTCGTTCGCATCGTCGCCTCGTATCGTCGTTTGGAACGTTGCTCATATGGTTCTTTTTATCTTTGTTCGTATCCTTGTCTATATCGTCGATCGTATATTCGTTTCATGGTATCATCGTGTAATCGTAAAATCGTATCGTGTCGTGCATATCGTCGTTTGTATCGTCGTTCATTCGTTTGTAACGGCGTGCGAATGAACGTTCGTAACATTGTTCGTATGTTCGTTCACATCCTTGTTCGTATCGTTGTTACGTCGTGGATTTTAAAGATCGAATTTTTAAAAAGAGAAATACACGAAATATTCCTACAGTCTTGATTCGCGTAAAAAGACGTAGCAAGTATAAAATATATGCTCCGAGGTTTAGATCGTGAGGAAACGACCAGGGATTGGAGCTGTGTTGGTTCGTTTAATAAATGATATATATTGAAATATTTCTTACCTGATTCGAGCGTGAGGCGTAGAGGGTTGAAGTTTTAATCAAGCGTGATTATTTCAGGTACCGGATGCTGTTCGTATGTTGACTGCTGTACCCGATGATGATCCCCGACCGTCTTGTACGTAGGAGGTGATGTTCGATGATCGACGATGGTAACGCGTGTATTAATTCGCACGTTTGAAATTATTCGAATGTTTGGTTTTGATTTATCCGTTATTATTTCGATTGAATGGTTGTACCACCACTCGCGACAAAATGTTTGAAAGTCTGTTATTTTGAGATCGCGATTCTTAGGCTTATTGTGCCCGCGTTTAATAAAAGATTCTCCGTTCAATATAGCGTTGGTGACACGTTCGCGAAACTTTTTACCGCCGCGACGTCTGCGCATTAAAATAGAAATATAGGATTATGGCAATCCTTGAAATTCGTATTAAAACAGTTTCGAAATTTTAATTATTGGAATGGATCTTACAGTGCGTGCTACCGTGAGCACACTACCTCTGTAAGGGAGCTTAAGGATGGTTGACCAATAGACGTGCAATGGGGTGCACACTATCTATCTTCGCGGTCGAAGGAAAGTATTAAGGTGGAATGGAGGAACACGTGTGTATCACCAAACTGTCACAATACGATTTCAAAGTTGAAGTGAACCGCAAGAGTTTTAGGTAAAAATGAATAAACACGAATTCCGAATAATACTTGTATATATTGTTACAATTTAAAAGTTAGATTATTGAATGATTATTATTACACGAAAAATCTCTCACGATACAATCTTATATCGGTACTGCGACCGCCTGTCAGTGCAGGTTGTACGTGGCTCGATACAAATACGAAATTACTTGAAATATTACTAATTAAGGGTATAACTGACCCTTCCAAGCAAAGAGCAATGTATAAAGACTCGAGATGTAACTTTTCGCGGGAGTAACCGTTCAGCGAGACGATCAGTGACGAACTGACTCTGCTGGCTTGTTCACGACGACTCTGACTCTGCACTCTGTGCTCTGGTATATATAGGTATATGCTCTGTGCTTGGAATGGGGCGAGTGACGCGCTATTGCTGTCTCTCTCTTACTGCGCGTGGCTTAGTATATAAGATTAAAATATAAGAATATCGAGTGTATGTAAATATCAAATTTCATACTGTGATATTTTGGAGTTCGTACTTTGAGTAACGCAATATGTACCGATGCATATCTGTTGGTGTCGATGAATAATTTCGGAGCCTGGCCGCTTTGTTTACAGTCCGATAGTCTTATCTACTTGTGACTCGAAAGTTTGAAAGTATATAAGGCTAATTGATTCTCGGTGTTCTTGTACTTTCACACTGCGTAGTTGTAATCTGTGTATGACTTTACTCGAATATTCTCGACTATGAATAATACTGTATATAATGCAATGGTGAAAATAAATGCTACGAAAGAAAAAATACGTGCTACTTGGCTATGATTCGTTTGTGTATATATGATTATATTACTCCACGCTCTAAGCGTGAGGCGCAGTTATGACTTCATCATGCACTATGAGTCGGTCCAAAAGAAGCTTGCTACAGCAAGTTACAAAAGAATAATAATAATGTTGCTTTTGAATAAAATGATCGTATAGCTTCTTTTAAGAGATGATGAATATATATATATATATATATATATATAGTGAATAAAGATATATGTATATGCATATAGTGTCTTTTAGAACACATGTATATAATGGCACATGTGATTAATAGAATACGTATATATAGTTATAATATAGGTGATTTTGATTATAGGTATGTTTGGGAAATATATATATTGAGTTCAAAGGTTGACCTGAGTAATATTACGTGTGTTGATCCCAGGACGTAACAACTCGAATATTCTCGACTATGAATAATACTGTATATAATGCAATGGTGAAAATAAATGCTACGAAAGAAAAAATACGTGCTACTTGGCTATGATTCGTTTGTGTATATATGATTATATTACTCCACGCTCTAAGCGTGAGGCGCAGTTATGACTTCATCATGCACTATGGGTCGGTCCAAAAGAAGCTTGCTACAGCAAGTTACAAAAGAATAATAATAATGTTGCTTTTGAATAAAATGATCGTATAGCTTCTTTTAAGAGATGATGAATATATATATATATATATATATATAGTGAATAAAGATATATGTATATGCATATAGTGTCTTTTAGAACACATGTATATAATGGCACATGTGATTAATAGAATACGTATATATAGTTATAATATAGGTGATTTTGATTATAGGTATGTTTGGGAAATATATATATTGAGTTCAAAGGTTGACCTGAGTAATATTACGTGTGTTGATCCCAGGACGTAACAATATTGAGTTCAAAGGTTGACCTGAGTAATATTACGTGTGTTGATCCCAGGACGTAACATCGTCGATAGTATCTTCGCTTTGTACCATCGTTCGTATCGTTGATCTCATCATCGCTAATATCGTCGATCGTATTTTTCGTTGTATCCCCGTTTGTATCGTCGAACTCGTTTATATCATCGTCGTTCGTTGTATCCCCGTTTGTATCGTCGAATTCGTTTATATCATCGTGCGTAATATGTGGTTTGAATCCTTGATCGTATCGATGTGAGTGTCATTCTTGTAGTGTCGCCCGTATCGTAGCGCTCATCGTTCGTATCGTTCGGATCATCCGCGTATCGTCGTTCGCATCGATATACGTGCCATCCTTCGTTTCGTTGCTTGTATTAGCGTTCGGTTGATCTTTTGTATAGATGTTAGTATAGCGTTTATATCGTAGTTTTCGTCGTCGTACATACCATTGTTCGTATCGTTCCAGTCGTCGTTAGCATCATCGGTGTTCGTTACGTTGTTACTATCGTCGTTTTGATCGTCGTTCGTATCGTCCAGCGTATCGCCATATGTACCATGTTTCACATCGTCAATCGTATCGTCGTTTGTATAACCGTTTCTACGATCTTTTTTATCATTGCTAGTATAGCTATAATAATGTCGTTCCCGTCGTCGGACGTATCATTGCTTGTATCGTTGTTCGGAATGTCCATCGTATTGTCGTTTATACGTTCGTAACGTGCGTAACATTGTTAGTATGCTGGTTCGCATCCTCGTTCGTATCGTCGATAGAATCGTCACTTTGTATCGTCGTATGTATCGTCGATCGTAGCATCACTAATATCCTCGTTTGAACCGTCGATCATACCGTTCGTTCGACCCGACGTTATTATCATCGTACGTATCATCCTTTCGAACGTCGTTCGTACCGTTGTTCGTATTATCATTCGGAACGTCGTTCGTATCGTTGTTCGTATCATCCTTTCGAAACGTCGTTCGTATCATCCTACGCAATGTCGTTCGTATCGTCGATTGCATCATCGGTGGTATCCTTTTTCGTATCTGCATTCGCATCGTCGTTTGTATCGTCTCGTTTATCGTTGTCCCTGTTCGCATCGTTCTCCGTAACGCCGTTCGTATCGTCGTTAATATCGTTGTTCGTATCGTCTTTCGTACAATCGCTCGAGTCGTCGCTTATATCGACGCGTGGATAGCCGAACGAATCGTCGTTCGTATGTTTGATCGTATCATCGCTAATATCGTTGATCGTATTCTTCTTCGTATCCGTGCCTAATGTCGTTCGGATCGATGTTCGTGTCATGATCGGCGTTCGATCGTAGTGCATTGTCGTGCATTTTAAAGATCGAATTTTTAAAAAGAGGAATAAACGAAATATTCATACAGTCTCGATTCGCGTAAAAAGACGTAGCAAGTATAAAATATATGCGCACCGAGGTTTAGATCGTGAGGAAACGACCAGGAATTGCAGCTGTGTTGGTTCGTTTAAAAAATCATATATTGAAATGTTTCTTACCTGATTCGAGCGTGAGGCGTAGAGGGTTGAAGCTTCAATCAAGCGTGATTATTTCAGGTGGCGGGTGCTTTTCGTATGTTGACTGGTGTACCCGATGATGATCCCCGACCGTCTTGTACGTAGGAGGTGACGTTCGATGATCGACGATGGTAACGCGTGTATTAATTCGCACGTTTGCAATTATCCGAATGTTTGGTTTTGATTTATCCGTCATTATTTCGATTGAATGGTTGTACCACCACACGCGACAAAATGTTTGAAAGTCTGTTATTTTGAGATCACGATTCTGAAGCTAATTGTGCCCGCGTTTAATAAAAGATTCTCCGTTCAATATGACGTTCGCGAAACTTTTTACCGCCGGGACGTTTGCCCATTCAAATAAAAATATGGGATTATGACAATCCTTGAAATTCGTATTAAAACAGTTTCGAGTATTGATTATTCGAATAAATCTTACCGTGCTACCGTGAGCACACTACCTCTGTGAGGGAACTTCAGGATGGTTGACCAATAGACGTGGAATGGGGTGCACACTTGCGGTCGAAGGAAAGTATTGATGCGGAATGGAGGAACACTCGTGTATCACCAAACTGTCACAATACGATTCCAAAGTTGAAGTGAACCGCAAGAGTTCTAGGTAAAATGAATAAACACGAATTCCGAATGATACTTGAATATATTGTGACAATTTAAAACTTAGATTATTGATTGATTATTATTACACGAAAAATCTCTCACGATACAATCTTATATCGGTACTGCGACCGCCTTTCAGCGCAGGTTGTACGTGGCTCGATAAAAATACAAAATTACTTGAAATATTACTAATTAAGGGCCTTCTGACTGACCCTTGCAAGCAAAGAGCAATGTATAATGACTCGAGGTGTAACTATTCGCAGGAGTAACCATTCAGCGCGACGATCAGTGACGAACTGACTCTTCCGACTCGTTCACGACGACTCCGACTCTCTGTATTGTGCTCTGGTATATATAGGTATATGCTCTGTGCTCGTGATGGGGCGAGTGACGCGCTATCGCTGTCTCTCCCTTACTGCGCGTGGCATAGTATATAAGATTAAAATATAAGAATATCGAGTGTATGTAAATATCACATTTCATGCAGTGATCTTTTGGAGTTCGTACTTTGAGGAACGCCATATGTACCGATGCATATCTGTAGGTGTCGATGAATAATTTTGGAGCCTCGCCGCTTTATTTACAGTCCGATTCTAATCCGTCTAATCAGTCCGAGGCTAATTGATTCTCGGTGTTCTTGTACTTTTACACTGCGTTTACTGATACGTAGTTCTAATCTGTGTATGACTTTACTTGTATATTCTTGACTGTGAATAATACTGTATATAATGCAATGGTGAAAAATAAATGCTATGAAAGAAAAGATACGTGCTGCTTGGCTACGATTCGTTTGTGTATATATGTATGTATATTTATATATGATTACATTACTCCTCGCTCTAAGCGTGAGGCGCGGATGTGACTTCATCATGCACTATAGGTCGGATCAAAAGAAGCTTGCTACAGCAAGTTACAAGAGAATAATAATAATGTTGCTTTTGAATAAAAGATCGTATAGCTTCCTTCAAGAGATGATGAATGTATATATATATATATAGTGAATAAGATATACACATATGCATATAGTGCCTTTTGAGAATACGTGTACATAATAGCACATGTGTTTAATAGTATATATATCTCTCTATAATATACAGATATATCGCCGCCGCCGCCGCCGCCGCTGTTTCAGGATTTGAGCATATACCGGGTGTCCAATTTATGAAAGATGACCAACCCAAACCCAAACCCAAACCCAAACCTAAGTGAGGGCGCGTAGCGCCCTACGCACCCCTAGTATATCTCTCTATAATATAAAGATATATCGCCGCTGCCGCCGCCGCCGCCGCGGCCTTCGCCACCGCTGTTTCAGGAATTGAGCTTATACCGGGTGTCCAATTTGAAAAGGATGACCAACCCAAACCCAAACCGAAACCCAAACCCAAACCTGAGTGAGGGCGCGTAGCGCCCTACGCACCCCTTGTATATATATAATCATAATATAGATAGTTTCAATCACAGGTATCGTTTGAAATATATATATATAATATAGGTGAGGTTCAAAAGTTGATTTGAGTAATTTTACGTGGGTTGATCCCAGGACGTAACACGTAACAAAACCTTTATGAACACCGCAACCCGTGCCGGTTACACACGCTATCGGCTTCTAACCAAACGGTATACTTGTCGGAATAAAACGTTTGCGCAACCGAACGTTACGTTCGCCCAACAAATTTGTCACGACGGCAACACTAGGAGCATCTTTGGTATCGCGTGGTGTGCAACAATCGTTCTACGACCGCGTGAATGCTTCGAGTGTGCATGTATATGATGATAATATATTTTTTCAAGTCAACAGTGATATTAAAAAAAATCTAAAAAATGAAAAAATCTTGGCTCATCTGTTATTTTTCAATCTAACAAAGCATCTGCGCGAAAAATCTGCTGGAAGGTTTTTGAGGTTATGTTGATCCTTAGCCTCGCCTCAAACATTTTGTCATAAAATTCAGAACTTTTTTCACGGCTAAAGCTTCCTCGGTGCTCTGTGAGAAAGCATTTTAAAAGTTCATTAGATATTCACAATATTATAGCGGAGAGCATTGATAATGCACTATACTATATATATTACTGCAACAAAAATGATTTGCTCTGTATGCAAAATATGTTTGTTGCTGCAACAAAATTGCTTCGTTCTACATACATAAAATATAGCGTTTCGAACGGCAATGTTTTGTTGAGCCAACAAAATATATATGTCCGTTCAACAAAATCGTTTGGTTAAGGTAACTAAATCATTCCATAGCGTAATCAAACGTTTCCTTGCAGCAACAAAATGTGTTAAACAAAACGATACCCATGTCGCCAACAAAACGTTTTGTAGTTCACATGTTAATAAACGAATTTTGTTGCGCCAACGAAACTTTGGTTGTCACAACCAAACTTTTTTTTCACTGTATCATCCTTCGGGTCATTGTTCGTATCATACTTCCGAATGTCGTTCGTGACATCCTACGGAACGTCGATCGAATCGTCGTTGTTATCGTTGTTCGTATCATCGTTAGCATGATCGATCGTATCGTTTTTCGTATCCTCGTGCCGTTCTTCGTAACGCCGTTCGTATCGTCGTTCACAACGTTGTTTGTATCGTCGTTAGCATTATCGTTCGTATCGTCGCTTATATCGACGTGTCGATTGTCGAACGTATCGTGGTTGGTTTCGTTGCTCGTAGCTTCGTTTGTATCGTCGTTACTACGTTCGTATCGGCGTGCGAACGGACGTTCGTAACAGTGTTCGTATGCTCGTTCGCATCGTCGCCTCGTATCGTCGTTTGGAACGTTGCTCATATGGTTCTTTTTATCTTTGTTCGTATCCTTGTCTATATCGTCGATCGTATATTCGTTTCATGGTATCATCGTGTAATCGTAAAATCGTATCATCGTGCATATCGTCGTTTGTATCGTCGTTCATTCGTTTGTAACGGCGTGCGAATGAACGTTCGTAACATTGTTCGTATGTTCGTTCACATCCTTGTTCGTATCGTCGATAGTATCTTCGCTTTGTACCATCGTTCGTATCGTTGATCTCATCATCGCTAATATCGTCGATCGTATTTTTCGTTGTATCCCCGTTTGTATCGTCGAACTTTTATTCGTTTATATCATCGTGCGTAATATGTGGTTTGAATCCTTGATCGTATCGATGTGAGTGTCATTCTTGTAGTGTCGCCCGTATCGTAGCGCTCATCGTTCGTATCGTTCGGATCATCCGCGTATCGTCGTTCGCATCGATATACGTGCCATCCTTCGTTTCGTTGCTTGTATTAACGTTTGGTTGATCTTTTGTGTAGATGTTAGTATAGCGTTTATATCGTAGTTTTCGTCGTCGTACATACCATTGTTCGTATCGTTCCAGTCGTCGTTAGCATCATCGGTGTTCGTTACGTTGTTACTATCGTCGTTTTGATCGTCGTTCGTATCGTCCAGCGTATCGCCATATGTACCATGTTTCACATCGTCAATCGTATCGTCGTTTGTATAACCGTTTCTACGATCTTTTTTATCATTGCTAGTATAGCTATAACGTTGACTGAAGATATATAAAGACGGTTCACCCTGGGTTATTTTGTGTGCCGAGCAAGTGGGCTCGAGTGGGCACGGGGGTGCAAACGATATTGACATTACCGACCGAAATTCACTAAATCATGCTGGCATACCGGAGCGGAAGATTCATTCCGGATGGTAAATGTTCGTAGTAGTTGATTTGCTGGTGCACTGTCTTACCATTGAATGCACATATATTTTCCAACAGATTGAACTGTTATTTCACTCTACATATGGTACCTACGTCGATAAAATGACGTACGACTTATTTCTAGAATTATTCTAAGCCATTCTTAGGTCCGTGTTCCCTAAATCGTAACAAGTATGCAATATTATTATATTCATTTTATGTTAAGAATTGCGAAGAAAAAGAAAAACGTTCTTTTTGACAAGATGAGACTACCCATAAGAGGATTTTTGGTAACTCGTAGTCGCTTTCGAGATGTTTTTTTTATTTCGCTATTATTATATCTACAATATCTGTCGACTATTTGTTCTTATTTCATCTATAAATAGGAGTTATCGCTCGTTCCGTTTTGTTCGGATCTTCGCTGGCCCACAAGCAGCTCTCACACTATGTATTTGCTATATCTATATCTACGCACACGCACACACACACTTTCATATATCGATCGGTTCGGTGACTTGTGCATGGATTTGATATAGCTGCCAAAGTTTTCTGTTTTCTCGAGCTCTCATCGGCTTGAAAAAGAGTCCGGATAGGTCCAGGTCCGCGAGGCGGTGCGCGGGTTGCCGGGCAGGCAGCGTGCGAAAGAGAGATTCCATAGATTTATTATACAGCGCGAGCACACTAGTTGTTATGCTTAAATATTATGCAGAAAAACTTGTTCTTGTCGATCACGTAATAATCTTAAATATGCACTGAATCCAGTAGATATTTTCTCATTGACTTCGTGCATCTCTATCTGACATAAACAATCGAAAACTATCGGTTCTAAAAGCTGATTTTCCTATATACATATATAAAAGCCTGTTTTTAAAAGCTTTTCTATGCCTAATTTTTTTCTCAAAAACCGTGGTAGTAGTTAAAAATCCTGAAAATACTTGATGCGATACATTGATAGGGACAAAAAAAATTAGAAAAATTTCAAAGTAATAATAGTATGAATTCAACGAGGGATTTTTTTTTTAGTAAGAATCCTAGCTGCATGGATCCTGGTTACGTGGAATTTCATACGACGTGGTCGGGTCCAATTTCATTCCTGAAAAAAAAAAAAACCATTTTGTGTTTCAGAAAACACAAAACTAGGTTTTTTTTAAACACAATATAGAATGAGGTTCCGCGTGGCCGGGATTCTTCCAAAATAAAAATCTTTATTGTGTTTAAGAAAACGCAAAACAAAGTTTTGATAAATTAACCCAAAAAACTTTGTCGTTAATCCAACCCCTGTCCAGATGAAAATGTTTCCTATAAATTGATTTTTTTTCCAGCTTATACATATTAAGTAATTAGTAAAAATGTGTAAATTGGAACATTTTTTCCCTGAAAAAATGGGCATAGATACGCTTCAAAGCTAGGCGTAAATATAATTCCTTCTTGAATTATAACTATGTTGTATCATAATTTTATGTAATTATTGAAAATCTCATTTTTTTATATCAACTATTTTTTGACTATTTGATTTTTAACCAACTAAAATGTATACATGTAAAAAGCAAAACGTCTCGCCCTATTAAAGTTAAGCCCCCGGGCACAAATGCGTCACAAAACGATGAAAATTTTCTATAAATCTTTTTTAAATACGGCACTAGAACGGCGGACAGGGATTGAAGCTGGATAGGGACTTAGGGAGCAGGTGCCGAGGTTTGACTGTAGTTACAAAGTTAACGGTTACAATGTTTACTTTGTAATATAGGCCAGTCAAATGGAAACTAAACTATAGGCCTGATATTCCACTAATTAATAACCAAGAGAAAAAATATTGACATTGTTTTACATAAAAACATACAACACACTTATCAGCATTTGTTTTCGGCATGATTGAACAATAATTTTACAATATTTAAGTGCAAGAAAAATGTAACTCCGACGCACTGACGTAGTAAACGTAGATATATACATTAGGGTGGTCGTTATTTGGGGTCAAAATTAATTTTACCCTTTCCGCCCCCTAAATCGGTTCGAAATACGTAAAAAGTAACGCTGTAATTTTATCAGATTTTTAAAAAAATGTTTAACCCTTGACCACGGAGGTTAAAGTTTTCCATTTAAAATACATGGGATTTTTCCGCATTTGCAGTCACTATTTTACTGTGGGCCTAAATATTTTTGTAAAATCTTGAAATTCTCACAAATTAGTTTACAGGCATGCTGCTACATGGAAAAAATTTCCCAAACCCCTACCCTCAAAATGTTGCATAACATCACCATGATAATTATAATTTTTTTTTTTTTTTTAATCTTTTATTTTTAATGTTTGTTATCTCAGAACTCCGTCATTTATGGACCGATTTGGAAAATTCTTTTTTCATTTGAAAGGATATACTTTCAGATTGGTCCCATAGAAATTTCATCAAAATCGGTTTGGTTTTTAAATCAAAGTAATTGAAAAAAATATTTTTGAAGTCGTTTTTTTATTAGTTATCACGGACTTTACTCACGGTGCAATCTCACTATCGGTCGGAAAATAATTCATATTTCCGGCGCAAGATGGTTTTGAAATTGAATCCACACGAAGAAATCGATGAATTGTTCCCCAAACGAATCCAGGTCAATTTGAAAGATATTGGTGGTTACTATGACAAAGAAATGGATCATTTCGTAACCCCTCAAACGCTCAACTTTTTCCGAAGGTTTGGAATTGATCACGAGTTTCTAAAGACTGATCCATCTGTTTGGAGTCAAAATGAAAATTACGCAATCGGTTTGAAAATCACAAAACAATTAACAGTGATTAACGACGCCGCGGAAAGAGGTGTTCGTCTGTTCACCGATTACAATGAAATACTCACACGGAACGAACAACAAAAACAGTTCATTTTACAAATTGTAAGTGAATATCGAAAAAATAATCCAGACGCAAAAAAGGAGACAATACTTAAGAATTTGTAACTCATTTAGAAAATTATTCTATTCTAAATACACGTATAAAAAAAAAACGAGGAAGCAAAATAAATGAAAAAAAAAAAAATTATAATTATCATGGTGATGTTATACAACATTTTGAGGGTAGGGGTTTGGGAATTTTTTTCCATGTAGCAGCATGCCTGTGAACTAATTTGTGAGAATTTCAAAATTTTACAAAAATATTTAGGCCCACAGTAAAATAGTGACTGCAAATGCGGAAAAATCCCATGTATTTTAAATGGAAAACTTTAACCTCCGTGGTCAAGGGTTAAACATTTTTTTAAAAATCTGATAAAATACAGCGTTACTTTTTACGTATTTCGAACCGATTTAGGGGGCGGAAAGGGTAAAATTAATTTTGACCCCAAATAACGACCACCCTAATATACATACAGCACAGCACCCCCGCGGTCGCTAGGACGCCTTTGTCCAACGCTTCGTTACACACGAACACACACACGCGCGCGCGCGCGCGCATACATCTATACATGCTTCGGATAAGTAGCTAATAATTGACATTATCGCCATTACTTTGGCAATCAAAAGGATTGGGCCCGCAATCCTGTTTTCTGTAGTAACGTGCTTATAGGAAGAGAGACAAGAATCAAACTACAGATAAATTATTATTATTATTATTATTATTATTAAATATTTTAATGTCTGGTCAAGAATAAATATTTGATTATTATAACGAAATGTTACATGAAAAAACTGAAATCTGTTCCTATCAAATAATATTTAAACATACCAATTCATATTTAGTTGTACACCAATCAAATATTCTATCGCGATCAGACATTAAGACATTTCATTGAGTCAATTGTATTTTTTTCTAAGTGTATATATTATTACTATTAATATCATTTGTAGGTCGTGAAAAAATAAAACTACTGGTTCTTGTATTCGATTTGTGCCAATTGCAGCGTTCAAGAGCGGCATCCTACGATTTACAATATGCATTCCGACGTTTATTATATAAACGTCGAATGGATCAGCCACCTTTATAATATTAATCGGACTTCGAATTGCGTTGTAAAAATAGTTGGTAGTGTGAATTATATGTCAACTTAACCAGGCTCTGACCCTCTCGCTTCCTTCGATCAGTTTCATAACTGTTGTTTCAATTAAATTGATTCCAAAAGTATATCTGTTTTTTTTTAATCTTAGCTACCCTTATACTCTAAAATAATCTGAACTCACAAAATATCATACGAAAACTGCCATTTATACATTTATAAAATAGGCACAATTTCGTGCACAAGTTCTACGTCAAAAACTAAAACTTTTGTTTGCAAAAAATCGTAGTAGGACTTTTTCCGATCAAATGTCATTTTTATCTTTTAAATTTTCATGATTTATCAAACCAATTTACATTTTATCACTACCTTAGTATTTCATTTCTAGTTTTCACGCTAACTATTTTGTCTTACGTGAAAAATTGTAACATGGAATACGAAAAATTAAACAATTTATCAATAATGTAAATTTTGTTTACGAAAAAGTATGTCAAGAATTAGACTAGAATTTGATGTAAAAATTTGTATAGAGGTTGTGTACTAAATTTTTATCTGTTTTTAAATGTAATTTTGGCAGTTTTCTATTGGTGTTTTTAAAAATGAGCAAATATGGGCATTAAGTATTTGCTCATATTGCCACTGCACAGCACTGCTGTCAGCTGTTATTTAGCATTTATTTATGTTTTGAACCATATTAAAATATTACGGTGCTTTTGAAGAGTAAGTGATAATGAAGAACAAATTGTCATTTATTTTAAATAAATCCTAAAAAACAGCTGGCAGCAGTACCATGCAGTGGCTACATGAGCAAATACTAAAATCGATTGTGGCGTGAAAAAATTTTTTGTGATTTTTTAATGGTGAAGGAAGGGAAAAATAACAGATAAAATCACAATGAATCAAAGTTAGAAAATATTAGTTTATTCTAATTTTTAATAAAAATTCAACAACAATGGACACTCTTCAGAGTAATTCAATTAGCACAAAAAAATTCAAAAAAGAAGAATTGTTTATTGTTAAAAACGGCCAGAAACACAATTTTATTTGATTACTTGCAAATAACGACTTCCGGTAGCATATATAGTGATATGTCGGGAGTTTGTATTTTTAGAGCATCAAAAACGAAGGGATATTCCTAAAGTTTTAACGTCTTGCGACAATTATGTAGGGCAAAATAAATCCCTGAATTACGAAAAGACGAAAATTAGGAAAAAAATTAGCAACAATATATAAATGCCCACCAAAAATTGGAATTGTGAGAAAAATATTTTGAGCAACATGGAATCTCTTCTTTGGATTGTTCTATTACATTAAAAAAATCTACCGATTTTTTCATACCAATTAACATAGGCAGACTGAATTTAACATCTAAAGTGGGTTTTTTGAATTTTCGTGCAGATATCAGATCGAGCAGTTTTTCCCTTTTCTTTGGGCCGCTCTCACGGCTAAATTAAAATAGATAGAAAGGTGCTGCCAATGACTTCTTCATACAAAATTGTGTGCTCTACGCTCTACAAGCCGTGGAAGTCTCAGACGCGAAAAATCTTGGCTTTTGACGATTTTTAATTTTTTTTTTGCAAAAACGTGTGGATGCTACAATCCCAACAACTCAAGATCCTTATTATGTACATCGTCGTTTTCATATTTTTCCACTTGGTTATTAATGACTGGAATTTAAATACAGAATTTGACTGGCCTAATATTCTTACTGATGAGCGAATATTCCTCTGTTATGAAAATGTTGCTACTGATTGTGAGTCGGTACAAACAGAAGTGAGTTCGAAGATATGTCCGATTTCTGAATAATCTACGCGACTCTCAACAATCGTGGCAACTACATATAGCGGTCGATAACTGCCGTGACGCTTGAAACTGTTTTATCTTATTGCAGACTGCGGTACCAAAATTACTGAGATGTCGCTAGCTCAGGACGCAGTTTAGCTGGCACACGAAGTCCCATAAGGCGAACCGTCTTTATATATCTTCAGTCAACGGCTATGATAATGTCGTTCCCGTCGTCGGACGTATCATTGCTTGTATCGTTGTTCGGAATGTCCATCGTATTGTCGTTTATACGTTCGTAACGTGCGTAACATTGTTAGTATGCTGGTTCGCATCCTCGTTCGTATCGTCGATAGAATCGTCACTTTGTATCGTCGTATGTATCGTCGATCGTAGCATCACTAATATCCTCGTTTGAACCGTCGATCATACCGTTCGTTCGACCCGACGTTATTATCATCGTACGTATCATCCTTTCGAACGTCGTTCGTACCGTTGTTCGTATTATCATTCGGAACGTCGTTCGTATCGTTGTTCGTATCATCCTTCCGAAACGTCGTTCGTATCATCCTACGCAATGTCGTTCGTATCGTCGATTGCATCATCGGTGGTATCCTTTTTCGTATCTGCATTCGCATCGTCGTTTGTATCGTCTCGTTTATCGTTGTCCCTGTTCGCATCGTTCTCCGTAACGCCGTTCGTATCGTCGTTAATATCGTTGTTCGTATCGTCTTTCGTACAATCGCTCGAGTCGTCGCTTATATCGACGCGTGGATAGCCGAACGAATCGTCGTTCGTATGTTTGATCGTATCATCGCTAATATCGTTGATCGTATTCTTCTTCGTATCCGTGCCTAATGTCGTTCGGATCGATGTTCGTGTCATGATCGGCGTTCGATCGTAGTGCATTGTCGTGGATTTTAAAGATCGAATTTTTAAAAAGAGGAATAAACGAAATATTCATACAGTCTCGATTCGCGTAAAAAGACGTAGCAAGTATAAAATATATGCGCACCGAGGTTTAGATCGTGAGGAAACGACCAGGAATTGGAGCTGTGTTGGTTCGTTTAAAAAATCATATATTGAAATGTTTCTTACCTGATTCGAGCGTGAGGCGTAGAGGGTTGAAGCTTCAATCAAGCGTGATTATTTCAGGTGGCGGGTGCTTTTCGTATGTTGACTGGTGTACCCGATGATGATTCCCGACCGTCTTGTACGTAGGAGGTGACGTTCGATGATCGACGATGGTAACGCGTGTATTAATTCGCACGTTTGCAATTATCCGAATGTTTGGTTTTGATTTATCCGTCATTATTTCGATTGAATGGTTGTACCACCACACGCGACAAAATGTTTGAAAGTCTGTTATTTTGAGATCACGATTCTGAAGCTAATTGTGCCCGCGTTTAATAAAAGATTCTCCGTTCAATATGACGTTCGCGAAACTTTTTACCGCCGGGACGTTTGCCCATTCAAATAAAAATATGGGATTATGACAATCCTTGAAATTCGTATTAAAACAGTTTCGAGTATTAATTATTCGAATAAATCTTACCGTGCTACCGTGAGCACACTACATCTGTGAGGGAACTTCAGGATGGTTGACGAATAGACGTGGAATGGGGTGCACACTTGAGGTCGAAGGAAAGTATTGATGCGGAATGGAGGAACACTCGTGTATCACCAAACTGTCACAATACGATTCCAAAGTTGAAGTGAACCGCAAGAGTTCTAGGTAAAATGAATAAACACGAATTCCGAATGATACTTGAATATATTGTGACAATTTAAAACTTAGATTATTGATTGATTATTATTACACGAAAAATCTCTCACGATACAATCTTATATCGGTACTGCGACCGCCTTTCAGCGCAGGTTGTACGTGGCTCGATAAAAATACAAAATTACTTGAAATATTACTAATTAAGGGCCTTCTGACTGACCCTTGCAAGCAAAGAGCAATGTATAATGACTCGAGGTGTAACTATTCGCAGGAGTAACCATTCAGCGCGACGATCAGTGACGAACTGACTCTTCCGACTCGTTCACGACGACTCCGACTCTCTGTATTGTGCTCTGGTATATATAGGTATATGCTCTGTGCTCGTGATGGGGCGAGTGACGCGCTATCGCTGTCTCTCTCTTACTGCGCGTGGCATAGTATATAAGATTAAAATATAAGAATATCGAGTGTATGTAAATATCACATTTCATGCAGTGATCTTTTGGAGTTCGTACTTTGAGGAACGCCATATGTACCGATGCATATCTGTAGGTGTCGATGAATAATTTTGGAGCCTCGCCGCTTTATTTACAGTCCGATTCTAATCCGTCTAATCAGTCCGAGGCTAATTGATTCTCGGTGTTCTTGTACTTTTACACTGCGTTTACTGATACGTAGTTCTAATCTGTGTATGACTTTACTTGTATATTCTTGACTGTGAATAATACTGTATATAATGCAATGGTGAAAAATAAATGCTATGAAAGAAAAGATACGTGCTGCTTGGCTACGATTCGTTTGTGTATATATGTATGTATATTTATATATGATTACATTACTCCTCGCTCTAAGCGTGAGGCGCGGATGTGACTTCATCATGCACTATAGGTCGGATCAAAAGAAGCTTGCTACAGCAAGTTACAAGAGAATAATAATAATGTTGCTTTTGAATAAAAGATCGTATAGCTTCCTTCAAGAGATGATGAATGTATATATATATATATAGTGAATAAGATATACACATATGCATATAGTGCCTTTTGAGAATACGTGTACATAATAGCACATGTGTTTAATAGTATATATATCTCTCTATAATATACAGATATATCGCCGCCGCCGCCGCCGCCGCTGTTTCAGGATTTGAGCATATACCGGGTGTCCAATTTATGAAAGATGACCAACCCAAACCCAAACCCAAACCCAAACCTAAGTGAGGGCGCGTAGCGCCCTACGCACCCCTAGTATATCTCTCTATAATATAAAGATATATCGCCGCTGCCGCCGCCGCCGCCGCGGCCTTCGCCACCGCTGTTTCAGGAATTGAGCTTATACCGGGTGTCCAATTTGAAAAGGATGACCAACCCAAACCCAAACCGAAACCCAAACCCAAACCTGAGTGAGGGCGCGTAGCGCCCTACGCACCCCTTGTATATATATAATCATAATATAGATAGTTTCAATCACAGGTATCGTTTGAAATATATATATATAATATAGGTGAGGTTCAAAAGTTGATTTGAGTAATTTTACGTGGGTTGATCCCAGGACGTAACACGTAACAAAACCTTTATGAACACCGCAACCCGTGCCGGTTACACACGCTATCGGCTTCTAACCAAACGGTATACTTGTCGGAATAAAACGTTTGCGCAACCGAACGTTACGTTCGCCCAACAAATTTGTCACGACGGCAACACTAGGAGCATCTTTGGTATCGCGTGGTGTGCAACAATCGTTCTACGACCGCGTGAATGCTTCAAGTGTGCATGTATATGATGATAATATATTTTTTCAAGTCAACAGTGATATTAAAAAAAATCTAAAAAATGAAAAAATCTTGGCTCATCTGTTATTTTTCAATCTAACAAAGCATCTGCGCGAAAAATCTGCTGGAAGGTTTTTGAGGTTATGTTGATCCTTAGCCTCGCCTCAAACATTTTGTCATAAAATTCAGAACTTTTTTCACGGCTAAAGCTTCCTCGGTGCTCTGTGAGAAAGCATTTTAAAAGTTCATTAGATATTCACAATATTATAGCGGAGAGCATTGATAATGCACTATACTATATATATTACTGCAACAAAAATGATTTGCTCTGTATGCAAAATATGTTTGTTGCTGCAACAAAATTGCTTCGTTCTACATACATAAAATATAGCGTTTCGAACGGCAATGTTTTGTTGAGCCAACAAAATATATATGTCCGTTCAACAAAATCGTTTGGTTAAGGTAACTAAATCATTCCATAGCGTAATCAAACGTTTCCTTGCAGCAACAAAATGTGTTAAACAAAACGATACCCATGTCGCCAACAAAACGTTTTGTAGTTCACATGTTAATAAACGAATTTTGTTGCGCCAACGAAACTTTGGTTGTCACAACCAAACTTTTTTTTCACTGTATCATCCTTCGGGTCATTGTTCGTATCATACTTCCGAATGTCGTTCGTGACATCCTACGGAACGTCGATCGAATCGTCGTTGTTATCGTTGTTCGTATCATCGTTAGCATGATCGATCGTATCGTTTTTCGTATCCTCGTGCC
Organism: Rhorus exstirpatorius; assembly: GCA_963564615.1. Taxonomy (NCBI): domain Eukaryota; kingdom Metazoa; phylum Arthropoda; class Insecta; order Hymenoptera; family Ichneumonidae; genus Rhorus; species Rhorus exstirpatorius. The sequence continues at coordinate 25,463,751 of OY751313.1, forward strand.
GTTCTTCGTAACGCCGTTCGTATCGTCGTTCACAACGTTGTTTGTATCGTCGTTAGCATTATCGTTCGTATCGTCGCTTATATCGACGTGTCGATTGTCGAACGTATCGTGGTTGGTTTCGTTGCTCGTAGCTTCGTTTGTATCGTCGTTACTACGTTCGTATCGGCGTGCGAACGGACGTTCGTAACAGTGTTCGTATGCTCGTTCGCATCGTCGCCTCGTATCGTCGTTTGGAACGTTGCTCATATGGTTCTTTTTATCTTTGTTCGTATCCTTGTCTATATCGTCGATCGTATATTCGTTTCATGGTATCATCGTGTAATCGTAAAATCGTATCATCGTGCATATCGTCGTTTGTATCGTCGTTCATTCGTTTGTAACGGCGTGCGAATGAACGTTCGTAACATTGTTCGTATGTTCGTTCACATCCTTGTTCGTATCGTCGATAGTATCTTCGCTTTGTACCATCGTTCGTATCGTTGATCTCATCATCGCTAATATCGTCGATCGTATTTTTCGTTGTATCCCCGTTTGTATCGTCGAACTTTTATTCGTTTATATCATCGTGCGTAATATGTGGTTTGAATCCTTGATCGTATCGATGTGAGTGTCATTCTTGTAGTGTCGCCCGTATCGTAGCGCTCATCGTTCGTATCGTTCGGATCATCCGCGTATCGTCGTTCGCATCGATATACGTGCCATCCTTCGTTTCGTTGCTTGTATTAACGTTCGGTTGATCTTTTGTATAGATGTTAGTATAGCGTTTATATCGTAGTTTTCGTCGTCGTACATACCATTGTTCGTATCGTTCCAGTCGTCGTTAGCATCATCGGTGTTCGTTACGTTGTTACTATCGTCGTTTTGATCGTCGTTCGTATCGTCCAGCGTATCGCCATATGTACCATGTTTCACATCGTCAATCGTATCGTCGTTTGTATAACCGTTTCTACGATCTTTTTTATCATTGCTAGTATAGCTATAATAATGTCGTTCCCGTCGTCGGACGTATCATTGCTTGTATCGTTGTTCGGAATGTCCATCGTATTGTCGTTTATACGTTCGTAACGTGCGTAACATTGTTAGTATGCTGGTTCGCATCCTCGTTCGTATCGTCGATAGAATCGTCACTTTGTATCGTCGTATGTATCGTCGATCGTAGCATCACTAATATCCTCGTTTGAACCGTCGATCATACCGTTCGTTCGACCCGACGTTATTATCATCGTACGTATCATCCTTTCGAACGTCGTTCGTACCGTTGTTCGTATTATCATTCGGAACGTCGTTCGTATCGTTGTTCGTATCATCCTTCCGAAACGTCGTTCGTATCATCCTACGCAATGTCGTTCGTATCGTCGATTGCATCATCGGTGGTATCCTTTTTCGTATCTGCATTCGCATCGTCGTTTGTATCGTCTCGTTTATCGTTGTCCCTGTTCGCATCGTTCTCCGTAACGCCGTTCGTATCGTCGTTAATATCGTTGTTCGTATCGTCTTTCGTACAATCGCTCGAGTCGTCGCTTATATCGACGCGTGGATAGCCGAACGAATCGTCGTTCGTATGTTTGATCGTATCATCGCTAATATCGTTGATCGTATTCTTCTTCGTATCCGTGCCTAATGTCGTTCGGATCGATGTTCGTGTCATGATCGGCGTTCGATCGTAGTGCATTGTCGTGGATTTTAAAGATCGAATTTTTAAAAAGAGGAATAAACGAAATATTCATACAGTCTCGATTCGCGTAAAAAGACGTAGCAAGTATAAAATATATGCGCACCGAGGTTTAGATCGTGAGGAAACGACCAGGAATTGGAGCTGTGTTGGTTCGTTTAAAAAATCATATATTGAAATGTTTCTTACCTGATTCGAGCGTGAGGCGTAGAGGGTTGAAGCTTCAATCAAGCGTGATTATTTCAGGTGGCGGGTGCTTTTCGTATGTTGACTGGTGTACCCGATGATGATCCCCGACCGTCTTGTACGTAGGAGGTGACGTTCGATGATCGACGATGGTAACGCGTGTATTAATTCGCACGTTTGCAATTATCCGAATGTTTGGTTTTGATTTATCCGTCATTATTTCGATTGAATGGTTGTACCACCACACGCGACAAAATGTTTGAAAGTCTGTTATTTTGAGATCACGATTCTGAAGCTAATTGTGCCCGCGTTTAATAAAAGATTCTCCGTTCAATATGACGTTCGCGAAACTTTTTACCGCCGGGACGTTTGCCCATTCAAATAAAAATATGGGATTATGACAATCCTTGAAATTCGTATTAAAACAGTTTCGAGTATTGATTATTCGAATAAATCTTACCGTGCTACCGTGAGCACACTACCTCTGTGAGGGAACTTCAGGATGGTTGACCAATAGACGTGGAATGGGGTGCACACTTGCGGTCGAAGGAAAGTATTGATGCGGAATGGAGGAACACTCGTGTATCACCAAACTGTCACAATACGATTCCAAAGTTGAAGTGAACCGCAAGAGTTCTAGGTAAAATGAATAAACACGAATTCCGAATGATACTTGAATATATTGTGACAATTTAAAACTTAGATTATTGATTGATTATTATTACACGAAAAATCTCTCACGATACAATCTTATATCGGTACTGCGACCGCCTTTCAGCGCAGGTTGTACGTGGCTCGATAAAAATACAAAATTACTTGAAATATTACTAATTAAGGGCCTTCTGACTGACCCTTGCAAGCAAAGAGCAATGTATAATGACTCGAGGTGTAACTATTCGCAGGAGTAACCATTCAGCGCGACGATCAGTGACGAACTGACTCTTCCGACTCGTTCACGACGACTCCGACTCTCTGTATTGTGCTCTGGTATATATAGGTATATGCTCTGTGCTCGTGATGGGGCGAGTGACGCGCTATCGCTGTCTCTCCCTTACTGCGCGTGGCATAGTATATAAGATTAAAATATAAGAATATCGAGTGTATGTAAATATCACATTTCATGCAGTGATCTTTTGGAGTTCGTACTTTGAGGAACGCCATATGTACCGATGCATATCTGTAGGTGTCGATGAATAATTTTGGAGCCTCGCCGCTTTATTTACAGTCCGATTCTAATCCGTCTAATCAGTCCGAGGCTAATTGATTCTCGGTGTTCTTGTACTTTTACACTGCGTTCACTGATACGTAGTTCTAATCTGTGTATGACTTTACTTGTATATTCTTGACTGTGAATAATACTGTATATAATGCAATGGTGAAAAATAAATGCTATGAAAGAAAAGATACGTGCTGCTTGGCTACGATTCGTTTGTGTACATATGTATGTATATTTATATATGATTACATTACTCCTCGCTCTAAGCGTGAGGCGCGGATGTGACTTCATCATGCACTATAGGTCGGATCAAAAGAAGCTTGCTACAGCAAGTTACAAGAGAATAATAATCATGTTGCTTTTGAATAAAAGATCGTGTAGCTTCCTTCAAGAGATGATGAATGTATATATATATATAGTGAATAAGATATACACATATGCATATAGTGCCTTTTGAGAATACGTGTACATAATAGCACATGTGTTTAATAGTATATATATCTCTCTATAATATACAGATATATCGCCGCCGCCGCCGCCGCCGCTGTTTCAGGATTTGAGCATATACCGGGTGTCCAATTTATGAAAGATGACCAACCCAAACCCAAACCCAAACCCAAACCTAAGTAAGGGCGCGTAGCGCCCTACGCACCCCTAGTATATCTCTCTATAATATAAAGATATATCGCCGCTGCCGCCGCCGCCGTCGCGGCCTTCGCCACCGCTGTTTCAGGAATTGAGCTTATACCGGGTGTCCAATTTGAAAAGGATGACCAACCCAAACCCAAACCGAAACCCAAACCCAAACCTGAGTGAGGGCGCGTAGCGCCCTACGCACCCCTTGTATATATATAATCATAATATAGATAGTTTCAATCACAGGTATCGTTTGAAATATATATATATAATATAGGTGAGGTTCAAAAGTTGATTTGAGTAATTTTACGTGGGTTGATCCCAGGACGTAACACGTAACAAAACCTTTATGAACACCGCAACCCGTGCCGGTTACACACGCTATCGGCTTCTAACCAAACGGTATACTTGTCGGAATAAAACGTTTGCGCAACCGAACGTTACGTTCGCCCAACAAATTTGTCACGACGGCAACACTAGGAGCATCTTTGGTATTGCGTGGTGTGCAACAATCGTTCTACGACCGCGTGAATGCTTCGAGTGTGCATGTATATGGTGATAATATATTTTTTCAAGTCAACAGTGATATTAAAAAAAATCTAAAAAATGAAAAAATCTTGGCTCATCTGTTATTTTTCAATCTAACAAAGCATCTGCGCGAAAAATCTGCTGGAAGGTTTTTGAGGTTATGTTGATCCTTAGCCTCGCCTCAAACATTTTGTCATAAAATTCTGAACTTTTTTCACGGATAAAGCTTCCTCGATGCTCTGTGAGAAAGCATTTTAAAAGTTCATTAGATATTCACAATATTATAGCGGAGAGCATTGATAATGCACTATACTATATATATTACTGCAACAAAAATGATTTGCTCTGTATGCAAAATATGTTTGTTGCTGCAACAAAATTGCTTCGTTCTACATACATAAAATATAGCGTTTCGAACGGCAATGTTTTGTTGAGCCAACAAAATATATATGTCCGTTCAACAAAATCGTTTGGTTAAGGTAACTAAATCATTCTATAGCGTAATCAAACGTTTCCTTGCAGAAACAAAATGTGTTAAACAAAACGATACCCATGTCGCCAACAAAAAGTTTTGTAGTTCACATGTTAATAAACGAATTTTGTTGCGCCAACGAAACTTTGGTTGTCACAACCAAACTTTTTTTTCACTGTATCATCCTTCGGGTCATTGTTCGTATCATACTTCCGAATGTCGTTCGTGACATCCTACGGAACGTCGATCGAATCGTCGTTGTTATCGTTGTTCGAATCATCGTTAGCATGATCGATCGTATCGTTTTTCGTATCCTCGTGCCGTTCTTCGTAACGCCGTTCGTATCGTCGTTCACAACGTTGTTTGTATCGTCGTTAGCATTATCGTTCGTATCGTCGCTTATATCGACGTGTCGATTGTCGAACGTATCGTGGTTGGTTTCGTTGCTCGTAGCTTCGTTTGTATCGTCGTTACTACGTTCGTATCGGCGTGCGAACGGACGTTCGTAACAGTGTTCGTATGCTCGTTCGCATCGTCGCCTCGTATCGTCGTTTGGAACGTTGCTCATATGGTTCTTTTTATCTTTGTTCGTATCCTTGTCTATATCGTCGATCGTATATTCGTTTCATGGTATCATCGTGTAATCGTAAAATCGTATCGTGTCGTGCATATCGTCGTTTGTATCGTCGTTCATTCGTTTGTAACGGCGTGCGAATGAACGTTCGTAACATTGTTCGTATGTTCGTTCACATCCTTGTTCGTATCGTCGATAGTATCTTCGCTTTGTACCATCGTTCGTATCGTTGATCTCATCATCGCTAATATCGTCGATCGTATTTTTCGTTGTATCCCCGTTTGTATCGTCGAACTCGTTTATATCATCGTCGTTCGTTGTATCCCCGTTTGTATCGTCGAATTCGTTTATATCATCGTGCGTAATATGTGGTTTGAATCCTTGATCGTATCGATGTGAGTGTCATTCTTGTAGTGTCGCCCGTATCGTAGCGCTCATCGTTCGTATCGTTCGGATCATCCGCGTATCGTCGTTCGCATCGATATACGTGCCATCCTTCGTTTCGTTGCTTGTATTAACGTTCGGTTGATCTTTTGTATAGATGTTAGTATAGCGTTTATATCGTAGTTTTCGTCGTCGTACATACCATTGTTCGTATCGTTCCAGTCGTCGTTAGCATCATCGGTGTTCGTTACGTTGTTACTATCGTCGTTTTGATCGTCGTTCGTATCGTCCAGCGTATCGCCATATGTACCATGTTTCACATCGTCAATCGTATCGTCGTTTGTATAACCGTTTCTACGATCTTTTTTATCATTGCTAGTATAGCTATAATAATGTCGTTCCCGTCGTCGGACGTATCATTGCTTGTATCGTTGTTCGGAATGTCCATCGTATTGTCGTTTATACGTTCGTAACGTGCGTAACATTGTTAGTATGCTGGTTCGCATCCTCGTTCGTATCGTCGATAGAATCGTCACTTTGTATCGTCGTATGTATCGTCGATCGTAGCATCACTAATATCCTCGTTTGAACCGTCGATCATACCGTTCGTTCGACCCGACGTTATTATCATCGTACGTATCATCCTTTCGAACGTCGTTCGTACCGTTGTTCGTATTATCATTCGGAACGTCGTTCGTATCGTTGTTCGTATCATCCTTCCGAAACGTCGTTCGTATCATCCTACGCAATGTCGTTCGTATCGTCGATTGCATCATCGGTGGTATCCTTTTTCGTATCTGCATTCGCATCGTCGTTTGTATCGTCTCGTTTATCGTTGTCCCTGTTCGCATCGTTCTCCGTAACGCCGTTCGTATCGTCGTTAATATCGTTGTTCGTATCGTCTTTCGTACAATCGCTCGAGTCGTCGCTTATATCGACGCGTGGATAGCCGAACGAATCGTCGTTCGTATGTTTGATCGTATCATCGCTAATATCGTTGATCGTATTCTTCTTCGTATCCGTGCCTAATGTCGTTCGGATCGATGTTCGTGTCATGATCGGCGTTCGATCGTAGTGCATTGTCGTGGATTTTAAAGATCGAATTTTTAAAAAGAGGAATAAACGAAATATTCATACAGTCTCGATTCGCGTAAAAAGACGTAGCAAGTATAAAATATATGCGCACCGAGGTTTAGATCGTGAGGAAACGACCAGGAATTGGAGCTGTGTTGGTTCGTTTAAAAAATCATATATTGAAATGTTTCTTACCTGATTCGAGCGTGAGGCGTAGAGGGTTGAAGCTTCAATCAAGCGTGATTATTTCAGGTGGCGGGTGCTTTTCGTATGTTGACTGGTGTACCCGATGATGATCCCCGACCGTCTTGTACGTAGGAGGTGACGTTCGATGATCGACGATGGTAACGCGTGTATTAATTCGCACGTTTGCAATTATCCGAATGTTTGGTTTTGATTTATCCGTCATTATTTCGATTGAATGGTTGTACCACCACACGCGACAAAATGTTTGAAAGTCTGTTATTTTGAGATCACGATTCTGAAGCTAATTGTGCCCGCGTTTAATAAAAGATTCTCCGTTCAATATGACGTTCGCGAAACTTTTTACCGCCGGGACGTTTGCCCATTCAAATAAAAATATGGGATTATGACAATCCTTGAAATTCGTATTAAAACAGTTTCGAGTATTGATTATTCGAATAAATCTTACCGTGCTACCGTGAGCACACTACCTCTGTGAGGGAACTTCAGGATGGTTGACCAATAGACGTGGAATGGGGTGCACACTTGCGGTCGAAGGAAAGTATTGATGCGGAATGGAGGAACACTCGTGTATCACCAAACTGTCACAATACGATTCCAAAGTTGAAGTGAACCGCAAGAGTTCTAGGTAAAATGAATAAACACGAATTCCGAATGATACTTGAATATATTGTGACAATTTAAAACTTAGATTATTGATTGATTATTATTACACGAAAAATCTCTCACGATACAATCTTATATCGGTACTGCGACCGCCTTTCAGCGCAGGTTGTACGTGGCTCGATAAAAATACAAAATTACTTGAAATATTACTAATTAAGGGCCTTCTGACTGACCCTTGCAAGCAAAGAGCAATGTATAATGACTCGAGGTGTAACTATTCGCAGGAGTAACCATTCAGCGCGACGATCAGTGACGAACTGACTCTTCCGACTCGTTCACGACGACTCCGACTCTCTGTATTGTGCTCTGGTATATATAGGTATATGCTCTGTGCTCGTGATGGGGCGAGTGACGCGCTATCGCTGTCTCTCCCTTACTGCGCGTGGCATAGTATATAAGATTAAAATATAAGAATATCGAGTGTATGTAAATATCACATTTCATGCAGTGATCTTTTGGAGTTCGTACTTTGAGGAACGCCATATGTACCGATGCATATCTGTAGGTGTCGATGAATAATTTTGGAGCCTCGCCGCTTTATTTACAGTCCGATTCTAATCCGTCTAATCAGTCCGAGGCTAATTGATTCTCGGTGTTCTTGTACTTTTACACTGCGTTCACTGATACGTAGTTCTAATCTGTGTATGACTTTACTTGTATATTCTTGACTGTGAATAATACTGTATATAATGCAATGGTGAAAAATAAATGCTATGAAAGAAAAGATACGTGCTGCTTGGCTACGATTCGTTTGTGTACATATGTATGTATATTTATATATGATTACATTACTCCTCGCTCTAAGCGTGAGGCGCGGATGTGACTTCATCATGCACTATAGGTCGGATCAAAAGAAGCTTGCTACAGCAAGTTACAAGAGAATAATAATCATGTTGCTTTTGAATAAAAGATCGTGTAGCTTCCTTCAAGAGATGATGAATGTATATATATATATAGTGAATAAGATATACACATATGCATATAGTGCCTTTTGAGAATACGTGTACATAATAGCACATGTGTTTAATAGTATATATATCTCTCTATAATATACAGATATATCGCCGCCGCCGCCGCCGCCGCTGTTTCAGGATTTGAGCATATACCGGGTGTCCAATTTATGAAAGATGACCAACCCAAACCCAAACCCAAACCCAAACCTAAGTAAGGGCGCGTAGCGCCCTACGCACCCCTAGTATATCTCTCTATAATATAAAGATATATCGCCGCTGCCGCCGCCGCCGTCGCGGCCTTCGCCACCGCTGTTTCAGGAATTGAGCTTATACCGGGTGTCCAATTTAAAAAGGATGACCAACCCAAACCCAAACCCAAACCCAAACCCAAACCTGAGTGAGGGCGCGTAGCGCCCTACGCACCCCTTGTATACATATAATCATAATATAGATAGTTTCAATCACAGGTATCGTTTGAAATATATATATAATATAGGTGAGGTTCAAAAGTTGATTTGAGTAATTTTACGTGGGTTGATCCCAGGACGTAACACGTAACAAAACCTTTATGAACACCGCAACCCGTGCCGGTTACACACGCTATCGGCTTCTAACCAAACGGTATACTTGTCGGAATAAAACGTTTGCGCAACCGAACGTTACGTTCGCCCAACAAATTTGTCACGACGGCAACACTAGGAGCATCTTTGGTATTGCGTGGTGTGCAACAATCGTTCTACGACCGCGTGAATGCTTCGAGTGTGCATGTATATGGTGATAATATATTTTTTCAAGTCAACAGTGATATTAAAAAAAATCTAAAAAATGAAAAAATCTTGGCTCATCTGTTATTTTTCAATCTAACAAAGCATCTGCGCGAAAAATCTGCTGGAAGGTTTTTGAGGTTATGTTGATCCTTAGCCTCGCCTCAAACATTTTGTCATAAAATTCTGAACTTTTTTCACGGATAAAGCTTCCTCGATGCTCTGTGAGAAAGCATTTTAAAAGTTCATTAGATATTCACAATATTATAGCGGAGAGCATTGATAATGCACTATACTATATATATTACTGCAACAAAAATGATTTGCTCTGTATGCAAAATATGTTTGTTGCTGCAACAAAATTGCTTCGTTCTACATACATAAAATATAGCGTTTCGAACGGCAATGTTTTGTTGAGCCAACAAAATATATATGTCCGTTCAACAAAATCGTTTGGTTAAGGTAACTAAATCATTCCATAGCGTAATCAAACGTTTCCTTGCAGAAACAAAATGTGTTAAACAAAACGATACCCATGTCGCCAACAAAAAGTTTTGTAGTTCACATGTTAATAAACGAATTTTGTTGCGCCAACGAAACTTTGGTTGTCACAACCAAACTTTTTTTTCACTGTATCATCCTTCGGGTCATTGTTCGTATCATACTTCCGAATGTCGTTCGTGACATCCTACGGAACGTCGATCGAATCGTCGTTGTTATCGTTGTTCGAATCATCGTTAGCATGATCGATCGTATCGTTTTTCGTATCCTCGTGCCGTTCTTCGTAACGCCGTTCGTATCGTCGTTCACAACGTTGTTTGTATCGTCGTTAGCATTATCGTTCGTATCGTCGCTTATATCGACGTGTCGATTGTCGAACGTATCGTGGTTGGTTTCGTTGCTCGTAGCTTCGTTTGTATCGTCGTTACTACGTTCGTATCGGCGTGCGAACGGACGTTCGTAACAGTGTTCGTATGCTCGTTCGCATCGTCGCCTCGTATCGTCGTTTGGAACGTTGCTCATATGGTTCTTTTTATCTTTGTTCGTATCCTTGTCTATATCGTCGATCGTATATTCGTTTCATGGTATCATCGTGTAATCGTAAAATCGTATCGTGTCGTGCATATCGTCGTTTGTATCGTCGTTCATTCGTTTGTAACGGCGTGCGAATGAACGTTCGTAACATTGTTCGTATGTTCGTTCACATCCTTGTTCGTATCGTCGATAGTATCTTCGCTTTGTACCATCGTTCGTATCGTTGATCTCATCATCGCTAATATCGTCGATCGTATTTTTCGTTGTATCCCCGTTTGTATCGTCGAACTCGTTTATATCATCGTCGTTCGTTGTATCCCCGTTTGTATCGTCGAATTCGTTTATATCATCGTGCGTAATATGTGGTTTGAATCCTTGATCGTATCGATGTGAGTGTCATTCTTGTAGTGTCGCCCGTATCGTAGCGCTCATCGTTCGTATCGTTCGGATCATCCGCGTATCGTCGTTCGCATCGATATACGTGCCATCCTTCGTTTCGTTGCTTGTATTAACGTTCGGTTGATCTTTTGTATAGATGTTAGTATAGCGTTTATATCGTAGTTTTCGTCGTCGTACATACCATTGTTCGTATCGTTCCAGTCGTCGTTAGCATCATCGGTGTTCGTTACGTTGTTACTATCGTCGTTTTGATCGTCGTTCGTATCGTCCAGCGTATCGCCATATGTACCATGTTTCACATCGTCAATCGTATCGTCGTTTGTATAACCGTTTCTACGATCTTTTTTATCATTGCTAGTATAGCTATAATAATGTCGTTCCCGTCGTCGGACGTATCATTGCTTGTATCGTTGTTCGGAATGTCCATCGTATTGTCGTTTATACGTTCGTAACGTGCGTAACATTGTTAGTATGCTGGTTCGCATCCTCGTTCGTATCGTCGATAGAATCGTCACTTTGTATCGTCGTATGTATCGTCGATCGTAGCATCACTAATATCCTCGTTTGAACCGTCGATCATACCGTTCGTTCGACCCGACGTTATTATCATCGTACGTATCATCCTTTCGAACGTTGTTCGTACCGTTGTTCGTATTATCATTCGGAACGTCGTTCGTATCGTTGTTCGTATCATCCTTCCGAAACGTCGTTCGTATCATCCTACGCAATGTCGTTCGTATCGTCGATTGCATCATCGGTGGTATCCTTTTTCGTATCTGCATTCGCATCGTCGTTTGTATCGTCTCGTTTATCGTTGTCCCTGTTCGCATCGTTCTCCGTAACGCCGTTCGTATCGTCGTTAATATCGTTGTTCGTATCGTCTTTCGTACAATCGCTCGAGTCGTCGCTTATATCGACGCGTGGATAGCCGAACGAATCGTCGTTCGTATGTTTGATCGTATCATCGCTAATATCGTTGATCGTATTCTTCTTCGTATCCGTGCCTAATGTCGTTCGGATCGATGTTCGTGTCATGATCGGCGTTCGATCGTAGTGCATTGTCGTGGATTTTAAAGATCGAATTTTTAAAAAGAGGAATAAACGAAATATTCATACAGTCTCGATTCGCGTAAAAAGACGTAGCAAGTATAAAATATATGCGCACCGAGGTTTAGATCGTGAGGAAACGACCAGGAATTGGAGCTGTGTTGGTTCGTTTAAAAAATCATATATTGAAATGTTTCTTACCTGATTCGAGCGTGAGGCGTAGAGGGTTGAAGCTTCAATCAAGCGTGATTATTTCAGGTGGCGGGTGCTTTTCGTATGTTGACTGGTGTACCCGATGATGATCCCCGACCGTCTTGTACGTAGGAGGTGACGTTCGATGATCGACGATGGTAACGCGTGTATTAATTCGCACGTTTGCAATTATCCGAATGTTTGGTTTTGATTTATCCGTCATTATTTCGATTGAATGGTTGTACCACCACACGCGACAAAATGTTTGAAAGTCTGTTATTTTGAGATCACGATTCTGAAGCTAATTGTGCCCGCGTTTAATAAAAGATTCTCCGTTCAATATGACGTTCGCGAAACTTTTTACCGCCGGGACGTTTGCCCATTCAAATAAAAATATGGGATTATGACAATCCTTGAAATTCGTATTAAAACAGTTTCGAGTATTGATTATTCGAATAAATCTTACCGTGCTACCGTGAGCACACTACCTCTGTGAGGGAACTTCAGGATGGTTGACCAATAGACGTGGAATGGGGTGCACACTTGCGGTCGAAGGAAAGTATTGATGCGGAATGGAGGAACACTCGTGTATCACCAAACTGTCACAATACGATTCCAAAGTTGAAGTGAACCGCAAGAGTTCTAGGTAAAATGAATAAACACGAATTCCGAATGATACTTGAATATATTGTGACAATTTAAAACTTAGATTATTGATTGATTATTATTACACGAAAAATCTCTCACGATACAATCTTATATCGGTACTGCGACCGCCTTTCAGCGCAGGTTGTACGTGGCTCGATAAAAATACAAAATTACTTGAAATATTACTAATTAAGGGCCTTCTGACTGACCCTTGCAAGCAAAGAGCAATGTATAATGACTCGAGGTGTAACTATTCGCAGGAGTAACCATTCAGCGCGACGATCAGTGACGAACTGACTCTTCCGACTCGTTCACGACGACTCCGACTCTCTGTATTGTGCTCTGGTATATATAGGTATATGCTCTGTGCTCGTGATGGGGCGAGTGACGCGCTATCGCTGTCTCTCTCTTACTGCGCGTGGCATAGTATATAAGATTAAAATATAAGAATATCGAGTGTATGTAAATATCACATTTCATGCAGTGATCTTTTGGAGTTCGTACTTTGAGGAACGCCATATGTACCGATGCATATCTGTAGGTGTCGATGAATAATTTTGGAGCCTCGCCGCTTTATTTACAGTCCGATTCTAATCCGTCTAATCAGTCCGAGGCTAATTGATTCTCGGTGTTCTTGTACTTTTACACTGCGTTCACTGATACGTAGTTCTAATCTGTGTATGACTTTACTTGTATATTCTTGACTGTGAATAATACTGTATATAATGCAATGGTGAAAAATAAATGCTATGAAAGAAAAGATACGTGCTGCTTGGCTACGATTCGTTTGTGTACATATGTATGTATATTTATATATGATTACATTACTCCTCGCTCTAAGCGTGAGGCGCGGATGTGACTTCATCATGCACTATAGGTCGGATCAAAAGAAGCTTGCTACAGCAAGTTACAAGAGAATAATAATCATGTTGCTTTTGAATAAAAGATCGTGTAGCTTCCTTCAAGAGATGATGAATGTATATATATATATAGTGAATGAGATATACACATATGCATATAGTGCCTTTTGAGAATACGTGTACATAATAGCACATGTGTTTAATAGTATATATATCTCTCTATAATATACAGATATATCGCCGCCGCCGCCGCCGCCGCTGTTTCAGGATTTGAGCATATACCGGGTGTCCAATTTATGAAAGATGACCAACGCAAACCCAAACCCAAACCCAAACCTAAGTAAGGGCGCGTAGCGCCCTACGCACCCCTAGTATATCTCTCTATAATATAAAGATATATCGCCGCTGCCGCCGCCGCCGTCGCGGCCTTCGCCACCGCTGTTTCAGGAATTGAGCTTATACCGGGTGTCCAATTTAAAAAGGATGACCAACCCAAACCCAAACCCAAACCCAAACCCAAACCCAAACCTGAGTGAGGGCGCGTAGCGCCCTACGCACCCCTTGTATACATATAATCATAATATAGATAGTTTCAATCACAGGTATCGTTTGAAATATATATATAATATAGGTGAGGTTCAAAAGTTGATTTGAGTAATTTTACGTGGGTTGATCCCAGGACGTAACACGTAACAAAACCTTTATGAACACCGCAACCCGTGCCGGTTACACACGCTATCGGCTTCTAACCAAACGGTATACTTGTCGGAATAAAACGTTTGCGCAACCGAACGTTACGTTCGCCCAACAAATTTGTCACGACGGCAACACTAGGAGCATCTTTGGTATTGCGTGGTGTGCAACAATCGTTCTACGACCGCGTGAATGCTTCGAGTGTGCATGTATATGGTGATAATATATTTTTTCAAGTCAACAGTGATATTAAAAAAAATCTAAAAAATGAAAAAATCTTGGCTCATCTGTTATTTTTCAATCTAACAAAGCATCTGCGCGAAAAATCTGCTGGAAGGTTTTTGAGGTTATGTTGATCCTTAGCCTCGCCTCAAACATTTTGTCATAAAATTCTGAACTTTTTTCACGGATAAAGCTTCCTCGATGCTCTGTGAGAAAGCATTTTAAAAGTTCATTAGATATTCACAATATTATAGCGGAGAGCATTGATAATGCACTATACTATATATATTACTGCAACAAAAATGATTTGCTCTGTATGCAAAATATGTTTGTTGCTGCAACAAAATTGCTTCGTTCTACATACATAAAATATAGCGTTTCGAACGGCAATGTTTTGTTGAGCCAACAAAATATATATGTCCGTTCAACAAAATCGTTTGGTTAAGGTAACTAAATCATTCCATAGCGTAATCAAACGTTTCCTTGCAGAAACAAAATGTGTTAAACAAAACGATACCCATGTCGCCAACAAAAAGTTTTGTAGTTCACATGTTAATAAACGAATTTTGTTGCGCCAACGAAACTTTGGTTGTCACAACCAAACTTTTTTTTCACTGTATCATCCTTCGGGTCATTGTTCGTATCATACTTCCGAATGTCGTTCGTGACATCCTACGGAACGTCGATCGAATCGTCGTTGTTATCGTTGTTCGAATCATCGTTAGCATGATCGATCGTATCGTTTTTCGTATCCTCGTGCCGTTCTTCGTAACGCCGTTCGTATCGTCGTTCACAACGTTGTTTGTATCGTCGTTAGCATTATCGTTCGTATCGTCGCTTATATCGACGTGTCGATTGTCGAACGTATCGTGGTTGGTTTCGTTGCTCGTAGCTTCGTTTGTATCGTCGTTACTACGTTCGTATCGGCGTGCGAACGGACGTTCGTAACAGTGTTCGTATGCTCGTTCGCATCGTCGCCTCGTATCGTCGTTTGGAACGTTGCTCATATGGTTCTTTTTATCTTTGTTCGTATCCTTGTCTATATCGTCGATCGTATATTCGTTTCATGGTATCATCGTGTAATCGTAAAATCGTATCGTGTCGTGCATATCGTCGTTTGTATCGTCGTTCATTCGTTTGTAACGGCGTGCGAATGAACGTTCGTAACATTGTTCGTATGTTCGTTCACATCCTTGTTCGTATCGTCGATAGTATCTTCGCTTTGTACCATCGTTCGTATCGTTGATCTCATCATCGCTAATATCGTCGATCGTATTTTTCGTTGTATCCCCGTTTGTATCGTCGAACTCGTTTATATCATCGTCGTTCGTTGTATCCCCGTTTGTATCGTCGAATTCGTTTATATCATCGTGCGTAATATGTGGTTTGAATCCTTGATCGTATCGATGTGAGTGTCATTCTTGTAGTGTCGCCCGTATCGTAGCGCTCATCGTTCGTATCGTTCGGATCATCCGCGTATCGTCGTTCGCATCGATATACGTGCCATCCTTCGTTTCGTTGCTTGTATTAACGTTCGGTTGATCTTTTGTATAGATGTTAGTATAGCGTTTATATCGTAGTTTTCGTCGTCGTACATACCATTGTTCGTATCGTTCCAGTCGTCGTTAGCATCATCGGTGTTCGTTACGTTGTTACTATCGTCGTTTCGATCGTCGTTCGTATCGTCCAGCGTATCGCCATATGTACCATGTTTCACATCGTCAATCGTATCGTCGTTTGTATAACCGTTTCTACGATCTTTTTTATCATTGCTAGTATAGCTATAATAATGTCGTTCCCGTCGTCGGACGTATCATTGCTTGTATCGTTGTTCGGAATGTCCATCGTATTGTCGTTTATACGTTCGTAACGTGCGTAACATTGTTAGTATGCTGGTTCGCATCCTCGTTCGTATCGTCGATAGAATCGTCACTTTGTATCGTCGTATGTATCGTCGATCGTAGCATCACTAATATCCTCGTTTGAACCGTCGATCATACCGTTCGTTCGACCCGACGTTATTATCATCGTACGTATCATCCTTTCGAACGTCGTTCGTACCGTTGTTCGTATTATCATTCGGAACGTCGTTCGTATCGTTGTTCGTATCATCCTTCCGAAACGTCGTTCGTATCATCCTACGCAATGTCGTTCGTATCGTCGATTGCATCATCGGTGGTATCCTTTTTCGTATCTGCATTCGCATCGTCGTTTGTATCGTCTCGTTTATCGTTGTCCCTGTTCGCATCGTTCTCCGTAACGCCGTTCGTATCGTCGTTAATATCGTTGTTCGTATCGTCTTTCGTACAATCGCTCGAGTCGTCGCTTATATCGACGCGTGGATAGCCGAACGAATCGTCGTTCGTATGTTTGATCGTATCATCGCTAATATCGTTGATCGTATTCTTCTTCGTATCCGTGCCTAATGTCGTTCGGATCGATGTTCGTGTCATGATCGGCGTTCGATCGTAGTGCATTGTCGTGGATTTTAAAGATCGAATTTTTAAAAAGAGGAATAAACGAAATATTCATACAGTCTCGATTCGCGTAAAAAGACGTAGCAAGTATAAAATATATGCGCACCGAGGTTTAGATCGTGAGGAAACGACCAGGAATTGGAGCTGTGTTGGTTCGTTTAAAAAATCATATATTGAAATGTTTCTTACCTGATTCGAGCGTGAGGCGTAGAGGGTTGAAGCTTCAATCAAGCGTGATTATTTCAGGTGGCGGGTGCTTTTCGTATGTTGACTGGTGTACCCGATGATGATCCCCGACCGTCTTGTACGTAGGAGGTGACGTTCGATGATCGACGATGGTAACGCGTGTATTAATTCGCACGTTTGCAATTATCCGAATGTTTGGTTTTGATTTATCCGTCATTATTTCGATTGAATGGTTGTACCACCACACGCGACAAAATGTTTGAAAGTCTGTTATTTTGAGATCACGATTCTGAAGCTAATTGTGCCCGCGTTTAATAAAAGATTCTCCGTTCAATATGACGTTCGCGAAACTTTTTACCGCCGGGACGTTTGCCCATTCAAATAAAAATATGGGATTATGACAATCCTTGAAATTCGTATTAAAACAGTTTCGAGTATTAATTATTCGAATAAATCTTACCGTGCTACCGTGAGCACACTACCTCTGTGAGGGAACTTCAGGATGGTTGACCAATAGACGTGGAATGGGGTGCACACTTGCGGTCGAAGGAAAGTATTGAGGCGGAATGGAGGAACACTCGTGTATCACCAAACTGTCACAATACGATTCCAAAGTTGAAGTGAACCGCAAGAGTTCTAGGTAAAATGAATAAACACGAATTCCGAATGATACTTGAATATATTGTGACAATTTAAAACTTAGATTATTGATTGATTATTATTACAAGAAAAATCTCTCACGATACAATCTTATATCGGTACTGCGACCGCCTTTCAGCGCAGGTTGTACGTGGCTCGATAAAAATACAAAATTACTTGAAATATTACTAATTAAGGGCCTTCTGACTGACCCTTGCAAGCAAAGAGCAATGTATAATGACTCGAGGTGTAACTATTCGCAGGAGTAACCATTCAGCGCGACGATCAGTGACGAACTGACTCTTCCGACTCGTTCACGACGACTCCGACTCTCTGTATTGTGCTCTGGTATATATAGGTATATGCTCTGTGCTCGTGATAGGGCGAGTGACGCGCTATCGCTGTCTCTCCCTTACTGCGCGTGGCATATTGTATAAGATTAAAACATAAGAATATCGAGTGTATGTAAATATCACATTTCATGCAGTGATCTTTTGGAGTTCGTACTTTGGGGAACGCCATATGTACCGATGCATATCTGTAGGTGTCGATGAATAATTTTGGAGCCTCGCCGCTTTATTTACAGTCCGATTCTAATCCGTCTAATCAGTCCGAGGCTAATTGATTCTCGGTGGTCTTGTACTTTTACACTGCGTTTACTGATACGTAGTTCTAATCTGTGTATGACTTTACTTGTATATTCTTGACTGTGAATAATACTGTATATAATGCAATGGTGAAAAATAAATGCTATGAAAGAAAAGATACGTGCTGCTTGGCTACGATTCGTTTGTGTATATATGTATGTATATTTATATATGATTACATTACTCCTCGCTCTAAGCGTGAGGCGCGGATGTGACTTCATCATGCACTATAGGTCGGATCAAAAGAAGCTTGCTACAGCAAGTTACAAGAGAATAATAATAATGTTGCTTTTGAATAAAAGATCGTATAGCTTCCTTCAAGAGATGATGAATGTATATATATATATATAGTGAATAAGATATACACATATGCATATAGTGCCTTTTGAGAATACGTGTACATAATAGCACATGTGTTTAATAGTATATATATCTCTCTATAATATACAGATATATCGCCGCCGCCGCCGCCGCCGCTGTTTCAGGATTTGAGCATATACCGGGTGTCCAATTTATGAAAGATGACCAACCCAAACCCAAACCCAAACCCAAACCTAAGTGAGGGCGCGTAGCGCCCTACGCACCCCTAGTATATCTCTCTATAATATAAAGATATAACGCCGCTGCCGCCGCCGCCGCCGCGTCCTTCGCCACCGCTGTTTCAGGAATTGAGCTTATACCGGGTGTCCAATTTGAAAAGGATGACCAACCCAAACCCAAACCCAAACCCAAACCCAAACCTGAGTGAGGGCGCGTAGCGCCCTACGCACCCCTTGTATATATATAATCATAATATAGATAGTTTCAATCACAGGTATCGTTTGAAATATATATATATAATATAGGTGAGGTTCAAAAGTTGATTTGAGTAATTTTACGTGGGTTGATCCCAGGACGTAACACGTAACAAAACCTTTATGAACACCGCAACCCGTGCCGGTTACACACGCTATCGGCTTCTAACCAAACGGTATACTTGTCGGAATAAAACGTTTGCGCAACCGAACGTTACGTTCGCCCAACAAATTTGTCACGACGGCAACACTAGGAGCATCTTTGGTATCGCGTGGTGTGCAACAATCGTTCTACGACCGCGTGAATGCTTCGAGTGTGCATGTATATGATGATAATATATTTTTTCAAGTCAACAGTGATATTAAAAAAAATCTAAAAAATGAAAAAATCTTGGCTCATCTGTTATTTTTCAATCTAACAAAGCATCTGCGCGAAAAATCTGCTGGAAGGTTTTTGAGGTTATGTTGATCCTTAGCCTCGCCTCAAACATTTTGTCATAAAATTCAGAACTTTTTTCACGGCTAAAGCTTCCTCGGTGCTCTGTGAGAAAGCATTTAAAAAGTTCATTAGATATTCACAATATTATAGCGGAGAGCATTGATAATGCACTATACTATATATATTACTGCAACAAAAATGATTTGCTCTGTATGCAAAATATGTTTGTTGCTGCAACAAAATTGCTTCGTTCTACATACATAAAATATAGCGTTTCGAACGGCAATGTTTTGTTGAGCCAACAAAATATATATGTCGGTTCAACAAAATCGTTTGGTTAAGGTAACTAAATCATTCTATAGCGTAATCAAACGTTTCCTTGCAGAAACAAAATGTGTTAAACAAAACGATACCCATGTCGCCAACAAAAAGTTTTGTAGTTCACATGTTAATAAACGAATTTTGTTGCGCCAACGAAACTTTGGTTGTCACAACCAAACTTTTTTTTCACTGTATCATCCTTCGGGTCATTGTTCGTATCATACTTCCGAATGTCGTTCGTGACATCCTACGGAACGTCGATCGAATCGTCGTTGTTATCGTTGTTCGAATCATCGTTAGCATGATCGATCGTATCGTTTTTCGTATCCTCGTGCCGTTCTTCGTAACGCCGTTCGTATCGTCGTTCACAACGTTGTTTGTATCGTCGTTAGCATTATCGTTCGTATCGTCGCTTATATCGACGTGTCGATTGTCGAACGTATCGTGGTTGGTTTCGTTGCTCGTAGCTTCGTTTGTATCGTCGTTACTACGTTCGTATCGGCGTGCGAACGGACGTTCGTAACAGTGTTCGTATGCTCGTTCGCATCGTCGCCTCGTATCGTCGTTTGGAACGTTGCTCATATGGTTCTTTTTATCTTTGTTCGTATCCTTGTCTATATCGTCGATCGTATATTCGTTTCATGGTATCATCGTGTAATCGTAAAATCGTATCGTGTCGTGCATATCGTCGTTTGTATCGTCGTTCATTCGTTTGTAACGGCGTGCGAATGAACGTTCGTAACATTGTTCGTATGTTCGTTCACATCCTTGTTCGTATCGTCGATAGTATCTTCGCTTTGTACCATCGTTCGTATCGTTGATCTCATCATCGCTAATATCGTCGATCGTATTTTTCGTTGTATCCCCGTTTGTATCGTCGAACTCGTTTATATCATCGTCGTTCGTTGTATCCCCGTTTGTATCGTCGAATTCGTTTATATCATCGTGCGTAATATGTGGTTTGAATCCTTGATCGTATCGATGTGAGTGTCATTCTTGTAGTGTCGCCCGTATCGTAGCGCTCATCGTTCGTATCGTTCGGATCATCCGCGTATCGTCGTTCGCATCGATATACGTGCCATCCTTCGTTTCGTTGCTTGTATTAACGTTCGGTTGATCTTTTGTATAGATGTTAGTATAGCGTTTATATCGTAGTTTTCGTCGTCGTACATACCATTGTTCGTATCGTTCCAGTCGTCGTTAGCATCATCGGTGTTCGTTACGTTGTTACTATCGTCGTTTCGATCGTCGTTCGTATCGTCCAGCGTATCGCCATATGTACCATGTTTCACATCGTCAATCGTATCGTCGTTTGTATAACCGTTTCTACGATCTTTTTTATCATTGCTAGTATAGCTATAATAATGTCGTTCCCGTCGTCGGACGTATCATTGCTTGTATCGTTGTTCGGAATGTCCATCGTATTGTCGTTTATACGTTCGTAACGTGCGTAACATTGTTAGTATGCTGGTTCGCATCCTCGTTCGTATCGTCGATAGAATCGTCACTTTGTATCGTCGTATGTATCGTCGATCGTAGCATCACTAATATCCTCGTTTGAACCGTCGATCATACCGTTCGTTCGACCCGACGTTATTATCATCGTACGTATCATCCTTTCGAACGTCGTTCGTACCGTTGTTCGTATTATCATTCGGAACGTCGTTCGTATCGTTGTTCGTATCATCCTTTCGAAACGTCGTTCGTATCATCCTACGCAATGTCGTTCGTATCGTCGATTGCATCATCGGTGGTATCCTTTTTCGTATCTGCATTCGCATCGTCGTTTGTATCGTCTCGTTTATCGTTGTCCCTGTTCGCATCGTTCTCCGTAACGCCGTTCGTATCGTCGTTAATATCGTTGTTCGTATCGTCTTTCGTACAATCGCTCGAGTCGTCGCTTATATCGACGCGTGGATAGCCGAACGAATCGTCGTTCGTATGTTTGATCGTATCATCGCTAATATCGTTGATCGTATTCTTCTTCGTATCCGTGCCTAATGTCGTTCGGATCGATGTTCGTGTCATGATCGGCGTTCGATCGTAGTGCATTGTCGTGGATTTTAAAGATCGAATTTTTAAAAAGAGGAATAAACGAAATATTCATACAGTCTCGATTCGCGTAAAAAGACGTAGCAAGTATAAAATATATGCGCACCGAGGTTTAGATCGTGAGGAAACGACCAGGAATTGGAGCTGTGTTGGTTCGTTTAAAAAATCATATATTGAAATGTTTCTTACCTGATTCGAGCGTGAGGCGTAGAGGGTTGAAGCTTCAATCAAGCGTGATTATTTCAGGTGGCGGGTGCTTTTCGTATGTTGACTGGTGTACCCGATGATGATCCCCGACCGTCTTGTACGTAGGAGGTGACGTTCGATGATCGACGATGGTAACGCGTGTATTAATTCGCACGTTTGCAATTATCCGAATGTTTGGTTTTGATTTATCCGTCATTATTTCGATTGAATGGTTGTACCACCACACGCGACAAAATGTTTGAAAGTCTGTTATTTTGAGATCACGATTCTGAAGCTAATTGTGCCCGCGTTTAATAAAAGATTCTCCGTTCAATATGACGTTCGCGAAACTTTTTACCGCCGGGACGTTTGCCCATTCAAATAAAAATATGGGATTATGACAATCCTTGAAATTCGTATTAAAACAGTTTCGAGTATTGATTATTCGAATAAATCTTACCGTGCTACCGTGAGCACACTACCTCTGTGAGGGAACTTCAGGATGGTTGACCAATAGACGTGGAATGGGGTGCACACTTGCGGTCGAAGGAAAGTATTGATGCGGAATGGAGGAACACTCGTGTATCACCAAACTGTCACAATACGATTCCAAAGTTGAAGTGAACCGCAAGAGTTCTAGGTAAAATGAATAAACACGAATTCCGAATGATACTTGAATATATTGTGACAATTTAAAACTTAGATTATTGATTGATTATTATTACACGAAAAATCTCTCACGATACAATCTTATATCGGTACTGCGACCGCCTTTCAGCGCAGGTTGTACGTGGCTCGATAAAAATACAAAATTACTTGAAATATTACTAATTAAGGGCCTTCTGACTGACCCTTGCAAGCAAAGAGCAATGTATAATGACTCGAGGTGTAACTATTCGCAGGAGTAACCATTCAGCGCGACGATCAGTGACGAACTGACTCTTCCGACTCGTTCACGACGACTCCGACTCTCTGTATTGTGCTCTGGTATATATAGGTATATGCTCTGTGCTCGTGATGGGGCGAGTGACGCGCTATCGCTGTCTCTCCCTTACTGCGCGTGGCATATTGTATAAGATTAAAACATAAGAATATCGAGTGTATGTAAATATCACATTTCAT
Source organism: Rhorus exstirpatorius (assembly GCA_963564615.1). Lineage (NCBI taxonomy): Eukaryota > Metazoa > Arthropoda > Insecta > Hymenoptera > Ichneumonidae > Rhorus > Rhorus exstirpatorius. Next base: position 25,487,039 of record OY751313.1, read on the forward strand.
GCAGTGATCTTTTGGAGTTCGTACTTTGGGGAACGCCATATGTACCGATGCATATCTGTAGGTGTCGATGAATAATTTTGGAGCCTCGCCGCTTTATTTACAGTCCGATTCTAATCCGTCTAATCAGTCCGAGGCTAATTGATTCTCGGTGTTCTTGTACTTTTACACTGCGTTCACTGATACGTAGTTCTAATCTGTGTATGACTTTACTTGTATATTCTTGACTGTGAATAATACTGTATATAATGCAATGGTGAAAAATAAATGCTATGAAAGAAAAGATACGTGCTGCTTGGCTACGATTCGTTTGTGTACATATGTATGTATATTTATATATGATTACATTACTCCTCGCTCTAAGCGTGAGGCGCGGATGTGACTTCATCATGCACTATAGGTCGGATCAAAAGAAGCTTGCTACAGCAAGTTACAAGAGAATAATAATCATGTTGCTTTTGAATAAAAGATCGTGTAGCTTCCTTCAAGAGATGATGAATGTATATATATATATAGTGAATAAGATATACACATATGCATATAGTGCCTTTTGAGAATACGTGTACATAATAGCACATGTGTTTAATAGTATATATATCTCTCTATAATATACAGATATATCGCCGCCGCCGCCGCCGCCGCTGTTTCAGGATTTGAGCATATACCGGGTGTCCAATTTATGAAAGATGACCAACGCAAACCCAAACCCAAACCCAAACCTAAGTAAGGGCGCGTAGCGCCCTACGCACCCCTAGTATATCTCTCTATAATATAAAGATATATCGCCGCTGCCGCCGCCGCCGTCGCGGCCTTCGCCACCGCTGTTTCAGGAATTGAGCTTATACCGGGTGTCCAATTTAAAAAGGATGACCAACCCAAACCCAAACCCAAACCCAAACCCAAACCCAAACCTGAGTGAGGGCGCGTAGCGCCCTACGCACCCCTTGTATACATATAATCATAATATAGATAGTTTCAATCACAGGTATCGTTTGAAATATATATATAATATAGGTGAGGTTCAAAAGTTGATTTGAGTAATTTTACGTGGGTTGATCCCAGGACGTAACACGTAACAAAACCTTTATGAACACCGCAACCCGTGCCGGTTACACACGCTATCGGCTTCTAACCAAACGGTATACTTGTCGGAATAAAACGTTTGCGCAACCGAACGTTACGTTCGCCCAACAAATTTGTCACGACGGCAACACTAGGAGCATCTTTGGTATTGCGTGGTGTGCAACAATCGTTCTACGACCGCGTGAATGCTTCGAGTGTGCATGTATATGGTGATAATATATTTTTTCAAGTCAACAGTGATATTAAAAAAAATCTAAAAAATGAAAAAATCTTGGCTCATCTGTTATTTTTCAATCTAACAAAGCATCTGCGCGAAAAATCTGCTGGAAGGTTTTTGAGGTTATGTTGATCCTTAGCCTCGCCTCAAACATTTTGTCATAAAATTCTGAACTTTTTTCACGGATAAAGCTTCCTCGATGCTCTGTGAGAAAGCATTTTAAAAGTTCATTAGATATTCACAATATTATAGCGGAGAGCATTGATAATGCACTATACTATATATATTACTGCAACAAAAATGATTTGCTCTGTATGCAAAATATGTTTGTTGCTGCAACAAAATTGCTTCGTTCTACATACATAAAATATAGCGTTTCGAACGGCAATGTTTTGTTGAGCCAACAAAATATATATGTCCGTTCAACAAAATCGTTTGGTTAAGGTAACTAAATCATTCCATAGCGTAATCAAACGTTTCCTTGCAGAAACAAAATGTGTTAAACAAAACGATACCCATGTCGCCAACAAAAAGTTTTGTAGTTCACATGTTAATAAACGAATTTTGTTGCGCCAACGAAACTTTGGTTGTCACAACCAAACTTTTTTTTCACTGTATCATCCTTCGGGTCATTGTTCGTATCATACTTCCGAATGTCGTTCGTGACATCCTACGGAACGTCGATCGAATCGTCGTTGTTATCGTTGTTCGAATCATCGTTAGCATGATCGATCGTATCGTTTTTCGTATCCTCGTGCCGTTCTTCGTAACGCCGTTCGTATCGTCGTTCACAACGTTGTTTGTATCGTCGTTAGCATTATCGTTCGTATCGTCGCTTATATCGACGTGTCGATTGTCGAACGTATCGTGGTTGGTTTCGTTGCTCGTAGCTTCGTTTGTATCGTCGTTACTACGTTCGTATCGGCGTGCGAACGGACGTTCGTAACAGTGTTCGTATGCTCGTTCGCATCGTCGCCTCGTATCGTCGTTTGGAACGTTGCTCATATGGTTCTTTTTATCTTTGTTCGTATCCTTGTCTATATCGTCGATCGTATATTCGTTTCATGGTATCATCGTGTAATCGTAAAATCGTATCGTGTCGTGCATATCGTCGTTTGTATCGTCGTTCATTCGTTTGTAACGGCGTGCGAATGAACGTTCGTAACATTGTTCGTATGTTCGTTCACATCCTTGTTCGTATCGTCGATAGTATTTTCGCTTTGTACCATCGTTCGTATCGTTGATCTCATCATCGCTAATATCGTCGATCGTATTTTTCGTTGTATCCCCGTTTGTATCGTCGAACTCGTTTATATCATCGTCGTTCGTTGTATCCCCGTTTGTATCGTCGAATTCGTTTATATCATCGTGCGTAATATGTGGTTTGAATCCTTGATCGTATCGATGTGAGTGTCATTCTTGTAGTGTCGCCCGTATCGTAGCGCTCATCGTTCGTATCGTTCGGATCATCCGCGTATCGTCGTTCGCATCGATATACGTGCCATCCTTCGTTTCGTTGCTTGTATTAACGTTCGGTTGATCTTTTGTATAGATGTTAGTATAGCGTTTATATCGTAGTTTTCGTCGTCGTACATACCATTGTTCGTATCGTTCCAGTCGTCGTTAGCATCATCGGTGTTCGTTACGTTGTTACTATCGTCGTTTCGATCGTCGTTCGTATCGTCCAGCGTATCGCCATATGTACCATGTTTCACATCGTCAATCGTATCGTCGTTTGTATAACCGTTTCTACGATCTTTTTTATCATTGCTAGTATAGCTATAATAATGTCGTTCCCGTCGTCGGACGTATCATTGCTTGTATCGTTGTTCGGAATGTCCATCGTATTGTCGTTTATACGTTCGTAACGTGCGTAACATTGTTAGTATGCTGGTTCGCATCCTCGTTCGTATCGTCGATAGAATCGTCACTTTGTATCGTCGTATGTATCGTCGATCGTAGCATCACTAATATCCTCGTTTGAACCGTCGATCATACCGTTCGTTCGACCCGACGTTATTATCATCGTACGTATCATCCTTTCGAACGTCGTTCGTACCGTTGTTCGTATTATCATTCGGAACGTCGTTCGTATCGTTGTTCGTATCATCCTTCCGAAACGTCGTTCGTATCATCCTACGCAATGTCGTTCGTATCGTCGATTGCATCATCGGTGGTATCCTTTTTCGTATCTGCATTCGCATCGTCGTTTGTATCGTCTCGTTTATCGTTGTCCCTGTTCGCATCGTTCTCCGTAACGCCGTTCGTATCGTCGTTAATATCGTTGTTCGTATCGTCTTTCGTACAATCGCTCGAGTCGTCGCTTATATCGACGCGTGGATAGCCGAACGAATCGTCGTTCGTATGTTTGATCGTATCATCGCTAATATCGTTGATCGTATTCTTCTTCGTATCCGTGCCTAATGTCGTTCGGATCGATGTTCGTGTCATGATCGGCGTTCGATCGTAGTGCATTGTCGTGGATTTTAAAGATCGAATTTTTAAAAAGAGGAATAAACGAAATATTCATACAGTCTCGATTCGCGTAAAAAGACGTAGCAAGTATAAAATATATGCGCACCGAGGTTTAGATCGTGAGGAAACGACCAGGAATTGGAGCTGTGTTGGTTCGTTTAAAAAATCATATATTGAAATGTTTCTTACCTGATTCGAGCGTGAGGCGTAGAGGGTTGAAGCTTCAATCAAGCGTGATTATTTCAGGTGGCGGGTGCTTTTCGTATGTTGACTGGTGTACCCGATGATGATCCCCGACCGTCTTGTACGTAGGAGGTGACGTTCGATGATCGACGATGGTAACGCGTGTATTAATTCGCACGTTTGCAATTATCCGAATGTTTGGTTTTGATTTATCCGTCATTATTTCGATTGAATGGTTGTACCACCACACGCGACAAAATGTTTGAAAGTCTGTTATTTTGAGATCACGATTCTGAAGCTAATTGTGCCCGCGTTTAATAAAAGATTCTCCGTTCAATATGACGTTCGCGAAACTTTTTACCGCCGGGACGTTTGCCCATTCAAATAAAAATATGGGATTATGACAATCCTTGAAATTCGTATTAAAACAGTTTCGAGTATTAATTATTCGAATAAATCTTACCGTGCTACCGTGAGCACACTACCTCTGTGAGGGAACTTCAGGATGGTTGACCAATAGACGTGGAATGGGGTGCACACTTGCGGTCGAAGGAAAGTATTGAGGCGGAATGGAGGAACACTCGTGTATCACCAAACTGTCACAATACGATTCCAAAGTTGAAGTGAACCGCAAGAGTTCTAGGTAAAATGAATAAACACGAATTCCGAATGATACTTGAATATATTGTGACAATTTAAAACTTAGATTATTGATTGATTATTATTACAAGAAAAATCTCTCACGATACAATCTTATATCGGTACTGCGACCGCCTTTCAGCGCAGGTTGTACGTGGCTCGATAAAAATACAAAATTACTTGAAATATTACTAATTAAGGGCCTTCTGACTGACCCTTGCAAGCAAAGAGCAATGTATAATGACTCGAGGTGTAACTATTCGCAGGAGTAACCATTCAGCGCGACGATCAGTGACGAACTGACTCTTCCGACTCGTTCACGACGACTCCGACTCTCTGTATTGTGCTCTGGTATATATAGGTATATGCTCTGTGCTCGTGATAGGGCGAGTGACGCGCTATCGCTGTCTCTCCCTTACTGCGCGTGGCATATTGTATAAGATTAAAACATAAGAATATCGAGTGTATGTAAATATCACATTTCATGCAGTGATCTTTTGGAGTTCGTACTTTGGGGAACGCCATATGTACCGATGCATATCTGTAGGTGTCGATGAATAATTTTGGAGCCTCGCCGCTTTATTTACAGTCCGATTCTAATCCGTCTAATCAGTCCGAGGCTAATTGATTCTCGGTGGTCTTGTACTTTTACACTGCGTTTACTGATACGTAGTTCTAATCTGTGTATGACTTTACTTGTATATTCTTGACTGTGAATAATACTGTATATAATGCAATGGTGAAAAATAAATGCTATGAAAGAAAAGATACGTGCTGCTTGGCTACGATTCGTTTGTGTATATATGTATGTATATTTATATATGATTACATTACTCCTCGCTCTAAGCGTGAGGCGCGGATGTGACTTCATCATGCACTATAGGTCGGATCAAAAGAAGCTTGCTACAGCAAGTTACAAGAGAATAATAATAATGTTGCTTTTGAATAAAAGATCGTATAGCTTCCTTCAAGAGATGATGAATGTATATATATATATATAGTGAATAAGATATACACATATGCATATAGTGCCTTTTGAGAATACGTGTACATAATAGCACATGTGTTTAATAGTATATATATCTCTCTATAATATACAGATATATCGCCGCCGCCGCCGCCGCCGCTGTTTCAGGATTTGAGCATATACCGGGTGTCCAATTTATGAAAGATGACCAACCCAAACCCAAACCCAAACCCAAACCTAAGTGAGGGCGCGTAGCGCCCTACGCACCCCTAGTATATCTCTCTATAATATAAAGATATAACGCCGCTGCCGCCGCCGCCGCCGCGTCCTTCGCCACCGCTGTTTCAGGAATTGAGCTTATACCGGGTGTCCAATTTGAAAAGGATGACCAACCCAAACCCAAACCCAAACCCAAACCCAAACCTGAGTGAGGGCGCGTAGCGCCCTACGCACCCCTTGTATATATATAATCATAATATAGATAGTTTCAATCACAGGTATCGTTTGAAATATATATATATATAATATAGGTGAGGTTCAAAAGTTGATTTGAGTAATTTTACGTGGGTTGATCCCAGGACGTAACACGTAACAAAACCTTTATGAACACCGCAACCCGTGCCGGTTACACACGCTATCGGCTTCTAACCAAACGGTATACTTGTCGGAATAAAACGTTTGCGCAACCGAACGTTACGTTCGCCCAACAAATTTGTCACGACGGCAACACTAGGAGCATCTTTGGTATCGCGTGGTGTGCAACAATCGTTCTACGACCGCGTGAATGCTTCGAGTGTGCATGTATATGATGATAATATATTTTTTCAAGTCAACAGTGATATTAAAAAAAATCTAAAAAATGAAAAAATCTTGGCTCATCTGTTATTTTTCAATCTAACAAAGCATCTGCGCGAAAAATCTGCTGGAAGGTTTTTGAGGTTATGTTGATCCTTAGCCTCGCCTCAAACATTTTGTCATAAAATTCAGAACTTTTTTCACGGCTAAAGCTTCCTCGGTGCTCTGTGAGAAAGCATTTAAAAAGTTCATTAGATATTCACAATATTATAGCGGAGAGCATTGATAATGCACTATACTATATATATTACTGCAACAAAAATGATTTGCTCTGTATGCAAAATATGTTTGTTGCTGCAACAAAATTGCTTCGTTCTACATACATAAAATATAGCGTTTCGAACGGCAATGTTTTGTTGAGCCAACAAAATATATATGTCCGTTCAACAAAATCGTTTGGTTAAGGTAACTAAATCATTCTATAGCGTAATCAAACGTTTCCTTGCAGAAACAAAATGTGTTAAACAAAACGATACCCATGTCGCCAACAAAAAGTTTTGTAGTTCACATGTTAATAAACGAATTTTGTTGCGCCAACGAAACTTTGGTTGTCACAACCAAACTTTTTTTTCACTGTATCATCCTTCGGGTCATTGTTCGTATCATACTTCCGAATGTCGTTCGTGACATCCTACGGAACGTCGATCGAATCGTCGTTGTTATCGTTGTTCGAATCATCGTTAGCATGATCGATCGTATCGTTTTTCGTATCCTCGTGCCGTTCTTCGTAACGCCGTTCGTATCGTCGTTCACAACGTTGTTTGTATCGTCGTTAGCATTATCGTTCGTATCGTCGCTTATATCGACGTGTCGATTGTCGAACGTATCGTGGTTGGTTTCGTTGCTCGTAGCTTCGTTTGTATCGTCGTTACTACGTTCGTATCGGCGTGCGAACGGACGTTCGTAACAGTGTTCGTATGCTCGTTCGCATCGTCGCCTCGTATCGTCGTTTGGAACGTTGCTCATATGGTTCTTTTTATCTTTGTTCGTATCCTTGTCTATATCGTCGATCGTATATTCGTTTCATGGTATCATCGTGTAATCGTAAAATCGTATCGTGTCGTGCATATCGTCGTTTGTATCGTCGTTCATTCGTTTGTAACGGCGTGCGAATGAACGTTCGTAACATTGTTCGTATGTTCGTTCACATCCTTGTTCGTATCGTCGATAGTATCTTCGCTTTGTACCATCGTTCGTATCGTTGATCTCATCATCGCTAATATCGTCGATCGTATTTTTCGTTGTATCCCCGTTTGTATCGTCGAACTCGTTTATATCATCGTCGTTCGTTGTATCCCCGTTTGTATCGTCGAATTCGTTTATATCATCGTGCGTAATATGTGGTTTGAATCCTTGATCGTATCGATGTGAGTGTCATTCTTGTAGTGTCGCCCGTATCGTAGCGCTCATCGTTCGTATCGTTCGGATCATCCGCGTATCGTCGTTCGCATCGATATACGTGCCATCCTTCGTTTCGTTGCTTGTATTAACGTTCGGTTGATCTTTTGTATAGATGTTAGTATAGCGTTTATATCGTAGTTTTCGTCGTCGTACATACCATTGTTCGTATCGTTCCAGTCGTCGTTAGCATCATCGGTGTTCGTTACGTTGTTACTATCGTCGTTTCGATCGTCGTTCGTATCGTCCAGCGTATCGCCATATGTACCATGTTTCACATCGTCAATCGTATCGTCGTTTGTATAACCGTTTCTACGATCTTTTTTATCATTGCTAGTATAGCTATAATAATGTCGTTCCCGTCGTCGGACGTATCATTGCTTGTATCGTTGTTCGGAATGTCCATCGTATTGTCGTTTATACGTTCGTAACGTGCGTAACATTGTTAGTATGCTGGTTCGCATCCTCGTTCGTATCGTCGATAGAATCGTCACTTTGTATCGTCGTATGTATCGTCGATCGTAGCATCACTAATATCCTCGTTTGAACCGTCGATCATACCGTTCGTTCGACCCGACGTTATTATCATCGTACGTATCATCCTTTCGAACGTCGTTCGTACCGTTGTTCGTATTATCATTCGGAACGTCGTTCGTATCGTTGTTCGTATCATCCTTTCGAAACGTCGTTCGTATCATCCTACGCAATGTCGTTCGTATCGTCGATTGCATCATCGGTGGTATCCTTTTTCGTATCTGCATTCGCATCGTCGTTTGTATCGTCTCGTTTATCGTTGTCCCTGTTCGCATCGTTCTCCGTAACGCCGTTCGTATCGTCGTTAATATCGTTGTTCGTATCGTCTTTCGTACAATCGCTCGAGTCGTCGCTTATATCGACGCGTGGATAGCCGAACGAATCGTCGTTCGTATGTTTGATCGTATCATCGCTAATATCGTTGATCGTATTCTTCTTCGTATCCGTGCCTAATGTCGTTCGGATCGATGTTCGTGTCATGATCGGCGTTCGATCGTAGTGCATTGTCGTGGATTTTAAAGATCGAATTTTTAAAAAGAGGAATAAACGAAATATTCATACAGTCTCGATTCGCGTAAAAAGACGTAGCAAGTATAAAATATATGCGCACCGAGGTTTAGATCGTGAGGAAACGACCAGGAATTGGAGCTGTGTTGGTTCGTTTAAAAAATCATATATTGAAATGTTTCTTACCTGATTCGAGCGTGAGGCGTAGAGGGTTGAAGCTTCAATCAAGCGTGATTATTTCAGGTGGCGGGTGCTTTTCGTATGTTGACTGGTGTACCCGATGATGATCCCCGACCGTCTTGTACGTAGGAGGTGACGTTCGATGATCGACGATGGTAACGCGTGTATTAATTCGCACGTTTGCAATTATCCGAATGTTTGGTTTTGATTTATCCGTCATTATTTCGATTGAATGGTTGTACCACCACACGCGACAAAATGTTTGAAAGTCTGTTATTTTGAGATCACGATTCTGAAGCTAATTGTGCCCGCGTTTAATAAAAGATTCTCCGTTCAATATGACGTTCGCGAAACTTTTTACCGCCGGGACGTTTGCCCATTCAAATAAAAATATGGGATTATGACAATCCTTGAAATTCGTATTAAAACAGTTTCGAGTATTGATTATTCGAATAAATCTTACCGTGCTACCGTGAGCACACTACCTCTGTGAGGGAACTTCAGGATGGTTGACCAATAGACGTGGAATGGGGTGCACACTTGCGGTCGAAGGAAAGTATTGATGCGGAATGGAGGAACACTCGTGTATCACCAAACTGTCACAATACGATTCCAAAGTTGAAGTGAACCGCAAGAGTTCTAGGTAAAATGAATAAACACGAATTCCGAATGATACTTGAATATATTGTGACAATTTAAAACTTAGATTATTGATTGATTATTATTACACGAAAAATCTCTCACGATACAATCTTATATCGGTACTGCGACCGCCTTTCAGCGCAGGTTGTACGTGGCTCGATAAAAATACAAAATTACTTGAAATATTACTAATTAAGGGCCTTCTGACTGACCCTTGCAAGCAAAGAGCAATGTATAATGACTCGAGGTGTAACTATTCGCAGGAGTAACCATTCAGCGCGACGATCAGTGACGAACTGACTCTTCCGACTCGTTCACGACGACTCCGACTCTCTGTATTGTGCTCTGGTATATATAGGTATATGCTCTGTGCTCGTGATGGGGCGAGTGACGCGCTATCGCTGTCTCTCCCTTACTGCGCGTGGCATATTGTATAAGATTAAAACATAAGAATATCGAGTGTATGTAAATATCACATTTCATGCAGTGATCTTTTGGAGTTCGTACTTTGGGGAACGCCATATGTACCGATGCATATCTGTAGGTGTCGATGAATAATTTTGGAGCCTCGCCGCTTTATTTACAGTCCGATTCTAATCCGTCTAATCAGTCCGAGGCTAATTGATTCTCGGTGTTCTTGTACTTTTACACTGCGTTCACTGATACGTAGTTCTAATCTGTGTATGACTTTACTTGTATATTCTTGACTGTGAATAATACTGTATATAATGCAATGGTGAAAAATAAATGCTATGAAAGAAAAGATACGTGCTGCTTGGCTACGATTCGTTTGTGTACATATGTATGTATATTTATATATGATTACATTACTCCTCGCTCTAAGCGTGAGGCGCGGATGTGACTTCATCATGCACTATAGGTCGGATCAAAAGAAGCTTGCTACAGCAAGTTACAAGAGAATAATAATCATGTTGCTTTTGAATAAAAGATCGTGTAGCTTCCTTCAAGAGATGATGAATGTATATATATATATAGTGAATAAGATATACACATATGCATATAGTGCCTTTTGAGAATACGTGTACATAATAGCACATGTGTTTAATAGTATATATATCTCTCTATAATATACAGATATATCGCCGCCGCCGCCGCCGCCGCTGTTTCAGGATTTGAGCATATACCGGGTGTCCAATTTATGAAAGATGACCAACGCAAACCCAAACCCAAACCCAAACCTAAGTAAGGGCGCGTAGCGCCCTACGCACCCCTAGTATATCTCTCTATAATATAAAGATATATCGCCGCTGCCGCCGCCGCCGTCGCGGCCTTCGCCACCGCTGTTTCAGGAATTGAGCTTATACCGGGTGTCCAATTTAAAAAGGATGACCAACCCAAACCCAAACCCAAACCCAAACCCAAACCCAAACCTGAGTGAGGGCGCGTAGCGCCCTACGCACCCCTTGTATACATATAATCATAATATAGATAGTTTCAATCACAGGTATCGTTTGAAATATATATATAATATAGGTGAGGTTCAAAAGTTGATTTGAGTAATTTTACGTGGGTTGATCCCAGGACGTAACACGTAACAAAACCTTTATGAACACCGCAACCCGTGCCGGTTACACACGCTATCGGCTTCTAACCAAACGGTATACTTGTCGGAATAAAACGTTTGCGCAACCGAACGTTACGTTCGCCCAACAAATTTGTCACGACGGCAACACTAGGAGCATCTTTGGTATTGCGTGGTGTGCAACAATCGTTCTACGACCGCGTGAATGCTTCGAGTGTGCATGTATATGGTGATAATATATTTTTTCAAGTCAACAGTGATATTAAAAAAAATCTAAAAAATGAAAAAATCTTGGCTCATCTGTTATTTTTCAATCTAACAAAGCATCTGCGCGAAAAATCTGCTGGAAGGTTTTTGAGGTTATGTTGATCCTTAGCCTCGCCTCAAACATTTTGTCATAAAATTCTGAACTTTTTTCACGGATAAAGCTTCCTCGATGCTCTGTGAGAAAGCATTTTAAAAGTTCATTAGATATTCACAATATTATAGCGGAGAGCATTGATAATGCACTATACTATATATATTACTGCAACAAAAATGATTTGCTCTGTATGCAAAATATGTTTGTTGCTGCAACAAAATTGCTTCGTTCTACATACATAAAATATAGCGTTTCGAACGGCAATGTTTTGTTGAGCCAACAAAATATATATGTCCGTTCAACAAAATCGTTTGGTTAAGGTAACTAAATCATTCCATAGCGTAATCAAACGTTTCCTTGCAGAAACAAAATGTGTTAAACAAAACGATACCCATGTCGCCAACAAAAAGTTTTGTAGTTCACATGTTAATAAACGAATTTTGTTGCGCCAACGAAACTTTGGTTGTCACAACCAAACTTTTTTTTCACTGTATCATCCTTCGGGTCATTGTTCGTATCATACTTCCGAATGTCGTTCGTGACATCCTACGGAACGTCGATCGAATCGTCGTTGTTATCGTTGTTCGAATCATCGTTAGCATGATCGATCGTATCGTTTTTCGTATCCTCGTGCCGTTCTTCGTAACGCCGTTCGTATCGTCGTTCACAACGTTGTTTGTATCGTCGTTAGCATTATCGTTCGTATCGTCGCTTATATCGACGTGTCGATTGTCGAACGTATCGTGGTTGGTTTCGTTGCTCGTAGCTTCGTTTGTATCGTCGTTACTACGTTCGTATCGGCGTGCGAACGGACGTTCGTAACAGTGTTCGTATGCTCGTTCGCATCGTCGCCTCGTATCGTCGTTTGGAACGTTGCTCATATGGTTCTTTTTATCTTTGTTCGTATCCTTGTCTATATCGTCGATCGTATATTCGTTTCATGGTATCATCGTGTAATCGTAAAATCGTATCGTGTCGTGCATATCGTCGTTTGTATCGTCGTTCATTCGTTTGTAACGGCGTGCGAATGAACGTTCGTAACATTGTTCGTATGTTCGTTCACATCCTTGTTCGTATCGTCGATAGTATCTTCGCTTTGTACCATCGTTCGTATCGTTGATCTCATCATCGCTAATATCGTCGATCGTATTTTTCGTTGTATCCCCGTTTGTATCGTCGAACTCGTTTATATCATCGTCGTTCGTTGTATCCCCGTTTGTATCGTCGAATTCGTTTATATCATCGTGCGTAATATGTGGTTTGAATCCTTGATCGTATCGATGTGAGTGTCATTCTTGTAGTGTCGCCCGTATCGTAGCGCTCATCGTTCGTATCGTTCGGATCATCCGCGTATCGTCGTTCGCATCGATATACGTGCCATCCTTCGTTTCGTTGCTTGTATTAACGTTCGGTTGATCTTTTGTATAGATGTTAGTATAGCGTTTATATCGTAGTTTTCGTCGTCGTACATACCATTGTTCGTATCGTTCCAGTCGTCGTTAGCATCATCGGTGTTCGTTACGTTGTTACTATCGTCGTTTTGATCGTCGTTCGTATCGTCCAGCGTATCGCCATATGTACCATGTTTCACATCGTCAATCGTATCGTCGTTTGTATAACCGTTTCTACGATCTTTTTTATCATTGCTAGTATAGCTATAATAATGTCGTTCCCGTCGTCGGACGTATCATTGCTTGTATCGTTGTTCGGAATGTCCATCGTATTGTCGTTTATACGTTCGTAACGTGCGTAACATTGTTAGTATGCTGGTTCGCATCCTCGTTCGTATCGTCGATAGAATCGTCACTTTGTATCGTCGTATGTATCGTCGATCGTAGCATCACTAATATCCTCGTTTGAACCGTCGATCATACCGTTCGTTCGACCCGACGTTATTATCATCGTACGTATCATCCTTTCGAACGTCGTTCGTACCGTTGTTCGTATTATCATTCGGAACGTCGTTCGTATCGTTGTTCGTATCATCCTTCCGAAACGTCGTTCGTATCATCCTACGCAATGTCGTTCGTATCGTCGATTGCATCATCGGTGGTATCCTTTTTCGTATCTGCATTCGCATCGTCGTTTGTATCGTCTCGTTTATCGTTGTCCCTGTTCGCATCGTTCTCCGTAACGCCGTTCGTATCGTCGTTAATATCGTTGTTCGTATCGTCTTTCGTACAATCGCTCGAGTCGTCGCTTATATCGACGCGTGGATAGCCGAACGAATCGTCGTTCGTATGTTTGATCGTATCATCGCTAATATCGTTGATCGTATTCTTCTTCGTATCCGTGCCTAATGTCGTTCGGATCGATGTTCGTGTCATGATCGGCGTTCGATCGTAGTGCATTGTCGTGGATTTTAAAGATCGAATTTTTAAAAAGAGGAATAAACGAAATATTCATACAGTCTCGATTCGCGTAAAAAGACGTAGCAAGTATAAAATATATGCGCACCGAGGTTTAGATCGTGAGGAAACGACCAGGAATTGGAGCTGTGTTGGTTCGTTTAAAAAATCATATATTGAAATGTTTCTTACCTGATTCGAGCGTGAGGCGTAGAGGGTTGAAGCTTCAATCAAGCGTGATTATTTCAGGTGGCGGGTGCTTTTCGTATGTTGACTGGTGTACCCGATGATGATCCCCGACCGTCTTGTACGTAGGAGGTGACGTTCGATGATCGACGATGGTAACGCGTGTATTAATTCGCACGTTTGCAATTATCCGAATGTTTGGTTTTGATTTATCCGTCATTATTTCGATTGAATGGTTGTACCACCACACGCGACAAAATGTTTGAAAGTCTGTTATTTTGAGATCACGATTCTGAAGCTAATTGTGCCCGCGTTTAATAAAAGATTCTCCGTTCAATATGACGTTCGCGAAACTTTTTACCGCCGGGACGTTTGCCCATTCAAATAAAAATATGGGATTATGACAATCCTTGAAATTCGTATTAAAACAGTTTCGAGTATTAATTATTCGAATAAATCTTACCGTGCTACCGTGAGCACACTACCTCTGTGAGGGAACTTCAGGATGGTTGACCAATAGACGTGGAATGGGGTGCACACTTGCGGTCGAAGGAAAGTATTGAGGCGGAATGGAGGAACACTCGTGTATCACCAAACTGTCACAATACGATTCCAAAGTTGAAGTGAACCGCAAGAGTTCTGGGTAAAATGAATAAACACGAATTCCGAATGATACTTGAATATATTGTGACAATTTAAAACTTAGATTATTGATTGATTATTATTACAAGAAAAATCTCTCACGATACAATCTTATATCGGTACTGCGACCGCCTTTCAGCGCAGGTTGTACGTGGCTCGATAAAAATACAAAATTACTTGAAATATTACTAATTAAGGGCCTTCTGACTGACCCTTGCAAGCAAAGAGCAATGTATAATGACTCGAGGTGTAACTATTCGCAGGAGTAACCATTCAGCGCGACGATCAGTGACGAACTGACTCTTCCGACTCGTTCACGACGACTCCGACTCTCTGTATTGTGCTCTGGTATATATAGGTATATGCTCTGTGCTCGTGATAGGGCGAGTGACGCGCTATCGCTGTCTCTCCCTTACTGCGCGTGGCATATTGTATAAGATTAAAACATAAGAATATCGAGTGTATGTAAATATCACATTTCATGCAGTGATCTTTTGGAGTTCGTACTTTGGGGAACGCCATATGTACCGATGCATATCTGTAGGTGTCGATGAATAATTTTGGAGCCTCGCCGCTTTATTTACAGTCCGATTCTAATCCGTCTAATCAGTCCGAGGCTAATTGATTCTCGGTGGTCTTGTACTTTTACACTGCGTTTACTGATACTGTTACGTCGTGGATTTTAAAGATCGAATTTTTAAAAAGAGAAATACACGAAATATTCCTACAGTCTTGATTCGCGTAAAAAGACGTAGCAAGTATAAAATATATGCTCCGAGGTTTAGATCGTGAGGAAACGACCAGGGATTGGAGCTGTGTTGGTTCGTTTAATAAATGATATATATTGAAATATTTCTTACCTGATTCGAGCGTGAGGCGTAGAGGGTTGAAGTTTTAATCAAGCGTGATTATTTCAGGTACCGGATGCTGTTCGTATGTTGACTGCTGTACCCGATGATGATCCCCGACCGTCTTGTACGTAGGAGGTGATGTTCGATGATCGACGATGGTAACGCGTGTATTAATTCGCACGTTTGAAATTATTCGAATGTTTGGTTTTGATTTATCCGTTATTATTTCGATTGAATGGTTGTACCACCACTCGCGACAAAATGTTTGAAAGTCTGTTATTTTGAGATCGCGATTCTTAGGCTTATTGTGCCCGCGTTTAATAAAAGATTCTCCGTTCAATATAGCGTTGGTGACACGTTCGCGAAACTTTTTACCGCCGCGACGTCTGCCCATTAAAATAGAAATATAGGATTATGGCAATCCTTGAAATTCGTATTAAAACAGTTTCGAAATTTTAATTATTGGAATGGATCTTACAGTGCGTGCTACCGTGAGCACACTACCTCTGTAAGGGAGCTTAAGGATGGTTGACCAATAGACGTGCAATGGGGTGCACACTATCTATCTTCGCGGTCGAAGGAAAGTATTAAGGTGGAATGGAGGAACACGTGTGTATCACCAAACTGTCACAATACGATTTCAAAGTTGAAGTGAACCGCAAGAGTTTTAGGTAAAAATGAATAAACACGAATTCCGAATAATACTTGAATATATTGTTACAATTTAAAAGTTAGATTATTGAATGATTATTATTACACGAAAAATCTCTCACGATACAATCTTATATCGGTACTGCGACCGCCTGTCAGTGCAGGTTGTACGTGGCTCGATACAAATACGAAATTACTTGAAATATTACTAATTAAGGGTATAACTGACCCTTCCAAGCAAAGAGCAATGTATAAAGACTCGAGATGTAACTTTTCGCGGGAGTAACCGTTCAGCGAGACGATCAGTGACGAACTGACTCTGCTGGCTTGTTCACGACGACTCTGACTCTGCACTCTGTGCTCTGGTATATATAGGTATATGCTCTGTGCTTGGAATGGGGCGAGTGACGCGCTATTGCTGTCTCTCTCTTACTGCGCGTGGCTTAGTATATAAGATTAAAATATAAGAATATCGAGTGTATGTAAATATCAAATTTCATACTGTGATATTTTGGAGTTCGTACTTTGAGTAACGCAATATGTACCGATGCATATCTGTTGGTGTCGATGAATAATTTCGGAGCCTGGCCGCTTTGTTTACAGTCCGATAGTCTTATCTACTTGTGACTCGAAAGTTTGAAAGTATATAAGGCTAATTGATTCTCGGTGTTCTTGTACTTTCACACTGCGTAGTTGTAATCTGTGTATGACTTTACTCGAATATTCTCGACTATGAATAATACTGTATATAATGCAATGGTGAAAATAAATGCTACGAAAGAAAAAATACGTGCTACTTGGCTATGATTCGTTTGTGTATATATGATTATATTACTCCACGCTCTAAGCGTGAGGCGCAGTTATGACTTCATCATGCACTATAGGTCGGTCCAAAAGAAGCTTGCTACAGCAAGTTACAAAAGAATAATAATAATGTTGCTTTTGAATAAAATGATCGTATAGCTTCTTTTAAGAGATGATGAATATATATATATATATATATAGTGAATAAAGATATATGTATATGCATATAGTGTCTTTTAGAACACATGTATATAATGGCACATGTGATTAATAGAATACGTATATATAGTTATAATATAGGTGATTTTGATTATAGGTATGTTTGGGAAATATATATATTGAGTTCAAAGGTTGACCTGAGTAATATTACGTGTGTTGATCCCAGGACGTAACATCTCCCCCGTTTAGTCTGTTGAGATGCCGTTGCTTCGAGACAGACCGGCAGTAAGCCGCTCTACAAGTTCAGGATCAACACCTGAGAGTCTTGATGATGCCGGTGTATTTTGATGTTCCCTTGATGCTTCGATGACGAGTTGTCGCAAGGGTTCGTTGTTGCTGATTTGGATTGGTTGTTGTAATTTCTTTTTGTGTGCGAGGGCAACTAGGAGTCCTGTTACCGAGTTCCATATTGCACCCAGCAAGGCAAAGCTCCATCCGTAAATAGAGTGTATGGTGAAGCCGTGAATGCAGGTGTCTACAATGATTTTAATGGTTTTTATTATTATGAATATGGCAATGAACCCGGCACTAGCTATGCCGAATTCATGGAATCCTTTCCAAATGCGTTTTGCAGCGCTTTCAGCCAGATGATCGAGTGTTGCTTCATCGAGTAGGCCACGTATTGATACGCTACCAGATGGTATTTGGTAACCTGCTGTTCCTCTAGCAATATTATTGAGCAGGGCAGGTTTTTCGGCTTGAAACATAATCCGATTTCTTAATTCGCTTATTTCCTTGTCTGAGTATATTCCGGCTGTTGCCAGATTTCCGATGTCTCCATAACGCCATGATGGTTGTGACGTAGGTGTTAAAGATTGTGGTGGTGGTATTGCGATTGGGTGTGGAGAAAATCGATACCACGTACCGTCAATTTGATATTGAGCCGGCAGTAGAGGATCGCATTCAATTTGATTTCCGGATTTCATTAATATTCTTGAAGTTGTAGATAAAAAAAATGACTGATTTTTATATGTGACTGGGAGCTCATTGTAGCATTCCTCAGTTCTTCTTAAGGAGCATTTTACAGGTATGCATTTTATGATGTGCGCAACCTCTCCGGCGACAACAGCCATGAATCCCGGGTTTTTGGTCACTGCTCGTGCAAATTTTTCCGGTAGAATTGCAGCTGTTGATAATGCGTTTTGTAAGACTTGACGCTCGAGATTACACCTTTGCGTCAAGGCATCTTTGTAAAGATTTCTCATTTGAGTTCTGAGATGTTTTTCAACGTAAATGAATTTTGAATTGATGTAGGTAAAAATGTCCAAATTATTGACGGAAATTTTCCGTTTGCTCGTGAATGACTGTCCTCGTTGTGTTTCTAGTATGTACAATTTTGGATGTTCGGTTTTTATTAGGGTGTAGCCACAAAGTGGTTGTTCCGAACGTGCTGCAAGAGCAAATGTCGTCTCTTGTGTTGTCAATGTGTAAACGTTTGGTGCATGAGCGCCATTTTCGGATGAAATTAATTTTGTTGCTTGTCCTTCATATAATACGTCATATCTATTGAAGTTACATGTGTCGGTAGGTTCAGTTTTCCAAAACGCGCTATTTCCCTCGATATCGATACAGTGGCCATCACTGAGCTGACATTGTGTTCCTGTACGAAGGACTATTCGTCCTGCCGAGAGATTGATTGCTGCGTCATAATTTGAGAGTGTTACTCTGACGGATGCTTGGACGACGACGTTGTCCCATGTTCCGTAAGGATCGCTGTATTGTGTGCCCGAACATTTTCCATCATTAGTGATAGATCCTGCCAGGGTGAGACTTCTTGTTGTTGTGCTGTTTTTCCGTAGTCCCAGGATTTGACCGGTGACGCTTAATTGTATGATTCCTGTTTCTTGCATTTTCAAACAAGATCTCTGGTCCATGTCTTGAAGATAGATTTGTCGTCCGTTGTGTACGATAGAATTATGGGAATGCATGCCGCAATAATAGATTGTTCTATCTATTTCGACCTTGCACTGAGTTATTTCTGTGTTACCGAATTCAGAAAGTTGTAATAATTGGACGTATATCGGAATTGGTGAAGGTTCCACAATTGGTATTTCACATTCCGCGACTTCGTTTAATGAAATTGTTGTTGAGTTGAGCGATGGACCACCGCAATCATATCCGATAAGAAGCGATACTTCCTGGATTGAGAGGATTGAAATCCCAATAATGATGGCGAGGACGAACTTCATCCTGCAACCCAGAAGTATTGTTTACTTTTAATTTTTCTTGGCACATAGTTTCATGAATTTAAGTTTAAATTCGTAATAATTCTGGTATTCAATATGATTGAACCAGACTTCTGTAACATCTTCGTAATCGACATCTATTTTTTCTGTACGGCGAGTTTTATCATGAAAGTTTTTCACAATGAATCTATCGTTGTCGGGATCGTAGCGAAGCACATCCGTGTGAATGCTTCCTCCCCATACGTCCCTATATGCTATTCCAAGATTCCATGCTGTCTCGATGGGTGATACTCCCTCGAGGTAGTGGTAAGGTGCTTTGTCTTTTTCCGGGCTGTCCCATGCGTTGAGAAAGTCTGAGCATTCCTCAGGCATGTTGTATCGTATTCCATTAAAATAGATGCATTTAGTTTGAGATGCTGCAATTGTCTTGATTCGAATTGTTCTGCGTTGTTGAAGGTGTTCGACATAACGGATTTTCCTTGAATGGCTATTAAAATAGACGACCTTCCTTCTTGGTTGAAGGGGTCCTACGAGTCGGATGTAGAAATCGTCTTGACTCATCCTACAACAGACATTTATTAGGTTGGTAATCGTGTAGCTCGTAATTTATTGGTGTGAACAATTCGTGGTTTGTCTCGATAAAGGATTTTCACGTTTCCTCCCGACAAAACCTCAACTATTTCACATGGTTCTGTATATTGGTCGCTAAATTTGCCCTTTGAAGGCTCCTTGAGCATCAAAACCTTATCTCCTACTTTGAAATTTTGAGGATTGATTTTCCTATCATAGTATTCTTTTGATTTTTGTTTTGCGGCTTTAAGATTTGCTGCCGCTAATTCTTGGAGTCCATGTATTTTATTAAACAATTCTTCGAGATATTCTGTGTAGGTTGGATCTTGATGTTCTTCGATTCTGGTGTGACTAGATGGTTGACGAGCGAGTTTTCCAAATACAAGCTCGTGCGGAGTGAAGCCCGTGCCTTCGTGTTGACTGGTGTTATAGGAGAACATTGCAAGTTCGATGAATTCATCCCAGTCGTGATTCTTGTCGATATATTGTTTGATATATTCTACTAATACATGGTGCGATCTTTCTATGGATCCATTTGATTGAGGTCGGAACGCTGTAGTTCTTACTCTAGTGATTCTAAAATTTTTAGCAAGATTCTTCATAAGACTGCTACAAAAGTTTGAACCTTGGTCTGTTAATAAAGTTCTTGGTGCGCCAAAACGTGATATAAACGATTTAGTAAATGCTTCTGCAATATCTACGGCTGTAGTTTTTGCTAGCGGAATTGCTAATGAATATTTTGTAAGGAGGTCTTGAATTGTTAATATGTACATATTTCCGGTTTTTGTTACAGGGAGTGGCCCTACGACGTCCATGGAAATTTTATCGAATGCAGCCCCTGGGGTATCCGTGAGGACCATAGGCTGTTTGGTTTTAACTCGGACGAGTTTTTTAAGTTGACAACTACGGCAATGCTGAATATAATCCTGTATGTATGATTTCATGTTTTCCCAAAAATAATTTTCTCTGATACGTTTATAGGTTTTAGTTACACCTTTGTGTCCTCCTAAAGTGGAGTTATGATTTTCAGAGACAATGCCGAGTTTTTCTTCGTCTTGTGGGTAAGTTACTAATTGTTTACAAATTGTTACTTGAATCGGTAGTTCTCCTAAGATAGCCACCATTTGTTTCTGAATATCTATCCATGATATATTATCAATTTTTTCTGTTTTTGCAATACTGAAACTGTCCAAATTTAATTCTCGTATCGCTTCTCTGAGTGATTGAAAGGTATCAGAAAGATCTTCCATTGACAAATTTGCTTTCAGATCATTTTTAATGGGTAAGGCTATGATTTGTTTTGATCTGACTTCTTCAATTTTTACACGCGCAAATGCTATGTCGGTGAGTGTAGGAAACCGACTTACGGATTGGAGATCTTTAGCTCCTTTGTCGATTGGCTGACCTTTAGTAGTGATAAAAATTACAATATTATCTTTTTGCATCGTTAATCTATCCCTTGTTTCTCTGATACTTAACCTTTTTGGTTCTTGTAAATTTTCGTTATTTCTAGTTTCATATGGTACATTCGGGTCATCAAATATTTGACTGTTTGTGTCTGACGTACTTTCGTTATCCGATTCATCGCCTGACGAAAGTTCCTCGTTATTTATTTGTTCTATTTCTGTTTCTTTTATTCGTTCTGATTCTGATTCTTCATTATTTTCTTCAGCGTTTGGTTTTTCAGTGTTCGTATTGTATTGACTGGTCTCCGGGAGAGAGAGCTCGGTTTCGGTTGCTGAATTTTCGAGTTGTTTATATTGGTCGATGCCTGATGGGCCCGCCTGTTTATTTGTTACGTCATTCTCAGTCGCCTCTACCGATTTCTTTCTCTTACATGTACTTGGAGTTTCAAACATAATTTCTTCGTCGTCTGAATCTTCGGGTTCTTCCGGTTTTTTATAAATTGGTTTAACCATTAATACTGATTTTTTGATGTCTGGTGGATTCCTGGATAAGGCGTCAGCATTGCTGTTTTCCTTACCGGGTTTATAGATTATTTTGTATTGATAGTTTGCTAGTTTTAAACGCCAGTGTACCAGTCGGTTTGCTGGGTCTTTAACTGAGTGAAGCCATACTAAAGGCTTGTGATCGGTTACGAGAGTAAATTCTCTTCCATAGACATATGGTCGAAAATAATCTACTGCATAAACGATACCCAATAATTCCTTTTCAATAGTTGAATAATTTAGTTCTGCTGGGTTTAATGTTCGTGAGGCGTAGGCAATGGGTTTATCCTTGCCGATTTCGCCCTGACTCAAAATAGCGCCTATGGCAATATTTGAGGCATCTGTCGTAATGATAAATGGTTTTGTAAAATCTGCGTATTGTAATACGGGTTCTTTACATAAAGCATCAATGAGTTTAACAAAAGCTTCTTCCTGTGAATTTGTCCATTTAAAGGTTATGTTTTTCTTTAGTAGATTTGTGAGTGGCTTTGCAATGCCCGAGAAATTATGCACGAATCTACGATAGTAGCCTGCTAATCCCAAGAATTGCTTTATTTTTGTTGGATTGCTTGGTTTTGGATAATGCCTTAAGGCTTCAAGTTTCTTTGGATCGGGTTTTACCCCATTTTCGCTGATAATGTGTCCCAAGTAACCTACTTCTTTGCGTAAAAATTCGCATTTATCGGGCTGCAATTGTAAATTTGCGTCCCTCAATCTTTTTGCCAATCTTTCAAATTTTATTTCATGTTTCTTAAGGGATTTTGCATAGATGACAATATCATCAAGGTAGACAAAGAGTTCTATACCTTGAAGTCCAGTTAAAACACGATCCATTAACCTTTGGAAGGTTGCTGGAGCATTCTTTAGCCCGAATGGCATTCTATTAAATTGATAGTGACCAAACGGAGTTGAAAACGCTGTTTTGTGCGCATCCTCCGGATGGACCTTGATTTGATGAAAACCACTTGCGAGGTCAAAGACTGAGAAGTACTTTGCACTCCCAAGCTGGTCCAATATTTCTGTGATATTAGGGAGCGGATATGCATCCCCTATTGTTTTCTCGTTTAAGTTGCGATAATCGATGACCATTCGCCACTTGGGTTTACCTTGTGAGTCGGCCTTTTTCGGAACGATCCACAATGGTGAGCCGTACGGTGAGGAGGATGGACGGATGATTTCGCCTTTAATTAATTCACTTACCTGTTTCGTGATCTCATCCTTGTGTATCGGTGGAAACCTATATTGTCTTGTAAATACAGGTTGATCGTCTGATGTTAATATACGATGTTCTATCGCATTTGTGCTTTCTAAAGGGGTACCTGGTATATGAAAGAGATCGGCGTTTCTTTCTATTAACCGATCGATACTGTCTCGTTCCTCCCCGTTTAGGTGGTCGAGTCTCAGCAAATTTTTGACCCCGGATACTTTGTCCGTGTCATCTAATTTTTTATGTGCCGTAAATACAAATTGGTCATGCTGCCGATCAACACCAGGTCGGCCCTGCTCGTTCTTTTCTAAGGGTGTCCTCGGATCACCGAACGAATAACAGGAACTCTCACCTGCCGAATTATTGGGATTGTAGGGCTCGAATGCCTCTAGGGTCACTACTGAATTAGTGAGCTCTACATCCTCTTCGGTCGTATTGAGTGCCATCAAACAAGCCATGCCATCTTTTACTGACACTACTGCCTCTCCGAGGAATAATCCATTCGGAAGGTCGATTCTTGGGATATATCCCTCTTTAATTTCCGGATTAGCAACACGCATGTGGAATACCGTGCGAGAGCGTGCCGGGATTTTTATTCCTTTAAAATTTTTGAATTGCAATACCTGGTTTCCCCATTTAAGTACGGAATTTTCATAATCGATTATTGTTCCGTGAAGCTCATGAAATTCTGATCCCAAAATAGCATCTTGAGATATTGGGAATGAATTATTTACGACGTGAAATTCCGATAATGTGTCTTTAATCAAAATTTTTGTTGAACCCATAGTATATACAGGATCCTCCGATATACCCTGCAATTTTAATATCTCGCCACTATTTATTTTTATGTCTGAGTTTAAAAATTCCTGTTTTATTAGATTTGGTTCAGAACCGGAATCGATCATAAATTCGCATTTTGTCGTTAAATCTGGTGATTCTATTTCAACCGAGGGAATAAATGAATTTTTCTTTAATTGGAGCCTGACGGTTCTGACATTTGCATCTCGGGGATTCCGATTACTTTCACTTGGCGCTCCGAAGTTTTCTCGTCCCGGCTCGCGCCTTTTCCAGCCGAACGAGTGATATCGTTTCCCGAATTTTTCTTTTCATCGTTTTGTTTTTTATAACAAGCGGCCTCAATGTGACCGGGTTTGTTGCAATAATTACAGATCGTACGTGGTCTGTCGTTACGTAAATCGTTTGTGTTATTTGAAATCGGGGGTCTTGAATTATTTTCAGTATTATTATTATTTCGTGGTTGAGAGGGTCGTTTTTCTGGATTTTTCGACCAACAGTTTGCGTCTGTATGACCTTTTCTTTTGCAGAACCCACATTCGAGAGGGTTACCGGATGAAATTGTTTTTACATTGCCGTTCGATTGACTTTTAAATTCTGCACGGCTTTCCTTGAAATATGACCGATCGCGTTCAATTTCTTTTTCGATTTTAATTGCTTTCGCGTAAGCATCTGATAATGATGTGTAATTTTCGAGTTTTAAACGTATTCGGAAATCAGGAGGTAACCCTTTGACAAAACAGTCTAGTGTGTCCATAGACAGGGATTCGGCCCGCGCTCGGGGAATCGCGCCTAAACTTTCTGTCTCGAGTTCCAATATAACTGTGTGTATATCTTTTACACGACTGATATAATCGACTATATGCTCTGATTTTCCTTTAGCGATGTTGCCTAATTCTCCGCGATACTGATTTATTGATTTTGACGAGGAGAAAATGCTCTTTAATTTTTCGCAAAATTCATTAACTGTATTGAATGTGTCGTCCTCGAGTGCCGTATAAGCATGACCCTTTAGTTTATTTCTTAATAATCGCGTAAGGTTTTGTTCTGCATTTGCAGGAAACATTTCTTTCACTCTCTTGCATGCTCTTGTGAATTTTAAAACGGGTATATTATCTCCGTTATAAATAGGTATTGACTCGAGAGCGTCTTTAAATGTGAGATTTGGTTGAGGTGGTTGATTCTCTTGAGGTGCACGAGGAAAGACAGGAGGAGCTGCCCTACTCGATGTGCTGAGATTATAATCTTGATTTTGTCTTAAAATCGCGAGTTCTGATTTAAAATGATTAAATTCTGATAATATACTGGAAAGTGTGTGTTGCAAGGAGTCTGATTCTTCTGTTTTGTATTCATCGTTTTCATTGTCGTGAATTTGCTTACTTTTGTTTATTTGTGCTTCTAATTCTGCCAAAGAATCTGCTTTTTCTTGCATTTCGTATTCGCGTTCTTTGAGCGCTTGCTCTTGTTGTTGGATTTGTTCTCTTTTTCTTTCAATTTGGGCTTGTAAAATTTGTAATTCCTCAGGGGTGAGTGGAGGATTCGTTTTACTCCGAGTTTCCATTTTAAATTAAAATTTATTTATTTTGGGAATAATTGAAGTTGTTTTATTTTATATTTATTCAAAATAACTGAGACTTATTAATTTGTGAACCAACGTGGATCCCACCGCTGCCACCAAAAATTTTATTCCTGTTACGTCGTGGATTTTAAAGATCGAATTTTTAAAAAGAGAAATACACGAAATATTCCTACAGTCTTGATTCGCGTAAAAAGACGTAGCAAGTATAAAATATATGCTCCGAGGTTTAGATCGTGAGGAAACGACCAGGGATTGGAGCTGTGTTGGTTCGTTTAATAAATGATATATATTGAAATATTTCTTACCTGATTCGAGCGTGAGGCGTAGAGGGTTGAAGTTTTAATCAAGCGTGATTATTTCAGGTACCGGATGCTGTTCGTATGTTGACTGCTGTACCCGATGATGATCCCCGACCGTCTTGTACGTAGGAGGTGATGTTCGATGATCGACGATGGTAACGCGTGTATTAATTCGCACGTTTGAAATTATTCGAATGTTTGGTTTTGATTTATCCGTTATTATTTCGATTGAATGGTTGTACCACCACTCGCGACAAAATGTTTGAAAGTCTGTTATTTTGAGATCGCGATTCTTAGGCTTATTGTGCCCGCGTTTAATAAAAGATTCTCCGTTCAATATAGCGTTGGTGACACGTTCGCGAAACTTTTTACCGCCGCGACGTCTGCCCATTAAAATAGAAATATAGGATTATGGCAATCCTTGAAATTCGTATTAAAACAGTTTCGAAATTTTAATTATTGGAATGGATCTTACAGTGCGTGCTACCGTGAGCACACTACCTCTGTAAGGGAGCTTAAGGATGGTTGACCAATAGACGTGCAATGGGGTGCACACTATCTATCTTCGCGGTCGAAGGAAAGTATTAAGGTGGAATGGAGGAACACGTGTGTATCACCAAACTGTCACAATACGATTTCAAAGTTGAAGTGAACCGCAAGAGTTTTAGGTAAAAATGAATAAACACGAATTCCGAATAATACTTGAATATATTGTTACAATTTAAAAGTTAGATTATTGAATGATTATTATTACACGAAAAATCTCTCACGATACAATCTTA
Organism: Rhorus exstirpatorius; assembly: GCA_963564615.1. Taxonomy (NCBI): domain Eukaryota; kingdom Metazoa; phylum Arthropoda; class Insecta; order Hymenoptera; family Ichneumonidae; genus Rhorus; species Rhorus exstirpatorius. Next base: position 25,513,688 of record OY751313.1, read on the forward strand.
TATCGGTACTGCGACCGCCTGTCAGTGCAGGTTGTACGTGGCTCGATACAAATACGAAATTACTTGAAATATTACTAATTAAGGGTATAACTGACCCTTCCAAGCAAAGAGCAATGTATAAAGACTCGAGATGTAACTTTTCGCGGGAGTAACCGTTCAGCGAGACGATCAGTGACGAACTGACTCTGCTGGCTTGTTCACGACGACTCTGACTCTGCACTCTGTGCTCTGGTATATATAGGTATATGCTCTGTGCTTGGAATGGGGCGAGTGACGCGCTATTGCTGTCTCTCTCTTACTGCGCGTGGCTTAGTATATAAGATTAAAATATAAGAATATCGAGTGTATGTAAATATCAAATTTCATACTGTGATATTTTGGAGTTCGTACTTTGAGTAACGCAATATGTACCGATGCATATCTGTTGGTGTCGATGAATAATTTCGGAGCCTGGCCGCTTTGTTTACAGTCCGATAGTCTTATCTACTTGTGACTCGAAAGTTTGAAAGTATATAAGGCTAATTGATTCTCGGTGTTCTTGTACTTTCACACTGCGTAGTTGTAATCTGTGTATGACTTTACTCGAATATTCTCGACTATGAATAATACTGTATATAATGCAATGGTGAAAATAAATGCTACGAAAGAAAAAATACGTGCTACTTGGCTATGATTCGTTTGTGTATATATGATTATATTACTCCACGCTCTAAGCGTGAGGCGCAGTTATGACTTCATCATGCACTATAGGTCGGTCCAAAAGAAGCTTGCTACAGCAAGTTACAAAAGAATAATAATAATGTTGCTTTTGAATAAAATGATCGTATAGCTTCTTTTAAGAGATGATGAATATATATATATATATATATAGTGAATAAAGATATATGTATATGCATATAGTGTCTTTTAGAACACATGTATATAATGGCACATGTGATTAATAGAATACGTATATATAGTTATAATATAGGTGATTTTGATTATAGGTATGTTTGGGAAATATATATATTGAGTTCAAAGGTTGACCTGAGTAATATTACGTGTGTTGATCCCAGGACGTAACAATACGTAGTTCTAATCTGTGTATGACTTTACTTGTATATTCTTGACTGTGAATAATACTGTATATAATGCAATGGTGAAAAATAAATGCTATGAAAGAAAAGATACGTGCTGCTTGGCTACGATTCGTTTGTGTATATATGTATGTATATTTATATATGATTACATTACTCCTCGCTCTAAGCGTGAGGCGCGGATGTGACTTCATCATGCACTATAGGTCGGATCAAAAGAAGCTTGCTACAGCAAGTTACAAGAGAATAATAATAATGTTGCTTTTGAATAAAAGATCGTATAGCTTCCTTCAAGAGATGATGAATGTATATATATATATATATTGAATAAGATATACACATATGCATATAGTGCCTTTTGAGAATACGTGTACATAATAGCACATGTGTTTAATAGTATATATATCTCTCTATAATATACAGATATATCGCCGCCGCCGCCGCCGCCGCTGTTTCAGGATTTGAGCATATACCGGGTGTCCAATTTATGAAAGATGACCAACCCAAACCCAAACCCAAACCCAAACCTAAGTGAGGGCGCGTAGCGCCCTACGCACCCCTAGTATATCTCTCTATAATATAAAGATATATCGCCGCTGCCGCCGCCGCCGCCGCGGCCTTCGCCACCGCTGTTTCAGGAATTGAGCTTATACCGGGTGTCCAATTTGAAAAGGATGACCAACCCAAACCCAAACCGAAACCCAAACCCAAACCTGAGTGAGGGCGCGTAGCGCCCTACGCACCCCTTGTATATATATAATCATAATATAGATAGTTTCAATCACAGGTATCGTTTGAAATATATATATATAATATAGGTGAGGTTCAAAAGTTGATTTGAGTAATTTTACGTGGGTTGATCCCAGGACGTAACACGTAACAAAACCTTTATGAACACCGCAACCCGTGCCGGTTACACACGCTATCGGCTTCTAACCAAACGGTATACTTGTCGGAATAAAACGTTTGCGCAACCGAACGTTACGTTCGCCCAACAAATTTGTCACGACGGCAACACTAGGAGCATCTTTGGTATCGCGTGGTGTGCAACAATCGTTCTACGACCGCGTGAATGCTTCGAGTGTGCATGTATATGATGATAATATATTTTTTCAAGTCAACAGTGATATTAAAAAAAATCTAAAAAATGAAAAAATCTTGGCTCATCTGTTATTTTTCAATCTAACAAAGCATCTGCGCGAAAAATCTGCTGGAAGGTTTTTGAGGTTATGTTGATCCTTAGCCTCGCCTCAAACATTTTGTCATAAAATTCAGAACTTTTTTCACGGCTAAAGCTTCCTCGGTGCTCTGTGAGAAAGCATTTTAAAAGTTCATTAGATATTCACAATATTATAGCGGAGAGCATTGATAATGCACTATACTATATATATTACTGCAACAAAAATGATTTGCTCTGTATGCAAAATATGTTTGTTGCTGCAACAAAATTGCTTCGTTCTACATACATAAAATATAGCGTTTCGAACGGCAATGTTTTGTTGAGCCAACAAAATATATATGTCCGTTCAACAAAATCGTTTGGTTAAGGTAACTAAATCATTCCATAGCGTAATCAAACGTTTCCTTGCAGCAACAAAATGTGTTAAACAAAACGATACCCATGTCGCCAACAAAACGTTTTGTAGTTCACATGTTAATAAACGAATTTTGTTGCGCCAACGAAACTTTGGTTGTCACAACCAAACTTTTTTTTCACTGTATCATCCTTCGGGTCATTGTTCGTATCATACTTCCGAATGTCGTTCGTGACATCCTACGGAACGTCGATCGAATCGTCGTTGTTATCGTTGTTCGTATCATCGTTAGCATGATCGATCGTATCGTTTTTCGTATCCTCGTGCCGTTCTTCGTAACGCCGTTCGTATCGTCGTTCACAACGTTGTTTGTATCGTCGTTAGCATTATCGTTCGTATCGTCGCTTATATCGACGTGTCGATTGTCGAACGTATCGTGGTTGGTTTCGTTGCTCGTAGCTTCGTTTGTATCGTCGTTACTACGTTCGTATCGGCGTGCGAACGGACGTTCGTAACAGTGTTCGTATGCTCGTTCGCATCGTCGCCTCGTATCGTCGTTTGGAACGTTGCTCATATGGTTCTTTTTATCTTTGTTCGTATCCTTGTCTATATCGTCGATCGTATATTCGTTTCATGGTATCATCGTGTAATCGTAAAATCGTATCATCGTGCATATCGTCGTTTGTATCGTCGTTCATTCGTTTGTAACGGCGTGCGAATGAACGTTCGTAACATTGTTCGTATGTTCGTTCACATCCTTGTTCGTATCGTCGATAGTATCTTCGCTTTGTACCATCGTTCGTATCGTTGATCTCATCATCGCTAATATCGTCGATCGTATTTTTCGTTGTATCCCCGTTTGTATCGTCGAACTTTTATTCGTTTATATCATCGTGCGTAATATGTGGTTTGAATCCTTGATCGTATCGATGTGAGTGTCATTCTTGTAGTGTCGCCCGTATCGTAGCGCTCATCGTTCGTATCGTTCGGATCATCCGCGTATCGTCGTTCGCATCGATATACGTGCCATCCTTCGTTTCGTTGCTTGTATTAACGTTCGGTTGATCTTTTGTATAGATGTTAGTATAGCGTTTATATCGTAGTTTTCGTCGTCGTACATACCATTGTTCGTATCGTTCCAGTCGTCGTTAGCATCATCGGTGTTCGTTACGTTGTTACTATCGTCGTTTTGATCGTCGTTCGTATCGTCCAGCGTATCGCCATATGTACCATGTTTCACATCGTCAATCGTATCGTCGTTTGTATAACCGTTTCTACGATCTTTTTTATCATTGCTAGTATAGCTATAACGTTGACTGAAGATATATAAAGACGGTTCACCCTGGGTTATTTTGTGTGCCGAGCAAGTGGGCTCGAGTGGGCACGGGGGTGCAAATGATATTGACATTACCGACCGAAATTCACTAAATCATGCTGGCATACCGGAGCGGAAGATTCATTCCGGATGGTAAATGTTCGTAGTAGTTGATTTGCTGGTGCACTGTCTTACCATTGAATGCACATATATTTTCCAACAGATTGAACTGTTATTTCACTCTACATATGGTACCTACGTCGATAAAATGACGTACGACTTATTTCTAGAATTATTCTAAGCCATTCTTAGGTCCGTGTTCCCTAAATCGTAACAAGTATGCAATATTATTATATTCATTTTATGTTAAGAATTGCGAAGAAAAAGAAAAACGTTCTTTTTGACAAGATGAGACTACCCATAAGAGGATTTTTGGTAACTCGTAGTCGCTTTCGAGATGTTTTTTTTATTTCGCTATTATTATATCTACAATATCTGTCGACTATTTGTTCTTATTTCATCTATAAATAGGAGTTATCGCTCGTTCCGTTTTGTTCGGATCTTCGCTGGCCCACAAGCAGCTCTCACACTATGTATTTGCTATATCTATATCTACGCACACGCACACACACACTTTCATATATCGATCGGTTCGGTGACTTGTGCATGGATTTGATATAGCTGCCAAAGTTTTCTGTTTTCTCGAGCTCTCATCGGCTTGAAAAAGAGTCCGGATAGGTCCCGGTCCGCGAGGCGGTGCGCGGGTTGCCGGGCAGGCAGCGTGCGAAAGAGAGATTCCATAGATTTATTATACAGCGCGAGCACACTAGTTGTTATGCTTAAATATTATGCAGAAAAACTTGTTCTTGTCGATCACGTAATAATCTTAAATATGCACTGAATCCAGTAGATATTTTCTCATTGACTTCGTGCATCTCTATCTGACATAAACAATCGAAAACTATCGGTTCTAAAAGCTGATTTTCCTATATACATATATGAAAGCCTGTTTTTAAAAGCTTATCTATGCCTAATTTTTTTCTCAAAAACCGTGGTAGTAGTTAAAAATCCTGAAAATACTTGATGCGATACATTGATAGGGACAAAAAAAATTAGAAAAATTTCAAAGTAATAATAGTATGAATTCAACGAGGGATTTTTTTTTTAGTAAGAATCCTAGCTGCATGGATCCTGGTTACGTGGAATTTCATACGACGTGGTCGGGTCCAATTTCATTCCTGAAAAAAAAAAAAACCATTTTGTGTTTCAGAAAACACAAAACTAGGTTTTTTTTAAACACAATATAGAATGAGGTTCCGCGTGGCCGGGATTCTTCCAAAATAAAAATCTTTATTGTGTTTAAGAAAACGCAAAACAAAGTTTTGATAAATTAACCCAAAAAACTTTGTCGTTAATCCAACCCCTGTCCAGATGAAAATGTTTCCTATAAATTGATTTTTTTTCCAGCTTATACATATTAAGTAATTAGTAAAAATGTGTAAATTGGAACATTTTTTCCCTGAAAAAATGGGCATAGATACGCTTCAAAGCTAGGCGTAAATATAATTCCTTCTTGAATTATAACTATGTTGTATCATAATTTTATGTAATTATTGAAAATCTCATTTTTTTATATCAACTATTTTTTGACTATTTGATTTTTAACCAACTAAAATGTATACATGTAAAAAGCAAAACGTCTCGCCCTATTAAAGTTAAGCCCCCGGGCACAAATGCGTCACAAAACGATGAAAATTTTCTATAAATCTTTTTTAAATACGGCACTAGAACGGCGGACAGGGATTGAAGCTGGATAGGGACTTAGGGAGCAGGTGCCGAGGTTTGACTGTAGTTACAAAGTTAACGGTTACAATGTTTACTTTGTAATATAGGCCAGTCAAATGGAAACTAAACTATAGGCCTGATATTCCACTAATTAATAACCAAGAGAAAAAATATTGACATTGTTTTACATAAAAACATACAACACACTTATCAGCATTTGTTTTCGGCATGATTGAACAATAATTTTACAATATTTAAGTGCAAGAAAAATGTAACTCCGACGCACTGACGTAGTAAACGTAGATATATACATTAGGGTGGTCGTTATTTGGGGTCAAAATTAATTTTACCCTTTCCGCCCCCTAAATCGGTTCGAAATACGTAAAAAGTAACGCTGTAATTTTATCAGATTTTTAAAAAAATGTTTAACCCTTGACCACGGAGGTTAAAGTTTTCCATTTAAAATACATGGGATTTTTCCGCATTTGCAGTCACTATTTTACTGTGGGCCTAAATATTTTTGTAAAATCTTGAAATTCTCACAAATTAGTTTACAGGCATGCTGCTACATGGAAAAAATTTCCCAAACCCCTACCCTCAAAATGTTGCATAACATCACCATGATAATTATAATTTTTTTTTTTAATCTTTTATTTTTAATGTTTGTTATCTCAGAACTCCGTCATTTATGGACCGATTTGGAAAATTCTTTTTTCATTTGAAAGGATATACTTTCAGATTGGTCCCATAGAAATTTCATCAAAATCGGTTTGGTTTTTAAATCAAAGTAATTGAAAAAAATATTTTTGAAGTCGTTTTTTTATTAGTTATCACGGACTTTACTCACGGTGCAATCTCACTATCGGTCGGAAAATAATTCATATTTCCGGCGCAAAATGGTTTTGAAATTGAATCCACACGAAGAAATCGATGAATTGTTCCCCAAACGAATCCAGGTCAATTTGAAAGATATTGGTGGTTACTATGACAAAGAAATGGATCATTTCGTAACCCCTCAAACGCTCAACTTTTTCCGAAGGTTTGGAATTGATCACGAGTTTCTAAAGACTGATCCATCTGTTTGGAGTCAAAATGAAAATTACGCAATCGGTTTGAAAATCACAAAACAATTAACAGTGATTAACGACGCCGCGGAAAGAGGTGTTCGTCTGTTCACCGATTACAATGAAATACTCACACGGAACGAACAACAAAAACAGTTCATTTTACAAATTGTAAGTGAATATCGAAAAAATAATCCAGACGCAAAAAAGGAGACAATACTTAAGAATTTGTAACTCATTTAGAAAATTATTCTATTCTAAATACACGTATAAAAAAAAAACGAGGAAGCAAAATAAATGAAAAAAAAAAAAATTATAATTATCATGGTGATGTTATACAACATTTTGAGGGTAGGGGTTTGGGAATTTTTTTCCATGTAGCAGCATGCCTGTGAACTAATTTGTGAGAATTTCAAAATTTTACAAAAATATTTAGGCCCACAGTAAAATAGTGACTGCAAATGCGGAAAAATCCCATGTATTTTAAATGGAAAACTTTAACCTCCGTGGTCAAGGGTTAAACATTTTTTTAAAAATCTGATAAAATACAGCGTTACTTTTTACGTATTTCGAACCGATTTAGGGGGCGGAAAGGGTAAAATTAATTTTGACCCCAAATAACGACCACCCTAATATACATACAGCACAGCACCCCCGCGGTCGCTAGGACGCCTTTGTCCAACGCTTCGTTACACACGAACACACACACGCGCGCGCGCGCGCGCATACATCTATACATGCTTCGGATAAGTAGCTAATAATTGACATTATCGCCATTACTTTGGCAATCAAAAGGATTGGGCCCGCAATCCTGTTTTCTGTAGTAACGTGCTTATAGGAAGAGAGACAAGAATCAAACTACAGATAAATTATTATTATTATTATTATTATTATTAAATATTTTAATGTCTGGTCAAGAATAAATATTTGATTATTATAACGAAATGTTACATGAAAAAACTGAAATCTGTTCCTATCAAATAATATTTAAACATACCAATTCATATTTAGTTGTACACCAATCAAATATTCTATCGCGATCAGACATTAAGACATTTCATTGAGTCAATTGTATTTTTTTCTAAGTGTATATATTATTACTATTAATATCATTTGTAGGTCGTGAAAAAATAAAACTACTGGTTCTTGTATTCGATTTGTGCCAATTGCAGCGTTCAAGAGCGGCATCCTACGATTTACAATATGCATTCCGACGTTTATTATATAAACGTCGAATGGATCAGCCACCTTTATAATATTAATCGGACTTCGAATTGCGTTGTAAAAATAGTTGGTAGTGTGAATTATATGTCAACTTAACCAGGCTCTGACCCTCTCGCTTCCTTCGATCAGTTTCATAACTGTTGTTTCAATTAAATTGATTCCAAAAGTATATCTGTTTTTTTTTAATCTTAGCTACCCTTATACTCTAAAATAATCTGAACTCACAAAATATCATACGAAAACTGCCATTTATACATTTATAAAATAGGCACAATTTCGTGCACAAGTTCTACGTCAAAAACTAAAACTTTTGTTTGCAAAAAATCGTAGTAGGACTTTTTCCGATCAAATGTCATTTTTATCTTTTAAATTTTCATGATTTATCAAACCAATTTACATTTTATCACTACCTTAGTATTTCATTTCTAGTTTTCACGCTAACTATTTTGTCTTACGTGAAAAATTGTAACATGGAATACGAAAAATTAAACAATTTATCAATAATGTAAATTTTGTTTACGAAAAAGTATGTCAAGAATTAGACTAGAATTTGATGTAAAAATTTGTATAGAGGTTGTGTACTAAATTTTTATCTGTTTTTAAATGTAATTTTGGCAGTTTTCTATTGGTGTTTTTAAAAATGAGCAAATATGGGCATTAAGTATTTGCTCATATTGCCACTGCACAGCACTGCTGTCAGCTGTTATTTAGCATTTATTTATGTTTTGAACCATATTAAAATATTACGGTGCTTTTGAAGAGTAAGTGATAATGAAGAACAAATTGTCATTTATTTTAAATAAATCCTAAAAAACAGCTGGCAGCAGTACCATGCAGTGGCTACATGAGCAAATACTAAAATCGATTGTGGCGTGAAAAAATTTTTTGTGATTTTTTAATGGTGAAGGAAGGGAAAAATAACAGATAAAATCACAATGAATCAAAGTTAGAAAATATTAGTTTATTCTAATTTTTAATAAAAATTCAACAACAATGGACACTCTTCAGAGTAATTCAATTAGCACAAAAAAATTCAAAAAAGAAGAATTGTTTATTGTTAAAAACGGCCAGAAACACAATTTTATTTGATTACTTGCAAATAACGACTTCCGGTAGCATATATAGTGATATGTCGGGAGTTTGTATTTTTAGAGCATCAAAAACGAAGGGATATTCCTAAAGTTTTAACGTCTTGCGACAATTATGTAGGGCAAAATAAATCCCTGAATTACGAAAAGACGAAAATTAGGAAAAAAATTAGCAACAATATATAAATGCCCACCAAAAATTGGAATTGTGAGAAAAATATTTTGAGCAACATGGAATCTCTTCTTTGGATTGTTCTATTACATTAAAAAAATCTACCGATTTTTTCATACCAATTAACATAGGCAGACTGAATTTAACATCTAAAGTGGGTTTTTTGAATTTTCGTGCAGATATCAGATCGAGCAGTTTTTCCCTTTTCTTTGGGCCGCTCTCACGGCTAAATTAAAATAGATAGAAAGGTGCTGCCAATGACTTCTTCATACAAAATTGTGTGCTCTACGCTCTACAAGCCGTGGAAGTCTCAGACGCGAAAAATCTTGGCTTTTGACGATTTTTAATTTTTTTTTTGCAAAAACGTGTGGATGCTACAATCCCAACAACTCAAGATCCTTATTATGTACATCGTCGTTTTCATATTTTTCCACTTGGTTATTAATGACTGGAATTTAAATACAGAATTTGACTGGCCTAATATTCTTACTGATGAGCGAATATTCCTCTGTTATGAAAATGTTGCTACTGATTGTGAGTCGGTACAAACAGAAGTGAGTTCGAAGATATGTCCGATTTCTGAATAATCTACGCGACTCTCAACAATCGTGGCAACTACATATAGCGGTCGATAACTGCCGTGACGCTTGAAACTGTTTTATCTTATTGCAGACTGCGGTACCAAAATTACTGAGATGTCGCTAGCTCAGGACGCAGTTTAGCTGGCACACGAAGTCCCATAAGGCGAACCGTCTTTATATATCTTCAGTCAACGGCTATGATAATGTCGTTCCCGTCGTCGGACGTATCATTGCTTGTATCGTTGTTCGGAATGTCCATCGTATTGTCGTTTATACGTTCGTAACGTGCGTAACATTGTTAGTATGCTGGTTCGCATCCTCGTTCGTATCGTCGATAGAATCGTCACTTTGTATCGTCGTATGTATCGTCGATCGTAGCATCACTAATATCCTCGTTTGAACCGTCGATCATACCGTTCGTTCGACCCGACGTTATTATCATCGTACGTATCATCCTTTCGAACGTCGTTCGTACCGTTGTTCGTATTATCATTCGGAACGTCGTTCGTATCGTTGTTCGTATCATCCTTCCGAAACGTCGTTCGTATCATCCTACGCAATGTCGTTCGTATCGTCGATTGCATCATCGGTGGTATCCTTTTTCGTATCTGCATTCGCATCGTCGTTTGTATCGTCTCGTTTATCGTTGTCCCTGTTCGCATCGTTCTCCGTAACGCCGTTCGTATCGTCGTTAATATCGTTGTTCGTATCGTCTTTCGTACAATCGCTCGAGTCGTCGCTTATATCGACGCGTGGATAGCCGAACGAATCGTCGTTCGTATGTTTGATCGTATCATCGCTAATATCGTTGATCGTATTCTTCTTCGTATCCGTGCCTAATGTCGTTCGGATCGATGTTCGTGTCATGATCGGCGTTCGATCGTAGTGCATTGTCGTGGATTTTAAAGATCGAATTTTTAAAAAGAGGAATAAACGAAATATTCATACAGTCTCGATTCGCGTAAAAAGACGTAGCAAGTATAAAATATATGCGCACCGAGGTTTAGATCGTGAGGAAACGACCAGGAATTGGAGCTGTGTTGGTTCGTTTAAAAAATCATATATTGAAATGTTTCTTACCTGATTCGAGCGTGAGGCGTAGAGGGTTGAAGCTTCAATCAAGCGTGATTATTTCAGGTGGCGGGTGCTTTTCGTATGTTGACTGGTGTACCCGATGATGATCCCCGACCGTCTTGTACGTAGGAGGTGACGTTCGATGATCGACGATGGTAACGCGTGTATTAATTCGCACGTTTGCAATTATCCGAATGTTTGGTTTTGATTTATCCGTCATTATTTCGATTGAATGGTTGTACCACCACACGCGACAAAATGTTTGAAAGTCTGTTATTTTGAGATCACGATTCTGAAGCTAATTGTGCCCGCGTTTAATAAAAGATTCTCCGTTCAATATGACGTTCGCGAAACTTTTTACCGCCGGGACGTTTGCCCATTCAAATAAAAATATGGGATTATGACAATCCTTGAAATTCGTATTAAAACAGTTTCGAGTATTAATTATTCGAATAAATCTTACCGTGCTACCGTGAGCACACTACCTCTGTGAGGGAACTTCAGGATGGTTGACCAATAGACGTGGAATGGGGTGCACACTTGCGGTCGAAGGAAAGTATTGAGGCGGAATGGAGGAACACTCGTGTATCACCAAACTGTCACAATACGATTCCAAAGTTGAAGTGAACCGCAAGAGTTCTAGGTAAAATGAATAAACACGAATTCCGAATGATACTTGAATATATTGTGACAATTTAAAACTTAGATTATTGATTGATTATTATTACAAGAAAAATCTCTCACGATACAATCTTATATCGGTACTGCGACCGCCTTTCAGCGCAGGTTGTACGTGGCTCGATAAAAATACAAAATTACTTGAAATATTACTAATTAAGGGCCTTCTGACTGACCCTTGCAAGCAAAGAGCAATGTATAATGACTCGAGGTGTAACTATTCGCAGGAGTAACCATTCAGCGCGACGATCAGTGACGAACTGACTCTTCCGACTCGTTCACGACGACTCCGACTCTCTGTATTGTGCTCTGGTATATATAGGTATATGCTCTGTGCTCGTGATAGGGCGAGTGACGCGCTATCGCTGTCTCTCCCTTACTGCGCGTGGCATATTGTATAAGATTAAAACATAAGAATATCGAGTGTATGTAAATATCACATTTCATGCAGTGATCTTTTGGAGTTCGTACTTTGGGGAACGCCATATGTACCGATGCATATCTGTAGGTGTCGATGAATAATTTTGGAGCCTCGCCGCTTTATTTACAGTCCGATTCTAATCCGTCTAATCAGTCCGAGGCTAATTGATTCTCGGTGTTCTTGTACTTTTACACTGCGTTTACTGATACGTAGTTCTAATCTGTGTATGACTTTACTTGTATATTCTTGACTGTGAATAATACTGTATATAATGCAATGGTGAAAAATAAATGCTATGAAAGAAAAGATACGTGCTGCTTGGCTACGATTCGTTTGTGTATATATGTATGTATATTTATATATGATTACATTACTCCTCGCTCTAAGCGTGAGGCGCGGATGTGACTTCATCATGCACTATAGGTCGGATCAAAAGAAGCTTGCTACAGCAAGTTACAAGAGAATAATAATAATGTTGCTTTTGAATAAAAGATCGTATAGCTTCCTTCAAGAGATGATGAATGTATATATATATATATAGTGAATAAGATATACACATATGCATATAGTGCCTTTTGAGAATACGTGTACATAATAGCACATGTGTTTAATAGTATATATATCTCTCTATAATATACAGATATATCGCCGCCGCCGCCGCCGCCGCTGTTTCAGGATTTGAGCATATACCGGGTGTCCAATTTATGAAAGATGACCAACCCAAACCCAAACCCAAACCCAAACCTAAGTGAGGGCGCGTAGCGCCCTACGCACCCCTAGTATATCTCTCTATAATATAAAGATATATCGCCGCTGCCGCCGCCGCCGCCGCGGCCTTCGCCACCGCTGTTTCAGGAATTGAGCTTATACCGGGTGTCCAATTTGAAAAGGATGACCAACCCAAACCCAAACCGAAACCCAAACCCAAACCTGAGTGAGGGCGCGTAGCGCCCTACGCACCCCTTGTATATATATAATCATAATATAGATAGTTTCAATCACAGGTATCGTTTGAAATATATATATATAATATAGGTGAGGTTCAAAAGTTGATTTGAGTAATTTTACGTGGGTTGATCCCAGGACGTAACACGTAACAAAACCTTTATGAACACCGCAACCCGTGCCGGTTACACACGCTATCGGCTTCTAACCAAACGGTATACTTGTCGGAATAAAACGTTTGCGCAACCGAACGTTACGTTCGCCCAACAAATTTGTCACGACGGCAACACTAGGAGCATCTTTGGTATCGCGTGGTGTGCAACAATCGTTCTACGACCGCGTGAATGCTTCGAGTGTGCATGTATATGATGATAATATATTTTTTCAAGTCAACAGTGATATTAAAAAAAATCTAAAAAATGAAAAAATCTTGGCTCATCTGTTATTTTTCAATCTAACAAAGCATCTGCGCGAAAAATCTGCTGGAAGGTTTTTGAGGTTATGTTGATCCTTAGCCTCGCCTCAAACATTTTGTCATAAAATTCAGAACTTTTTTCACGGCTAAAGCTTCCTCGGTGCTCTGTGAGAAAGCATTTTAAAAGTTCATTAGATATTCACAATATTATAGCGGAGAGCATTGATAATGCACTATACTATATATATTACTGCAACAAAAATGATTTGCTCTGTATGCAAAATATGTTTGTTGCTGCAACAAAATTGCTTCGTTCTACATACATAAAATATAGCGTTTCGAACGGCAATGTTTTGTTGAGCCAATAAAATATATATGTCCGTTCAACAAAATCGTTTGGTTAAGGTAACTAAATCATTCCATAGCGTAATCAAACGTTTCCTTGCAGCAACAAAATGTGTTAAACAAAACGATACCCATGTCGCCAACAAAACGTTTTGTAGTTCACATGTTAATAAACGAATTTTGTTGCGCCAACGAAACTTTGGTTGTCACAACCAAACTTTTTTTTCACTGTATCATCCTTCGGGTCATTGTTCGTATCATACTTCCGAATGTCGTTCGTGACATCCTACGGAACGTCGATCGAATCGTCGTTGTTATCGTTGTTCGTATCATCGTTAGCATGATCGATCGTATCGTTTTTCGTATCCTCGTGCCGTTCTTCGTAACGCCGTTCGTATCGTCGTTCACAACGTTGTTTGTATCGTCGTTAGCATTATCGTTCGTATCGTCGCTTATATCGACGTGTCGATTGTCGAACGTATCGTGGTTGGTTTCGTTGCTCGTAGCTTCGTTTGTATCGTCGTTACTACGTTCGTATCGGCGTGCGAACGGACGTTCGTAACAGTGTTCGTATGCTCGTTCGCATCGTCGCCTCGTATCGTCGTTTGGAACGTTGCTCATATGGTTCTTTTTATCTTTGTTCGTATCCTTGTCTATATCGTCGATCGTATATTCGTTTCATGGTATCATCGTGTAATCGTAAAATCGTATCATCGTGCATATCGTCGTTTGTATCGTCGTTCATTCGTTTGTAACGGCGTGCGAATGAACGTTCGTAACATTGTTCGTATGTTCGTTCACATCCTTGTTCGTATCGTCGATAGTATCTTCGCTTTGTACCATCGTTCGTATCGTTGATCTCATCATCGCTAATATCGTCGATCGTATTTTTCGTTGTATCCCCGTTTGTATCGTCGAACTTTTATTCGTTTATATCATCGTGCGTAATATGTGGTTTGAATCCTTGATCGTATCGATGTGAGTGTCATTCTTGTAGTGTCGCCCGTATCGTAGCGCTCATCGTTCGTATCGTTCGGATCATCCGCGTATCGTCGTTCGCATCGATATACGTGCCATCCTTCGTTTCGTTGCTTGTATTAACGTTCGGTTGATCTTTTGTATAGATGTTAGTATAGCGTTTATATCGTAGTTTTCGTCGTCGTACATACCATTGTTCGTATCGTTCCAGTCGTCGTTAGCATCATCGGTGTTCGTTACGTTGTTACTATCGTCGTTTTGATCGTCGTTCGTATCGTCCAGCGTATCGCCATATGTACCATGTTTCACATCGTCAATCGTATCGTCGTTTGTATAACCGTTTCTACGATCTTTTTTATCATTGCTAGTATAGCTATAACGTTGACTGAAGATATATAAAGACGGTTCACCCTGGGTTATTTTGTGTGCCGAGCAAGTGGGCTCGAGTGGGCACGGGGGTGCAAATGATATTGACATTACCGACCGAAATTCACTAAATCATGCTGGCATACCGGAGCGGAAGATTCATTCCGGATGGTAAATGTTCGTAGTAGTTGATTTGCTGGTGCACTGTCTTACCATTGAATGCACATATATTTTCCAACAGATTGAACTGTTATTTCACTCTACATATGGTACCTACGTCGATAAAATGACGTACGACTTATTTCTAGAATTATTCTAAGCCATTCTTAGGTCCGTGTTCCCTAAATCGTAACAAGTATGCAATATTATTATATTCATTTTATGTTAAGAATTGCGAAGAAAAAGAAAAACGTTCTTTTTGACAAGATGAGACTACCCATAAGAGGATTTTTGGTAACTCGTAGTCGCTTTCGAGATGTTTTTTTTATTTCGCTATTATTATATCTACAATATCTGTCGACTATTTGTTCTTATTTCATCTATAAATAGGAGTTATCGCTCGTTCCGTTTTGTTCGGATCTTCGCTGGCCCACAAGCAGCTCTCACACTATGTATTTGCTATATCTATATCTACGCACACGCACACACACACTTTCATATATCGATCGGTTCGGTGACTTGTGCATGGATTTGATATAGCTGCCAAAGTTTTCTGTTTTCTCGAGCTCTCATCGGCTTGAAAAAGAGTCCGGATAGGTCCCGGTCCGCGAGGCGGTGCGCGGGTTGCCGGGCAGGCAGCGTGCGAAAGAGAGATTCCATAGATTTATTATACAGCGCGAGCACACTAGTTGTTATGCTTAAATATTATGCAGAAAAACTTGTTCTTGTCGATCACGTAATAATCTTAAATATGCACTGAATCCAGTAGATATTTTCTCATTGACTTCGTGCATCTCTATCTGACATAAACAATCGAAAACTATCGGTTCTAAAAGCTGATTTTCCTATATACATATATGAAAGCCTGTTTTTAAAAGCTTATCTATGCCTAATTTTTTTCTCAAAAACCGTGGTAGTAGTTAAAAATCCTGAAAATACTTGATGCGATACATTGATAGGGACAAAAAAAATTAGAAAAATTTCAAAGTAATAATAGTATGAATTCAACGAGGGATTTTTTTTTTAGTAAGAATCCTAGCTGCATGGATCCTGGTTACGTGGAATTTCATACGACGTGGTCGGGTCCAATTTCATTCCTGAAAAAAAAAAAAACCATTTTGTGTTTCAGAAAACACAAAACTAGGTTTTTTTTAAACACAATATAGAATGAGGTTCCGCGTGGCCGGGATTCTTCCAAAATAAAAATCTTTATTGTGTTTAAGAAAACGCAAAACAAAGTTTTGATAAATTAACCCAAAAAACTTTGTCGTTAATCCAACCCCTGTCCAGATGAAAATGTTTCCTATAAATTGATTTTTTTTCCAGCTTATACATATTAAGTAATTAGTAAAAATGTGTAAATTGGAACATTTTTTCCCTGAAAAAATGGGCATAGATACGCTTCAAAGCTAGGCGTAAATATAATTCCTTCTTGAATTATAACTATGTTGTATCATAATTTTATGTAATTATTGAAAATCTCATTTTTTTATATCAACTATTTTTTGACTATTTGATTTTTAACCAACTAAAATGTATACATGTAAAAAGCAAAACGTCTCGCCCTATTAAAGTTAAGCCCCCGGGCACAAATGCGTCACAAAACGATGAAAATTTTCTATAAATCTTTTTTAAATACGGCACTAGAACGGCGGACAGGGATTGAAGCTGGATAGGGACTTAGGGAGCAGGTGCCGAGGTTTGACTGTAGTTACAAAGTTAACGGTTACAATGTTTACTTTGTAATATAGGCCAGTCAAATGGAAACTAAACTATAGGCCTGATATTCCACTAATTAATAACCAAGAGAAAAAATATTGACATTGTTTTACATAAAAACATACAACACACTTATCAGCATTTGTTTTCGGCATGATTGAACAATAATTTTACAATATTTAAGTGCAAGAAAAATGTAACTCCGACGCACTGACGTAGTAAACGTAGATATATACATTAGGGTGGTCGTTATTTGGGGTCAAAATTAATTTTACCCTTTCCGCCCCCTAAATCGGTTCGAAATACGTAAAAAGTAACGCTGTAATTTTATCAGATTTTTAAAAAAATGTTTAACCCTTGACCACGGAGGTTAAAGTTTTCCATTTAAAATACATGGGATTTTTCCGCATTTGCAGTCACTATTTTACTGTGGGCCTAAATATTTTTGTAAAATCTTGAAATTCTCACAAATTAGTTTACAGGCATGCTGCTACATGGAAAAAATTTCCCAAACCCCTACCCTCAAAATGTTGCATAACATCACCATGATAATTATAATTTTTTTTTTTTTTTTTAATCTTTTATTTTTAATGTTTGTTATCTCAGAACTCCGTCATTTATGGACCGATTTGGAAAATTCTTTTTTCATTTGAAAGGATATACTTTCAGATTGGTCCCATAGAAATTTCATCAAAATCGGTTTGGTTTTTAAATCAAAGTAATTGAAAAAAATATTTTTGAAGTCGTTTTTTTATTAGTTATCACGGACTTTACTCACGGTGCAATCTCACTATCGGTCGGAAAATAATTCATATTTCCGGCGCAAAATGGTTTTGAAATTGAATCCACACGAAGAAATCGATGAATTGTTCCCCAAACGAATCCAGGTCAATTTGAAAGATATTGGTGGTTACTATGACAAAGAAATGGATCATTTCGTAACCCCTCAAACGCTCAACTTTTTCCGAAGGTTTGGAATTGATCACGAGTTTCTAAAGACTGATCCATCTGTTTGGAGTCAAAATGAAAATTACGCAATCGGTTTGAAAATCACAAAACAATTAACAGTGATTAACGACGCCGCGGAAAGAGGTGTTCGTCTGTTCACCGATTACAATGAAATACTCACACGGAACGAACAACAAAAACAGTTCATTTTACAAATTGTAAGTGAATATCGAAAAAATAATCCAGACGCAAAAAAGGAGACAATACTTAAGAATTTGTAACTCATTTAGAAAATTATTCTATTCTAAATACACGTATAAAAAAAAAACGAGGAAGCAAAATAAATGAAAAAAAAAAAAATTATAATTATCATGGCGATGTTATACAACATTTTGAGGGTAGGGGTTTGGGAATTTTTTTCCATGTAGCAGCATGCCTGTGAACTAATTTGTGAGAATTTCAAAATTTTACAAAAATATTTAGGCCCACAGTAAAATAGTGACTGCAAATGCGGAAAAATCCCATGTATTTTAAATGGAAAACTTTAACCTCCGTGGTCAAGGGTTAAACATTTTTTTAAAAATCTGATAAAATACAGCGTTACTTTTTACGTATTTCGAACCGATTTAGGGGGCGGAAAGGGTAAAATTAATTTTGACCCCAAATAACGACCACCCTAATATACATACAGCACAGCACCCCCGCGGTCGCTAGGACGCCTTTGTCCAACGCTTCGTTACACACGAACACACACACGCGCGCGCGCGCGCGCATACATCTATACATGCTTCGGATAAGTAGCTAATAATTGACATTATCGCCATTACTTTGGCAATCAAAAGGATTGGGCCCGCAATCCTGTTTTCTGTAGTAACGTGCTTATAGGAAGAGAGACAAGAATCAAACTACAGATAAATTATTATTATTATTATTATTATTATTAAATATTTTAATGTCTGGTCAAGAATAAATATTTGATTATTATAACGAAATGTTACATGAAAAAACTGAAATCTGTTCCTATCAAATAATATTTAAACATACCAATTCATATTTAGTTGTACACCAATCAAATATTCTATCGCGATCAGACATTAAGACATTTCATTGAGTCAATTGTATTTTTTTCTAAGTGTATATATTATTACTATTAATATCATTTGTAGGTCGTGAAAAAATAAAACTACTGGTTCTTGTATTCGATTTGTGCCAATTGCAGCGTTCAAGAGCGGCATCCTACGATTTACAATATGCATTCCGACGTTTATTATATAAACGTCGAATGGATCAGCCACCTTTATAATATTAATCGGACTTCGAATTGCGTTGTAAAAATAGTTGGTAGTGTGAATTATATGTCAACTTAACCAGGCTCTGACCCTCTCGCTTCCTTCGATCAGTTTCATAACTGTTGTTTCAATTAAATTGATTCCAAAAGTATATCTGTTTTTTTTTAATCTTAGCTACCCTTATACTCTAAAATAATCTGAACTCACAAAATATCATACGAAAACTGCCATTTATACATTTATAAAATAGGCACAATTTCGTGCACAAGTTCTACGTCAAAAACTAAAACTTTTGTTTGCAAAAAATCGTAGTAGGACTTTTTCCGATCAAATGTCATTTTTATCTTTTAAATTTTCATGATTTATCAAACCAATTTACATTTTATCACTACCTTAGTATTTCATTTCTAGTTTTCACGCTAACTATTTTGTCTTACGTGAAAAATTGTAACATGGAATACGAAAAATTAAACAATTTATCAATAATGTAAATTTTGTTTACGAAAAAGTATGTCAAGAATTAGACTAGAATTTGATGTAAAAATTTGTATAGAGGTTGTGTACTAAATTTTTATCTGTTTTTAAATGTAATTTTGGCAGTTTTCTATTGGTGTTTTTAAAAATGAGCAAATATGGGCATTAAGTATTTGCTCATATTGCCACTGCACAGCACTGCTGTCAGCTGTTATTTAGCATTTATTTATGTTTTGAACCATATTAAAATATTACGGTGCTTTTGAAGAGTAAGTGATAATGAAGAACAAATTGTCATTTATTTTAAATAAATCCTAAAAAACAGCTGGCAGCAGTACCATGCAGTGGCTACATGAGCAAATACTAAAATCGATTGTGGCGTGAAAAAATTTTTTGTGATTTTTTAATGGTGAAGGAAGGGAAAAATAACAGATAAAATCACAATGAATCAAAGTTAGAAAATATTAGTTTATTCTAATTTTTAATAAAAATTCAACAACAATGGACACTCTTCAGAGTAATTCAATTAGCACAAAAAAATTCAAAAAAGAAGAATTGTTTATTGTTAAAAACGGCCAGAAACACAATTTTATTTGATTACTTGCAAATAACGACTTCCGGTAGCATATATAGTGATATGTCGGGAGTTTGTATTTTTAGAGCATCAAAAACGAAGGGATATTCCTAAAGTTTTAACGTCTTGCGACAATTATGTAGGGCAAAATAAATCCCTGAATTACGAAAAGACGAAAATTAGGAAAAAAATTAGCAACAATATATAAATGCCCACCAAAAATTGGAATTGTGAGAAAAATATTTTGAGCAACATGGAATCTCTTCTTTGGATTGTTCTATTACATTAAAAAAATCTACCGATTTTTTCATACCAATTAACATAGGCAGACTGAATTTAACATCTAAAGTGGGTTTTTTGAATTTTCGTGCAGATATCAGATCGAGCAGTTTTTCCCTTTTCTTTGGGCCGCTCTCACGGCTAAATTAAAATAGATAGAAAGGTGCTGCCAATGACTTCTTCATACAAAATTGTGTGCTCTACGCTCTACAAGCCGTGGAAGTCTCAGACGCGAAAAATCTTGGCTTTTGACGATTTTTAATTTTTTTTTTGCAAAAACGTGTGGATGCTACAATCCCAACAACTCAAGATCCTTATTATGTACATCGTCGTTTTCATATTTTTCCACTTGGTTATTAATGACTGGAATTTAAATACAGAATTTGACTGGCCTAATATTCTTACTGATGAGCGAATATTCCTCTGTTATGAAAATGTTGCTACTGATTGTGAGTCGGTACAAACAGAAGTGAGTTCGAAGATATGTCCGATTTCTGAATAATCTACGCGACTCTCAACAATCGTGGCAACTACATATAGCGGTCGATAACTGCCGTGACGCTTGAAACTGTTTTATCTTATTGCAGACTGCGGTACCAAAATTACTGAGATGTCGCTAGCTCAGGACGCAGTTTAGCTGGCACACGAAGTCCCATAAGGCGAACCGTCTTTATATATCTTCAGTCAACGGCTATGATAATGTCGTTCCCGTCGTCGGACGTATCATTGCTTGTATCGTTGTTCGGAATGTCCATCGTATTGTCGTTTATACGTTCGTAACGTGCGTAACATTGTTAGTATGCTGGTTCGCATCCTCGTTCGTATCGTCGATAGAATCGTCACTTTGTATCGTCGTATGTATCGTCGATCGTAGCATCACTAATATCCTCGTTTGAACCGTCGATCATACCGTTCGTTCGACCCGACGTTATTATCATCGTACGTATCATCCTTTCGAACGTCGTTCGTACCGTTGTTCGTATTATCATTCGGAACGTCGTTCGTATCGTTGTTCGTATCATCCTTCCGAAACGTCGTTCGTATCATCCTACGCAATGTCGTTCGTATCGTCGATTGCATCATCGGTGGTATCCTTTTTCGTATCTGCATTCGCATCGTCGTTTGTATCGTCTCGTTTATCGTTGTCCCTGTTCGCATCGTTCTCCGTAACGCCGTTCGTATCGTCGTTAATATCGTTGTTCGTATCGTCTTTCGTACAATCGCTCGAGTCGTCGCTTATATCGACGCGTGGATAGCCGAACGAATCGTCGTTCGTATGTTTGATCGTATCATCGCTAATATCGTTGATCGTATTCTTCTTCGTATCCGTGCCTAATGTCGTTCGGATCGATGTTCGTGTCATGATCGGCGTTCGATCGTAGTGCATTGTCGTGCATTTTAAAGATCGAATTTTTAAAAAGAGGAATAAACGAAATATTCATACAGTCTCGATTCGCGTAAAAAGACGTAGCAAGTATAAAATATATGCGCACCGAGGTTTAGATCGTGAGGAAACGACCAGGAATTGGAGCTGTGTTGGTTCGTTTAAAAAATCATATATTGAAATGTTTCTTACCTGATTCGAGCGTGAGGCGTAGAGGGTTGAAGCTTCAATCAAGCGTGATTATTTCAGGTGGCGGGTGCTTTTCGTATGTTGACTGGTGTACCCGATGATGATCCCCGACCGTCTTGTACGTAGGAGGTGACGTTCGATGATCGACGATGGTAACGCGTGTATTAATTCGCACGTTTGCAATTATCCGAATGTTTGGTTTTGATTTATCCGTCATTATTTCGATTGAATGGTTGTACCACCACACGCGACAAAATGTTTGAAAGTCTGTTATTTTGAGATCACGATTCTGAAGCTAATTGTGCCAGCGTTTAATAAAAGATTCTCCGTTCAATATGACGTTCGCGAAACTTTTTACCGCCAGGACGTTTGCCCATTCAAATAAAAATATGGGATTATGACAATCCTTGAAATTCGTATTAAAACAGTTTCGAGTATTAATTATTCGAATAAATCTTACCGTGCTACCGTGAGCACACTACCTCTGTGAGGGAACTTCAGGATGGTTGACCAATAGACGTGGAATGGGGTGCACACTTGCGGTCGAAGGAAAGTATTGAGGCGGAATGGAGGAACACTCGTGTATCACCAAACTGTCACAATACGATTCCAAAGTTGAAGTGAACCGCAAGAGTTCTAGGTAAAATGAATAAACACGAATTCCGAATGATACTTGAATATATTGTGACAATTTAAAACTTAGATTATTGATTGATTATTATTACAAGAAAAATCTCTCACGATACAATCTTATATCGGTACTGCGACCGCCTTTCAGCGCAGGTTGTACGTGGCTCGATAAAAATACAAAATTACTTGAAATATTACTAATTAAGGGCCTTCTGACTGACCCTTGCAAGCAAAGAGCAATGTATAATGACTCGAGGTGTAACTATTCGCAGGAGTAACCATTCAGCGCGACGATCAGTGACGAACTGACTCTTCCGACTCGTTCACGACGACTCCGACTCTCTGTATTGTGCTCTGGTATATATAGGTATATGCTCTGTGCTCGTGATGGGGCGAGTGACGCGCTATCGCTGTCTCTCCCTTACTGCGCGTGGCATAGTGTATAAGATTAAAACATAAGAATATCGAGTGTATGTAAATATCACATTTCATGCAGTGATCTTTTGGAGTTCGTACTTTGAGGAACGCCATATGTACCGATGCATATCTGTAGGTGTCGATGAATAATCTTGGAGCCTCGCCGCTTTATTTACAGTCCGATTCTAATCCGTCTAATCAGTCCGAGGCTAATTGATTCTCGGTGTTCTTGTACTTTTACACTGCGTTTACTGATACGTAGTTCTAATCTGTGTATGACTTTACTTGTATATTCTTGACTGTGAATAATACTGTATATAATGCAATGGTGAAAAATAAATGCTATGAAAGAAAAGATACGTGCTGCTTGGCTACGATTCGTTTGTGTATATATGTATGTATATTTATATATGATTACATTACTCCTCGCTCTAAGCGTGAGGCACGGATGTGACTTCATCATGCACTATAGGTCGGATCAAAAGAAGCTTGCTACAGCAAGTTACAAGAGAATAATAATAATGTTGCTTTTGAATAAAAGATCGTATAGCTTCCTTCAAGAGATGATGAATGTATATATATATATATAGTGAATAAGATATACACATATGCATATAGTGCCTTTTGAGAATACGTGTACATAATAGCACATGTGTTTAATAGTATATATATCTCTCTATAATATACAGATATATCGCCGCCGCCGCCGCCGCCGCCGCTGTTTCAGGATTTGAGCATATACCGGGTGTCCAATTTATGAAAGATGACCAACCCAAACCCAAACCCAAACCCAAACCTAAGTGAGGGCGCGTAGCGCCCTACGCACCCCTAGTATATCTCTCTATAATATAAAGATATAACGCCGCTGCCGCCGCCGCCGCCGCGGCCTTCGCCACCGCTGTTTCAGGAATTGAGCTTATACCGGGTGTCCAATTTGAAAAGGATGACCAACCCAAACCCAAACCGAAACCCAAACCCAAACCTGAGTGAGGGCGCGTAGCGCCCTACGCACCCCTTGTATATATATAATCATAATATAGATAGTTTCAATCACAGGTATCGTTTGAAATATATATATATAATATAGGTGAGGTTCAAAAGTTGATTTGAGTAATTTTACGTGGGTTGATCCCAGGACGTAACACGTAACAAAACCTTTATGAACACCGCAACCCGTGCTGGTTACACACGCTATCGGCTTCTAACCAAACGGTATACTTGTCGGAATAAAACGTTTGCGCAACCGAACGTTACGTTCGCCCAACAAATTTGTCACGACGGCAACACTAGGAGCATCTTTGGTATCGCGTGGTGTGCAACAATCGTTCTACGACCGCGTGAATGCTTCGAGTGTGCATGTATATGATGATAATATATTTTTTCAAGTCAACAGTGATATTAAAAAAAATCTAAAAAATGAAAAAATCTTGGCTCATCTGTTATTTTTCAATCTAACAAAGCATCTGCGCGAAAAATCTGCTGGAAGGTTTTTGAGGTTATGTTGATCCTTAGCCTCGCCTCAAACATTTTGTCATAAAATTCAGAACTTTTTTCACGGCTAAAGCTTCCTCGGTGCTCTGTGAGAAAGCATTTAAAAAGTTCATTAGATATTCACAATATTATAGCGGAGAGCATTGATAATGCACTATACTATATATATTACTGCAACAAAAATGATTTGCTCTGTATGCAAAATATGTTTGTTGCTGCAACAAAATTGCTTCGTTCTACATACATAAAATATAGCGTTTCGAACGGCAATGTTTTGTTGAGCCAACAAAATATATATGTCCGTTCAACAAAATCGTTTGGTTAAGGTAACTAAATCATTCCATAGCGTAATCAAACGTTTCCTTGCAGCAACAAAATGTGTTAAACAAAACGATACCCATGTCGCCAACACAAAGTTTTGTAGTTCACATGTTAATAAACGAATTTTGTTGCGCCAACGAAACTTTGGTTGTCGCAACCAAACTTTTTTTTCACTGTATCATCCTTTGGGTCATTGTTCGTATCATACTTCCGAATGTCGTTCGTGACATCCTACGGAACGTCGATCGAATCGTCGTTGTTATCGTTGTTCGTATCATCGTTAGCATGATCGATCGTATCGTTTTTCGTATCCTCGTGCCGTTCTTCGTAACGCCGTTCGTATCGTCGTTCACAACGTTGTTTGTATCGTCGTTAGCATTATCGTTCGTATCGTCGCTTATATCGACGTGTCGATTGTCGAACGTATCGTGGTTGGTTTCGTTGCTCGTAGCTTCGTTTGTATCGTCGTTACTACGTTCGTATCGGCGTGCGAACGGACGTTCGTAACAGTGTTCGTATGCTCGTTCGCATCGTCGCCTCGTATCGTCGTTTGGAACGTTGCTCATATGGTTCTTTTTATCTTTGTTCGTATCCTTGTCTATATCGTCGATCGTATATTCGTTTCATGGTATCATCGTGTAATCGTAAAATCGTATCATCGTGCATATCGTCGTTTGTATCGTCGTTCATTCGTTTGTAACGGCGTGCGAATGAACGTTCGTAACATTGTTCGTATGTTCGTTCACATCCTTGTTCGTATCGTCGATAGTATCTTCGCTTTGTACCATCGTTCGTATCGTTGATCTCATCATCGCTAATATCGTCGATCGTATTTTTCGTTGTATCCCCGTTTGTATCGTCGAACTTTTATTCGTTTATATCATCGTGCGTAATATGTGGTTTGAATCCTTGATCGTATCGATGTGAGTGTCATTCTTGTAGTGTCGCCCGTATCGTAGCGCTCATCGTTCGTATCGTTCGGATCATCCGCGTATCGTCGTTCGCATCGATATACGTGCCATCCTTCGTTTCGTTGCTTGTATTAACGTTCGGTTGATCTTTTGTATAGATGTTAGTATAGCGTTTATATCGTAGTTTTCGTCGTCGTACATACCATTGTTCGTATCGTTCCAGTCGTCGTTAGCATCATCGGTGTTCGTTACGTTGTTACTATCGTCGTTTTGATCGTCGTTCGTATCGTCCAGCGTATCGCCATATGTACCATGTTTCACATCGTCAATCGTATCGTCGTTTGTATAACCGTTTCTACGATCTTTTTTATCATTGCTAGTATAGCTATAATAATGTCGTTCCCGTCGTCGGACGTATCATTGCTTGTATCGTTGTTCGGAATGTCCATCGTATTGTCGTTTATACGTTCGTAACGTGCGTAACATTGTTAGTATGCTGGTTCGCAACCTCGTTCGTATCGTCGATAGAATCGTCACTTTGTATCGTCGTATGTATCGTCGATCGTAGCATCACAAATATCCTCGTTTGAACCGTCGATCATACCGTTCGTTCGACCCGACGTTATTATCATCGTACGTATCATCCTTTCGAACGTCGTTCGTACCGTTGTTCGTATTATCATTCGGAACGTCGTTCGTATCGTTGTTCGTATCATCCTTCCGAAACGTCGTTCGTATCATCCTACGCAATGTCGTTCGTATCGTCGATTGCATCATCGGTGGTATCCTTTTTCGTATCTGCATTCGCATCGTCGTTTGTATCGTCTCGTTTATCGTTGTCCCTGTTCGCATCGTTCTCCGTAACGCCGTTCGTATCGTCGTTAATATCGTTGTTCGTATCGTCTTTCGTACAATCGCTCGAGTCGTCGCTTATATCGACGCGTGGATAGCCGAACGAATCGTCGTTCGTATGTTTGATCGTATCATCGCTAATATCGTTGATCGTATTCTTCTTCGTATCCGTGCCTAATGTCGTTCGGATCGATGTTCGTGTCATGATCGGCGTTCGATCGTAGTGCATTGTCGTGGATTTTAAAGATCGAATTTTTAAAAAGAGGAATAAACGAAATATTCATACAGTCTCGATTCGCGTAAAAAGACGTAGCAAGTATAAAATATATGCGCACCGAGGTTTAGATCGTGAGGAAACGACCAGGAATTGGAGCTGTGTTGGTTCGTTTAAAAAATCATATATTGAAATGTTTCTTACCTGATTCGAGCGTGAGGCGTAGAAGGTTGAAGCTTCAATCAAGCGTGATTATTTCAGGTGGCGGGTGCTTTTCGTATGTTGACTGGTGTACCCGATGATGATCCCCGACCGTCTTGTACGTAGGAGGTGACGTTCGATGATCGACGATGGTAACGCGTGTATTAATTCGCACGTTTGCAATTATCCGAATGTTTGGTTTTGATTTATCCGTCATTATTTCGATTGAATGGTTGTACCACCACACGCGACAAAATGTTTGAAAGTCTGTTATTTTGAGATCACGATTCTGAAGCTAATTGTGCCCGCGTTTAATAAAAGATTCTCCGTTCAATATGACGTTCGCGAAACTTTTTACCGCCGGGACGTTTGCCCATTCAAATAAAAATATGGGATTATGACATTCCTTGAAATTCGTATTAAAACAGTTTCGAGTATTAATTATTCGAATAAATCTTACCGTGCTACCGTGAGCACACTACCTCTGTGAGGGAACTTCAGGATGGTTGACCAATAGACGTGGAATGGGGTGCACACTTGCGGTCGAAGGAAAGTATTGATGCGGAATGGAGGAACACTCGTGTATCACCAAACTGTCACAATACGATTCCAAAGTTGAAGTGAACCGCAAGAGTTCTAGGTAAAATGAATAAACACGAATTCCGAATGATACTTGAATATATTGTGACAATTTAAAACTTAGATTATTGATTGATTATTATTACACGAAAAATCTCTCACGATACAATCTTATATCGGTACTGCGACCGCCTTTCAGCGCAGGTTGTACGTGGCTCGATAAAAATACAAAATTACTTGAAATATTACTAATTAAGGGCCTTCTGACTGACCCTTGCAAGCAAAGAGCAATGTATAATGACTCGAGGTGTAACTATTCGCAGGAGTAACCATTCAGCGCGACGATCAGTGACGAACTGACTCTTCCGACTCGTTCACGACGACTCCGACTCTCTGTATTGTGCTCTGGTATATATAGGTATATGCTCTGTGCTCGTGATGGGGCGAGTGACGCGCGATCGCTGTCTCTCTCTTACTGCGCGTGGCATAGTATATAAGATTAAAACATAAGAATATCGAGTGTATGTAAATATCACATTTCATGCAGTGATCTTTTGGAGTTCGTACTTTGAGGAACGCCATATGTACCGATGCATATCTGTAGGTGTCGATGAATAATTTTGGAGCCTCGCCGCTTTATTTACAGTCCGATTCTAATCCGTCTAATCAGTCCGAGGCTAATTGATTCTCGGTGTTCTTGTACTTTTACACTGCGTTTACTGATACGTAGTTCTAATCTGTGTATGACTTTACTTGTATATTCTTGACTGTGAATAATACTGTATATAATGCAATGGTGAAAAATAAATGCTATGAAAGAAAAGATACGTGCTGCTTGGCTACGATTCGTTTGTGTATATATGTATGTATATTTATATATGATTACATTACTCCTCGCTCTAAGCGTGAGGCGCGGATGTGACTTCATCATGCACTATAGGTCGGATCAAAAGAAGCTTGCTACAGCAAGTTACAAGAGAATAATAATAATGTTGCTTTTGAATAAAAGATCGTATAGCTTCCTTCAAGAGATGATGAATGTATATATATATATATAGTGAATAAGATATACACATATGCATATAGTGCCTTTTGAGAATACGTGTACATAATAGCACATGTGTTTAATAGTATATATATCTCTCTATAATATACAGATATATCGCCGCCGCCGCCGCCGCCGCTGTTTCAGGATTTGAGCATATACCGGGTGTCCAATTTATGAAAGATGACCAACCCAAACCCAAACCCAATTCCAAACCTAAGTGAGGGCGCGTAGCGCCCTACGCACCCCTTGTATATATATAATCATAATATAGATAGTTTCAATCACAGGTATCGTTTGAAATATATATATATAATATAGGTGAGGTTCAAAAGTTGATTTGAGTAATTTTACGTGGGTTGATCCCAGGACGTAACACGTAACAAAACCTTTATGAACACCGCAACCCGTGCCGGTTACACACGCTATCGGCTTCTAACCAAACGGTATACTTGTCGGAATAAAACGTTTGCGCAACCGAACGTTACGTTCGCCCAACAAATTTGTCACGACGGCAACACTAGGAGCATCTTTGGTATCGCGTGGTGTGCAACAATCGTTCTACGACCGCGTGAATGCTTCGAGTGTGCATGTATATGATGATAATATATTTTTTCAAGTCAACAGTGATATTAAAAAAAATCTAAAAAATGAAAAAATCTTGCCTCATCTGTTATTTTTCAATCTAACAAAGCATCTGCGCGAAAAATCTGCTGGAAGGTTTTTGAGGTTATGTTGATCCTTAGCCTCGCCTCAAACATTTTGTCATAAAATTCTGAACTTTTTTCACGGATAAAGCTTCCTCGGTGCTCTGTGAGAAAGCATTTTAAAAGTTCATTAGATATTCACAATATTATAGCGGAGAGCATTGATAATGCACTATACTATATATATTACTGCAACAAAAATGATTTGCTCTGTATGCAAAATATGTTTGTTGCTGCATCAAAATTGCTTCGTTCTACATACATAAAATATAGCGTTTCGAACGGCAATGTTTTGTTGAGCCAACAAAATATATATGTCCGTTCAACAAAATCGTTTGGTTAAGGTAACTAAATCATTCCATAGCGTAATCAAACGTTTCCTTGCAGCAACAAAATGTGTTAAACAAAACGATACCCATGTCGCCAACACAAAGTTTTGTAGTTCACATGTTAATAAACGAATTTTGTTGCGCCAACGAAACTTTGGTTGTCGCAACCAAACTTTTTTTTCACTGTATCATCCTTTGGGTCATTGTTCGTATCATACTTCCGAATGTCGTTCGTGACATCCTACGGAACGTCGATCGAATCGTCGTTGTTATCGTTGTTCGTATCATCGTTAGCATGATCGATCGTATCGTTTTTCGTATCCTCGTGCCGTTCTTCGTAACGCCGTTCGTATCGTCGTTCACAACGTTGTTTGTATCGTCGTTAGCATTATCGTTCGTATCGTCGCTTATATCGACGTGTCGATTGTCGAACGTATCGTGGTTGGTTTCGTTGCTCGTAGCTTCGTTTGTATCGTCGTTACTACGTTCGTATCGGCGTGCGAACGGACGTTCGTAACAGTGTTCGTATGCTCGTTCGCATCGTCGCCTCGTATCGTCGTTTGGAACGTTGCTCATATGGTTCTTTTTATCTTTGTTCGTATCCTTGTCTATATCGTCGATCGTATATTCGTTTCATGGTATCATCGTGTAATCGTAAAATCGTATCATCGTGCATATCGTCGTTTGTATCGTCGTTCATTCGTTTGTAACGGCGTGCGAATGAACGTTCGTAACATTGTTCGTATGTTCGTTCACATCCTTGTTCGTATCGTCGATAGTATCTTCGCTTTGTACCATCGTTCGTATCGTTGATCTCATCATCGCTAATATCGTCGATCGTATTTTTCGTTGTATCCCCGTTTGTATCGTCGAACTTTTATTCGTTTATATCATCGTGCGTAATATGTGGTTTGAATCCTTGATCGTATCGATGTGAGTGTCATTCTTGTAGTGTCGCCCGTATCGTAGCGCTCATCGTTCGTATCGTTCGGATCATCCGCGTATCGTCGTTCGCATCGATATACGTGCCATCCTTCGTTTCGTTGCTTGTATTAACGTTCGGTTGATCTTTTGTATAGATGTTAGTATAGCGTTTATATCGTAGTTTTCGTCGTCGTACATACCATTGTTCGTATCGTTCCAGTCGTCGTTAGCATCATCGGTGTTCGTTACGTTGTTACTATCGTCGTTTTGATCGTCGTTCGTATCGTCCAGCGTATCGCCATATGTACCATGTTTCACATCGTCAATCGTATCGTCGTTTGTATAACCGTTTCTACGATCTTTTTTATCATTGCTAGTATAGCTATAATAATGTCGTTCCCGTCGTCGGACGTATCATTGCTTGTATCGTTGTTCGGAATGTCCATCGTATTGTCGTTTATACGTTCGTAACGTGCGTAACATTGTTAGTATGCTGGTTCGCATCCTCGTTCGTATCGTCGATAGAATCGTCACTTTGTATCGTCGTATGTATCGTCGATCGTAGCATCACTAATATCCTCGTTTGAACCGTCGATCATACCGTTCGTTCGACCCGACGTTATTATCATCGTACGTATCATCCTTTCGAACGTCGTTCGTACCGTTGTTCGTATTATCATTCGGAACGTCGTTCGTATCGTTGTTCGTATCATCCTTCCGAAACGTCGTTCGTATCATCCTACGCAATGTCGTTCGTATCGTCGATTGCATCATCGGTGGTATCCTTTTTCGTATCTGCATTCGCATCGTCGTTTGTATCGTCTCGTTTATCGTTGTCCCTGTTCGCATCGTTCTCCGTAACGCCGTTCGTATCGTCGTTAATATCGTTGTTCGTATCGTCTTTCGTACAATCGCTCGAGTCGTCGCTTATATCGACGCGTGGATAGCCGAACGAATCGTCGTTCGTATGTTTGATCGTATCATCGCTAATATCGTTGATCGTATTCTTCTTCGTATCCGTGCCTAATGTCGTTCGGATCGATGTTCGTGTCATGATCGGCGTTCGATCGTAGTGCATTGTCGTGGATTTTAAAGATCGAATTTTTAAAAAGAGGAATAAACGAAATATTCATACAGTCTCGATTCGCGTAAAAAGACGTAGCAAGTATAAAATATATGCGCACCGAGGTTTAGATCGTGAGGAAACGACCAGGAATTGGAGCTGTGTTGGTTCGTTTAAAAAATCATATATTGAAATGTTTCTTACCTGATTCGAGCGTGAGGCGTAGAAGGTTGAAGCTTCAATCAAGCGTGATTATTTCAGGTGGCGGGTGCTTTTCGTATGTTGACTGGTGTACCCGATGATGATCCCCGACCGTCTTGTACGTAGGAGGTGACGTTCGATGATCGACGATGGTAACGCGTGTATTAATTCGCACGTTTGCAATTATCCGAATGTTTGGTTTTGATTTATCCGTCATTATTTCGATTGAATGGTTGTACCACCACACGCGACAAAATGTTTGAAAGTCTGTTATTTTGAGATCACGATTCTGAAGCTAATTGTGCCCGCGTTTAATAAAAGATTCTCCGTTCAATATGACGTTCGCGAAACTTTTTACCGCCGGGACGTTTGCCCATTCAAATAAAAATATGGGATTATGACAATCCTTGAAATTCGTATTAAAACAGTTTCGAGTATTAATTATTCGAATAAATCTTACCGTGCTACCGTGAGCACACTACCTCTGTGAGGGAACTTCAGGATGGTTGACCAATAGACGTGGAATGGGGTGCACACTTGCGGTCGAAGGAAAGTATTGATGCGGAATGGAGGAACACTCGTGTATCACCAAACTGTCACAATACGATTCCAAAGTTGAAGTGAACCGCAAGAGTTCTAGGTAAAATGAATAAACACGAATTCCGAATGATACTTGAATATATTGTGACAATTTAAAACTTAGATTATTGATTGATTATTATTACACGAAAAATCTCTCACGATACAATCTTATATCGGTACTGCGACCGCCTTTCAGCGCAGGTTGTACGTGGCTCGATAAAAATACAAAATTACTTGAAATATTACTAATTAAGGGCCTTCTGACTTACCCTTGCAAGCAAAGAGCAATGTATAATGACTCGAGGTGTAACTATTCGCAGGAGTAACCATTCAGCGCGACGATCAGTGACGAACTGACTCTTCCGACTCGTTCACGACGACTCCGACTCTCTGTATTGTGCTCTGGTATATATAGGTATATGCTCTGTGCTCGTGATGGGGCGAGTGACGCGCGATCGCTGTCTCTCTCTTACTGCGCGTGGCATAGTATATAAGATTAAAACATAAGAATATCGAGTGTATGTAAATATCACATTTCATGCAGTGATCTTTTGGAGTTCGTACTTTGAGGAACGCCATATGTACCGATGCATATCTGTAGGTGTCGATGAAT
The DNA here is from genome assembly GCA_963564615.1 of Rhorus exstirpatorius. NCBI lineage: Eukaryota > Metazoa > Arthropoda > Insecta > Hymenoptera > Ichneumonidae > Rhorus > Rhorus exstirpatorius. The sequence goes on from OY751313.1 coordinate 25,546,845, forward strand.
AATTTTGGAGCCTCGCCGCTTTATTTACAGTCCGATTCTAATCCGTCTAATCAGTCCGAGGCTAATTGATTCTCGGTGTTCTTGTACTTTTACACTGCGTTTACTGATACGTAGTTCTAATCTGTGTATGACTTTACTTGTATATTCTTGACTGTGAATAATACTGTATATAATGCAATGGTGAAAAATAAATGCTATGAAAGAAAAGATACGTGCTGCTTGGCTACGATTCGTTTGTGTATATATGTATGTATATTTATATATGATTACATTACTCCTCGCTCTAAGCGTGAGGCGCGGATGTGACTTCATCATGCACTATAGGTCGGATCAAAAGAAGCTTGCTACAGCAAGTTACAAGAGAATAATAATAATGTTGCTTTTGAATAAAAGATCGTATAGCTTCCTTCAAGAGATGATGAATGTATATATATATATATAGTGAATAAGATATACACATATGCATATAGTGCCTTTTGAGAATACGTGTACATAATAGCACATGTGTTTAATAGTATATATATCTCTCTATAATATACAGATATATCGCCGCCGCCGCCGCCGCCGCTGTTTCAGGATTTGAGCATATACCGGGTGTCCAATTTATGAAAGATGACCAACCCAAACCCAAACCCGAACCCAAACCTAAGTGAGGGCGCGTAGCGCCCTACGCACCCCTAGTATATCTCTCTATAATATAAAGATATATCGCCGCTGCCGCCGCCGCCGCCGCGGCCTTCGCCACCGCTGTTTCAGGAATTGAGCTTATACCGGGTGTCCAATTTGAAAAGGATGACCAACCCAAACCCAAACCTAAGTGAGGGCGCGTAGCGCCCTACGCACCCCTTGTATATATATAATCATAATATAGATAGTTTCAATCACAGGTATCGTTTGAAATATATATATATAATATAGGTGAGGTTCAAAAGTTGATTCGAGTAATTTTACGTGGGTTGATCCCAGGACGTAACACGTAACAAAACCTTTATGAACACCGCAACTCGTGCCGGTTACACACGCTATCGGCTTCTAACCAAACGGTATACTTGTCGGAATAAAACGTTTGCGCAACCGAACGTTACGTTCGCCCAACAAATTTGTCACGACGGCAACACTAGGAGCATCTTTGGTATCGCGTGGTGTGCAACAATCGTTCTACGACCGCGTGAATGCTTCGAGTGTGCATGTATATGATGATAATATATTTTTTCAAGTCAACAGTGATATTAAAAAAAATCTAAAAAATGAAAAAATCTTGGCTCATCTGTTATTTTTCAATCTAACAAAGCATCTGCGCGAAAAATCTGCTGGAAGGTTTTTGAGGTTATGTTGATCCTTAGCCTCGCCTCAAACATTTTGTCATAAAATTCAGAACTTTTTTCACGGCTAAAGCTTCCTCGGTGCTCTGTGAGAAAGCATTTTAAAAGTTCATTAGATATTCACAATATTATAGCGGAGAGCATTGATAATGCACTATACTATATATATTACTGCAACAAAAATGATTTGCTCTGTATGCAAAATATGTTTGTTGCTGCAACAAAATTGCTTCGTTCTACATACATAAAATATAGCGTTTCGAACGGCAATGTTTTGTTGAGCCAACAAAATATATATGTCCGTTCAACAAAATCGTTTGGTTAAGGTAACTAAATCATTCCATAGCGTAATCAAACGTTTCCTTGCAGCAACAAAATGTGTTTAACAAAACGATACCCATGTCGCCAACAAAACGTTTTGTAGTTCACATGTTAATAAACGAATTTTGTTGCGCCAACGAAACTTTGGTTGTCACAACCAAACTTTTTTTTCACTGTATCATCCTTCGGGTCATTGTTCGTATCATACTTCCGAATGTCGTTCGTGACATCCTACGGAACGTCGATCGAATCGTCGTTGTTATCGTTGTTCGTATCATCGTTAGCATGATCGATCGTATCGTTTTTCGTATCCTCGTGCCGTTCTTCGTAACGCCGTTCGTATCGTCGTTCACAACGTTGTTTGTATCGTCGTTAGCATTATCGTTCGTATCGTCGCTTATATCGACGTGTCGATTGTCGAACGTATCGTGGTTGGTTTCGTTGCTCGTAGCTTCGTTTGTATCGTCGTTACTACGTTCGTATCGGCGTGCGAACGGACGTTCGTAACAGTGTTCGTATGCTCGTTCGCATCGTCGCCTCGTATCGTCGTTTGGAACGTTGCTCATATGGTTCTTTTTATCTTTGTTCGTATCCTTGTCTATATCGTCGATCGTATATTCGTTTCATGGTATCATCGTGTAATCGTAAAATCGTATCATCGTGCATATCGTCGTTTGTATCGTCGTTCATTCGTTTGTAACGGCGTGCGAATGAACGTTCGTAACATTGTTCGTATGTTCGTTCACATCCTTGTTCGTATCGTCGATAGTATCTTCGCTTTGTACCATCGTTCGTATCGTTGATCTCATCATCGCTAATATCGTCGATCGTATTTTTCGTTGTATCCCCGTTTGTATCGTCGAACTTTTATTCGTTTATATCATCGTGCGTAATATGTGGTTTGAATCCTTGATCGTATCGATGTGAGTGTCATTCTTGTAGTGTCGCCCGTATCGTAGCGCTCATCGTTCGTATCGTTCGGATCATCCGCGTATCGTCGTTCGCATCGATATACGTGCCATCCTTCGTTTCGTTGCTTGTATTAACGTTCGGTTGATCTTTTGTATAGATGTTAGTATAGCGTTTATATCGTAGTTTTCGTCGTCGTACATACCATTGTTCGTATCGTTCCAGTCGTCGTTAGCATCATCGGTGTTCGTTACGTTGTTACTATCGTCGTTTTGATCGTCGTTCGTATCGTCCAGCGTATCGCCATATGTACCATGTTTCACATCGTCAATCGTATCGTCGTTTGTATAACCGTTTCTACGATCTTTTTTATCATTGCTAGTATAGCTATAATAATGTCGTTCCCGTCGTCGGACGTATCATTGCTTGTATCGTTGTTCGGAATGTCCATCGTATTGTCGTTTATACGTTCGTAACGTGCGTAACATTGTTAGTATGCTGGTTCGCATCCTCGTTCGTATCGTCGATAGAATCGTCACTTTGTATCGTCGTATGTATCGTCGATCGTAGCATCACTAATATCCTCGTTTGAACCGTCGATCATACCGTTCGTTCGACCCGACGTTATTATCATCGTACGTATCATCCTTTCGAACGTCGTTCGTACCGTTGTTCGTATTATCATTCGGAACGTCGTTCGTATCATCCTACGCAATGTTGTTCGTATCGTCGATTGCATCATCGGTTGTATCCTTTTTCGTATCTGCATTCGCATCGTCGTTTGTATCGTCTCGTTTATCGTTGTCCCTGTTCGCATCGTTCTCCGTAACGCCGTTCGTATCGTCGTTAATATCGTTGTTCGTATCGTCTTTCGTACAATCGCTCGAGTCGTCGCTTATATCGACGCGTGGATAGCCGAACGAATCGTCGTTCGTATGTTTGATCGTATCATCGCTAATATCGTTGATCGTATTTTTCTTCGTATCCGTGCCTAATGTCGTTCGGATCGATGTTCGTGTCATGATCGGCGTTCGATCGTAGTGCATTGTCGTGGATTTTAAAGATCGAATTTTTAAAAAGAGGAATAAACGAAATATTCATACAGTCTCGATTCGCGTAAAAAGACGTAGCAAGTATAAAATATATGCGCACCGAGGTTTAGATCGTGAGGAAACGACCAGGAATTGGAGCTGTGTTGGTTCGTTTAAAAAATCATATATTGAAATGTTTCTCACCTGATTCGAGCGTGAGGCGTAGAGGGTTGAAGCTTCAATCAAGCGTGATTATTTCAGGTGGCGGGTGCTTTTCGTATGTTGACTGGTGTACCCGATGATGATCCCCGACCGTCTTGTACGTAGGAGGTGACGTTCGATGATCGACGATGGTAACGCGTGTATTAATTCGCACGTTTGCAATTATCCGAATGTTTGGTTTTGATTTATCCGTCATTATTTCGATTGAATGGTTGTACCACCACACGCGACAAAATGTTTGAAAGTCTGTTATTTTGAGATCACGATTCTGAAGCTAATTGTGCCCGCGTTTAATAAAAGATTCTCCGTTCAATATGACGTTCGCGAAACTTTTTACCGCCGGGACGTTTGCCCATTCAAATAAAAATATGGGATTATGACAATCCTTGAAATTCGTATTAAAACAGTTTCGAGTATTAATTATTCGAATAAATCTTACCGTGCTACCGTGAGCACACTACCTCTGTGAGGGAACTTCAGGATGGTTGACCAATAGACGTGGAATGGGGTGCACACTCGCGGTCGAAGGAAAGTATTGAGGCGGAATGGAGGAACACTCGTGTATCACCTAACTGTCACAATACGATTCCAAAGTTGAAGTGAACCGCAAGAGTTCTAGGTAAAATGAATAAACACGAATTCCGAATAATACTTGAATATATCGTGACAATTTAAAACTTAGATTATTGATTGATTATTATTACACGAAAAATCTCTCACGATACAATCTTATATCGGTACTGCGACCGCCTTTCAGCGCAGGTTGTACGTGGCTCGATAAAAATACAAAATTACTTGAAATATTACTAATTAAGGGCCTTCTGACTGACCCTTGCAAGCAAAGAGCAATGTATAATGACTCGAGGTGTAACTATTCGCAGGAGTAACCATTCAGCGCGACGATCAGTGACGAACTGACTCTTCCGACTCGTTCACGACGACTCCGACTCTCTGTATTGTGCTCTGGTATATATAGGTATATGCTCTGTGCTCGTGATGGGGCGAGTGACGCGCTATCGCTGTCTCTCTCTTACTGCGCGTGGCATAGTATATAAGATTAAAACATAAGAATATCGAGTGTATGTAAATATCACATTTCATGCAGTGATCTTTTGGAGTTCGTACTTTGAGGAACGCCATATGTACCGATGCATATCTGTAGGTGTCGATGAATAATTTTGGAGCCTCGCCGCTTTATTTACAGTCCGATTCTAATCCGTCTAATCAGTCCGAGGCTAATTGATTCTCGGTGTTCTTGTACTTTTACACTGCGTTTACTGATACGTAGTTCTAATCTGTGTATGACTTTACTTGTATATTCTTGACTGTGAATAATACTGTATATAATGCAATGGTGAAAAATAAATGCTATGAAAGAAAAGATACGTGCTGCTTGGCTACGATTCGTTTGTGTATATATGTATGTATATTTATATATGATTACATTACTCCTCGCTCTAAGCGTGAGGCGCGGATGTGACTTCATCATGCACTATAGGTCGGATCAAAAGAAGCTTGCTACAGCAAGTTACAAGAGAATAATAATAATGTTGCTTTTGAATAAAAGATCGTATAGCTTCCTTCAAGAGATGATGAATGTATATATATATATATAGTGAATAAGATATACACATATGTATATAGTGCCTTTTGAGAATACGTGTACATAATAGCACATGTGTTTAATAGTATATATATCTCTCTATAATATACAGATATATCGCCGCCGCCGCCGCCGCCGCTGTTTCAGGATTTGAGCATATACCGGGTGTCCAATTTATGAAAGATGACCAACCCAAACCCAAACCCAAACCCAAACCTAAGTGAGGGCGCGTAGCGCCCTACGCACCCCTAGTATATCTCTCTATAATATAAAGATATATCGCCGCTGCCGCCGCCGCCACCGCGGCCTTCGCCACCGCTGTTTCAGGAATTGAGCTTATACCGGGTGTCCAATTTGAAAAGGATGACCAACCCAAACCCAAACCCAAACCCAAACCTAAGTGAGGGCGCGTAGCGCCCTACGCACCCCTAGTATATCTCTCTATAATATAAAGATATATCGCCGCTGCCGCCGCCGCCGCCGCGGCCTTCGCCACCGCTGTTTCAGGAATTGAGCTTATACCGGGTGTCCAATTTGAAAAGGATGACCAACCCAAACCCAAACCTAAGTGAGGGCGCGTAGCGCCCTACGCACCCCTTGTATATATATAATCATAATATAGATAGTTTCAATCACAGGTATCGTTTGAAATATATATATATAATATAGGTGAGGTTCAAAAGTTGATTCGAGTAATTTTACGTGGGTTGATCCCAGGACGTAACACGTAACAAAACCTTTATGAACACCGCAACTCGTGCCGGTTACACACGCTATCGGCTTCTAACCAAACGGTATACTTGTCGGAATAAAACGTTTGCGCAACCGAACGTTACGTTCGCCCAACAAATTTGTCACGACGGCAACACTAGGAGCATCTTTGGTATCGCGTGGTGTGCAACAATCGTTCTACGACCGCGTGAATGCTTCGAGTGTGCATGTATATGATGATAATATATTTTTTCAAGTCAACAGTGATATTAAAAAAAATCTAAAAAATGAAAAAATCTTGGCTCATCTGTTATTTTTCAATCTAACAAAGCATCTGCGCGAAAAATCTGCTGGAAGGTTTTTGAGGTTATGTTGATCCTTAGCCTCGCCTCAAACATTTTGTCATAAAATTCAGAACTTTTTTCACGGCTAAAGCTTCCTCGGTGCTCTGTGAGAAAGCATTTTAAAAGTTCATTAGATATTCACAATATTATAGCGGAGAGCATTGATAATGCACTATACTATATATATTACTGCAACAAAAATGATTTGCTCTGTATGCAAAATATGTTTGTTGCTGCAACAAAATTGCTTCGTTCTACATACATAAAATATAGCGTTTCGAACGGCAATGTTTTGTTGAGCCAACAAAATATATATGTCCGTTCAACAAAATCGTTTGGTTAAGGTAACTAAATCATTCCATAGCGTAATCAAACGTTTCCTTGCAGCAACAAAATGTGTTTAACAAAACGATACCCATGTCGCCAACAAAACGTTTTGTAGTTCACATGTTAATAAACGAATTTTGTTGCGCCAACGAAACTTTGGTTGTCACAACCAAACTTTTTTTTCACTGTATCATCCTTCGGGTCATTGTTCGTATCATACTTCCGAATGTCGTTCGTGACATCCTACGGAACGTCGATCGAATCGTCGTTGTTATCGTTGTTCGTATCATCGTTAGCATGATCGATCGTATCGTTTTTCGTATCCTCGTGCCGTTCTTCGTAACGCCGTTCGTATCGTCGTTCACAACGTTGTTTGTATCGTCGTTAGCATTATCGTTCGTATCGTCGCTTATATCGACGTGTCGATTGTCGAACGTATCGTGGTTGGTTTCGTTGCTCGTAGCTTCGTTTGTATCGTCGTTACTACGTTCGTATCGGCGTGCGAACGGACGTTCGTAACAGTGTTCGTATGCTCGTTCGCATCGTCGCCTCGTATCGTCGTTTGGAACGTTGCTCATATGGTTCTTTTTATCTTTGTTCGTATCCTTGTCTATATCGTCGATCGTATATTCGTTTCATGGTATCATCGTGTAATCGTAAAATCGTATCATCGTGCATATCGTCGTTTGTATCGTCGTTCATTCGTTTGTAACGGCGTGCGAATGAACGTTCGTAACATTGTTCGTATGTTCGTTCACATCCTTGTTCGTATCGTCGATAGTATCTTCGCTTTGTACCATCGTTCGTATCGTTGATCTCATCATCGCTAATATCGTCGATCGTATTTTTCGTTGTATCCCCGTTTGTATCGTCGAACTTTTATTCGTTTATATCATCGTGCGTAATATGTGGTTTGAATCCTTGATCGTATCGATGTGAGTGTCATTCTTGTAGTGTCGCCCGTATCGTAGCGCTCATCGTTCGTATCGTTCGGATCATCCGCGTATCGTCGTTCGCATCGATATACGTGCCATCCTTCGTTTCGTTGCTTGTATTAACGTTCGGTTGATCTTTTGTATAGATGTTAGTATAGCGTTTATATCGTAGTTTTCGTCGTCGTACATACCATTGTTCGTATCGTTCCAGTCGTCGTTAGCATCATCGGTGTTCGTTACGTTGTTACTATCGTCGTTTTGATCGTCGTTCGTATCGTCCAGCGTATCGCCATATGTACCATGTTTCACATCGTCAATCGTATCGTCGTTTGTATAACCGTTTCTACGATCTTTTTTATCATTGCTAGTATAGCTATAATAATGTCGTTCCCGTCGTCGGACGTATCATTGCTTGTATCGTTGTTCGGAATGTCCATCGTATTGTCGTTTATACGTTCGTAACGTGCGTAACATTGTTAGTATGCTGGTTCGCATCCTCGTTCGTATCGTCGATAGAATCGTCACTTTGTATCGTCGTATGTATCGTCGATCGTAGCATCACTAATATCCTCGTTTGAACCGTCGATCATACCGTTCGTTCGACCCGACGTTATTATCATCGTACGTATCATCCTTTCGAACGTCGTTCGTACCGTTGTTCGTATTATCATTCGGAACGTCGTTCGTATCATCCTACGCAATGTTGTTCGTATCGTCGATTGCATCATCGGTTGTATCCTTTTTCGTATCTGCATTCGCATCGTCGTTTGTATCGTCTCGTTTATCGTTGTCCCTGTTCGCATCGTTCTCCGTAACGCCGTTCGTATCGTCGTTAATATCGTTGTTCGTATCGTCTTTCGTACAATCGCTCGAGTCGTCGCTTATATCGACGCGTGGATAGCCGAACGAATCGTCGTTCGTATGTTTGATCGTATCATCGCTAATATCGTTGATCGTATTTTTCTTCGTATCCGTGCCTAATGTCGTTCGGATCGATGTTCGTGTCATGATCGGCGTTCGATCGTAGTGCATTGTCGTGGATTTTAAAGATCGAATTTTTAAAAAGAGGAATAAACGAAATATTCATACAGTCTCGATTCGCGTAAAAAGACGTAGCAAGTATAAAATATATGCGCACCGAGGTTTAGATCGTGAGGAAACGACCAGGAATTGGAGCTGTGTTGGTTCGTTTAAAAAATCATATATTGAAATGTTTCTCACCTGATTCGAGCGTGAGGCGTAGAGGGTTGAAGCTTCAATCAAGCGTGATTATTTCAGGTGGCGGGTGCTTTTCGTATGTTGACTGGTGTACCCGATGATGATCCCCGACCGTCTTGTACGTAGGAGGTGACGTTCGATGATCGACGATGGTAACGCGTGTATTAATTCGCACGTTTGCAATTATCCGAATGTTTGGTTTTGATTTATCCGTCATTATTTCGATTGAATGGTTGTACCACCACACGCGACAAAATGTTTGAAAGTCTGTTATTTTGAGATCACGATTCTGAAGCTAATTGTGCCCGCGTTTAATAAAAGATTCTCCGTTCAATATGACGTTCGCGAAACTTTTTACCGCCGGGACGTTTGCCCATTCAAATAAAAATATGGGATTATGACAATCCTTGAAATTCGTATTAAAACAGTTTCGAGTATTAATTATTCGAATAAATCTTACCGTGCTACCGTGAGCACACTACCTCTGTGAGGGAACTTCAGGATGGTTGACCAATAGACGTGGAATGGGGTGCACACTCGCGGTCGAAGGAAAGTATTGAGGCGGAATGGAGGAACACTCGTGTATCACCTAACTGTCACAATACGATTCCAAAGTTGAAGTGAACCGCAAGAGTTCTAGGTAAAATGAATAAACACGAATTCCGAATAATACTTGAATATATCGTGACAATTTAAAACTTAGATTATTGATTGATTATTATTACACGAAAAATCTCTCACGATACAATCTTATATCGGTACTGCGACCGCCTTTCAGCGCAGGTTGTACGTGGCTCGATAAAAATACAAAATTACTTGAAATATTACTAATTAAGGGCCTTCTGACTGACCCTTGCAAGCAAAGAGCAATGTATAATGACTCGAGGTGTAACTATTCGCAGGAGTAACCATTCAGCGCGACGATCAGTGACGAACTGACTCTTCCGACTCGTTCACGACGACTCCGACTCTCTGTATTGTGCTCTGGTATATATAGGTATATGCTCTGTGCTCGTGATGGGGCGAGTGACGCGCTATCGCTGTCTCTCTCTTACTGCGCGTGGCATAGTATATAAGATTAAAACATAAGAATATCGAGTGTATGTAAATATCACATTTCATGCAGTGATCTTTTGGAGTTCGTACTTTGAGGAACGCCATATGTACCGATGCATATCTGTAGGTGTCGATGAATAATTTTGGAGCCTCGCCGCTTTATTTACAGTCCGATTCTAATCCGTCTAATCAGTCCGAGGCTAATTGATTCTCGGTGTTCTTGTACTTTTACACTGCGTTTACTGATACGTAGTTCTAATCTGTGTATGACTTTACTTGTATATTCTTGACTGTGAATAATACTGTATATAATGCAATGGTGAAAAATAAATGCTATGAAAGAAAAGATACGTGCTGCTTGGCTACGATTCGTTTGTGTATATATGTATGTATATTTATATATGATTACATTACTCCTCGCTCTAAGCGTGAGGCGCGGATGTGACTTCATCATGCACTATAGGTCGGATCAAAAGAAGCTTGCTACAGCAAGTTACAAGAGAATAATAATAATGTTGCTTTTGAATAAAAGATCGTATAGCTTCCTTCAAGAGATGATGAATGTATATATATATATATAGTGAATAAGATATACACATATGTATATAGTGCCTTTTGAGAATACGTGTACATAATAGCACATGTGTTTAATAGTATATATATCTCTCTATAATATACAGATATATCGCCGCCGCCGCCGCCGCCGCTGTTTCAGGATTTGAGCATATACCGGGTGTCCAATTTATGAAAGATGACCAACCCAAACCCAAACCCAAACCCAAACCTAAGTGAGGGCGCGTAGCGCCCTACGCACCCCTAGTATATCTCTCTATAATATAAAGATATATCGCCGCTGCCGCCGCCGCCACCGCGGCCTTCGCCACCGCTGTTTCAGGAATTGAGCTTATACCGGGTGTCCAATTTGAAAAGGATGACCAACCCAAACCCAAACCCAAACCCAAACCTGAGTGAGGGCGCGTAGCGCCCTACGCACCCCTTGTATACATATAATCATAATATAGATAGTTTCAATCACAGGTATCGTTTGAAATATATATATAATATAGGTGAGGTTCAAAAGTTGATTTGAGTAATTTTACGTGGGTTGATCCCAGGACGTAACACGTAACAAAACCTTTATGAACACCGCAACCCGTGCCGGTTACACACGCTATCGGCTTCTAACCAAACGGTATACTTGTCGGAATAAAACGTTTGCGCAACCGAACGTTACGTTCGCCCAACAAATTTGTCACGACGGCAACACTAGGAGCATCTTTGGTATCGCGTGGTGTGCAACAATCGTTCTACGACCGCGTGAATGCTTCGAGTGTGCATGTATATGGTGATAATATATTTTTTCAAGTCAACAGTGATATTAAAAAAAATCTAAAAAATGAAAAAATCTTGGCTCATCTGTTATTTTTCAATCTAACAAAGCATCTGCGCGAAAAATCTGCTGGGAGGTTTTTGAGGTTATGTTGATCCTTAGCCTCGCCTCAAACATTTTGTCATAAAATTCTGAACTTTTTTCACGGATAAAGGTTCCTCGGTGCTCTGTGAGAAAGCATTTTAAAAGTTCATTAGATATTCACAATATTATAGCGGAGAGCATTGATAATGCACTATACTATATATATTACTGCAACAAAAATGATTTGCTCTGTATGCAAAATATGTTTGTTGCTGCAACAAAATTGCTTCGTTCTACATACATAAAATATAGCGTTTCGAACGGCAATGTTTTGTTGAGCCAACAAAATATATATGTCCGTTCAACAAAATCGTTTGGTTAAGGTAACTAAATCATTCCATAGCGTAATCAAACGTTTCCTTGCAGCAACAAAATGTGTTTAACAAAACGATACCCATGTCGCCAACAAAACGTTTTGTAGTTCACATGTTAATAAACGAATTTTGTTGCGCCAACGAAACTTTGGTTGTCACAACCAAACTTTTTTTTCACTGTATCATCCTTCGGGTCATTGTTCGTATCATACTTCCGAATGTCGTTAGTGACATCCTACGGAACGTCGATCGAATCGTCGTTGTTATCGTTGTTCGTATCATCGTTAGCATGATCGATCGTATCGTTTTTCGTATCCTCGTGCCGTTCTTCGTAACGCCGTTCGTATCGTCGTTCACAACGTTGTTTGTATCGTCGTTAGCATTATCGTTCGTATCGTCGCTTATATCGACGTGTCGATTGTCGAACGTATCGTGGTTGGTTTCGTTGCTCGTAGCTTCGTTTGTATCGTCGTTACTACGTTCGTATCGGCGTGCGAACGGACGTTCGTAACAGTGTTCGTATGCTCGTTCGCATCGTCGCCTCGTATCGTCGTTTGGAACGTTGCTCATATGGTTCTTTTTATCTTTGTTCGTATCCTTGTCTATATCGTCGATCGTATATTCGTTTCATGGTATCATCGTGTAATCGTAAAATCGTATCATCGTGCATATCGTCGTTTGTATCGTCGTTCATTCGTTTGTAACGGCGTGCGAATGAACGTTCGTAACATTGTTCGTATGTTCGTTCACATCCTTGTTCGTATCGTCGATAGTATCTTCGCTTTGTACCATCGTTCGTATCGTTGATCTCATCATCGCTAATATCGTCGATCGTATTTTTCGTTGTATCCCCGTTTGTATCGTCGAACTTTTATTCGTTTATATCATCGTGCGTAATATGTGGTTTGAATCCTTGATCGTATCGATGTGAGTGTCATTCTTGTAGTGTCGCCCGTATCGTAGCGCTCATCGTTCGTATCGTTCGGATCATCCGCGTATCGTCGTTCGCATCGATATACGTGCCATCCTTCGTTTCGTTGCTTGTATTAACGTTCGGTTGATCTTTTGTATAGATGTTAGTATAGCGTTTATATCGTAGTTTTCGTCGTCGTACATACCATTGTTCGTATCGTTCCAGTCGTCGTTAGCATCATCGGTGTTCGTTACGTTGTTACTATCGTCGTTTTGATCGTCGTTCGTATCGTCCAGCGTATCGCCATATGTACCATGTTTCACATCGTCAATCGTATCGTCGTTTGTATAACCGTTTCTACGATCTTTTTTATCATTGCTAGTATAGCTATAATAATGTCGTTCCCGTCGTCGGACGTATCATTGCTTGTATCGTTGTTCGGAATGTCCATCGTATTGTCGTTTATACGTTCGTAACGTGCGTAACATTGTTAGTATGCTGGTTCGCATCCTCGTTCGTATCGTCGATATAATCGTCACTTTGTATCGTCGTATGTATCGTCGATCGTAGCATCACTAATATCCTCGTTTGAACCGTCGATCATACCGTTCGTTCGACCCGACGTTATTATCATCGTACGTATCATCCTTTCGAACGTCGTTCGTACCGTTGTTCGTATTATCATTCGGAACGTCGTTCGTATCGTTGTTCGTATCATCCTTCCGAAACGTCGTTCGTATCATCCTACGCAATGTCGTTCGTATCGTCGATTGCATCATCGGTGGTATCCTTTTTCGTATCTGCATTCGCATCGTCGTTTGTATCGTCTCGTTCATCGTTGTCCCTGTTCGCATCGTTCTCCGTAACGCCGTTCGTATCGTCGTTAATATCGTTGTTCGTATCGTCTTTCGTACAATCGCTCGAGTCGTCGCTTATATCGACGCGTGGATAGCCGAACGAATCGTCGTTCGTATGTTTGATCGTATCATCGCTAATATCGTTGATCGTATTTTTCTTCGTATCCGTGCCTAATGTCGTTCGGATCGATGTTCGTGTCATGATCGGCGTTCGATCGTAGTGCATTTTCGTGGATTTTAAAGATCGAATTTTTAAAAAGAGGAATAAACGAAATATTCATACAGTCTCGATTCGCGTAAAAAGACGTAGCAAGTATAAAATATATGCGCACCGAGGTTTAGATCGTGAGGAAACGACCAGGAATTGGAGCTGTGTTGGTTCGTTTAAAAAATCATATATTGAAATGTTTCTTACCTGATTCGAGCGTGAGGCGTAGAGGGTTGAAGCTTCAATCAAGCGTGATTATTTCAGGTGGCGGGTGCTTTTCGTATGTTGACTGGTGTACCCGATGATGATCCCCGACCGTCTTGTACGTAGGAGGTGACGTTCGATGATCGACGATGGTAACGCGTGTATTAATTCGCACGTTTGCAATTATCCGAATGTTTGGTTTTGATTTATCCGTCATTATTTCGATTGAATGCACTGTTAAAAATGTTTGTGAATTTACTACACGTTTGCTACACAAAAGACTCGTAAAATTACAAATCCAGTGCAGTAATACATAATTACCATACTTATTTCGTGAATTTGCGAAAAAATGTATGATTTTACTCTACTTTAACAGAAAAATACGTGACCGCATCCGAAATTTGCTAAACTTGTGAGGCAAATATATTGTGATCGTAAATTTGCTATACATTGCTTGAAATTTACTGGAATATTCGGTGAATTTACTAATCGAATGCGGTTGTAAATTTCAAAAATAATTTTTAAAATTACAAATCCAGTGCAGTAATACATAATTACTATACTTGTTTCGTGAATTTGCAAAAAAATGTATGATTTTACTCTACTTTAACAGAAAAATACGTGACCGCATCCGAAATTTGCTAAACTTGTGAGGCAAATATATTGTGATCGTAAATTTGCTATACATTGCTTGAAATTTACTGGAATATTCGGTGAATTTACTAATCGAATGCGGTTGTAAATTTCAAAAATTGATTTTAAAATTACAAATCTAGTGCAGTAATACATAATTACTATACTTGTTTCGTGAATTTGCAAAAAAATGTATGATTTTACTCTACTTCACCAGAAAAATACGAGACCGCATCCGAAATTTGCTAAGCTTGTGAGGCAAATATATTGTGATCGTAAATTTGCTATACATTGCTTGAAATTTACTGGAATATTCGGTGAATTTACTAATCGAATGCGGTTGTAAATTTCAAAAATAATTTTTAAAATTACAAATCCAGTGCAGTAATACATAATTACTATACTTGTTTCGTGAATTTGCAAAAAAATGTATGATTTTACTCTACTTCACCAGAAAAATACGAGACCGCATCCGAAATTTGCTAAGCTTGTGAGGCAAATATATTGTGATCGTAAATTTGCTATACATTGCTTGAAATTTACTGGAATATTCGGTGAATCTACTAATCGAATGCGGTTGTAAATTTCAAAAATAATTTTTAAAATTACAAATCCAGTGCAGTAATACATAATTACTATACTTGTTTCGTGAATTTGCAAAAAATTGTATGATTTTACTCTACTTTAACAGAAAAATACGTGACCGCATCCGAAATTTGCTAAACTTGTGAGGCAAATATATTGTGATCGTAAATTTGCTATACATTGCTTGAAATTTACTGGAATATTCGGTGAATTTACTAATCGAATGCGGTTGTAAATTTCAAAAATAATTTTTAAAATTACAAATCCAGTGCAGTAATACATAATTACTATACTTGTTTCGTGAATTTGCAAAAAAATGTATGATTTTACTCTACTTTAACAGAAAAATACGTGACCGCATCCGAAATTTGCTAAACTTGTGAGGCAAATATATTGTGATCGTAAATTTGCTATACATTGCTTGAAATTTACTGGAATATTCGGTGAATTTACTAATCGAATGCGGTTGTAAATTTCAAAAATAATTTTTAAAATTACAAATCCAGTGCAGTAATACATAATTACTATACTTGTTTCGTGAATTTGCAAAAAAATGTATGATTTTACTCTACTTTAACAGAAAAATACGTGACCGCATCCGAAATTTGCTAAACTCGTGAGGCAAATATATTGTGATCGTAAATTTGCTATACATTGCTTGAAATTTACTGGAATATTCGGTGAATTTACTAATCGAATGCGGTTGTAAATTTCAAAAATTGATTTTAAAATTACAAATCTAGTGCAGTAATACATAATTACTATACTTGTTTCGTGAATTTGCAAAAAAATGTATGATTTTACTCTACTTCACCAGAAAAATACGAGACCGCATCCGAAATTTGCTAAGCTTGTGAGGCAAATATATTGTGATCGGAAATTTGCTATACATTGCTTGAAATTTACTGGAATATCGGTGAATTTACCAATCGAATGCGGTTGTAAATCTCAAAAATTATTTTTAAAATTACAAATTTATTGCAGCAAAGTTAATGACTGCACATTGCCATGCAATTTGCACACCATTTTCTGATTGTACTACATCTGATAGTAAAATTAGTCAACTGTTTATCAAATTCGCCATATCTGTGTGGTAAATATATTGCGATCATACATTCGCGATAGTTCGCTTGAAATTTGCTGGGAAATTCAGTAAATTTACTAAGCACATACGATTGTGAATTTCATAAATATTTTGTAAAATTAGAAATTCATAGTAACAAAGTTAATTACTGCACATTTCGTTGCAATTTGCGTATACCATTTTCTAATTTTACTACATCTGCTAGTAAAATAAGTCAACTGTTTATCAATTTCGCAATATATGTATGGTAAATGTATTGTGATCATAAATTATTTGTGGAATGTATCATACATTGTACGTACATATTGTAAGCATGTATATTAGGGTGAATCGAAACTTTTGAAAACTGTTGGCTATCGTCAAAAATCAAAGATATTGCTGAAATAAAGTTTTCCGGGCAACGATTCGATATTTCGACAATATATAGAGGGCGCGCGGGACGTTTAAAAATGTGATTTTTACCGTTAAATTTCACTTTATCACTGATAAGCGGAAACAGATCGTTCAAAAAATTCTGATTTTTTTATATAAGGTGCCCAGATATGTACTCTTTCAAACCCATATTCACGAAACATTAACAAATGGTTTATATCTTCGAAAAAAATCTCTGAAAATCAATATTTTCACTATTTTACAATTAATTATCATTAAATATTGATTTTTTTTCTTCTAAAACGTTTTTATATTTCTTCTATTTTTTTTTTCTTGTAAAACTCGGTATCAGTATTTCTTACAATGCGAAAATTGCTGAAATATAAATCTTCATTTTGGAAATTTTCATATTTTATTGATTCACACCAACTTTCCGTGAAATTGTCATGACATTTTTTACAAGCATTAAAAATCTTTTCGGGTTTTTGTACAGGCATTAAAAATATTTTTGTGGAACGGAGTATATGGTAAGGAACTTGCGTGTACTTGTCCAATTTTTTTCGCCAGAGGCGATTTTCGGGGTTATATCACATCTTTTTGCAAAGTTATATAATTTAAAAACACCCTATTCTTCGGAGAGTCTCAACATCCTATGAAGAAAAATTGTTCATACCAATGAAAGAATATACTAATAAAAGAAAAAGATTATTTACGGTAATAAAGTAGTCCGAGTTTTGACCCTCGGAGATCTGGGATTTTTATTTATTATTCTCAATAATTTCTCGCTTTATAGTATCAAGACTGTATGAAGCACTGGGAATTGTTTTTATTATTTTAAATAATTTTTATAAAGTCGGAAGACTACGGAGAAAAAAATTATTGAAAATAATAGTTTATTTTAAAAAATTCCAGTTCTCCTTAGAGTCTTCAGACTCTACGAAGAACTGGGGTTATTTTTTTATTATTATGAATAATCTTTTTCTACATACGTTTTTCAACTCATTCGAGTACTGGGATTTTTTCTTATTATTTCGCATAATTTTTAGCTGCATAGTCTTCAGACTCTATTGAAAACTGTTTTTTCTATTAGTATGAATAATTTTTCCTCTGTAGTCTGTAGACTCTCCGAAGAACAGGGTTTTTTAAATATACTATTTTGCATGCTTTTTTTCTCCATAGAGCCTAAAGACAACGGAGATGGAAATTTTTTTCTCCGTAGTCTTCAGAACCTACAGAGAATGGGGATTTAAAAAAAATTATCTCGATCAATTTTTTTTTCTATGTAAAGTGTATGGAGTAGAATGCCTTCAAAAATCTATATTCTTATACCAATTTTCTATTATTCGCTGTATAAGAGATTGAAATTTACCCCCACCACAGCGAATCGTTTTGTTTCGAGAAAAAATACTCGTTGAGTCCCGAGTCCCTAGTAGTCCAGTCAAATGTATCGAAAGTGAGAAATTTTTTCCGTAGAATTTGCATTTTTGACTGAAGCTAGATGTTTGGATACTAAAAGTAACCCCAATGAAATTTTGTTCCTCAACCCGCCCTTACCCCCCGAAATAGGGGTTGAAAACTTAAAAATCGCTATATCTCGAAAACTAATAGCCTGATCGAAGAATATTTCAAATGAAAATTGTTCAGGATAATAAAATACATATAAAGTTCTGTGACGTCGAATTCCCTATCTTTGATAATAAGGGCAGAAATACGATTTGAAGATTTCGGTTTGACGCGTAAATGATAAAACTTTAGAAAATCGTGAAAAATATTTAATCATATATTTTTCAATTTTTTTCAATTCATATCGAATCAGGGAGTTCCTCTAGATTTTTTGATATTTTTTTTCCCGTTACTTTTGATTTATTACTGTTTATTTGTCGTCTTGAAGTTACACAATTTACTGTTTGAGCGCCGCTGAAGAGAGAGAAACATTCGTACGGCTCGCACACCGGGCTCGCAGGCAGCCACACTTCCCCTGCTTTGCTGCGCGTGTATATATATACATACACTACCGTCCATAAGTATGGGGACACTCACCCCAGATCCGAGCCACACAAGAAGTTGTATCGCTCTTTGAAAAATGAAGATATCTCAATTTCCCAAGCGGCGTTCTAAAAAGGACATATTTAGCTTCATTTACCTTTTTTTGGAAAAATTGTTGCGATTTTTTTTAGCCCGGTACGCACTTTGAAAGATGGTCATTTTTTGGCTTTTTTTGGAGGGTGGAAATTTTCCCGCATATCTCGTAAAAAAAATTTTTTAACTTTTTTTCCGTGAAAAACTTAAAGCGAGGAGTACAACCTTCAATCTCATTTTTTGGAAAATTTTTTACGATTTTTTTTCGCAAAGATATTCAACTTTTGGCAAAAAACCACTATATTTATAAGGGGTAGTCTCACTCTGAAACTACTGGGTTTTCGTAAAATGACTAAGAGGGTAAAAAGTTGCATACAATCATTTTGGATGTATCACATTTTTTTCAGAATTAAAAAAACAAATTCGAAAAAAAAAATTTTTTTCAAAAATTAAAAAATTTTTTTTTTCAAAATTCTTTCTTAAATTAACGAAATATTTTTTTCATCGTGAAAAATCGGGTCTCTTACCTCATCTACACGGCTTTTTCATCGTCGTTTTGTTTACATTTGTTTCGAACGTCGAGCGGGTGCCACGTCTCGTCAAAGCTGTAATCGCAGCAAAAGGTGGCTTTTTTCGATGAAAAAGCCGTGTAGATGAGGTAAGAGACCCGATTTTTCACGATAAAAAAAATATTCCGTTGATTTAAGAAGAAATTTTGAAAATTTTTTTTTTTATTTTTGAAATTTTTTTTTTTTCAAATTTGTTTTTTTAATTCTGAAAAAAATGTGATACATCCGGAATGATTGTACGCAACTTTTTACCCTCTTAGTAATTTTACGAAAACCCAGTAGTTTCAGAGTGAGACTACCCCTTATAAATATGGTCGTTTTTTTCAAAAAGTTGAATATCTTTGCGAAAAAAAATCGTAGAAAACTTTCCAAAAAATGAGATTGAAGGTTGTACTCCGCGCTTTAAGTTTTTCACGGAAAAAAAGTTGAAAAATTTTTTTTACGAGATGTGCGGGAAAATTTCCACCCTCCAAAAAAAGCCAAAAAATGACCATCTTTCAAAGTGCGTACCGGGCTCAAAAAAAATCGCAAAAATTTTTCCAAAAAAGGTAAATGAAGCTAAATATGTCCTTTTTAGAACGCCGCTTGGGAAATTGAGATATCTTCATTTTTCAAAGAGCGATACAACTTCTTGTGTGGCTCGGATCTGGGGCGAGTGTCCCCATACTTATGGACGGTAGTGTATATATATAAACCGAAGCGTCGACTCAACCGTCTTTGGGAGAGGAGGAGAGACAGTGCTATATAAAGTACTGTGCAGAAAGAGACAGGCTACATATATATAAAACAGCGTACGATATTATACTGCGGCGCGTAACTTTTTAAATGATGAAAATTGCAAAGGGAAAAATTTCAGAAAAAATCACACGTACTCAAAGTTGGAAAATGTTAATTTATTCTTATTGTTAATAAAAATTTAACAACAATGGTTGCGTTGAGAGGAAAAAAAAATTCTGAGACACTCTTCAAACACAATCGTTAAATTTGCAAGCAAAAAAATTTCCAAAAAAAGAATTTTTTATTGCTAAAAACGGTTCGAAACATAATGGCGTTTGTGTACTTGCAACTAACGGCGCTGCGGTTGCACATACGGTGACATGTCAAGAGATTGAATTTTTAGCGCATCAAAAAACAAAGAGGCTCCAAAAAATTCCATGTTCTCCGATAGTTAGGGCAAAAGTTACGCCTGTTTTAAGAAAAAATGTAAATCGTGGAAAAAACGAGCAACAAATGGCCGTCAAAAATTGAAATTGCCTGAAAAAAATTTTTTGTAACATGAAATATCTTCTTTCAACTGTTTTATTGCATGAAAAAAAATCGACAGATTTTTTCATACAAATTATCATGGGCAAACTGAATTTAGCAACTAAAGTGGGTTTTTGGACTTTTCGTGCATATCGAGCACTTTCAAGCTTTTTTTTTGGGTCACTCTCACTGCTAAACGATAATAGATATTGTCGCTTACTTTTTTATAGGAAATTTTACGTTCTACAAGATTGGTCCTATACATTTTTGTCTTCACTGTCACCGTTTTGGCAGCGTGAGCCATTAAAGTGTCAAAAACGAGGGGAAATGCGGTTTTTTAACGGTTATTATTTTTTTTTTTGCAAAAACGACCGGTGCTGCAATCCCAACAACTCAGGTCTTTAATATGTGCACCGTCCCGAACGTTTTCTGAATTTTTTCATCCAGTATAGTTAATTAGTGGAATGTAAGGCCCTTTTTGGTCTTATTTGACTGGCCTATAAGTTCCGCTTCCTTCACTTCTTCAACACGGAAAGGATAGGGCTTGCGGAGTCCATTGTGTGCGAGCCCCGTATGCGAGCCGCACGGCCATATGAATGCCTCTCTCTCTTCAGTGACGCTCAACCAGTAAATTATGTAACTTCAAGACGATAAATCAACAGTAATAAAGCGAAAATAACGCAAAAAAATTTCCAGAAATCTAGAGGAACTCCCTGATTCCATATAAATCGAAAAAAATTTCCAAATACATGATTATATATTTTTCACGATTTTCTAAAGTTTTATCGTTTGCGCGTCAAACTGCAATTTTCAAATCGTTTTTCTGTGCTCATTATCAAAGATAGGGAATTTGACGTCGGAAAACTTTATATGTATTTTATTATTCTGAACAATTTTTATTTAAAACATTTTTTGATCAGGCCATTAGCTTTCGAGATATAGCGATTTTTAAGTTTTCAACCCCTAATTCGGGGGGTAAGGGCGAGTTGAGGAACAAAATTTCATTGCGGTTACTTTTAGTATCCAACCATCTACCTTCAGTTAAAAATGCAAATTCTGCGGAAAAAATTTCTCACTTTCGATACTTTTGACTGGATTATTAGTCTTTTCTTTCAAAACTCACCTAACCTGTATAACGTGTTACGCGTATATCGGTTAATTGTATCTAATCACACGTGAACCACGTAAATAAATTTAAAAAAATAAACATATGTATTATTTCGAATTACTTTCACAATATAGCTTCTTTTTCATAATAATAAATGTTTATTTCGATAAAAACGGTTCAAAAGTTCCGCTAAATGGCGCAATCTGTGATGCTGCCACCACGCGGCTGAGTTTGGCAGTGCGGATCCCTATTCGTTGCCTCCCCCCTCAGCCCCAATCCAGGCCAGAGTTCGACTTCCTGTTCCGTTTCGTTTTTAGTTTCCACGTATATGTACGAGAAACATGGTATTATTCATTTTCATTGCGTATTGAAAATTACTATCTCGAAAAAATGATTCAATTATTCATAAAGCAATTACACTTATGTTGCTATGGTTTTGCGTAACCGATTAACATAGAATAATATTTGCAATGGTACAAATACGGAAACTGCGCGCGCGCCGAAAAAATATCGATACCGTCTATTTATTTATTTTTTTTTTTTGTAATTATAATGTATAAAATCTTCGGACGATTCAACGTTAAATATAACGTT
Organism: Rhorus exstirpatorius; assembly: GCA_963564615.1. Classification (NCBI taxonomy): domain Eukaryota; kingdom Metazoa; phylum Arthropoda; class Insecta; order Hymenoptera; family Ichneumonidae; genus Rhorus; species Rhorus exstirpatorius. Next base: position 25,569,083 of record OY751313.1, read on the forward strand.
GAAAAAATAAACTTGAATACGGCGGAAGTTGAATACGGAAACTGCGCGCGCGCAGTGTCTGTATTCAACTTCCGTCGTGTCGGCGGATCTTGCTACTACGCCATATTACGCCATACTTGTCGACCGCGTGGGGAAACGTGCATTCGTAGATGAAAATTCTGTGGTGGTTCCGCGGTTCTTCAGTATTTACGCGCCGAAACGAAATATAACGGTAAGTAAGCCTACGTTTTTTAGGTATATTTAATTTCTACGTTGTGACATTTTCGATGGATTTCCATAAAAAAATACAATCTCCACCTACATTACAGTTTGGAAATATCGAGTTCAACTTAACCTCAATTTCGTGCCGATGGCCACGCTATTCAGCCTCATTTTTTTACCATTCCTCTTGTTCAATTTCACCGACAGTTCTAAGCTTTCAGTACGCATGCATTCCCTCACACATATTCACATGACTGTATGGTTTGTCCTGTATAGCTACCTAACGCTTCCATTATTGCTGCTTAATACAAATAATAAGTTAAATATTCTTTTGTCTTGCAATATATGTGACAATCTGCAATATATGTGTAATCTGAAGTATAGTATTAAATAAATAAATTTTTTATTTTTTAATAAAAAAAATTTTATTGAAAAAAACTTGATTGAAAATTTTTTTTATTAAATTAATAAAGTATTGAATTAATAAATAAATATTAAATTTAAAAAAACAAAAAAATAGTATAGTAATCTAAAGTATGTGAAAATAGTATGACCGGCAACCCACAGTCGATTGCCGGTCGCTGCGGAAACCAGTCGATTGCGGATGGAAACTCGCTTCCGCTCCGCTGTTGTAAGAAATAGTATGGTAAGAGGACCATGGCAAGTGAAATTCTAGCCCTATGATATCAGGTTAACATACTATTTTCTACAACAGCGAAGCGGAGGCGAATTTTCATCCGCAATCGACTGGTTTCCACAGCGATCGGCAAACGATAGTCGATGGCGGATGAAAACTCGCTTTTGCTCCGCTGTTATCAAAAACACTCTGTTAAAGTAATCTTTAGTATGTGTAATCTAAAGTATAGTATTGAATGAATTTTTTATTTTTTAAAAAAACAAATCTTAAAAAAAATATTTTATTGAAAACAATTTTTATTAAATAAATGAAGTATTAAATGAATAAATAAACATTGGATTTAAAAAAAACACAAAAATAGTATAGTAATCTAAAGTATGTGAAAATAGTATGACCGGCAACCCACAGTCGATTGCCGGTCGCTGCAAGTGACTGGCAATCAAGTGGTTTTCATCAGCGTTCGCGAATGGAAACTTGTTAGTTTCGCTCCGCTGTTATAGAAAAACAGACTATTTTTTATCTCGCATCTCTACCAGCACTCCAGTTTGTAAATAACATTACTTCTGTTTACAGCGCAAGTTAAACAGTTGGATCGTGTATCGGCTGGGTATGTACACTGATTCTACAGAATATATTAATGAACCCTGAATGAATCATGTTTTTCTTCGGCACCCCGGATCATAGTAAATAGCTGACCAATAGTTTTTCAAAAGCTGCTAGTAATTTTCAGGCCATCATTATTAAAATTTTTTTGTAGTCTGTTCATTGTTATTTATTACTCTCACCATTAATAATAGTGAAAAAAATGTTTTATTGCCGGTTTTGTACGTTTACCACAAAAAATCTGAAACAGTACTTGAATCATCGCAAACTTCATTCTAATTTGAACTCAAATATATTTTGCGGATTTGATCAATGCAGAAAATTATTCAAATCAGAGGGGTATCTAAGAATCCATTTGATTCGGTCACACGGTTTTCGGACTAAGCATGCGGAATCAACTTCACGGGCACCGCCAGTCAGTAGACTTGAAAACATAAACGCCAACTATATGTGTAATGTAAAACTGTGCAAGAAGGTCGTCGATACGCAACATACTTTTGTAAAGCATTTAAAATATCATATTAAAGAAGGCACAAATGTTAAATGCCCATACCAGAACTGTAAAAAATTGTATCATAAAGTGAGTTCTTTCACCTCACATTTATCTAAAAGTCACAAAAACGTACCGATAATGGATTCAAGTGTGGAAATAACTGCAGGTTCATCGACCGATCAAATTTCAGTTGTCGATGACAATATGGAAGTCGTTCCATGTTGTGACGAACAACAAAGTGATGATCCAGTAGAGGAAACTTCAAATATTTTCGCAGATGATCCTAGATATGATTCGTCAGCCGATTCATTTCTATTACAATTGGCACAGTTTTTTCTCAAATTAGAAGGACAACTCATGATTCCTGTGTCGACAATCCAATATATCGTATCGCAGATATGTAGTATAAATGAGCATGGCCAAGAAATTGTAAAAAACAATCTTCTATCGCGCTTCAGTCAGGAAAACATACCCCCTGATCAGACTAGTGTCATATTGCATGAGGTTTTCGATAACAATCCCTTCCAGAAGATTAAAGATAAATTCGGCACATCGTATAAACGTAGGGAGTTTTACATGAAACATTTTCCATACGTGAAACCAATCAAAGTTTGGCTTGGCGATAAAAGTGATGGGAAAAATTTTTTCCACTATGTACCTATACGAAAAACGATAAAGCAGCTGTTCAATAACAAGTCCTTAGAGGATGAGCTGCAGCGTGGTGGTTCTACACAAAGCGAAAATAACACCTTGAGAGACTTTATTGACGGATCAGCTTACAAACAAAATCCTTTTTTTCAAAAAAATCCTAACGGGCTGAAACTGATTTTATATCAGGACAGTTTCGAAGTTGTCAACCCTTTAGGTTCCGCTAAAACCAAATATAAAATACTGGCTGTATATTTGAATATTGGAAATCTCCCAGATCACATCCGTTCGCACACTAATTCAATGCAACTTGTCGCTTTGTGCAGAGAAAAATTATTTGACCATAAAAAAGTTTATGGAAGAATTGTCAAAGATTTAAAAATAATGGAGACAGAAGGTGTTGAATTAGCTTCCGGAAAAGTCGTAGTTGGGACCCTTGTATTCATTGCTGGGGATAATCTGGGTAGTCACTCACTCGGTGGATTTGTCGAAAATTTTAGTACATCGGCTTATTTTTGTAGATATTGTTTAATGAAGAGAAGTGAATTCTATAGCAAAGACGGCGTGTTCAAAACGTATGAAAATCGAAGTGTTGACTCTTATAATCAAATTATTAAATCTATTGAAACCGAGAGAGTGACCCCAGCCTTCGATAATCAAGGAATTAAATTTAACTCTGAATTTAATAAGTTAGAATTTTATCACGTGGCTGCTCCTGGGCTGCCCCCTTGCCTTGGGCACGATGTTTTAGAGGGTATCATTGCATACGATGTGAAATTATTTATCGGCTATTTTGTTAAAATGAAGTGGTTTTCTTATGAATTCCTCAACAATCGAATCAATTCATTTAAATATTCAGAAGTTGACCTCAGAGATAAACCGTGTACAGTATCACAATCAGCAAAAAAAATTACAGGCGGAGCTTGGCAGCTTTGGACGTTTCTCAGATTATTTCCCTTATTGATAGAAGATAAAATTGCCAATGCTGATGATGACGTTTGGAAGTGTGTCGTTTTACTTACAGAAATAATAGAAATAATTTGTGCACCGGAAATACATAAATCTTGCATTCCATATTTACGGCTCGTGATAAGCGAGTACATTGAGTTACGACAAAAATTTGAAAAACCACTCCGTCCGAAACATCATTTCCTCTTGCATTATCCAGAATTAATTCTCCAATTTGGGCCTTTAATGAAAGTCTGGACCCTCCGTTTTGAAAGTAAGCACACTTTCTTTAAAAGAGCGATTAGGTTCGTTAAAAACTTTATTAATGTAACGAAATCGTTGAGTATTAAGCATGAACTTTACCAAAGCTTTATTCGGTCTGGTGGGGATATAAGGTGTGACATAGAAATGATGGGAAACACCACTTTTGCAGTGCAACTCTATAATGAACAAATCCAGGAAGCAGTACGAATTGTGCATTTGCCTGACAATATACAAGAATGCACGAAAATAGTTGTGAAAGGAGTCTGTTATAAAAAGGGTGATGGTCTGTTTGTAAGTCAAGAGGGCTATCAGTATAAAGTTGAAATTGGTAGGGTTATTATATTATTGTGTGACGAAGACAATATATTCATTATTCTTGAAGTATTAGAAACAGTTTTTCGGCCCCACTTACGTATCTATGAATTAGGCAAATTCTTGAGATATGAATGTGTACAGCTTTATGCATTGCCTAGCACAGAGAAACTTGATATTTATAACACAGGCAATCGATTATGTGTCAAACCCAACTACGGATTGGTTCGCAAACCATTGTAAATTTATTATTTCTCAAATTAATCATGTTGCACTGTATAAATCAATTATTTATATAATTAAATTAATATCTCGACGTCATTAAGCACCCCACATAGTGAGAGGCAAGGGGACTCACTTAAATTAAGCACCCCACATAGTGAGAGGCAAGGGGGCTCACTTAAATTAAGCACCCCACATAGTGAGAGGCAAGGGGACTCACTTAAAGTAAGCACTCCACATAGTGAGAGGCAAGGGGACTCACTTAAATTAAGCACCCCACATAGTGAGAGGCAAGGGGACTCACTTAAAGTAAGCACCCCACATAGTGAGAGGCAAGGGGACTCACTTAAATTAAGCACCCCACATAGTGAGAGGCAAGGGGGCTCACTTAAATTAAGCACCCCACATAGTGAGAGGCAAGGGGACTCACTTAAATTAAGCACCCCACATAGTGAGAGGCAAGGGGACTCACTTAAATTAAGCACCCCACATAGTGAGAGGCAAGGGGACTCACTTCAATTAAGCACCCCACATAGTGAGAGGCAAGGGGACTCACTTAAATTAAGCACCCCACATAGTGAGAGGCAAGGGGACTCACTTAAAGTAAGCACCCCACATAGTGAGAGGCAAGGGGACTCACTTAAATTAAGCACCCCACATAGTGAGAGGCAAGGGGGCTCACTTAAATTAAGCACCCCACATAGTGAGAGGCAAGGGGACTCACTTAAATTAAGCACCCCACATAGTGAGAGGCAAGGGGGCTCACTTAAATTAAGCACCCCACATAGTGAGAGGCAAGGGGACTCACTTTAATTAAGCACCCCAAAGGGAACATCCTATTACGTCCACGTCGTCGTTCCTGGATAGCGCTAAAAATTTGAAGTTACAGTTGTTGATGTTTGCTTGGTATCCTATGCTTCTAATAATTAAACATACAAAAATAAAAGCTTTACATTTTAAAGAAATGAATATCGAGTCCTGTATATTCTTCCAATATCGAAGATCAAAAGATTGAATCTAATCGTGTAACAAAAAAAAACCAGTTTCTGATGTTAGGAGCTATTCTTCAAATTTCACCTCCTCACTACTTTTGTCACCTAATTTCGAATGAGCTCTGCCAGTTTGAAGATATGTGGTCAACGTAGGGATTCTTTCAAAGTTAACGGCATGGGTACCGAAGGCTATTCCACTGTGGCGGAGGACCATTTCCAGGCTCGTCAGTCGCTTAAAACCTAGTTGATCTACCTCGAACTGGTAGAATGACCTTGAATTGACATTAAGATTATATCCAGGTGCATTGGGAGCGCTCTGATTTGCTTTTTCATCATTCTCATAAAATTTCATTAATTTTTGTAGTGCGTACCCAAAAATAATGTATTTTAAGCTGCTGTACTTGTGTAATAATTTTTTTTCAACGTGCTTACTCACATTTCTGTATTGTTATACCATATTCAAATCGACGTCACGTTACGTTATATGACGTAAAGTCAATCGAATTAAAAATAAAAAAATATTGTCACCCCCTCAGAATATTCATTTATCGCTAGATATTGCTATTAGGTAGAGCTCGCCAAAGAGCAAGGGCCTATTTAATGAAATGGTACATCATGGGTCTCATCTTCTGGTTTAAGATCAACACATCTGAGCATGTCCAATTTCTGTTTTTTTTTGTTTTGTTTCGTTTGTTTGTGGCCAGAACTGTTTGCACGATGCCGGTGTTCAAGGTAGTCCCGCATGACCGAGCAAAGAAAGTAGCCATCATAGCGTCGACAGTTCAAGAGCTAATCGACAAGGCAATTACTAAATTAGGCCTTGCCAAAGGAATGTATCAGGTCATTAACATTTTCCTTACATTTTCTACTGATCCTTTCAATTTCCCAACAGTTGATGAATATTTTTTTCCCAACCAACACATCTTTACTAATATTCTCGTAATTTTTGTGCATACTTGTTATAAGATTAGTTCTCAGTCATGGTATCAGCATGGTATTTTGAACACAGGTGGCTTTAGAAGAAGACGGCACAGAAATCGATGAAGATGATGTTCTTTTGGATATGATAAAAACTGCCACTTCAACTTTAACGTTAATGTTGATACCAGAGGGGGAACATTGGCAAGATCCATTGGCTGGAAAAAAAGCTGATCTGCAATCATCGACCTTAATTAGTAAATTTTATTGCGTTTACTGGTCTTTTTGGGCTTTCATCTCATTTAAATATACTTATACTTTTTTTGTTTGATCATATATTTCAGCTGCCCAAGCAGAATCATCTTCAACTCAACTCTCAACTAATCTCCCAGTCACCAGTCGGCTATCTATACATGAACCCGATATCGCTTCTGGAGTAAATTTGTGGTTTCGATTTCCGCAACGTCTCGTCCATAGTTGCGAGAACCAACAGCGTGTTAGAGATGACGACCGACGGGCCATGGTAGCCGCTATTGCTGATTACATGTTGCAAGACTTAAAAGATTCGTCGAGAAGAACTGCCGAAAGAATAGCTCAAGGAATAACCGAGAAGTATCCTAAAAGTTTCAGCGATACGATTGGTGGTGAAATCATAGGGCGTGGGATTGAATCTCTACGTTCGCAGATTTATACTGCAGTGCACTACCGAAAAGAAAATCGTACAGCTAGCAAGAGAGCTGCTGAATCTGGCTCAGACGAAAGCGATGGTGAAAGTTCATCCGTGGCGTCATCCGTTTCTCGTAAACAGGATGAGTACGGATGCGTTGACTATCAGCCTCTTCTACCTTCAGATGAGACTAAAGCGTCTCAAGAAGAAAAGCGCTTGGTTCTTATCCAGTATTATACCTCGCATGACTCAAATACTGAAAAAATCGAAACATTGTTGAACGATACCTACGCAACTCAGAGAGCAGAAGTTAACAAAAAATCTCGTAATTTGGTAAAATTCTTCATTGATTGGCCTTCTTTCAAGGAGGTGAAGACTCTGATTGGACATGCTTCCCGTCTACTCGGAAAACCTGTGTTGGATACGTGGAACAAATCTTTGGAACAAAAGACGAAACCAATTTTGAAATACTTGAAATCTCTGGAGCTTGTAAAACAGCACAAGAACAGAAAGCTAAAAGCAACTTCAACTGAGGAACAAGCGAGCTATATTTTGAATATGCTGCGCCTTGCGAAAGATCATGCTTGCCTCACGACACGATCTGAAGCTCCCTATTATGAAGTCCTTTTTCTCTTGATTATCGACTATATGAAAGAAGAACAAGATCTTTTGTTCATGGTTGTTGATGTGAGATATTGTTTTATTTTATTAACACTTTTAGTTCAGGGAAATTGTCACATTAGTAGTATATGGACCACTCTGGCGCCCCCCACTCCTATCCCCACTCCTATCCCCTCCACTTTCCCCCCGCGTCGGAGCCTCTTTCCGAGCGTGGTGGGGGTTGTGGTGGGGAGAGGTGGTGGGGGGAAAGAGTTCTGAGGGTTCGCCAGAGTGGCCCGATTATTATCATTATTCAAATAATAATAATCCATACTTTTTTTCTCTTTATTTAATTTTATATACATTTTCACTTAATTATACGTAATGCTTTTATACAATGAGAAAAGGATTTATCTTTTACGGGCTATAACAGTTTTAACGATGTGATCCAAATGATGCGTCAGTAGATTGTCAATTATCGTTGTTTTTGTACAAGTAGGTAATTCGTCATATGAATTATTCGGTGATGTTCGTTTTTGGGTAGCTCTCTCTCGTATTTTCGCACGCTTCGTGCGAATATTACGGCGTATGCAGCTCGTTGTAAAAATGGATGTTTCTGATGTTATTGCATCTACAAGAGAGTCTCTGCAATTTGTTACCTCGTTGCAAACACGACGAAGCCATGAGATATTTCTGTTTATACTGGCTTGTAATAATGACAGTATAATGAAGTGCTCTTTTGTAAAACAGAATATCGGTAACGAGCGATGTGCAGGGTCTTCTTCATCCTCTATGTTGAAATGATTTTGAAAATCGTGCCAAGAACGGCCGTCCATAGTTAAACAACCATGGATATAACATTTGAAGCTAATCACAGGCCGTAACGTACCGTTCCGACAAATATCAAGGCCCACCCACACAGATTTCGTCCCCAAATTATTTAGCTTATAGGCGAACGGTAGCAGTAGCGCACGTAGATTCTTAGCACGTTTCGCATACATCGCAGGACTTAATGATTTGTTGACGGTTTGAATTCCAGATTATTGAATTTTGTTCCACGATATTCCATGGCCAAATTATTTTCACGGGCTGCGGCTATCATCTGCTGAAATAGCTGATCGTCTTTTTCGAACAGTTGGACGAATCTGGCTGGTAGAAAGCATGCAAATGTGTTTTCCACGTCGATGACGATACGCGTGCCCCATTTAGTTTGAACGGTTCTTATGTCGCCGATGCTGTAGTCTTTTTTGAGCTCTAGTTCCGATAACTTTTTCACAGGTAGAAACGCGGCCGTTTGTCCCACTTTGTTGATTCGTGCGAAATCCATCGTAAATATCGAGTTCGTCAAATTTTCGTGTTAAAGAGAGAAATTGCGATCTCGCTTGTATTACTGCTTTGATACTCGCAATGTCGTGTGAAAGTGCTTCTATTCGCCGCTTTAATTCGCGTCGTTTTCTCAGCATACACCTCAAATGACAGCAAATGAAAGTCTTTAAGAGTTTTGAAGTTTACTTCGATATCTGACCACGGTTTGATCGCGAATGATGGTCGTTCTCCAGGGTCTAACTTATACTCTGCAGTCGCCCCTCCACTAGACCTCCCCCCACTATAAAGATTACTCATTTTATTAGAAATACCAAAGACAAAAAGAAATCTGATCGTCTACATATGATACCCTATAATGATGACTCATTTCCTTCGACATAACAAAGGCAAAAAGAATTTTTTTCCTACCGATTCGAAGAATCGACGGTTTGATGCACATTCCGCTTGAAATATGATAGTCGCTAAAAGTGACTTTTGTACCCAAAGAATGCTGACTCCAAGGCGCGTGATCGCAGTTCAAGGATAGGTAGAAAAAATAAAACGTGAAAAATTTCAATGTCGATTTTATTTCTTATATTAAAATTAGATTCATTATTGCCGTACACGGGGACAACAGTTCTGTATACAGTGTAAGTTTTTATGATTAAAATTATTTGTACCACAGCCACCACCAACCGCAGAGTCCATATTGAAAACTTTGCCCCGAGGCTTAGACTTTTCGCGTTTTTTTATATACGCATTATAATAATCGTTCACTGTTTTATCGTTTCGGGATAAATCATCTGAAAATACGCTTCGAAACTTATTAATACCAAAGCCAGTAGACATATAATGAAGAAACATAATGCAATACTGTCCGCAACACTGCGAATCTGGACCCTGAAGCTGAGTAGCGTTGCATCGGAAAAGCTTGCAGTTTCTTCGGAGTCGGATGAGATGCTGCGGGACGATTGGAGGGATCCCGTAGCTGTCAAAGTATCGTCCTTCTCCAGTTCGATCGACGTACATGGCGACCCAGTGGGATCCGGGTAATTTGTGGCCATCGGTATTAACGACAAAAGCTGTCGGCCACGTCCACACCTTCGGGATACGATCGGCTGGGTATACGCCTATCGTGTGGTCTGGTATGTTCCGCAAGGCCTGCAGAATTTCTAGACTGTTCATAGCAGCCTGAAGCAGAAGGTTTCTTTTTCTTTTCCTCGCGAGGCCCGTCTAAGCTCCAGCTCGTGGTCGTTCTATATTCCCATAAGGAGTCGATGCGATCTTTATGACAGAGCCAATCTTTTATTTGTTTCGCATTATTCAGCGCACATTTGTACGTGAGATTGTTATGTAGCGATCCGTGGTATATGCAACGAGTGTCGTCCCGATGAAGATAGCGGAATGAGGGAGCCTCCTCCTCCTCCTCTAAATTTATAATGAAGCAACCTGTAAGCTGCGCCAGGTACTCTGATTTTATTGAACCCCTTGTGAATATTCGATCAGACTGTTCCGCAATATTTTTCAAAATTGATTCCATATGTTGCGACGTTGTATCGCCCTCACGCCATTGTAAACCATGATGATTTCTAGTCAACCAGGAATTCTGACGCTTCAGCGCCGGTGATAAATCCTCATTATCGTGAGGTGAAGACACAAGCCAATGAGCGGTGTACGGTCCGTGTAGGCAAATGATCGCAACTTCTTTCGGCACAAAACGATTGTTTTTATCTCGCAAACCCTGTATATCGATTGCGACATTCATGATGCTTTCTCGTTGCTCTCTCTGATAATACTGTTCAGCTCTTTGCGTCACGGAGACCTAGCTCGGCGGATACAAATTCTGCTGACTATCCAGAAAAGTCAACGATTACTTGTCTGGACGAGTCAATCTCCAGCACATTATCATACTCGGCGTACACAATACAATTTACCGTTGATGCGAGAGCCTTTTCGAATCGTACTTCTATTCTAACACTACCGTGTTTTACCAAATTCCAATGAGTACTGCTGTTTGCTGATAAATCGGGCGTAAGATCAAACGCGAAAAGGCAATACCCTTCGGGGTAGGCCTCCCGTGAAATACAATTACCTTCATTGAGAAAGTGAATACCCGTTCCGGAGAACAGAGTATGATACGCGTCTACGTAAAGCTTCGATTTTGTAAAGTCGGGCTGCAGAGCCTTTGACGGTATTTGCATACCATCCACATACAACGATAGATAATTGATTTGATAATTTTTAAAATTAAACGGGTTTTTATCGAGGCAGCCGTTGAACGCTTTATTATCGACGAAGCCGATGATGATACGTTTTGGTAGCTGGCCGAGGATTACATTATCGAGAGTTTCGCCATGTACTCCGCTATGCATGGATATAGCCTTTACCTCCACGCGTGTCAGGGGATATTTTGCCGTAGCTTTACACAGAGTTCTTGCATGTGCTAAAAGTATACCAGGTGCTATCTTGGCGCGACGTACGAGAAGCGACGCTTCGACAATATGTATTTTATAGTCTGCCGTCCCGCCCATAAGGCAAAATGAATTATTCGTGCGTACGAGTCGCAGACGCATTTCAACACCGTTCAATAAGAATCTCTCTTGATTAAAGACATCGCAGTGAAGATGACCGAGGAGATCAATAGTTTTTCCACTGCTAAGAAGGTCTCTGCGGCTAACAAGCCCACCGTTGGCTGTATCCGTATCCTCCATTTTTCCCGGTGTATCGGCGAACCAGAGCACACTCGTAAGATGAGAGTTTTTTGCGCCGTCTCCATAATTTAGCAGTGTTTCAATGTATGCTCTGTATGCATACGCGTTATTCGGGGGCGATACAAGTTTCTGATTGAAAAACACATCTACTTGATTGAACATTGAATGCATCAGATTATTGACGGGGCCTATTTTAATCGTTGAATCAGGCTTCTCAGCCAAACACTGTATTTGAACGCGCATGCTTAGCATGGTGTGAGCAAGATCAATGTATTCATCACCCTGACCAGGTACCACAAACTCAATTGGTGAATCATCCGTTAAAGATGAGATCGGTTTGTAGTACACCCATTGTGTTCCCTCGATGGTGGTTTGTGTAGGAGGCAGTGTAAATAGCTCGAGCTCTGACTTTAAACACTCGCAAGAGTGTGTGTGTAAGAAAGCCATATTTACCCTCTCTCTCTATGCGAAAATATCAGCCACCGTTCGTAGAGCCTTCCTCTTCTTGGTTGTCCTTCTCTTATTTATCCTCCTCTTTGCCGTTGCCCGCTTTCTCGGTTTTCTCGACGAAGACGTAGCTTTCTTTCTTTTTTTCACACTATGGATACGTCGCACACCGCGGCCTGAAATGGAATGCCGAGATCGATTAATTTTTGCCATTTTATAGCCAGAACCCTTCATGAGCGTATCAATTTTTTCCTCCGCCTTTCGCTTCAGATTTTCGCCAGACTCGCGTAGGCGCGTTTTGAACGCTTCTCTTGGTCGTACACCATTGTCCATTATATCGGTGGCAACATTAACACCGGCACGCAGAGCCTCCTTGCCGACAGCCCGTGCTCCATTCTTCAAAAGAGGTATAATACGGCGGAAAAGACCCCCGAGAAAGCTGCCAATCCCGTGGCCCCTTTGATTCGGTGAGCCTATGTACACGTTACTGATACCCCCATATCCGGTCCGAGCACCACCCGTCTGCATATCAAAGTATTCATCGTAATAAGTCATTGCGATGACTTCTCTAATCCATACGCTTGAACTGTAATGTCACCGTCAGCGTCCCGTACTCAAATGGTATCGGCTGCCCAAACTCATCCCTTATATCGATATCGATCGATTGAAAGTTTGTATGAAGCAGAGGTACGTAGCGTGGTGGCGAAAAACCTCTAATCTTCACAGAGCCGTAATTGTTGCTATCCGCTGTATAAGATGGTACAACACGTAACAGAGGTGCATGCACATCACCGGTAATGTAGGGCTCACAAATATCCGTATAAACGAATAACATATCGGGGATAGCATTAGTTAGGCTGGCAGGTCGTGCGCCTCTATAACCAGCATCTCTGAATGCAGGCGGGAGCGCCACACTGCTGGGTGTGGTAAATCCTAAAATCTTGTTGAGCCTTGGTGAGAAATGGAAAGCATGAATTAAATTTTCGCAAGAATCGCAGATACGGGTCACTTGGACGTAGCCATTGCGAGCGCGCTGAAATAGTAAATGACCAGCAACGCCCTGTAGTTCATTTATTACTTCGAGCAATGAGTCTATACTCTTATATACACCGGGTGGAACATACACACAGCTCTTTTCAATGTCAATAGCAGAATCGTGAATACCCGATTGTACTTTATACGGTGCGGTCTTGATGAAGTTCTGCTCGTCTTCCTGAGGTATATGCAGAATCGTCATGGGTATATGTATTTCTGTAAGTCCAACGGCCCAATTGCCTTGCAAAGATACGCGCTGTGGCAATCGTGTGGTATAACGCGTTGTCGTATTTTCCGGGTAATATTTCATACTGCTGTTGCTCGGTAAAACGATATAAAATTCGTCTCTCATCGTGATTTTTTATTTTTTTCGGTAATAGTACGAACTCTCGATAACTCGGCCTCGTAAAAAATGCCGTCAATATCTTCGCCGTGAAGATCGCGTAAAAAGTACACCGTCGGCCAACTAGTTGTCGATATGCGATGAATTTTGAACAGTTCGCTGCTCCAGCCGCTCTCGTAACCTTTTGCAAAGGCCGCTTTTGCACTACTGATTCGTACAACATCACCGATCCCGTATTTAGGGATGTGTTCTCGCTCCGAATCCTTGTAACGCTGCATCAAATTAGCACGAGCTTGAGCTGCAGTGGCAAGAGTCACCGTTACCGGGGCCATTTTTATGCTGCTATGCCGGGCATTATTATATGCAGACACTATATTTTGCAACACATTGATGTATCGCTTCGCGCGAGTATACGTAAAGTATCGCCACATTCTTTCTTTCAATGTTCGATTAAATCTTTCCACAATTGAGGCTTTTATATCAGGATTTCGTGCAGTTCGAAACTGAATATCTTTCTTCTTTAGGAGCTCTTGAAATGCAGCACCCATGAATTCTTTGCCTCGATCCGATTGCAGGCATACGGGTGATCGGCTATTAGTGGCTTTTTGCGTGAGTATCCGCGTAAAAGCCTTAGCCACAGACGCAGCAGTCTTGTCGCGTAAAGGCTCGACCCATGCATATTTACTAAGCACATCTATGACTACGAGGAGATAGGTATGACCATCGTTGTAATCTTTGATCGAGCGAAGATCTACGAGATCAGCCTCCCAGACATCGTCAATGTTTCGCACGCTGTAATGGCGTCGTGGAAATCGATGTTTTACAGGGCGATGTTTCGTGTAAGCATCCTGTGTCTCCAACCACTGCACGGTCTTTTCGCTAGAAATTTTTTTTCGCGTTGCGCGTAATAATTTTGCAGCGCCCGAGAACGATGCTTCGTGGGAGGGATTATAGTACAGCTTTTCCAATGTTTTCATGGTTTAGAGTTTTAGGTTAGCCCAAATTACACGATTCTTCTTCTTTTTACACTGGCCAGCGCCTGTTTGCTCCCTCTCAGAGGTACTGAAGAGCTCATAAATACTGGGATCGGTGGATTCGTCGCTACTGTGATTGGCTCCCGCGTCGCTCAACGACAAGTCGTGGGAGTGCACAGGTATTTTTCTTTTTTTCCGAAAAGGCGTCGAGGTGGGCACATCGGACCTCCACAGATCCTGGTTCCCAACAAACTCGCGTGGAATTTTTGCCTCTTTTAAAAATCCTGCAAATGCATGACGACCCACCGGCGTTGAGATTTTCCTCGCGCGCATAGCATCGTTTATAAGATCGACAATATTGGAGTCCTTGATTTCTTTGCCTGCGATGGAGACGGTGCCTGTAGGATCCCAGCAAAACTCTGTTACTGGTACAAGGCGTAAACGACGGAGCAATAGTTTTGCTTTGTTGCGATATTTTGTCGGGACACTCTCAACGATCATAGAGTCGTTTATGCGTGGAATTTCAGCGCCTTTTCCACTATTCCCCTCCTCCTCTATAGGTGTCGTGATGTAATCATCATTTTTTGCGAGTGCACGATGCTGCTGCGCTCGCTCATTATCGACAAAATGGAGATAACGCTGCAACACCGCGAAATACGCCGACCACTTTTCCCTCTCATCCTTGTACAAATTAGAATTCAGAATATCGTTCATCTCAGTGTCCAATCTACTCAGTGTCGTACCAAGGGTTTGCACTGTTTGCTGCTGTTGCCGTTGAACAGATTCCGTTTGTCGATTATTCTGCACGCCTATATGCTGAAGATTCTCTTCAGGCACGAGCACCATTTTTCTCGCATGCTCCATTATCCACTGCCGCCTATCAAACGTGACAAGAGTGTACCCAGTACGGGGGCGAGCAGCAGCGGTAGGAACCCACCGTTTTGAACCACAAAACGTTTCTTGCTCTTCCAACTACCGCTTTTCGCAGCTAGTCGTCGAAGAATAGATGCGTGGCGACGCAACTTTTTTCTTTGTTCAGGCTTCAAAGGCACGTTACCACGTAGAATGTTTAACGCACACTCACAAATACAACGAATTATTCGTGGATCGGCTTTACGCAAAACGGCGTCTCGTTGCTCCTTGTTGAGATGCTGGAGTGCGTGCAATATTGCAACGTGCTTCTTGCAGAGAGAGGACCTGTTACCCGCCATCACAGCCGCAAGACTGGTACTTCTCCGGCTGTGTCGGTGCTTTTTAACTTTTTTCGCGGCACGTAAACGAAATGCTGTGGATCATCGGGGAAAATACACGTTCGAAATCTACAGTTATCGGGAGTCGATTGTTTCAAGTCCAAGAGCAGATAACCGTGTGGTTTGCTCGTTGCGTCGTAATAAACTTCCTGCAGAAATCGGGGGTTTTCGGGGTAAACCTGACGCGCCAAGTGCTGTATTTGAGCGCGATCTCGCGGATTTTTGAAAACTACTATATAATTAGCGTTCAGCGATATATCCCGTTGCCCGTGGCCCTGATGAAATAAATTTTGCGTTATAAAAAACACGCTCAAATTCTTATGATGACTACCCTTGGTGAAGAGGTCGACGACGCTATTGTTCGATGCCTCGCGCATCAAATCGTCAATAATTATAAGTTTTGCACGCGGATCGTTTGCATAATCCGAGGCTTGTGGTAAACCTTCGCGAAACTCTATCGAAGAACCGTACTCCATATACGCTTGTTGCCACTCGGAATAATAGAAAATAATTCGTTGAAACGGTTCACTATTCAAATGCGAAATGAATTTCAAAAACTTTTTCACAAAGTATGTTTTACCGCAGCCCGTGGGCCCGCAAACCATCGCCGTCCAAGGATGTTTCCACCGCACATCCATTTTTGCGAATGAGCACAATCTTCGTATTAGCTGAAACATATATAGGGTTCGAAAAGACGAATATACATAAGAGCATAAAGTTTTATTTATATACATTATTTACAAAGTAGTGCGAGGTCTATATCTATATACATTATTCTTTATAACCGTAAGGAAGAGTGCCATATTCGCCATCTCGTCTCCGTTTGACGCTCGATGGTTTGCATGATTTTGTTTCAGGACGTGTGACGACCTGATGAAATGCCGTGCGTCGTATAGCGTCATACTTTAGCACAACAGGCTCGTCTCTCTCACCGGTTATAAAGGAGCGCACTGAGTTATAATTAATTAATCCCTTGTTCGCAAAATTAAGCGTTATCCCTTTTACTTTACATACTTCTTTTTCCTCTCCATTGGGAGTGCATACGATAAAAGAATAAAATTTTGGTCCGCCTGAAATGAAACTTCTAATATAACTACCTTCCCCATAAGAGCTCAGCTCGTCTGTGAGATCCCCTAAGAGCTGTCCCGTTGGAGGCTCGTACTCTTCTTTTTCTTCGCGCGATACGTAAATTACGGAATCGGTATCGCAGTACAGAGCACGACGACCCAGACGCTCTAAGTAACTATAAAGTTTTAGGCGGGCCTGGGCTGTGGTGTATGCTGCTACTACGGCGTTCGCTATGCCGGATGGTATAACAGCGTCACTGATTTTCGTGTAGCTTACATACAATATTTCGTTATTTACGGGTAAAATACCCGTGATCTCGTGCTCAGGGCTAGTCAATAGTTCCATAAGTTTTTTACGCGTCGAAACTATTTCTGTCTGCGGTAGATTTTCCCGCTGCCCAAACTTCCCCCAAAATGAATTAAGGCACAACTTTGCGACAGATCGCAACCCCGGATTTTTAGCTATGGAGTCGCGATTTAGCTTGATTCCTTCCGATCGTTCGAAATCGGCTATATAGAGGTCTTGCGCGGCGTTATCTTTGGAGCAACTTTCGGGCCACCCACTGGCTTCTTGTTTGATTTTTAAAAACGTGTTAATGTATTCGACAAAATGCCCCCCTGTCTGTGTATCGCGATTGAATTGCGTGGTTTCATATTGCCAGATTTCAGTCACGTCTATCACTCTGTACCCGCACGACACGGCTTTTCGCAACTCGTCGACAACCCATGTACCCTTGAACACACGCTCTACAGGGTCTTCATGTGTGCATTCGTCCTGATTCATATTCTCACAGCAGCTGCGACATAGAGCAAATAATAACCGGTTATGCATACGCACTGGTAATACGGGGTGGTATAGATTACGAGGCGGCAATACGGTGCATTTTACGAGACCCTCAACGAGAGTTAGATCGGTGTTATCAGGACCTGTCAATTCCATGCACTCGTTACCCACGTATACTTTCGGATGGCCCACCGGGTATTTGCCGAATTTACAGATATAGGGGTACAGCGAGCAAACGTCTACGTAGCGTATTTTTTCCGTAGCGTCAACGTCGTAGAGCGTAACCATATTTTCTGTTCGTCCTCCGAAAAAAGCATCACGAGGATTGAGAGGCTCTGCTGTAACTAAAGGGTTATCTTGCAGGAAAATCCTCATCTCGGCTGTCGAATTTAACAAGCGATCGTAATCACACTCCCAAATTTCCGTGAGCAAATACCCTCCCGTTCGAATCCTCTCAGTTACAGCAGTAGTTCTCTCGAAACGCTCGTGCATGGATATTCCATCGCTTTGTCGGTTGTCTCTGTTTGTGGGATAGCAACGTGGGCAACCGTGCCAGTAGCAACCGTGAAACTGCAATACATGCGCCCCGTTAGGAGTCTCGTAGTACCCGTCTACCAAGAGATTTTGAGGTATTCTGAATTCGCGTGTTCGGCCCGCATGAATAATACGAACACCCAGTGAGTGCTCTATCCATGATAGCCATGAAACCGCTTTTTTCGATTGATTTTGCGCCCATCTGTATCCCCCCGTGGGTATAATGCCTATTGAATTATCTTTCAAGAAGTTTTTTCGAAAAACTCTGAAGCAGGCTGATGCTATTGTTGTACTTTCATCAAACGGGCAGACGCGACCGCTGGTAATGAACATATTGCGAAAAGCCATACACGCACGTCGTAAAATCGTGACATCTGTCTTACAATAGCTGATAAGCTCTTCCGAAAAAACGAATACGTGATTTTTGTCTTTTGTTTCGCGATACCAATCGAGAAATTTCCGGCGCTCATCGGCGCGCATCGTGTCCGGAGAATAATGCTCGAGAGGCGGCAATTCGCCTACATAATTTTGATTTTCCGGGCGGTTAAACAAATGTGGAAAAGTGCCTTTAACGATAGCCCCGGTAAGCCCGAAGGCTTTCGGTAAACCACTCAGAGGCATATGGAAGTAATTTAGACTGTCGAGAAATACGAGCTTTCCGACGCGCATCGTAATGATTTTCGTACCGTTCATGATTAGTGTGGGGAGCTGAGTTTTTTTCTCTTCGATGAAATAACGCAGGATGAATTGAGCGTCGAAGCCCCCTGCGTTATGAGCGATACAGATGGTACGCGAAAAACCTTCGAGCGGTTGCAGGGCTAATTCGACAAGCTGGGCTACGGGGCTGTGACTAAATACAAACTCGTGTTCCCCGCAATGCTCGCATGGTTCGGCTATAGAATCGTTAACACAGCAAAACGTGCAAACGCGTTGTACCACGCAAAGATTTGGCTCGTGTACATGAGTAGTTGAATCACCCTTTACAGGTTTGCTTTGCTGTGTTTCAAAATCATAAAAAATGAATAGTATTTTTTTCAAATCTGGAGTACTACGAATTGGTTTCATGAAACACAAATGATTATTCGGTTGATCGGATTTGCACGTTTTGCAGTACCCTACCCCGCATTTGTGCTTCTCTGATTTTTCCAAAGGCCTTATTGCTCGAAAGCAGTTCCGGCATCGTTTCAGAGCTTCACAAACGCTAGGCTTTCTATGCCTCATGGTCACGATCGGCATCTTATGCCTCTGAAAGCAATCCTCTCCGAAAAAATCGCGATTGCACACCTCACATCTGATTATATCGCGCGAGCGTGTATTGCACGCCTGCAGCCCCCAGCAACGAGGACATTTTTTCTTTAAACATCTATGACCGAGTCGACGATAGGCCGTATTACACGAGGAACAAAAATCTCTACTACCGACAGCTGCTCTGAGATTGAGAATAGGCTCGAAATGATGTGAACGCTCGTAATACAATATATATAGGGTGTGCTGAATTGTACCCGCGATGCCCAGAACACTCTGTCTCCCGTCAAACAGAGGCTCCTCCCCGCGACCCAGAGTTAAAAACTCGTAAACGACAATAGCAAAGCCGTCTCGTGCCAAATAATCCTGATAGCGCGCAATCTCGTATACACCACAGCCCTCTACCGGTACGCGGACATCTGCTTCTCTTGTAAGTTCGAGCGCTGCCTGTTTTTGTACAGTCCCCCTAATTCGTCTAATACGTTGCCATTTATCATGAAGGCTACCCGACCGTATTTCTCCTCGTTCTGCGTATGCTCGAGCCGCCACCAGCGAACGCGGTAAACACAGATTGTCGTTGTTTCGGATCGAGAGAATAGATTGTTTTGCGACACCTTCGTGTGTGAGACCTTTCCGACCGCACCCTTCGACCCCCTTGACAGCGCACATTTTTATCGTGCACGAGTCATCGATGTTCAATGATGATGCACTTTGTGCCACGCTGCTTATTAATTTCCAAATATCTTCGAATACATAATCGCGGGCCGGTCGGAAAGATAACCACACGGGCCCGTGCGGCAAGCTATTTGCTGTAAACGAAACGCCTACATAATCGCCTCCCTCGCAGGAGCTCATGATATGCGTTAAGAGATCGCGAAACGCACCGTTGAGCCAGTCCACAACGCTAACTCCAGAGACTGGCTGACGAATTCGCAACGATGTTTCACGCCCCCGTATTTTGAAGCGCTTGAAGTACCTCGTGTAATCGCCGATGATCTCAAAATGCTTTCCTGGCGGGTGTATTTCATGGAGTGGTCCGCTCCTTGCTACAGCACGCTGTCTGCCTGACCCGCTTTGCAACTCTGGAAAAAGAGGCATGTATTAAGTTCTAGAGCTGATTAATATGAAATTATTAAATTTTATCAATATTTGTACCTCTCACGAGTCATAGCACTGCTTAAATAGTTCGATATCACCACTCAAACAAAGATGCTGACGAATACCCTGTTACAAAAGGACCCACTTACTTACATGCTTAATTAATTTTTCATATATAAAAAATTATTTACCAGAGTCGTCATCAGTCACGAGCATTTGAAGCCATTCGCCAGCTCTTTGAAATGCTATTTCCTCGTCTCTCTCGTTCTCGATTGGATATTCCCACAGCTGATTTTCGCGATGATCAAAAACATCATCAGGGTCAGAGGCTGGGATTGTTCGTCGTCCAGAATGGCATAGACCTGACGGGCCTGCTACAGCAGCGTCTGTTACCCTCTCCCTATCTATACCCTCTAGATAAATTTATAATTTAAAATTGACGCCGCACCAATTTTTTTTTTTTATTTTTTATTTTTTTATTTTTTTTGCACCTTAATTTCAACTTACGTTCGAAAATCGACGAATTAGTAAATATTTCCGAAGGATGCTCGATGCTGGAAACAGTACTCATAGGCTGCTCATCATTCAGCTCGGTGCATGACAGCTGCTGACTCGTTATACTTCTCTGCTGGCATGCTAATTCCACAGCACAAGCCCCCTCTATAAGAGCTGCTTCTTCATCCGGCGATGCATCCAAGAGCTGTCGATATACTATATTAGGTGCACAACCATTAAAATAATACTCCTCTTTTAATAGAAGTACTGCTTTCAGCTCATAATTTTTTCCGGTAAACGAACCGTGTTAAAATTTCATATAAATGTTTTTTTCACGATGATAATTTAAGGAGAGAGAGCTCATATCAATTTAATAAGACAGAGAAAGAGGAGATTGGTGAATAAGAATACATTTTTTAAATATATCATATTGAAATTCGTAAAATATTTTTTCTAACGATAACAGGCGCTCTGTACCCCTTTAATGAAAGAGAAAGAGACAGCGAGAGGTAGAGAGCATGGAACCACGCGAAGCATAGCACAAAGAGTAGAGCTAGATAAATAACGATTATCTCTGCTTACGCAAACAGGTGCTCTGCATCGTGCTCATGAAAAAAAGAGCGAGAGAGTGAGAGAATTGCAAAGAATGCGGAACCACGCGAAGCATGGCACAAAGAGTAGAGCTCGATAAATAGGGTTTGGCCATACTATCGAAATAACAGCCGTGAAAATATTTTTTCAATACGCTTTAAGATCCATACCGCTTTAACGAAAGAGAGAGAGAGAAAGAGGAAATTGATCAATAAGAATACTTTTTGAATATTTCGCGTTGAAATTCGTAAAATTTTCTAACGATAACAGAAGCTCTGTATCGCTTTCATGAAAGAGAGCCAGCGAGAGGTAGAGAGAGAGAGAGAGAGAGAGAGAGAGAGCTCGGGACCACGCGAAGCATGGCACAAAGAGAAGAGCTCGATAAATAAGGCTTGCCCGTGCTAGCGTAATAATGGCATCGTGAAAAAAATTTCAATACGTGCTGGCGTAATAATGACATCGTGAAAAATTTTTCAATACTGTTTAAGTATTACAAATATACATAATTATTTTTTATGATAGAACAGAACTTACTTCTGATTTCATCGACAATACCGCGGACACATGGCGCGTTTTCCAATCCTCGACGCTGCAGCTCTTCAAACACACACGCTAGCACTTGCTGACCATTTAGTATGCCTCTATTGTAGGCTGCCGCTATGATTCGCAAGGGCGCCCACCATACAATATATTTTAGGCGTCTTATAAGTCTATCGCCCGATAATCGATTTAATTCGCTGCACCATTGCTCGTTACACCGACGACGAAGCTGAGAACTATGTAATATGGCCAAACGCAAAAGATTTAATATACACTCGCGAAGTGCTCGATCTGCCATGATTGATAACGATACGTGATAATACTCTGCTAGATTGAGACTGATTAAAATTGCATTTTGTTCTTTCCATATAAATACTTAGCGCTAGCGCTAGCCTTCTGAGCGAATTTACTCATGTACTTAAATTGCAGCGCCATCAAAAATCGATGTCCCTTACGGCACAAAAACATGCATGATGAGGTATCAAGATATCAAGATATCAAGATATCAGGATCTCACCACATATGTATATAAGCATTCCAAATGCTCTTATTGTTTCAATGTAACATTATATAGCGAGACTCTGATCAAATTTTTTAGCGCTAGCCTTCTGAGCGAGTTTACTCATTTACTTAAATTGCAGAGCCATCAAAAATCGATGCCCCTTGCGACACAAAAATATGCATGATGAGGTATCAAGATATCAAGATATCAAGATTTCAAGATCTCACCACAAATGTATATAAGCATTCCAAATGCTCTTATTGTTTCAATGTAACATGATATAGTGAGACTCTGATCAAATTTTTTTAAACGGCGACTTCTTCGAAAAGCGCAACGAAGCGGAGATCGCTTAGCTTTGATATGCATTTTAAAACTTAATATCATTTTTCAAAAAATATACTTTTACAAATGAGAAATAATTAGGTGGTCTCAATAATTTTCATAAGTCTTAATGGGTCTTGAGGCCTACATATATATTAAAATTATATTACTATAAAGAGCAATGAGCAAAGAAGGCATGCAGTCTGCTGATGCTCCGCTGATGGTGCGTTTCACGCACCTCGAGAAATCGAGAAATCTCGTAGTGTTATACCCGAATACTCGGTGTACATCGAAAAATATAAAAAAAAAAGCCCCGCTATTGCTGCGATAGAAAGATTCGAGGCATGGAAAAAGATATGCATCAGAAAAAGAGAGAGAGAGAGAAAGAGAGAGAGAAAGAGAGGCAGAGTTAGCGAATAGCCGCACAAAGAGGAGAGCTCGATAACTATATGCTCGTGATCTCAGCCGTACCTCTTTGCTGACCCTCGAGCTCATATCTCTCTCCAATATTTTTTTCTTCAAGTCCGATCAAATTTTCTTACATACCTCTAATAGGTCTTATATCATTTTCATGAATCATTGTGATATTGATACTCGGTTTTCGTCAAAACAAAGTAAACTTTGGCGTGCGAAAACTAGCTGTGATACTCTATTCCAAAGAATATGACTTATGGATTTGTCTTGCAAATTTTTTATAAAATTTTATTCTTATGCATATGCTGCTCTTCGAAAGAAAGGGCTGTATATATAGTTCAGCAGTTCAGCATATTATATATATATATGCTGAACTACTGTGCTCGCGAAAGACGCGAAATAAAAAAGATGCTGTATAGGCTAAACAGACAGTCGTGTCTCCGGGGGTCAGTTTACTCTTATATTAATTACAAAGGGGCTCATTTACACGGACCACGTGCATTTTTGCGGGCTATGCCTTTCTTGACGATCGCACCTTTAATACAGCCATAGCATCTTCTCTGCTGCTGTATATTATAGTAGATAGACTTCAGTCGCTATTAAGCAGGCAGAGAATTAAGATCGCGAGCGAGAAATTTTATTTCAAATTAAAAAAAAAAAAAAAATGTATCCGCGATACAAAGAGGCACTTCCGTCGGGCGCGTTTTGGTGTCGTGTGGTGGGGGTGCTGAGTGAACAATTTATAGCCATACGTACCGCCGAAATGGTGGATACGTATGAGCAATTGGCCCAGTTGTTGTGCGATTTTTATATCGCACAACAAAAAGGCGCTCGTATGACGGCCAATGATGTGGTGGCGGGCGCGTCATGCGTTGCACGGTGCGACGCGATTATGTTACGCGGGGAGATAATTTCTTCCGATGACGCCGGATTCACGGAGGTGCGCCTCATCGACGAGGGGCACAGAGAATATTTCGAGGTCGCGGACTTATACCAGCCGGAACCGTTGTTCGCCATGCTACCACCCCAGTGCGTGGTGTGTCGATTGATGGGTCTGGCTGGCGTGGACAACGCAGTCATCATCACCCTTTTGGAGAACCTGTGTCTCGGCGAGCCCCTCATGGAGGCTCGCATGGTGTACCGTAGTCACGATACACCATGTATACGCCTGCGGGGCCCTGATCGTCGGGATGTAGGGGGCATTTTGATAGATGCCCTCGGTGACAACATACCCTACGATCGGGGGTACCCCGATGAAGGGTTCGCCGAGGACGAAGAGGGTGGTGACGCGTAGCGCGTCCACCTGTGTGTGTGTGTGTGTGTGTGTGTGTGTGTGTGTGTGTGTGTGTGTGTGTGTGTGTGTGTGTGTGTGTGTGTGTGTGTGTGTGTGTGTGTGTGTGTGTGTGTGTGTGTGTGTGTGTGTGTGTGTGTGCCCCTCAGTGCATCGGCTGTAGGCGTCATCGGAGCGGCATCAGGATCTCCCCACAGACACGTAAGTTTTTCATATTTATTAATAAATAACGATAAAAATAAAAAATTATGAATTATTATTATTATTTAAATAATAATAATAATCGGGCCGCTCTGGCGAGGCCCTCAGAACTCTTTCCCCCCACCACCTCTCCCGAGAGAGAGCGAGAGAGATAGAGATAGAGAATAATAAAAATAATAATAATAATAATAATAATCGGACCGCTCTGGCGAAACCTCAAAACTCTTTCCCCCACCACCTCTCCCCACCCACAAACCCCCCACCACGCTCGGAAAGAGGCTCCGACGCGGGGGGAAAGTGGAGGGGATAGGAGTGGGGATAGGAGTGGGGGGCGCCAGAGTGGTCCATATACTACTCACATTTATTGATCATTGTTAGTTATTGATCAGTTTCACAGAAATTCACCTAACGATGCTACTTTACTGGGTTGATAATGATGTTATATCCGTTCATTTGACATTTGTATTGTCCTCATTTACCCTTTCATCATTTTCAGGATACCTTGACAATTGAAGAAGTTCAACAAAAAGCCGCAAGCATGACTCCAGTTTTAATGATCAGAGGTATAACTAATATTTATATCTTGTTTTCGATAAATTTCGCCCCGTTTCATACTTCATTGAACGAAACACGTTTTTTTTTCCCATATATTTGAGTTTATTATAATAAATTCGATGTCATTGCATCTATTCGAAATCTGATTTATTAATTAAAAATTTTGATTCTACAGGAAAGTCATTTTTCGACGAAAATGCTCAATATAATGTCATCCTGGAACAAACGATTACAATCTCGACTGTCAATCTACTGCAAGGTTTACTTATAACCTTCTTATCGTACTACATATTTGGATATGCTTACCCGGAAAAACTGAGCAGTACTCTCGAGTTCATACAAAGGTAAATATCATAGTAATTAAAATGCAGATTGATATCATTTAAGTAGATTAATATCGGAGATTCCTGGGCAGGGATGGGCACAATTAATTTAAAAAAAAAAAGAAGAATGGTTTTTCATTCTTCATTTATTATAAATTTAAGTGAAGAGTGGATTATCACTCGAGACCGAAAGAGAGAGAGAGTATAAGTGGGAGAGAGAGAGAGAGAGAGAGCGAGTGGCAGCAGCTAGTGAGTGAGAGAAAGAGAGAGTGAGTGAGAGACAGAGACAGAGACAGAGAGAGAGAGAGAGAGAGAGAGAGAGAGAGAGAGAGAGAGAGAGAGAGAGAGAGAGAGAGAGAGAGAGAGAGAGAGAGAGAGATAGAGAGATAGAGGAGGCGAGAGTGAGAAAGAGGAGGCGAGAGTGAGAAAGAGAATGAATGAATGAGGTTTATTTAGCTACTGGCTACTTGAGTTTAACATCGATATGTTAAATTCCTGTTAACGTCCTATACTTTTTTAACTCTATAGTTCTATATTATTATCCATTACTGTACTTAAGAACTTTGTTCTTCACTGCCTACCCCTATCTAATATGTATTGCTTTACTTCCCTTTTAAACTGTTCTAAATTTCTATTTTGTCTGATTCCCTGCGGCACTCTATCATAAATTTGCAATCTTTTGTACATGAAGCTCTTTTCGCAGCCGTCGTTCTCCTATATTCTATTTGCAGGTTGCCTGTTTGCCTCATCATTCTTTGCATATTTGTATCTTCCTCTCTCCTTGTTACCTCGCCTCTTTCTTCCTGCCATTGGCTATTTCTTAATTTAAATATGAATATAATTATATTCTAGTCTCTGTTTTACGGGCATGAATGATAGTGCCTCGAGCATTCGTTTGATGCTGGTATATCAGCTTACTTACAAAAATGTTCTTATCGCCCTGTTTTGGGCCTTCTGCAATTTTTCGATGTCCGTTTCCTCCATATTTATTTGAACAATATTCAGTGCGGCCCTAGTATCGCTTTGTACACAGTGCATCTCGCATATATTGAATTATAGTTACCTACTCTATTTAGAAAGCTGGTTTTTTTTACCAATTAAAAAAAAATGTAGTCAGATTGTTCTTTGAATAGTATCTTATTGTCGATCACGGTCCCTAGATACTTTATTAGGTTTACTTCTTCTAATTTTTTACCATCGATCGTTTCAATTTCTAATTTCCCAGTCACTATTTTTCTTATACCTCTAATCAACATGCACTTTTGTTTTTCCTGGATTCATTTTCAGATTGTTTCAATTGAGCCATCTTTCGATTTTTCTTAAGGGGGAAAATACATAGAAATGGTCGAAATCGACGAAAAATTTCGGGATTTTTTTCCAACGTAACTACTGGACCAATCGTTCTGAAATTTGTAGGGTATTTTATTGTAAATTAGAAGACACGAAAAACATTGTTTTTGAATCGATAATAAGTGTTCATCAGCAGCCTGCGGCCAATTGTTGCTGAACGAATTTACCGACTATTATCCATATCCATATCCTTGCATCTTTCTTATTAGTATCCCTCTATCTACGGTGTCGAAGGTTCTTCTGAGGTCCATAAAAATTACTTTTCACTCGTCTATTACTGTCTGTATTGCCGTTTCACATGAGTAGTTTTTCATGAATCCTGACTGATTATCTATCAATATTTTCTTTTCCTCTATAAACCTCTGTAACTGCATCTTCACTACCATTTCTAATACTTTTTCAAATATTGGTAATTTATTGATTGGTGTAAATTAACTAGCTTTCCTTGTATTTTGTATTGTCGGTATCGGGACGAGCGTTGATGTTTTCCACGTATTTGGGCATCTTCGTCCAGTCGAGATAGCTTTAAAAATGAGTTGAAATGAAAAAAATTAAAGGAAGTGATTTTTTTTTAATACTTTGGGGGGAGGGGGGGGGTAATCTGGATTTTCGGAACAATCCCTTCATTGCGTTTGCGCTATCTTTATTCAAAGAGTGATTCTTTGTTTTTTAAATAACTCGCTTATTTTCAATTTTTGAGTAAAAACAATAATGACAAATGCAGTGGGAGATTCAATTTTCCACAAGTTTGGTTCTTATCATTTTTACTCGATGATCGATATTTACAAAGTTTATTGCAAATAGGGGTGAAAAACGGTTTTTTTTTTCAGTTGTCTCGTTTGTTATCAAGTTTATCGTAAAGATGATAATAGATAATCGGGTGAAAATTCTATTTCCTTCAACTTTTGTTATTACTTTTTTCATCCTAAGATCAATATTTTCAGACTTATACAGAATTGAAGGGTGGAAATTGTTTTTTTTTTTAATTATCTCGTTTGTTATCAAGCTTATCGTAAAAATTATAACAGATAATCAGGGAGAGAATTTTATTGCGTGCAACATTGATTATTACCATTTTTACCATAAGATCAATATTTTAAATGTTAGAATTAAGGTAGGGAACAAACGAGATAATTGCAAAAAAAAAGTCCACCCTGAAATTCTGTATAAGTCTGATTGCTCTTAAAGTAAAAATAGCAATAACCAAAGTTGCAGGAAATAAATTTCTCTACCTGATTGTCTTACCATTATTACGATAAGCTTGGTAACAAACGAGATGATTTAAAAAAAACTATTTCCACCCTTAAATTCTGTATAAGCCTAAAAATATCAATCTTAGGGTAAAAATGATAATAACCAAAGTGCAGGAAATAAAATTCTGTACCTGAATATCTATTATCATTTTTACGATAAACTTGATAATAAACGAGATAATTGAAAAAAAACTGTTTTTACCCCTATTTGCAGTCTAACTCTAAGTATCGATCGTAGAGTAAAAATGATAAGAATTGAAGTTGTGGGAAATTAGATCTTCTACCACTTTAGTTCTTACCATTTTCAATTTAAAGTTTAAAATAAGCGAGTTATTTGAAAAACAAAAAATCACTCTGTAAATAAAGATCACGGTGAACTCAACGAGGGGATTGTCCCGAAAATCGAGATTTACATCATTTTTAGGATCACAGTCGATATTCCCTCTTATGTAGCCTATTTCTTCGACAAGTTCCATACTATTTTTCTTACCTCCTCATTTTCGATTATTTCAAAGTTTTCCCATTTTATTTCTGTACTTGTTATTCCCCCCTCGTCTGTTTGAACCCCTTGTTCTTCTATCGGTATTCTTAGTATTATTTCTTCTATACTCTCTATGAAGTAATTATTGAATTTTGTTGCTGCATTTATTTGGTCTTCTTCTTTCGCCTCCTCTCTTTGCTCAAATTTAATAACGCTTTATACTTTCCTATCACTTTTCCCCTTTATAATTGCTTTTAGCGTTTCCCACATTTGTGTCAGGTTTTCCTTTCTTTTCTTCTATCATTGTTTCATAGTATTCTTCTTTCTTCTTTGTAATTATTTTTACCACTTGGTTTTTCGCTCGGTTAAATTCGTTCCAGTCCGCCTTATTGTTCGTTTGTTTGGCTTTCTCGTATAAATCATCTTTTTTCATTGTTCTTTTTATTTCTTCTGTGTACCATTTTTTATCAACCCACTTGTTTGAATTCGCATGATTCTATGGGGTGCCGTCCTATCGCGTGTCTTTATTGTATTCCCTATAAGTATTTCAGCTTTTTCGTTTACCATTTCCGACTTTTCCTCTATAGGTGTTTCTCTTTGCATTTCCCTCCAAATTGCTTTATCGAAAAGTGTTTGGGTTGCAACCTTTGCAACAAATTGTTTTCATCCTTTAGCTTTCTGTTCTCTTTCTTTTGCTTCTATTTTTATCTATGCATGATCTATTATTGTCGGGGAATATTTCACCGTAGCTTTTATTTCCGTACTCGAGAAGAACAGATCTATTATGGTTTGACTAGTATCTGTTACTCTCGTGGCGTCTTTTATTAGCTGCTTTAATCCTACCGGCCTCAATATTCTACGAAATTTGTTTGCGTAAAAAGTATCTCCTGCAATATCACTATTGAAATCCCCGAGTATTATATACATTCCCATTTACTGCTTTGTTCTTCTAGTTCTTCTATTAACTGTATAAATTCTTTTTTGGGTGCACTCGGCGAGCGATAGACTACCGCTAATGAGCTATTATATTTTTGTCTTTTATCCGTATGGCTGCGCACCAATAATTTTTTGGTTCTTTTTGGAGCAAAATCACCTCTATTTTGATTGAATCTCTAATATATAATATTACTCCACATGTATCCCTTGATTCTGCGTCACATATTATTGCCGTATACCCTTTTACATTAATTTCCTCATTCCTACATCTTGCGTTAATCTCGTTTTTGTCAGAAAGGGAGAGAGGTGTGTGTGTGTATGCGCGCGTTGTGTGTGTGTGTGTGTGTGTGTGTGTGTGTGTGTGTGTGTGTGTGTGTGTGTGTGTGTGTGTGTGTGTGTGTGTGTGTGTGTGTGTTGAGAGAGAGAGAGAGAGAGAGAGAATGAAAGAATGGATATTCATTTAACTTTCCCTACTTACATGGTTGTTACAATTTAAATTTTAATTCTACCAATCTTTTTTCGCATATTCGGCTAACACGGAGAATATCAGGCCTCCGGGTCATGGATTCTGCCTAAACTTGCAGATCTAATTGATTAGCCCTAAGAATCAAGCATCTCATTCATAGTTCCATCTCATAGACTTTTTGTCGCTTGCTTCATAGCAGAAAATACCATTTGTAACCAATTTTCCAGTCTTTCCCTACCACTTTGTACTGATCCGGTCAACATGGATATGTTATTGAAACTTTGTCAGCCGATTATAAAAATGAATATTCCACGCGTTAACTTATCGTATTCAATGCTGGTCGCTGCCGCTGGACCGATACACGCTACGCGCAAGCAAAGAAAAGCGAAGCGATGTGGACCAAAGTGAAGATTTATATTATAATTCGTCTCATAGGAATACGCATAGTATTCATGCTTGGAAATACTATGTGTATTACCACAGGACGAATTGTGATATACATCTTCGCTTTGCTTTTCTTCGCTTGTACGTAGTGTGTATCGGTCTAGCGGCAGCGACCAAATTGAATATTCAATATTGGTCGCTGTGGTTAGACCGATACACATTACGCGCAAGCAAAGTGATGAAAACTGAAGCGAAGATTTATAATACAATTCGTCCTGTGGAAATACGCACAGTATTTCCAAGCATGAATACTATGCGTATTCCCATGAGAGGAATTGTGATAAAAATCTTTGCTTCGCTTTTCATTGCTTGCGCATAGTGTGTATTGGCCTAGCGGCAGCGACCAACGTTCAATACGGTAAATTAACATGTGGAATATTCATTTTTATGATCGGCTGACAAAGTTTTAATAACATATTAAAGTTGACTGGATCAGTACAGAGCGGTAGGGAAGGGCTGGTAAATTGGTTAAAAATGTTATTTTATGTCATGAAGCGAGCGACAAAAGGCCTATGGAATGGAACCACGGATGAGATGCTTGATTCTTAGGGCTAATGAAACACATCTGCAAGTTTAAACAGAATCCATGAGCCAGAAGCCTGATACTCTCCTTGTAAGCCCCTCTTAAATCTTTCCAATCTTTTTTCAGTTTTTAGGGCATTAAGCAATCCATTATACATTTTAAACCCCTTATAAATCAGTGTCTTTTCTGCTGTTCTAGTCCGAGTAGTTTTTATCTGTATATCGTGCCTATTTCTGGTTTGGTAATGACTCTTTTGCCCAACTAGCTCTATTTCTTCTCTTAGATATTTTGGGGTAATCTCATTTTTCATCTTATATACTAATATGCATACATTATAATTCATTCTTTGCCTCACGCTCATAAATCCTAAAATTTCTAACATCGATCGGATACGTGTATATTTATTCACCATCAATATAAGCCTTCATTGTCCTATTCTGCGTTCTCTGTAGTATGTCCATACACGCCTCAGCACAATTTAACATCACCGTATTACAATAGTTATGGTGTGGGCCAATTATAGTTTTATAAATTATTACTTCAGTCTGTCTTTAGTATATCTTTTAGTATGTCTTTTAGTATGTCTTTAGTATGCTCGATAGGTCTTTTTTAATTATATTTGAAACATTTTTTTACCACCTTTTTACCAATATAGTATGCATTACTATTAAAAATTGAATTGTTCCTAAATCCCGACTGTTCACAAATTGAAATATTATTTCTTTCTAAACATTCCAACAACTGATTCTTCACCACGATTTCCATTACTTTCTCATAAATGGGTAGAGTGTTTATCGGTCTGTAGTCTTCTCTTTATTACTGCTATTAATTTTGGGTATTGGGGTTATGATTGAATTTTTCCATGCATCAGGTACTAGTCCCTCCTGCAGCAATTTATTTATTAAGGATGTACGAGCCACATAATTCGAGTGGAAAAAAGTTTTGGAGAAAATCTCAAGTACTTCGCGTTGAAGCAAAAATTTGAAAAATCAACCATATTGAAGATGATAATAATGTCGAATTTTCAATAATAAAAATCCCGAAAAAGTATCAAAAAATTGTTTAAACAATAAATTGTTGCAGAAATTTCCTGTAAAAATGGTTTTCGATTATATGTAACTAATTCCTCGATTTTTTTGAATACATGTGAATTTTTAAAGAGTTTCCTTATGATTTTTTTATTTTTGTTTTTGAAAATTGCATGAAAAGTAAATTTTGGATATGTTCTCGTACAAAAGTTCTATATGAACTTCACGAAGTATCTGGATCATCCAACAAATACTTTTATAAATACAGTTTTTCGAAATTATAAAAAACGGGAATTAAAAACCATAAGAAAATTCTTGAAAAATTCATATGTATCCAGGAAAATCGAGGAATTAGTTACATATAAACGAAAAACATTTTTACGGGAAATTTCTGCAAAAGTTTTTATTATTGGAAATCGATATTATCTTCAATATGGTTGATTTTTTCGAAGTTTTGCTTCAACGCGAAGTACTTGAAATTCTCACCAAAACTTTTTTCGACTGTGGCTCATACATCCTTAAGTCTAGTATTATATGGCTCTTCATTTTCCATACTATTTTCAGTGCTTTCGCGTTTATATTATTTTTCGTCCCTTTATTATTATCTAAACCGTTAATTACTTTATTTTCTTCATGCGATATTTCTCGAAATTCTTTACTTGTGTGATTTTCATGTGAATCATAATTTTTTATTATCTGTCAATCTATTTGATTTACGATATCTTCTACGCTAGCTACAAAAAAATAATTAAATTTATCTACTATAACTTCTGGGTCTGCACGCTGCATCCCTTCGAATTTAATTTCTTTATTCCTTTTTGTTGCTTTTCTACTTCCAATTAATTCATTGAGAGTCCTCCACATCCTTATTGAGTCTCCTTTTTGTCCGTCTATATTCTGCCTCTAACTATTGTTTTTTACTTTTGCGTAACGCGGCTACGAATCTATTTCTGTATATTTTATACATATCCCAATCCTCTTCTCTTTTTGATATCACAGCTTGTTTATAAGCAGTATCTCTTTCTTTAATATAGTTTATTACTTCCTCAGTTACCCATGGTCTATCTACCCATTTCTTTGGCATAGTTTTTTTTTCATCGGTGCAATTTCATTTATAGTTTCAATAATACCCGTAATTACATAATTTGCTAGCTCATTTGTATTTATATTTCTTATATTGCGTTCATTAATTCGCTCCAACTTCTTCTCCAATATAGTACGAACTCGCTCCTCATTAATATCTGATAGGTCACGTTTATAAAAGATCGTATTTTCTTCTTTTTTATCATTTCCATCTTGTATATCTATTCTGACTATGCAATGATCGGTTATTATTAGAGATAATAGTACTTGAGTCCAGTCACAGAAGTTCGAGTATACCAAGCGTATTGTTTTTGAGCCTTGCATAATTCGAGTGAACTTTTCACTATTGTTTTAATTCTAAACTTGAGAGATTTTTAGCCAGTCTTCTACTATAATGTGTTGCGTTGATTTGGTTTATGTTGAAATCACCCAATACTATAACATGTCCTTTCTCAAGTAATTGTTCGCATTCACCTATAATTGATTCTATAAATCTCCCATCACTCTCACTGGGTGTATGGTATAAGTTACATACTACAATCCCTTCCTATTTTCCCCATTACTTGTATAGTATTTATCCAAACATTATCCTCAAGATTTTTCACATCTAATACTTCAATCTTTATTTCTTTGTATATGTAGATGAACACCGCACCCGTTTTTCTATTCTTTGTATTAGTCCTAAGAAAATGTCAATTGCTTATTTCCAGTTCAAAATTTGCTATATCTTCAGTTACGTGCGTTTCTGTCAGACATACAATCTTTGGTTTGTAATTATTTATTAATAATTCAATTTCATCTTTATTTTTTAAAAACCCTCGTGCATTCAACAATAATGAAAATGGTTTGCCTTGATACTTTGATCCATCAATCTGTATTTATCTACCTGTTGTTGCTATTCATCGCAATACAGTGTCTTTTTTTTTTGTGTTCTTGCGATCATGCGCTTGTACACTTCGCATTTCTTATCTGTTGCTTCATGATTGTCTGTTAGATCATCGATGTGAAAATTGTGTATCATATTCGAGTAATTTCTACATTTCTGTTTGTCTCCATTGCAATCCTTCTCCTGGTGATTTACACCGCATTTCCTACATGCTGCACTATTTTTACAATCTTTTGCATAATGATTGTAACCCAAGCAGTTATAGCACTTATGCCATCAAATACTCGGCAATTTCTCCATCCCACCTTTATTTTTTCCTGTTGAACTACTTTCTTATTAGTTTTTGGATCAACCTATAGAATTATTGTTCCTTCACCTTTATTATTTTTTAGTTTCTTCAGTATTCGCATTCCGAATTGATCGTTTGTGTTAATGAGATTGTTTTGCTCCGCTATTTTTAATACGAATGCTTGTTCTTCTCTGTTTAGATCCAAATTCTCCTTAACTTTTATCACCTTCAATTTAGGCATTTTTTGGCGTGTCAATGATTAATCTCAAAACTCGTCGGATATATATGGAAATTGTTTCTGTATTAATTATAAGTTTGGTTCCAGAGTAATCCTTGCTGTTAACCCGGTGACAGGAGACAAGAGAGACAGTAAAAAGCGGAGATCGCGATCGTATGACCCAAAGGTTTTTAAATTGACGAAGGAACTGAATGATTTCACTAATCAATTTTAAAAGGCCCCATGCTATCGACGTACAGGTGCGTCGAATCGACAATGTTTTTAATGTTGTGATATTTGGATATCCAAACAAAAAAAAGTCGATATCTACTGCGATAAAACTATTTTTGTATCTCGTCGATCTCAAATTTGGATAAATGTAATTAGACTCATATACACTACCGGCCACAAGTTTGGGTACACCAGTCGAAATTTCGTGCCGCACTAAAAATTAGATAGTGTACTAAAAAATTAAGACATTCAAATTTTCCAAGCGGCGTTTTGAAGGAAACATATTTACTTTCATTTTTCTATTTTTAAAAATACTCTACGATTTTTTTTTTTAACCCCGGTACGTACTTTTGAACATAGCCGTTTTTCGGCCATTTTTTAGCGACCGAAGATGAACCCCACAGCTTAGGGAAAAAATTTCTTCGGTTTTTTCTATAGTAAACTTTAAGAGGATATAAAAACCAACATTTTCATTTTTTAGAAAGTTCTGTACGATCCTTTTTCGCCCCAGTATTGCATTTTTATCTATAAAGGACATGTTTTTGAAAAAAAAGCATAATCCAATAACTATGGGGTTTCAGAGGAAATGTTATACGTGTAAAAAAAGTTGCATAGGTATACACTTGAGTAGCTAGCATTTTTTAAGAACTGAAAAAAAAAAATTTTTTTTACAACTTATGGACAAGACTGTGATGAGTAGAGGGGCTTCATTTGAGAATTATAGGGCTTAGTACAATATATCAAGAAAAAAAATTTGTTTACTTTTTCATGTTTAATTAATTAAAATTTTTAAATAATTAAAAAAAAAAATTTCAAACATCATTTTAAAAATTTTTTCGACTAGAACTCGAAGAATCATCAATTAAGTTGTTGTGTCTCGAGAAATACACGATTGAAGACAAAATATTAAAAATAATAAACTTTCAACTTTTAAACTTGTTTTTTAACGCAAAAAAATAGTCAATCGAGTCTCATACCTCATTTATATCGTTAAAAAGCGAGTTCAGAAGTTTAAAGTTTTTTATTTTTAATATTTTGTCTTAAATTCCATAGTTCTCGAGACACAACTACTCAACGGACGATGATTTTCCGAGTTCCAGCCGAAAAATTGTTTAAAAAATTCTGAAAAAATTGTTGAAATAATTTTAGAAAAAATATAAAAAAATTGTGGTCAACTACAAATAAAAAGATGAGCAAATTTTCGTTCTTGGTATATTGTCCTAGACCCCATAATTTCCAAATGGAGTCCTTCCACTTATCAGAGTCCCGACCGAAAGTTGTAAAAAAAATTTTTTTTTAATTCTAAAAAAACTAGTTACTTCAGTGTGAACTTATGCAACTTTTTACCCTCTTGACAATTCCTCTGAAGTCTCGCAGTTATTGGATTACGTCTTTTTTTTTCTAAAACATGTTCTTTTTAGCTAAAAATGCAATACTGGGGCGAGAAAAAATCGTACGAAACTTTCTAAAAAATGAAAATGTAGGTTCTCATATCCTTTTAAGTTTATTATAGAAAAAACCGTGGAATTTTTTTTTCCCTAAGCTGTGGGGTTAATCTTCGGTTGCTAAAAAATTGCCGAAAAACGGCCATGTTCAAAAGTACTTTCCAGGGCCAAAAGAAAAACGTAGAGAACTTTATGAAAAAAAAAAATAAAGGCAAATATATCTTCTTTAAAACGCCATTTGAGAAATTTGATTATCTCAATTTTTGAGTCCGGTATTTAACTTTAAGTGCGGCGATAAATTTCGACTGGTGTACCCAAACTTTTGGCCGGTAGTGTATAACGTAAGATAATAATTCATTAAGAAAAAAAGCTCTGCAATGTTGATAATGTAGGCTACTGGTTTCAATGTACATATACATGATGTTATAAGTAATCTACCACTCATATATAAGTTCATTTAAAGTCACATTGTTCCAAAGGGAAAAAAAAATTAAAATAGAAACTACGTACTATTATTATATAAAACTATTATTCGATAAATGAAAGTTCGATCCAAGTTTGGATTGAATAAATTGAACTTTAATATATGTACAATAAACATAAATATATATTAAAAAAAAAAACATTGAAAAGAAATATATTAATAATAATCCAATATGTGTCATGCTTTGGGCGCCTCTTACCTGGTCCGTTTCGTTCAATCTTGAATTTTTGGTCCCATTTGGACTCAATTCGGTGAAGCGAATTAAACAAAACTAATCAGGAGAGCGGTGCTTTGACCAATACAATGAATCAAATGTGAATGATAATAAATTTCGGTATTAAATATTATACCAGAATTCCATAATTAATACCTTCCCATGAAAAATGCAAGTATACTAGTGTATCGAATCTACAGAGATGTTTCTCAATAAAACTACTCAATTGCATTAAATCCAATAAACAAATGGTAAGTAAAAATACTGTACCGTTGTATTAGATTTCAGAAATTGTTTTGAATGGAACTACTCAATTGTATTAATTTCAATATGCGAATGTTAAGTAAAAATACTATGCTAGTGCATCACATTTTCAAATATGGTTTTTAATTGAACGACTCATGTGTAGTAAATTCAATGTACGCATGTTCATTGAAATTACTCACATTTTTATCAAAATTCAAGTACTTGTGCTTATTAAATTTGCTAACCCTGACTTTGATAACAGAATCCAAGTTTATTGAAATTAATACGGCATTGTATATTAAAATTAGTATGAAAGTACATGGAATTTGCAAAATCAGTTTTGAAAATTACTGAACAGATGTATAGTAAATTTTACTACACCGTGTATGTAAAAAACTTCCTACACTTTGTCGTAAATTTACAATCGAAAATAGTTTTTAATTTACCAATTCATGTATAGTAAATTTCATACACGAATATTTAGTAAAAATTCTATACCGGTATGCTAGATTTCCAGATATGGTTTTCGATTTAACGACTCATGTGTTGTAAATTCAATGTACGCATGTTCATTGAAATTACTCACATTTTTATCAAAATTCAAGTACTTGTGCTTATTAAATTTGCTAACCCTGACTTTGATAACAGAATCCAAGTTTATTGAAATTAATGCGGCATTGTATATTAAAATTAGTATCAAAGTACATGGAATTTGCAAAATCAGTTTTGAAAATTACTGAACAGATGTATAGTAAATTTTACTACACCGTGTATGTAATTAACTTCCTACACTTTGTAGTAAATTTACAATCGAAAATGGTTTTTAATTTAGCAATTCATGTATAGTAAATTTAATACACGAATGTTCAGTAAAATTCTATACCAGTATGCTAGATTTTAAGATATGGTTTTCGATTTAACGACTCATGTGTAGTAAATTCAATGTACGCATGTTCATTGAAATTACTCATATTTTTATCAAAATTCAAGTACTTGTGCTTATTAAATTTGCTAACCCTGACTTTGATAACAGAATCCAAGTTTATTGAAATTAATGCGGCATTGTATATTAAAATTAGTATCAAAGTACATGGAAGTTGCAAAATCAGTTTTGAAAATTACTGAACAGATGTATAGTAAATTTTACTACACCGTGTATGTAATTAACTTCCTACACTTTGTAGTAAATTTACAATCGAAAATGGTTTTTAATTTAGCAATTCATGTATAGTAAATTTAATACACGAATGTTCAGTAAAATTCTATACCAGTATGCTAGATTTTAAGATATGGTTTTCGATTTAACGACTCATGTGTAGTAAATTCAATGTACGCATGTTCATTGAAATTACTCACATTTTTATCAAAATTCAAGTACTTGTGCTTATTAAATTTGCTAACCCTGACTTTGATAACAGAATCCAAGTTTATTGAAATTAATGCGGCATTGTATATTAAAATTAGTATGAAAGTACATGGAATTTGCAAAATCAGTTTTGAAAATTACTGCAAAGATGTATAGTAAATTTTACTACACCGTGTATGTAATTAACTTCCTACACTTTGTAGTAAATTTACAATCGAAATTTTTAACAGTGTGGTTGTACCACCACACGCGACAAAATGTTTGAAAGTCTGTTATTTTGAGATCACGATTCTGAAGCTAATTGTGCCCGCGTTTAATAAAAGATTCTCCGTTCAATATGACGTTCGCGAAACTTTTTACCGCCGGGACGTTTGCCCATTCAAATAAAAATATGGGATTATGACAATCCTTGAAATTCGTATTAAAACAGTTTCGAGTATTAATTATTCGAATAAATCTTACCGTGCTACCGTGAGCACACTACCTCTGTGAGGGAACTTCAGGATGGTTGACCAATAGACGTGGAATGGGGTGCACACTTGCGGTCGAAGGAAAGTATTGAGGCGGAATGGAGGAACACTCGTGTATCACCAAACTGTCACAATACGATTCCAAAGTTGAAGTGAACCGCAAGAGTTCTAGGTAAAATGAATAAACACGAATTCCGAATAATACTTGAATATATTGTGACAATTTAAAACTTAGATTATTGATTGATTATTATTACACGAAAAATCTCTCACGATACAATCTTATATCGGTACTGCGACCGCCTTTCAGCGCAGGTTGTACGTGGCTCGATAAAAATACAAAATTACTTGAAATATTACTAATTAAGGGCCTTCTGACTGACCCTTGCAAGCAAAGAGCAATGTATAATGACTCGAGGTGTAACTATTCGCAGGAGTAACCATTCAGCGCGACGATCAGTGACGAACTGACTCTTCCGACTCGTTCACGACGACTCCGACTCTCTGTATTGTGCTCTGGTATATATAGGTATATGCTCTGTGCTCGTGATGGGGCGAGTGACGCGCTATCGCTGTCTCTCTCTTACTGCGCGTGGCATAGTATATAAGATTAAAATATAAGAATATCGAGTGTATGTAAATATCACATTTCATGCAGTGATCTTTTGGAGTTCGTACTTTGAGGAACGCCATATGTACCGATGCATATCTGTAGGTGTCGATGAATAATTTTGGAGCCTCGCCGCTTTATTTACAGTCCGATTCTAATCCGTCTAATCAGTCCGAGGCTAATTGATTCTCGGTGTTCTTGTACTTTTACACTGCGTTTACTGATACGTAGTTCTAATCTGTGTATGACTTTACTTGTATATTCTTGACTGTGAATAATACTGTATATAATGCAATGGTGAAAAATAAATGCTATGAAAGAAAAGA
This sequence comes from Rhorus exstirpatorius, assembly GCA_963564615.1. Classification (NCBI taxonomy): domain Eukaryota; kingdom Metazoa; phylum Arthropoda; class Insecta; order Hymenoptera; family Ichneumonidae; genus Rhorus; species Rhorus exstirpatorius. Next base: position 25,608,962 of record OY751313.1, read on the forward strand.
TACGTGCTGCTTGGCTACGATTCGTTTGTGTATATATGTATGTATATTTATATATGATTACATTACTCCTCGCTCTAAGCGTGAGGCGCGGATGTGACTTCATCATGCACTATAGGTCGGATCAAAAGAAGCTTGCTACAGCGAGTTACAAGAGAATAATAATAATGTTGCTTTTGAATAAAAGATCGTATAGCTTCCTTCAAGAGATGATGAATGTATATATATATATATATAGTGAATAAGATATACACATATGCATATAGTGCCTTTTGAGAATACGTGTACATAATAGCACATGTGTTTAATAGTATATATATCTCTCTATAATATACAGATATATCGCCGCCGCCGCCGCCGCCGCTGTTTCAGGATTTGAGCATATACCGGGTGTCCGATTTATGAAAGATGACCAACCCAAACCCAAACCCAAACCCAAACCTAAGTGAGGGCGCGTAGCGCCCTACGCACCCCTAGTATATCTCTCTATAATATAAAGATATATCGCTGCTGCCGCCGCCGCCGCCGCGGCCTTCGCCACCGCTGTTTCAGGAATTGAGCTTATACCGGGTGTCCAATTTGAAAAGGATGACCAACCCAAACCCAAACCCAAACCCAAACCCAAACCTGAGTGAGGGCGCGTAGCGCCCTACGCACCCCTTGTATACATATAATCATAATATAGATAGTTTCAATCACAGGTATCGTTTGAAATATATATATAATATAGGTGAGGTTCAAAAGTTGATTTGAGTAATTTTACGTGGGTTGATCCCAGGACGTAACACGTAACAAAACCTTTATGAACACCGCAACCCGTGCCGGTTACACACGCTATCGGCTTCTAACCAAACGGTATACTTGTCGGAATAAAACGTTTGCGCAACCGAACGTTACGTTCGCCCAACAAATTTGTCACGACGGCAACACTAGGAGCATCTTTGGTATCGCGTGGTGTGCAACAATCGTTCTACGACCGCGTGAATGCTTCGAGTGTGCATGTATATGGTGATAATATATTTTTTCAAGTCAACAGTGATATTAAAAAAAATCTAAAAAATGAAAAAATCTTGGCTCATCTGTTATTTTTCAATCTAACAAAGCATCTGCGCGAAAAATCTGCTGGAAGGTTTTTGAGGTTATGTTGATCCTTAGCCTCGCCTCAAACATTTTGTCATAAAATTCTGAACTTTTTTCACGGATAAAGCTTCCTCGGTGCTCTGTGAGAAAGCATTTTAAAAGTTCATTAGATATTCACAATATTATAGCGGAGAGCATTGATAATGCACTATACTATATATATTACTGCAACAAAAATGATTTGCTCTGTATGCAAAATATGTTTGTTGCTGCAACAAAATTGCTTCGTTCTACATACATAAAATATAGCGTTTCGAACGGCAATGTTTTGTTGAGCCAACAAAATATATATGTCCGTTCAACAAAATCGTTTGGTTAAGGTAACTAAATCATTCCATAGCGTAATCAAACGTTTCCTTGCAGCAACAAAATGTGTTTAACAAAACGATACCCATGTCGCCAACAAAACGTTTTGTAGTTCACATGTTAATAAACGAATTTTGTTGCGCCAACGAAACTTTGGTTGTCACAACCAAACTTTTTTTTCACTGTATCATCCTTCGGGTCATTGTTCGTATCATACTTCCGAATGTCGTTCGTGACATCCTACGGAACGTCGATCGAATCGTCGTTGTTATCGTTGTTCGTATCATCGTTAGCATGATCGATCGTATCGTTTTTCGTATCCTCGTGCCGTTCTTCGTAACGCCGTTCGTATCGTCGTTCACAACGTTGTTTGTATCGTCGTTAGCATTATCGTTCGTATCGTCGCTTATATCGACGTGTCGATTGTCGAACGTATCGTGGTTGGTTTCGTTGCTCGTAGCTTCGGTTGTATCGTCGTTACTACGTTCGTATCGGCGTGCGAACGGACGTTCGTAACAGTGTTCGTATGCTCGATCGCATCGTCGCCTCGTATCGTCGTTTGGAACGTTGCTCATATGGTTCTTTTTATCTTTGTTCGTATCCTTGTCTATATCGTCGATCGTATATTCGTTTCATGGTATCATCGTGTAATCGTAAAATCGTATCATCGTGCATATCGTCGTTTGTATCGTCGTTCATTCGTTTGTAACGGCGTGCGAATGAACGTTCGTAACATTGTTCGTATGTTCGTTCACATCCTTGTTCGTATCGTCGATAGTATCTTCGCTTTGTACCATCGTTCGTATCGTTGATCTCATCATCGCTAATATCGTCGATCGTATTTTTCGTTGTATCCCCGTTTGTATCGTCGAACTTTTATTCGTTTATATCATCGTGCGTAATATGTGGTTTGAATCCTTGATCGTATCGATGTGAGTGTCATTCTTGTAGTGTCGCCCGTATCGTAGCGCTCATCGTTCGTATCGTTCGGATCATCCGCGTATCGTCGTTCGCATCGATATACGTGCCATCCTTCGTTTCGTTGCTTGTATTAACGTTCGGTTGATCTTTTGTATAGATGTTAGTATAGCGTTTATATCGTAGTTTTCGTCGTCGTACATACCATTGTTCGTATCGTTCCAGTCGTCGTTAGCATCATCGGTGTTCGTTACGTTGTTACTATCGTCGTTTTGATCGTCGTTCGTATCGTCCAGCGTATCGCCATATGTACCATGTTTCACATCGTCAATCGTATCGTCGTTTGTATAACCGTTTCTACGATCTTTTTTATCATTGCTAGTATAGCTATAATAATGTCGTTCCCGTCGTCGGACGTATCATTGCTTGTATCGTTGTTCGGAATGTCCATCGTATTGTCGTTTATACGTTCGTAACGTGCGTAACATTGTTAGTATGCTGGTTCGCATCCTCGTTCGTATCGTCGATAGAATCGTCACTTTGTATCGTCGTATGTATCGTCGATCGTAGCATCACTAATATCCTCGTTTGAACCGTCGATCATACCGTTCGTTCGACCCGACGTTATTATCATCGTACGTATCATCCTTTCGAACGTCCCTCGTACCGTTGTTCGTATTATCATTCGGAACGTCGTTCGTATCATCCTACGCAATGTCGTTCGTATCGTCGATTGCATCATCGGTGGTATCCTTTTTCGTATCTGCATTCGCATCGTCGTTTGTATCGTCTCGTTTATCGTTGTCCCTGTTCGCATCGTTCTCCGTAACGCCGTTCGTATCGTCGTTAATATCGTTGTTCGTATCGTCTTTCGTACAATCGCTCGAGTCGTCGCTTATATCGACGCGTGGATAGCCGAACGAATCGTCGTTCGTATGTTTGATCGTATCATCGCTAATATCGTTGATCGTATTTTTCTTCGTATCCGTGCCTAATGTCGTTCGGATCGATGTTCGTGTCATGATCGGCGTTCGATCGTAGTGCATTTTCGTGGATTTTAAAGATCGAATTTTTAAAAAGAGGAATAAACGAAATATTCATACAGTCTCGATTCGCGTAAAAAGACGTAGCAAGTATAAAATATATGCGCACCGAGGTTTAGATCGTGAGGAAACGACCAGGAATTGGAGCTGTGTTGGTTCGTTTAAAAAATCATATATTGAAATGTTTCTTACCTGATTCGAGCGTGAGGCGTAGAGGGTTGAAGCTTCAATCAAGCGTGATTATTTCAGGTGGCGGGTGCTTTTCGTATGTTGACTGGTGTACCCGATGATGATCCCCGACCGTCTTGTACGTAGGAGGTGACGTTCGATGATCGACGATGGTAACGCGTGTATTAATTCGCACGTTTGCAATTATCCGAATGTTTGGTTTTGATTTATCCGTCATTATTTCGATTGAATGGTTGTACCACCACACGCGACAAAATGTTTGAAAGTCTGTTATTTTGAGATCACGATTCTGAAGCTAATTGTGCCCGCGTTTAATAAAAGATTCTCCGTTCAATATGACGTTCGCGAAACTTTTTACCGCCGGGACGTTTGCCCATTCAAATAAAAATATGGGATTATGACAATCCTTGAAATTCGTATTAAAACAGTTTCGAGTATTAATTATTCGAATAAATCTTACCGTGCTACCGTGAGCACACTACCTCTGTGAGGGAACTTCAGGATGGTTGACCAATAGACGTGGAATGGGGTGCACACTTGCGGTCGAAGGAAAGTATTGAGGCGGAATGGAGGAACACTCGTGTATCACCAAACTGTCACAATACGATTCCAAAGTTGAAGTGAACCGCAAGAGTTCTAGGTAAAATGAATAAACACGAATTCCGAATAATACTTGAATATATTGTGACAATTTAAAACTTAGATTATTGATTGATTATTATTACACGAAAAATCTCTCACGATACAATCTTATATCGGTACTGCGACCGCCTTTCAGCGCAGGTTGTACGTGGCTCGATAAAAATACAAAATTACTTGAAATATTACTAATTAAGGGCCTTCTGACTGACCCTTGCAAGCAAAGAGCAATGTATAATGACTCGAGGTGTAACTATTCGCAGGAGTAACCATTCAGCGCAACGATCAGTGACGAACTGACTCTTCCGACTCGTTCACGACGACTCCGACTCTCTGTATTGTGCTCTGGTATATATAGGTATATGCTCTGTGCTCGTGATGGGGCGAGTGACGCGCTATCGCTGTCTCTCTCTTACTGCGCGTGGCATAGTATATAAGATTAAAATATAAGAATATCGAGTGTATGTAAATATCACATTTCATGCAGTGATCTTTTGGAGTTCGTACTTTGAGGAACGCCATATGTACCGATGCATATCTGTAGGTGTCGATGAATAATTTTGGAGCCTCGCCGCTTTATTTACAGTCCGATTCTAATCCGTCTAATCAGTCCGAGGCTAATTGATTCTCGGTGTTCTTGTACTTTTACACTGCGTTTACTGATACGTAGTTCTAATCTGTGTATGACTTTACTTGTATATTCTTGACTGTGAATAATACTGTATATAATGCAATGGTGAAAAATAAATGCTATGAAAGAAAAGATACGTGCTGCTTGGCTACGATTCGTTCGTGTATATATGTATGTATATTTATATATGATTACATTACTCCTCGCTCTAAGCGTGAGGCGCGGATGTGACTTCATCATGCACTATAGGTCGGATCAAAAGAAGCTTGCTACAGCGAGTTACAAGAGAATAATAATAATGTTGCTTTTGGATAAAAGATCGTATAGCTTCCTTCAAGAGATGATGAATGTATATATATATATATAGTGAATAAGATATACACATATGCATATAGTGCCTTTTGAGAATACGTGTACATAATAGCACATGTGCTTAATAGTATATATATCTCTCTATAATATACAGATATATCGCCGCCGCCGCCCCCGCTGTTTCAGGATTTGAGCATATACCGGGTGTCCAATTTATGAAAGATGACCAACTCAAACCCAAACCCAAACCCAAACCTAAGTGAGGGCCGGTAGCGCCCTACGCACCCCTAGTATATCTCTCTATAATATAGAGATATATCGCCGCTGCCGCCGCCGCCGTGGCCTTCGCCACCGCTGTTTCAGGAATTAAGCTTATACCGGGTGTCCAATTTGAAAAGGATGACCAACCCAAACCCATACCCAAACCCAAACCCAAACCTAAGTGAGGGCGCGTAGCGCCCTACGCACCCCTAGTATATATAATCATAATATAGATAGTTTCAATCACAGGTATCGTTTGAAATATATATATATAATATAGGTGAGGTTCAAAAGTTGATTTGAGTAATTTTACGTGGGTTGATCCCAGGACGTAACACGTAACAAAACCTTTATGAACACCGCAACCCGATCCGGTTACACACGCTATCGGCTTCTAACCAAACGGTATAGTTGTCGGAATAAAACGTTTGCGCAACCGAACGTTACGTTCGCCCAACAAATTTGTCACGACGGCAACACTGGGAGCATCTTTGGTATCGCGTGGTGTGCAACAATCGTTCTACGACCGCGTGAATGCTTCGAATGTGCATGTATATGGTGATAATATATTTTTTCAAGCCAACAGTGATATTAAAAAAAATCTAAAAAATAAAAAAATCTTGGCTCATTTGTTATTTTTCAATCTAACAAAGCATCTGCGCGAAAAATCTGCTAGAAGGTTTTTGAGGTTATGTTGATCCTTAGCCTCGCCTCAAACATTTTGTCATGAAATTCTGAACTTTTTTCACGGATAAAGCTTCCTCGGTGCTCTGTGAGAAAGCATTCTAAAAGTTCATTAGATATTCACAATATTATAGCGGAGAGCATTGATAATGCACTATACTATATATATTACTGCAACAAAAATAATTTGCTCTGTATGCAAAATATGTTTGTTGCTGCAACAAAATTGCTTCGTTCTACATACATAAAATATAGCGTTTCGAACGGCAATGTTTTGTTGAGCCAACAAAATATATATGTCCGTTCAACAAAATCGTTTGGTTAAGGTAACTAAATCATTCCATAGCGTAATCAAACGTTTCCTTGCAGCAACAAAATGTGTTTAACAAAACGATACCCATGTCGCCAACAAAACGTTTTGTAGTTCACATGTTAATAAACGAAATTTGTTGCGCCAACGAAACTTTGGTTGTCACAACCAAACTTTTTTTTCACTGTATCATCCTTTGGGTCATTGTTCGTATCATACTTCCGAATGTCGTTCGTGACCTCCTACGGAACGTCGATCGAATCGTCGTTGTTATCGTTGTTCGTATCATCGTTAGCATGATCGATCGTATCGTTTTTCGTATCCTCGTGCCGTTCTTCGTAACGCCGTTCGTATCGTCGTTCACAACGTTGTTTGTATCGTCGTTAGCATTATCGTTCGTATCGTCGCTTATATCGACGTGTCGATTGTCGAACGTATCGTGGTTTGTTTTGTTGCTCGTAGCTTCGTTTGTATCGTCGTTACTACGTTCGTATCGGCGTGCGAACGGACGATCGTAACAGTGTTCGTATGCTCGTTCGCATCGTCGCCTCGTATCGTCGTTTGGAACGTTGCTCATATGGTTCTTTTTATCTTTGTTCGTATCCTTGTCTATATCGTCGATCGTATATTCGTTTCATGGTATCATCGTGTAATCGTAAAATCGTATCATCGTGCATATCGTCGTTTGTATCGTCGTTCATTCGTTTGTAACGGCGTGCGAATGAACGTTCGTAACATTGTTCGTATGTTCGTTCACATCCTTGTTCGTATCGTCGATAGTATCTTCGCTTTGTACCATCGTTCGTATCGTTGATCTCATCATCGCTAATTTCGTCGATCGTATTTTTCGTTGTATCCCCGTTTGTATCGTCGAACTTTTATTCGTTTATATCATCGTGCGTAATATGTGGTTTGAATCCTTTATCGTATCGATGTGAGTGTCATTCTTGTAGTGTCGCCCGTATCGTAGCGCTCATCGTTCGTATCGTTCGGATCATCCGTCGTATCGTCGTTTGCATCGATATACGTGCCATCCTTCGTTTTGTTGCTTGTATTAACGTTCGGTTGATCTTTTGTATAGTTGGTAGTATTGCGTTTATATCGTAGTTTTCGTCGTCGTACATACCATTGTTCGTATCGTTCCAGTCGTCGTCAGCACCATCGGTGTTCGTTACGTTGTTACTATCGTCGTTTTGATCGTCGTTCGTATCGTCCAGCGTATCGCCATATGTACCATGTTTCACATCGTCAATCGTATCGTCGTTTGTATGACCGTTTCTACGATCTTTTTTATCATTGCTAGTATGGCTATAATAATGTCGTTCCCGTCGTCGGACGTATCATTGCTTGTATCGTTGTTCGTAATGTCTATCGTATTGTTGTTTATACGTTCGTAACGTGCGTAACATTGTTAGTATGCTGGTTCGCATCCTCGTTCGTATCGTCGATAGAATCGTCACATACATACGACGATACAAATATCGTCGTATGTATCGTCGATCGTAGCATCACTAATATCCTCGTTTGAACCGTCGAACATACCGTTCGTTCGACCCGACGTTATTATCGTCGTACGTATCATCCTTTCGAACGTCGTTCGTATCGTTGTTCGTATCATCCTTCCGAAACGTCGTTCGTATCATCCTACGCAATGTCGTTCGTATCGTCGATTGCATGATCGGTGGTATCCTTTTTCGTATCTGCATTCGCATCGTCGTTTGTATCGTCTCGTGTATCGTTGTCCCTGTTCGCATCGTTCTCCGTAACGCCGTTCGTATCGTCGTTCATATCGTTGTTCGTATCGTCTTTCGTACAATCGCTCGAGTCGTCGCTTATATCGACGCGTGGATAGCCGAACGAATCGTCGTTCGTATGTTTGATCGTATCATCGCTAATATCGTTGATCGTATTTTTCTTCGTATCCGTGCCTGATGTCGTTCGGATCGATGTTCGTGTCAATATCGGCGTTCGATCGTAGTGCATTGTCGTGGATTTTAAAGATCGAATTTTTAAAAAGAGAAATAAACGAAATATTCCTACAGTCTCGATTCGCGTAAAAAGACGTAGCAAGTATAAAATATATGCGCACCGAGGTTTAGATAGTGAGGAAACGACCAGGAATTGGAGCTGTGTTGGTTCGTTTAAAAAATCATATATTGAAATATTTCTTACCTGATTCGAGCGTGAGGCGTAGAGGGTTGAAGCTTCAATCAAGCGTGATTGTTTCAGATGGCGGGTGCTTTTCGTATGTTGACTGGTGTACCTGATGATGATCCCCGACCGTCTTTTACGTAGGAGGTGACGTTCGATGATCGACGATGGTAACGCGTGTATTAATTCGCACGTTTGAAATTATCCGAATGTTTGGTTTTGATTTATCCGTTATTATTTCGATTGAATGGTTGTACCACCACTCGCGACAAAATGTTTGAAAGTCTGTTATTTTGAGATCATGATTCTGAAGCCAATCGTGCCCGCGTTTAATAAAAGATTCTCCGTTCAATATGACGTTAATGACCCGTTCGCGAAACTTTTTACCGCCGCGACGTTTGCCCATTAAAATAAAAATATGGGATTATGACAATCCTTGAAATTCGTATTAAAACAGTTTCGAGTATTAATTATTCGAATAAATCTTACCGTGCTACCGTGAGCACACTACCTCTGTGAGGGAACTTAAGGATGGTTGACCAATAGACGTGGAATGGGGTGCACACTCGCGGTCGAAGGAAAGTATTAAGGCGGAATGGAGGAACACTCGTGTATCACCAAACTGTCACAATACGATTCCAAAGTTGAAGTGAACCGCAAGAGTTCTAGGTAAAATGAATAAACACGAATTCCGAATAATACTTGAATATATTGTGACAATTTAAAACTTAGATTATTGATTGATTATTATTACACGAAAAATCTCTCACGATACAATCTTATATCGGTACTGCGACCGCCTGTCAGCGCAGGTTGTACGTGGCTCGATACAAATACGAAATTACTTGAAATATTACTAATTAAGGGCCTTCTGACTGACCCTTCCAAACAAAGAGCCATGTATAAAGACTCGAGATGTAACTTTTCGCGGGAGTAACCATTCAGCGAGATGGTCAGTGACGAACTGACTCTTCCGACTCGTTCACGACGACTCTGACTCGCTGTATTGTGCTCTGGTAAATATAGGTATATGCTCCGTGCTCGGAATGGGGCGAGTGACGCGCTATCGCTGTCTCTCTCTTACTGCGCGTGGCATAGTATATGAGATTGAAATTTAAGAATATCGAGTGCATGTGAATATCAAATTTCATGCAGTGATATTTTGGAGTTCGTACTTTAGGTAATGCCATATGTACCGATGCATATCTGTTGGTGTCGATGAATAATTTCGGAGCCTGGCCGCTTTGTTTACAGTCCGATTCTAATCCGTCTAATCAGTCCGAGGCTAATTAATTCTCGGTGTTCTTGTACTTTTACACTGCGTTTACTGATACGTAGTTCTAATCTGTGTATGACTTTACTTGTATATTCTTGACTGTGAATAATACTGTATATAATGCAATGGTGAAAAATAAATGCTATGAAAGAAAAGATACGTGCTGCTTGGCAACGATTCGTTTGTGTATATATGTATGTATATGTATATATGATTATATTACTCCATGCTCTAAGCGCTAGGCGCGAATGTGACTTCATCATGCACTATAGGTCGGTTCAAAAGAAGCTTGCTACAGCAAGTTACAAAAGAATAATAATAATGTTGCCTTTGAATAAAAAGATCGTATAGCTTCTTTCAAGAGATGATGAACGTATATATATATAGTGAATAAGATATACACATATGCATATAGTGCCTTTTGAGAATACGTGTATATAATGGTACATGTGTTTAATAGTATATATATCTCTCTATAATATAAAGATATATCGCCGCTGCCGCCGCCGCCACCGCCGCTGTTTCAGGATTTGAGCATATACCGGGTGTCCAATTTGAAAATGATGACCAATTCAAACCCAAACCCAAACCCAAACCTATGTGAGCGTGCGTAGCGCCCTACGCACCCCTAGTATAAATATAATCATAATATAGTTAGTTTCAATCACAGATATCGTTTGAAATATATATATAATATAGGTGAGGTTCAAAAGTTGATTTGAGTAATTTTTCGTGGGTTGATCCCAGGACGTACCACGTAACAAAACCTTTATAAACACCGCAACCCGTGCTGGTTACACACGCTATCGGCTTCTAACCAAACGGTATAGTTGTCGGAATAAAACGTTTGCGCAACCGAACGTTACGTTTGCCCAACAAATTTGTCACGACGGCGACACTGCGAGCATCTTTGGTATCGCGTAATGTGCAACAATCGTTCTACAGTTGCAGTGATACTTTGGAGTTTGTACTTTGAGTAACGCCATATGTACCGATGCATATCTGTTGGTGTCGATGAATAATTTCGGAGCCTGGCCGCTTTGTTTAGAGTCCGATTCTAATCCGTCTAATCAGTCCGAGGCTAATTAATTCTCGGTGTTCTTGTACTTATACACTGCGGTTACTGATACGTAGTTTTAATCTGTGTATGAATTTACTTGAATATTCTTGACTGTGATGACTGTATATAATGCAATGGTGAAAAATGAATGCTATGAAAGAAAACATACGTGCTGCTTGGCTACGATTCGTTTGTGTATATATGTATGTTTATGTATATATGATTATATTACTCCACGCTCTAAGCGTGAGGCGCGGATGTGACTTCATCATGCACTATAGGTCGGTTCAAAAGACGCTTGCTACAGCAAGTTACAAAAGAATAATAATAATGTTGCTTTTGAAAAAAAAGATCGTATAGCTTCTTTCAAGAGATGATGAATGTATATATATATAGTGAATAAGATATACACATATGCATATAGTGCCTTTTGAGAATACGTGTACATAATGGCACATGTGTTTAATAGTATATATATCTCTCTATAATATAAAGATATATCGCCTCTGCCGCCGCCGCCGCCGCTGTTTCAGGATTTGAGCATATACCGGGTGTCCAATTTGAAAAGGATGACCAACCAAAACCCAAACCCAAACCCAAACCTAAGTGAGGTTGCGTAGCGCCCTACGCACCCCTAGTATATCTCTCCATAATATAAAGATATGTCGCCGCTGCCGCCACCGCCGCCGCCGCCTCCGCCGACGCCGCCGTCACCGCCGCCGCGGCCGCTGCCGCCGCTGTTTCAGGATTTGAGCTTATACCGGGTGTCCAATTTGAAAAGGATGACAAACCCAAACCCAAACCCAAAACCTAAACCCAAACCCAAACCTAAGTGAGGGCGCGTAGCGCCTTACGCACCCCTAGTATATATATATAATCATAATATAGTTAGTTTCAATTATAGGTATTGTTTGAAATATATATATAATATAGGTGAGGTTCAAAAGTTGATTTGAGTAATTTTACGTGGGTTGATCCCAGGACGTAACACGTAACAAAACCTTTATGAACACCGCAACCCGTGCCTGTTACACACGCTATCGGCTTCGAACCAAACGGTATAGTTGTCGGAATAAAACGTTTCCGCAACCAAACGTTACGTTCGCCCAACAAATTTGTCACGACGGCAACACTGCGAGCATCTTTGGTATCGCGTGGTGTGCAACAATCGTTCTACGACCGCGTGAATGCTTCGAGTGTGCATGTATATGGTGATAATATATTTTTTCAAGCCAACAGTGATATTAAAAAAAATCTAAAAAATAAAAAAATCTTGGCTCATTTGTTATTTTGCAATCTAACAAAGCATCTGCGCGAAAAATTTGTTGGAAGGTTTTTGAGGTTATGTTGATCCTCCCGACTAGAAATATCTGCTCAGGTCCTCGTAAGGCTTGCCTAGTTTGAACATAAGGCCCCGGTAAGGCAAACCAGTCGCGAACCTTATCAGGTACGTAACGCGATTTGATCATAAGGTCCTTATCACAATCACCTCATAAGGTCCTAGTAAGGAGTTCCTGATAATTTTTTAGTAAGGATTACCTCACGTCCGTGTGGAAATGTTGGTCTGTATAGTTTATTATTCATAAATTAGCACGTAGGAATGATCGATGAACGAATATAAAACTGTTATTCTATTATTTTTGAATACCCTGTAAATTTTGCAAAAAAAAAAAAGTCACTGACTGGGATCGAACCCGGTATCCTCCAATCGACGAATTCAGCACTTTCGATCCTTAAATAATTCTTTAAAAAAAAAATTAAAGCTTTCGAGGTTTTTTTTTTTACGAGTGCTTCCGGCTTCGTATTCCGGACGTTATTCCGTCGAAATTTATTTTGAGCCTACCTGATATTTTACCTGAGACCTACCTAACGACCTACCTAATGACTGGCACGCTACCACTACGCTACTGATTCCTTATTATTTTCCTGTATTTAAATGACATACAAGTTTCAATGAAAAAGCGCTGTCTCAACGGGCTGGATATAATACCGTGATATTCAGTAAAAAGGTGATATACAGCAAAAAAATTTATTCCATCGTTAATTAAGAAATGGATTTGTTTAATAATAATTGATATTATGTTGTTTATTGATAATTATTATTATGTAATATGGCTGGATAGAATAGCGTGATATCCAGTATAAAGGTGATATACAGTGAAAAAATTCGTTGATATACAAGGAGAGTTCTGGGTAGAGATGTGTTAGTGTCACACATACACGGTCTGTTTTACCGGCGGGGGGTACAAGACACACACACACATACTCAATAGTAAGAGGGATTCCTACCTTACCTGTCGAGTTCTGCCAGTTCCTACTTTACCGACCACTTCTTTACCACGTGTAACCAATCTTTTTTACCGACTTACTAACATTTTGATCGGTAATGTGATCTGTTTTACCGGCATAAAGGGGATATCTGCAGTGTCAGCGGTCGGAACAGTAGATTACCAACGTTTTCTCAGGTAACCGCCAGCCGGTACCACGTAAAACAGTGGATTAGTAACATTTTCATCGGATTACCCACAGTCGGTACTGCAGGGTAGTCCTCCAACTATTATGGCGACTTCATACACCGAATCAGCGGTCGGTGCAGTAAATAAATTATATATGTTCAGTCGCTAAAAACCCGGCCCGCAGAGTCAGCCGTCGGTAAAGTAATAACTTCCTTGCATTACCTACAGTCGGTACTGCAGAGCAATCCTGCAGGCAACATAGCAACTTATGTCACTTGCCGATATGACAGAGTTAGCGATCGGTAAAGTAATAACTTCCCTGGATTACCTACAGTCGGTACTACAGAACAGTCCTTCAGGCTCGTCAGGTTTTTAAGCCTCTCTTCATGGCACGCACTAACGGGAACTCCCAACAGGGACTCCGCCGTCGACTAACCGGAAGTATGGAAAGGCACGTTCGATTCGATACTCAGGTTAAAGTGAATATTCAGTATACATGGGATTATGCGTACAGAGCCGCACGCTGTGGACAGTGGGAAGAAGTTGCACGCGATCATGAACGGTTTCGATTGAGAATTGAAAAATCAAGTAAAATTATAGACCCAATACTGATGAAAAAACTTTTACAGCTTCAAAATCATCAGCATGAGTCATCGCTTTAACCCCTAACATTACGGGGATGCTGCTGTTCAGTTAGCTGCATGAGTCATCAGCACGTTTGAACGCCCTACATTATCGGCATGTAGCTCTTTGAGCATAATTTGTTTCAACACGCTTACTCGTGGGGGGTGGGTTGCAGGTGTTCAAACATCTGCGTCGCCAGATGTTGAGACAAACGTGTTTCAATACGCTTACTCGTGGGGGTGGGTTGCAGGTGTTCAAACATCTGCGTCGCCAGATGTTCAGACAAACGTGTTTCAACGTGTTTCAACGTGTTTCAACACGCTCAATCGTGCGGGGTGACGTCACTGTTTCAGGTGTTCAAATAACTGGACCGTCAGATGTTCACGGAAATGTACCCAAACGTGTTTCGATACATCCCCTCATCGGGGCGATGTCTAAGCTGTGCAGTATTGGTATCAGTGAGTTGTTTAACGTCAAGATGGATACATGTGCTGAAATTTACCCCCCTCCATGGCAATTGACGAAGAGTGATCTCAACGGTATTCCCAAGGCTTTTCTTTTGAAATATTGGAGTCGTTACATTCATTTATTATGGGACCGTTTGCCCGATCATCTTCATGCTGATGGGGAAATCATATCATATCTCCCATGCAATGATCATTGGAATATGCCTCATATGCAGGATCACATTGATGGTTCTCCACCATCACGACGAGAGTGTAGGGAGTGTTGCTCGAAGGTGGAGGAAAAACCAAAAAATATGTGGGGGTAATGCTTCCCTGATTCGTTTAAATTGTTTTTCATGACTGGAGGGGGGGGTTAACAGTATATAATCTCATGATGCAAACCTAAACATCAACAGTCCATTCCACCAAATGAGAGACAACCGTATCAAGCTAAAAAAACGCTTAGAGCTATTTTTGAAGAATATCGGTGAAGTAAAAGATCTTATTCGCACAAGATCAGATCTACGTTATATTACAAGCGTACTAAGGAATACATCGATCAGCAAAAATGGACTTTGAAAGCATCAACAAAGTTCGAAAAATGTCAGAGTTTCTACCAACGAAGAAGCTGTCCGAGCTGACTGTTCAGACGGATTATCCAATCTCCGACATCAGAGCGGTTCAAACCAAATTCGGCAAGCGATACGTTGCTGACGTGAGCGATGAGTTCACCATATTCCTGCCAGCGAGACTTGTCAAAACCTTCGACGCGGACCCAGAGATATTCGAGAAGTTGTTGACAGCCGCCAAAAACGGTGATCTCAATATGAATTACTTCGGTGGAAAATACAACAGTGTCGAGTTTAAGAGAATCTTCGGGTACCGACCACACTACTGACTGTATACTTAAATATTAGAAAACTGCCATGCATCTATGTATTATTTTAATATTATAAAATATATGTTTGTATAAAATAAAAAACACATTCGTTTAAAAAAAATTTGTATTGTTTCATAAACTCCTGCGTTCGTACAACCAATTCTTCAGAGATTTTACATTTACGTCGGTGCAGTTGTATTTTAAATTATAAGAATGATGCGGACATCCAGACGATATTTTCAGCAATTTCTGCAGCGATGTCCAGAGTTTCCAAATCGATGATATCCGTCGACGTGAATTTCGAAAGCCACAACGACTTCTCCAGCCCCTTCACGTAGACGATACGCGCATTTTGTAGGATAGCTCGAATTATCAATGCAGCGGTTTCGTAGGGAATATCACCAGAATCCCATCGCATTCCATGAAAATTGCGTTCCAACCATGCGTTCGTCGCCCTGTACTTGGTTGGTAGAGAGTTCCGTGCAGATGGTGGTTCGAAAAAAAGTGTTAACGGTCGATCATTCTTATCGCTGCTCACTTCTATGAAAGATATTTCTTTCAGCACGAATTCATTAATAGGTGCCTTGAACCCTTGAATATCAACGACAAAGTCCATCATGAAAGTAACTGAAAGCGGATGGGTATACCGATTTTTATACCAATTTTTTCACCCCACCACTGATTGGATTGTACTCAACGATGCGATCATGCAAGATCATACAGTAGGCTGAAGTGCTCGCGGGAAATTCTGTGTCAGATTCAAATTCCAAACGAATATCTACTGGCCCACTTTTCAATGACTCAGTCTGCTTGGAACAATCGATGACGACAAAAGGTGCGAGAGTTAAAAATTTAGTCTTTGATAGGAAAGGTTCTGGTTCTTTCTCATAGTATGAAGTCTGAAAGTTTGTGTATATGTCGTAGAGAATGGCATATTGATTGTGAGTAATATCAAGATTTAAATTTCCATAGGGATAGCACTGCAAGTTGAGGAAAAGCTTCACATCTCTGATATTACAATGATCAAATTCACTAGCATTTTTCTTTGCATCATTCCTTCTCGCAGTTTGAAACGCGAGTATGACATGTCTCGGCTTCTCTAGTTGCGTTGATGTTTTGACAACCCACATATGTCTCGTTGTTTGGGGTAGCATTGGATACTCATACATTTCCCAAGCGCGAAAACTCATAGATATGTCTGGATCCTTCGCTATGTAATTGAGTAGCTGTATTTTCGTTTTATCCGCCAGTTTGATATACGGCAATAACCATTCAACTCTGTTAAGAGAGATTTTGACGTCCTCCGCCACAGTTTGAATTATGGCATTCAAGTCAGTGTTTGATCGCGTCAGAATTAACTCATGTTTAGCATTAACGATTACTCGACGATAATCCTCGGCAAATCCCAACAAAAAATGTAGTGGGATGACAACGTCAAAGAATCCATCATCATTCGTTAACTTATTATCATTATTCATCCAGCCGGCGTTTTCCAAGAGCTGTCGTTGTCCAGGACTGAACGATAAGTACCCCTTCATAACACTCGTGATACCAACATTTTTATTTCGATCAATCTCAACACATTCAACTCATAACGTATTTCCTCAAGCAAATGACAGACAGTCATATTAATCAATTTTGTAGTTGCTGCAATAGCAGTGCCATCATTTTTTGTAATTTTTCCATGAATGTGTAGCGAGCTTTTGCTGGGTAACAAGCACAAATCTTGATTCTGAACAACGATACGAATCTCATCATTATTTTTAAAGGTGGATGATCCAAATGGTTGATGGGCATGTATCTCACAGTGTGCAATCGATTCATCGAATGCTACGGGTTTTTGTATTTTTATTATTTCCTCCATGGCAAGACGCAAAGAATACAACGAATATTTATTTTCCAAAATTTCCACGAAGACGAAGACCTAGACTCCGAAGGAACTGCACGTTTTGATGTGTCAGCTCTGTGAGAGGCGCTCGACGACTGACGATCTTTGGCCATACTATCTCACTTTTATAGCTTGCACCAGATTTTTTCGTCTCAAACACAATCCCCATTATGTGGATTTCACATGTAATCGTATAGTTATTGTTTCTCCACGAAAATTCACCAATTCCCCGTCTTGATCGACTATCCTCAATTGTAGGTGACGTATTGATTGTACAACGATTGGGAGGTAAATGACGTTGACTGGCACTTCAACGATCTTATATCCGGGTGGAACGGTTGGGAAAAATTCATGGATCGTGTGTACTCGACGTTCGTTTATGTATGCCCCCGTGGTTATATTGCACTCAACGCGCAAGGCATTGACTTTGAGTATGGCCACCGGTAATTCTGATTTATGAGTCACGTTTCGTGCAAGACTATTCGGTTTAAATCCCAACAATCGACCTATTGAATCGCGAGGCTTAAAGTTCACTATTTGATCGCATGTAATTTCACTGTGTAACTCATTATTGTTTGCTTTCAGGCTGAATGTAATATCCTTGGGTAGAGTCCTCTTTAAATAACTCTCAATATCTTCAATTTCATAACTTCCCGTGGGTATTATTATGCACTGCGCATCTTTCCCGTTTTCTCCCCGCGTTATACAAAACTTATTGCACCCCTCATCGATATTGGGAATTGAATTGAACGTCAACAGCTCAACGAGCCCGAGAACGTAGTTTTTCGCTGACGACAATTCGATAGGAGGAAAATATTGCGCTTCGAGTACGGAGGATGTACCCGACAGTGTCAACGTGAATGAATCATCCATGACTGACGTGGATCTTCGCAACACACCCATTTATAACTGATCATTGAGGAATTTGAGGCATAGGTGGCCACAATTTACAGTATCAAACTTCTGATATCTCTTATGATTGTATTTTACGCTACCAACACCAAGATACACCGTAAGATCTCGAGGTGGTTGTCAATCACCGAAACTGTCAAAATACATGACATCGTTGCCATTTTTCTTGTATGCAACCCAATGTGTCCCCGGGCCATTTTTATCATCGAGATTAATAATTGCTGATTCATGCTTTTTCGGGCCTGAGTTGGGCATTTCATTTCGCATAAAGACACCACGAAAGTATGGGATTTTTAGGGTTTTGGCGTATTTGAGCAAATCGATATTGGTGAGAGCTCGGTGTGGTAGCTTTATTAGTTTTTTGCTGACTTTAAGTACAGCCCCACACCTTTCTTGTATGGTTTCAAGTACAATCCCTTGCCCAACGCAATCGCCTCCATTGTCGTATTATGGCGTTTAGCCTCATGCAATTGATTTTTATTCGCAGCAGCATCATTGACCACCTTCGCTATACTCGCAGCACCGCCAGCTAAAGCTCCAGTGGCGCTGAGACCAGCCAAAATTGGAATGAGAAATGGTAAAATGCCACCAATTTTCGTGGGTATAGGCAAAATACGAGGAACTCGTACATTCTTTTGAGCGTCTCTTGTAACCGTGCGAGCACCTTTCAATGCAGTCTTAATAGCATTAGGACCCGGAATCATTGATTTTTGTGCTGCTCGAATAATAGATTTCAATGTACGCCTTTTTTTCTTCGGGTTCACACATTTCGTTGAGCTTTCCCTACGCAATCCCATACCAAGTTTAGATTTAGCTCTCATGGTGCTGGCAACTCCCCAGGCCACAGCTTTTTCTGCCAGATTTGCGTCCTTAGCCAAAACACGATTTCACGCTTTCTCAGCAAGCACTTTATCCGCCTCGTTTCGCGCAGCTGTTACGTCGTGGATTTTAAAGATCAAATTTTTAAAAAGAGAAATAAACGAAATATTCCTACAGTCTCGATTCGCGTAAAAAGACGTAGCAAGTATAAAATATATGCTCCGAGGTTTAGATCGTGAGGAAACGACCAGGGATTGGAGCTGTGTTGGTTCGTTTAATAAATGATATATATTGAAATATTTCTTACCTGATTCGAGCGTGGGGCGTAGAGGGTTGAAGTTTTAATCAAGCGTGATTATTTCAGGTACCGGATGCTGTTCGTATGTTGGCTGCTGTACCCGATGATGATCCCCGACCGTCTTGTACGTAGGAGGTGACGTTCGATGATCGACGATGGTAACGCGTGTGTTAATTCGCACGTTTGAAATTATTCGAATGTTTGGTTTTGATTTATCCGTTATTATTTCGATTGAATGGTTGTACCACCACTCGCGACAAAATGTTTGAAAGTCTGTTATTTTGAGATCGCGATTCTTAGGCTTATTGTGCCCGCGTTTAATAAAAGATTCTCCGTTCAATATAGCGTTGGTGACACGTTCGCGAAACTTTTTACCGCCGCGACGTCTGCCCATTAAAATAGAAATATAGGATTATGGCAATCCTTGAAATTCGTATTAAAACAGTTTCGAGATATTAATTATTGGAATGGATCTTACAGTGCGTGCTACCGTGAGCACACTACCTCTGTAAGGGAACTTAAGGATGGTTGACCAATAGACGTGCAATGGGGTGCACACTATCTATCTTCGCGGTCGAAGGAAAGTATTAAGGTGGAATGGAGGAACACGTGTGTATCACCAAACTGTCACAATACGCTTTCAAAGTTGAAGTGAACCGCAAGAGTTTTAGGTAAAAATGAATAAACACGAATTCCGAATAATACTTTAATATATTGTTACAATTTAAAACTTAGATTATTGAATGATTATTATTACACGAAAAATCTCTCACGATACAATCTTATATCGGTACTGCGACCGCCTGTCAGTGCAGGTTGTACGTGGCTTGATACAAATACGAAATTACTTGAAATATTACTAATTAAGGGTATAACTGACCCTTCCAAGCAAAGAGCAATGTATAAAGACTCGAGATGTAACTTTTCGCGGGAGTAACCGTTCAGCGAGACGATCAGTGACGAACTGACTCTGCTGACTTGTTCACGACGACTCTCACTCTGCACTCTGTGCTCTAGTATATATAGGTATATGCTCTGTGCTTGGAATGGGTCGAGTGACGCGCTATCGCTGTCTCTCTCTTACTGCGCGTGGCTGAGTATATAAGATTAAAATATAGAAGTATCGAGTGTATGTAAATATTAAATTTCATACTGTGATATTTTGGAGTTCGTACTTTGAGTAACGCAATATGTACCGATGCATATCTGTTGGTGTCGATGAATAATTTCGGAGCCTGGCCGCTTTGTTTACAGTCCGATAGTCTTATCTGTTTGTGACTCGAAAGTTTGAAAGTATATAAGGCTAATTGATTCTCGGTGTTCTTGTACTTTCACACTGCGTAGTTGTAATCTGTGTATGACTTTACTCGAATATTCTCGACTGTGAATAATACTGTATATAATGCAATGATGAAAAATAAATGCTATGAAAGAAAAAATACGTGCTGCTTAGCTATGATTCGTTTGTGTATATATGTATGTCTATGTATATATGATTATATTACTCCACGCTCTAAGCGTGAGGCGCAGTTATGACTTCATCATGCACTATAGGTTGGTTCAAAAGAAGCTTGCTACAGCAAGTTACAAGAGAATAATAATAATGTTGCTTTTGAATAAAATGACCGTATAGCTTCTTTTAAGAGATGATGAATATATCGTTCTATATTATATAAATATATCGCCGCCAACGCCGCCACCGCCGCCGTGTCAAGAATATATGGGGCATTCCGTATAAAATCGACCTATCTAAAAGCCTCATATATAGGACATTCCGTCTAAAATCGACCCATCTGAAACCCCGATATATGGGGAATTCCGTCTAAAATCGACAATCTAAAATCCTGATATATGGGGCATTCCATCTAAAGTCGACCTTTATAAAAGCCTGATATATGGGGCATTCTGTCTAAAATCAACCTTTCTAAAAGCCTGATATATAGGGAATTCCGTCTAAATCGACCTATCTAAAAGCCTGATAATTCTGCCTGGTGATTCTGTCTCAACTTGATACATCGATATGAATCGATATATCGATATAAATCGATATGAATCGATGTATCGATATGAATCGATATATCGATATGTATTGATATATCGATATGAATCGATATATCGATATGTATTGATATATCGATATGAATCGATATATCGAATATCGATAGATCGAATGTCGATTTATCGAATATCGATATATCGATTTATATCGAATTTTGTTTTTTGATAAATCGATAAATCGATATATCAATCCGTCTAACATCAACATACCTAAAAACGTGATATATGGGGAATTCCGTCTGCAATCGGCCTATCTAAAAGCTTGATATATAAAGAATTCCGTCTAAAATCGACCTATCTGAAATCTTGGTATATGGGAAATTCCGTCTCAACTCGACTTATCTAAAAATCTGATATATAGGGAATTCCGTCTCAACTCAACCTCTCTAAAAGCCTGATGTATGGGGAATTCCATATCAAATCGACCGTGATATATGGGTAATTTCGTCTCAATTCGACTTATCTAAATACCTTATGTATGGGGAATTCCGTCTCAACTTGACCGATTTAAAAACCGGATATATGGGGAATTCCGTTTCAACTCGACCTATCTGAAAGTCTGATATTATAGGAATTCCATCTCATTTCATGTATATACATATGTTATGTATATACTAGGTCGTTTAAAAAAAAAAAAATCGATTTTCCAACGGGCCACACCTGAAATAGTTAGTTTGGGTAGAAAAAAAATGTATGCCAAAAGATGAGAATTTTAGGTTGAATGGAAGATTCGCTGCATTTCAGTTACAATTTTTTTTTCCCTTTTCATCGAATTTATAATGGCAATTTTTTGATTTTCCAACGGGCCACACCTGAAATAATTAGTTTGGGTGGAAAAAAATTTATGTCGAAATATGAAAATTTTAGGTTGAGTGGAAGATTCGCCGCATTTGAGTTCAAAAGTTTTTTTTTTCTTTTTCTTTGAATTTATAATTAAAATTTTTCGATTTTCCAACGGGCCACACCTGAAATAATTAGTTTGGGTGGAAAAAAAAATTTATGTCAAAAGATGAGAATTTTAGGTTGAGTGGAAGATTCGCCCCGCATTTGAGTTGAAATTTTTTTTTTTTTGTTTTCATCGAATTGATAATTAAAATTTTTTGATTTTCCAACGGGCCACACCTGAAATAGTTAGTTTGGGTAGAAAAAAAAATTTATGTCAGAAGATGAGAATTTTAGGATGAGTGAAAGATTCACAGCATTTGAGTTAAAATTTTTTTTTTTTCTTTTCATCGAATTTATGATGAAAATTTTTCGGGGCACACCTGAAATAGTTGGTTTAGGTCGAAAAAAATTTTATGCAAACAGATGAGAATTTTAGGTTGAGTGGAAGATTTGCCGCATTTCAGTTGAACATTTTTTTTTTTTTCTTTTCATCGAATTTATAATGAAAATTTTTTGATTTACCAACGGGTCACACCTGAAATAATTAGTTTAGGTAGAAAAAAAATGTATGTCAAAAGATGAGAATTTCAGGTTGAGTGGAAGATTCGCCGCATTTGAATAAAAAATTTTTTTTTCTTTTTATCGAATTTGTAAGGAAATAGTAATTTTACCAGAAATTATTCATCATAAATTCGATAAAAGGAAAAAAAAAAATTTTATTCGAATGCGGCGAATCTTCACTCAACTTGAAACAGAATCGTGTCAAGAATCGATAAATTGATATATCGATACGTCGAATCATGTCACGAATCGATAAGTTGATATATCGATATACCGAATTGTGTCTAGAATTGATGAATTGATATATCGATGTATCGAATCGAGTATAAATATAACGAAATGTGTCAAAAATCGATATTTCGATATATCGAACCGTGTCAAGAATCGATATATCCATATATTGAACGGAGTCAGAAATCGATATAACTATATATTGAACCGTTTCAGTAATCGGTATATCGATATTTCAATAAAACCCAAACTCAACCCAAACTCATATCCGAAAACCAATTAACACATCTGTGTTAATTTTTAAGATGTTTTGAAAAAAAATTGTTTATATTTATAAACAATTTTTTTTCAAAACATCTTTCCAGAATGTTTTTCTTTAACAACTGACACAAACACAAGATGGGGGGTTGGCGCGCGAAGCACGCAGGGGGGCGAAGCCCCCCTAGTATATATATATAGTGAATAAAGATATATGCATATAGTGCCTTTTTAGAACACATGTATATAATGGCACATGTGATTAATAGAATACGTATATATAGTTATAATATAGGTGATTTTAATTATAGGTATGTTTGAGAAATATATATATTGAGTTCAAAGGTTGACCTGAGTAATATTACGTGTGTTGATCCCAGGACGTAACATCTCCCCCGTTTAGTCTGTTGAGATGCCGTTGCTTCGAGACAGACCGGCAGTAAGCCGCTCTACAAGTTCAGGATCAACACCTGAAAGTCTTGATGATGCCGGTGTATTTTGATGTTCCCTTGATGCTTCGATGACGAGTTGTCGCAAGGGTTCGTTGTTGCTGATTTGGATTGGTTGTTGTAATTTCTTTTTGTGTGCGAGGGCAACTAGGAGTCCTGTTACCGAGTTCCATATTGCACCCAGCAAGGCAAAGCTCCATCCGTAAATAGAGTGTATGGTGAAGCCGTGAATGCAGGTGTCTACAATGATTTTAATGGTTTTTATTATGAATATTGCAATGAACCCAGCACTAGCTATGCCGAATTCATGGAATCCCTTCCAAAAGCGTTTTGCAGCGCTTTCAGCCAGATGATCGAGTGTTGCTTCGTCGAGTAGGCCACGTATTGATACGCTACCTGATGGTATTTGGTAACCCGCTGTTCCTCTAGCAATATTATTGAGCAGGGCAGGTTTTTCGGCTTGAAACATAATCCGATTTCTTAATTCGCTTATTTCCTTGTCTGAGTATATTCCGGCTGTTGCCAGATTTCCAATGTCTCCATATCGCCATGATGGTTGTGACGTAGGTGTTAAAGATTGTGGTGGTGGTATTGCGATTGGGTGTGGAGAAAATCGATACCACGTACCGTCAATTTGATATTGAGCCGGCAGTAGAGGATCGCATTCGATTTGATTTCCGGATTTCATTAATATTCTTGAAGTTGTAGATAAAAAGAATGACTGATTTTTATATGTGACTGGGAGCTCATTGTAGCATTCCTCGGTTTTTCTTAAGGAGCATTTTACAGGTATGCATTTTATGATGTGCGCAACCTCTCCGGCGACAACAGCCATGAATCCCGGGTTTTTGGTCACTGCTCGTGCAAATTTTTCCGGTAGAATTGCAGCTGTTGATAATGCGTTTTGTAAGACTTGACGCTCGAGATTACACCTTTGCGTCAAGGCATCTTTGTAAAGATTTCTCATTTGAGTTCTGAGATGTTTTTCAACGTAAATGAATTTTGAATTGATGTAGGTAAAAATGTCCAAATTATTGACAGAAATTTTCCGTTTGCTTGTGAATGACTGTCCTCGTTGTGTTTCTAGTATGTACAATTTTGGATGTTCGGTTTTTATTAGGGTGTAGCCACAAAGTGGTTGTTCCGAACGTGCTGCAAGAGCAAATGTCGTCTCTTGTGTTGTCAATGTGTAAACGTTTGGTGCATGAGCGCCATTTTCGGATGAAATTAATTTTGTTGCTTGTCCTTCATATAAAACGTCATATCTATTGAAGTTACATGTGTCGGTAGGTTCAGTTTTCCAAAACGCGCTATTTCCCTCGATGTCAATACAGTTGCCATCACTGAGCTGACATTGTGTTCCTGTACGAAGGACTATTCGTCCTGCCGAGAGATTGATTGCTGCGTCATAATTTGAGAGGGTTACCCTGACGGATGCTTGGACGACGACGTTGTCCCATGTTCCGTAAGGATCGCTGTATTGTGTGCCCGAACATTTTCCATCATTAGTGATAGATCCTGCCAGGGTGAGACTTCTTGTTGTTGTGCTGTTTTTTCGCAGTCCCAGGATTTGACCGGCGACGCTTAATTGTATGATTCCTGTTTCTTGCATTTTCAAACAAGATCTCTGGTCCATGTCTTGAAGATAGATTTGTCGTCCGTTGTGTACGATAGAATTATGGGAATGCATGCCGCAATAATAGATTGTTCTATCTATTTCGACCTTGCACTGAGTTATTTCTGTGTTACCGAATTCAGAAAGTTGTAATAATTGGACGTATGTCGGAATTGGTGAAGGTTCCACAAGTGGTATTTCACATTCCGCGACTTCGTTTAATGAAATTGTTGTTGAGTTGAGCGATGGACAACCGCAATCATATCCGATAAGAGACGATACTTCCTGGATTGAGAGGAACGAAATCCCAATAATGATGGCGAGGACGAACTTCATCCTGCAACCCAGAAGTATTGTTTACTTTTAATTTTTCTTGGCACATAGTTTCATGAATTTTAGTTTAAATTCGTAATAATTCTGGTATTCAATATGATTGAACCAGACTTCTGTAACATCTTCGTAATCGACATCTATTTTTTCTGTACGGCGAGTTTTATCATGAAAGTTTTTCACAATGAATCTATCGTTGTCGGGATCGTAGTGAAGCACGTCCGTGTGAATGTTTCCTCCCCATACGTCCCTATATGCTATTCCGAGATTCCATGCTGTCTCGATGGGTGATACTCCCTCGAGGTAGTGGTAAGGTGTTTTGTCTTTTTCCGGGCTGTCCCATGCGTTGAGAAAGTCTGAGCATTCCTCAGGCATGTTGTATCGTATTCCATTAAAATAGATGCATTTAGTTTGAGATGCTGCGATCGCATCTGCGAATCGCAACAAAACGATGAAAAGAAAAATTCGGAAAAAGATATCACTCGTTCGGCTGGAAAAGGCGCGAGCCGGGACGAGAAAACTTCGGAGCGCCAAGTGAAAGTAATCGGAATCCCCGAAATGCAAATGTCAGAACCGTCAGGCTCCCATTAAAGAAAAATTCATTTATTCCCTCGGTTGAAATAGAATCACCAGATTTAACAACAAAATGCGAATTTATGATTGATTCCGGTTCTGAACCGAATCTAATAAAACAGGAATTTTTAAACTCAGACGTAAAAATAAATAGTGGCGAGATATTAAAATTACAGGGTATATCGGAGGACCCTGTATACACTATGGGTTCAACGAAAATTTTGATTAAAGACACATTATCGGAATTTCACGTCGTTAATGATTCATTCCCAATATCTCAAGATGCTATTTTGGGATCAGAATTTCATGAGCTTCACGGAACAATAATCGATTATGAAAATTCCGTACTTAAATGGGGAAACCAGGTATTGCAATTCAAAAATTTTAAAGGAATAAAAATCCCGGCACGCTCTCGCACGGTATTCCACATGCGTGTTGCTAATCCGGAAATTAAAGAGGGATATATCCCAAGAATTGACCTTCCGAATGGATTATTCCTCGGAGAGGCAGTAGTGTCAGTAAAAGATGGCATGGCTTGTTTGATGGCACTCAATACGACCGAAGAGGATGTAGAGCTCACTAATTCAGTAGTGACCCTAGAGGCATTCGAGCCCTACAATCCCAATAATTCGGCAGGTGAGAGTTCCTGTTATCCGTTCGGTGATCCGAGGACACCCTTAGAAAAGAACGAGCAGGGCCGACCTGGTGTTGATCGGCAGCATGACCAATTTGTATTTACGGCACACAAAAAATTAGATGACACGGACAAAGTATCCGGGGTCAAAAATTTGCTGAGACTCGACCACCTAAACGGGGAGGAACGAGACAGTATCGATCGGTTAATAGAAAGAAACGCCGATCTCTTTCATATACCAGGTACCCCTTTAGAAAGTACAAATGCGATAGAACATCGTATATTAACATCAGACGATCAACCCGTATTTACAAGACAATATAGGTTTCCACCGATACACAAGGATGAGATAACGAAACAGGTAAGTGAATTAATTAAAGGCGAAATCATCCGTCCATCCTCCTCACCGTACGGCTCACCATTGTGGATCGTTCCGAAAAAGGCCGACTCACAAGGTAAACCCAAGTGGCGAATGGTCATCGATTATCGCAACTTAAACGAGAAAACAATAGGGGATGCATATCCGCTCCCTAATATCACAGAAATATTAGACCAGCTTGGGGGTGCAAAGTACTTTTCAGTCTTTGACCTCGCAAGTGGTTTTCATCAGATCAAGGTCCACCCGGAGGATGCGCACAAAACAGCGTTTTCGACTCCGTTTGGTCACTATCAATTTAATAGAATGCCAATCGGGCTAAAGAATGCTCCAGCAACCTTCCAAAGGTTAATGGATCGTGTTTCAACTGGACTTCAAGGTATAGAACTCTTTGTCTACCTTGATGATATTGTCATTTATGCAAAATCCCTTAAGGAACATGAAATAAAATTTGAAAGATTAGCAAAAAGATTGAGGGACGCAAATTTACAATTGCAGCCCGACAAATGCGAATTCTTACGCAAAGAAGTAGGTTACTTAGGACACATTATCAGCGAAAATGGGGTAAAACCCGATCCAAAGAAACTTGAAGCCTTAAGGCATTATCCGAAACCAACCAATCCAACGAAAATAAAGCAATTCTTGGGATTAGCAGGCTACTATCGTAGATTCGTGCATAATTTCTCGGGCATTGCAAAGCCACTCACAAATTTACTAAAGAAAAACATAACCTTTAAATGGACAAATTCACAGGAAGAAGCTTTTGTTAAACTCATTGATGCTTTATGTAAAGAACCCGTATTACAATACGCAGACTTTACAAAACTATTTATCATCACGACAGATGCCTCAAATATTGCTATAGGCGCTATTTTGAGTCAGGGCGAAATCGGCAAGGATAAACCCATTGCCTACGCCTCACGAACATTAAACCCAGCGGAATTAAATTATTCAACTATTGAAAAGGAATTATTGGGTATCGTTTATGCAGTAGATTATTTTCGACCATATGTCTATGGAAGAGAATTTACTCTCGTAACCGATCACAAGCCTTTAGTGTGGCTTCACTCAGTTAAGGACCCAGCAAACCGATTGGTACACTGGCGTTTAAAACTAGCAAACTATCAATACAAAATAATCTATAAACCCGGTAAGGAAAACAGCAATGCTGACGCCTTATCCAGGAATCCACCAGACATCAAAAAATCAGTATTAATGGTTAAACCAATTTATAAAAGAACGGAAGAACCCAAAGATTCAGACGACGAAGAAATAATGTTTGAAACTCCAAGTACATGTAAGAGAAAGAAATCGGTAGAGGCGACTGAGAATGACGTAATAAATAAACAGGCGGGCCCATCAGGCATCGACCAATATAAACAACTCGAAAACTCAGCAACCGAAACCGAGCTCTCTCTCCCGGAGACCAGTCAATACAATACGGACACTGAAAAACCAAACGCTGAAGAAAATAATGAAGAATCAGAATCAGAACGAATAAGAGAAACAGAAATAGAACAAATAAATAACGAGGAACTTTCGTCAGGCGATGAATCGGACGACGAAAGTACATCAGACACAAACAGTCACATATTTGATGACCCAAATGTACCATATGAAACTAGAAATAACGAAAATTTACAAGAACCGAAAAAGTTAACTATCAGAGAAACAAGGGATAGATTAACGATGCAAAAAGATAACATTGTAATTTTTATCACAACTAAAGGTCAGCCACTCGACAAAGGAGCTAAAGATCTCCAATCCGTAAGTCGGTTTCCTACATTCACCGATATAGCATTTGCGCGTGTAAAAATTGAAGAAATCAGATCAAAACAAATCATAGCCTTACCCATTAAAAATGATCTAAAAGCAAATTTGTCGATGGAAGATCTTTCCGATACCTTTCAATCACTTAGAGAAGCAATACGAGAATTAAATTTGGACAGTTTCAGTATTGCAAAAACAGAGAAAATTGATAATATATCATGGATAGATATTCAGAAACAAATGGTGGCTATCTTAGGAGAACTACCGATTCAAGTAACAATTTGTAAACAATTAGTAACTTACCCACAAGACGAAGAAAAACTCGGCATTGTCTCTGAAAATCATAACTCCACTTTAGGAGGACACAAAGGTGTAACTAAAACCTATAAACGCATCAGAGAAAATTATTTTTGGGAAAACATGAAATCATACATACAGGATTATATTCAGCATTGCCGTAGTTGTCAACTTAAAAAACTCGTCCGAGTTAAAACCAACCAGCCTATGGTCCTCACGGATACCCCAGGGGCTGCATTCGATAAAATTTCCATGGACGTCGTAGGGCCACTCCCTGTAACAAAAACCGGAAATATGTACATATTAACAATTCAAGACCTCCTTACAAAATATTCATTAGCAATTCCGTTAGCAAAAACTATAGCCGTAGATATTGCAGAGGCATTTACCAAATCGTTTATATCACGTTTCGGCGCACCAAGAACTTTATTAACAGACCAAGGGTCAAACTTTTGTAGCAGTCTTATGAAGAATCTTGCTAAAAATTTTAGAATCACTAAAGTAAGAACTACAGCGTTCCGACCTCAATCAAACGGATCCATAGAAAGATCGCACCATGTATTAGTAGAATATATCAAACAATATATCGACAAGAATCACGACTGGGACGAATTCATCGAACTTGCAATGTTTTCCTATAACACCAGTCAACACGAAGGCACGGGCTTCACTCCGCACGAGCTTGTATTTGGAAAACTCGCTCGTCAACCATCTAGTCACACCAGAATCGAAGAACATCAGGATCCAACCTACACAGAATATCTCGAAGAATTGTTCAATAAAATACATGGACTCCAAGAATTAGCGGCAGCAAATCTTAAAGCCGCAAAACAAAAATCAAAAGAATACTATGATAGGAAAATCAATCCTCAAAATTTCAAAGTAGGAGATAAGGTTTTGATGCTCAAGGAGCCTTCAAAGGGCAAATTTAGCGACCAGTATACAGAACCATGTGAAATAATTGAGGTTTTGTCGGGAGGAAACGTAAAAATCCTTTATCGTGACAAACCACGAATTGTTCACACTAATAAATTACGAGCTACACGATTACCAACGGAATAAATGTCTGTTGTAGGATGAGTCAAGACGATTTCTACATCCGACTCGTAGGACCCCTTCAACCAAGAAGGAAGGTCGTCTATTTTAATAGCCATTCAAGGAAAATCGCTGCATATATATGTAGGGTCCGTTGCCATAATAGGGTAACTTCAGGTCGTCAGCTCGTAGCAACAAGCCGTTAGGGGAGAAGTTCGGTTTTGAAGAAAGGAGCAGTTGAATAACGACTGATAAGACGGTTTTGACGTATGCTAAGACGATTAGCAGAACTGTATTCTTTCCCAAGCATTATATTTTAATAAATGGTTTCTTTTGTTCTTTTACTTTTCATCTCTCTATCCCACAAGGAATAACAACATCTTATTTCTATAAATTTTGGGGGCTCGTCCGGGATCAGAGAGTCTACAAGGGTAAAGGCAAAAGTGCGACGAAATAAAGACGAAGCGTGTTGAAGACGAGAAAAGGCGACAAGACCAAACGAGAAAAAGCGCGTTGGAGAGAAACAAAGGCGGCGAGACGGAACCGCGGGTGACTCTTTGCGTGTGAAAGACGACGTAGTTTTTGATTCAACGATGAGTGTTGTCGCGAGCGATGCGTATAATCTTACGGTTACGCAACTAAAAGACATATTGAAGAATAGAGGTCTCAGTTTGTCGGGAAATAAAGCCGAGTTGATAAGTCGACTCATTACTGCCGATCCGAGTGGGGAGTGGATAGTTGGGGCAGGCGGTTCTAATGACGGAGAAAAGAGTGAAGTCGGGATGACGGACAAAGATACGGAAAGATTGGTGAGTGCATTGTCTCGCGATCATGAAATCGAGTTGTATAGGCGTGAGAAAGAGCTGGCCGAACGGGAACTTGCCGTAGCACGTCGTGAAATCGAGTTGCTACGCGGAGTGCAGATCGATAATCGAAACAACGAGGTGGTTGTGAATGACGGGCATGGCGGCCATGTTGTCGATAACATAAGAGTCTCAACCGAACGACGTTCAGCTCCAGTAGTATCTACGACAACGAAAATAAATATATCGATGCTAGCGGAACTTCTCAGTGTTTTCTCCGGTAAAGCGGAAACTTACGAAACATGGGCAAGACAGATTATGTTTTTGAAAGAAGCATATCAACTTGACGACTCGACGATGAAAATACTTATCGGGACGCGACTCAAAGGCAAAGCGATGGAATGGTTTCATTCCAGGCCCGAATATATCGCGCTGGACCCTGAGAGTCTCCTGAAAGAATTGAAGAAGATGTTCCATCATCGTCCGAATAAAATTGCAATGCGACGAAAATTCGAAGAGCGAACATGGAAGAAAATCGAGACTTTTCATGATTATGTACATGAGAAAGCGATTCTCGCAAATCATCTTAACATGGACGACGACGAAGTACTCGGCTATGTGATTGACGGGATTCCGGACACTCAGCTGCGCGACGTAGCGCGTCTACAAGGATTCAACTCGATGCAATCATTGCTGCAAGCGTTCGAGGAGATATCGCTGTGCGACAGAAATTGTACGTCGAGTTCGAGCGTTAAGCAAGACGACAAAACAAGTGGCAATAAGCGTAGGAGCGACAAAGCGACGAGTGGTAGAAGCGAGACAGGTGAGAAAAGTTCATCCGACGAAAAAGGCGCGTCGAGCGAGACCAAAGAGTGGGTTGTGAAGAAAAATTGTTATAATTGCGGTCAACGTGATCATATTAGTATTAATTGTCCAACGAAAAACAAAGGAACGAAATGTTTCGCATGTGGTGAGTACGGGCATATCGCGCCGAAATGCGAGAACAGAAAGAAAGACGCGACGAAAAGTAGCTGCGTGGTAACTCAAACAAAATTGAGCGAGTATGATAAGGAAGTTTTAATTGACGGTATCCCGATCGAAGCTTTACTTGATAACGGAAGTGACTTGACGATCATGCGAGCAGACGAGTATGTGAAGTTAGGCTCCCCACGTTTCGAGAACAAATCGATTTCGTTTCGAGGTGTCGGAAAGGGGAATAACGCTACGTTAGGAGAATTTCGAGCGATGCTAACGGTTGACGGAAATTCATACCCGATTCTCATTCGTGTGATTTCTGACGATTTGCTAAGGCATAAATTGTTGATTGGTCGCGATTTTTTGCATACGATAGATTTGACGGTAAAGCGCGGTAAAGCTACAATTAGTCCTGCGGCCGAGTGTTCTTCCGCGTGTGACGAAGAGCCAGAAATATTCCGAGTCAACGTAGTAGAATGCCGTGATGCAAATACGACAGATTTATCGAATGTTCAGGACGAGAAGTACAAAGAAGCGATCCAAGCTCTCATTGACGATTACAAGCCGGTAAAGACTCGTGACGTGGGCGTAACAATGACGCTCATATTAAAGGACGATGAACCGGTGTACCAAAGAGCGAGGCGATTGGCGCCACACGAGCGAGAGCTGGTCAATGCTCAGATTAATGATTGGATAAATGACGGGATTGTTCGAGAGTCCGTCTCGGATTATGCGAGCCCGATTGTTTTGGTAGCGAAAAAAGACGGCTCAAAAAGACTTTGTGTTGAGTATCGACTTTTGAACAAAAAAATTATCAAAGATAGGTATCCGCTACCGCTGATTGAAGACCAGCTGGACAAACTGCAAGGTGCGCGGGTGTTTAGCACTCTTGACTTGAAAAACGGTTTTTTCCACGTGCCGGTCGACGAGCCGAGTCAGAAATATACGGCCTTCATAGTACCTGATGGTCATTTCGAATTTTTAAGGGTACCGTTCGGTTTATGCAACTCGCCAGCTGTTTTTCAGAAATTCGTGAACGCCGCGTTTCAGGAGCTTATTCGCGAAGGCATCGTGTTGACGTACATGGACGACTTGGTTGTGCCGTCGGAAGATCGTGAGAGCGGTCTAGTAAATGTAAAGCGCGTATTAAAAACGGCGAGTGAGACTGGTCTTATCGTAAATTGGAAAAAATGTGCGTTTCTTCAGACAAGAATCGAGTTTTTGGGTCACATTATTGAAGATGGGCGTGTTCACCCTAGCGAAAGAAAAGTCGAAGCTGTTGCGCAGTTTCCGAAGCCGAAAGACGTTCGACAGATTCAGGGATTTCTCGGATTAACCGGATATTTTCGAAAGTTCGTACTCGGATATTCTCTCATAGCGCGACCGCTGTCGAACTTGTTGAAATCGAATGTAGGGTTCGAATTTGGTGACGCTCAGAACGACGCTTTTATGCGTCTTAAGATTATCTTGACGAGTCAGCCAGTTTTGAATCTGTATCGAGTAGGCGCAGATACAGAGCTGCACACCGATGCGTCGAAGCACGGCTACGGCGCGATATTGCTTCAGAAAAATGGCGAAGACAAGGCGTTGCACCCGGTATACTATGCTAGTGGTAAGACGACTCCGGCGGAAGAGAATTACCCGAGCTATGAGCTCGAGGTACTCGCAATTGTAAAAGCGCTCAAGAAGTTTCGAGTATACTTACTCGCAATACCGTTTAAGATTGTAACTGATTGCCGCGCGTTTACTCTTACTATGAATAAGCGAGATCTTTGCGTGCGTATTGCGAGATGGGCGCTCCAATTAGAGGAATTCGCGTATAGCATAGAGCATCGCACAGTGGGGAATTTTCACGAATTCCTGGCCAAAAATAAAAAAAAAAATTTTTCCATACAGGTATAACGGTCACGGGTATTTGTAGAGAACTAATTTCTGCGTAATTTCCCGTTTGACCCAACCTTTTACCTCTCATAGATGCTTAGATATTTCAGTTCAAAGTCGACCTTTGTTGGTGACAGTCGCGAGCGTCGACCGTGCTGTGTTTTGTAGCGCAACTTTGAACGTTTGTATACGGATAGTGGGAAGTGATAATTGATTCAAACAAAATGGATATTCTTCCTCAAGGTATGTAGAACATTTTGCCTATTTTACAATTAAAAAATATTTTTTTTGTCCATGTTTTCGTAGTCTAACGAGAATCCCGAAAAGTGCCTTCGTTCGAAAGTAAATATTGACTTTGCATAGACGTTTAGTATAGAATCCCGCGGAATCCCGCCTTCATTTTTTTTTTAAATAAAGCTTAGAATATTAGCTTTCGAATGCCGCCTCACCGAGAGTGCGCAAAGGTGCGCGGCCTGGTCCAGAGCAATTTTAGTGCGCGTCCGCGTCATCCGATAAGTCAACCGCGCGCCGCGTGACGTGCCAGGTACTCGGTCAGCCGAACTGGGCTTACCTGGAACTGCAGCTGCGGGTCGACCGGTCGACCCTGACAATAGATTCGAAATATAAATATATATATACATACATATGTATATATATATATATATATACATACTTTGTAAGAATCGTCGTGAAAAATGCTGATACCTGATTTAGTTTACGTGGAATTTGTTTTCCAGAGGGAAAGGAATTTATTAGAAATTTAGTATTGTATTCGGAACGCCAACTCCACATTTTAATGAAGTATGACCAAATGCATAAAGGCGTATGTCTAATCCTGATTCGTAATACAATGCAATTTATGATTAATACTAAGTACAATTTCTTTTCAGGTTCAGGTGCTTCGCTTGTCTCATTCAAACGAAAGGAAATATTTTTAATTCTGAAAAAATATTTAACGTCAGAATATAATGAGCAAGTAGAATTATTGGAACGGGAATTATCGGAGAAGAGTCAATGTGTGATTAAAATCCACCAAGATGCCAGGCAGAATTTGTCCAAGTTAATTCATAAGATACGCATAAAATGGCAAGAGTCAGGAAGGAAGGAGACCAATTTTCTTCATAAGAATCAAGAGTGGCTGGAGATGGATATTGCCTTTCCTGCTGATTCGAAATCGAGTGACGCCAGCACACGTGGTCGTCCCTCAGTGGACTTTGCTGCATCAAGTGAGCGATCGAAACGACGAAGAACAGAAGAGTTGCGGCAAAATCATACCCCTGAGGAGTTGTGCTATGCAGCGCAAATGAGTCTCCGCTCTTCCGGAGACGTAAATTCGTCAAAAACGGTCAAGGACATTGCAGTTGAAACGCACGCACCTGCACCAACATCGTCAAAGGCAGTGCAAAATACACTATCAACAGATGAAGCTCTTTCGGTTATGGTCGAAGCCAAACTCACCAGACATCAATATAATATTGTAAGAGCATCGCTGAAAGGTATCAACTGTCCGGCATATCCAAATTACGAAGCAGTTAGAGAGGCCAAAGCATTATGTTATCCACCGCGGTCTAGTATAACTATTACTGAAAATTGTGCCGATATTAAATTACAAGACTTACTGGACCACACATGCAAGCGTCTTCTTCTTAGTCAGAGAGAAGTTGTGAAATCAGTGCATATGGAAAACTTGGCAAATGCGGAATTAATCTGTAAATGGGGGTGTGACGGAAGTTCTGGCCAAGGTGTATACAAACAGAAATTTGAGGATGACAGTAATTCCGACGCAAATATATTCCTAACGTCCCTTGTCCCGTTACAACTCGCATTTTTTGAGAGTGAATCTATGGACTCCGGTTGTAAACTTTTATGGAAAAATCCGAGGCCATCATCGCCTCGCTATTGCCGGCCTATAAGAATGCAATTTCTACATGAAAGTACGGAATCCACGAAGAATGAAACAGCGTATATTGAAGAACAAATCTCATCATTAAAACCATTGAAAATTGGAGTTGATGGCAGAGAAGTAACAGTTAGGTATAAAATGCTGTTTACTATGATAGATGGGAAAGTCTGCAATGCTGTTACATCTACGAAATCCGCACAAAGATGCTATTTATGTCAAGCTACTTCAAAAGAATTTAACGATCTTGATGCAATCCTGAAAAAAGAAGTGAATGAAGATAACTTGAAATTTGGAATGTCCACGTTACACGCATGGATCCGTTTTTTTGAGTCCCTCTTGCATCTATCTTACAAACTCGATTTGAAAAAATGGCAGGCACGATCCGAAAATGAAAAAAAGATGGTTAGCGATCGAAAAGCACAGATACAAAAATATTTGAAATCTGAATTGGGGTTGATAGTGGATCGTCCAAAGCCTGGGTATGGGAGCACCAACGATGGCAATACAGCACGGCGATTTTTTGAAAACCACGAAATAACAGCAATGATAACTGGCTTGAACGAAGAACTTATAAAAAGATTTCACGTCATTTTACAAGTTATCTCGAGTGGGTACGATATCAACGTGGAAAACTTCAAAGAATACGCGTTGGAAACTGCGCAACTGTACGTGCGCGATTATCCATGGTATTATATGCCAACAACCGTGCACAAAATATTGATCCATGGAAATTTGATAATAGCTTCGGCTATTTTACCCATCGGACAATTGTCAGAGGAGGCTCAAGAAGCGCGAAACAAAGACGTGAAAAAATTTCGAGACGGATTTTCTCGTAAATCATCACGCGAGAATACTATGCAGGATGTTTTGAATTGGCTACTAGTGTCATCTGATCCATTCATAACAAACCTAAGGAAACTGCCTCAAAAAAAGTCACAGCAATTGTCTGCAGAGGCTATGAGGCTACTTGCTGAGCCGAATATGGATTAAATATGGATTGGAATAAGGATTAGGATTGAGATACTCTTTGTATTTTTCAATAATAAAAACTTTGTTTACCGTATTACGAGATAACAATTATTTTCCGTACATTCCCGAACCTACTGTATAATCTATTATTGTAGCCACTCGACAAACATAGTTCAGGCTCTGTGTTTTATTTTTCGAAATATTGATGTATTCGCAATCAGGGAACCCGAAAACATCGGGAAAATAGATTTTTCATCGGATTTATTAAAGAATTTTGGTTCGAACCAGCCATATTTGAGTCGCCATTTTGTTTTTTGAAATTTTGATTTTGGATTCGAAATCAGGGACCCCGAAAACATGGGGAAAGTAAATTTTCCGCTGGATTTATTGAAGAATTTTGGTTCGAACCAGCCGTATCTGAGCCGCCATTTTGTTTTTTGAAATTTTGATTTTGGATTCGAAATCAGGGACCCCGAAAACATGGGGAAAGTAAATTTTCCGCTGGATTTATTGAAGAATTTTGGTTCAAACCAGCCGTATCTGAGCCGCCATTTTGTTTTTTGAAATTTTGATTTTGGATTCGAAATCAGGGACCCCGAAAACATTGGGAAAGTAGATTTTTCGTTGGATTTTTTGAAGAATTTTGGTTCGAACCAGCCGTATCTGAGCCGCCATTTTGTTTTTTGAAATTTTGATTTTGGATTCGAAATTAGGGACCCCGAAAACATTGGGAAAGTAGATTTTCCGTTGGATTTTTTGAAGAATTTTGGTTCGAACCAGCCGTATCTGAGCCGCCATTTTGTTTTTTGAAATTTTGATTTCGGATTCGTAATCAGCGACCCCGAAAACATAAGTATACCAAATTTGGTGAAGTTCCGATCATCCCCTGATTTATGGCCAGGAATTCGTGAAAATTCCCCACTGTGCATCGTCCGGGCAAAAGCATGGCACACGTTGACGCGCTTAGCCGCAATCCGTTGCCGACGTGCATGCTAATCGAAGAGATTGACGAGGGATTGATGCCGAGGTTGAAGAAAGCACAGCAGGAAGATGTAGAAACTCGAAGAATATTCGAGCTGGCAGGAAAAGACGAAGCTCGAGGTTACATCGTTCGCGGAGGTGTGCTGTTCCGAGATGGCGAAGGTGATCTACGACTTGTGGTTCCGAAGGGGATGCAGACACAAGTTATCAAAATTGCGCATGAGAGAGGTCACTTCTCAGTGAGCAAAACGGAGGCTCTCGTGAAAAGAGACTATTGGGTCCCGAATCTCCGTGTCAAAGCCGAGAAAGTGATTCGCAACTGTGTTAGTTGCATACTAGCAGAGAGGAAGCAGGGACGGCAAGAGGGATACCTAAATCCGATCGACAGGGGCGAAGTGCCCTTGGACACCTTTCACGTCGACCATTTAGGCCTTCTGGCAACGACGAGGAAAAGCTACCGACATATCTTTGTCGTGATTGACAGTTTTTCGAAATTTACATGGTTGTATGCGACCAAATCGACGACGACGGCTGAAGTGTTGGATCGGCTTATGAAACAAGCTGTGACGTTTGGAAATCCAAAAAGAATTGTGTCCGATCGTGGTACTGCCTTCACATCGAACGATTTTAAGGAATACTGCAACAACGAGAAGATTCAACATGTTTTGATCACGACGGGAACTCCAAGGGCGAATGGTCAAGTAGAGCGGGTGAATCGTACGCTCATCCCACTTCTTACGAAGATGTCTGCACCGAAGCCCGAAGAATGGTTCAAATATTTGAGCATAGCTCAGCTGTACTTGAACACGACTCCTCACAGAAGCATCGGTATGACGCCATTCCGTTTGCTTTTCGGAGCTCATGCGCGCATTCGTGAAGACCCAAATATTCGCGAGCTCGTGGAAAACGAATGGATCAATGCTTTCACCGAAAACCGCGACGAAATCCGGCTTCAGGCAAAGGAAAGTATCATGAAGATTCAAGAGGAGAATCGACGTGTTTTTAATAAAAAAAGAAAAGACGCCAATGTTTATCGAGAAGGCGACCTTGTGGCTATTCGGCGAATTCAACAAGGACCGGGTTTGAAATTTGCAGCCAAGTATTTGGGACCGTACGAGGTAACGAAAGTCTTGCGAAACGATAGATACGTGGTTCGTAAAATTGGAGATTACGAAGGACCTTCACAAACTTCATCGGCCGCCGACCACATGAAGTTGTGGGTACATGACGAAAATAGTAGTGACTCCGAAGATGCCCAGAACGTCAGTGACTATGAAGATCGAAACGACGAGAAAGACATTCGAGGACGAATGTCATCGCAGGAGGGCCGGTTGTAGGGTCCGTTGCCATAATAGGGTAACTTCAGGTCGTCAGCTCGTAGCAACAAGCCGTTAGGGGAGA
Source organism: Rhorus exstirpatorius (assembly GCA_963564615.1). Lineage (NCBI taxonomy): Eukaryota > Metazoa > Arthropoda > Insecta > Hymenoptera > Ichneumonidae > Rhorus > Rhorus exstirpatorius. The sequence continues at coordinate 25,648,187 of OY751313.1, forward strand.
AGTTCGGTTTTGAAGAAAGGAGCAGTTGAATAACGACTGATAAGACGGTTTTGACGTATGCTAAGACGATTAGCAGAACTGTATTCTTTCCCAAGCATTATATTTTAATAAATGGTTTCTTTTGTTCTTTTACTTTTCATCTCTCTATCCCACAAGGAATAACAACATCTTATTTCTATATATATATATATATATATATATATAGTGAATAAAGATATATGCATATAGTGCCTTTTTAGAACACATGTATATAATGGCACATGTGATTAATAGAATACGTATATATAGTTATAATATAGGTGATTTTAATTATAGGTATGTTTGAGAAATATATATATTGAGTTCGAAGGTTGACCTGAGTAATATTACGTGTGTTGATCCCAGGACGTAACACAGCAATATTTTCCTGATTCTTCGAGTACGCGATATCGTGTTTTTACATGCAGCGTCAAGAGGATTGATGCCGGGGTCACCACGAGCTAACCTCTTTGACAATTTTGTGCCAGGTCCACAGTACTGATATCCCGGTACGTGTAATTCAATGGGGAGATTATTGATGATTTTATTTATTAGACCCTTGCCGCGTGCGCGTGCGATCATAGTTGAGCAACAACTAACGCTGAACCTATAAAAGCGTGTATTTATACATAAATATTTTAGTTCTCTTTGGAGCGTTAGGTCCGCATCATGAAATTTCAAGATCAAACGATTAAGCTGCCTGTTGCAAATTTTGACAAATTGGTTGAGCGACAAAAGAAGAGGGGGAAACGACATGGGGAATTACTACCGAATAGTGTGAGAGGAATTTTTTGTGGGCCATCCAATTGTGGCAAAACAAATGCTCTTCTCACCCTCATTACCCACGACAATGGACTTCGATTTGAAAATATTTACGTATATTCAAAATCACTCATTCAACCGAAGTATATGTTTTTAAAAAAGTTACTAGAACCGGTGAAGGGTGTGGGTTACTTCCCATTTGGTGATAATGAGGAGGTTGTAAAGCCAGAAAGTGCGCGTCCAAATTCAATTATGATTTTTGATGACGTGGCATGTGAGAAGCAAGATAATATCGGAGCGTACTTTTGCATGGGGCGACACAGAGATGTCGATAGCTTTTATCTCAGTCAGACGTATGCTCGTATTCCAAAACATCTTGTGCGGGATAATGCGAACTTGCTGGTGCTCTTTCGCCAAGATGAAATGAATTTAAAACACATTTATAATGATCATGTGAATACCGACATGACTTATGAACAATTCAAAGACTTATGCTCAGCATGCTGGAGCGATGGTAAATACAGTTTTGTGGTCATTGACAAAGACAGTGAAATTAATGATGGACGATATAGAAAAGGTTTCGACTGTTTTATCTGCATAAATTAGTGATGACTCGTCAAATTCATACAGTCTCATTGCAACGATCAATGTGTTAACATGGAGAGCACCAAGATTTGTAAGCACAATCACGTTTTACATGAATTGGTAAAAGCTAGCGACGCAATAAGGCGGAAGCACAAGATGATTAAGTTGAACAAAGGTGTGGTCGAGCAAGCTGTGAATGAAATGTTTAAGCCTGTAGTAACACCATTGCAAGAATTGGTGAACACTTCGAAACAGCAGATAAAACGAGAAATAAAAACGGAGCCATTGACAATGAAAGAGGAGAAATCTGATGATGACGTTGATAATAACGATGATGTTGATGATGTTGATGATGATGATGTTGATGATGATGATGACGATGATGTTGATGATGATGTTGATGATGATGATACACTTGTATCGGAAAATATTGCTGCAGCAAGCACACCAATCAGGAAAAGTATGGATCCAGTTCAGCGTTATTTGAGGATGTTTGGCTCAAAAAAACAGAAGGATTTGGATGTTACATATGGTGTTCGAAAGTTGTCACAGCGCATGATGATTGACGATTCGGAAATTTTTTTTGGTGATGAGGTGATATTTATTGGTGATAAAAGTTATGAGAAAACGCAAGGATTACTCGAATTATTGTTTAAAAAGTCACCCAACCCAAGTATTGTGAGTGACGAAGACAAGAAAAATTATGCTAAAATTGTATTAATGACGAATGCTCATCGCAAACATTACAGAGCTGATAAAAGTCTTCGCGAAGATAAAAGAAATGACAAGTACCGTAATTTCATTGCGCAACATGTCGGTTCACCACAGAAGACACAAAAATCTGGCAAAGGTTTACCCGAGTATAAAATAACGCGAAAAGAGGGGCTGGATTATGTTTACTGGGATGATCCGAATGAAATTGTTGATCGTCTTCGCTTACTTATGGCATCACAAGCTGCTGGCAATACTAGCCACTCCAATGAAGTAGTCTCCATTATTGAAGAGTTACGTGAAGCTGGAATCATTTATTCGTACGAGATTACCAATGAAAATCATCATTTACCCATTGACCATTGAACAATGAGCATAGACGTATTTGGTCGACAGTTAGTAAGTGGAGGGAGTAGTATTCGGGGTCCTCCAGGCATGGGATTTAAAATTACCACCGATAATCAATATGACATGGACAATAAACGGTTGTGTATCATTGCCGATCCGCAGGAGCCGAACGATGCTGTTTCTATGCATATCGTCCAGAGCTCTTTGCAGCAAGCAATTCATTCTCTTGAACCTCGATTCAATGTGGAGAAGCAGAATATTGAAGCAATTAATTCTCTTGAATCCCGATTCAATGTGGAGAAGCAGAATATTGAAAGCATACATAAACTTGTAACTCGCGCGACAGAGCTCATTCAAAATCTTGAAGCTCAAGTGAAAGATATGAACATATCCGTCCAGAGCTTAATAGGGTGGCGTACTCAGTATTTGATAAAAAATTATTTTCGTGAGATTGATAAATGATTTAACGAATTTTCATGAAAAATATCTGAAGCTATCAAAGAAAAACAAATCTTGATTGAAGATGAAAACAACGATAGCTAACGAACTCCATAGACCCGCTCGACGTAATTATCTGCAACGACATGTGGACATAAGAGGACTCGATGAGACTTGGCAAGCTGATCTTGTTGATATGTCAGCATACAAGTCATTCAACAAGAATTACAAGTATTTACTCACAATCATCGATATATTTTCCAAGTTTACTTGGGCAGTGCCGATAAAGTCTAAAAGTGGAAAGGATGTAACCGATGTTATGAAATCTGTATTGATGCAGGGTCGCATACCGAAACACTGACATGTTGATCAAGGAAAAGAATTTCATAACACTGAATTCCAAGCGCTCATGAAATATTATGGTATCAACATGTACTCAACATTCAGCAACTTGAAGGCGTCGATATGCGAACGTTTTAATCGAACGTTAAAAAATAAAATGTGGAAGCAATTTACTCTTCGAGGCTCATACAAGTGGATTGATATTTTACCCGATTTGATCACATCATATAATAATACGAAGCATCAAAAAATTAATATGAAACCGAAAGATGTTTGCGTGAAAAATGAAAAACAGCTATTGCGAGACGTATACAAAACTCTTCAAGTAAAACGATTAGCCCGAAAATTTAAAATAGGTGATAAGGTACGCGTTAGCAAGTATAAGCATATCTTTGAAAAAGGTTACACACCCAACTGGACAACGGAAATATTTACGATAAAAGCGGTAAAAAATACCTACCCACCGACGTACAAACTCATCGATTATCAGGGTCAGCCTATCGAGGGAGGCTTTTACGAAGAGGAACTCAGCAAAGTGCAATATCCCGATGGTTATCTCGTGGAAAAAGTATTGCGCAAACGTCACGATCAACTTTATGTAAAATGGTTGGGATTTGACAGTTCACATAATAGTTGGATAAATAAGATGGATTTGTAAAACATTGTATTTATTTACAATAAAAACTATATACAATATTTCATTTACAATATTTCATTTACAATATTTTATTTCCTTAATGTTTACGCATTATTCCTAAATCCCCACGGCAAGGTTGATATCTTATTCGATAGGATGACCCTCTTATCATCACTCCAGCTCAAAGCTATTTTTTTCTGTACAATAGTGCTGACTATGTGTTTTTTGCTCCTGATCAGACATTGTTTCGCAACCAAACTTTCATGATTAAATAGACATGCTTTGTAATCATCAAATGTGATCTTACGAAGCGCTGAGCCTTTAATACCTTTTGATTTTTTCTTATCGTTCTCTCCTTGCATTTTAAAGGTATAGAGCTTGGCTCGTAATCCTACGAACTCTGTCATAATTTTGCCATTGTTTTCATCCTTCATCAACCCCAAAACTTTTTTATTCACTAACGGTATACCAAATACATTGTTTACGGGGTAGTCGGATGTATCAAACTTTGAAAGATTGCACTTAATGGTATTGTAAATATCAGGCACGGTAAAATGGTAAATGAGGCTGTCGGTGTCTGTGTACAGGAGTTTTGCATTGTCTCCAAACGTTTTTTGCACATAATTATAATGGAAATCGTAAATCCATGTTTTGGATAAATCTAAAATGCAAAAACCAACGTAAATTGGTTTATTGAATTTTACCTGGAGACGATTGAGCTCAATAATGACCATGTGTTTGTCGAATATCGTGCAGCTGTGAAAATTTGGTTGTGCAACGAGTGCTCTTGCGCCATATCGCCCTTCCCACTTTGTCACTAACCGTACTATTTTATGTTTTCTCACGTTCTCCATGGTTTTCCCAAAGACCGCGTTGTTCATTAATTTGAAGAAATTTTTCTCGAATTCGTTACTCGATTTCTTCCTCAAATCGGTGTTCAAATCAATATATTTCTTTAACCATGGAGACTTATTGAATTTAAGGATCCGATGTACCTTTGCCAACTTCATACCTAATCTGAGACATTGTCGTAAATTTCTATAATGGATTATGTACTTTTCTCGTGAGAGAAGAGTCGGCACTAATTTTGACTGTTTGCTGTTTGGTGGTGTAAAGTGTTGTGGGCCGAGAGGAAGATCTTGATGTGTAGAATGTAGCTCTTTAGGGTACTCGAGATCTACTTCATATATGTATCCTACAGGAGAATCGTCCGGTATGGAAAATGCATCTAAATTCTGCACCCATTCAAATGAGTCTGATGGTAAGTACTGACTCATCGCGGCACCATATAAGTTATTCACATCAAAGTACATGAGGTATGAAGTTTCTTTGCTCGGATCATATTCATTGCCCATGTAAGGATTATTTGCTTTTGCGTAACGGTGTGAGCACTGCGCTACACCACCTCTAATCCCTTTTTCAATGAATAACAGCTTCTCAATGTCGGTTAATAGTTCAAGTTTTACTTTTGTGCATTTAAGCATTGCATCAAAAGCAAGCCCCGGTGCTGCATAATAATGAAGAGGATCAAGATTGTACGTTGCGAAACAATTACGGCGGAAGTTCTCGAATACATCTGCCAAGAGCAATACATCTGTTTTTAAATATAAATCGGAATATTCACCGAGCGTCGTTAATTTGAATTTTTGCCATACGTTTTTCGCATGCTCATAGTCTTCGTTGGAAATATCTGAATCATTTAATTTTGAATAGAATATACTTTTATCCGGTAATTGTTTCTCATCAAGCTTCGCCCAATTATCGATATATTCATATGGAAATACACCTTTACGTGTCATGAGCTTGAATTCCTCTGCATTATTATAAAATTTACGTGTTACAAGTTTGTCCGAGTCATTGAGATACGATGAAAGTTTATCCAAGCTACTTGCCATAAATCGGAATGAGTCAATAAATCGCAATTTCACTTTTGTGCCTTTAACTTCCTTTGTGAATGCAATGTATTTTTCTTTGTTTATCGGTAACAGACTGACGGATCCGTCGAATGATGTTGCCAAGTCTCTGATCAGAAAATGTGCATCATAACCGGATAAATTATGAAAAACAATGGGAATGTTGTGTGTGTTGGTGTAGTTTAAGTTACAAGAGTCATGTGCAGCACCACGATATTTGCCTGTAAAGTGACAGTGATCGCGATGCCTCACTGCAAGTGGGGCAAATGTTTCCTCACAGATATGACAAACCGTTGCCTCTCTAAATTGCCGCTCCTGATCTGCATTCAATGGCTCCATTGGTACGATTTTACTCAGATAGCCTTGAACAGCTACTGCTATGGATTTTAACTCATTCATGAACCATTGAATGCAGTTAGGACCACGGTTCATATAAAATTTTGACAAAGAGTCATCAAAGGTACATCGGATGTAATATGCGGCACTTTGCGGGATATGTTTTTGCACTCCATCGACCATTGGCTCGAGAATACATTCGAGATCAGCGTAGATGACGAACGGGACGGATTCTTTGTAACGGTGATTTTGAAATTTTACAATTTTATCATCATCGTTAGGCAAAATTATTCGTGTTTTATTGATAGTGAAACAATCCTGTCTATGATTTCGGTACGATGACTCTAGTTGAAAATGACGCAAACAACGATCACACAACATTTTTCTGCCGTTATGTCGTGATATCCGACTACTCACTAAACGTGAAAGATTTCGAACCCAAGCGAAATGAAATACAGTATGGTAGTTAAGTTTATCATCGTCGTCGTCAACATCCATATCGATTTCATTTGATATCGCGATTAAATGGATCGTTGGCCGGCTCGATGATAAATTCTTACTTAAATATATTAGCGCTATCTCACAACCCTATTCGATACCATAAACATTGATTGATAAATTATTCAATGCTTCGAACTTTGGAATATCTGTCAACGGCGTTGGAAAACTTATACCTTCATACCGTAGCACTGAACTGAAATGTGGGTAGCTGCTGACCAGACACGGGTTGTCCAGTTTTGGTCCTGTGTATAAAGCTGCCATGGTTGCCCATAACAAGCAGTGCCGATCCTCGTTTTTTATGTTCACCACAGCATGTTTCAGTTGAATTTTCCGTGGGAGTGGTGTATATGTTGATGAACCACCTCGCAGCGGCTGATAGCGGTTGATGTTGACAACGAGATTTATTAACTCAACCATGGTCCATCCAGAGTCACGCTCTTGAAAATCCTCCACTTTGGTAGTCAAACGGCCTGTGACATTGGTATCGAACCATTGGTTGAGATCGGTAGTCGGTAATATTATCTCGTTTCGGTTGTTAAAACATTTTGTTTCTTCAACTTTTTCACCGTTCTTCAGATTTTCAAATTTACACGATAAAATCACGTTCGCTTTAATATTTCCATCTGTTGTAAGAGCGTCTTTCAATCGCTCGATGGCCAAACACTTTGCGTCGATGAAAAATTTGCGTAAATCGAGATGGTGTATGTTAGTGATTACACCAGTATGAATTCGACTCTGGAATGCACTCTCCATATCAGCCCATTGGACACTTTTACTGCTCGTGGCGTTACCCCCACCAACAACGATATTTTGCTGTTGAAATTTCACCAACCATGATTGCAAAAGCGCAATAGTATGCGTTATTTGCTGTTTTTCACTAACACTTAGGTGTGAACGTGCTAGAATACCATTTTAAAATCTGATATTTTCCAGCCCAATAATATGCCAGCGGGCAATCTTTTCATCACGTAATTGTCCTGGAACCAGCATACGCAACAAGTCGTACCCACTTTCCATCATTTCAACAAGATCACGATAAACATTTTCACCATCCATGATGACTAACGTTATTACACTTACGAAGATTGTGGATTAATGACACTCGCTTCTGCGCTAGCCTTTTATATACAATATGCACCATGAAGGGAACCGTTTATGTACTCCTCCCCGCAGGGGAAATTATAGGTGAAAATTTAACTCGGTAAATAGGTTCAAACGCCAAGGGTGTGAAAGTGTGTGAAATTGAGGGCGGGGCTTTTTGATGCGTCGGGTGTCTTTTCCCGAAGTATCAATGTTTTTCCGAAAGCGGTAGAAACACTAACGAATATTGTGGAAGAATGTTACATGCTTCTGTGTTAACCGTTTAGGGCGCGTGAGATCTCTAGGCATGATAGTGATCTTTACAGATGTACTTCTGTCACCAGGTTTCACTTACTCCCCCGCAGGGCAATAAAAACTGCACCAGACGGGAAAGCCATTGAGGATTCGAAACTGCAGGTAAAGACTTGTTGATATGGCACCGTATGTCGTTTCCCGAAGTATCATCTTTTTCTTTCGGAGATAGAAACACTGACGAACGTTGCGGATGAATGTTACCCGCTTCTGCGCTAGCCTTTTGCGCGCGAGATCTCTAGGCATGATAGTGATTTTTACAGATGCACTTCTGTCAGCAGGTTTCACTTACTCCCCCGCAGGGCAATAAAAACTACACCAGACGGGAAAGCCATTGAGGATTCGAAACTGCAGGTAAAGACTTGTTGATATGGTACCGTATGTCGTTTCCCGAAGTATCATCTTTTTCTTTCGGGGATAGAAACACTGATGAACGTTGCGGATGAATGTTACCCGCTTCTGCGCTAGCCTTTTGCGCGCGAGATCTCTAGGCATGATAGTGATCTTTACAGATGCACTTCTGTCAGCAGGTTTCACTTACTCCCCCGCAGGGCAATAAAAACTACACCAGACGGGAAAGCCATTGAGGATTCGAAACTGCAGGTAAAGACTTGTTGATATGGCACCGTATGTCGTTTCCCGAAGTATCATCTTTTTCTTTCGGAGATAGAAACACTGACGAACGTTGCGGATGAATGTTACCCGCTTCTGCGCTAGCCTTTGGCGCGCGAGATCTCTAGGCATGATAGTGATCGTTACAGATGCACTTCTGTCAGCAGGTTTCACTTACTCCCCCGCAGGGCAATAAAAACTACACCAGACGGGAAAGCCATTGAGGATTCGAAACTGCAGGTAAAGACTTGTTGATATGGTACCGTATGTCGTTTCCCGAAGTATCATCTTTTTCTTTCGGGGATAGAAACACTGATGAACGTTGCGGATGAATGTTACCCCCTTCTGCGCTAGCCTTTTGCGCGCGAGATCTCTAGGCATGATAGTGATCTTTACAGATGCACTTCTGTCACCAGGTTTCACTTACTCCCCCGCGATGCAACTAGAGGTCAAACATAACCTCCAGCAGATGGGTCCAGCCGTTAAGAGTGTGTGTGATACTACAGGTAGGGACTTTCCTCAAACGGTTTTTTTTTTTTTTTTTTTTTTTTTATTTTTTGGAGGGGTAGAAACAATGCAGTTCTTTTCGGTGAAAAATTGTCTCCAAGTTTTTCACTCTGCATTCTGTGACAATTTGTGAAAGGAGGAACATCATCGGTAACATTTTTTTTCTAAGAAAATGGACCCAATAAATATCGGTAAGAACGATATATTTTAAATTTAATTTATTTAATTATATTTATTTAATTATTATCATTTTCTGGTTACAGCTACCGTATACCATTGGGTAACACCAATAGAATGGGGTGAATTGGTGGATGCCACGGTCGAATTAATTTCGGTCCAAACAGAACCAGTGATGGGGCCGGTAGTCGGTCACGACGAGGGTGGGGTGGATGGGAGTATTGTTACTATTAATGATATTCCAACATATTTAATTGTAAACAACCAATATTATTATTGGAGGATGAGGAGTTCGAGGATTGGGCGGTTGAAGAGTCTGAAGATAAAGGATTTTTCGAACAATGGTAAGTAGAAAAATAAATAAATAAATAGATGAAAAAAAACTTATTTTGCTATTTTGTTGTTATTTTTTTGTTTCAGAAATCATCATCATTATTATGAATATGATTAAAAATATTGTTATTATCATTATTATCATCATCATTATTATTACCAATTTTATTATACCTACATATAAAACTTTTTGTATAGTAATAAGATATCTGAATAAAAAAAAAAAAAAAAAAAAGAACTTACGCCCATATGGCACAAAGGTGGGTTCTGTCCGAAGCATGTAGGCTTGGACATAAATTACCGATTTCATCGCTGTTCTGTAGTACCGACTGTAGGTAATCCAGGGAAGTTATTACTTTACCGACCGCTAACTCTGTCATATCGGCAAGTGACATAAGATGCTATGTTGCCTGCAGGATTGCTCTGCAGTACCGACTGTAGGTAATGCAAGGAAGTTATTACTTCACCGACCGCTGACTCTGTGGGCCGGGTTTTTAGCGACTGAACATATATAATTTATTTACTGCACCGACCGCTGATTCGGTGTATGAAGTCGCCATGTTGGTTGGAGGACTACCCTGCAGTACCAACTGTGGGTAATCCGATGAAAATGTTACTAATCCACTGTTTTACGTGGTACCAGCTGGCGGTTACCTGAGAAAATGTTGGTAATCTACTGTACCGACCGCTGACACTGCAGATATCCCCGATATGCCGGTAAAACAGATCACATTACCGATCAAAATGTTGGTAAGTCGGTAAAAACAAATTGGTTACACGTGGCAAAGAAGTGGTCGGTAAAGTAGGAACTGGCAGAACTCGACAGGTAAGGTAGGAATCCCTCTTACCATTGAGTATGTGTGTGTGTGTCTGTGTGTACCCCCCGCCGGTAAAACAGACCGTGTATGTGTGACACTAACACATCTCTACCAAGAACTCTCCTTGTATATCTACTAAAATTTATTCAATTGTTAATTAACAAATGGATTTGTTTAAGAATAATTGTTATTATGTAATAATGATAATAATAATTGTTAATTAACAAATGGATAACGCAAGAACTAGAAGCATTGAAACTATAATATTCATGTAATTAATTTACTTACTGGACCTTAGCTAACAATTACATTTCTCAAGATCCATGATATAGTTTAAAAATGAAAATTGTTATTTATCAATGAAATGTTATTTTTTCCTTTCGAGTTTACGCAATCTCCAAATATGATCATTTTGATTTTCAGCCGAATTATTTCGCTGAGCTATTGGCCTCGAAAATGTGTAAGGCAGCGATATTTTTTATCCTCTATCCGCATCTCACTCTCACCTACAGATGTCACTGTCGCTCTTTCTCTTTCGTTGCTTTCCTCTCGCCCTCCAACCCTACCCAGTCATTCTTTCTTTCTCTCCACGCATACGCGAATAGTTTCCGAGGAATCAGCGGACCGCGCTATCTCTCTTTTTTTCTCTCCTTCCCACACGCGTGCCATATATATCTATATATGTAAAAACTCGGATAAAACGGATGGAGCTGCTATGCCTATGCTGTACGCGCGAATTTTTTGCGATTGCTACTTTGTTGCTTATACATACATATGTATACGCTATGAGGAATTTTTCAATTCTTCGACTCAGACAACTGAGCTCAATTTTTCCAAATTACACAAACGATAATGTCCCGAATACGATATCCCAATCTAAACAAAAATACGTGACCTCCGACTATTCGAGAGTTAGGCGCCAGGTAACGAACGAATCTCGCTCGTTACCACCATCCATGAACGAATGGCTTATTTATTTTTCACTCCCAATAGCCGGCAACTCGATAGATAAAAATTGAGTCAGTACAGAATGCCGGCTACGCTCACCAAAAACGGTACGATTATGGTAGAGGGGCGGGATTCTTAGGTGAAAGAGAACAACGCGATGCTTCGGGAAACTAATTTATTTTTAATCGATCCCGGTGATCACCCGCACCTATTGCGACGGGGATGTACAGTAGGTTCGGCGCTGTACAATAAAATCGTGCTTAACTTAGATTTACAAATTAACAAAACGAATGCGAGCTCCCGAGAGCCAACGTTACGAAATACTCAACTGGGGCGATTTACAAAGGTAACCTTACTAAATTAGAATAAAGCCGGCGGATTCGCCGATTTAAGATACCCTGACTTACAATATTACACTAAATTCAACGATAACGCGTCTCTTTCAACGCGACTTAACGATAACTGGTTGAACAAATCAAAATTCACGCGTATCTTCCACAATAAAGTACAGGCTTACTGAATCTATTAGGCTCGAGAAAACACAACGAAATATAACCGGAATTCACAGGAAAAATTAAGACGCAAGTTATGAGTTCGTTACCGTCGTCCTGAGTTACCGAAAATCCGAATGGTCGAATTCCGAATTTAGGCCAAATAACGTAAGCTCAATCTGACGCGCGAATATCGTACCAACTCCAGATAACCGTAGCTTCTAAAAATCTTCACCGATCACGCAGGTAACCCAAGATAACCGTAGATAACCGAGATACAAGATCTCAACGATAGCCAAAAGGTAACCAAGATAACCGAGATACCAGATCTCAACGATAGCCAAAAGATAACCGAGATAACCGGGTACGATATTCGACGCTCAAGACCGCCACGAGAGAACCAGATATTTAATCGCACACGAGGCGAATTCGTAACGACACTCAACAAAATGTGTGATGCGACAATCACGAATAAATAGACGATATTAAATTACCGGCATAAGTCACGAGAGCCAAAATAATTACGAAAAATATAAGACGAAATTAATGCCTGAATGATACGATAGTACGAAACGATAATGTAAAAGAATAAGAACCGAAGAATAATACGAACAGAACAAAAGAGTGACTTGATAATGAGGCGATAATCTCATTCGCGGGCACACACCCACTCGTATACTACAAAATTAAGCAAATATCGACATTCGACAAACCAAAACCAAATAAAAGAGACAAAGAGCCACACGGCTACCACGAGTGAATGAGTTTATCGCCTGTACAATAAATAGGGAGCTGGGCCTCACCAAGTATCTCGCTGTTAGGTGACGAGTCCGAATCTCACGTCTTCCAGGCCGTTTGCGCGGAGCACTTGAGACGACGCACTTACTCTAGCTTATTTGACAAACGTCTCTACTGTTCGATGGGTCGGGAAGAAGTAATTTTCGATGTTCGATCGTCGCTCTCTCGGGTCGATGCTCTCCCCTCTTTTCGGCCCTTGGCGCTCTAGTTGTCCCTCCTAGCGTCAACGCTGCCCCTCGATGTTCCTCTATGCTAATTGGCCGTTCCGTTCCTCTCCCACTTCGCCGTAGTCCCTCGCGTCCGAGAGCTTTGGCGATTTGGCCGAGGACGTGCTAAGGGCGCGTAATTTGAACGGTGTACCCGAACTATTTGGCTGAAATCTCCCAAACCCTCTTTGCTCTGCCGGCAGTAATTACGTTGCCTCGCGGGTATCTTCCCCGGGGATCCGGTTACTGACTTGGATGGGGTCAGGGTCCTGCCCGTGGATGGCGGTGGCCACCGACACTGTCCACGCGGGCCCCAGAAACCTAAAGACATCATTGTCACCTCACCCATCTTCGCCAGTCCCATAAACCCCAACATAAAGAGGCGCCGGGGACGATCCGGTCCGCGATACCCGCAATAACAACAGGCTGGTCCAGCGCCAGGCTGGGAAGTCGTGGGAGGAGGGTGACACAGTAATATTTCGGCCCATTTTCCAGCTCGCTCCCTGGCATCCAGTACCCGCGGGCGCAGATGTTATGCGACCCGCCTGCATTAATCGGCAAAACTCCGAGTCAACCATACTTACCAAAAATAACCTAAATCGGCGAGGTGATCAGCCTCCCGACACCACCAAAAATAGATAGCCAGCCAAATTTCAAATAACCGAGATCCTTAATAGACGCTAGGTAACCATTAATTGCCGAACTTCAGGTAACCATCACGTGAGCGACTCAATACCAGACTGAACCCCAAAACATAATCTTTATGGAATAAAACAAACTAAAATCTTTTATAAATGACGAATTCTATATTTTAATGGAAGTTATACGGAGATTCTTTACCGACGTGAACAATTATATTTTATTAAAACCAACGACTCGACTCCGTGACAAAACAATGACAAAACAATAAAATGGTGACCAATTCCCGACCATAAGGTAACCGATCTTATTTTACCTTAGCGTAAGAGTCGAACGTGCGCCGTCCCAAGGTCGTAAATCCGACCTCCTGACCGCACACAGTTCGCGCATGTGACGGGGCGCAAAATGTCACGTCACAACGCATAAACTTGCTACAACACTTTACAACTTGCAACAAGTTATACATTATGTAGTAACAATGCTTTGTACCAAAGATTAATCTACGTTCGTTATATTTTTACTTTTATACACTTTTGTGATTGAATTTCATTCTACCATTTCCAATACATAAAAAATGTTTAAATTTTAGAATTTTTTATTCCTTCCGAGTTATCCGAGTTTTCGCTTATTCAAGGTACCTCCTCCCCAGATTATCTCGGATCAACGAGGTTTTATTGTATATCATTGTATAGGCATAGCCACGGCATAGCTTACAAAAAAATACTCTCTTTAATTATTTAAAAAAAAATAATTGGGATTAAAAGAAAATTTTGAATCAATTTAAAATTTTTATAAATTAAATTAATATTTTCTAATATAAAATTAATTAATTAAAGTAGTTAAAATAATTTATTTAGTAAAACAATGAAAATTAATTTTAAATATATTCTTTCAAACTTTCAAAAATAAGTGAAATCCCCTACAAATACTTTTATAAACTCATGCCAGCATACAGTTTTTGGTTTATTATTCGAAACATTTGCAGACAAATAAATGATCATTAATATATTATTATTCATTTGCAATTATGAACGTGAATGATAATTAATTGATTAAAAAACATAACCGCAGAGGTAAAACTTTTTATAACAAATCTGTGGGAACTACATATCCATTTTTTTGCTGGATTTTTTGCACACGAAATTCTAATAACATACCAACGCATAAATAAATGAAGTAGGTTTCTACTTGTCGGGAACTGACCATAATCTATTCGGGCAGGGTACTGTGTAAATGTTGACGATCTAATAGATGAACCGGGAAGACGGTGCATCGAATTGAAAATTAACTGTATCATTCTGTTCTGTTCGGCGTATAAAACTATTTGTTTACAGAATTTTCTCTCAAAATACTCTGGTTTGAATTATGAATTGAGGATTTCGCGGGAAACTCAGATGGGAGGCCTGATAGTACTTTAAAATTTTCGTGAAATTCTCTTCCTGAGTAAGCAGTACTGAGGACCTTGTGAGGCATTGGAATGGATTGCCTGATGATACTTTAATATTTTCATGAAATTTCTTTCGTCAGGAAGAATACCGAGGACCTCGTCAGGACCTAGCATGGGTTGCCTGATGATACTTTAACATTTTCATGAAATTCCTTTTGTCAGGAAGAATACCGAGGACCTCTCGAGGAACTGGCATGGATTGCCCAATGATACTTTAACATTTTCGTGATATTCTTTTCGCGAGGAAGAGTACCAAGGACCTCGTGAGGAACTGGCATGGATTGCCTGATGATACTTTAACATTTTTATGAAATTTCTTTCGTCAGGAAGAATACCGAGGACCTCGCGAGGAACTAGCATGGATTGCCTAATGATACTTTAAGATTTTCGTAAAATTCTTTTTGTCAGGCGGAATGCCGAGGACCTCGTGAGGAACTAGCGTGGATTGCATGATGAGACTTTAACATTTTTATGAAATTCCTTTCGTCAGGCAGAATACCGAGGACCTCATGAGGAACTAGCGTGGATTGCCTAATGATACTTTAAAATTTCAATATGTGGGGCATTCCTTGTATGTTCCAGATGAGAAAATTGTGAGGCATGCCTTGGTAAGGCATGCCCTGCGTTTACCATCTGAGGACCTTATGGTACTTCGGGCATGCCTTATGACTATTTCTCGTCGGGCTTAGCCTCGCCTCAAACATTTTGTCATGAAATTCTGAACTTTTTTCACGGATAAAGCTTCCTCTGTGCTCTGTGAGAAAGCATTTTGAAAGTTCATTAGATATTCACAATATTATAGCCGAGAGCATTGATAATGCACTATACTATATACATTACTGCAACAAAAATGATTTGCTCTGTATGCAAAATATGTTTGTTGCTGCAACAAAATTGCTTCGTTCTACATACATAAAATATAGCGTTTCAAACGGCAATGTTTTGTTGAGCCAACAAAATATATATGTCCGTTCAACAAAATCGTTTGGTTAAGGTAACTAAATCATTCCATAGCGTAATCAAACGTTTCCTTGCAGCAACAAAATGTGTTTAACAAAACGATACCCATGTCGCCAACAAAACGTTTTGTAGTTCACATGTTAGTAAACGAATTTTGTTGCGCCAACGAAACTTTGGTTGTCACAACCAAACTTTTTTTTCACTGTATCATCCTTCGGGTCGTTGTTCGTATCATACTTCCGAATGTCGTTCGTGACATCCTACGGAACGTCGATCGAATCGTCGTTGTTATCGTTGTTCGTATCATCGTTAGCATGATCGATCGTATCGTTTTTCGTATCCTCGTGCCGTTCTTCGTAACGCCGTCCGTATCGTCGTTCACAACGTTTTTCGTATCGTCGTTAGCATCATCGTTCGTATCGTCGCTTATATCGACGTGTCGATTGTCGAACGTATCGTGGTTGGTTTCGTTGCTCGTAGCTTCGTTTGTATCGTCGTTACTACGTTCGTATCGGCGTGCGAACGGACGTTCGTAACAGTGCTCGTATGCTCGTTCGCATCGTCGCCTCGTATCGTCGTTCGGAACGTTGCTCATATGGTTCTTTTTATCATTGTTCGTATCCTTGTCTATATCGTCGATCGTATATTCGTTTCATGGTATCATCGTGTAATCGTAAAATCGTATCATCGTGCATATCGTCGTTTGTATCGTCGTTCATTCGTTTGTAACGGCGTGCGAATGAACGTTCGTAACATTGTTCGTATGTTCGTTCACATCCTTGTTCGTATCGTCGATAGTATCTTCGCTTTGTACCATCGTTCGTATCGTTGATCTCATCATCGCTAATATCGTCGATCGTATTTTTCGTTGTATCCCCGTCTGTATCGTCGAACTTTTATTCGTTTATATCATCGTGCGTAATATGCGGTTTGAATCCTTGATCGTATCGATGTTAGTGTTATTCTTGTAGTGTCGCCCGTATCGTAGCGCTCATCGTTCGTATCGTTCGGATCATCCGTCGTATCGTCGTTCGCATCGATATACGGCCATCCTTCGTTTCGTAGCTTGTATTAACGTTCGGTTGATCTTTTGTATAGTTGTTAGTATAGCGTTTATATCGTAGTTTTCGTCGTCGTACATACCATTGTTCGTATCGTTCCAGTCGTCGTTAGCATCATCGGTGTTCGTTACGTTGTTACTATCGTCGTTTTGATCGTCGTTCGTATCGTCCAGCGTATCGCCATATGTACCATGTTTCACATCGTCAATCGTATCGTCGTTTGTATAACCGTTTCTACGATCTTTTTTATCATCGCTAGTATGGCTATAATAATGTCGTTCCCGTTGTTGGACGTATCATTGCTTGTATCGTTGTTCGAAATGTCCATCGTATTGTCGTTTATACGTTCGTAACGTGCGTAACATTGTTAGTATGCTGGTTCGCATCCTCGTTCGTATCGTCGATAGAATCGTCACTTTGTATCGTCGTATGTATCGTCGATCGTAGCATCACTAATATCGTTGATCGTATTTTATATCGTATCGATGTTCGTGTCATTCTGGTATTAACGTCCGTATCGTAGTGCACATTGTTTTGCATTGTCATACGTAACATCCTTCGTTTAGTTGTTGGTATTCGTATGAACTTTTATATCTCTGTATTATCTTTCGTATCGTATTCCGGTCCTGGTTAGCATCGAACTTGTTTGTTACGTTGTTCCCATCCTCGTTTGAACCGTCGAACATACCGTTCGTTCGAATCGACGTTATTATCGTCGTACGTATCATCCTTTCGAACGTCGTTCGTACCGTTGTTCGTATTATCATTCGGAACGTCGTTCGTATCGTTGTTCGTATCATCCTTCCGAAACGTCGTTCGTATCATCCTACGCAACGTCGTTCGTATCGTCGATTGCATGATCGGTGGTATCGTTTTTCGTATCTGCATTCGCATCGTCGTTTGTATCGTCGTGTGTATCGTCGTGTGTATCGTTGTCCCTGTTCGCATCGTTCTCCGTAACGCCGTTCGTATCGTCGTTCATATCGTTGTTCGTATCGTCTTTCGTACAATCGCTCGAGTCGTCGCTTATATCGACGTGTGGATAGCCGAACGAATCGTCGTTCGTATGGTTGATCGCATCATCGCTAATATCGTTGATCGTATTTTTCTTCGTATCCGTGCCTAATGTCGTTCGAATCGATGTTCGTGTCATTATCGGCGTTCGATCGTAGTGCATTGTCGTGGATTTTAAAGATCGAATTTTTAAAAAGAGAAATAAACGAAATATTCCTACAGTCTCGATTCGCGTAAAAAGACGTAGCGAGTATAAAATATATGCGCTCCGAGGTTTAGATCGTGAGGAAACGACCAGGAATTAGAGCTGTGTTGGTTCGTTTAAAAAATCATATATTGAAATATTTCTTACCTGATTCGAGCGTAAGGCGTAGAGGGTTGAAGCTTTAATCAAGCGTGATTATTTCAGGTGGCGGATGCTTTTCGTATGTTGACTGGTGTACCCGATGATGATCCCCGACCGTCTTGTACGTAGGAGGTGACGTTCGATGATCGACGATGGTAACGCGTGTATTAATTCGCACGTTTGAAATTATCCGAATGTTTGGTTTTGATTTATCCGTTATTATTTCGATTGAATGGTTGTACCACCACTTGCGACAAAATGTTTGAAAGTCTGTTATTTTGAGATCACGATTCTGAAGCTAATTGTGCCCGCGTTTATTAAAAGATTCTCCGTTCAATATGACGTTAATGACACGTTCGCGAAACTTTTTACCGCCGCGACGTCTGCCCATTAAAATAGAAATATAGGATTATGACAATCCTTGAAATTCGTATTAAAACAGTTTCGAGTATTAATTATTGGAATAAATCTTACCGTGCTACCGTGAGCACACTACCTCTGTGAGGGAACTTAAGGATGGTTGACCAATAGACGTGCAATGGGGTGCACACTCGCGGTCGAAGGAAAGTATTAAGGCGGAATGGAGGAACACTCGTGTATCACCAAACTGTCACAATACGATTCCAAAGTTGAAGTGAACCGCAAGAGTTCTAGGTAAAAATGAATAAACACGAATTCCGAATAATACTTGAATATATTGTGACAATTTAAAACTTAGATTATTGATTGATTATTATTACACGAAAAATCTCTCACGATACAATCTTATATCGGTACTGCGACCGCCTGTCAGCGCAGGTTGTACGTGGCTCGATACAAATACGAAATTACTTGAAATATTACTAATTAAGGGCCTTCTGACTGACCCTTCCAAGCAAAGAGCAATGTATAATGACTCGAGATGTAACTATTCGCGGGAGTAACCATTCAGCGAGACGATCAGTGACAAACTGACTCTTCCGACTCGTTCACGACGACTCTGACTCGCTGTATTGTGCTCTGGTAAATATAGGTATATGCTCTGTGCTCGGAATGGGGCGAGTGACGCGCTATCGCTGTCTCTCTCTTACTGCGCGTGGCATAGTATATGAGATTAAAATATAAGAATATCGAGTGTATGTGAATATCAAATTTCATGCAGTGATATTTTGGAGTTCGTACTTTGAGTAACGCCATATGTACCGATGCATATCTGTTGGTGTCGATGAATAATTTCGGAGCCTGGCCGCTTTGTTTACAGTCCGATTCTAATCCGTCTAATCAGTCCGAGGCTAATTGATTCTGGGTGTTCTTGTACCTATACACTGCGTTTACTGATACGTAGTTTTAATCTGTGTATGACTTTACTTGAATATTCTTGACTGTGACTAATACTGTATATAATGCAATGGTGAAAAATGAATGCTATGAAAGAAAACATACGTGCTGCTTGGCTACGATTCGTTTGTGTATATATGTATGTATATGTATATATGATTATATTACTCCACGCTCTAAGCGTGAGGCGCGGATGTGACTTCATCATGCACTTTAGGTCGGTTCAAAAGACGCTTGCTACAGCAAGTTACAAAAGAATAATAATAATGTTGCTTTTGAATAAAAAGATCATATAGCTTCTTTCAAGAGATGATGAATGTATATATATATATATATAGTGAATAAGATATACACATATGCATATAGTGCCTTTTGAGAATACGTGTATATAATGGCACATGTGTTTAAGGCCGTCCTCTAGTTTCTCGGCTGTTTTTTTTATGGCTTTTTCAATAATTTTTTTACGGGCAAAGCATCGAAATAATCAATCTCATTATTTTTGCATAATCTTTATTAACATTTAAATAAGCTTTAAAAATTTTTTGAAGTCAAAATATATAATAGAATAGCAGTTATAGTGGCCGACAGGAAGACATCAAGTAAAAGAGGTGCTTGACGGTGACCAAGATTGCAGCTGTTCTGCTTATCTGAAATCAAAAAACCAAACGGCATTTTAATCTTCATATTCAAGACTAGCGATTGAACTAGAGTGAATTCTAAATTACAAAAATTGACTTTTTTATACACTTTTGAAAATTACATTCTATTTTTTACTCATTTTTTCTTAAGTTTTTCGCTCGTACGAAAAAAACTATCGAAGCAATCATGATAATCCTAGTTCAATCGCTGGCTTATAACATATGAAAGATGCTGTATAAATTTGAACAAGATCGGTGCAATAGTTTCTGAAATATCGTGGTTACCGTTTCGAAAAATGGTGTTTCGAGAAAAACGCGTTTGAAAGTTCGCGCATGTGATTTATACTAAAAATTTCATCTCACCGTCAATCTGCTATGCCTGGACCATACAATAGGCGTTCCTCTTCTTCTTGGAAGTCACGCAGACATTTTTTACACATGTTGTAGATGTGATTTATGAAAAAAAAAAAAAATCGATTTTTTCGACCCGAGAAACTAGAGGACGGCCTTAATAGTATATATA
The DNA here is from genome assembly GCA_963564615.1 of Rhorus exstirpatorius. Taxonomy (NCBI): domain Eukaryota; kingdom Metazoa; phylum Arthropoda; class Insecta; order Hymenoptera; family Ichneumonidae; genus Rhorus; species Rhorus exstirpatorius. Next base: position 25,669,005 of record OY751313.1, read on the forward strand.
TCTCTCTATAATATAAAGATATATCGCCGCTGCCACCGCCGCCACCGCCGCTGTTTCAGGATTTGAGCATATACCGGGTGTCCAATTTGAAAATGATGACCAACTCAAACCCAAACCCAAACCCAAACCTATGTGAGCGTGCGTAGCGCCCTACGCACCCCTAGTATATATATATATAATCATAATATAGTTAGTTTCAATTATAGGTATCGTTTGAAATATATATATAATATAGGTGAGGTTCAAAAGTTGATTTGAGTAATTTTACGTGGGTTGATCCCAGGACGTAACACGTAACAAAACCTTTATGAACACCGCAACCCGTGCCCGTTACACACGCTATCGGCTTCGAACCAAACGGTATAGTTGTCGGAATAAAACGTTTGCGCAACCAAACGTTACGTTCGCCCAACAAATTTGTCACGACGGCAACACTGCGAGCATCTGTGGTATCGCGTGGTGTGCAACAATCGTTCTACGACCGCGTGAATGCTTCGAGTGTGCACGTATATGGTGATAATAAATTTTTTCAAGCCAACAGTGATATTAAAAAAAATCTAAAAAATAAAAAAATCTTGGCTCATTTGTCATTTTTCAATCTAACAAAGCATCTGCGCGAAAAATCTGCTGGAAGGTTTTTGAGGTTATGTTGATCCTTAGCCTCGCCTCAAACATTTTGTCATGAAATTCTGAACTTTTTTCACGGATAAAGCTTCCTCTGTGCTCTGTGAGAAAGCATTTTGGAAGTTAATTAGATATTAACAATATTATAGCGGAGAGCATTGATTATGCACTATAATATATATATTACTGCAACAAAAATGATTTGCTTTGTATGCAAAATATGTTTGTTGCTGCAACAAAATTGCTTCGTTCTTCATACATAAAATATAGCCTTTCGAACGGAAATGTTTTGTTGAGCCAACAAAATATATATGTCCGTTCAACAAAATCGTTTGGTTAAGGTAACTAAATCATTCCATAGCGTAATCAAACGTTTCCTTGCAGCAACATAATGTGTTTAACAAAACGATACCCATGTCGCCAACAAAACGTTTTGTAGTTCACATGTTAATAAACGAATTTTGTTGCGCCAACGAAACTTTGGTTGTCACAACCAAACTTTTTTTTCAGTGTGTCATCCTTCGGATCGTTGTGCGTATAATACTTCCGAATGTCGTTCGTGACATCCTACGGAACGTCGATCGAATCGTCGTTGTTATCGTTGTTCGTATCATCGTTAGCATGATCGATCGTATCGTTTTTCGTATCCCCGTGCCGTTCTTCGTAACGCCGTTCGTATCGTCGTTCACAACGTTGTTCGTATCGTCGTTAGCATCATCGTTCGTATCGTCGCTTATATCGACGTGTCGATTGTCGAACGTATCGTGGTTGGTTTCGTTGCTCGTAGCTTCGTTTGTATCGTTGTTACTACGTTCGTATCGGCGTGCGAACGGACGTTCGTAACAGTGTTCGTATGCTCGTTCGCATCGTCGCCTCGTATCGTCGTTCGGATCGTTGCTCATATGGTTCTTTTTATCTTTGTTCGTATCCTTGTCTATATCGTCGATCGTATATTCGTTTCATGGTATCATCGTGTAATCGTAAAATCGTATCATCGCGCATATCGTCGTTTGTATCGTCGTTCATTCGTTTGTAACGGCGTGCGAATGAACGTTGGTAACATTGTTCGTATGTTCGTTCACATCCTTGTTCGTATCGTCGATAGTATCTTCGCTTTGTACCATCGTTCGTATCGTTGATCTCATCATCGCGAATATCGTCGATCGTATTTTTCGTTGTATCCCCGTTTGTATCGTCGAACTTTTATTCGTTTATAACATCGTGCGTAATATGTGGTTTGAATCCTTGATCGTATCGATGTTAGTGTCATTCTTGTAGTGTCGCCCGTATCGTAGCGCTCATCGTTCGTATCGTTCGGATCATCCGTCGTATCGTCGTTTGCATCGATATACGTGCCATCCTTCGTTTTGTTGCTTGTATTAACGTTCGGTTGATCTTTTGTATAGTTGGTAGTATAGCGTTTATATCGTAGTTTTCGTCGTCGTACATACCATTGTTCGTATCGTTCCAGTCGTCGTTAGCATCATCGGTGTTCGTTACGTTGTTACTATCGTCGTTTTGATCGTCGTTCGTATCGTCCAGCGTATCGCCAGATGTACCATGTTTCAACTCGTCAATCGTATCGTCGTTTGTACAACCGTTTCTACGATCTTTTTTATTATCGCTAGTATGGCTATAATAATGTCGTTCCCGTCGTCGGACGTATCATTGCTTGTATCGTTGTTCGGAATGTCCATCGTGTAATCTTTCTTAGTTATTAAATAATAGACAATACTTAGATAAATAACTTTCTTCAATTGTCAGCAAATTACACGTCTTTACGTCACGATTGCTCAGGAAGAACTCTCCAAGATCGTCCTTCGACTCTTTTCTTTTCGCTCCTCACCCATTTGTTTTTGAACATATCATACTACTACAACTCGTCCATCCTGACCAGTGGACGTCCTCGGCCACCGTTAACAACACAAAAGTGACAGGCGTATCTTTAGCAATAGAAATTTATTTTTGTGGATTAATCGTATCCTCAGAAATGTAAGGTCTCATCCTGTTAACTTCCCATACACCTTGGTAAGATCGTTGTGTATTTTGAAATCCTTCTATGTCAGCTACCAAGTATCGATCATGACCAAGTTTTTTAGAAATTGTATAAGGCCCTTCAAACAGCGGCAGGAGTTTTTTCGATACATCGGGTGTGCTATCAAAATTTCTGAGCATAACTAGATCCCCGACTACGTATTCGTGAGCAGCCTTCCTTTTTTTATCGAAGTACTGTTTGGTATAGTCCTGATTTTTTTCGATGTTACTTGCAGCTTGTTGTCGAATTTCTTTTAAGTCCCTCGAAGAACCTTGCTGATGAGATTCTAGGAATTCTTTTAAATTATCAATTGATTTGCCCCGTTGATTAACGCCGAATAAGAGCCTGCTAGGTGTCTCACCCGTGGATTTATTTACCGTGTTATTTAATGCGTACTCAGCTTGAGTGAGCAATGTATACCAATATTGTTGGTTCGAATTATCGGATAACTTGGCTAGCATCGGAGTAAGAAGTTCACGCGCTCTACTTGTCCGTTTGCTTGCGGTAAGCTAGTTGCCACTTTAATATGCCGAATGTGATTCTCTACAAGAAATTCTTCAAACTCTTTAGAAGTAAAAGAAGTACCCCGATCCGACACCACTCTACTTGGTCTGCTATAGTTTTCGAAGTAACTCTGTAAGTAATCAATCGTTTCCTTGCTTGAAGTAGTTTTTGTCGCATATAATTTCACGAATTTCGTGAAACCGTCTACCACTACCAAAACGTGTTTCTTGAGCAATCGCCGTTTATCCATTGGTCCGAGATAGTCAATGTGTATCGTTGAAATAGGAACATCTCCTTTGGGAATAATATTGAGGTATCCCTCCTTTTTCCCCACTGTTGGAGAAAAAGCAACACATTTCAGACAATTTTTTATGTGTGATTCTACTCTTTCGTGTAACTTGGGAAACCAATAGTTCTCAACTATCGCTTCGCACGTCTTTTCTCGTCCTAAGTGCCCGAGTTCGTCGTGATACTTGAATAGAACATTTCGTACCATCTGTTCCGGTACATAAAAAAGCATACTGTCGTTTTTTTTTTTATATACTATCCCATTACGCATCTCAAAAAACTTATCTTCGCTCTGTTCCAATTTATTTCGTATCTCTATGATTTTCAGATCTTGCCTTTGTGAAATTCAAAGATTCCATTCAAATGAATTGTCTTCTATAACCAACACCCCGGTTCGTCGACTAAGGGCATCGACATGTTCCATTCGTGTACCTGGTCTATGTTCGACAGTATAGTCGTAGTTGAGGAGTTCTAGCGCCCATCTCGCGATTCTGGGATTAATTTCTTTTTTGTTCAAACTTATTGTAAGCGAGTTGCAATCAGTAATAATCTTGAAAGGAATTCCGTGTAGGTAAACTCTAAACCTTCGAAGTGAGTAAATTATGGCCAAGGTCTCCAATTCGTAGCTATGATATTTACTTTCGGTCTCAGTTGTTCTTTTTGAAAAATAAAAAACAGGATGAAATTTACGATCTGGTTGACGCTGTAAGAGTACTCCACCGAATCCTATAGAGCTTGCGTCACAATGTAATTCCGTTTCGTACTTTGGGTTATATATCGCGAGAATTGGAGATGATATCAGCTTAGCCTTTAACACTTCCAAAGCTTTGAGGTCCGTTTCTCCAAACTTGAATATAGCATTTTTTTTTAACAAATCGTATAGAGGTTTTGCAATAATAGAGAACTGCTCTATGAATTTACGAAAATATGAGCTCAAACCGATGAAGCTCTGAACCTCGCGTATCGTCGTTGGTATCGGAAAACTTTGTACAGCTTCTACACCACTGGCACTGGGACAAATTCCTTTATCCGAGACAATGTACCCCAAATACTCAATTTCCGATTGTAAAAAGCTGCACTTATCAATTCTTAGCTCAAGATTATACTCGACAAATCGTGCGAAGAGTCTACTTAGAGTTTTCAGGTGTTGATCTAAAGTTTCACTCGCTATTAGAATGTCATCCATGTATACTACAACTTCTCCGGCTATGATTTCCTCCTCGAGTACGTTATTGATAAATCGCTGGAAAGTAGCTGGGCCCGTTTTCAAGCCGAAAGGCATCCTCAAATATTCGTATTGTCCTATAGGAGTAATAAATAATGTGAATTTAATCGAGTCTTCTGCTACCTTAACGTGAAGAAATCCGTCTCGGAGATATAATGCGGTGAAAAACTTCTTGTTGCTTAGAACATCTAATTGATCTTCAATTAAAGGAAGTGGGTAGTTATCGCGAAGGAGTGTCTTATTTAGACGCCGATAATCCACACACATTCGAATCTCCCCATTTTTCTTTTTCGTTAGAACAATCGGTGAAGTAAATTCCGATTTGCTTTCTCTAATGTATTTTTTTTTTAATAGTCTGTCTATAATCTCAGACAATTTTCCTTTCTCGTAGTACGAGAGTCGTCTTGGAGTGCAATGAAATGCGTTCGTATCTTGAAGCGTAAGCTTCAGCTCTGTTTTTATTTTTGGAATTTCGGATCGTTCTGGTCGCAAATATTTATCGCAAAATAATTCTTTGACCTTAGTCTGAGTTGTATAGTCTATTTCCGGATTGATTTTCAAGCTTTCGCATACGTCTTAAATTGGATCAGAGATTTCTATGTTCATAATCTCATCAGTAGGTTTTCTTTGAATCAATTTGCAGAGCGACAGACCGAATTTTTTAAGTATATCTTTTCCCAATAATGCTGGTGTCCATAATCTTTGGTTTCCCCGAGCAACGTTATACGAGCTTTGAGGACTCCTTTGACGATTAGTTGAGAGTTATTAACACCTCTGTAATCACGGGCTGGATCTATTGGTCCTAATTCGATATCTCCGACAAAAGGTTCTTTAACGAAACTAACCTCGCTTCCAGTATCTAATAATGTGTCAAGGCAAAGTACTCTCGTGTTACTCATCTCAAAAGTTACGATCTGACGAAAATCTTCTTCGTCAGATGGATCTTCATAAATATTTGCTACCATAGCCTGAGATTCTTTCTTGTTTGGGCATTGCCTCACCTGATGTCCCATCTCGTTGCAACTGAAACAAGCTCCTTTCTCTCGTTTCGGAAGATGACAGTCTCTTGAGGTATGTCCAAATTGATTACAGTTGTAACATTTGATAGATTTTGAAATAGCTGGATCTTCTTTATCTTGTTGATGTTCTTCTCCGATAGTTTTTTCAGAGTAAAATGATTTAAAATCACGTTTCGGTTGATTCCTTATTTGGGAGTAACTTTGCCGTAGGGAAATCTTTTTGAACGCTTCCAAGAGATCTCCAATTGTCTCAAATGATACTAATTTCGCTTGATCTTGTAGACTCTCGTTTGGGATTCCGTCGATCAGGTACTCCAAAAGTTCACTTTCTTCTATCGGGACTATGTCTCTCCGAAATGCCATTTGCGGTCTTCGAATTTTTTTTTGACAACAAGCTTTGATGGTGGATGATGAAAAATATTTTTAAGCTCGAGTAAGAGTGCATCCAAACTCAACTCTATATAATCGGCTCTCGATTTAAACCTAGCAGAAGCTTTTCCTTTTAATTTCGAGCCAATAAGAATTCTTGCCATGTTTTCATCTAATTCATATGACCTCACTAGCAAACGTACTTGTTTATTCCATTCAATAAAGTCGACACTCGAGCCATCAAATTCTCCGAGTAACTCACCGATCCCCTTGATATTGATGTTTCCTCGTGAGCTTGCGGTACTTACCGCAGCTTGGGGTGTAATTCTAGTCAGCTCTGCTTCACGTCGATTCAAATCGAGTTTTTTCTGAAGTAAAACTGCTCTGTCTCTCATTAAATCTCGTTCCATGCATGCGAGTTCAAATTCTCGACGTAAATTTTCGATTCCCTGAACAGACTCAAGTCGATGATTCGAACATAAATGTTCTTCACGAATATTTTCTTCTTCTGATGGTAATCTCTGAAGATCAAGGTTGTCATTTTCACCTTGATTATCTTGAACTGCGTCCACATCTTCATTCATCCACAAACCTTCTGGATCTGCCTCCATAAGTCGTGAAATTAATTCTGCTTTTCTTCCTGTATCCAGTAAGCCACGATTTCGTAATTTTTCTTTGAGAACAGGAACCGTGAAATTATTCGGTTCCATTCAAATTTTTTTGTTTTTTTTTTTTTTTTTTTTAAATTGTTTATTCGTTGCTATATGAATATCTGGGAATTTCTTTCGGTTACTAACGAAACAATCCGTAACCAACCATAATAATTTGACAGCTTCGAATAAATTTAACGAATTTTCACCAATTTCGGTAATCTCGGAGTTTTCAGCTTAAAAAATCTTCGTTTATTTATTTATTTATTTATTTTTTTTCATCAAATCTGGATTGTCCATCTGACGCACCAAAATCATAATCAAATCTTCGTTTCGTCAACTTGGATTGTCCGTCTGACGCACCAAAATCTTGATTCTTCGTTTCGTCAAATATCGCGAACACTATCACGAATTTATTTTGTTTGAAATAAAAATGCAGTTTCAATCCCACTTCTGAAGTTGTAATCTTTCTTAGTTATTAGATAATAGACAATACTTAGATAAATAACTTTCTTTAATTGTCAACAAATTACATGTCTTTACGTCACGATTGCTCAGGAAGAACTCTCCAAGATCGTCCTTCGACTCTTTTCTTTTCACTCCTCACCCATTTGTTTTTGAACATATCATACTACTACAATCGTATTGTCGTTTATACGTTCGTAACGTGCGTAACATTGTTAGTATGCTGGTTCGCATCCTCGTTCGTATCGTCGATAGAATCGTCACTTTGTATCGTCGTATGTATCGTCGATCGTAGCATCACTAATATCGTTGATCGTATTTTATATCGTATCGATGTTCGTGTCATTCTGGTATTAACGTCCGTATCGTAGTGCACATTATTTTGCATTGTCATACGTAACATCCTTCGTTTAGTTGTTGGTATTCGTATGAACTTTTATATCTCTGTATTATCTTTCGTATCGTATTCCGGTCGTGGTCAGCATCGACCTTGTTTGTTACGTTGTTCCCATCCTCGTTTGAACCGTCGAACATACCGTTTGTTCGAATCGACGTTATTATCGTCGTACGTATCATCCTTTCGAACGTCGTTCGTACCGTGGTTCGTATTATCATTCGGAACGTCGTTCGTATCGTTGTTCGTATCATCCTTCCGAAACGTCGTTTGTATCATCCTACGCAACGTCGTTCGTATCGTCGAAATTTTTGTTGTTCGTTTCATCGATTGCATGATCGGTGGTATCGTTTTTCGTATCTGCATTCGCATCGTCGTTTGTATCGTCGTGTGTATCGTCGTGTGTATCGTTGTCCCTGTTCGCATCGTTCTCCGTAACGCCGTTCGTATCGTCGTTCATATCGTTGTTCGTATCGTCTTTCGAACAATCGTTCGAGTCATCGCTTATATCGACGTGTGGATAGCCGAACAAATCGTCGTTCGTATGGTTGATCGTATCATCGCTAATATCGTTGATCGTATTTTTCTTCGTATCCGTGCCTAATGTCGTACGAATCGATGTTCGTGTCATTATCGGCGTTCGATCGTAGTGCATTGTCGTGGATTTTAAAGATCGAATTTTTAAAAAGAGAAATAAACGAAATATTCCTACAGTCTCGATTCGCGTAAAAAGACGTAGCAAGTATAAAATATATGCGCTCCGAGGTTTAGATCGTGAGGAAACGACCAGGAATTGGAGCTGTGTTGGTTCGTTTAAAAAATTATATATTAAAATATTTCTTACCTGATTCGAGCGTGAGGCGTAGAGGGTTGAAGCTATAATCAAGCGTGATTATTTCAGGTACCGGATGCTTTTCGTATGTTGACTGGTGTAACCGATGATGATCCCCGACCGTCTTGTACGTAGGAGGTGACGTTCGATGATCGACGATGGTAACGCGTGTATTGATTCGCACGTTTGAAATTATCCGAATGTTTGGTTTTGATTTATCCGTTATTATTTCGATTGAATGGTTGTACCACCACTCGCGACAAAATGTTTGAAAGTCTGTTATTTTGAGATCATGATTCTGAGGCTAATTGTGCCCGCGTTTAATAAAAGATTCACCGTTCAATATGACGTTAATGACACGTTCGCGAAACTTTTTACCGCCGCGACGTCTGCCCATTAAAATAGAAATATAGGATTATGACAATCCTTCAAATTCGTATTAAAACAGTTTCGAGTATTAATTATTGGAATGAATCTTACCGTGCTACCGTGAGCACACTACCTCTGTAAGGGAACTTAAGGATGGTTGACCAATAGACGTGCAATGGGGTGCACACTCGCGGTCGAAGGAAAGGTGGAATGGAACTCGTGTATCACCAAACTGTCACAATACGATTCCAAAGTTGAAGTGAACCGCAAGAGTTTTAGGTAAAAATGAATAAACACGAATTCCGAATAATACTTGAATATATTGTGACAATTTAAAACTTAGATTATTGATTGATTATTATTACACGAAAAATCTCTCATGATACAATCTTATATCGGTACTGCGCAGGTTGTACGTGGCTCGATACAAATACGAAATTACTTGAAATATTACTAATTAAGCGCCTTCTGACTGACCCTTCCAAGCAAAGAGCAATGTATAGACTCGAGATGTAACTTTTCGCGGGAGTAACCATTCAGCGAGACGATCAGTGACGAACTGACTCTTCCGACTCGTTCACGACGACTCTGACTCGCTGTATTGTACTCTGGTAAATATGGGTATATGCTCTGTGCTCGGAATGGGGCGAGTGACGTGCTATCGCTGTCTCTCTCTTACTGCGCGTGGCATAGTATATGAGATTAAAATATAAGAATATCGAGTGTATGTGAATATCAAATTTCATGCAGTGATATTTTGGAGTTCGTACTTTGAGTAACGCCATATGTACCGAAGCATATCTGTTGGTGTCGAAGAATAATTTCGGAGCCTGGCCGCTTGTTTACAGTCCGATTCTAATCCGTCTCATCAGTCCGAGGCTAATTGATTCTCGGCGTTCTTGTACTTATACACTGCGTTTACTGATACGTAGTTTTAATCTGTGTATTACTTTACTTGAATATTCTTGACTGTGAATAATACTGTATATAATGCAATGGTGAAAAATGAATGCTATGAAAGAAAACATACGTGCTGCTTGGCTACGATTCGTTTGTGTATATATGTATGTATATGTATATATGATTACATTACTCCTCGCTCTAAGCGTGAGGCGCGGATGTGACTTCATCATGCACTATAGGTCGGATCAAAAGAAGCTTGCTACAGCAAGTTACAAAAGAATAATAATAATGTTGCTTTTGAATAAAAAGATCGTATAGCTTCTTTCAAGAGATGATGAATGTATATATATATAGTGAATAAGATATACACATATGCATATAGTGCCTTTTGAGAATACGTGTATATAATGGCACATGTGTTTAATAGTATACATATCTCTCTATAACATAAAGATATATCGCCGCTGCCGCCGCCACCGCCACCGCTGTTTCAGGATTTGAGCATATACCTGGTGTCCAATTGGAAAAGGATGACTAACCCCAACCCAAACACAAACCCAAACCTAAGTGAGGTTGCGTAGCGCCCTACGCACCCCTAGTACATATATATATATAATCATAATATAGTTAGTTTCAATTATAGGTATCGTTTGAAATATATATACAGTAGGCGGCAATTGAAGTGGGCCAATGTTTTTTTTGTTGATTTTGACGAAACTTGGACCGATTTCGAAAAATCAAAAATATTCATTCGAGCAAATTTAATAATCTTTCGAATGAGACTAGTTTCGTCGTGATCGATTGAAAATTGGCTGCCTGCGAGTAGATTGTCCGGATCGGTGTAAATCGGGGTCTGGCGTTGGCGGGGTGTGCACACCAGGATTGATATTTGCCGATACCGAACAGCTCGGTAACCCATATCAGTCGAAAGGTGGTCTCACGGCAGGCTCAAAACCCCCCCTATAAGCCAAAATCGGATCACTTCCGGAGAAGATATGGACCCAGGAAGTCAGAACGGTTTTTTAAGTGCTACGCTGGAACGCCTCGATCGATTCCGTGGAAACTTTTCGCACAATCGTTTTTTATCATGACCTCACAACTCTCGTAACAGTTATTGCGATAAGTGTTCTCGTAGATGAGATCCAGGTATTTGGCGAGTGCACGCCCACGTTCATCGACATTTTTTACATTGAGAGACTTGGGCGACAGAGTTGAGACTTGTGTAATATTGAAGGGGAACGCTCAACGATTAAAATGCGTGGTCGTACAATATCGGAAATGACCTTAATTAAAAATGACACGCCGTTTAAAAGTGAGAAGGAAATCGCCAAATCCCGCAATCTCAGTTCAAAGTTGCCCGTCGATAGTCATTTGTCTCAACGTCGGATCGCACGCTGATTTCAGCTACTGTTTATCGCTTATCCATTGATGTGACTGCATTGAAATGTTTCGTAAAAATGATTAATTAATAACAATTTATTGATGAATAAACAATAATCAATTGATTAAATAATTTTTATGAATTGAACTTTTTCTTTAAATGAGGAAACGAATTATGAATTATTAATAATCACAAATTTTTCGGTGATCCATAGCTTGTTTCCTCTCTCAAGTTTCACAAACCACGGAAAATAATTTTTACGTCACAAAAAGTGCCAGTGCAACAAATCAATAACACGGTCAATTTACCGAGAATGAGTGACCATAGGATAAATGATAGTAATTTTTTTTTTCGTAATTTGAGAACCTCGTCAAATTTACGAATGCAGCCAATGAACAGTCTGGTCAATTGGACGAATAATACTGACCATGAAAATAATGATGATAATTTTTTTCTTAAATCGTTCGACTCGTCAAATTTACGAATGCGATAAAACGATAGGCTAATTAATTTGGCGATCAAGACTCATCATGAGCACAATAAATTATTCACATTAAGAGGCGCGGTAGAGCCTTGAGACAAGTACATTTCCTCCTATACCGACATGTCGAGAGGTACTACAGCCTCTTATACGCCACACATCTCGCTTATGCACGGGAGTATATCTATATAACGAAACTTATTTTCCTAATTATCAATTAATTATACAGACTTCGGCAATGATACTAATACGAATATTTTTTATTTTTTTTTCTCTTTCGATTGGTACCCAAATGAATGCTGTAGCTATTGACATATGGGAGATATCGCATTTTATTTTTTATTTTCGACGTACAACGATCATCATTTTTTCGCTCCGCAAATTTTTCGCACCACCGTGAATCTAACCATTCAGCTGATTCTTTCTCTGTGTGAAGCATGTGTGTGAACCGTGAATCCAACCGTTCAGCTGTTCTCATCTGTGACCACGGCCTGTGATGGCAGGCTTAAAGGCGTAAATCACGTAATATATATATACATGTATATATATATATATATATATATATATATATATACTAGGGGGGCTTCGCGCCCCTGCGCGCTTCGCGCGCCAACCCCCCGTTTTGTGTTTGTGTCAGTGTTTATAGAAACATTTTCTGAAATTTTTTTTTTTTTCAATTGTTTATATTTGTGTTTTTTCGCGTTTTGTTCATGAGTTTGGGTTGAGTTTGGGTTTGATTGATATATCGATATATCGATATGTCGATTGTTGACATGATTTGGTACATCAATATATATCAATATTTCGATTATTGACACGATTCGATATTTCGATATATCGATTACTGACATGGTTAAATATATCGATATATTGATTCTTAACATAGTTCAATTATCAATATATCGATTCTTGACACGGTTCAAAATATCGAAATATCGATTCTCGATACTGTTCGTTATATCTATCCTTGAAATGGTTCGATACATTGATTCTTGACACGGTCCGAAATATAGATATATCGATACTTAAAGCAGTTTTATACATGAAAACTATATCGATATATCGATATATTTTGGGTTTGCGCTATGAGTTCGGGTTAGTTTGATAGACCGATACATTGATATATCAATCTACCGATTATTGACACGATTTGATATGACGATATATCAATTTATCGATTCTTGACCCGATTCGATATATCGATGTAGCAATTCATCGATTCTCGACACGGCTCAATATATCGATATATCAAATCATGTCAATAATCGATATATCAATATATCGATCGTTGACACGATCCGATATTTCGATATATCGATTACGGACACGGATATCAATATATCGATTCTTGATACGGTTGGATATATCGATATATCGTTTGTTGACATGGTTCGATATATCGGTATCGATTTTTGAAACGGTTCATTACGCCGATTCTCAAAAAGGTTCGATATATCGATTCTTGACACGATTCGATAAATCGATATATCGATACTTGAAGCAGTTCGATATATCAAAACTTTATCGATGTATCGATAAAATTTGTGTTCAGGTTACGATTTTTGGTTTGTTTGACAGATCGATATATCGACATATCGATTCTTGACATGTTTAGATATATCGATATATTAATATATCGATTCTTGACACGATTCGATATATCAATGTATCAATCTATCGATTATTGACACAATTTGATATAACGATATATCTATTTATCGATTCTTGACACAATTCGATATATCGATATATCAATTTATCGATTCTCGACACGGTTCGATACATTGATATATAAATTTATCGATTCTTGACCCGATTCGATAAATCCATGTATCGATTACTGACACGGTTCGATATATCGGTATATCGATATGCAGAGGGGCCTCGCCCCTTCGCGCTTCGCGCGCCAACCCCTTATCTTGTGTTTGTGTGAGTGGTTAGGGAAGAAATGTTCTCGAAAAATGTTTTTGACAAAATAATGTTTATAGTTATGTTTTTTTTAGATAATTAAAAAAAAATAAAAAAATCGATTCAAAAATAAATAAAATGGGTGAAAAAAGGGGGTGAATTTTTTTTTTTTTGTAATTGATGTCCCCCAATTAAACCTAATCCACTGTCATCGTGTACCACGAATTTTGAATAGACATAATAGACATAGGATAGAATAAGCAGGTGAGGATTGGAATTACACGAATATGCGATGTATGCGGTAGTAGATTCGGCGCGTTCACGTAATATGGCGCGTTTTTTAAAAATTGTATTCCGAATAGGCTTAATCTACTATCATTGTGTACTATCAATTTCAAAAAGACTTTCAAACAAATCTCACGACCCGCATATTTGAAGTATTAATGTTTTTAAGAATTCTTTTTTAACACTGTTCTTCAAATCTGTGTTGAAATAAGGGCGCGGCGTGGATGAGATGGGAGCGGTGCAGTAGAGCAATGAAGCGGCGGAGGTGGGAATTCTCGGCACGGTGGCAGTAGTGTCGGTGTTTGGGTTTGGGTTTAGGTTTGGGTTTAGGTTTGGGTTCCTCCAAACCCAAGGTTTGGGATTGGGTTTGCGTTTGGGTTTCGTTGTCTTCTTGACACGGCGGTGGCAGCGGCGGCGGCAGCGATATCTTTATATAATATAGAACGATATATATATATTCAAATAGTATTTATTTAAGATTTTAAATATTCCCTATCATTTTCACATAATGTTATATAATTATATTTATTTAAATTATGTAAAATTGTTCAAGATTTGTTATATTCTTTATTATTTTTATCAGATGAGCCTTGTTGGAGGTGGCAGGCCTTCTTGAGCGCGTCTATTTACGGTTCAAATGGCCGTCTTTGTAAGGAGATACTGGCCTGCAGTTCTCCGCACAAAGTCTGGCTTTTTTCGTCGAGGAAAGATCATCTCGTTGAGGAGATATCAGTATCGCGCGGTGATGCTGAATCTCCGCAACGGGATGGTCCTTTTTGTTTTTCTTTTCATCCTCTTATTATCGCTAGATAAGGAGAGGTCGGCTTCCAACGTTGATAGACTAGGAAGCTTCGCTGATGGGCCGACTTCTTCCTCTGTTTGCGGATTCTGTAAAATAATTTTATACATTAGATGAATGATTTGACGGATGATTTGATAGTGAGCTAATAATTACGATATAAATTCTTACCGCAAGAGCTATTCCCTCCTTTTCCAGAGGTCTGCCACCCTCCAACAAATCCGGTTTCTCAGGTCTATATTTAATACTTTGCGGCATCTGTAAAATAATTTTATACATCATAGATGACTATATTAATATTTTAAGGATCCTGTTAAAATAATTTTATGCATACAGATGACTAAATTAATAATCATAACAATGACTCTTACTTGCAAAGCTCGTCTCCGCATTTCGAATGGCGGTAAAGGGAGCGAATACTGGAAGCGAGGATCACCTGCATGTTTACCGCAGCTGCACCTGAAGCGCTATATGAAATAAAATTTATTATAAACTTATCAGGGAGATGTCTGAGTAAAGATTTGCTTAATTAAAAAAAGACTTTACTCACCATTCTTAGCTGCATATTGCAAATGATACATTCTGGGCCGTCCAGTCGCACTTATGTATATAGAGGCTCAGGGACTCAGGGAGGGATGGAATTGAAAAAAAAATTCATCACTCAATCACTTTTAATGTATATGCAAGAAAATAATTCGTTGATACAGAGTTCACTTATCGCATTCTTTTTTTCTTTCGAAGGGATCCGATCGATGAGAATTTTGATTCTCTCATATCTCGATTTAAATTTCACGCGGCGCCGATATCGTACTCTCTCAAAGGGGATATACCGATTCAAATTATAAATTAAATTAAAATTTAAATCTTTGAAAATTTCAAATTTCAACATATGGTTCGTTTCTTCGACCCTAGGACCACCCCCCTTTAGAATACCCTCAAATTTCATCAGTTTTTACGTATCGTTAGCCGTTCTCGAGATATCAGGATTATGGCGTAAAGCGGGTATTAAAGGTGGGAACGAATAAAATTCCAGAAGCCAGAAACGAACTGGCATAATATATTTTACGTGCGCATAACCTTTTCATTTTCCCATAGCGCATGCGCAAAAGCTTATGTCATTCTGCTTATCGCTTGTGGAGTTTTGTGTGCTTCGGCTTTAAGACCCGTCTACACGCACTTTAATGCCTGACTTAACTACGCCGGTGTTCGAAACACCGGAATAAGAGCGCCGTGTTCTCAAGAAGAAGGGGAAAAAGTTCAGTAGTGGGAGGTAAAGATAGGGTATATAACGGCCTAGGCAGCAGTCGCTGGTATACATTCAATAATGGAGTTCATCGTGGACTTTCTGGGTTTCAAGGAACCTTTTAACAATATCGAGTGCAAAGAGGTACCAGTAGTTTCCGTCTTGGATGATGCTATACCATCAGTCTACATGTTTCAACCGCCTCACGAGTGGGGCAATCTACCTGCCAAATACAAGAGCGAGAATGTGTGGTTGGAGAAGAACTATCACGGCATCCCCTGGAATAGCGGTGATGTACCCTACGAGAAAGTTGACGAGACACTCTACCGCCTTCTATGCGGAGCGAGCAAGATTCATGTCAAGGGTCTTGAGAAGAAAAGATGGCGGGCGAAATTTCTACACAACGTGGAGAATCTTGAAGATTTGGGATGTCCATCGCTGCAAAAGTTGTGCGGCAACACCACTATCACGTGCACGAATCACAAAGACCCATGGATAGTCCACACTGAGCAGCATTCAACGCGAACGTATTGAGACTATGGCTTTCCCAGTCGTACCAAAACCACTCAAGCACCGAGGGTATTCCTGACATTTCGCTTTAAGAAACTCAACCCAGCGGCACCATGATACGCCCAAATGCGCATACCAAAACGGGCTTCTGCTGAAAAGTAGAGAGAGAGAGTGCAGGTAATGTATCTATAAATGTAAATAAATATATTTTTTCCTCCAAGCTCATTGAGTTCGTTTCTGTCGCATCCCCATTCAAATCCCGATTCAAATTTCCCGCGGTCCGCATTGATTAGGTGGATCACTCCAGTGCCAATGAGTCGGTGGAGCAGGGATGTATCCTTGCGACGCTAATTCATAAATTTTAAGGTAAGCAATTCGGATGCCGATAAGGTAGATCTCTCGGTACCCCGGTATCCCGATTTCCGGCACCCCACCCCACAAATCACAGGAATCTACCTTACCGACCAAACTGGGCTGTAAATGAGATAAGCCGGGTACGAAAAACAGGAATCTACCTTACCGATCGTCGGTAATGTGATTTTTCGCCCGGCTTAGGTTAGTGAAAGTGATGGCATGGGGCAGAACCGGCCTAGCTTATATACTTCGAATACTAAATTTTTTAAAAAACTTCAATTGAGCTAAAAACCTATCCTCAATCGCGCCCACAACTTCAGATCAGCCAAATACATATTATTTTTTTTTTAATAAAAATTCTTTATAATCTGCTGTGACGAACCGAGGTATCGCTACCTGCGGTCATTGCAACACAACAGAGTCATCAGATTCCAGAGAGTACGCCGACTCTTGCGACAGTCACTCTCTGGAAACTCGAGCAAACCGCGCGTCAGCAGATTCCTTTTTTCGTCCTCGGACTCTTGCTACCTTACCATATGACCTGGTTTATCCGATCCCTTGCATCACATATGATCACATATGATGCATACTGCATATGACACATACTTGCATCCCTTGCAGATTTCGTAAACCCCTTTCATCACCAGATTTCGTAAATCATCGAGATTTCCATCCATCGATGATTTTTCAACTCATGGGTTTCGAAATCATCGAGACCTACATCGATCGATGATTTCTCAATCCACCCCCACGAGACCCTTGTAGCCGGACGCCAAAAGCTAACAACGGTTCTCTCGACATATTATCAAATTAGTCTTAATACGACGCTCTTAGCAATCGGTCGAGAGATCCCGTTCCTTAGCGGCAAGTCCGTTCGCGTACTTAGGTTCTCGCGGGCGTGATTGACGTGATCTTCTCAAACCCTTGTTGTAGACAAGTGTATAAGAACTCATTAAGTGAAGGAACACCTTAGCGGCGCTTCACTACCTCTGTGATATAATTGTTCGTGCCAATTACCTTAGCGGCATTGCGCGTCAGTGTATCATAGAGTATAACATTTGTAACAACTTAAACTATTATTGTAAAAGTGACTGATCGATGTGTGTTCTCGAATAAATACATTCGTGCGAAACTAGCTGTACTCCTTCATTGCATCACAGCCCATCCGATCATCACGAACTACAAGCATATACAAAGTGAGGTGCTACCCAGCTTAAATAGGACAGAGAATCCATTCGCCGGGGCCTTTGACTTCAGCGAATAAAATAATAATAATAATAAGTTACCACGGGATAAATAACCCGCGTGTAACAAATTGGTGTCAGAAGTGGGATCTTCTGTCCGATAACTCACTGGAAAATGAAAAAAAAAAAATTAATTAACCAAGAAAATTCAACAAACATAATGACCACACAAATTTTGCGTAACCGCCCCGCAAGAAGTAAACTCACAAGATTTAAAATACCATGGATCTATGATATTCTTGATGAGTTGGCAGACGAAGACGAGGCTGCCAAGGGCTGGGAGGCTGACGACGAAGAAGAAAACGATGACGATGATCGTGAGGTCTTTGATAATAGCATCGACGGCGAAGTACGTTGTTATTTAGCAAGTCCCTATTGTGAGTACTGCTGGTATAACAGGGAATGCCTGAGTAGATGGAAAACCATCAAAGGGAGGAGATACTGCCCACGATGTGGGCTATTGGATGAAATAGATCGAGAAAAAAGGAAATTACAACCATATGATCCTGATCAAAATTTGGACCACCAAAGTCATCGTCGGAAGACGACAAACCCTACATCTTCATTCGCAGACGACGAAGCTTCATGCTTGTCATGCGGGTCGTCTGAGGATGATGAACAATTTATAACCGACATCAGAGCAGTATTATCTTACGATTATACAATGGACAAGGACACCGAGAGCGAGGCCGAGTCATTATCCTCACAGCGGTCAAGTAACACTCAAGACATTGTATTGCAGAAGCAACAGACAGTGCTGAATCAGACCTCTATGCACTCTACGTACACGGAACGAATCAGCAAAATACAGCATGACCAAAAACACAATAACCTACATAAACATACGAGACTAACGAGGTCTCACCAACACACAGCCATCAACCAACCCGAAATTACAATTGACAATGCAAAATCCACGGAGAGTCTTAAGCCAAAAATGGCAATTGCAGAATTAAACCACTCGCCCAGAATATTTGGTGCGTTCTTGGGAACGAGAGGAACGATAACGCGATGCTGGTTCACCCTTCGCGGAGTTATGTACGACAAAGCGTTGATCGGTACACTCATCTTAACACCGGAATGTCTCACCGAACTCCCCTGCAAACGGATTTCACATGCGGGAATGATCAGAACCTGGCCACAGTCCATAGTCAACGGAAACAGCTGTAGATTGACGGAGCTACATCAAATATCCGAGTTCCAACAGGAAAGATGCATACGACGCCTCAAGAAACCACCAGATAAATATTTAGATCAGCTAGAACCGCGGCGAAAAAAACGTGCCGTTTTCGACAACGTTTTGGATTCAACGACGACCTAATCGCCGACGTTTACGAAGGTAATCGACAAGAAATTGTCTGGATGACCGACAGAGAAGAATCTTTAATCAACAGGAAGAGGTTCAACGATCCTCACGCGGAGCAAGATCAAAGATCTTCGACATCATGAATCTCACGAGATATCGATTAAGTACAATACATCCTTGTTTTTATTTTTGTGAATTTAATTTTGGGCCTTGAAAAATTTCATCGCTTTCACAATCGTTGAAAATCAGTCATGATAATCGAAATTCTTAATGATGAAGAGATACGCTCGACTGAAAAGAAAAACAATAACAATGTAAAATCATACCCTGAGAAGCGAATGAAATTACGATTTATCAATGAAACAGAGACGAACATCTAAGAACATATTTTGAGACCACGAAACAAACACGGTTATGTTCCATAATGGGTAAATCGAGTATTCAATACAAAATTGATGTAACCATAAAACTAATTTCTGAAATCTATTCCCTGTTGCATATATAAATATATTCACTCTGGTCTACTTTAAATCTTCAAATCTCGATTCAAGATTTAAGAGATTTTAATTTCCAACACTAATATCTAAAATTTGTAATGAAATATAATTCTTACTGATTGTGCGATCGTTACATGAAACATTACAATTCCAATACAGGATCCCTGTTTTATTAAATGAAATAAATCAGTAATTTTGGGGCTACGTTCTTAAAGCGTTTTCATGAATATCACACGCAAGATTGTAAATTCATATTTTCTTAATTCCTCCAAAGGATATCAACCGGTTATTTGGATTCTACATTCAATTTGAGATTTTTTTAAAATTAACGTCTGATAATGGGTAAGCTTCCCAGTCATGCTTTATCATTTCTCTTATTCATTATTACAGGAATGACCTACTTTATAATCACGCAATTATCATGCAAACATTCGCTAATCAATCTCACAATCATTACAGAAAAATCATTTGTGCACAATTATATTTGAATTTGAACGTACCCGGAAGTCTTAAATCATTATTCTTTATTGTATCTCATGCTACCTTTTTCTTCCTCTCGCATCTGCCAATGAAGCGCAGAATTTTAAATGCACCTTGAAATTAAAATATTATTTCTAGATTGAAATTTCATTTTTGTTAATACTTTAAACAAATTCGAAATTCTCCATAAAACGTGATCAATGTCTATCAATTTTTACAATCTCCAGAATAGTTTGGATTCCGCATAAATCTCTTGAATCTTAACCCAAACTATAAACTGTGCCACCAGAAATTTATTACACATTGATTTATCACATTGACTAGTTTTTCTTTGAATATTATTCGTGAAGTTTTCGATTATTTTTTTTTTTTATATTTGATTTGTAAGTCAAAATTAACAGCTACAAATACCCAGCTGCGATGTATTAGCCCGTTATTTTCGATCAGCTATTTCGAATTGAAAAACAAAAAGAAAAAAAAACAGAACATACAGATTATTCGATCTGTGTGAACTATTCGAACGAAATTACGAAATTTATTCACATAATTTGAGTTCTTCGAAGCGTGCGAATTATAATTAGTAGTAATTAGTTTTTTTTTATATGTTATTCATACGAATTTTGTGAATTATTTTCTTTTCCTGTGCATTGATTGTATATCGTATTTGATCGTAAAAGAAGGATATGTATAAAAGGAAGACACACGGAGTAGCAAGAACACTATTACAAACAGCGAACGCTAACTTTAAGAACCCACTAAGAAATAATCAATACACCAAGGATGATCGGATTCGATGACACCTGGAAGTAACATCATCAACACATAAGGTAGCTACGTCTGGATGAAGCATGGACCACCGGACCATGTTCAATCTGAGAAGGGAGGGCTGTGACGAACCGAGGTATCGCTACCTGCGGTCATTGCAACACAACAGAGTCATCAGATTCCAGAGAGTACGCCGACTCTTGCGACAGTCACTCTCTGGAAACTCGAGCAAACCGCGCGTCAGCAGATTCCTTTTTTCGTCCTCGGACTCTTGCTACCTTACCATATGACCTGGTTTATCCGATCCCTTGCATCACATATGATCACATATGATGCATACTGCATATGACACATACTTGCATCCCTTGCAGATTTCGTAAACCCCTTTCATCACCAGATTTCGTAAATCATCGAGATTTCCATCCATCGATGATTTTTCAACTCATGGGTTTCGAAATCATCGAGACCTACATCGATCGATGATTTCTCAATCCACCCCCACGAGACCCTTGTAGCCGGACGCCAAAAGCTAACAACGGTTCTCTCGACATATTATCAAATTAGTCTTAATACGACGCTCTTAGCAATCGGTCGAGAGATCCCGTTCCTTAGCGGCAAGTCCGTTCGCGTACTTAGGTTCTCGCGGGCGTGATTGACGTGATCTTCTCAAACCCTTGTTGTAGACAAGTGTATAAGAACTCATTAAGTGAAGGAACACCTTAGCGGCGCTTCACTACCTCTGTGATATAATTGTTCGTGCCAATTACCTTAGCGGCATTGCGCGTCAGTGTATCATAGAGTATAACATTTGTAACAACTTAAACTATTATTGTAAAAGTGACTGATCGATGTGTGTTCTCGAATAAATACATTCGTGCGAAACTAGCTGTACTCCTTCATTGCATCACAGCCCATCCGATCATCACGAACTACAAGCATATACAAGGTGAGGTGCTACCCAGCTTAAATAGGACAGAGAATCCATTCGCCGGGGCCTTTGACTTCAGCGAATAAAATAATAATAATAATAAGTTACCACGGGATAAATAACCCGCGTGTAACACTGCATTTAAATTCAATATTGAACTTTTTCTATGAAAATTTAATCCGATTAAAAACTGACCTGCGATCGCCCCCACAACTACAGATCAGATAAATTGAAATGAATTTTTTTTTCAATGGAATTTCATGTATGGTATGTTGTGCCCCAATTTCATCATGTAGAATTATATTCAACTTAGCCATTGATTGCACAAACACAGCAGTTTGAAGGTGACTTTGCAATTGTGCAAAGTCTGCAGTTTAACGGTGACTTTGCAACACACGTCGTCAAGCGACGTTGGTATGATTCCACCTCTCCAGAAAATTAAACGACAAGTCATTACAGGAATAATATAAAAAGGCAGTCTTTGGTCGGCAATAGGGCTGTTCGATAAAGCGAGCTATCCTTAGCGGAAGCTATGGTCGAATTGCAGTCAGTCGGTCTCAAGGCAAAATAACCAAGAACAATATAACCAATACTAATATAACCAATACTTTATCATCATCGAATAAACTAGACTGTAACTTTGTAATACTCGAGTTGGAGATTGAATCAACCTTGACAATCACCCACAAACCCGTATTCGACAATTTTATCCCCACGTGACGAAAATCGCGGGCACAAGAGGGGGTATGGATATTTATTGTTTCCCTACCGGGTTACAAGATGTTTTCAAAGATTATCTCCTTTTTTACATCCTTTACCTCCTTTCCTTCTCCTTACATCTTTTACCCTCTTTCACAATCTTTTCGACATATCCCATTCCTTCTCTCTCATCCATCCATTCTCATCCTCATCTTCCGCTCGCCATTCTCGCTCACTTCGCTCGCACGCCTCGCTTGCTTGTCCGCCTTGCTCGCTCGCTTTAGCCGCAAGCTCGTCCCTCTCCCTCCTTTTCTCTCCACTCTCTCTTTTATTACCGTTCTCTTAACCTACTCATATTCTACCGCCTGTCCTCCTTCGCGCCGACTTCCATTTCCTCTATTACACTCCAATCCTTCTTTCACACCTGTTCTCTCTCCCTTTCCTCCTCTTCTATTCCTACTTCCCCCTTAATCCTCCCCAGCTCCTTCATCCATTCCTCCCCCCAGCCCCTTCATCCAGAATCTCTCTAATCTTCTCCCCGATCCCCCGCTCGGCCCCTCTGCACCTTGCTAGCACGTGCTCCGAGGACTCCTCCTCTTCCCCCCCCACATACTCTACTTACTTTATCCTCCTGTCTCTCCCAATACCTACCCTCTCTCATCTCGTTTCCTATTCTGAACCTTGCTATCCTTTTACATCTTTCTTTGCTCCATCCCCTCTTCAGGTATTTGGGTATCCCCTCTGTTCTTATCTCCCTATACAACCTACCATATCACGATCTCACTATTTTCTTTCTTCTCGCCCTTTCATGTCCTCTACGATCCTCTTTTTCTATCTTCTCGTATCCTCCGTCTCCCTCTTCTTCCTCTTGCTCTCTCCCCCCTGCACCCCTATCTAAGAATTCTTTCTTTTCCTTCTCTTAGCTAGATATCTCCCCCACCCTTTCCCTTCACCGCTCCCGTATCTCTTCCCAGCACGCCCTCGCCAATTAACTTCCCTCCCCACTCCTCAGCTTTCCACGCTCTTCTTCCTACCCTCGTTCTCAGCTTGTCCCTCTTCACCTCCTGTCTCACCATATATCCCGGTGACCTCGAGTTTATACCCAACGTCCATCTGATATATCTTTTCTGCATTCTCTCTATTTCCTCCCTTTCTTCCCAACCCCATATCTCTGCCCCGTATCCCATCACTGTCCACACCAGTGCATCAAACAGCCACATCCTTCTCTCTAATTTCTTCCTAAACTTCATCTTTCCTATCCCCCATACCTGTTTCATCACCGCCCCCGCCTTCCTAA
Source organism: Rhorus exstirpatorius (assembly GCA_963564615.1). Taxonomy (NCBI): domain Eukaryota; kingdom Metazoa; phylum Arthropoda; class Insecta; order Hymenoptera; family Ichneumonidae; genus Rhorus; species Rhorus exstirpatorius. The sequence continues at coordinate 25,692,859 of OY751313.1, forward strand.
CTCTGTCCTTTATATGCGCTTCCTGCCCCACATTTCTCTTAAATACATACCCCAGGTATTAAAGTTTCTTCACCTCCTCTATTCTCTTCCCTTTTGATCTCCAATTCCCCTTCTTGTATCTCCCTCCCCCCTTCCTAAATCTCATGATCTTCGTTTTTCCCGCATTCACTTCCAATTTCCTTTTCTCGAAATACTTCTCCAAGCTCCTGATCATACTCTCCATCTCCTCCTCGTTTTCCGCCACCACTACCACATCATCCGCATATGCCAACGAGCAAATCCTCCGTTCCCCTACTTTTACTCCTCCCCACCTGCCATTCTTCAGCTCTCTCTTCATATCTGCTGTCAACATATTAAATAATATGGGACTCACCGGACACCCCTGTCTCATCCCTTTCGCCGTCCAGAAGCCCTCTCCTATCTCTCCCGCTACCTTCACTCTACTTAACATCTCTTCGTAATACCTCTTCGATCCTCTTCCTCAGACCCTTTCTAACTCCTCTCCTCTCTAACACTTCCCACAGCACCCCCTGTCCACCGAATCAAACGCCGCCTTCCAATCCACAAACAACGCCACCCAACTTCACCTTTGTTTGTTTGACCTGTATGTTCACCAGATAATTTAGCACATGTACGTTGTCAATTGTCCCCAACCCCTTTATAAACCTTGTCTGGTTCGGTGGTGTTATTCCTCTTCCCTCTACTTCCTCCTCCAGTCTTCTCGCTAGTACCGTCGTGTATATTTTATACAGCGCCAGCATTAGCGTCACTCCCCTGTAGTCCTCTACTCTTATTCCCTCTCCTTTCTTTATTATCGCTGCTATTATTCCATCTTTCCATCCTTGCGGCCATCCCTCCCCCCTTTACACCCTTCTACATATTTCCCAGGCCATTTCCAACGTCCTTTCCCCCCCGCACTTCCATGCCTCGCTCGCTAGCTCATCCCCTCCCATAGACTTTCCCTCTCTCGTCTTTCTCAGTGCTTTCCCGATTTCTTCTTTACTCAATCAACTCTCCCTCTCTCCCCTCCCTCGCCTCCCTTTCCGTCCCCGCCATCACCCTATGCCCCCCAGCAATCCCATGAAATATTCTTCCCACTCTCCCTTCGTTATCCTTTCATCCACTCTCTTACCCCTTTTATTCCCCTATTAACTATCTCCCACACCTTGCTCTCCGTCCTAGCCTCCACCACCTCTTGTATTAGCCTCCCTTGCTCCTCTCGCTTTTTTCTCTCACACATTTCCCTATACTTCTTTTCCCTTCTCTGTACTTCTCCCTCGCACCTTCTTCCGTTCTCCATTTCCTCAGCTCCCTCCTGACTCCCTCATTCTTTTCCCTGCTCTCCCCATCCCACCATCCTTCCTTTTGCTGCCTACTCTCCCTTCCCCCTTTCTCCTCGCTCTTCTTCATCACTTTCTTCATTTCCTCCCCTATCCTATCTACCATTTCCTGTATTCCCTCTCCCTTCAATTCTACCTCTTTCATCCTTGCTGAGTACTCCTCTTCCATTCTATCTGACCATTTCACACTCCCTATCTTTCTTTCCTGCTTCTTCTCCTCTCTTCTCCCTTGCCTTTCCCGTCTTCATCGTCACTATCAATGGATGATGGTCCGACTCCACTGCGTCTCCCACTACCATACTCTCTATTCCCTCGCCCGTATCTTCATCTCCCATCACCGTCATAACCTGTCACCGTCTCCCCCTTCCTCCTGTGTACGTACATTCTCTTTCTTCATCTCCCTTTATATTCCCATTAAAAATCTCCCATCCTACATCTTCTATGATCTTCGTCAGCCTCCTTCCCTTCCCATTTACCTTTTTGTCCTTCGAGCGCCTTCCCCCCTCCCACACCCCTCTCTCTAGTCCTGCCCTTCTTCCCCCTTCCTTACGTGTCCTCGCATTCCAATCTCCTCCTACTATCACTCTCTCATCCGCCCTCTGCACTTCCATCCATCCCCTCACGCTTTCTACTTTCTTTTCCATATCTCCGTTTTTACATAAGCTGCTACGACAATCCAAATCTCCCCTCACGCCTTTATCTTTTGTGCCATCAACCCCTCTTCTTCTCTCCCCTCCCCCCCCTCAATCTCCCCCCACTCATTTCTGCTCTCGCCCCTATCACCATTCACCCACTCGCCCTACCCTTCCTGTTCTTCTTCTTCGCCCATTGCGTTTTCCATTCATGCCCTGCCGGCAGCTTTTTTCTTACCCCACGCCATCCTTTCTCTTCCACCCACGTGTCCATCAACACTATAACCTCCCACTGACTTATCTCCTTCCAAAATTCTTTGTCTTTATTCGACAGCCCCGCTACATTCTAGCATCCCATCTTCCATCTTTTCTCTATTCCCCCCCTCTTGTCTCCCTTTCTCATTCCTCCTCGTGCCTCCCCTATTTGTTTTTTCCCTTCCCATTTCCTGCCTCTTTCTCCCTTTTTTCCCATCTTTCCCTTCCCCTTCCGTCTCTTAGCACCTCTCTTTGTATATCCCAACACCATACCTCTCCATTAAGCTCTATCCTCCCGTTACTAACTCTTACCCTCTTCCCCTTGCCTCGCTCTTCCTCTCCTATCCTCCTCAACCGCCATTGTATACTTATCTCCTTCCATGTTAGATCCTCGTCTATTCTCTCCATTCTTCCTCTAAGCTCCCTCTTATTCCTCATCACCTCCTTCTTTGCCTCCACGCTCTCCATTTTTACCTCCAGCATTCCCTCTTTTCCGTTCCCCCCTCTTCTTCCGATCTCTCTAGCCTCTTCGATTTTTCCCTTTACCCCTAACCCCTCTATTATCCTTACTGCCGTCCCCATCGCTGTTCCTTCAGCCACCACTCCTTGTATGATTACTTTCCTTCTCTTTTCCTCCCTTTTCCTCATCTCTATCTTACGTTCGAGCTTCTTCACGCGTCTCCTCATCGCCTTCCCTTCCCTTGCCCCATTCTCACCTACCGTTTGCTCTCCTGCCCTTCCCTCTATCTCCCTTTCTATCCTTTTTATCCTTTCCTCCCAATCCTCCACTCTTTCCTCTCGTCCCTCCAACAACCCCACCCTTTTCTCTATTCGGCCTATCCTTCTCCCTAAGACCTCCCGAGCCTCCCTTCACCTTTCCTCCACCTGTCGCCGTTCCTCCCTGATTTCTTGATTTTCCTCTCTGATTTTTTTCAATTCCTCTCTCATCTCTCTCCCCTGCTCCTTAATCTCTTGTGCATCTCTTCTAGTTTCCTCCTTCATCTCTTTTATCATTCTCTCTATGGCTTCCCCTCTCTCCTCCTCGTTCTCTTTTTCTTCCGGCGATCTATGCACCTTTCTACTTTTCTGAAATATCCAACCTTCCTCTTTTTTCTCCTTTTCCGCCTCCTCTAATTGCTCCCTTTTCCTTTTCCACATCTCATTTATTTCCACCAATCCTCCTAGGCTCGTGCTTCTCTCTCTCCCCAGCCTCTCCGCATTTGTCTTCCAGCCTCTCTTACCCGTCCCCGCCCCTCCATCCTCCCCCTCTTCCATCACTTGTTTTTATCCACCCCTCTTATTTTTCCTATTATTCTTTCATTTTCTCGTCTATTTGCTTTTCGCCCCGTTTCCCTATTCACTCCCACTGTCTGTCTCCTTTCTACCTGTCGCCTTTTTCCCTCTAGCCCGCTTTCCTCCTCGCTACCTCTTTCCGTCGTCCGATGTCTCTACCGTCCCACTCTCTCACACCGCCCTCTTCCTTACCGCCCTCCTGCTCTCTCTTTCTCCTGTCCGATGCCGCTGCTGTCGCGCTCGATCTCCGACTCACGTCGTGCCTACCGACGCTACCTGCTTTTTTCTCAATCCTTTTCCCTCCCTTCCTCGCCCTGTCCTTATCGGTCCTTCACCTACGTTTCCCTTTACTTTCCGCCTTCTTTCTCACTTCTAACGCCTTTTCCTACACTTTTTCCACGCACTCTTCACACACCCGTCACTCTCCTTTCACACCGGAAACGGAAGTCTAATCCTTTATTAATATTTAATTGATTTAAAAACTTTTTTTAAAATCGCTTTCACAATATCAGATCAGCTGAATTCATTTCAATTTTTTCAAAATGAAATTTCTCTAAAATTAATATTCCAATTGAATATTAAATTACTTATTAAAGTTCAATGGAATTAAAAACTTTTTTTAAATCGCCGTCACAACTTCAGATCAGCAAAATTCATTTAAAGACTATGAAAAATAAACTTTCTCTGAAATTTCTATTTTAATTGAGCATTAAACTTTATATAAAAATATAATTGAATTTAAAACTTACCTTAAATCGCCCACGCATGTTCAGATCAGTCAAATTCATTTGAAATTTTACAAATAAAATTTTTTCAATATTTCTGTTTTGATTGAAGAATAAATTTTTTTATATGTATTGAATTGAATTAAAAACTTACCTTAAATTACCCCCACAACTTCATATCCGCCTAACTCATTTCAGTTTTTGAAAAATTAAATTTCTTTAAAATTTCTCTTTTAATTGGATATTAAACTTTTTATGAAAATATAATTAAATTAATAATTTACCTCCGACCGCCCCCCCCTTCTATAACTACAGATTAGCCAAAGTCATTTGATTTTCCAAAAATGAAATTTCTTTGAAATTTCGATTTTAACTAAACATTAAATTCAAAAAAATATTTAATTCAATTAAAAACTAACCTTCGATCGCCCCCAAAACTTCAGATCAGTCAAATTAATTAAAAATTTTAAATACAAATCTTCCTTACGATTCCTGTTTCAATTGAATATTAAATTTTTTATAAAAATTTAATTGAATTGAATACTTACCTTAAATCGCCCCCCCCCCTCCCCCTTACGATAACTTTAGATCAGCTAAATTCATTCGAATTTTTTAAACGTAAAATCTCTTTAGAATTTCTATTTTAATTGAACATTAAATTTTTTATAAAAGATTCATTAGAATATAGGTAGAATATACGTACACAGGGGGAAGGAGGGAGACGGTGATAGATTATGTGATAGGAGGTGAAGATACGAGAGAGGGAATACAGAGTATGGTAGTGGGAGACGCAGTGGAGTCGGACCATCATCCATTGATAGTGACGATGAAGACGGGAATGGCGAGGAGAAGAGAGGAGAAGCGGCAGGAAAGAAAGATAGGGAGTGGAAAATGGTCAGATAGAATGAAAGAGGAGTATTTAGCAAAGGGGAATTCAGCAGAGAATACAGGAAATGGTAGATAGGAGAGGAGAGGAAATGAAAAAGGTGATGAAGAATAGTAAGGAGCAAGGGGCGAGGGAGAGGAGGCAGAGAAAGGAAGGATGGTGAGATGGGAACCACAAGGAGAAGAAAGAGGGAGCTGAGGAAATGAAGAAAGGGAGAAGGTACGAGGGAGAAGTACAGTAAAGGGAAAAAGGGGTGTAGGGAGATGTGTGAGAGAAACAAGCGAGAGGAGCAAGTGAGGCTAATAAGAGAGGTGGCGGAGGCTAGGACGGAGACCAAGGTATGAGAGATAGTGAATAGGGGAAGAAAAGGGAGAAAGAGAGTGGATGAGAGCATAACGAAGGAAAAGTGAAAAAAAAAATATTTCATGGAACTGCTGCGGGGCGTAGGGAGTAGGGTGATGGCGCGCACGGCAAAGGAGGCAAGGAAGGAGAGAGAGGAGGAGTTGAGCGAAGGAGAAATCAGGCAAGCACTTAGAAAGACGAGAGAGGGAAAGGCTATGGGAGAGGATGAGCTACCGAGCGAGGCATGGAAGTGCGGGGGGAAAGGACGTTGGAAATGGCGTGGGAGATATGTAGAAGGGTGTGAAGGGGGGAGGGATGGCCGCAAGGATGGGAAGATGGAATTATAGCACCGATAATAAAGAAAAGAGAGGGAATAAGATTTAAGGACTACAGGGGAGTGATGCCAATGCCGCACTGTAAGAAAAAAATGTAAATTTCATGTGCCCAAAAATATGAAATTTACTAAGTGGGTACAGTAAACAGATTTTAATATACCTTGTACTGTAAAGTTAAGAAACTTGTGCATAGAACTAGTTTTGTGCATAGAACATAGTTTTGTGCATCACAAAACTGGTTCATGAAAGTACTCGTAATGAACAAGTCTATGAAATTTAATGAACTAGTTTGAAAATTCCTGCACAGCCATTAAAATCAATGCCAAAGTTTTTGGAATTTACGTGCTAATCTTGGCGTGAAATTCAGTCAGCAATACTTGAAAAATCAAACACAATTACCTGTAGATAACATCTACGATGGTACTTTGAAATTACAGAGAACTTGAATATCCAAACACCTGACACTGAGTTTCAATACTAGTGTTTGAAGAGTAAGATTCTGTTACGTAAATTTAAAAGCCTTAATCGTAAAATTCAAGATCGTCTTTGATATTTACAGAACTGGTGCGTTGAAATAATTTTCCATTGACAAGTTTATTAAATTTAATGAACTGTTTTGAAAATTCCTGCACAGCCATTAAAATCAATGCCAAAGATTTTTGAATTTACGTGCTAATCGTGGCGTGAAATTCAGTCAGTGGGACTTGAAAAATCAAACACAATTGCCTGTAGATTTCATCCACGAAAGTACTCGGAAATTACAGAGAACTGGTAATATCCAAACACCTGACTGTGAATTTCGATACTAGTGTTTGAAAAGTAAGATTATGCTACGTAAATTCAAACGCCTTAATCGTAAAATTCGAGATCGTCTTTGAAATTTACAGAACTGGTGCGTTAAAATAATTGTCCATTGAGAAGTTTATTAAATTTAATTAACTTTTTTGAAAATTCCTGCATGGCCATTAAAATCAATGCCAAAGTTTTTGGAATTGACGTGCTAATCGTGGCGTGAAATTCAGTCAGTGGTACTTGAAAAATCAAACACAATTGCCTGTAGATAACATCTACGATGGTACTTGGAAATTACAGAGAACTTGAATATCCAAACACCTGACGGTGAGTTTTAATACTAGTGTTTGAAGAGTAAGATTCTGTTACGTAAACTTAAAAGCCTTAATCATAAAATTCGAGATCATCTTTGAAATTTACAGAACTGGTGCGTTGAAATAATTTTCCATTGACAAGTTTATTAAATTTAATTAACTGTTTTAAAAATTCCTACACAGTCATTAAAATCAATGCCAAAGTTTTTGGAATTTACGTGCGAATCGTGGCGTGAAATTCCGTGAGTAGTACTTGAAAAATCAATCAGGATTGCCTGTAGATGTCATCGACAACGGTACTTGAAAATTACAGAGAACTAGTAATATCCAAACATCTGATTGTAAATTTCATTACTAGTGTTTAAAAAGTAAGATCATGTTACGTGATTTTAAACGCCTTAATCGGAAAATTCGAGATCGTCTTTGAAATGTACAGAACTGATGCGTTAAAGATATGTTTAATGAATAAGTTTACGAAATTTCTATTTAACTATTTATAGCTATTTCAATAACTATTTTCAAAATTCCTGCGCAGCTATTAAAATCAACGCACAAGTTTTTAGAATTTACGTGCTCATCGTGGCGTGAAATTCAGTTAGTAATACTTGAAAAATCAAATACGATTGCTTGTAGATGTCATCGACGACGGTACTTGAAATATACAGAGAACTTGTAACATCCAAACACCTGATATTAAATTTCAATACAGGTGTTTGAAAAGTAAGATCCTGTTACGCAATTTCAAACGCCTTCATTGTAAAATTCAAGATCGCCTTTGAAATGTACAGAACTGGCCCATTAAATTAATTTTCCGTGAACAAATTTATGAGATTGAATTAACTATTTTGAAAACTCCTGCACAGACATTTGAATCAATGCAAAATTTTTTGGAATTTACGTGCTCATCGTAGCGTAAATTCTGTCGAATGAACTTGAAAAATAAAACACGATTGCTTTTTAATTTCATCGACGGTGGTGTTTGGAATTACAGAGAACTCGTAATATCCAAATACCTGATTAAAAATTTCAATGCGAGTGTTTAAGGATGTATCGGACAGACCTTCCTAACCAAAAGTGACTTTCGTCGACAATATTGCATACTTAATGATAAGATAAAAATCAGAAAAAATTCAACCACAATAAAGACCAAATAAAGATTACTTCTTAATAATAATAACACCCAAACGTTATCAATAAATTTTTTAAACAAAACATTGCTTAACAAATTTTTAGAGAATTTTTTTTGTCATGTGAAATGAATTCGTTGATTTTTCTGACTACACGTGAATTTTTTTTTAATTTTCTTCTCATTTTGAAATTTTGGTTTTCGGAAATTTGTAAAGGTTGTATCTACGAAACCATTCGTTCAATGCCCTGGAAACTTCTTAAACTTCTTACAACGTTTTTACGAAAACATATCCAAAATTCACGATTTTTCCTTCATTTTTCAAAATTAAAAAATTTTCGAAAACCGAAATTTCAAAATGATAAGAAAATTTTAAAAAAATTCCTGTGTAGTCAGAAAAATCAACAAATTCATTTCACGTGTCAAAAGAAAACTTTCCCTAAAAATTTTTTAAACAATGTTTTGTTTAAACAATTTATTGATAACTTTTTGGCATTATTATTATTCAAAATTATTCTTCTTATCGTCTTTATTGTGGTTAAATTTTTTCCGATTTTTATCTTATCATAAAGTATGCAATATTGTTGACGAAAGTCACTTTTGGTGGGGAAGGTACGTCCGATACATCCTTAAAAAATAAGATCCTGTTACGCAATTTTAAGTGCGTTCATCGTAAATTTCGAGATCACCTTTGTACAGAACTGGCGCATTAAAATAATTTTTTGTGATGAATTTTGTAAAATCTAATGAACTATCTCAAAAATTTTTGCACAGCGAATTAAAAAAAAAAAAATGGAACACAGTTTTTTGAAATATTTTGTTTCTGAATCAACGTTTTTTTTAAATCTAAGCGTACTCGTACTCGACCCACCAATCCAGACTTCAAGTAATCCCAAAACAACCCCACTGACTCCAATTAAACCCAAAACAACCCCAATGATTCATTTAATTAATAAAATTTTTTTTTCAATTTTGAATTTTGAATTTTTTTTTAATGTTTAAAATTTTTTTTTTGAATTTCTATTTTTTCTCTTTTTATTTTTTTTCCTTCCGTAACTTCTTTTTTTTTTGCCGCAGCCTTCCAGTGGCGCACTCTGGAGTCGTGGTTATACCTGTATCACTATAGCTAATAAAGAAGGTGACAGTCATAATGGAATACCGTTAGTCAGTCGATGCTACCACATTGAATCCGCAATTTCGAATTTTGGAATTTCAAGTTGAGATTCGTAATCAGTGACCTTGAAAACCCCCAAGTACTGAGTGTTATTAAAATCAAGTTAATTTTGGCATTCCAGTCCGCCATATAGGATCCGCCATTTTAAATTTTCAAATTTAGAGTTGAGATTCGTAATCAGCGACCTCGAAAACCCCCGAGTACCGAGTTCCATCGGAATCGAGTGAATTTTCGAACTTCGGTCCGCCATATTGAATCCACCATTTTTAATTTTCGAATTTCGAGGTCAGATTCGTAATCAGCGATCCAAAAAACATAGGAAGACCAAGTTTGATGCATATCCGTTGAAAAATGACAGAGATAATCACGGTGCACTATATGTGCCCTTACCAGGTGTGGCACTTTTTTTTGCACACATGTATAATATGTGCCCTTACCAGTGAACCGGTTAAAATCTATTTGTCAAATGGTAATGACGTGCTCAATTTTGTGTGAGCCAGCATATACAGCTTATGTGTAAAATTTGATGCAACAAAAATCAGTAGTAGTCAATAGCGTAATAGGTAGAGTTCCGGGTTAGAAAGCAGACAATCGGTAGGAAACTTACAAGTTTCCTACTTCGAACTGCCTACCTACAGGTAGGCAGTTCGAATCCCGGCTCAGACAGAAAATGTGAAACGAGTGAATATCGACGTACAACTTTTTTTTTCGTTATATTATTTATATTATCATGATAAATATATTATGATATTTTTAAAATTAATTTTTAAACCATTTTTATTAAAATGTGTCAATTAATTGTTTTTTTTTCATAAAACGGTACTTTAAAATTCCAACGCATATGTGCTTGAAATTTAAGAAACGATTCGTGCACAAAAATTTCCAGTACCGGTGCATTGATTTTTAGGCACTTTTTAATTTGAAATTTCATGTACCTTCTTTACAAAATTTAAGCGATCGTATGGTAAATTTCAAGTACCCAATTATAGTAATTCTACGTTACCGTCATGATTTTTCATACACCAGCGTTTTAAAATTCTAACGTACATATGCTCGAAATTTCATGCACCGTCTTCATAGGATTTTAGTGACTGTTTGGTAAATTTCGAGTACACGGTTATTGTAATCCTACATTATCGTCTTTCTTTTTCGTAAAACGGCACTTTAAAATTCCAACGTACATGAGCTTGAAATTTAAGAAAGGGTCTACGCAAAAAAACTTTTATAACGGAATGAAATTTCATGTACCTTATTAAATTTTCAGTGACTGTTTGGTAAACTTCAAGTTCACAATTATTGTAATACTACTTTATGTTATTGTAGTACCGTTATGCTTTTTCATACACCATTACTTTAAAATTCCAACGTTCATGTGATTGAAATTTAAGAAACGGTTTAGTATGCATAAAAACTTCCGGTACCGGTTTATTAATTTGCGAGAAAATTTTTTTTCAAGCCTACTTGGGTTGGAATAATAATGTACATAGGTCAGAGTTTTGAGGTACATTGTTAAATTGATTCTACTCATATTGATAGTTTTCTCCAAAACCAGTGGCATTGAATATGAGAAAAGAATGTGTATTGAATTTCATGTACCCGTTATGAATATATGCTTCCGATACCGGGGTATTAAATTTCATTCAAAATTTTTTTACAGTGCGGTGCTGTATAAAATATACACGACGGTACTAGCGAGGAGACTGAAGGAGAACGTAGAGGGAAGAGGAATAATACCACCGAACCGACAGGGTTTAGAAAGGGGGTGGGGACAATTGACAACGTATATGTGCTAAATTATCTGGTAAGCAGACAGGTCAAACGAACAAAGGGGATGTTGGAGGCGTTGTTTGTGGATTTAAAGGCAGCGTTTAATTTGGTGTGCAGGGGGGGGGGGACTGTGGGTGGCGTTAGAGAGAAGAGGAGCGAGAAAAGGACTGAGGGAGAGGATAGAAAAGGTGTACGAAGAGACAGTAAGTAGAGTGAAGGCAGGGGGAGAGATAGGAGAGGGCTTCTGAACGGCGAAAGGGGTGAGACAGGGGTGTCCGATGAGTCCCATATTATTTAATATGTTGACGGCAGATATGGCGAGAGAGCTGAAGAAAGGAAGGTGGGGAGGAGTAAAAGTAGGGGAACGGAGGATTAGCTTGTTGGCATGTGCGGATGACATGGTGGTGGTGGCGAAAAACGAGGAGGAGATAAAAAGTTTGATCCGGAGATTGGAGAAATATTTTGAGAAAAAGAAATTGGAAGTGAATGTGGGAAAAACGAAGATCATGAGATTTACGAAGTGGGGAGGGAGATACAAGAGGGGGAATTGGAGATGGAAAGGGAAGAGAATCGAGGAGGTGCTGGAATTTACATACCTGGGGTATGTATTTAAGAGAAATTGGGGGCAGGAAGCACCCATAAAGGACGCGGTTAGGAAGGCGGGGGCGGCGATGGAACAGGTATGGGGGATAGGAAAGAGGAAGTTTGGGAAGAAACGGGAGAGAAGGATGTGGCTGTTTGACACACTGGTGTAGACAGTGATGGGATACGGGGCAGAGATATGGGGTTGGAAAGAAAGGGAGGAAATAGAGGGAGTGCAGGAAAGATATATCAGATGGACGTTGGGTATAGACTGGAGGTCACCGGGATATATGGTGAGAGAGGAGGCAAAGAGGGACAAGCTAAGAACGAGGGTAGGAAGAAGAGCGTGGAAATTTGAGGAGAAGCTAAGGAGTGGGGAGGGGAGTGAATTGGTGAGGGCGTGCTGGGAAGATAAAAGGGAGCGGGGCAGGGAAAGGGTGGGGGAGATATCGAGCTGGGATAAGGAAAGGAAAGAATTCTTAGATAGGGGTGCAGGAGGGTGGGAGGAAGAGGAAGAACAGGGACACGGAGGATACGAGAAGATAGAAAAAGAGCATCGTAGAGGACAGGAAAGGGAGAGAAGAAAGTAAATAGTGTGATTAAAATATAATAAGTGCGATAGGGAGATAAGAACAGAGGGGATACCCAAGTACCTGAAAAGGGGATGGAGCGAAGAAAGATGTAAAATAATAGCAAGGTTTAGAATAGGAAACGAGATGAGAGAGGGTAGGTATTAGGAAAGAGAGGAGGATAAAGTGTGTAGAGTATGTGGGGGGAGGAGGAGTCCTCGGAGCACGTGCTAGCGAGGTGCAGAGGGGGCGAGGGAGACGAGCGGGGATCATGGAGAAGATTAGGGAGATTCTGGATGAAGGGGCAGGGGCGGTGGAGAAATGGATAAAGCAGCTGGAGAGGATTAGAGGGGAAGTAGGAATAGAAGAGGAGGAAAGGGAGAGAGAACAGGTGCGAAAGAAGGATTGGAGTGAAAGAGAGAAAACGGAAGTCGGCGCGAGGGGGGACAGTCGGTAGAATAAGAGTCGGTTAAGGGAACGGAAATAAAAGAGGAAGTGGAGAAAAAAAAGAGGGAGAAGGATGAGCGTGCGGCTAAAGCAAGCGAGCGAGGCAGATAAGCAAGCGATGCGTGAGAGCGAGGCGAGCGAGACTGGCGAGCGAGGCGAGCGAGAATGGCGAGCGGAGGATGAGGATGAGAATCGATGAATGAGCGAGGAAAGAGCAGGAATGGGATATGTAGAAGAGAATGTAAAAGAGGCCAAAAGGATGTAAGGAGAAAGAAAGGAGGTAAAGGATGTACAAAAGAAGACAACCTTTTAAAAAAAAAAATTGTAACCTGGGAGGGAAACAATAAATATACAAGCATAATACATACATACATATAAAATGATAATTGAATAAAAATTATTTTAATTTAATATTTAAGTTTTTATAAAAATATAATTGAATTGAAAACTTACCTTTAATACCCCCCCCCCTCCTCCCAACCATAGCTTTAGATTAGCCAAATTCATTAAAATTTTTTATAAAATAAATTTTTTTTAAATTGCTGTTTGAATTGAATATTGAATTTCTTATAAAAATATAATTGGGGAGGGAAAGCGGGATAAAAGAAGAGAAGGAGATGGGGAGAGGCGGGAAGAATCGGAATAAGGGCAGGAAGACAAAGGAACGGAGTGAAAGGGCAGGGACCGGAAGTCGAAGGGACGGAGAGAGGTGGAGAGAGAGAGAGAGAGAAGAAAGCCAGGTGGATAGTAAGGGATATAGAGGATCTAGAGGTAGGGATCTGGAGGAGCGAGGGAGGGTATTGGGAAAAGGTGTCGGCCAGAGAGAACGGGGAGTAGATAGTGGCGGGGCAGAAGGAGGGAGGGTCAGTGAAAGAAAGAATGGAGCGAGTGGACGAAAACGGAAGTCGGCGAAGGAAAGGACAGGCGATAGCGTAAGGTTAGGATAAGGTTTAAGGGTGAAGGAAGCGAGCGAGCGTGCGAGCGGGTAAAGCGAGAGGACAAGAAAAGCGAGCGTTTCAGAAAAGGGAGTGGGTGAGAAAGGTGAGCGGACAAGCGAGTTGCGAATAAGCGGAGGGATGAAGGACGGTAAATGGAATAAGGACGGAAGTAAAGTAGGTTATTTCGGTCAAGGAAGCGGTATTAAAGAGAGTTGTGTATGGAAGAGAGCGAGGAGTAAAGCGGGCAAGGCGGAATAAAGCAGAGGATTAAAAAAAAATGTAAGGATAGATTGAATGGATTGTAAGAATGGACTGTACTGATGTAAAGATGTAAGGAGGGAATGTAATGGAATAACGTGAAATGTAAAGGAGACGAAGGGACGGGAGGTGTGAAGAAAAATTGTGAAAAGTGTGTGTAACAAGGAGACAACCTTGGAAAAAACTTGCAACCCTTATGGGAGTCAATACATACATACATACATACATACATAAAAATATAATTTAATTAAAAACTTACATTAAATCGAACCCCTCCCCCTCCCGCACCTACAGATTAGCCAAATTCATTCATTTTTCTAAAAATAAAATTTCTTTAAAATTTCTATTTTAATTAAATATGACATTTTTCATACAATCATAATTGAATTAAAAACTTACTTTTAATCCCCCCCCCCCCCCCCCCCCCCCGCCCCAACCATAACTTCAAGTCAGACGAATTCATTTAAATTTTTTAAATACAAAATTTCTTCAAAATTTCTGTTTTAGTTGAATATAAAATTTTTTATAAAGATTTAATTGAATTAAAAACTTACTTTCAATCGTCCCCACCCCCTTCCGCCGCTTACAACTTCAGATCAGCCGAATTCAGTCTAATTTTGTCGACTTCCGTTGCCGATGACAAAGGTGTAGAGTGAGTGTGGGATAGGTGGGCAGAAAGTGTGTGATATTGAGGAGAGCGGGAAATGAAGGGGTGAAAAGTGCTGTGGGATAAGGCGGGCAGGACGGGATAGTCAGGGTTGAGCGATAAGGGATGGTGCGGGGGGAGGGAAAAGAGAGCTAGACAGGGGTAAAAGTCGGGTGGGTTGATTTTGAGGTTAGAGTGGTGTCGAGGCAAGGGGTGTGGGGGAAAAGCAGGATCGGGCGGCAGTCGAGCAGCGGCGGAAAAGCGGGCAAAGTGAGAAGAGAGAGAGTCGAAAGCGGTCGGTAAGTGCGAAAGGTGTCGGTAGGGAAGGAAGTAAAGCGTGTGGAGGAAGCAGTGGAAGGTAAAAAGTAGTTAAGTAGTGAGGGTGGGCGACGAGGGGAGAAGGGTCGGTGTAGAGGAAGAGAAGAGGAGGGGAAAATCAAAGAATGCGGAGAAAAGGAGCAAAATAGTAGGAAGATCGCCGGAGAAAAACGCAGAGGAGGAAGGATGGCTGAAAAAAGTAACGTACAGTATGGGTGAGGTGATGAGGCGCGAAGGCGAGATGGGGGAGAAAAGGTTCGAGGAAATAGCGAAGGGGCGGGAGAAGAGAGTAGAGGGCATGACGAAGCGTTGGGCGAAGAGAATGTAGGTGGTAGTGAGAGAGGCGAGAATGGAAAGGGAAGAGCTGATAAAGAGATGGGAGGGAGAAAGGACGGAGTTGAGAAGCCGGATTGATCAGCCAGAAAAGAAAGTGGAAAGCCTAGGAGAGGGGGAGGGAGGTGGAGGGTTGAGGGAACAGGAGAAAAGGACGAAAGGGGGGAGTAGAATTAAAGAGGAGGGAGCAAGGAAGGTGAGAGAGTTGGAGATAAAATTGGATAGGGGGAGAGGGAGAAAAGAGCCAGGAATGTAGTAGTGAGAGGGGTTATGAGAAAAGAGGGGGCGGAATGGGATAAAGAGATAAAAAGGATATGGAGTATGATGGAAGTGATAGGAAGGATAGAAGATATGACGGCAATTGGACGGGCAAACGAAGAGGGCAGGGGTATGGTGTTGGTGGAGATGGAGGGGAGGAAACAGAAGATAGAGGTGATGAAGTCAAAAAGGAGGTTGAGAGGGGAGAAAGTTTGGATAAAGGACGACTTGACGAGGAGAGAGGTGAAGTGGAAGATACAGAGGGAGGCAGAGATGGAAAGGAGGAAGGGGAAGACCGTGCGAGTAGGATATATGAAGATGTGGGTAGAAAACGAATGGAGGAGGTGGGACGAGATGACGGGGGGATGGAGGCAGATGCAAGGGGAGCGGAAGGGCGACAGCAGCGATAGGGGAAGGGTTGGGGGGTGGAGAGGGGGCACGATAAAAGTGGCGTGCTGGAACGTGGTGGGGGTGAAAAACAAGGATGAGGAGTTTTGGGAAGGACTGAGGAGCTGGGATGTGATGATACTGATAGGGACGTGGGTAGACTTGAAAGGGTGGGAAGGGATGTTGTGGGGGTAGGGAGGATATGGGGGGGGGAGAGTAGAGTGGTGCAGCGGAAACGGAAGTCACGGAGTGAACGAGGTGAATGAAGGAGCAAGGAATAAAGGAATGAAGAAAGAATTAAGGAATAGATGAATTAAGAAAGGATAATGGTCTGTCTTTCTCTCTCTCGAAGTGTAGGGTAGACTAAGATAGGTTAAGTGGAGGATAAGGAAAAACGTGTGAGCGGAGCGGGAGTCCGCATTGTACCCCGCAAAAGAAATAAACATTTATATATGGGTCATTCCACCAATTATTGACTAAAGTTGTGCCGGGGGGTCGGAACTCTACATAACAAAAAATTTTATTGAAAAGTACATAACAAAGAGAGCTTTCATGATTTTTTAAAAAAAATTTCGTCGAACCCTTTCGGAGATACAGTAGATCGAAAATTGCAAGATTTGCAATTATTGACTTTATATATTAAAAATATCAATCCTTTGTCAAATTTCTAAAAATATATTAAATAACGGTTTTTGTGTAAAAAACTCTCAGCTTTCTGAAAAAAATATTTTCAATTCCCTCTAGTTTCGGGAAAACCCTGAAAAATGAGGTCAAAAAGTAAAAAACGCTTTTTCTACCAATGTGTAATTTTTAATATTTTTTGAAATATTTTTTTCGAAAAGTTCAGACTTTTTTACACGGATTATATATTTTTTGATTGTGGGAATATTCAAAAATAAACCATAGCAAAATAAAGTTGAAAGTTCTGTGCTGAATTGCCGATCTGTATTGTGCTGCCGTCACGGTCATCGCACGTTAACTATCGAATAAAGTTTGGATATGTCTGTACAAAGCATTATATTCAGCGATTATATAGTAAATATATATGTTTAAAGTGTGAAGTGGGTAAAATATAAAAATTATTACTCAAAAGAGTTATGACAAGGGTCAAACCTTTATTATTTGAACTCTTCTTGTCACTGTTGACGTAGAAACATTTCTTACAGTAGCAGAACCACGATTCTCGGCATCAGAGATAATACAATGCATCGATTGCGTCTTTTTTACAGCTACAGCATTTGCAAATCTTGACTTGAGCTGTGCTGCGCGTACTTCATATTTCTCATTTGAAATGAAAGTAAAATCAAGGTTTTTAAATGACTCACGTGCCCAGGCATACAATGCCAAGGATGATAAAATTTCGTTTCTCGTGCCCATTTGTAGAGATGCCCTTGCAGCGAGACGTTTGATCGTGCCTGGTAACCCATCACATGGTCCTTTTCCATGGGATGCAGTAAAGAAATGCCATTGAGCCTTTAGCCCAAAGTCATTTACGTGGTAGCACAAATTGATGAGTGCCGATTTGTTCTTGAACTGTTTGGTACCAATGGTTGTGTATTACATGGAGAATGATGAGTCCAAGCATTGCAGCTTCTTTGGCATCATTCATTGTAGACATCACAATATAGTGGCTGTTCATTTGTTCCAAGAAGGATTGATAAAATATTTGAAACAAAAATTCCAGAATGTTTCAAAAATATATTATTTTTCGGATGGAGCACCACAACAGTTCAAGAACAAATCGGCATTCATCAATTTGTGCTACCACGTAAATGACTTTAGAAATTGATACATTGGTAGAAAAAGCGTTTTTTACTTTTTGACCTCATTTTTCAGGGTTTTCCCGAAACTGGAGGGAATTAAAAATATTTTTTTCAGAAAGCTGAGAGTTTTTTACACAAAAACCGTTATTTAATATATTTTTAGAATTTTGACGAGGGATTGATATTTTTAATATATAAAGTCAATAATTGCAAATCTTGCAATTTTCGATCTACTGTATCTCCGAAAATGTTCGACGAAACAATTTGAAAAAAATCATAAAAGCTCTCTTTGTTATGTACTTTTCAGTAAAATTTTTTGTTATGTAGAGTTCCGACCCCCCGGCACAACTTTAGTCAATAATTGGTGGAATGACCCATATATAGTTAAATTTTGTAATAATGAAATTTTTTTAAAACTTCTATATTCATTGAATATTGAATTTTTTTATAAAAATTTAATCGAATCAACAACTAAACATTAATCGCCCCCACAACTTCAGATACATCAAATTCATTTCAAATTAAAAAAAAATGGTTTAAAATTTTTGTTTGAGTTGAATATAAAAATTTTTATGAAGATTTGATTGAATTAACAACTTACTTTCAGTCGCACCTATCCCCCCCGCCCCTGCTTACAACTTCAGATCAGCCAAATTCAGATAAATTTTTTAATAATAAAATTTCTTTAAAATCACTATTTTAATTGAATGTTAAATTTTTTTATAAAAATTAAATTCAATTAAAAACTTACCTCAAACCCCCCCCGCAACTTTTATCAGCCGAATGAATTTAAATTATTCAAAAAAAAAAAAAATTCTTTAAAATTTTTGTTTTAATTGAATTAAATTTTTTTCTATGTAATCTATGAATCTATGAAATTATAATCGAATTAAAAACTCACCTTCAGTCACCCCCACAAGTTCAGATCAGTTAAATTCATTTAAAATTAAAAAAAAAAAATTTTCTTCACGATTTCTGTTTTAGTTGAATATTAAATTTTTTATAAAAATTTTATTGAATTCCAAATTTACCATAAATTTTTGCCACAACTTGGAATCAACCGAATTCATTTGAATTATTTAAAAATCAAATTCATTAAACATTTCTATTTTAATTCAATATTAAATCTTTTATTAAAATTTAATTGAATTAAAAACTTCGTAATAATCGCCGTTGTTGTGCCCCGATTTCATCATGTAGAATTATATTCAACTTAGCCATTGATTGTGCAAACACAGCAGTTTGAAGGTGAGTTTGAAGGCTATTGTGCAAAGTCAGCAGTTTAAAGGTGACTTTACGACACACGTCGTCAAGCGACGTTAGTGTGATTCCACCTTTCCAGAAAATTGAACGAAAAGTCATTACAGGAATAATATAAAAATGCAGTCTTTGGTCGGCAACAGCGCTGTTCAATAAAGCGAGCTAGCCTTAGCGGAAGCTATGGTCAAATTGCAGTCAGTCGGTCTCAAGGCAAAATAATCAATAACATTGTAACTAATACTTTATCATCATCGAATAAACTAGACCGTATTTTTGTAAAACTCGAGTTGGAGATTTACTCAACCTTGACAATCACCCACAAACCCGTCCTCGACGATTTTATCCCCACGTGACGAAATTCGCGGGCTTAACATTGGTGGCAGCAGTGGGATTGTCACAATTCGATAAAATCAAATTCACGGTAACGAAGCAAGTGCTACAAAGTATGGCGAGTGTAAGTGACTGAGTCATGACAAACAAACGCGAAAAGAACTGAAAAGACAAATTTAAAAAAAAAAAAGTGCAAACCTGACCGAGTCGGAAGTGAGACCAGACGCCAGAGTCTTACTCGCTAGACTTATTAAAAAAAAAAAGAGTCGAGAAAAAAAAATATACAAACATAATCGAGTGGATCCCGAGGATCATCCAGCAGTACCGACTACGAAACCAGAGACTCAACAGGAAGCTGACAAAGAGCATTCAACCCGAATCCGACGACACGACGAAGGGAAAGATCGACAACGCAGAACTACTAGAGGGAAAGATCGACAACGCAGAAGTACAAGGGCAAATCATCGACAACAAATCATCGAATATAATGAAGCAGAGCATCATATTGCAAGTAACGGAACATATTGTTACACACGGGTTATTTATCCCGTGGTAACTTATTATTATTATTATTTTCTTCGCTGAAGTCAAAGGCCCCGGCGAATGGATTCTCTGTCCTATTTAAGCTGGGTAGCACCTCACCTTGTATATGCTTGTAGTTCGTGATGATCGGATGGGCTGTGATGCAATGAAGGAGTACAGCTGGTTTCGCACGAATGTATTTATTCGAGAACACACATCGATCAGTCACTTTTACAATAATACTTTAAGTTGTTACAAATGTTATACTCTATGATACACTGACGCGCAATGCCGCTAAGGTAATTGGCACGAACAATTATATCACAGAGGTAGTGAAGCGCCGCTAAGGTGTTCCTTCACTTAATGAGTTCTTATACACTTGTCTACAACAAGGGTTTGAGAAGATCACGTCAATCACGCCCGCGAGAACCTAAGTACGCGAACGGACTTGCCGCTAAGGAACGGGATCTCTCGACCGATTGCTAAGAGCGTCGTATTAAGACTAATTTGATAATATGTCGAGAGAATCCTCGTTAGCTTTGGGCGTCCGGCTACAAGGGTCTCGTGGGGGTGGATTGAGAAATCATCGATCGATGTAGGTCTCGATGATTTCGAAACCCATGAGTTGAGAAATAATCGATGGATGGAAATATCGATGATTTACGAAATCTGGTGATGCAAGGGGTTTACGAAATCTGATGCAAGGGATCCAATAATCCAGGTTATAAGTGATGCAAGGGGTCGAATAATCTAGGTCATTTGGTAAGGTAGCAAGAGTCCAAGGACGAAAAGAGGAATCTGCTGACACGCGGTTTTCTCGAGTTTCCAGAGAGTGACTGTCGCAAGAGTCGGCGTACTCTCTGAAATCTGATGACTCTGTTGTGTTGCAATGACCGCAGGTAGCGATACCTCGGTTCGTCACAATATTTAATTTTGTAACCCTCCTGAGCCGGAAAAAAATATAAATAAATAAAGTGGCATATCGGAAGACGCGCGAGTCACACGCTTACGCTTATCAGGTAGGCGCGTAGTTTCTAGATCGTTAGAATCAATTTTTGACAAATCACTTAATTCCGAAAGGGTAGAGAAAGTTGACTTTAAAAGTGACAAAAAACGCCGTAGAGTTAGTAGCTTAGACGAATCTAATCATTCGCCAGACACTCCAAAAAATAGACCCGAAAAACGCGTAAGAGAAATAAGAGATTTTGAAACCACGCGTGGACGCGAAGTAAATTTAGCTGATTTCACACTTCTAAACGGAACGTTATTGAAAATAAATATAAACATGCAAAACAACGTAGTAGCACCCGAAAATATGTCACTCAAGGAAGCGAGGCAATTGGTCCCCATGTTTGATGGGTCCAATCCGGAGATAGTAGAGGATTTCATACGGGCTATGATGTATGCAGCTCGCAGTGTAGCACCTGACGACAAACCTCGGCTGCTGGACTGCGTACTCAATGCAAAAGTTATGGGAAAGGCTGGAGCAAATATAAGATATAAAAATGTTGAATCTTTCAATGCATTAAAAGAGTTGTTAGAAAATTTGTATCGCTTAAAAAGTACCGTAGCTGCGTTGCAACTAGAGTTCCATACATGCAAACACAAGTCAAGGGAAACGGTAGCAGAATACGCGCAAAGAGTAGAGAAAATCATGATAGAGTTAGTCGCGGGTTATGCACCATTAGCAACCACGGATTCCGATAAAAGGATGTTGGAAAAGCTATTAGGGAGTCAAGCGTTAAATAACTTTGAGCATGGGCTCAGACGAGACGTTCAAATGATGGTACGTGCTTGGGGTTACGGCGATCTCGCAGCATCAATACGAGGAGCTGTCAAGGAAGAAAAAAGTGTAGAGGGCAGTCAAGCAATCGCAAAAAGGATTTCCACAGGAGGTGAAAAGGGAACCTCATTTACATGTCACAACTGCCATAATCAAGGGCACATGGCAAAGGACTGCCGCACATCGTCTTACGGAAGATACAACCTGCCAGTACCGATAAAGAGTGCAAATCCACTCAACGTCATCTGCAACTACTCCCAGAAGCCCGGTCATTATTGGAGAGAATACCGGAAGAGATTACGGGAACAGGGTCAAGATACCCAGCAACAAACGTCCACACAAGGATCATCGAGAACAAGGGACTACCAAGGTCAATACCCGAATGGGGGCCAAAAAAGAGGAAAATCCCAGGGCAAAGAGCGAGGGCAAGGATCGAGCGAGAAAAAAACGATCGGCTCACTATTCATCGATACGCTGTTCATACAGAAAACCGCTACTGGAAGTCCGAACGGGAATTTAACGAAAAAACGCACCATAGCTGATTTGATGCTAGTAAAGAGAGATTCCGAGGAATCACATGATGCACAAGACAAAAAAGATATATGTCAGGTAAGTGCTCCGACTCTCGAGAAGTCCGCGAGTGAATTTTACATACCCTCCCCACCAGCGGTCGAGGGACCATTGACGTTAAAGTGTGACACCGGCGCCTAGTGCTGAGCCATCGGAGAACGCGCGCTCGCTTCGGATACAGAGATTATCGAAGAGACGGTCGAATTACAAGGTGTCAGTGGGTCAAATTTCAACGCATTATGTAAGGTCATATTGGAACTGGAAACGCCAGTAGTAAATGTTGAACACGCATTTTTCGTACTCAGAGATGACGTGCCTCTGAAAGTCGATGGACTGCTAGGGATGGATTTTATACGAGAACACAATGTCGATATCTTGGGTGAAACTGTGATAAAAATTTATGGACAAATCATGAAATTTATGGAAGAATCTCTTTAATTGACGGAACAAAGAATTCAACTTCGTCTTGGCGTTCCGGGAAGAGCGAAAAGCCAGCGAAAAGCCTTGCAGGATACATCCGAGGAAGGATTCCGCAAGAGGAACGACAACCAGGTGAGAGCATGACCGTGGTGAACAGAAATTCATATCACGTACAACCGAGGAAAATCATTAAAAAGGAAATAAATATGGTAAAGAGACTAACAATTGAACTGAAAAAAGTGAGGAACAAGGCTAGCAAAAAAAGAACAAGTGAAGAAGAAACAACCGTGTTCAACAAGATACACGCATCAGATTCAAAAGCAAGACGACATAATTTTTTGAGAAAAAGCAAAGAATACTCTGGAGAGTATAAAGAAGAAAAAGTAAAAATAAACGTAAATACTTTCAGCCGCATGTATATTCTCATGCAAGATCAGCAGAAATCGGAGGAGAGCAACGACTCGCATACGAGCAGCGATGAAAAACATCTGACAAAGCGACACGCACTAACCCAGTTAGACGAGGAAACAGTGTTACGACAATACCATGATACGCCACTCAGGACATCAAGGAGCGACAATAATGTACAAACGAATTAAGAGAAAATTTAGCTGGCCACAATTAAAGGATGAAATAGAAGAATAGGTAGCAATGTGTGAAAAATGCCAGAAGAACAAGATCACCAATAGAAAAAAAACAAGGATGCGGAAGTAAACTAGACTATCGGCCGCGGACGCAAGTTAATCCGTGTGCGCATTAATCGAATAAAGCCATACTTGGCGCATTAGAAAAAAATGAGGAAATTCCATTGACATACAAAAGAATTAAACACAAATAGGTAGAATAGGAAAAAAAAGAGAAATAAAGCGAAACAGAGCAAAATTTAATGGAAAAAAAATTGTGAATTAATGAGAAAAAAAACCCACAATAAAATACAAACAAACTGTTATAGAATACAATACAATTGTGACGAACCGAGGTATCGCTACCTGCGGTCATTGCAACACAACAGAGTCATCAGATTCCAGAGAGTACGCCGACTCTTGCGACAGACACTCTCTGGAAACTCGAGCAAACCGCGCGTCAGCAGATTCCTCTTTTCGTCCTTGGACTCTTGCTACCTAACCTAATGACCTAGATTATTCGATCCCTTGCATCACTTATAACCTGGATTATTGGATCCCTTGCATAACCAGATTTCGTAAATCATCGAGACCTACATCCATCGATGATTTCTCATCCACCCCCACGAGACCCTTGTAGCCGGACGCCGAAAGCTAACGAGGGTTCTCTCGACATATTATCAAATTAGTCTTAATACGACGCTCTTAGCAATCGGTTGAGAGATCCCGTTCCTTAGCGGCAAGTCCGTTCGCGTATTTAGGTTCTGGCGGGCGTGACTGACGTGATCTTCTCAAACCCTTGTTGTAGAAAAGTGTATATAAGAACTCATTAAGTGAAGGAACACCTTAGTGGTGCTTCACTACCTCTGTGATATAATTGTTCATGCCAATTATCTTAGCGGCATTGCGCGTCAGTGTATCATAGAGTTTAACATTCAACCTTTGTAACAACTTAAACTATTATTGTAAAAGTGACTGATCGATCTGTGTTATTGAATAAATACATTCGTGTGAAACCATCTGTACTCTTTCATTGCATCACAGCTCATCTGATCATCACCAACTACAACCATAAACAAGGTGAGGTGCTACCCTGCTTTAATAGGACAGAGAATCCATTCGCCGGGGCCTTTGACTTCAGCGAATAAAATAATAATAATAATAAGTTACCACGGGATAAATGAACCCGTGTGTAACACAATATATGATGCGGGCATACTGGCTTTGGACGGGAAATGTTCGGTCACCTTCGAAAACTTTAAAATAGAAACGTTAAAAGTTATTAATCATAGAGAAGTCATAACCTACCAGTAGTATATGGACCACTATGGCCACCCCCACTCCTATCCCCTCCACTTTCCCCCCGCGTCAGAGCCTCTTTCCGAGCGTGGTGGGGTTTGCGGTGGGGGGAAAGAGTTCTGAGGGTTCGCCATAGTGGTCCGATGATTATCATTATTCAAATAATAATAATCCATACTTTTTTTCTCTTTATTTAATTTAATATACATTTTCACTTAATTATACGTAATGCTTTTATACAATGAGAAAAGGATTTTTTTTTACGGGCTATAACAGTTTTAACTATGTGATCCAAATGATGCGTCAGTAGATTGTCAATTATCGTTGTTTTTGGACAAGTAGGTAATTCGTTATATGAATTATTCGGCGATGTTCGTTTTTGGGTAGCTCTCTCTCGTATTTTCGCACGCTTCGTGCGAATATTACGGCGTATGCAGCTCGTTGTAAAAATGGATGTTTCTGATGTTATTGCATCTACAAGAGAGTCTCTGCAATTTGTTACCTCGTTGCAAACACGACGAAGCCACGAGACAATTCTGTTTATACTGGCTTGTAATAATGACAGTATAATGTCTGTATAATACTGGCTTGTAATAATGACAGTATAATCTTTTGTAAAACAGAATATCGGTAACGAGCGATGTGCAGGGTGTTCTTCATCCTCTATGTTGAAATGATTTTGAAAATCGTGCCAAGAACGACCATCCATAGTTAAACAACCATGGATATAACATTTGAAGCTAATCACAGGCCGTAACGTACCGTTCCGACAAATATCGAGGCCCACCCACACAGATTTCGTCCCCAAATTATTTAGCTTATAGGCGAACGGTAGCAGTAGCGCACGTAGATTCTTAGCACGTTTCGCATACATCGCAGGACTTAATGATTAGTTGACGGTTTGAATTCCAGATTATTGAATTTTGTTCCACGATATTCCATGGCCAAATTATTTTCACGGGCTGCAGCTATCATTTGCTGAAATAGCTGATCGTCTTTTTCGAACAGTTGGACGAATCTGGCTGGTAGGAAGCACGCAAATGTGTTTTCCACGTCGATGACGATACGCGTGCCCCAATTAGTTTGAACGGTTCCTATGTCGCTGATGCTGTAGTCTTTTTTGAGCTCTAGTTCCGATAACTTTTTCACAGGTAGAAACGCGGCCGTTTGTCCCACTTTGTTGATTCGTGCGAAATCCATCGTATATATCGAGTTCGTCAAATTTTCGTGTTAAAGAGAGAAATTGCGATCTGGCTTGTTTTACTGCTTTGATACTCGCAATGTCGTGTGAAAGTGCTTCGATTCGCCGCTTTAATTCGCGTCGTTTTCTCAGCATACACCTTAAATGACAGCAAATGAAAGTCTTTAAGAGTTTTTGAAGTTTACTTCGATATCTGACCACGGTTTGATCGCGAATGATGGTCGTTCTCCAGGGTCTAACTTATACTCTGCAGTCGCCCCTCCACTAGACCTCCCCCCACTATAAAGATTACTCATTTTATTTGAAATACCAAAGACAAAAAGAAATCTGATCGTCTACATATCATACCCTATAATGATGACTCATTTCCTTAGACATAACAAAGGCAAAAATAATTTTTTTCCTACCGATTCGAAGAATCGATGGTTTGATGCACATTCCGCTTGAAATATGATAGTCGCTAAAAGTGACTTTTGTACCCAAAGAATGCTGACTCCAAGGCGCGTGATCGTAGTTCAAGGATAGGTAGAAAAAATAAAACGTGAAAAATTTCAATGTCGATTTTATTTCTTATATTAAAATAAGATTCATTATTGCCGTACACGGGAACAACAGTTCTGTATACAGTGTAAGTTTTTATGATTAAAATTATTTGTACCACAGCCACCACCAACCGCAGAGTCCATATTGAAAACTTTGCCCCGAGGCTTAGACTTTTAGCGTTTTTTTATATACGCATTATAATAATCGTTCACTGTTTTATCGTTTCGGGATAAATCATCTGAAAATACGCTTCGAAACTTATTAATACCAAAGCCGGTAGACATATAATGAAGAAACATAATGCAATATTGTCCGCAACACTGCGAATCTGGACCCTGCAGCTGAGTAGCGTTGCATCGGAAAAGCTTGCAGTTTCTTCGGAGTCGGATGAGATGCTGCGGAACGATTGGAGGGATCCCATAGCTGTCAAAGTATCGTCCTTCTCCATTCCGATCGACGTACATGGCGACCCAGTGGGATCCGGGTAATTTGTGGCCATCGGTATTAACGACAAAAGCTGTCGGCCACGTCCACACCTTCGGGATACGATCGGCTGGGTATACGCCTATCGTGTGGTCTGGTATGTTCCGCAAGGCCTGCAGAATTTCTAGACTGTTCATAGCAGCCTGAAGCAGAAGGTTTCTTTTTCATTTCCTCGCGAGGCCCGTCTAAGCTCCAGCTTGTGGTCGTTCTATATTCCCATAGGGAGTCGATGCGATCTTCATGACAAAGCCAATCTTTTATTTGTTTTGCATTATTCAGCGCACATTTGTACGTGAGATTGTTATGTAGCGATCCGTGGTATATGCAACGAGTGTCGTCCTGATGAAGATAGCGGAATGAAGGAGCCTCCTCCTCCTCCTCCTCTAAATTTATAATGAAGCAACCTGTCAGTTGCGCCAGGTACTCTGATTTTATTGAACCCCTTGTGAATATTCGATCAGATTGTTCCGCAATATTTTTCAAAATTGATTCCATATGTTGCGACGTTGTATCGCCCTCACGCCATTGTAAACCATGATGATTTCTAGTCAACCAGGAATTCTGATGCTTTAGCGCCGGTGATAGATTCTCATTATCGTGAGGTGAAGACACAAGCCAATGAGCGGTGTACGGCCCGTGTAGGCAAATGATCGCAACTTCTTTCAGCACAAAACGATTGTTTTTATCTCGCAAACCCTGTATATCGATTGCGATATTCATGATGCTTTCTCGTTGCTCTCTCTGATAATTCTGTTCAGCTCTTTGCGTCAAGGAAACCTAGTTCGGCGGATACAAATTCTGCCGACTATCCAGAAAAGTCAACGATTACTTGTCTGGATGAGTCAATCTCCAGCACATTATCATACTTGGCGTACACAATACAATTTACCGTTGATGCGAGAGCCTTTTCGAATCGTACTTCTATTCTAACACTGCCGTGTTTTACCAAATTCCAATGAGTACTACTGTTTGCCGATAGATCGGGCGTAAGATCAAACGCAAAAAGGCAATACCCCTTCGGGGTAGGCCTCCCGTGAAATACAATTACCTTCATTGAGAAAGTGAATACCCGTTCCGGAGAACAGAGTATGATACGCGTCTACGTAAAGCTTCGATTTTGTAAAGTCGGGCTGCAGAGCCTTTGACGGTATTTGCATACCATCATCGTTTTCGTCATCATCATCGGTTTCGTCATCATCATCGTCATCATCATCGTCATCATCATCATCGTCATCATCATCGTCATCATCATCGGTTTCGTCGATAATAAAGCGTTCAACGGCTGCCTCGATAAAAACCCGTTTAATTTTAAAAATTATGAAATCAATTATCTATCGTTGTATCCACATACAACATAACGGCTGCCTCGATAAAAACCCGTTTAATTTTAAAAATTAAACGGGTTTTTATCGAGGCAGCCGTTGAACGCTTTATTATCGACGAAACCGATGATGATACGTTTTGGTAGCTGGCCGAGGATTACATTATCGAGAGTTTCGCCATGTACTCCGCTATGCATGGATATACCCTTTACCTCCACGCGTGTCAGGGGATATTTTGCCGTAGCTTTACACAGAGATCTTGCATGTGCTAAAAGTATACCAGGTGCTATCTTGGCGCGACGTACGAGAAGCGACGCTTCGACAATATGTATTTTATAGTCTGCCGTCCCGCCCATAAGGCAAAATGAATTATTCGTGCGTACGAGTCGCAGACGCATTTCAACACCGTTCAATAAGAATCTCTCTTGATTAAAGACATCGCAGTGAAGATGACCGAGGATCTCAATAGTTTTTCCACTGCTAAGAAGGTCTCTGCAGCTAACAAGCCCACCGTTGGCTGTATCTGTATCCTCCATTTTTCCCGGTGTATCGGCGAACCAGAGCACACTCGTAAGATGAGAGTTTTTTGCGCCGTCACCATAATTTAGCAGTGTTTCAATGTATGCTCTGTATGCATACGCGTTATTCGGGGGCGATACAAGTTAGTGATTGATAAACACATCTACTTGATTAAACATTGAATGCATCAGATTATTGACGGGGCCTGTTTTAATCGTTGAATCAGGCTTCTGTTTTTCGTCAAACACTGTTTTTCGTCAAACACTGTATTTGAACGCGCATGCTTAGCATGGTGTGAGCAAGATCAATGTATTCATCACCCTGACCAGGTACCACAAACTCAATTGGTGAATCATCCGTTAAAGATGAGATCGGTTTGTAGTACACCCATTGTGTTCCCTCGATGATGGTTTGTGTAGGAGGCAGTGTAAATAGCTCGAGCTCTGACTTTAAACACTCGCAAGAGTGTGTGTGTAAGAAAGCCATATTTACCCTCTCTCTCTCTCTCTCTCTATGCGAAAAAATCAGCCACCGTTCGTAGAGCCTTCCTCTTCTTGGTTGTCCTTCTCTTATTTATCCTCCTCTTTGCCGTTGCCCGCTTTCTCGGTTTTCTCGACGAAGACGTAGCTTTCTTTCTTTTTTTCACACTATGGATACGTCGCACACCGCGGCCGGAAATGGAATGCCGAGATCGATTAATTTTTGCCATTTTATAGCCAGAACCCTTCATGAGCGTATCAATTTTTTCCTCCGCCTTTCGCTTCAGATTTTCGCCAGACTCGCGTAGACGCGTTTTGAACGCTTCTCTTGGCCGTACACCATTGTCCATTATATCGGTGGCAACATTAACACCGGCACGCAGAGCCTCCTTGCCGACAGCCCGTGCTCCATTCTTCAAAAGAGGTACAATACGACGGAAAAGGCCACCGAGAAAACTGCCAATCCCGTGGCCCCTTGGATTCAGTGAGCCTATGTACACGTTACTGATACCCACTGCCGCCGATCAAACGTGACAAGAGCGTACCCAGAACGGGGGCGAGCAGCAGCGGTAGGAACGCACTGTTTTGAACCACAAAACGTTTCTTGCTCTTCCAACTACCGCTTTTCGCAGCTAGTCGTCGAAGAATAGATGCGTGGCGACGCAACTTTTTTCTTTGTTCAGGCTTCAAAGGCACGTTACCACGTATAATGTTTAACGCACACTCACAAATACAACGAATTATTCGTGGATCGGCTTTACGCAAAACGGCGTCTCGCTGCTCCTTGTTGAGATGCTGGAGTGCGTGCAATATTGCAACGTGCTTCTTGCAGAGAGAGGACCTGTTACCCGCCATCACAGCCGCAAGACTGGTACTTCTCCGGCTGTGTCGGTGCTTTTTAACTTTTATCGCGGCACGTAAACGAAATGCTGTGGGTCATCGGGGAAAATACACGTTCGAAATCTACAGTTATCGGGAGTCGATTGTTTCAAGTCCAAGAGCAGATAACCGTGTGGTTTGCTCGTCGCGTCGTAATAAACTTCCTGCCGAAATCGGGGGTTTTCGGGGTAAACCTGACGCGCCAGGTGCTGTATTTGAGCGCGATCTCGCGGATTTTTGAAAACTACTATATAATTAGCGTTCAGCGATATATCCTGTTGCCCGTGGCCCTGATGAAATAAATTTTGCGTTATAAAAAACACGCTTAAATTCTTATGATGACTACCCTTGGTGAAGAGGTCGACAACGCTATTGTCCGATGCCTCGCGCATCAAATCGTCAATAATTATAAGTTTTGCACGCGGATCGTTTGCATAATCTGAGGATTGCGGCAAACCTTCGCGAAACTCTATCGAAGAACCGTACTCCATATACGCTTGTTGCCACTCGGAATAATAGAAAATAATTCGTTGAAACGGTTCACTATTCAAATGCGAAATAAATTTCAAAAACTTTTTCACAAAGTATGTTTTACCGCAGCCCGTGGGCCCACAAACCATCGCAGTCCAAGGATGTTTCCACCGCACTTCCATTTTTGCGAATGAGCACAATCTTCGTATTAGCTTAAACATATATAGGGTTCGAAAAGACGAATATACGTAAGAACATAAAGTTTTATTTATATACATTATTTACAAAGTAGTGCGAGGTCTATATCTATATACATTATTATTTATAACCGTAAGGAAGAGTGCCATATTTGCCATCTCGTCTCCGTTTGACGCTCGATGGTTTGCATGATTTGGTTTCAGGACGTGTGATGACCTGATGAAACGCCGTGCGCCGTATAGCGTCATACATTAGCACAACGAGCTCGTCTCTCTCTCCGGTTATAAAGGAGCGCACTGAGTTATAATTGATTAATCCCTTGTTCGCAAAATTAAGCGTTATCCCTATTACTTCACATACTTTTTTTTCCTCTCCATTGGGAGTGCATACGATAAAAGAATAAAATTTTGGTCCGCCTGAAATGAAACTTCTAATATAACTACCTTCCCCATAAGAGCTCAGCTCATCTGTGAGATCCCCTAAGAGCTGTCCCGTTGGAGGCTCGTACTCGTCTTTTTCTTCGTGCGATACGTAAATTACGGAATCGGTATCGCAGTACAAAGCACGATGACCCAGACGCTCTAGGTAACTATAAAGTTTCAGGCGGGCCTGGGCTGTGGTGTATGCTGCTACTACGGCGTTCGCTATGCTGGATGGTATAACAGCGTCGCTGATTTTCATGTACCTTACATACAATATGTCGTTATTTACGGGTAAAATCCTAGTGATTTCGTACTCAGGGCTAGTCAATAGTTCCATAAGCTATTTACGCGTCGAAACTATTTCTGTCTGCGGTAGATTTTCCCGCTACCCAAACTTCTCCCAAAATGAGTTGAGGCATAGCTTTGCGACAGATCGCAGCCCCGAATTTTTAGCTCTGGAGTCGCGATTTAGCTTGATTCCTTCCGATCGTTCAGAATCGGCTATATAGAGGTCTTGCGCGGCGTTATCTTCGGAGCAATTGTCGGGCCACCCACTGGCTTCTTGTTTTATTTTTAAAAACGTGTTAATGTATTCGACAAAGTGGCCCCCTGTCTGTGTATCGCGATTGAATTGTGTCATTTCATATTGCCAGATTTCAGTCACGTCTATCACTCTGTACCCGCATGACACGGCTTTTCGCAACTTGTCGATAACCCATGTACCCTTGAACACGCGCTCTACAGGGTCTTCATGTGTGCATCCATCCTGATTCATAACCTCACAACAGTTTCGGCATAGAGCAAATAATAAGCGGTTATGCATACGCACTGTTAATACAGGATGGTAAAGATTACGAGGCGGCAATACGGTGCATTTTACGAGACCCTCAACGAGAGTTCGATCGGTGTTATCAGGACCTGTCAATTCCATGCACTCGTTACCCACGTATACTTTCGGATGGCCCACGGGGTATTTACCGAATTTACAAATATATGGGTACAAAGAGCAAACGTCTACGTAACGTAGTTTTTCCGTAGCGTCAACGTCATAGAGCGTAACCATGTTTTCTGTCCGTCCGCCGAAAAAAGCATCACGCGGATTGAGAGGTTCTGCTGTAGCTGAAGGATTATCTTGCAAGAAAGTCCTCATCTCGGCTGTCGAATTTAATAAGCGGTCATATTCACACTCCCAAATTTCCGTGAGCAAATACCCTCCCGCTCGAATCCTCTCAGTTACAGCAGTAGTTCTCTCGAAACGTTCGTGCATGGATATTCCGCCGCTTTGTCGACTGTCTCTGTTTGTGGGATAGCAACGTGGGCAACCGTGCCAGTAGCAACCGTGAAACTGCAATACATGCGCCCCGTTAGGAGTCTCGTAGTACCCGTCTACCAAGAGATTTTGAGGTATTCTGAATTCGCGTGATCGGCCCGCATGAATAATACGGACACCCAGCGAGTGCTCTATCCACGATAGCCATGAAACCGCTTTTTTCGATTGATTTTGCGCCCATCTGTATCCCCCCCGTGGGTATAATGCCTATTGAATTATCTTTCAAGAAATTTTTTCGAAAAACTCTGAAGCAGGCTGATGCTATTGTTGTACTTTCATCAAACGGGCAGACGCGACCACTGATAATGAACATATTCCGAAAAGCCATACACGCACGTCGTAAAATCGTGACATCTGTCTTACAATAGCTGATAAGCTCTTCCGAAAAAATGAATACGTAATTGTTGTCTTTTGTTTCGCGATACCAATCGAGAAATTTTCGGCGCTCATCGGCGCGCATCGTGTCCGGAGAATAATGCTCGAGAGGCGGTAATTCGCCTACGTAATTTTGATTTTCCGGTCGGTTAAAAAAGTGCGGAAAAGTGCCTTTAACGATAGCACCGGTAAGCCCAAACCGGTGGCTTTCGGTAAACCACTCAGAGGCATGTGAAAGTAATTCAGACTATCGAGAAATACGAGCTATCCGATGCGCATCGTAATAATTTTCGTACCGTTCATGATTAGTGTGGGGAGCTGAGTTTTTTTCTCTTCGATAAAATAACGCAGGATGAATTGAGCGTCGAAACCCCCTGCATTATGAGCGATACAGATGGTACGCGAAAAACCTTCGAGCGGCTGCATGGCTAGTTCGACAAGCTGGGCTACGAGGTTGTGACTAAACACATATTCGTGTTCCCCGCAATGCTCGCACGGTTCGGTTATAGAGTCGTTAACGCAGCAAAACGTGCAAACGCGCTGTGCCACGCAAAGATTTGGTTCGTGTACAAGAGTAGTCGCATCACCCTTCACAGGTGTGCTCTGCTGTGTTTCAAAATCATAAAAAATAAACAGTATTTTTTTCAAGTCTGGAGTACTACGAATCGGTTTCATGGAACCCAAATGGTTATTCGGTTGATCGGATTTGCACGTTTTGCAGTACCCTACTCCGCATTGATGCTTCTCTGATTTTTCCAAAGGCCTTATTGCTCGAAAGCAGTTCCGGCATCGTTTCAGAGCTTCACAAACGCTAGGTTTTCTACGCCTCATGGTCACGATCGGTACCTTATGTCACTGAAAGCAGTCCTCTCCAAAAAAATCGCGATTGCACGCCTCACATCTAATTATATCGCGTGAGCGCGTATTGCACGCCTGCAGCCCCCAGCATCGAGGACATTTTTTCTTTAAACATCTATGACCGAGTCGACGATAAGCCATATTACACGAGGAACAAAAATCTCTACTACCGACAGCTGCTCTGAGATTTAGAATAGGTTCGAAATGATGTGAACGCTCGTAATACAAAATGTACAGGGTGTGGTGAATTGTGCCTACGCTGTTCAGAACACCCTGACTACCGTCAAATAGTGGCTCCTCCCCGCGACCCAGAGTTAAAAACTCGTAAACGACAATAGCAAAGCCGTCTCGTGCCAAATAATCTTGATAGCGCGTAATCTCGTATACACCACAGCCCTCTACAGGTACGCGGACATCTGCTTCTCTTGTAAGTTCGAGTGCCGCTTGTTTTTCTGCAACCCCATTAATTCGTCTAATACCCTGCAATTTATCATGAAGGCTACCCGACCGTATTTCACCTCGTTCTGCGTATGCTCGGGCTGCTACCAGCGAGCGCGGTAAACACAGATTGTCGGTGTTTCGGATCGAGAGAATAGATCGTTTTGCGACAGCCTCGTGTGTGAGACCTTTCCGACCGCGCCCTTCGACCCCCTTGACAGCGCACATTTTTATCGTGCACGAGTCATCGATGTTCAAAGATGACGCACTTTGTGCCACGCTGCTTATTAATTTCCATATATCTTCGAATACATAATCTCGGGCCGGTCGGAAAGATAACCACACGGGCCCGTGCGGCAAGCTATTCGCTGTAAACGAAACGCCTACATAATCGCCGCCCTCGGAGGAGCTCATGATGTGCGTTAAGAGATCACGAAACGCACCGTTGCACAGTGGGGAATTTTCACGAATTCCTGGCCAAAAATAAAAAAAAAAAATTTTTCCATACAGGTATAACGGTCACGGGTATTTGTAGAGAACTAATTTCTGCGTAATTTCCCGTTTGACCCAACCTTTTACCTCTCATAGATGCTTAGATATTTCAGTTCAAAGTCGACCTTTGTTGGTGACAGTCGCGAGCGTCGACCGTGCTGTGTTTTGTAGCGCAACTTTGAACGTTTGTATACGGATAGTGGGAAGTGATAATTGATTCAAACAAAATGGATATTCTTCCTCAAGGTATGTAGAACATTTTGCCTATTTTACAATTAAAAAATATTTTTTTTGTCCATGTTTTCGTAGTCTAACGAGAATCCCGAAAAGTGCCTTCGTTCGAAAGTAAATATTGACTTTGCATAGACGTTTAGTATAGAATCCCGCGGAATCCCGCCTTCATTTTTTTTTTTAAATAAAGCTTAGAATATTAGCTTTCGAATGCCGCCTCACCGAGAGTGCGCAAAGGTGCGCGGCCTGGTCCAGAGCAATTTTAGTGCGCGTCCGCGTCATCCGATAAGTCAACCGCGCGCCGCGTGACGTGCCAGGTACTCGGTCAGCCGAACTGGGCTTACCTGGAACTGCAGCTGCGGGTCGACCGGTCGACCCTGACAATAGATTCGAAATATAAATATATATATATACATACATATGTATATATATATATATATATACATACTTTGTAAGAATCGTCGTGAAAAATGCTGATACCTGATTTAGTTTACGTGGAATTTGTTTTCCAGAGGGAAAGGAATTTATTAGAAATTTAGTATTGTATTCGGAACGCCAACTCCACATTTTAATGAAGTATGACCAAATGCATAAAGGCGTATGTCTAATCCTCATTCGTAATACAATGCAATTTATGATTAATACTAAGTACAATTTCTTTTCAGGTTCAGGTGCTTCGCTTGTCTCATTCAAACGAAAGGAAATATTTTTAATTCTGAAAAAATATTTAACGGCAGAATATAATGAGCAAGTAGAATTATTGGAACGGGAATTATCGGAGAAGAGTCAATGTGTGATTAAAATCCACCAAGATGCCAGGCAGAATTTGTCCAAGTTAATTCATAAGATACGCATAAAATGGCAAGAGTCAGGAAGGAAGGAGACCAATTTTCTTCATAAGAATCAAGAGTGGCTGGAGATGGATATTGCCTTTCCTGCTGATTCGAAACCGAGTGACGCCAGCACACGTGGTCGTCCCTCAGTGGACTTTGCTGCATCAAGTGAGCGATCGAAACGACGAAGAACAGAAGAGTTGCGGCAAAATCATACCCCTGAGGAGTTGTGCTATGCAGCGCAAATGAGTCTCCGCTCTTCCGGAGACGTAAATTCGTCAAAAAAGGTCAAGGACATTGCAGTTGAAACGCACGCACCTGCACCAACATCGTCAAAGGCAGTGCAAAATACACTATGAACAGATGAAGCTCTTTCGGTTATGGTCGAAGCCAAACTCACCAGACATCAATATAATATTGTAAGAGCATCGCTGAAAGGTATCAACTGTCCGGCATATCCAAATTACGAAGCAGTTAGAGAGGCCAAAGCATTATGTTATCCACCGCGGTCTAGTATAACTATTACTGAAAATTGTGCCGATATTAAATTACAAGACTTACTGGACCACACATGCAAGCGTCTTCTTCTTAGTCAGAGAGAAGTTGTGAAATCAGTGCATATGGAAAACTTGGCAAATGCGGAATTAATCTGTAAATGGGGGTGTGACGGAAGTTCTGGCCAAGGTGTATACAAACAGAAATTTGAGGATGACAGTAATTCCGACGCAAATATATTCCTAACGTCCCTTGTCCCGTTACAACTCGCATTTTTTGAGAGTGAATCTATGGACTCCGGTTGTAAACTTTTATGGAAAAATCCGAGGCCATCATCGCCTCGCTATTGCCGGCCTATAAGAATGCAATTTCTACATGAAAGTACGGAATCCACGAAGAATGAAACAGCGTATATTGAAGAACAAATCTCATCATTAAAACCATTGAAAATTGGAGTTGATGGCAGAGAAGTAACAGTTAGGTATAAAATGCTGTTTACTATGATAGATGGGAAAGTCTGCAATGCTGTTACATCTACGAAATCCGCACAAAGATGCTATTTATGTCAAGCTACTTCAAAAGAATTTAACGATCTTGATGCAATCCTGAAAAAAGAAGTGAATGAAGATAACTTGAAATTTGGAATGTCCACGTTACACGCATGGATCCGTTTTTTTGAGTCCCTCTTGCATCTATCTTACAAACTCGATTTGAAAAAATGGCAGGCACGATCCGAAAATGAAAAAAAGATGGTTAGCGATCGAAAAGCACAGATACAAAAATCTTTGAAATCTGAATTGGGGTTGATAGTGGATCGTCCAAAGCCTGGGTATGGGAGCACCAACGATGGCAATACAGCACGGCGATTTTTTGAAAACCACGAAATAACAGCAATGATAACTGGCTTGAACGAAGAACTTATAAAAAGATTTCACGTCATTTTACAAGTTATCTCGAGTGGGTACGATATCAACGTGGAAAACTTCAAAGAATACGCGTTGGAAACTGCGCAACTGTACGTGCGCGATTATCCATGGTATTATATGCCAACAACCGTGCACAAAATATTGATCCATGGAAATTTGATAATAGCTTCGGCTATTTTACCCATCGGACAATTGTCAGAGGAGGCTCAAGAAGCGCGAAACAAAGACGTGAAAAAATTTCGAGACGGATTTTCTCGTAAATCATCACGCGAGAATACTATGCAGGATGTTTTGAATTGGCTACTAGTGTCATCTGATCCATTCATAACAAACCTAAGGAAACTGCCTCAAAAAAAGTCACAGCAATTGTCTGCAGAGGCTATGAGGCTACTTGCTGAGCCGAATATGGATTAAATATGGATTGGAATAAGGATTAGGATTGAGATACTCTTTGTATTTTTCAATAATAAAAACTTTGTTTACCGTATTACGAGATAACAATTATTTTCCGTACATTCCCGAACCTACTGTATAATCTATTATTGTAGCCACTCGACAAACATAGTTCAGGCTCTGTGTTTTATTTTTCGAAATATTGATGTATTCGCAATCAGGGAACCCGAAAACATCGGGAAAATAGATTTTTCATCGGATTTATTAAAGAATTTTGGTTCGAACCAGCCATATTTGAGTCGCCATTTTGTTTTTTGAAATTTTGATTTTGGATTCGAAATCAGGGACCCCGAAAACATGGGGAAAGTAAATTTTCCGCTGGATTTATTGAAGAATTTTGGTTCGAACCAGCCGTATCTGAGCCGCCATTTTGTTTTTTGAAATTTTGATTTTGGATTCGAAATCAGGGACCCCGAAAACATGGGGAAAGTAAATTTTCCGCTGGATTTATTGAAGAATTTTGGTTCAAACCAGCC
The DNA here is from genome assembly GCA_963564615.1 of Rhorus exstirpatorius. Classification (NCBI taxonomy): domain Eukaryota; kingdom Metazoa; phylum Arthropoda; class Insecta; order Hymenoptera; family Ichneumonidae; genus Rhorus; species Rhorus exstirpatorius. The sequence continues at coordinate 25,730,570 of OY751313.1, forward strand.
GTATCTGAGCCGCCATTTTGTTTTTTGAAATTTTGATTTTGGATTCGAAATCAGGGACCCCGAAAACATTGGGAAAGTAGATTTTTCGTTGGATTTTTTGAAGAATTTTGGTTCGAACCAGCCGTATCTGAGCCGCCATTTTGTTTTTTGAAATTTTGATTTTGGATTCGAAATTAGGGACCCCGAAAACATTGGGAAAGTAGATTTTCCGTTGGATTTTTTGAAGAATTTTGGTTCGAACCAGCCGTATCTGAGCCGCCATTTTGTTTTTTGAAATTTTGATTTCGGATTCGTAATCAGCGACCCCGAAAACATAAGTATACCAAATTTGGTGAAGTTCCGATCATCCCCTGATTTATGGCCAGGAATTCGTGAAAATTCCCCACTGTGCGTTGAGCCAGTTCACCACGCTAACTCCAGAGACTGGCTGCCGAACTCGCAACGACGTTTCACGCCCCCGTATTTTGAAGCGCTTGAAGTACCTCGTGTAATCACCGATGATCTCAAAATGCTTTCCCGGCGGGTGTATTTCATGGAGCGGCTCACTCCTTGCTGCAGTACGTTCCCTGCCTGACCCACTTTGCAACTCTGGAAAAAGAGGCATGTATTAGATTCTAGAGCTGATTAATATGAAATTATTCAATTTTATCAATATTTGTACCTCTCGCGCATCATAGTACTGCTTAAATAGACCGATATCACCACTCAAACAAAGATGTTGACGAATACCCTGTTACAAAAGGACCCACTTACTTACATGCTTAATTAATTTTTGCATGTGTAAGAAAAATTACTTACCAGAGTCGTCATCAGTTACGAGCATTTGAAGCCAATCGTCAGCTCTTGGAAATGCTATTTCCTCGTCTCTCTCGTTCTCGATCGGATATTCCCACAGCTGATTTTCGCGATGGTCAAAAACATCATCAGGGTCAGAGGTTGGGGTTGCTCGGCGTCCAGAATGGCATAGGCCTGATGGGCCTGGTACAGCAGCGTCTGTTACCCTCTCCCTATCTAGATCTCCCTATCTAGCCCTCTGGATAAATTTATAATTTAAAATCGACGCCACACCAATTTTTTTTTTTTTCAATTTTTTTTGCACCTTAATTTCAACTTACGTTCGAAAATCGACGAATTAGAAAATATGTCCGAAGGATGCTCGATACTTGAAACCGTACTCGTAGGTCGCTCATCATTCAGCTCGGTGCATGACAGGTGCTGACTCGTTGCGCTCCTCTGCTGGCATGCTAATTCCACAGCACAAGCCCCTTCTATAAGAGCTGCTTCTTCATTCGGCGATGCATCCAAGAGCTGTCGATATACTATATTAGGTGCACAACCATTAAAAATAATATCCCTCATTTAATAGAAGTAGTGCTTTCAACTCATAATTTTTCCAGTAAACGAACCGTGTTAAAATTTCATATAAATTTTTTTCTTACGATAATAATGTAAGGAGAGAGAAAAAGAGGAGATTGGTGAATAAGAATACATTTCTTAAATATATCATATTGAAATTCGTAAAATATTTTTTCTAACGATAACAGGCGCTCTGGACCCCTTTAATGAAAGAGAGAGAGACAGCCAGAGGTAGAGAGCACGGAACCACGCGAAGCATAGCACAAAGAGTAGAGCTCGATAAATAACGATTATCTCTGCTTACGCAAACAGGTGCTCTGCATCGTGCTCATGAAAAAAGAGCGAGAGAGTGAGAGAATGGCAAAGAATGCGGAACCACGCGAAGCATGGCACAAAGAGTAGAGCTCGATAAATAGGGTTTGACCATATTATCGTAATATCAGCCGTGAAAATATTTTTTCAATACGCTTTAAGATCCATACCGCTTCAACGAGAGAGAGAGAGAGAGAAAGAGGAAATTGATCAATAAGTTCTCATTGGATTATCCAATGAGAGTTCTGCTTTTCCGAACGACATATCCGTCGTCAGTCATAACCCCCCAAACAGAGCTCTCATTGGATATCACTCATCGCGCGCGGTGTGAATTAGGCATAAGGACAAGAAGGATTTAAAAAAAAAAAAAAAAAAAAAAATTTAATCAGATGAAGAGACCACCACCACAAAATCGTACTAGATTCACGGAAGGCGTACTGACGTACTGAATAGAATAAAAAAGTACTGAATTCAGTACAATTGTACTGAACTGGCAACACTAAGAATACTTTTTGAATGTTTCGCGTTGAAATTCTTAAAAATTTCCTAACGATAACAGAAGCTCTGTATCGCTTTCATGAAAGAGAGCCAGCGAGAGGTAGAGAGAGAGAGAGAGAGGGAGAGACAAGGAGCGGTAGAGAGCTCGGGACCACGCGAAGCATGGCACAAAGAGAAGAGCTCGATAAATAAGGCTTGCCCGTGCTAGCGTAATAATGGCATCGTGAAAAAAATTTCAATACGTGCTGGCGTAATAATGGCGTCGTGAAAAAATTTTTCAATACAGTTTAAGTACTACAAATATACATGATTATTTTTAATGATAGAACAGAACTTACTTCTGATTTCATCGACAATACCGCGGACACATGGCGCGTTTTCCAATCCTCGACGCTGCAGCTCTTCAAACACACACGCTAGCACTTGACCATTTAGTACGCCTCTGTTGTAGGCTGCCGCTATAATTTGCAAGGGCGCCCACCATACAATACATTTTCGGCGTCTTATAAGTCTATCGCCCGATAATCGATTTAATTCGTTGCACCATTGCTCGTTACACCGACGACCAAGCTGAGAACTATGTAATACGGCCAAACGCAAAAGATTTAATATACACTCGCGAAGTGCTCGATCCGCCATGATTGATAACGATACGTGATAATTCCTTGCTGGATTGAGACTGATTAACATTGCATCTTGTTCAGGCCATATAAATACTTAGCGCTAGCGCTAGCCTCCTGAGTGAATTTACTCATTTACTTAAATTGCAGCGCCATCAAAAATCGATGCCCCTTACGGCACAAAAACATGCATGATGAGGTATCAAGATATCAAGATATCAAGATCTCACCACATATGTATATAAGCATTCCAAATGCTCTTATTGTTTCAATGTAACATTATACAGCGAGACTCTGGTCAAATTTTTTAGCGCTAGCCTTCTGAGCGAGTTTACTTATTTATTTAAATTGCAGCGCCATCAAAAATCGATGCCCCTTGCGACACAAAAATATGCATGATGAGGTATCAAGATATCAAGATATCAAGATATCAAGATTTCAAGATCTCGCCACATATGTATATAAGCATTCCAAATGCTCTTATTGTTTCAAAGTAACATGATATAGTGAGACTCTGATAAAATTTTTTAAACAGCGACTTCTTCGAAAAGCGCAACGAAGTGGAGATCGCTTAGCTTTGATATGCATTTTAAAACTTAATATCATTTCTCAAAAAATATACTTTTACAAACGAGAAATGAGTAGGTGGTCTCAATAATTTTCATAAGTCTTAATGGGTCTTGAGGCCTAAATATATTAAAATTATATCACTATAAAGAGCATGAAGTACGAAAACACATTAAATGAAGAATAAGGAGAGATTCGCAGCAATGACCAAAGAAGGCATGCAGTCTGCTGATGCTCCGCTGATGGTGCGTTTCACGCACCTCGAGAAATCGAGAAATCTCGTAGTGTTATACCCGAATACTCGGTGTACATCGAAAAATATAAAAAAAAGCCCCGCTATTGCTGCGATAGAAAGATTCGAGGCATGGAAAAAGATATGCATGAGAAAATAGACAGAGAGAGAAAGAGAGACAGAGTTAGCGAATATTCGCACAAAGAGGAGAGCTCGATAACTATGCTCGTGATCTCACCTGTACTCTTTGCTGACCCTCGAGCTCATATCTCTCTCCAATATTTTTTTCTTCAAGTCCGATCAAATTTTCTTACATACCTCTAATAGGTCTTATATCATTTTCATGAATCATTGTGATATTGATACTCGGTTTTCGTCACAACAAAGTAAACCTTGGCGTGCGCAAACTAGCTGTCATCCTCTATTCCAAAGAATATGACTTATGGATTTGGCTTGCAAATTTTTTATAAAATATTATTCTTATGCATATGCTGCTCTTCGAAAGAAAGGGTTGTATATATATGCTGAACTACGGTGCTCGCAAAAGACGCGAAATAAAAAAGATGCTGTATAGGCTAAACAGACAGTCGTGTCTCCGGGGCTCAGTTTACTCTTATATTAATTACAAAGGGGCTCATTTACACGGACCACATGCATTTTTGCGGGCCATGCATTTCTTGACGATCGCACCTTTAATACAGCCACAGCATCTTCTCTGCTGCTGTATATTATAGTACGTAGACTTCAGTCGCCATTAAGCAGGCAAAGAATTCAGATCGCGAGCGAGAAATTTTATTTCAAATTAAAAAAAAAAAAAAAAGAAATGTATCCGCGATACAAAGAGGCCATTCCATCGGGCGCGTTTTGGTGTCGTGTGGTGGGGGTGCTGAGCGAGCAGTTCATAGCCATACGTACCGCCGAAATGGTGGATACGTATGAGCAATTGGTGTGTTGTGCGATTTTTATATCGCACAACAAAAAGGCGCTCGTATGACGGCCAATGATGTGGTGGCGTGCGCGTCATGCGTTGCACGGTGCGACGCGATAATGTTACGCGGGGAGATAATTTCTTCCGATGACGCCGGATTCACGGAGGTACGCCTCATCGACGAGGAGCACAGAGAATATTTCGAGGTCGCGGACCTATACCAGCCGGAACCGTTGTTCGCCATGCTACCACCCCAGTGCGTGGTATGTCGATTGATGGGTCTGGCTGGCGTGGACAACGCAGGCATCATCACGCTTTTGGAGAACCTGTGTCTCGGCGAGCCCCTCATGGAGGCTCGCATTGTGTACCGTAGTCACGATAGACCATGTATACGCCTGCGGGGCCCTGATCATCGGGATGTAGGGGGCATTTTGATAGATGCCCTCGGTGACATCATACCCTACGATCGGGGGTACCCCGATGAAGGGTTCGCCGAGGACGAAGAGAGTGGTGACGCGTAGCGTCATGTGGGTGTGTGTGTGTGTGTGTGTGTGTGTGTGTGTGCCCCTCAGTGCATCAGCTGTAGGCGTCATCGGAGCGGCGTAAGGATCTCCCCACAGACACGTAAGTTTTTCATATTTATTAATAAATAACAATAAAAATAATGATAATAATCGGGCCGCTCTGGCGAGGCCCTCAGAACTCTTTTCCCCCCACAACCTCTCCCTAGAGAGAGCGAGAGAGATAGAGAGAATAATAATTTAAAAAAAAAAAATTTTTTAAATGAATAATAATATTTTTTTTTTTTAATTTTTTTTTTTTTTTTTATTAATTTATATCCTCACGCCCTCTTTCCCTTTCGGGGTTTTCAAGACGGCGCTCCTTCCCTCACCTCCCTTTCCGTCCTTCCCTCATATCCACCTCCACCCTGGGTATCTGGTCCGGGTCAGTAACCAGACACCCAGGGCCCGTGCGGCCGCAGCCGACTTCCTATACTGTAGCGCATTCACCATGGCACGCGTATTAGCACGTATCATGGGCCCCGGGAAACTGCGGAAAACCTGGGCCACTACAGTCGGTCCCGTGCTCGCCTCACGGCGTCGGAGCTACGTCACATCTTGACAGGAGAACGTAAACATGGACTACAGCTATATATACGTGACACACACCAGTAAATGTACTTGTGTATGCCCCATACATATATCTGGAGCTAGTCACGCCCATATTTTATTTTCTCCTGACAAGATTACGACACCGGGAATCGAACCCGGGACCTCCCGAGGCTCTGGCTAAGAGGCCAGCACGCTAGCCACCAGACCAAAGCCCCGGTTAAATGAATAATAATAATAATAATAATCGGACCACTCTGGCGAACTCTTTCCCCCCACCACCTCCCCCCACCACAAACCCCACCATGCTCGGAAAGAGGCTCCGACGCGGGGGGAAAGTGAAGGGGATAGGAGTGGGGATAGGAGTGGGGGTGGCCATAGTGGTCCATATACTACTACTTCTACCTACCAGCGTTCAATCTAGCATTTTCATGGAAAGAAATAAAAATAACTCATCCTTCTATTGTAACGGCCCCGTCCTATAGCCTAAAAAACTCTTATCCTTTCCCACGCAAACTCATCAACTTCACTCTCGCCACCAGTCCACTCTCACGCTCAAATCCCACATATCAGCTAAACCCAATACTTCTTTCCGGTCAGTCATAATCGTCAGCACCTTAGCTTCAGTTTGCCCTTGGTCCCACGGGCCTTGTCCCTCCGTCTTAGCGACATCCCCTCCACTCTCACTAAGTCCTCTCCTTCCTCCAGCTCATTAGCACTTCAGTTCTTCATCAACCATCAATCAATCCCGACGTGCACTCCCAAACATTCTAATTTACCAATAAACCATCAAGCTAAAGTATCTCGAGTTCAACTTCATTTTGTATCTCACTTAACCCGTTCGACCATCACAAATTGGTGTCAGAAGTCCGATCCATCAACGCGCACAACCCAAATTTTTTTTTTATTATCACCGAAAATCCATCGAAAATAATCGGAAGTGAATATACGGAACGTGGAAGTGAAAAAAAAAAAAAGAAAAATAATACCCGGAAACATCGAACGACAACTGAGGCATACGACACGGTACATCCAAAGATATTCGAAAAATACAAAAAGGAAATAACTGAAAAGAAGAAAGGAAGGAAGGAAGAGAAAATATTGACCACATAAAACCTCTAAAATCTAATGGAAATCGCCATTCTTCTAAGAGCGGCAATGTAAGTACCATTGAATATTTGAAAATCTATTATAATATAAAATTTTGTACAAAATAAGCGAAAGAATTTTATTCTTCTGCGAGCCCTTGTGACACATGACCGATACGGCTTATTACATGCGTATTCTTGAGCGACTCAGTTACTCCATCAACTCGATCTCTTTATTTCAACGTTAGGAAAAATATAGATATTCCATTTGAATTTTTCATTTTTTTTCTCCATCCAAATTAATTGAACAAATTTAATAAAATCAAAGAATTTACTTATTTTTTCCCCGTTCTCAAAATTTTTTCTCTCCATTTTCTATCAATTAAAAAAAAAAGGAAAAATCGTAAAATAAAATTTGAAAAAAAAATAAATAAAAAAAACCCTCGTTTACAAAAAAAAAAAAATTAATCTAACATGACCATAGTGGCGTAGGAGCTTACGACTAAATTCAACAAATACATTTTTTTTAAATTTAATTACCCAAGACATAAATTCAGACGATATGTCGAACAGTGGCATCACCTTTCGCGATGTATATAACCCAATCCCCACATTCGATGGCAAAAACATACCTGTCGACCACTTTATCAAAGCATGCAAAAGAGCAATCAAAATATTACCCGAAAATGAACACGCGAAATTACTTATCATGTTACAATACAAATTAAACGGAACCGCTCTTGATTTCGCAGGAACAAAAACACATGAAACAATTACAGAATTTCTTAACGATCTTAGAGACAATTTTAGTGCCCCAATCGAATTACTTCATTTCGAATTAGAATTAAAAACAATTTCACAAAATTATAATCAGCTAGTACCAGAATACGCGACACGAACACGAGTAATTTTAAAACGAATAACAGAAAGATTAGAGGAATGTTACACTCAGGAAAGCGAAAAAGAATACCTCAAGAATACAATAGCAGAACTAAGAAAGTCCGTAACACGAGCCTTCGTTAGAGGCCTTTTCGACAAAATAGGTAGTTTTTTGATTAATCAAAACATTCAGTCCCTTGAACAAGCCATAAAAGAAGCAAGTAATATCGAACAAGAACTTTTGAAACGGAGAACAGTAAATCTTATAAATCGAATAACTCACAAAAATACCCAAATAGAACAATCCGAGCCAGCGAAAGCACATTTCGTCGAAACACGACAAGAAATAACACAAACATATTGCGAATGTCACCAAACGAACAGTCATTCCACTGCAGAATGCTTCACCATAAAAAAATTAAGAGAAAACCGGAGCAGAAGATCTAGGGATTCATTCCACCAGAACACACCAAATTTTCAAAACAAGTATCACAGCGATTTGCGCGATCACCAACAAAATTTTCGAAATAGATATCGCAACGACTCAAACGACAGAGATAGGGATTTTCAAAACAGATATCGCGAAGATTCAAATGACAGGCGACGAAATTTTCAAAATAGGTACCGTGACAATTCATGCAACAGACAATATTCCGATCACGGATATCGCAGCGATTGGCGCGACCGACAATATTCCGATCATAGATATCGCAGCGATTCGCGCGATAGACAGCAAAATTATTACAGAGACAATTCACGAGATAGGTATCGCGACCACGACCGCGGAAGATACCAAAATAATCATCACAATTACGACTCATATAATTATTACATATACTCGGGAAACAGATCTCGAGATAATTCTTGCGATAGATACTCTAACGATATGTCACAAAAACGACGTAGCGAAAGTACGGAAAGACTTAAGGACCAAATTCGCGAACTCACAAAAGCCGTAGCGGAAATTCAGCAATCAAAAAACTCGAGTCCGACTTCGCGGGACAGCGCGACGCGAAGCGAATCACAGGAGCGCTCAACACCAAACCAATAAATGACAAAAATCTCGAAGTACGAAATACGTTATCACGAAATCCAGTCAAAATTCTCCATATCAGACCCCGAGAACAATCATCGGAGGAATCAGAAAACGAAACAAAAAGGTCAAGAATATCGCAAGAATTCAACAAACGTATTTGATCATCATCATCGGACCAGTCCTCTGGTAATCCAGCAGGGAACAAGATAATATTACTACCAGGAAAAGTTGAAGAATCGGAAGACATTGACACAGAATCAGACCAAGAAATAACATCAGACAATCAGGAACAAAACGAAGGGAGTGCACGACCCAAAATCAATCAAAAAATAGACGACAACTACGATTCGTTAATGTCAGAAGAACCAATCGAACTCATAAAAACTGAACAGGAACCGACACGGCAAATTTCAAAGGACAACCCACAGGAAAACAAATTGGAAAACGATACAGTAACCAAAGAAACGGCAAATGACCCAAGCGGAATAACTAGGAAACGAGAGGATACAACGAAATTATGCGAAAATACAGACAAAGAAGAAATGGAAAGCTCAACGCAGCAACAAGAAAATATAAAAAGCTCAACGCAGCAGAAAGAAGAAAATATAAAAAACTCAACGAAGCAACAAAAAGAAGAAATAAAAAGCTCAACGCAGCAAAAAGTAAAAGATGCGAGCCCCGAGCCGCCACCCCGGATCCCTATCGACGCTAGTGACCGCTTTGGAGGACCCAGAGCCACATGCGACGATAACATTGCTACTCACAATACTCACGGAGGACCCGGAGTCGGGAGAAACAATGACACATATAACGAAATGGCAAACGAAATGGAAAATGAAACGGCAACGAAAGAGGAAAAGTCTGCGGAACTGGAGGTTGTCCCAAACTTTAGGTCACCAACATCAGATAAAAGCGACGGAAAACGCGCGAAAAAACCGGACGCGCAACCCAACTTCAGGTCATCATCATCATCTCGGAACCTGCAAGAAGAAGAGGAACGGACATTACCAACTCATGTGGAAAAACAACTCCAATCGGAACCTACAACATCGTACTCCACACGTCCAACTTCTTCATGGGAATTTAAACCAAGTACGTCGAAACAGGCCAGTTATGAGGACATCGAACCAACCTTCCGATCTCCACCAGAAATACAAGCGGTCCCAGCACCATCACCAATCACTAAACGCGGACCAGGCAGATCACGGAAAAGACCTCTATCTCAACTATCGACGGCGGTTATAAAACGCAATCCTGGCAGACCTTGGAAAAAAAACCATTTTTCTCATTACCACCACTAGTTGCCAAACGTGGACCGAGAAGACAAAAAAAAAAAAAAAAAAAAAAATTGCACTGTTTGAACAAAAAAAAACACAGGAAAGTCCCATACATCGGAAAATGCCATTTCTAACCGCCAGCGACCCCGAGAGCTCGACATCGACATAAGGTACCATGCAGAACAACACATACAAAACAAAATGCAACCAACAACGTCGGTACACGAGTCGTACAAAGCGAAGAACATCAACGGCAACGAAACTTCAAGAGATTTTCGCAACGAAACACTAACAGGAAAAAAGACACACATTACTCTATTTCATCGGAAACATTAATAAATAAGGATTAGAGAAATGACATCGATGACACAACTAGAATAAGTACACAAATAGGAACACTCGCAAACAAACTCACTAGAATTAACGGAAATAGTCTATAACTACACACATTTTAAAAGCAGGTTTTGACACAACACACAAACAAGCTAAATCTTTAGCAAAAACAATAAACAAAGAAATGTGAAACATCAACCTCGCTCTGCTCGAACTTCGAGACGACGCAGAAGTTACACGACACAAACGAAGAACCATACCCTTTATGACAGAAATCGAAGAAGCCCTTATGGAATTAGAAATCGACACAGAAACACTAAACAATGCAATCCTTTTTGTAAACTCCAGACAAATACACCCACAATTGTTACCGCCAGCGAAAACAATCTTACGCAGCGCAGAAGCTATCACGAAATCATCATCAAGCACAGAATTTTCAACACCATTAGATGCATAACACATATTTGATATAGCGACTTTGACGAAATTAACAGATATCACAAAAAAAAAAAAATAATTTACGTTATAAGAATTCTACTGATAGATTTAGCACACTATTAATTATACTAGCATTTATTATGTTATAAATTTATATCGTAAAAATCCAACGTTAGATTCAACACACTATTAATTATACCAGCCTTGCGATTTGCGTTCATTAAACAATCAATACCATACAAGGTATTACTGAAAACTTCGAAGATTTTTTAAAATGGCACCTATACGTACCACCTAAGATCAAAAGCCTATTCATCATCTGCGATAACCACGAAGCAAAAAATGAAACAATAGAAAATTCAGGCATTTTACAGTTAAAATCGACATGTCAATCTAAAACGAAAACAGTTATAACTAATATATGTATAATTTTTATTAAAAAAAAAAGCACTATCATTTTAATTGATACGCATACACATTTTTTTTATAAAAGATAGCTACAGATATTTCATGAAATCAAAATGACAAATAAACCTAAACATTAACCATGTAAACAAGGTGTATCGCTCAGTCGTCATAAGGACCAACAGAATCAAACCGCCCAAATCCAGCCTAACACACCTTTCCTCCTACTAACCTTAAAGCTAATCAGAATTTAGACTGTTTCAGGAGAATCATCAATCAAATAAACGAAAAGCAACGACAATCGAAAAACCGGATATATCATAGCCAACTAAACAGACAAATTTTAAACCTGAAGGAAACAAAAGCACAAAAGAATCATGAAATTTTATAGTCAAATATTTCTGCGCAATACATATGATTACTTTTGCGGATACCTTACAGACCATGCCCTTCCAATATAACAAACCACTCACTACTAACACAAAAGCTAATGAACTCAGTCAGTTTCAGATCTCAGCACTTAGGAACATTCAAGAGAATTCATAGTCGAAACAGACAAGCATACCCACAGATTCGATACAAGCCAATGGACAAGAAAGCGAAAAACCACGCGACATAATAGTCAAACCAACAGCCTGAAGCCATCAGACAGAAGAAACACAAAATACATACACACAAAAAAAACCATTTACGAAAATATAACAAACACGTTCTTTCTCATTTCATTATATAGAATCAATTTTTCATTATATAAAATCAGAACACTAAAATATTATTGTAAAACGAATTATTGTATATCACGATGCGGAGCATCGTTTTGTAAGAGGGGGAGTGTAACGGCCCCGTCCTATAGCCTAAAAAACTCTTATCCTTTCCCACGCAAACTCATCAACTTCACTCTCGCCACCAGTCCACTCTCACGCTCAAATCCCACATATCAGCTAAACCCAATACTTCTTTCCGGTCAGTCATAATCGTCAGCACCTTAGCTTCAGTTTGCCCTTGGTCCCACGGGCCTTGTCCCTCCGTCTTAGCGACATCCCCTCCACTCTCACTAAGTCCTCTCCTTCCTCCAGCTCATTAGCACTTCAGTTCTTCATCAACCATCAATCAATCCAGACGTGCACTCCCAAACATTCTAATTTACCAATAAACTATCAAGCTAAAGTATCTTCAGTTTAACTTCATTTTCTATCTCACTTAACCCGTTCGACCATCACACTATTACACATAACGCACTTGATAAAATAATTACAGATCCATCAGAGATAAACAACATAGGAGAAAGATTCGAAAAATTAAATATGAATTTGAGTATCGACGATGAACCGATACCAGCATACAGTCAAGTCATAGGAAGTTATTTATTGCATAATATATATAGTAGCTGTAATAATACTGTTTGGCATATATAAGTATGTGCGACACCGTCGCACGCGAACCACACCCGAGGCAAACAACCCTGCTGACGCAGCAGAAAGCCTTCCGCGCGCAACAAAACGGAGGGTACATCCGAACATGAACGTTACATTCAAAAGAAATACGCCACAAACGGGTACACGATAAAAATAAAATAAAATTGGGAATTATATCGTACACCAGAGTACACGATTATCTTGGGAAAATATATAATAAAGTTTTATATTAAGAATTGTCGTATGAATAACGCATTGTAAGCCAAGAGACGACGATGCAAAGTATTAACGCCGAAATTAGTAATTTCGTCTTCCCAAGGGGGGAGGGGTGTTGTGCCCCGATTTCATCATCATTGATTGTGCAAACAAAGCAGTTTGAAGGTGATTTTGCAATTGTGCATAGTCAGCAGTTTAAAGGTGACTTTGCGACACACGTCCTCAAGCGACGTTCGTGTGATTCCATCTCTCCAGAAAATTCAACGAAAAGCCATTACAGGAATAATATAAAAAGGCAGTCTTTGGTCGGCAACAGCACTGTTCAATAAAGCGAGCTATCCTTAGCGGACGCTATGGTCAAATTGCAGTCGGTCGGTCTCCAGGCAAAATAGCCAAAAACAATATTGTAACCAATACTCTATCATCATCGAATAAACTAGACCGTAATTTTGCAATACTCGAGTTGGAGATGGCGTAATTTGTGACGAAATTTGCGGGCACAACACTTTTTCAACTTCAGATCAGCTAAATTTATTTAAATGTCGTGAAACTAAAATTACCTCAAATCTCCATTTCAATTAAATATAAATTTTTTTAATAAATATTGAATTGAATTAAAAACTTACCTCAAATCGCCCCCACAACTTCAGATCAGCCAAAGTTATTATAGTTTAAAAAAAAAAAAATTTCTTAAAAAAAAGTTTCTGTTTTAATTGAATATATATATTTTTTTTATTGTTCCATCGCTTGGGTTCCTACCCCTTTAAGCCTTTAATCGCCTTTTTCCATTATTTCTCTCACCACCCTCTTCGCGGTCGTACGGCTGCAGCCGCATCGCTTCCTCTCACCCTGTATCGACCCTGTATCGCATTCGCCTAGAACGGAGGGAAACTGCAGAAATCCATCCGTTGATACAGGGTGGACCCTCCCTAGTTCCCCCCTGGTGGCCGCACGAGTAAACTCTAGCGTGGTATCCTGAGGTGCCCTGAGCAGGTTCCTCCTTTGCCGTGATGCAGTGGGTAAGTCAGAGCGTGGCTAAGCGGTCCATTTTCGAGCGATAAGAACCGCTGCAAGAGTTCTCTAGAGCCGCATCCCGACCTCTCACCCATCGCAGAAAGGTGTTTTTGGGCATTTGTTTTGGTCGGATCCGAACCACTGGGATTGGAGATTGAACACAGAGAATAAATTTTCCATTAGTGTTGGTCGTGGGGCTCGAACTCGAGTCCACTGCGTGCGAACCCCGAGCCTACCCACTAAGCCATTGCGCTCCCTTTTTAATTAAATATTAACTTTATTATTTGAATTTAATTGAATTCAAAACTTATTTTAAATCGCCCTTCCAACTTAAGATCAGCCAAATTTATTTAAATCCTTCAAAAATAAAATTTCTTTAAAATTTCTATTTTAATTCGATATTAAATTTTTCAAATTTATTCGTATTAAGGGCGGGGTTAAGTTAATTCGGTGAAAAAAGGCATGTTTTTAAGATTTTTTTTTGGCGTAACGGATAGTGTTCGTTTAGTGAAAAATTAACAGATAATAAAGTAACATTTGAACAACGTTCTCCTAAATTTGCATTGCAAAATATTCAAAATTGAGCGAGTGAGAATTAAACCCCGGAGGCACCTCGAAAAAAAGTTGGTTTGCGGTGTGCACCATAACCCCCAACAGAATCATCAGAAACAAAAAAATCAAAATGCCTTTGTTAAAGGAGATGTTTCTCGAGGTAATGACGGGAGGATTTTTTTTTTCGATTTTTCGTAGCACTTGGGAGCCAAAAACCCGATTTTCGCTAAAAAAAATCGGCTAATTTGTTGTTGAAAAATGAGTAATTATTAAAAAAAACAAAAAAGCTCTCGACAATAACTGGTGAATTATGTGAAGCAGACTGTGCAAAATTTCAAAGCGATTGGTCCAGTAGATTTTGAGTTATCGTGCACATGGACTTTAAATATGACAAGTCTCAGAAAAACGGTTTGAAAAACGCAGAAGAGTTTGGTCGCTTAGCGCTCATTGCACATAAGTTTGCGCTCATTGCACCCTCTCTCACTCTCCCAGTCCGTACATATCTCCCATACGTCTTCCCACGTCTCCTCCTCTCTTCCGCACATCCTGCAGCTCCTCTTTCCTTCTGTCTCCCCATACATTGTCCCCCTCATCTCTCCTCCCATTCTGTATCTCGCCATTATCTGCCATCTTTCCTCCGTCCGTCCTTTTTTCAGGTACCCTAGTATCCCTCTTCCTTTCACAAACTTGTATTCCTTATTCCCTCTTGCCTCCACTATTCTCCTCCACCTTTCCCCCCTCTTGCTTTTCCCTTTCTAGTGCCGCCATTTCCTCCCCTCTCATCTCCCCCTCTTTCTATTTCCTCGGCACTTCCTCCCCATCCCACCCCCTTCCTTCGTAGAACCTCCTCCTTTCCTCTTCCCACTCCTCTCCACCCGCCCCGCTCCTCACCCGCCCCTTTGTTTCTTCCCAGCACCTTCTTGCCAACTCCCCTCTCCTCTCTTCTTCCAGCTTCCTCTCGTACCCCCATGCCCTCATCCCCGCTCTCCTCGGTAGCGCTTCCTTCTGTAGTTCCTCCCTCAGTATGTATCCTGGTACCCTTTTCGTTACCCTCATCACCCACCTCATAAAATTCTTATGCACCCTTTCCACCTCCTCTCTTCCTTTCCAGCCTCATATCTCTACCCCATATCCTATCACCGGCCACACCAACCTGTCGAATAACCACAGCCTCCTGCCCCAATCTCTTTCAAACTTCCTTTTACCTATTCCCCACACCTGCCCCATTGCTTTTACCGCCTTTTCCACCCTCTCCTCCACATGCTCTCTCTGATCCCCGTCAGCTCTCACCACATACCCCAAGTACTTGTATCTTTTCACCTCCTATATTTCCTTCCCTTTCCACCACCACTTCACTTTCTTTTTTATTTCTCCCCCTGTTCTGCATCTCATCACCTTCGTCTTCTCTATGTTCACCTCTAACCCCTTTCCCCCCATATACCTTTCCAGTTTCGCCATCATTCCCTTCATCTCCTCCTCCCCTCTTGCCATGATCACCAGATCGTCCGCGTCCGCCAGCGAGTACACTTTCCCCCCTCCCTCCAGCTCTACCCCTCCCTAGCATCCCTTCGCTAACTCCTCGTCAAGGTCCGCCAACAGCATTATGAACAGCAGTGGGCTCAACGGGCACCCCTGTCTCACTCCCCTCTCCGTTCGGGATCTCTCTCCCTGCTCCTCTCCTACCTTTATTATTTACCCACTGTCTCCTTTAGCACCTCTTCACACCTTTCTACCAGCCCCTCCCTCACCCCCCGGTCCCTCATACTTTTCGCCAGCTTCCCCCTATCCACTGAGTCGAACGCCGCCCTTAGATCCACGAATAGTAGCACTAGCTCCCTCTTTTTCCTCCTCATCTCCCTATTTTAATTTAATATTTAGTTCTTTATAAAAATATGATTGAATTAAAAACCTACCTTTGATACCCTCCACCCCCCAACCATAACTTCAGAGCAGCCAAATTCACCTGAATTTTTTAACAAATAAAATATCTTTAAAATTACTATTTTAATTAAATACCGCAGCTTTTATAAAAATATAAATGAATTAAAAACTTACCTTAAATCGAACCCCCCCCTCCCTTGACTACACATTACAGATTCCCACAACTACAGATTAGCCAAAATCATTCAATTTTTTAAAAACAAAA
The DNA here is from genome assembly GCA_963564615.1 of Rhorus exstirpatorius. Lineage (NCBI taxonomy): Eukaryota > Metazoa > Arthropoda > Insecta > Hymenoptera > Ichneumonidae > Rhorus > Rhorus exstirpatorius. The sequence goes on from OY751313.1 coordinate 25,746,991, forward strand.
TTTCTTTAAAATTTCTATTTTAATTAAATATTACATTTTTATAAATTTATAATAAAATTAAAAATTTACTTTCAACCGCAGCCCTCCCCCCCCCCCCCATTCGTAGCTTCAGATCAGCCAAATTCATTTAAAGTTTTTAAACATATTAGAAAAAAGAATACCGAATAGTAAATATAACAGCTGTGTACAAGTTGCTACTGTATGAAAGTGCTGAGTCGGCAGTATCTACGTCTCACGCTGCGGTTTTTATCAGGGACGCTGAGTGCAAATACCGAGAACGAGAGCTGATTTCGCTCAAGACGGAATGCAGATTTCATACATTGAACATGTCAAGGCGTGGGAGGATATCGTCTTCCACGCGCTAACCCTTCCCAACTTTCAAAAATGAAAGGATCTAATGCCTATGTAAAAGCTGTTATGAGGGGGAGTCTCGTTTTACCGGAATTTCCATAATGAATTTTCATGAATTTTTCGTGTCCGAACAGTAAGACACATTAAAAAGTTCTTTCGTGGACATTTATTAACATTTTTTAAGCTTGGACAAATTTTTATAAGATATTCCGTTGAGTCGTACTCGCTTGGCGTGCTGGACCGCACGAGGCGATATTTCATTGGTACCCTCTATTGCGCCCGTTTGACTGATCTGAAACAAAAAATCCAGGTATATTTTGGTTTGTCAGATGATGCTCCACAGCTCGTAGCTATAAAACCAGCTTTTAAAATTCGTTATCGTGGCGCCCTTTGGTGATACATCATTTTTTAAATAAATGAATAAAGGAAGTATCTACAGCAGAAACAAGACACAGGGGTATTGCAGAAAAAAAATAATAAAATGATCGTACGCTAAATGAAGTACATAATAGAGAAACAAAAATCGTACCGCGATTGGTAATAACGAAAATCTAAAAAAAAATCTGTCGTATCACAGAGAGGAGTAGAAAAGATACAAAAAAACGTCAAACAGTTTATCAAACATGATGCAAATAGTCTCTTTGGGTTATTTTCTCATTACTGTATATAAATTAATGTGTGCAAGCTGAATAGGTATACGAACGATTTATTTCTATCTCACCTCCATACACACTATCGCGCGATACAGGCACATTATAAGAATTTTCATCAATTATATCCATACGATATGGTTCATCAACTACTGTTGTACCCTAAAATAGCATGGAATATATATTTTGGCGCAACGCTTGCAGCACCTCTGCCAATGTGGACGTTGAACAGGCAAGCACAGCATTGGAGCAATTTTCGTAACTAATGTTAAAAATTCGTTAGTTACCATGATTTCGACAGGGTTGCCTGCGAGTACGCGAATCACAGCATTGTCTCAACTTAAAGTCTTTGGCCCGGATTGCTGACCAATCAGCGCGTCTTTCTAAATACTATGGAAAAATTACTCTATATCTAGAGGTGATCGGAAAATTATTGCTAGTCTCCGTTCAGATTTCAAACTGGTTGGTCTTGAGGTGCAAAATCACGTTTGTAACCCCATAATTTTTCATGGTATTAATATTTAAATTCACCGTACTTTGTATTTGTCTACTTGAGTTATACTTATTTTGGCAAACATTCCCACAAATCCTATGCTCTGTATTTCGATACTTGTGTTTTATTATCGGAGATACAACACAGCGGTAAAGGGTTTATAAAATGATCAATTCATTATTAATTCTCAGGCAATATTCAATGAAACTTGGTTATGTTCTTTATTGCCGTACAAACTGTAAGAAAATGATTTGAATCGACAATTACCATCAGGCCGAATAAATCTCTCTACTGTATTTTCATTATTGTAATATCAAAAAGCTTAATACGCCTGTCATCGGGATAAGGGGTGAGAATAATTATCGACACATTCTGTATATTTATTTAATATTTCGATGTGGTGGAAATAATAATTTAAAAATTCGCCTGTGATGGTCGAACGGGTTTAATCGAGTTTAAATGAAGGTAGACTTGGTAATATATTGGACTGATCGTTTATTGGCAAGTTGGTTTATTTGGGAGTGCACGTCCGAACTGATATTAGGTTAATGATGAACTGAAGTGCTAATGAGGTGAAGGAAGGAGAGGACTTAATGAGAGTGGAGGGGATGTCGTCAAGACAGAGGAACAAGGCCTGTGGGACCAAGGGCAAACTGGAGCTAAGGTACTGACGGTTGTGAGATTGACCGGAAAAGAGTATTAGGTTTAGCTGATAGGTAAGGTTTAAGCGTGCGAGTGGACTAGTAGCGAGAATGAAGTTGATGAGCTGGAGTGGGAAAGGAAAATAGTTTTTTAGGCTACAGGACGGGGCCGTTACACTCCTCCTTCAAATTTTTTGCTGTAATCTTTGATGCTTGCCTTTTTTTCTGGCTCGCTAATTATTTACTTATTTATTTAGTTTTATTTCTTTAAAATAACCTTGAATATTTTAATGCTATTCTTCAAAAGTTTCTCCATTTTCCAATCACGTCACCAATCACCAATGACGAATAACTACACTCCCGCTCAAAAGTTTGGGTTCACCAGTCGAAATTTTCAGCCGAAGTAAAAGTTCGATAGCTCAGTCAAAAATCGACGTTATCAAATTTAACAAACGTCCTTTTTAAAATAAAAACTCAACGTGCTTTGTGATCTTGCGTGAAACGATTCTATGCGCTCTTTTGAATGTCCATAATCATGTGTGTCCGGCTGTGAATGATGGTATGTCTTCTTTGATCATTATTTGTAATGCCCAACGTCGAAGGTCCACATCATGAACTGTAACTCTCGCTTCCATTGGTGCCATAAAAATATCAAATGTATATTTTGCAATCTGAATCAGCTTATCCTTACGTGTTCCACCAGATCCAGCTTGAACCGCCCATCTTCATAACTGTCGTTCAGACTTGAGTTTCTTGAACCTGTGTTGGACCGTTTCAAAAGTTCTGTGTTTCCTTTTTGCACTGGTCCAATAATCGACAGCTCTTTGTTTGTAATCGATATCTACTGATTCCTCTTCGGGTATGCACAGCGGTTTTTCGGCAGGTGTACAGCTTTCTGGCACTAGTATGCCTTCTGTACCATCTGTCAGCAATCAGTGTCAGCAGCTTCTGCTTCACTCGCTGCTACAGAGTCATCTAATTCTAATCTAGTTTCATATAAAATTTGAAATAATGTATCTCGCATGGAATCCACGATCATTTTGTATAAAACCTCTTTCAATCGCAATTCCGTTGGGTTAAGTAAAATGAGCCCATTGTCTGGACCACCAAATGCAGCCAGCAGTAAGGTTAATACGTTAATTGGATCAATAACCGCCATCGATGAAACTGGCATACCAACACAAAACAATGATACTTACTCCCAATGCGCAGTTTCTTATATAGCGATCTACAAATTATTGCTTCTACATACTTACATGTACAGACACGTACCCATATATAATTTGAAGCGCAAAAACCGAATGTGTACATCATGCATGCATAACGTGATAGATAACCCATCATTAATCTCGTGAGATTAAGCATCGTTTATCTCTTATCTTGCATGTTAGGTATGCGTGAAATTCATACCATTTTTGCATGATTGGATATATCCATTCTGATAATCTATTTCGAAGATCGTACTCATGACTCCATCTGACAATAAATCATTTCATTGATGGATTAGAACTAGTTGCACAACTTTTCCGATCTCCTTTCACCGTCCCACAAAATGTGCAAGGGTATATATTACAATATCGACAGTGGAATCATTAATTTGATGCTTTGAGTTCCGGAATTTTGTGGTCACAGTGATCAGCGACCTAAAAATAGCTTTAAACCACTTCTCGTGAAAATCGATGGATTTTTCGATTTTAGCATCGGCCATTTTGGATCGGCCATTTTTAATTTCATGATTTGGACTTCAGATTTTGAAAGAGCAACGTTGAAAACCCCCGAAAACCAAATTTCATTGCGATTGGGGCATTACTTCCCATTATGCACAAAAGTTGTCAAAAATAGGGCCGATATAAAAAAATACATGTTGATTTTTTTAGGGTACTTAACATTCCAACAAAGTTTGATCGAAATCGGAGGAGGACACTTCGCGGATGTTCCTTGTGAGTAAATCTAATATTGTATTAAAATGGTGCACATACTAGACTTAAATCTAAGTAAATTTATTGAGATCTGAGTGAATCAACGGAGAGGTATAAATCGTTTAAACATATTATCGAGTCTATCGACATGTACGTGAGGCATTCCATACCATTTCAAACGGTCAAAAAGTTGTCCACCCTTAAAAAAATTAAAATTTTGTCAAATTATTTAATTATATGAAACAAAATAGTGCACATTTTTTCAAAATTTTTGGATTCCATTTTCTCGAGTTTTTCAAAATTTCAAAATTTTAAAAATACCGTTATATCTCGTGAGAATTTTATTTAACAGAAAAAAAATTAAGACAAAAAAGTTGCAATTTTACATGAACTTTGGGAAAAAATTTTGTTTTGAATTTTTCGAGTTTAAAAATTGCCTATTTTCACCAAAATTATACAAAAATATTTTTTTTAGGTCGGTATGTCACTTTTGATTTTTCTCAAAAAATTCCAGAAAATGCTCTGAAGTGTTTGCAGTAACACCTTTTTTTCAGAGTGGCTCGATTCGTTGTTCCAAAGCTGTGCTTTGTTTTATTATTATAATATATTTTTTTTTTTTTAGAAAAATAAATTATTGTAGAAAATCATACTCTCTCAAATTGTTTCTATCAAATTTTTAGATAAAGAACGTCTATAATAATAATATTAATGTTTTTGAGCTTGTTGGAGCATAGTTCATCGGTAACGTAGATGGAACTCCATTGAACTCGTTCGAAAGCTACGCACTATATCACTCGCTCAAAACTTCAATGATTAAATTAATAATTTTCTGTCCTATCATTATATTTTTTTCTTATTGCTGTTAACATTAATCGCAATGTAGGAACTGAGAAAAAGAATATAAACAGATCGTTTCAAGTTATTTATTTTTCCAGGCTCGGTGAGTTAGGAAGTCCGCGGTGAGCGAATATCTTTTGCATTGTAGAATCCCATCCGGTCCTGGTATAATACAATGTTGTTTTTGAGTCTTCGGTAGAGCCTTCACTTGCTCAAATCTCGATTCCAACTTTTTTTTTTGAGCATTGTAATCCTCAGTAGATGAATAGCGAACGGTGATAGCAGGAACATTCGCGGGTTGAGCTGCCCATTCGTAAAGATTTCGAGGAGTTAGAACCTGTTGATCCACCGGCAATTGCATTGAAGCTCGAGCCGCAAGTCTCTTCAATGTACCTCCCACGCCGACACATGGCCCCTTGCCATGAGCACTCGCAAAGAAATGCCATTCCGCTGGAACCCCAAAATCCTCTTCGTGAAGAGACAGATTGCCAAAATTTTTGAAATTTTTATATTGCTGTGGAGCTCTATCAGAGGAGTAATACGTTCGTATTGGGCTCTCACAGATCGACTTGATGAAGTCTTAAATAACTCTGGTGAAAGTGTAAACCGCGATCGAATCGTGGTGGAGACAATCAGAGATTATTGCAAGACTTTTGTGAAGGACCGTTTGGTTTTCGCGGAAATAAACAACAACCGGATACACAATAGCCTGGTTGTTATTCCAGAGGAAACCGGAAACGGCTTGTTGCACGACGAAAGCGTAATTTTCAGCGAAATCGCAAACTACAAGAAATTCACCCTCTTTCAAGTTTTCTCTTAAATATTTAAAATACTGAGCCTGCTTTTTGGCAATGAACGCGTGATCTAGTAGATTCGTAGTCGAATCACAAAGCTCGTCAATAAACTCGTCAGCGCTTTTTAAGATAGTTTCGAGAGTCATTCTCGGTTTGGCAACCCACTGCTTATATGGAATGCTTTCAATGTCACGATCATCAACACCTTTTTCCAGAGCCTCTCGAAGTTTTTCTACTCTAAGACAAACCACGCAGTCACCGAAGTAACATTTTACGTCTGGCTCAGTGCATATAATCGCACTCAAACAATCTTCGTAGCCGTTGATCGAGAACTCCGAATCCTTTAATAAGTTGCGAATATCACAGCCTGGAACAAAAATTCAGTTGCGTTGTTACAACTATTCAGTAACAATTCGCTAACGCAAGCGTAAGGGAATATTTCTATTTTTTCATTGCTTAATACAATCACTTGGAGTTTAATGGTCATTTTTTTCAATGCCAATTACGATTATTTGGAGTAATCCTGATTTTTTTAGTGCACAAGTACAATTACTCGGAGTATGCGTAATTTTTGTCGTTACGAATTATGATTACTTGGCGTAATTGTCCTTTTTTTTTCATTGCTAATTTGAATAACTTCGAAATTTGTAAGTTTTTGGTTGTCTGTTACAGTGATTATAATTGACGTATCATTTGAAATTGCCCAAAGTAATTCCAAATAATTGTATTATACAATTATAAATATGAGAAGTACTTGTAGTTAAAAATTGTCAATTTTTCATTTCAATTTTGCCCAACTTTGGTATGATAGTTTAGAGATTTATGAAAACCTTTTAACTATACCTAGGAGCATCAGCTTCGTATTCTGATGTGTTATACAGACACAACTTGTGTGTGTGCCACTAGCCCCCGCAGAAATACAATGTTTCGGTCTCAGCGATGCAAATTTCGAGAAGCCAACAGGAGAATCAGGATGAGAAGATTTAAAATTCGCGTGAAGCTCTTTCAAATTCGCCAGTAGCAGACGTTTCTGCACGTGGATCCTCTTTCCTTCGGCGTCTCGTACCGACACGAAGTCTTTCATGCCGGGCATATTAGCACTTATCGTATCATCGTTGTAGAACGATTTTACTTCGGCGACGATATTTCCCGGTAGCACAGAACCTGCAAAATAAACCGTTCAATAGTCCATTTTGAGATAAATTTTACCAATTAATAGGAAAACATCAATCGAATGACTAATGAATACATGTAAAAAAAGAGAGTAACGAACCACCGACTCGCGGGATGGGCAAAGCTAGTGCGCCTTTTTCTTTTTTCAACCTTTTGGCTTTTCGGACCGTATACAATGGAGCCTCGAATTCCCTCGATATTTTTGCGTGTGACCAAGAATCAGGCAGCGCAGTCAAAATCTGGATTTTTTCCGTTCCCGGTGTATCGTCATCTCGATACTTTCTCTTTAATCCAGTGATCACTTCTTGCAAGGCAACTATGTCCGAAGGTTCGTCATGACAGCCTAGCTTCTCTTTCAGGGTACCACAAACACGATCAATTTTTTTCGAAACCCAGTGACCATGATTCGCTTTCCAGGAAGGGATTGGAGATTGTTGCAGCATTTCGAAAGCAGCATTCGCACGTAACAATTCGAAATTAATAGCTATCGGCAGTTCATGGCTGCTCGAAGACAGGGTTCGACTCGATGAAGCTTCTGATTGTTGGGTTGCGAAGACATTTTCACGATCAGCTGATAATAGAGGTTCTCGAGTCGTCGACGTTGACGCTCCACCAGTTTGATGTAGAACAAAATCTGCTGATTGGATCGCTGATCTACACACACTACACAAATAATTGTCAGCGCTTAGCGATGGTATTTTCTGTAGAACACTGGCCGATGAGCGTCTTAGTGATTTTTTTTTACGTGTCCGGGGTGCTTTCCCAGCGGGTCGCAGCACCGATTTAATTGCGTCGACATATGATTCGTTGATGCCATCATGAAAATAATTACTCATGAATAAGTTTGTAACGAGGCATTCGAGAAACCACCAAGAAAATTCAAAGGAAGCATATGACATTTCTGCTTGGCTCACGCCGTGCAACCTAGGGTAAAAAATCAAAACACACTGAGAACTCCGATAGTATTTTGGCATGCAGGGGGAATGTTGACAAACTAAAGGATGTAGAAGGCATTTGATGGCGCACATTACTTTGTATAACAATGTATATATTGGGCCGTCAACGATACTTTGTATCACATTTTCCATATTGCATGACGATGTGACTCTGTATCGCAATTTTCACGTTGGACGACGAACGTTACTTTGTATGGCAAGGTTAACTTTGTATACCTTACCGATAATTTATGATTGAGCTCAAAAAAATTATTACTGTTATGGATGTTTATTACCTGAAAAATTTGAGAATAATATTCAATAATAATTGATTTGTCTAAAAAAAAATATCTCATAATAATAAAACAAAGAACGGCTTTGGAACAACGAATCGAGCCACACTGAAAAAAAAAGTGCTACTGTACACACTACAGAGCATTTTCTGGAATTTTTTAAGAAAAATCAAAAGTGACATACCGACCGAACAAAAATATTTTTGTATAAGTTTGGTGAAAATGGGCATTTTTTAAACTCGAAAAATTCAAAACAAAATTTTTTCCCAAAGTTCATGTAAAATTGCAACTTTTTTGCCTGAAAAATTTTTCTGTAAAATCAAATGCTCACGAGATATAACGGTATTTTGAAAATTTACAAATTTTGAAAAACTCGAGAAAATGCGATCCAAAAATTTTGAAAAAATTCGCACTGTTTTTTTTTCATATGATTAAATAATTTGACGAAATTTCAATTTTTTTGAGAGTGGACAACTTTTTGACCGTTCGAAATAGTATGGAACACCTCACGTATGTCTACCATTATATCGGTACGTGAGTCGAAAAGTATGACACCTCAGATAAATGCCCGGAACTATGACACCTCCATTTAAATTTACCCGGAGGTGTCATAGTTTCGGGCATTAATCTGAGGTGTCATACTTTTCGACTCACGTACTGATATACGGATATCAAGGTGATCGAGGATTTTCTAAAATTTAGATCCGCATAGATCAAAGATTTATCTCGATAGATTGAAATTCAATTTACATAGATCTAAACCGATTTTCCCCGGCATGCTTCCGAGTAATCCTTTTTTTTTCATCGTGTGCTAGTTAGATATGGATTTCAAGTCATTTGATTTTGTGTCCTGAGTTTGTTGGAAAATTTTTGATGGAACTGAGTGAATATCAATGATTGATAAAAATCATTTACGTTAAGGCGGCCCATCAGTGACAACACTAGTCAAAAATCGTAACGTGAAAAAAAATCATAAACCTATCATAATATTTTCTAAATACTCTGTCTAAATAAAATTTATGAATTTCGATGACGTTTCCCGTGATATTTTATTCATAATTTATTATAAATAATATAAATAAAGTCTCAACTGACAAAAGTATTTAACGCTGTCAGAGCGATCAAGTCAAAAACGATAGCTGATATTCATATGTTTCCTCGCGTGCAGAATGACAGACATATATATTGTATCCGAGATTTGCACACACGATGACTTTCGCGATTAAATTTCTCGGGAAAATCCCTGGCAAGACACAATTTTTTAAATACCATTGGAAAGTTCACGATTTTATCTTTCAATACTCAAAATTTGAATAAGAACTCTCGTCTTTATCAAAAGGTATCATGTCACTTCCGGTGAAAATGGAATCAACTGCCATAAGACCCATGCTAAAATAGGTAATTTTAAATTACTCGTTCGCAATAATTTGCCTGGCAACATACCCTGAAATTTTGAGAGAGCGTTCATTGCATCTTAGATAGCACTCTCCCGAAGTTTCATTCGTATCGCCGGTTTTTTAATTCACTGATGAGCCACCTTAAGAGCATGTGAAAGGCGACGGCGAACTCGAACGGGGTCGGCATAGTAGTATACGGGGCGCGTTACCGCCTAAGCGGACCGCGCTACTGCTAGATGGCTCCACAAAAAAAACAGCTACAAGCGTACGTGACGCCTAAGCGTGTATGCGTGCGTGGAAATATTTGTGCCTGCACACAAATGTATTCACACGCGTCCCCGAGAACGTGTACTATATTTAGTCTCAGCAACTAACAATGCATCGACTCTTTCACTCTCTCGATCTCTCTCGCTTGCTCGCTCTCTCTTGGAGAATCGACTGTGGGTACGTCAACAAAAATTCGACAAGCCCTGACATATTCATAGTCTGCTCGAAAAGTTTTCGGGCGAGGATACTAGTTTCTCGATCGAATCTCGTCGAAATGAATCGTCGAGCTAACGGTAAGAGAGCATCATCGGTGGAGAGTGTGTATTTTTACCGAGCAAAATGAATCTCGGCTAAAATGACTCTCTCTCCCTCTCTCAGTTTCTCTCTATCTAGGAGAGTCGATTGCATGTACGCGATCGGAAAAGCGACGAGCCCTGACATATTCAAATAGACGAGTTCTCGGCGGAGAATACTAGATTCTCGATCGAGTCTCGTCGAAATCAATTGTCGGACTCATCGAACGATGCTAAAAGAGCATCATTGATCGAGCGTATTTATCATCACCGAGAATAACGTGCAATTTTAGTGGCAAAGCACTCTCGCTTATGTATGTACGCGATCAACAACTCGACGAGCGCGAATTCATTCCAAACGATGAGTTCTCGGTCGTGAATTTATGATTCTCGATCGAGTCTCATCAAAACGAACCGTCGAGCTCGTCGAATGACGGTAAGAGAGTATCGTCGATCGAGCGTGTGTATTTTCACCATGAACATGTGTTTTCGGCGAAAATCTCTCTCTCTCTCTCTTTCGCGCTCTCTTGGAAAGTCGATTTCAGGTACACGATCGAAAATTCGACGAGTCTTGACATATTCGGATCGACGAGTTCCTGGCCGAGAATATTAGATCCTTGATCACATCTCGTCGAAATGAATCGTCCGACTTGCCGAACGATGGTAGAAGAGCATCGTCGATCGAGCGTATTTATCATCCCCGAGAACGTGCAATTTCGGCGAAAATGTCTTTCTCTCTCTCTCTCTCTCTCTCTCTCTCTTTCTCTCTCTTTCTCTCTCTCTCTTTCTCTCTCTCTCTCTTTCTCTCGCTCTATCTTCAAGAGTCGATTGTAGGTACGCGATCATAAATTCGACGAGCTCTGACATATTCGAATCGACGAGTTCTCGGCCGAGAATACTCTTGATCGAGTTCTATCGAATTGAACCGTCGAGCTCGTCGAATGACGGTAAGAGAGTTCCGTCGATCAAGCGTGTGTATTTTTACCGAAACATGCGATCTCGGCCAAAATTGCTTTCTCTCTCTCTCTCTCTCTCTCTCTCTCTCTCTCTCTCTCTCATTCTCTCTCTCTCTATCTCTCTCTCTCTCTCTCTCTCTCCATCTCTCTCGCTCTCTCTTGGAGAGTCGATTATATATTTACGCGATCGAAAATTCGACAAGCTCTGACATATTCGAATCGACGAGTACTCGGCCGAGAATACTAGATTCTCGATCGAGTCTCGTCGAAATGAATTGTCACACTCGTCGAACGATGCTAAAAGAGCATCGTCGATTGAGCGTGTTTATCATCACCAAAAACGTGCAATTTCGGTGGCAAAGCACTCTCGCTTATGGCGAGTCTACTGTACGTACGCGATCAGCAACTCGACGAGCGCGAATACATTCGAACCGATGAGTTCTCGGAAGCGAATCTATGATTCTTGATCGAGTTCTATCGAAACGAACCGTCGAGCTCGTCGAATGACGGTAAGTGAGTGCCGTCGATCGAGCGTGTGTATTTTTACCGAAAACATGCAATCTCGGCAAAAATTATTTTCTCTTTCTCTCTCTCTCTCTAGCTCTCTCTTGGAGAGTCGATTATAGTTACGCGATCAAAAATTCGACGAGCTCTGACATATTAGAATCGACGCCTACTCGGCCGAGAATACTAGATTCTCGATCGAGTCTTGTCGAAATGAATTGTCAGACTCGTCGAACGATGCTAAAAGAGCATCGTCGATCGAGCGCGTGTATTATCACCGAGAACGTGCAATTTCGGGGTCATTAAGGGCGGGCGGGGGGGGGGGGGGAGGATCGTTAATTCGATGAAAAAAGACCCTTTTTAACATTTTTTTTACAAGATACAGGCAATGTATTTTAAATTAACTGATCACAGATCACTGATCTCAAACGATAATTTACCAAGACGGGAGTGTGATTCCTCTTATTTTTATTTTTTTTAAAGGTATCTAAATAACACATATAAATAATTTCAACGCAAGTTGTTAATTTTTTTTTGCTTTTTTTCCCAAAATTTATCATAAATAAATAATAATACGTCATGGTACTTTAAAAGACTTATTGTTACTAGCTTGAAAAAAAGTCTAACCAACACATTGTTGAGTGTTTCGAACCGTAAATACCCGACGTTCTAGTTCATAAGCAATTGCTTTCAAAAACAGTTATGACGTATCATCATTTCTTTATGAGAGATTTTGAGAGAAAGGCAAAAACAAAAAAATTCACAACTCGCGTTGAAATTATTGACATTTTTATTTACATTTCTCCCCAAAAAATGTAAAAAAACACGAATGAATTTTTTTACAATGTAATCAAATTGTTTCAATTCACTCGATTGATTTTTTCGAGGTAAATTTGGCGAGAGACCCACGAGCACATGCACGCGCTGACCGAACTGAATCACACTGGTGAGACTGTGCGCTCCCACATGGATGTACACGACCGTTCGCACACTGTTTTTTTACCGATCTTGAATACGAGCACGTATCCCAGGCCCACGGTCTTCCAGGCCCGCAGACAGCACGGAGAAAACCGAGAATGCCCGACGCACACGCACACACGAAACCGCTCCCACACCGATTCATCACGCGAGTTCCTTCGGTTTTCTCCGCCGCAAATATATTATTTTTCTTCTTTGAAACAAATCTTCGATCGTTCGTGAAGGCTACGCGAATTTGATAATATAAAAACGCTAGAAATGAATAATTGGAAGAATATTGTCAAATTGCGCGATGCCGAGTCATCCGCGAAATCTACGTAGTATACGCGTCGCACATGAGAAATACCTGTATAAAACGTGGATTTCGCGGATCACTCGGCTAAGCGAAATTATACAAGATTCTTCCATTCATTCATTTACATGGTGTTTATATCATCAAATTCGCGTGGCCGTCACGAACGATCGAAAATACGCTGAAAAGGAAAAGAATAAATGTATATATAGGAGTAAAAGATCAATTATCGGCCAAGTTTGGGTTTCACTATCGGGGATCATTTTGTAGATTACACAGTTTAGTGTCGGTGATGAAAAACACGTGCCATAATTTTTTCAGATTTTTTCCTCCATTTTTTAGCCACCGTTGAGTTTCGAATTCTTTCATTTAAAACTTTTTTTTTTTCAATTTGATTATTGCGGCTTGAAGTTGAAAAAAAAAATTGAATTTTCCGAAAAATAAATATAGCCTAATTAATATGAGTGTAGAAGACTCTGTAAATCAAGATTATAATTCGAAAAGTCGTTTTTTCGCCATTGCCCACAGCTCAAAAAAAATTTGTCAAACTCCCCACTGTCAAAACTGGCACTTTACGCGAGAGAGACAAAGACGCAGCTAAATCGTACTGCGCATGCGTGACTTGTCATCTCGGTTATTCTTCGCAGCGAACTGCTCCCTTATGGCTGGAAAACTGATCCCACTTTTCTGATGTGGTCTCGACAGAGTTCAGTCTCCTTCTCTCTTACTTCGTGATTGGTGGGTTTCGACAGCTCGCACGGGCGATTGTTTTTTTTCCCTTCTCCTCTCACGGGCTTCAACGAAATCAAGGCACTGCCCCTTACAATGTAATAACACGCTGAGTTGATGAAACTGTATGCTTATACAAAAAAGACAAAAGCACTCCTTATTGTAAAAGGCTCAGTGTTTCACGAAACGAACATTTTTGAGTGAAACTTCTTTAGGCACGTTGAGAGAAAATGTCTCTCTCTTCTCTCTCTCTCTCTCTCTCCCTGTCTCGCTCTCTCTTGGAGAGTCGATTGTACGTACGCGAGCGAAAATTTGACGAGCCCTGACATATTCAAATAGACGAGTTCTCGGCAGAGAATACTAGATTCTCGATCGAGTCTCGTCGAAATAAATTGTCGGACTCGTCGAAACAAATTGTCGGACTCGTCGAACGATGCTAAAAGAGCATAATCGATCGAGCGTGTTTATCATCACCGAGAATAACGTGAAATTTTGGTGGCAAAGCACCCTCGCTTATGTATGTACGCCATCAACAACTCGAGGAGCGCGAATTCATGCCAAACGATGAGTTCTCGGTCGTGAATTTATGATTCTCGATCGAGTCTCATCGAAACGAACCATCGAGCTCGTCGAATGAAGGTAAGAGAGTATCGTCGATCGAGCGCGTGTATTTTCACCATGAACATGTGTTCTCGGCGAAAATGTCTCTCTCTCTCTCTCTCTCTCTCTCTCTCTCATTCGCTCTCTCTTATTCGCTCTCACTTGGAATGTCGATTTCAGGTACGCGATCGAAAATTCGACGACTCTTGACATATTCGGATAGACGAGTTCTCGGCCGAGAATATTAGATTCTTGATCAAATCTCGTCGAAATGAATCGTCCGACTTGTCGAACGATACTAGAAGAGCATCGTCGATCGAGCGTATTGATCATCACCGAGAACGTGCAATTTCGGCGAAAATGTCTTTCTCTCTCTCTCTCTCTCTCTCTCTCTCTCTCCCTCTTTCTCTCGCTCTTTTTTTTCATCGATCTCGAATACAAGCACGTGTGCCAGGCCCACGGTCTTCCAGACCCGCAGACAGCGCGGAGAAATCCGAGAATGCTCGACGCACATGCACACACGGAACCGCTCCCACACTGATTCATCACGCGAGTTCCTTCGGTTTTCTCCGCCGCAAATATATTATTTTTCTTCTTTGAAACAAATCTTCGATCGTTCGTGAAGGCTACGCGAATTTGATAATATAAACACGATAGAAATGAATAAATGGAAGAATATTGTCAAATTGCGCGATGCCGAGTCATCCGCGAAATCTACGTAGTATACCCGTCGCACACGACAAATACCTGTATAATACATGGATTTCGCGGATCACTCGGCTAAGCGAAATTATACAAGATTCTTCCATTCATTTATTTACATCGTGTTTATATCATCAAATTCGCGTGGCCTTCACGAACGATCGAAAATACGCTCAAAAGGAAAAGAATAAATGTATATATAGGAGTAAAAACATCAATTATCGGCCAAGTTTGGGTTTCACCATCGGGGATCATTTTGCAAATTACACAGTTTAGTGTCGGTGTTGAAAAACACGGGCCATAATTTTTTCAGATTTTTTCCTCCGTTTTTTAGCCACCGTTGAGTTTCGAATTCTTTCATTTGAAACTTTTTTGTTTTTTTTTTTCAATTTGATTTTGGCGGCTTGAATTTGAAAAAAAAAAATTGAACTTTAAAAAAAAAATATAGCCTAATTAATATGAGTGTAGAAGACTCTCTAAATCAAGATTATAATTTGAAAAGTCGTTTTTTCGCCATTGCCCAAAGTTCAAAAAAAATGTTTACTATTTTTTCAGGAAGCTGAGAAAATTTTACAGAACATATGTAATTTTTAAGATGAAGTCTCTGAAAACACTTGTTTTTTTATTCCTCGAACTTTTTTCAAAAGGAATAAGTACGTCTCTTTCCAGACGAAGAAATTCAACCTAAAGGCTCAGAAAAAAAGTAAATTGTGAAGAAAAACTTGATGCAAAATTTGAAATAAAAATGTTATATAATGCGAGTATATTTCTCAATATTTATTTACAAAATATACGTAAATATATTGAGAAATATACTCGCATTATATAACATTTTTATTTCAAATTTTGCCTAATATTTCGATTAATATTTATATATATATAATATTATATTATATATATATATATTATTAATATTATTTATTAATATTAATATATGCATATATATATTAATATTATATATATAATATTAATATATTAATATTATATATATATAATAATATTGTAACGAAATGACAACGCGGATATTTGTTTTCGGGGCGGGTTTATTAATTACAATATGATCCCTGATCGCTTATCACAGTACGGCCGCACATCATGACGTTTATCCCGAGGCTCTTAAACAACTGAAGGTTCGATCGTCAGTTCGTCAGTTCTGTCAATGACGAGCTCGCTTGTCGTTTCTTCTATCCTGTGTATTTTATTAGGCTACTCTCCATGTTCATAACACTATCCTCCCCTACGAAAAAGTTGTCGTCCCGACAACTATACTATCTATTTAAGAATTCTCTCCTCCTGGGAGTTGCCGCCCCTACAACTGCCTAAATGTCCCTATGATGTGTCATGGTCCATCGTTCTAAACTCGATCTGAAATACGTAGCCTACACTGTCCTGACATTTGTCCATGTCCTCAGGGAAAACCATGACAAAAAAAACCTGAGGTAGGACAGTGTTCACAAGCTAAATAATTATATGCTATATCCAAATGATCACTGTTCTAACCGTCCTTTACTTGATCTGTCAATATCCCGAGTTAAAATAAACACATTCCTTCAATAATTTTCATCTTCAAATTTCTTCTTTCCTTCCTTTCTCTCATGTAAATCTCTTCTTATGCCAACCATCACCAAAATATGACAGGAATGGTCCGAACTCGGGATCAAAGAAAATCTGTAATAGATTAAATAAAAGCGTAGACTTCTGTACGCACCAATATTTTTCCTCCATTTCATTTTTTTTTATTCTGTCTATTTCTATTATCTACCTATGATTTAATTATTTTCAATTGCATATAATCTACGTATTGTCTAAATTCAATGTTTTTCTTTACGAAATTCTTTAAAAATTGTTTAAGGTGGCTTTCCTAGCGTCTATACAACTCCATGTAAATAACTTCAATTTTACTATATTGATGTATTTATTTTATGTATTTTTTTTGAAACTTTATTTTCTTTGGAAATCTTGACAAGGACTTCAAAAAAATCAGCCATACTATCCGAGAATATTTTCGGACCTGGATTTCCCCATCAAAAACTCTTTTCTCTTTCTGCAAGCCATCCGGGAATGAAATAAAAAAAATATAACCTATCCATGAATTCTGACCCCAGCAATTGATCACAGTCTTTTTCAAGACAAAAATTAAATGGCGACTCCTCGGCACTAAGCCCGTCAGGCAGCCCCTACTCCCTATTTCCCGGTGCCCAGAACAAATATTTCATGGCCCAAGCCAACGTGCCTTATCAATCACTGAAAATCCAGTCCTAGATAACCCGAAAGAGCATAACCTCTTCCTCCGAAGTCCGTTGATTAGATTTCACCTATGAATTTTTATTCGTAGAAGGGCGTCATCGTGACGTCAATTTATTCTTTTTCAAATTGTATAACCGCTCAATTGTAAATGTTACTGGGAGTGCCGTTAAGACCTCAATTTTGTTCATAAATAATTGTTGTTCATTCGCATGATTTCTTATCTATCAACAGGTCATCAAGACCTTACTTTTGGTAAACTTTAATTCGTGTAATTTTCTTCATAAATATCAATCTTAGTAAATTGTGAATCAACGACCTAAGGACAAAATACATAGCTTTAATGTCGTAACATCCTTTGTTCTGTCATATAGGAATCCGTGGATTCGTCAAATTCCAAATTTTCTTTCAGCTAATCCTTATCATTCTTCTATTACATCGTCCTATGGTGTCCTTATTGCCGTTTATAGAGTGCCGTCGAGGCCTCAATTTTTGTATTCTTCGTATTTTCACGATCCTTTTTCACGAATGTGCCATGGAGATCACAATTTATTTTTTTTTTTTATCTTCCGAAACAAATTACTTTTTTTAATTTTTTTTTTATTACGATTGAGTTATCGAGACCCGGATTTTATTTTTATTTTTATTCTATTTTTTTAAAATTAATTTATTCGATCGCGAACGTCATTTCGATATTTATTTATTTATCATTTTAAATTTTATTTTATTGGTTTCGCGTATCCTATATCCCACTTCTGACACCAATGTAACGAAATGACAACGCGGATATTTGTTTTCGGGGCGGGTTTATTAATTACAATATGATCCCTGATCGCTTATCACAGTACGGCCGCACATCATGACGTTTATCCCGAGACTCTTAAACAACTGAAGGTTCGATCGTCAGTTCGTCAGTTCTGTCAATGACGAGCTCGCTTGTCGTTTCTTCTATCCTGTGTATTTTATTAGGCTACTCTCCATGTTCATAACAATATATATATAATATATAATATATATAATAATAATAATAATAAAATAATAATAATAATATTTCGATACGAGTAAGCAAAGGCTTTTTTGACGAAACGAGAAGATTACGGCACGAGCCGAAGGCGAGTGCTGTAACGTGTTTTGTCAAAAAGCCTTTTCGTACGAGTATCGAACATTATTTTTCCTCTCGAGAGCCGAGAAATCGCAACGAAGTTGCGATTTCGAGGTTAGAATGAGGAAAATTTTTTTTTTCAATGTTCTTCTTTTTCTTAGCCTTCAGATTGAATATCTCCATCTGGAAAGAGACCTATTACCTTTGAAAACAGTTCAAGGAATTCAAAAAAAAATATTTCAAATTTTTTTAAACTGTCATAATCGTTCAAAAATCGATTTTTATTTTTTAAATAGGTTTGTTTCCATTAAGAATGTAAAATTTTGCGTTCTAAAATTTTTTTACAAAATTTACAAAATATTCGCAAATATATTGAGATATATACTCGCATTATATAACATTTTTATTTCAAATTCTGCATATATTTTTTCCAATTTTCTTTTTTTTCTGAGCCATTAGATTGTGCCATAAGTGTGTTTGCAAAGTGTCCCTGTATTCATTGCTCCTTCGGCGTCATTGAGGACGATTTTTTAAATTATTTTTATTCTCCTCTTTCACCTCACTTTATCAATCACTTTTTGCAGGTATGAAATACCGTACTTCACGAATTTTTAAATCCAAATTCTTATATTTGTACACTATTTATTCTTTACGCATGAAAAATACTATTACTCATTAAATGTTCACGTTACGCGCAGTCGTCTGCTATATAGTAAAATCGCTTTTTACAACACATGCATTGAATACTATGAAGCTGGCAAAACGCGTATTGGCGGGTTTCGACAGCTCGCACGGGCGATTGTTTTTTTTTCATTTCTCCTCTCACGGGCTTCAACGAAATCAAGGCACTGCCCCTTACAATGTAATAACACGCTGAGTTGATGAAACTGTATGCTTATACAAAAAAGACAAAAGCACTACTTATTGTTAAAGGCTCAGTGTTTCACGAAACGAACATTTTTGAGTGAAACTTCTTTAGGCACGTTGAGAGAAAATGTCTCTCTCTTCTCTATCTCTCTCTCTCTCTCTCTCCCTGTCTCGCTTTCTCTTGGAGAGTCGATTGTACCTACGTTTGCAAAACGTACCTGTATTTCTTGGTCGTTCGACGTGAACGAGGACAATTTTTGTTCAAATTTTCTTTATTGCCCATATTTTTCACGTCACTTAGCAATCACCGTGTAGGTATGAAATACCGCACTTCACTAAATCTTGATTGATAAATGTTATCTTTGTACACTATATTTCGTTACACATGTATAATACTACTTATAAAAATTTCACGTTACGCGCAGTCTTCTGTTATAGTAAAATCGCTTTGTCACGTGAAAACGCGACGTTGTACGATGAAGCTGTTTTGAACTGACGATGAAGGCGTTTTGCCACTCGTAATGACGATGAAGCTGGCAAAACGCGTAATGACGCGTTTAGCCAGCTTCATCGTCATTACGAGTTTTGACATTCGCATGGGCGGTTGTTATTTTTTGCCCCTTGCCTCTCTACGTCTTCAGCGAAATCATGGTACTGCTCCTTACAATGTAATAACACGATGAGTTGATGAAACTGACATGCTTATACGAAGAAGACAAAAGCACTACTATAATTGTAAAAGGCTCAGTATTTCACGAAACAAAAATTGCTGCACCGCCGAGCATTGTGCATTTGAATATACTAGTTTTTTTTGAATAAAATGGTACAATCGCTCAACAAGTTTACTGCAATATTTCTCATTACCGAGAGATGGGCGTGGTTGCATGTTAAAATGAGAGGATTTTCATCGATTTTTTTCGGTTTTCGGCCATCTCGACTATTTTTTATAACTTTGAGCAACTTCAATACCTCATAAAATTTTTTAAAAATATGGTAGGTAGTTGAGAGAACGGAGTACGTTCTCTCGGTGAACGGAGTATATATGCATGTATATATATATATAAACCATGAGTATATATATATAATATACATACATATATTATATATATAGAATAAAATATGTGTTCAGGAATTAGGAAAAGTTACCGGGTGACACGGTCAAATTTCGGGTCACGCGAGCGAGCGGGTCGGGTCGCGTTTTTCCGTCGATGGCGCCACGTACCGGGTCACAATTTAACGGGCAATTGATCATGCGGGGGGTCCTTCTCATCGATCACCATGATTGATTTGGTAGTCTTTGTCCAACACGAGAATCGATAAGACGCGTGTCGCGCTATACTTGGCTATTAATTGGGCTTTTTGCTATTATTTACGGGCTTGAGATCAAAACGACGGGTTCAGATCTGTTCAGGAAAAATCAGACTTTCAGTGGGCAACATCCCGGGTTCAATATACTCACGATTCCTCCGATATCTCGGGATTCTCGGCGCGGCACGAGTCATTCTCGGTACACGGGTTTTCTCGTACATTCTAAAAACGTGCTCTGCGAGCCACGTGTTCACTAGGGACATTTTCATCGGGAAATACATTCATCGATTTTTTCACTGTAATTATATCTAGCAATTAAAATATATATATAGTTTTGTTATATTTTTCCACGGTCGAGTTCGCGTCTGCATTATTTTTTTTGGATCCACCTACACTAGATCCCTTCACAAACAATATGAGTTTATACACATACAGGGTGTCCAATAGAAATGTGTGAAAACTAATCGAATCTCCCCTCCCTCTCTAACATTGTAAGGAACCCTGCGTTTCAGAAATTTGTACCTGAGACCTGTCAGTTATATTCTAGCTGTGGTAGAAAGCGGACAGTCTTCTTAAAAATGAGTGAGCTAACTATCGAAGAAAAAGTTTTTCTCATTGAATGTTATTATTCAAGAGGGAAAATTTATAGTGAAGCGTTCAGAGGCTTTCGTACGAAGTATGGAAGTAAAAAAAGTCAGAAGCGAAACTACTCTTAGAAGGTATGAATTGAATATTTTTTATATCAAGGTTTATGAACAATCAGATCTAAAGATCTCATGTTTCAAAATTTTTTAGATTGTAACTATTTTTTTTTTCCGTTTGCAGAGTAATCGATAATTTTAAAGAGTACGGAACATTACAGGACCGTAGAAAAGATTTGTCAGGCCCTTCCACCTCGGTAACTACAGAGGAAACGATTAAAGCAGTTAAAGACTATTTTGAACAAAATCCTCAGTCTTCAATCCGTAAAGCCGCTCAAGCTTTAAAAATAAGCAAATCGTCGTTGCACAATATTCTACGTCATTTTTTGAAAATGCATCCTTACAAAATAACAACGCATCAATTATTGTCTGAACATGCCATGAAAACAAGGAAAGAGTTCTGCAACTCATTGTGTCAAATGTTGGAAAATGGAGAATTGAACGAAAAACAAATAATTTTCTCCGATGAAGCCCATTTTTGGATAAATGGCTATGTTAATAAACAAAATTATCGCTTTTGGGGTTCAGAAAATCCGAAAGTCGTAGTGGCAACGTCTCTTCATCCTGTAAAAGTATCCGTATGGGCAGCTGTCTCAATAAAAGGGATCTACCTGCATTTCTTTGAATCTACTGTTACCGGACAGAGCTATAAAGAGATGTTGGAGACACAATACTTTCCCTATGCAAAGAAAAAACATCTCGTTAAGAATTATTACTTTATGCAAGACGGGGCAGCACCTCATCGAACACAAGAAGTTTTCGAAACCATCAATAAAGTTTATGGTGATCGAGTTATCGGCCTTGGATATCCTCGATTTACACGAACAGGGATGGAATGGCCCCCTTATTCACCCGATCTCAATCCTTGTGATTATTTTTTGTGGGGTTAAAGATCACTGTTATGAAAACAACCCAAAAACTGTAAATGATTTGGTCAAAGGAATAAGGAAGACTGTCGATGGCATTTCAAATGAAACTATAGAACACGTTTTTAATAGTTTTAAAAAGCGATTAGAGTACTGTGGTGATTCAAATGGCTCACATTTTGAAAATATTTATCATTGATTTTGACATTTTTTTTAGTATTTGCTTAAATATATAATTTTTTCTATGGAAACATCGTTTTTTTGTAATAAATTGACATAAAATAAAAATGACAACTCTCTTCTATTAAAAAAAATTCCACTGATCTGGTTCCTTTATTTATTGCAAAATACCAATTGATTAGTTTCCACACCTTCCTATTGGACACCCTGTATACATATCTATCACTCTCTCTCGCACTCGCTTTCTCCCCCTCTCTCTCACTCACTATTTTTCTACACACACGCACACACACATACACACATGCACCGGCAGTTGCTGGGGCATCGGAGAAAACATGTAATCGCTCTCTCCCGGTCTCGCTCTCCTCTTTCTATTCGAGCTGGCCGTGGATCGCTCGGAGCATTACCGACAAAATTAACATGTAATTTTTCAAACAAATGCTACTAAGCCAATTTTTGACGTAAAGCAATAAATGAAGACTCGTTGTTTAGGGCTTTTATCCGTCTAGTCGGTGTTGACTCAATATTTTGTAAAATCTTTCAAATTCTTCAATTTTCACTAAAAATTTTCATTTATAATTATAATTTTAACATTTTCGGGTCAACACCGTATGAATAAAGGTCTCCAGAAATACCTGTGCAAAATTCAATATATTCGGTTTGATAGTATAGGAGTGATACTTGTTTGGAATTTGTATATAGTAATACATGCATATATACAGATATACATATCGATAACTTCCTCCCTCTCTCTCTTTCTCGCTCTCTCTCTGTCTCGCTCTCCTCTTTTTATTCGAGCTGGCCGCGGATCGCTCGGAGCGTTACCGACAAAATTAACATGTTATTTTTCAAACAAATGCCACCAAGCCAATTTTTGACGTAAAGAAACAAATCAAGACTCGTTGTTTAGGGCTTTTATCCGTCTAGTCGGTGAATCTATTAAATTCGTCAATTTTCACTAAAAATTTTCATTTTCAATTATAATTTTAACATTTTCGGGTCAACACCGTATGTACAAAGGTCTCCAGAAATACCTGTGCAAAATTCAATCCATTCGGTTTGATAGTTTAGGAGTGGTACTTGTTTGAAATTTAACATGCACCTTGCATTACCATAAGAGAGGGTAAAACAGTGCTTTCACATGCTCTTAATATTTTTAAAATAATTATTGTATCTGGAATTATTCTGTGATGATGGTCTACTGATTGACGTATTGGAAAATTATTTTTCAACTGTTTTTAGAAATATGACAGTGATTTTCGTCAGTGTATTCAGGAGCATTTCAGAAAAGTTTTCAGTCAAGCTCGATGGAATGAAAAATCTGATCATTTGTAAATTTGAAAGTACTGCGTTAAGAATTGAGATCTAGATTACTAAAAAACATTCATTCAATTGCAATCTCCATTGATTCTCTATATACGCCTCAAAACGTAAATGAGCAGAGGTTCAAAATGATCCCGAGCCAAATTTTTCACCACTATTTTTCATTTTTTTCTACATAAAAAAAAATGCCTCTGCAAGTTTGGTCCTATACAATTGTGCTCTATGTCTAGCCGCTCTCGTAGCATTTCGATCAGCAGCCATCCGTGCACGAATTTTGCTTAATTTTATTTCACGATTTTTTATTTACTTTGTTCGTATCGCGACGTGCATTAAAAAAATATATATTATATATATTGCTGCAGTATCCACACAATCCAAAAACTTCCGAGCGCTTCGTAACGATCTGCGTGGATTCGCCGCGCTGCGCATCGCCGTACCTCGCATGGCCGCGATTCGACGTGACTCGCCGCGTCGCGGCATAGTGTCCGCGAACCTCTAGTCCTCTCATTCAGGCATCTCATTAGCACTTCAGTCCTTCATCAGCCATTCAAGCATTCAGAGGTGCACCCCCTGAATTAACAACTTATACCCATAAACGTGAATCAACTTATACTTCAAATCTGTCTTTATTTAACCCCGTTTCACCGTCATTGAACAAAATAAAAATACCTCGTAAATATTGTGTTTTAGGTGTGCTATTACACATAACACACCTGATAAAATAATTATAGATCCATTAGAGATGAACAAAATAGGAGAAAGAATCGAAAATTCAAATATTGATTTCGATATTAAAGATAATCCAATACATAATCATATTATAAGACGTTATGCACATAGTATAGTAGCTACAATAATGATATTACTCTGCGTATATAAGTACGTGCGATACCACCACCCGCGAACCACGCCTAATGCAAACAGCCCTGCCAATGCAGCAGAACGCCTTCCGCAGACAATAGAAAGGAAGAAGAAATCCGAATTTTCAATGTACGTTCAAGCGAAACACGCGGCGGACCGGTACACGATTAAAAATAATTGAAATGGGATTTTATCGCAATACACGAATAAACTACTATCTTGGGGGAGTCCATAATTATATTAAGTTTTGTCTTAAGAATTTCACGTATAAAGAAAAGAAAAAAAGAAAACCGCATTGTTAGCCGAGAGACGATCATGTAGAGTATTAACGCTGAAATTCGTAATTTCATCTTCCCCAGGGGTGAGGGGTGTTGTGCCACAAGTTTCGATGTTCGGAGTTATATACGAATCATGATATTTAGCAAGCGATTGCAAAGAGCAATGAACCACGATGGAGCAATTGCATAAGCGTAGCGGTTTTGAAGGTAATTTTTGCGCCGCATATACCGTCGAGTAGACATCGTACGATTCCACCTTTCAAGGATTAAACGAAAGGCCATCAAACTGTCAGAGTAGGGACAATATAAAAAAGCAGTCCTCGGTTAACAGAGGGGCTGTTACTCGCTGTTATTAGCTGCCACGATCAGAAGCTATAGTTGGTCACACACAGTCGGTGATTAAAGTCGGAACTGTTGGTGTCAGTTGGTCTCAAGGCAAATAATCAAGGACATCATTGTAACATATACTTTATTGCTACGAATAAACAAGACCGTGTATGTTGGAGATTTACTGAACCTTGACAATCGCCCACAAACCCTTTCTCGACGATTTCATCCCCACGTGACGAAATTCGTGGGCACAACATAAGACTTCTTGTATGAAAAGGCTGAATGACTATAATAGTATATTATGCGGCAAGCGCGTAAAGTGACTGTTTTCGAGCAAGGTTATGTTTTTAGACCGAGCCGTTGGCTTTGCCTGGTGAGCCGAAGGCGAGCCAGGCAAAGCCAACGGTGAGTTCTAAAAACATCACCTCGCTTGAACAGTCACTTTAAGCGCACGCCACATACCATATTTTTTTCGGCACAGGTATTGAAAAGCTACGTTTCAACGCCTGTTATCGATACGTAAAGTAGTACTTGTCGTGGCTAACTTCGTAGCTGACACGAAAAATTTTTCATGGCAGTTCTGAGACTCATGCCCGTACTGCTATAAAAAAAAATTTTGTGTCAGTTGCGAAGGTAGCCACGAAAAGTGCTACTTTATGGATTGATAATAGGCGTCAAAAAGTGGCTTTTCAATTCCTGTGCCGTAAAAAAGCAATTACAGATGACTGCTATTGATTGACACAGCCAATGACAAGGTGCATCACATTTTTAGTATTTCATCTTGGATCTTTGTGGATTCGGTACTAGTATGTTGTAGCTCAGCACACTGCTGGTGAAACTTTTCAATATTCATAGAACTCTATCTTTATGCTCATGGCAATTAAATGAGTTAGCGTGCCAAAGTGATTTTCGGATTTTCAAAGAAATTTATTTAATTATATTCTAAAAAATAATCGACTCACTCTCATAGTTGATGCAAACTTCAGTACACTCCTCGGTGGTATGAAAATTGTTTCGGTTGCCGTTGCATCCGGTGTAATCGAAGAAATGACATTGCTTGGTTTTCGAATCGAAGTACACCCTTTTATACCGGCCTTTGCAGTCTCCCACGAGTATCGGCTCGTTGCATATCGCTAAAAAAAATTTCCCACGTTAATCCTTCAGATAAATACATCCCTGGTAGCCTCAGACTTAAGAATAGGTGCTAATTAGCATTGCATAATTTTGATGCCGTACGACTTCATTTTAACACTAAACCTACCGATACTTCAAGTATACTTATTTCTACCACGGTGGACCAATTGAATTGTCTTTAAAAAGTTATATATTTTACGATGTACTGCGAAAACATTTAGTGCAATTTGGAGTGTGAATAAAACAGTTAATTTTAAATAACTATGCTAAATTGTTTTTTTTTTAATTAATAAAAACATGAAATCAATCAAGAAAAAAACTCTAACTCTTCTCAATAGAATCCTAAATTAAACAATAAATAAAAAGCAAAATTTATTCATGCTCACTGCATATTTTGAAAATTATTGGGTTCTAGAAGGCAGGTTTTCCACACACGTATTTTTCACATTAAAAACAGATTTTTCCGCTCATATTGTCAAATGAGGCACCATGAAGTTCCATGTCATCCGTTTCACTTTCAGATAGTTTCTCTTCATTTAATTCCAAACACTCTTCAACTATGTTATTTATTATTTCTAATGATTTCAAATATCTTCAATTTCTCGACATTTTTGCGGTAAAAATTATCAGTACAATAATAAAACAAGAATTCTCGACTCACAAATAGAACTATAACTTGAAATTCTCAAACTCTAATGTTCGCTCGGAGTAGATGGAAATTTCTTATTCGGTCATTAGTCAACAAAGAATATGATAGAATATAGTAAAATAGATGATGCAAGAATGTCTAATGTAATGGTTTTGTCACACAGTCACACTTATAGATCTTCATGTTTTCATATAAATCCTTCGATGGGTCAAATGATCCGTTGTGACAGTTAGGCCAAATCACATATATTTCTCGGTGAAAAAAAAGAGAGAGGAGTAAATATCAAAAAATAAATTCAATGTATTTTTCAATAGAAGTAGTGAAGGCAAGAAGTGATGTGATAATGTAATTTTCAATAACTTCTAACAAAAAGTTTAAAACGGGTCATTTGACCCGTAGTGGTAGGATTAGTGTTAAATATAGTGATTTTGGATTTTTCTAATTGAATAAAAGAGTCATGAATTTCGTAGAGTATGGTGTAAGATCAAAAATACCATTTAATCGGTTAAAAATGACGTAGAACCCATTATTTTTTTGAAAATTTTTTAAAATTCAATTGAATGCTTTTTTTAAGGAGGAACGTCAGCTTGATAAAAATGGCGATAACGTAATGAAACTTTCAGAATATATTTGTTAATACATATTCTATGGCTTCTAAAATTTTTAAACGGTTTCATCCAGCCATTTTTAGTCATAGCACATAGTCATAGAGAATAACTCGTTAGCCACATCTTCGTATATTCAGAGAAAAAAAATGGTGATAGGTTAGAAAAAAACTACTACTTAACAGCTCAAACACTCGAGAATCTGTACGCAAAGTTAGAGGTGTTTTCATTTTGCCATTTTTCTATAACTAACATAAATTCTGCCCGAAAACACGGGTTTGTCAGCTGATCGCAAACCGCGAGTGTAATTTAAAATGACAGTGCGGCAAAACAAATGCCAAACGCAAAATATCTCACACGTAGACCGCGTCCTGCCATACTTTCCTTTTGCCGCACCCCGGCATTTCTGATATTCCTCCTTAATGATTCGAATAGAATAGTACTAAATTTCTTAAAAAAAGAAGCACAGGAATTTGACAAAGCCTTCATGAGTACAATAATATAGATTGTATTAATTAAAACCATTCGTTTGTAAGCAGATAACAGTAGTAACGTAAGTGGGTTCAAAAGCAGAGAACAGTAGTAACGTGCCGGGTTCAATTCCCACCACCGGCAGCAATGGAAAAATTTTCTCAGTGCTTTTTCTGCGACCTCGGTGGTTCAGCGCCCACCTAAAAATGTAGGTCCAAGCAGCGCCTTGGTGTGGTGACCGAAAGGCTACGAAGATGTCTCGGGTTCGATTCCCGATGCCGTTGCATGGCAGATGAAAGCACAGCGGGCTCGGACTTAGCTTCAGAAGCAGGGCGTACGACCTACGAATGCCTCTGCCCCAAAGTGACAAGACAAGCTCCGGCAGTGAAAAGCGTTGCCGTAGCACAGCTGATGGTGCTGCGTTGCCGTAGCACACTTTATTCTTTCTCTCTTGTCGTCTTGATCGTCACCACCCATCAACCCCGTTCAACCATCACAGCTTACTATATTTATTATCTCATTTAATATTGTTGATTCTACTACTGTTCTGAACTATTTAAATAGACCAGTTTTTACATTGGTGAAAAAAAAATTTCAGAAGTTTTGAAGGGATCAAAATTTATTTTTACCGTATTATTCAATAATTTTTTAATTTATTGGCTTTTCAATGCTTTTTGTCTCTTTAAAGGTTAAATATATGTTTTTATACGCTCTCATTAGTGTTTAATATAAATTTAGAATAAAAACAAATGTTCCATCTTAATTTAAAAATCGTATCTTAACAGTGTTTGTTGGTAGACCGTGAAAATTTTAAGTTGAGAATTTAACGACTAGTATTTGACATTTCAGTGTAGGGTTTTCAGATCGTTAATGAAAGGTCGATCTTGTGGATTGTGTCGAATTCTCATCGGCCGTATCGATACTACGATATATCGAAACGAAAAAGATCGTTCCAGTAAAAAACGATTTTTTCGATTTTCCCTGAGGCGATTTTTCTTCTGAGGGGTGGGGGAGGGGGGCTGCACATTTTTTCAATTGTTGAAAATTGTCTTTTTATTGTAAATAATATAATCGTGACCACCAAACGATTCTACATCGAATATGCCCTCAATACCTGAACTGATTTAGCCGATGATAAAAAATCGTTCAGTTAACTCTGCATTAAAATTTTGATGACTTATTTTTACGATGAATTATCAATATATATTCATTCTACTATTCATTTTTACTATAAGTTATCAAAATTCATTTTTACTGAGTTATCAAAATTAATATTTTACTCCGAGTTATCAACATTTAAATGTAGAGTTGGCCGAACATTATTGGTCAAATCAGTTAAGGTATTAAGGGCTTGATCGATGTAGAATCGTTTGGTCGTCCCAATTATTTTATTAACAAGGAAAGGACAAGTTTAAACGATTGAAAAAATATGTAGCCCCCCCCCCCCCCGCCCCCACCCCCACAAAATAGATAAAAGCTAAAAAATCGAAAAGATCGATTTGAGTGGATCGATCATTTTCGTTTCGATATATCGTAGTATCGATAGGGCCGATGACAATCTGATACGATCCACAAGATCGATCTTTCGTTTTCGATCTGGCAACCCTAGACTGAAATGTCAAATACTAGTCGTGAAATTCCCAACTTCAAATTTCCACGGTCTACCAACAGACGGCGTTAAAATACGATTTCTAAATTCAGAGGATTTTTTTTCCCATCCAAATTTCTGCTAATAGGATTTCACCATTCGGCGTTATTTTGTATAGCCTACACGGTATTTGACGGATAATTTTCGCCAATTTTACTGATAATTTATCATGTTGCCTATATATAAAAAACAAAAGATTTTCCAATCCAGTTAACCTTCCATCGAATCTAACAGATTGGAATTCCACTGTGTGAATTGAAAAGTTTTCACAAAAAATGATATATTTGTGACTATTAAATTTAAAATTTTTAACTGTGGATTTTGTCTCATCGCACAGTGACGGAATTGCCCAAAAACCTGGTCAAAACTCTAAAAAGGTTTGAATGAACCGGCATTAAGGTATATAGGGGTTTTTAGGGCCGCTGACAACGATTTTCATATCAGATTTTAGAAATTCAAAATGGCGGACCCAAAATGGCGCATAATTTCATTAAATAATTGATTAATTCGCATGCATGTAGGTTGTAGGTATATGGGGGTTTATAGGGTAGATTGGTACGATGTTATAATAAAGAAACGTGTAAGTAGTGTATGATTTATTTTTTAATGTCTGACACCCAGATGGTTTTGTCTGAATCGTCGTCGGATGTAAAACCGTCTACGGAATCGAAAGTATCATTCGATTTAGAACGTACAAAGTTCTTGGACGTTGCGTAATAGTCACTAGGCAGAAGAAGTTGTATGGCTTCGAGTGACAACATGGTATTCGGCTTCGGTGGTTGAGTCCGTAAGCTCGTGATCAGCGGATCAGATGATATCAACAACCAATGAAAGACATCTTCCATATTGTTCTGCCGCGAACATTTGCGAGAAAATCCATCGCGATATTTTTTAATATCTTTATTCTGCGCTTCTTGTGCCTCTTCCGACAACTGGCCGATCGGCAATGGAGCCCATTCGACGATCATTGGACCATGGATAAGGACTTCATGGATGGACGTAGGCATGATGTACCACTTAAACATGGCCACATTAACATCAAACCCACTTGATAACACCTGCAAAATGACGTGAGCTCTTCGTAGTAGGTCGTACTCCACTCCTAAAATTTGAGAAGACTGAACGGAATTCGCGAAAAAACGCCTCGCAGTGTTACCATTATTGCTGTTCCCAAATCCTCCGGACTTAGGGGTATCAACAATGAGCCCCATTTGCTTTTTAAACGCGTTTTGGATCATGGTTTTTCGCTCTGCTACTGCGCACTTGTCCTCTGCCTTCCGTGCTTGCCAGTTTTTCTTAGTCAACTTATAGCCTATGTGTATAAAGTATTCAAAGAAGTGAATCCACGCGTGTAGAGATGCAAGCCCATAACCCGAACTTAATTCTTTTCTCAGTCGCGACAAAATCAGATCCAGATTGTTGAACTGCTTAGAAGTTGTGTCGCATATGTAACAACGAAAATATGATTTTGTCATTGTTATGGCGTCGTGGATTTTACCATCAATCATGCTAAAAACAAGTTTGTAATTTACTA
This sequence comes from Rhorus exstirpatorius, assembly GCA_963564615.1. NCBI lineage: Eukaryota > Metazoa > Arthropoda > Insecta > Hymenoptera > Ichneumonidae > Rhorus > Rhorus exstirpatorius. Next base: position 25,777,896 of record OY751313.1, read on the forward strand.
TCACTCGTTGGCCATTAAGTACCGTATTAAAAGGAACTAGCGCTGAAATTTGTTGGTCCAAATGATTTTGTTCGTCAAAAGTTGTGGATAAAGTTTCTCGCACGAACTGTAGCGTGATCGGTTGGCAGTAGCGAGCAGATGATGGTTCAGAGTTTTTCCAAACTACTAATGCCTCATTTGTTTCTTTGTTTTCGGCAGTTAACAGAAGAGGCACAAGAGAACTTAACAGCATACTCGCATCTGACACACCCTGATCGCCAAACTTTTGTTTATACTGGCTTTGGCCCGACCAACCATCAAAACCGTACTTCACAATCAATTTAAAATTTTTAACAACTTCAGAGAACAACGTACGAACAACATCAGTTTGCACTTCTAAAAGCCGTGCAAAAGTATGGCCAATAACGCTTGCAACGGAATTTCGGCGCAGGTTTCTGTAATTATTATGTCCCTCGGATAACAAAGAAGTTTTGCTTCCATAACCTTTTCGTATGAAGGATACACGTGAACATGGCACTGATTTTTTTTTTTCAGTAACCGGTATGCATGGCAAGTTAGTTTGCCTTCGACAACATCGGAAAGCGCAAGTGACTCAGACATTTCTGAGAGTAGCGTAACGCTCGTCGTTTTCAAAGCCACTTTATATTTATGAGCTCGTTGCGGAGACTGCGTTGTTATGTCCCGAAGAACAGTGGCTGTTTCAGAAGCTCCTGCTGACCGTAAACTTATCTGTGTGGTGTACGACAATTCGGATGTATCATACGAAGTTCGTAGTTGCTCGGTTTTCTGTCTTTTCGATCGATCGCTCGATTCAGCAAAAGCTTTGGAAGGATGACCACCTGTGCCACGTGGTGTGGTTTCGGTGGAAGACCCGGCTTGATCCATCGCTGCAGCTGCACTAACAGAACCACTGTTCTTCTAGAACATTAAACAGTAAATGAGTATGCGTTGTGACACGGCGTCACATTCGAGCGTAGCCAAATGCCCGTCGAAGTCCGTCGACACAAGCAACCATCCCGATGTACAGTAAATTTCAGAACAGCGAGTTATAACCCGCGAAAAATAGATACGAAGCATCACCATCGTCAAGCGTCGTCTCTCTCCCCCTTCCGTCAACAACGTCGTCCCATATCCATAGCCTACGAGCCAACACAGCTGATCCCTCTCCCATGCCACTGACCCCCGAATACCCTTCCCCCTTTCCCTCTGCCGCACGTAACCCCTCGCCGACGAACAGCCGTCCCAGGATCGGGAAAAATACATCATTGGAGACCCGGTCGACAAGCCAAGAGGCACCCGTCAACATCGACGTGGCCACAGGGAAGGATAAGGAAATAGCAGCAAGGTGACGGTGGGTGAGGGGATTCACCACGTGATCAAGCAAACCCTCGATAAAAACGACGGGTTCGGGCGAGATCGTGGCTCTCACCTCAACCATCACCAGGAACATCGCCTGGCACCCATGAACTCCCTCGTTACGAATTATCCCGTGCGAGGCGAGGAATCGTGGTATCAGAATACAGCAAATACAGCATCGCCGACCCTGTGTGCCACCAACGGCCAATAATTGCCGAGAGAGAGGACCCTCGTCGTCATCCGGGTACAACCATTAGCCAGGAGAGCGGGAGTTGCGTCACGGGTCGCCGAGGGCAGCACAGCACGGCTTATCGATTATCGATCCGCTGTCCTGCGCAACGCGCTCGTGACGTCAGCTCCCAAGCCACCAATAATCAATCGATCCTCGATCCCTCTTTGACCCAATTTCCCATCGCGCATGCCCTTCCCCCAAATTCCCCTTTTTCCAAATTTTTCACGAGCAAAGAGACGACGGAGACAAATCACTTCGACGCGAGCCCTTGCATAGCCAAGACACGTTTTATTATATCGAGCCACCCATAAAAAATTTATTGTAAGAGTGAAGGAGAGAGTGTGAGAGAAAGTCCCATCGATTATTGATCCGCGATCTAATTGATATTATACGAGAGCTACGGCAATTCGTTTGTTTGAATCGAGAGCTACGGCGACTACGCTAGCTGCATCGAACCGAGCAACGAAAAGAGTGAGTCGTTTACGCTATATTGATTTTGCCCTTGTGATTTTCACTTCGAGTTTTTTTTGCGATTCCCCTTTTGTCTTGTATAACTCCGGGCGTGTGGTGGTGCATCGCGACCCATTATTCCGATTGAGTTTTTCCCGTTAGTAATTGCGCATATTTTTTTTTCGTGTAACATTCGAGTTCGATTCATATCGCCTTTGCCGATAACCTGACACGGGCAATAAGTAAGAGGCCTGCGAGCCGGTAAATTCACGTCCCTGAGAATCCCCTGAAGAAAGAGATCAGTTTTTTTTCCTTTTTTTTTTAATTTTTTTTTGTTGCGTTTATTCCCTTTTTTGTTACATCGAGTCCGAAAATTGCCGTCCGATTGGCGGCTGGCGCCCAACAAAATAATTTATATTCTTTTTTCCTCTTTCATCGAATAAATTAGAAATTGACATTTTGTTTATTTTCTATTTTCATCTCGTTTTTATTTATTATATTTCCCGAGTTTACGCCATACGAAGCTCAGGTGCGCCTGATTATCGTCCGGCTGAATCAAAAAGGCCGTGACAGCGTAAATAATAAAATTTCAGATTTCATTGTAGCAATGCGTACCTTCAGTGTTATTGTCTGTTCGAGCCATTGTTCGTTATTTTTTAAAAATCGATTGGTTGTCCTCTGAGACTCGCGCCATTTTTTTCTCATTGTTCTTAGTACCCATCGCAATGTGTTTGCCATATTTTTATGAATTTCGAAGCATCCTTCTGCATCTCCTTCTAATTTCTCCCTTAGAATTTCGAGGTGTTCTCCGAAATCCAAATGGAGTTTGTGGCAGACGAGGTGAAATATATCTCGTCGACTCCACTCAATATCATCGTCGCTTGCTACTGCAGTGAACAATAATGTAAAGTCACATTTTGGAAAGACAAACTCCGTACAAACAGACAAATATTTATAAAAATTATTTATTTTCGAAAACCGAAAGTTCAAAATGATAAGAAATTTTTTAAAAAATTCATGTGTAGTCAGAAAAATCAACGAATTTATTTTGTGTGTAAAAAAAAACTTTCCCTAAAAATTTGTTTAACAATGTTTCGTTTAAACCATTTATTGATAGTTTTTTGGCATTATTATTATTCAAAATTAATCTTCTTATCGTCTTTATTCTGATTGAATTTTGTCCGATTTTGATCTTATCATAAAGTATGCAATATTGTCGACGAAAGTAACTTTTGGTTGGGAAGCTACGTCCGATACATCCTTAAGGGGGGAAATCACAGTAGCACAAAAAAAAAGGCATATTTTCGGAAATTAATTTTGGCTGAATAAAAGTATCAATCGAAAATCTGTAAAGTAGGTTATAGTATTAAAGTAGGTTAAAGTATTTTGTACTTTTGTAGTATTGCTATGAAGCAATACTAAAGAAGTACAAAATGTAATTTTTTCAATAAAAAATATTTAAAAATGGCGGCTGCGCAGCATATGCCCCAAGGAGCCTATTTTTGAAAGCGTGTCGATGGCCGAAGACGTAGACTCCTTAATTTTTGACCTGGAAGAAAAAACCAAAATTTTTTAGTTTCCATATAACAACAGCTAGCGAGCTACGTAGGATTTTTTCGATATATTGATTTTTCGCAAAATGTTCATGTTTGAAAATAAAGTTAAATTTTTAACAAAAAACGCCATAAAATCGTCGATAAAAAGAACTAAGCCATATAAAATAAAAAATCCTACGTAGCTCCGTGGAGAAAGATATTTCGAAGCTACTGTCAAAATTTCAAGTCGATCGGTAAAGATTTGCTCGAGTTATGTCTTCGGCGAGCTCAAAAAAAGTGGTTTCGAGAAAAACGCGTTTAAAGTTTTAAGTACTGAGAAACCATATGAAAATTTCATATACCTCTAATCTGCAATGCCTGCACCGTACAGTTGACCTTCTAAATCCACCTCCAACTCTTCTTTTTCTTTCCGCATACTTTTCAAGTCGAGTCGGGCCTGGTTTGCGCCATCACTAATAGATTTTTCCGCCTTCTTGATACGCTTTTCGTCGACCTCCACGCATAGGTTGTAGCTGTTCGGGCCGATTTTCATCCCCATGACTTCGATGACATTTAAAACTGACATCAATCCGTTATTGAAAACGGATGTTGCGATGTTCGTACCGATGTCAATTATTGTTTTTCCAGAATTCAAGCCTTTCAATACCATAGCCCAAACAGTAGCGTTGAAACTTTCATTGTTGTTTTGCGTATATCCCCCGATGCAGCGAGTAAGAAGATCATCCGTGACCAGTTTTTCGTAGACAGGTTTTATCGCTTCAAAAACTTCTTCACGAATTGGTGGTTTATGCGTATAGCCAGCCAGAGCGTTTTCGCATTTTACCCTTTGCCACGAGCACCATGAATTTTCTCCAGTCGGGCAATGGTCGTGTTGCGGAGAGGCGTTACCGCAGAATGGAAAATTTAGGCACTCGGACACTTTTGCCGTATTCCATCATTTGGTATATTATTTTTAAGACCCTAAAGCACCTTTTAAGCGAAAATTTTTTTTTCGAAAAATTGAAAATTTTACTGTGATTTCCCCCCTTAACAGAACACCTTCTAAATATACTACAGACTTTAGGTGGAATATATACAGGACTGCAGGTGGGTCCGGACCCCTGTTAAATCTATTCGTGTCATTGAGTAACACAGGGTTCGCCGCGGAGCGCCTGGCGAACAGCACTACATAAATCGAGACTTTAGACAAAGGGGGGTGGGTGGGGGCACCGGCCATTTGAAAATTCTGATGAAAGATACTCTGCTTGACATTAAAAGTTTTGTAAGAGCATACCCATCTGTACCCATTTTACTATATTCTGGATTTACCAAATACGTGTTCAAAAATCGACCAGTATTGCAGGGTAAAGTTTAGTGTAATTTTTTATGAATAACAACCCTGATATTGTTTTATATGAATAACAACCCCGACTTCTTAAAGTACATACCTTGAGCTTCACTCTCCATTTTTAGATTTGAAATATGTCACTGATATCGGATTTCCCGATCATTTGAAAACTACCGATTTTAATAGCGCTCACGGAACGTTGTGAGCGTCGCGACACAACGGCAACGTCACTGGCTCAGAGACAGCTGAGTTTTGGAGCACCGCACCGGTTATTCTCCCATCGGAGAAACATGCAGCCATGCCATCTCTACTAATATATGTGAACCAAATACGAAATTCTACCATGCCATTTTCGGAGTTTTGGTCAGGTTTTCGGGCAATTCCGCCACTGTGCATAGTGCGATTCTATTGGCCGAAATTTGGATGGGAAAATAGCTCCCCGAATACCACTCAAACACCAAAATTAATCGGGTATTTCCCTTAAAGTTCCCTGCACGTTAAGTTTTTCAAAAAAACTTGACTTCTTCATTTGTTTGCAATGAACCAATCGGGAAATACCCGATAATTTTAAAACTCTTGTGGTATTACATGTGAAAGTTTTATTTTTATTTAAAATTTTTATTGAACAGTAATGAGAGCGCATAAAAACATTTATTCAACCTTTAAATAAATGAAAAGCATTAAAAAATCAATAAATTCAAAAATGTTCCAAAATTATTGAAAAATACAGCGAAAATAAATGTTGACCTCTTCAAAACTCATGAGATTTTTTTCGTTAATGAATACTTCTTATGCGACAACGGCACAGCTCTTGGTAACGCTAAAAAGTGTCCGTAAACTGGACAAGAGAATGGAGGAATAGAAGAAGAGAGAGAGAAGTATAGTTTGTAAGCAAGAGAGCGAGTGCCTTGCCATCCACAGTGCTATGGCTTAGAGTTAGCTTCGTCATCCATATAGTTCACCTGGGTATACGTTGTGACACGGCGTCACATTTAATACCCAAATGCCCGTCGAAGTCCGTCGCTACACGCAAACCATTCCCATGTACATTAAATTTAAGAACCAATAATCATAACCAGCGAGAAATAGATATGACGCCTCACTTTCGTCAAGCGTCGTCTCTCTCCCCCTTCCACCACCAGAGTTGTGAATAATGCATTACTTTGATAATGCAGTACCGTATTCATTACACATTACACTGCGTAATGTGAAATGGCTCCATTACAAATTACAAATGCAATGTGAAATGAATGAGTACTCCATTACGAATAAAAAAAGTAATGTGTCATGAATAAATGTTCCATTACAAATTTGAAAAAGTAATGTGTAATGGATGCGTGTTCCATTACAAATTTTAAAAAGTAATGTGCAATCGATAAGGGATCCATTACAAATAAAAAAAGTAATGTGTAATGGATGAGAGCTCCATCACAAATAAAAAAAGTAATGTGTAATGGATGCGTAATCCATTACAAATAAATAAAGTAATGCATAATGGATGCGTGTTCCATTACAAATTTAAAAAAGTAATGTGTAATGGATGCGTGATCCATTACAAATAAATAAAGTAATGTGTAATGGATGCGTCTACCATTACAAGTTTTAAAAAGTAATGCGTAACAAATGAGTGCTTCATTACAAATTTTAAAAAGTAATGTGCAACTGATAAGTGATTCATTACAAATTACATATAAAAAAAAATTAATTTATAATGTAGAGTATTCCATTATAAATAGAAAAATTGCCGTGCTCGCATGACGATTTGCGCGAAACAAAAGCATGCAAATTAGAAACTTGCACATTTCATTCTCATGGTTTTATGGCGCTGACAAAGCTTTCTTATCAGAAAGCAATCATTTGGAAACCAACTTCCTCACTCTAAACTACAATTAATAAAACACGTATTGCAGCATTTCCCAAAATTCAACCCTTTGGGTGGCAAGGGAATGGAAAATATTGTATAGAAAACAATATTTTTTGAGTCCGATTTACCTGAAACTTGGCATAAATACTCTGCAGTAGAATTAATGAAACAGGTATTTCAGCATTTCCTAAAATTGAACACTTAAAGGGTTTCAAGGGGGTGGAAAAGTTTTTATGGAAAAATAAATTTTATTGGTCGAATCTACTTAAAACTTTGTATAAATACTCTCTAATGAAAATTATGAAACACGTATTCCAGCATTTCCCATAATTAAACCCTTAAGGGGTTGAAAGGGGGTGGAAAAATTTGTACAGGAAAACAAATTTTTTTTGTCGAATTTACTTGAAACTTGGCATACATTCTCTACAATGGAAATAATGAAACATGTATTTCAGCATTTCCCAAAATTCAACATAAAAAAGCCTCACGTGGACGAAGTCGGGGGAAAACACTCGTTTTTTAAAATGTAAATAGGGTATCATGAAAGGAATAATAAGGTATGTATTGAATTTCGGATTCAATACGTACCAATGCGATTCGGAAATCATCGAATCGCTCTAATTTTCGCGAATTTCAAGATATCGTGCGTATTTTTTTTTTTTTTTTTTAAGGATATATCGCTTGTACTACCCCAACCAAAAAGAGTTTTAGAGAGAATTTCAAGTACTTTATTTGAGCCGAAAATCTGAAAAAAATAAACCATATTGAAGATAATAATAATGTTGATTTCCAATAATATCAATGCTGAAAAAATATCAAAAAAATTGTTTAAACAATAACTTGTTGCTAAAATCTCTTGTAAAAATTATTTTCGATCATATACAGGGTGTTCACGATAACTTTGGCAAAAATTACAGGGTGGGTAGAGGACCCAAAAACAAGGATTTTGAGTATTGGAACCCATGTCCGGAAATGTACCCATACAGAGCTATGGCCATTTTCCGATTTTGGTTTGCGCTCCCGTTGCGTACTCGAAACTCGCCTCTATCAGGTGTGCCGCGTGTAAAGGAGATAACAGTCATAAAAATGGCAAGTTTTGCGTCGACATGGTGGGGTCTCAATAACATAAACAACGGAAAGAAAAACAAAAACATCATAATTTTGTACTAAACTCAACAAAAACATCACAATTTTGTACTAAACTTGAAACAAAACATCTCAAGGTTTCATGGAACTTAACAACAGAAACTGAAAAACGGAAAACAAAACAAAAACATCATAATTTCTTACTCAACTCATCAATTTAATCATCATTTAAGTTTTTACTGAACTTAAAAAGGGAAAACTTAACGAAAACAACGTAATTCTTAACTCAACTCAACAAAAACATGTCAAGGTTTTACGCAACTCAACAATGGAAAACGAAACGGAAAACGCGATTGACAGAGGTTTCAGACAAATTGTTCGAAATGCTGTCCGTTGACCTCAATGCATTTCTGAATGCGTGCCCTCCACGATGCTCGCATTCGTTCGAAGACTCCAACGTCCTGCCGAATGAACTCTGCGGCCATGACAACCCGTGCAATTAAATCTTCTTCTGAGGGTACCGGCGTACCGTAAGTTTAGTACAAAATTGTGATGTTTTTGATGAGTTAAGTAAGAAATTATGATGTTTTTGTTTTGTTTTCCGTTTTTCAGTTTCTGTTGTTAAGTTCCATGAAACCTTGAGATGTTTTGTTTCAAGTTTAGTACAAAATTGTGATGTTTTTGTTGAGTTTGGTACAAAATTATGATGTTTTTGTTTTGTTTTCCGTTTTTCAGTTTCTGTTGTTAAGTTCCATGAAACCTTGAGATGTTTTGTTTTAAGTTTAGTACAAAATTGTGATGTTTTTGTTGAGTTTAGTACAAAATTATGATGTTTTTGTTTTTCTTTCCGTTGTTTATGTTATTAAGACCCCACCATGTCGACGCAAAACTTGCCATTTTTATGACTGTTATCTCCTTTACACGCGGCACACCTGATAGAGGCGAGTTTCGAGTACGCAACGGGAGCGCAAACCAAAATCGGAAAATGGCCATAGCTCTGTATGGGTACATTTCCGGACATGGGTTCCAATACTCAAAATCCTTGTTTTTGGGTCCTCTACCCACCCTGTAATTTTTGCCAAAGTTATCGTGAACACCCTGTATAACAAACTTCTCTATTTTTTCTAAAAACATGCAAATTTTTTAAGAATTTTCTCTTGTTTTTTAAATTCCTGTTATTCAAAATTTTCAAAAGCTGTATTTATAAAAGTATTTATTTCACTATCCGAATACTTCGTGAATGCAATAGAATCTTCGTATGAAAATATAACCCAATTTCACCACTTTTCATGCGTGTTTCAAAATTGAAAATTCTCAAAAAACAGACATTTCAAAAACAAGTACAATTTCTTGAAAAATTCATATGTATTCAGAAAAATTGGGGAATATGTCACATATGATCGAATATAGTAGTTTATGCTACAAGTAAGCAAAGAGGCGAATTATTTGACTATCGTGTCTTTGCAACATAAACCTTAAAGCGAATGTTATAAAGTCACGATAGTCAGATTCGCCACTTCGCGCACATGTGGCATACAATACTTTATGCAAAGCCTGATTGGAACGTTCAATTTGAGATAAATATAAAATTGAAAAACATCCATTATAATATCTATTTAAATGCGCGTTACGAAAACTTTTTTACAAGAGATTTCTGTAACAACTTATTGTTTAAGCAAAATTTTGATAGTTTTTCGGTATTGTTATTATTGGAAATGAATCTTATAATTCAATATGGTTGATTTTTTTTGAGATTTTTGCCTCCACACGACGTACTTGAAATTCTCAACCAAACTCTTTTTGGTAGGGATCATACGGGTGATCCTCAATAGAGAATCAGTCAATGTGTTCAAATATTAAAAAATTATGATTTTTTCAGAAATTTCGAAAAAATGATAAATTTCTATATTTTGTTGCAAATTTGGAAAAGTTGGTCAGTATTATATAATATGAATAGAGTATTTTAAAACGAATATTGCTATCAAATCCGGAGAAAATCGGCCTATGGTTCAGGTTTGACGAAATTCGGAAATTTTCCATTTTTACGAAATTACTTAAAAACAAGCTACCAATTGAAATTTGCAAATTGCTTCCTCGAGATACCGCACGATGCTCAAAGCTTCTTCTACGAGGAAGCCAAAATTGAAAAAAGGTTGTTCCTCATAGAGAGAACTTCGAACATCGTATATACGGAATCTCGGGGAAGCAATTTGCAAGATTTAATTTGCAGCTTGTTTGTATTTATTAAGAGACACCGGAGCATTTCAATGTGAATTTATTATCGGCAATCGCATTGTAAACCATCCTGTTGGAATAAAGTGATGAGATCCCGATATTTTTCATTTCGGATGGGGCTTCGAAATGTGAGGACGTCAGTGTGGTATCTGTGTTTTATCTGTACATAGTACGTATACCCGTCAGCCAACTGAAGCAGTTCTTGTGTTTGGATAGTCAGAGTGGGGGCACATGTGTAAGGATTGGGAAAAAATCGAGATGGAAGAATAGCGTATAATTTCGCTACTTTCAATTCAATTTATCGTTATTACAATAATAATTGATTTTATTCGGAAAAATAGAGAGTATATATTTGGTGATTTTACTAAATCTATGTGTATTCAAAGTTTCAAACATGAAATAATTTCAATTTTTTGTCGGAAATGCAGATAATCAAAACTTAAAGGAAATAAGTGTTCGCACAGACATTTTAAATAAAGTACTTCTGTTTTGTGTAGAACATTTCATACAAAAGCATGCCTTTCAATTAAAAACGTATACGTATCTAATTTATATAAACACGAATAAATTAGAATGATACCCGAATAGCGCGAAGTGAATTTCGACAGCATGAACGCGCGTCAATAGTGGGGGGTACCCCAGTTCCGGGACCACAGCCACCCATAGCCTGTCCTATTACCAGAGCGGACTGTATCCCCACTATTTTTCCAAAGACATCGCGCGAAAATCATTCTGCGTGTGGGATTGCTTGTGTGCGTTACTGTGTTTCCGCGACAATTTCGAGCAGATGCTATTTGGCTGCAAAGGTACGTCGATTAATTTTTCAATGAAAATAATGTGTGTGTATCAATTTTTTTTCAATTTTACGATCGTAATGGTGAATGTATGAACAGTGATTTTTTGGAGTATGTATGTAAGTCTTTATTGTCTCCCCTAAGGGTTGCAAGTTTTTTTTACAAGGTTTTCTCCTTGTTACATACCCAATTTTCACAATTTTCATTTACACCTCCCGTCCCTTCGTCTCCTTTACATTTCCTCTCCGTCTTCCTCCATTCATCCCTCCACTCTTCCGTTCTCAAACTCCGTTCACGACTCACATACCTCTCCCTCACGCCATCATACCATCATACCGCTATCTCTTTCTCTCCCTCATCCTTCACCATTTGTCTCCTTCCTTTATTCTCTCACGTCAATCCATTGCATTACATTCTCTCACATCCTTACAATCCATACAATCCATCCTTACATTTTTATTCCTCTGCTTTATTCCGCTTTCCCGCTTTGATCCTTGCTCTCTTCCATACCACTCGTTTTCATGCCGCTTCCTTGACCTTAATAGCCTACTCTTGCCTTCCGTCCTTATTATATTTACCTTCCTCTCCGCCGATTCTCGCCCGCTCGCTTTTCTTGCCCACTCGCTCTTTTCGTCCTCTCGCTCTACCCGCTCGCACGCTCGCTCGCTTCCTTAACCCTATACCCTTATTCTATCCTTATTCTATCGCCCGTCCTCTCCTTCGCCGACTTCCGTTTCCGTCCATTCACTCCATTCCTTCTTTCATTCTGTCCCTCCCTCCCTCTTGCCCGCCACTATCTACTCCCCTTCTCCCTCGCCCTCACCTTCTCCCAATCCTCTCCCTCACACCCCTAGCTCCCAACGTCTAGATCCTCTAGATCCCTCGCTATCCACCTAGCTTTCCTCTCTCTCTCTCTCTCTCCACCTCTCTCCGTCCCTTCGACTTTCGTTCCCTACCCTTTCCCTCCGTTCCTTTACCCTCCTGCCTCTTATGCTAGTTATTCTTACCGCCCCTCTTCCCCCTTCCCTTTCCCCATCGCATACCCCTTCCTCTTTGCTTTTTGGCGTTCCTGTTTCTTTACCTCCTGATCTTCCTCCTAACCTCTATGCCCTCTCCTTATTTTTTTTTTGCCCTTTTATCCTTGTCCTCACCTTTTTACCCCTATGCGTTCCGCTCTGCCCCACCACTATCTACCCCCATTCTCTCTTGCCATCACCTTTTCCCAATACCCTCCCTCTCTCCTCTAGATCCCTACCTCTAGATCCTCTATATCCCTCGCTATCCACCTGGCTTTCCCCTCTTCACCTCTCTACCCTTCCATTCCCTACCCTTCCACTCCGTTCCTTTATCTTCCTGCCCTTATTCAAATTCTTCCCGCCTCTCCCCCTTCCCTTTTCTTCTTTTATCCCTCTTCCCCTCCCCGTCGCACACCTCCTCCCCTTCTCCCTTTAGCCCTCCTGTTTCTTTACCTCCTCTTCTCTCTCCTGTTCTTCTTCCTAACCTCTGTGCCCCTCTCCTTATTTCTCTTTTGCCCTTTTATCGTTGTCCTAACCTTTTTCCCCCTATGCGTTCCGCTCCCTCCCGGCACTTCCACTTTTTTCCTCGCCCTACCCGTCACCCTACTGTTCCTTATTCCGTCGTTTCCCTATTCTTCATCCTAACCTCTTCTTTTCTTAACCTTTATTCTTTTGTTTCACCCGCCCTTCTACTTCACCCTCATCCCGCGTCATTCCTTCCCCATTCCCTCTTCGCGCTCTTCATACTCGTGCAATATCCTCTACCTACTTCAAACTTGCCGCCAACTTATCCATCGTGTCCTCCCTGTCTTACCGATCCTTCCTTATACCCCTCTTCCTTTCTCACTGCCTGCCTTTACCCGCCGTTCTCTCTTGGACTTCCTACTTCCTACTTTCTCCGCCTCTGTCTCTACCTGTCACTTACCTTTATCTCTTTCCCCTATCCCCGCTCCCTTTTTTCCTAACCTCATTCGGCTCTTCATCTCCTGCCTTTTCGTCTTTATTCTCTAACCCTAATCCGAAATTATTATCTCTCTGCGTTCCTTGTTCTTTCCTTTCTCCTTTCTGCCTCTTATCCATTTTCCCCTCCCCCTGAACCCTTCACTCACCTCAAAAAACCTCACCTACTACACCACACACGTTCGTCACACTCGCACCCGGAAACGGAAGTCGATTTTTTGGAGTAATTATTACTCCAATTGTTGTAATAAGTACAATTCGAGAAAACCTTATAGGCATCGGTGTATATTAACATATACGCCCTATAATTTTGCAATTAATATACCTCTAAATTTGCCTCGAATTCTTGTAAAAATTACTCCAAAAAGCACTGTCCATTTATCCACTACAGCAATAGCATATATTGGTCACGTTTAACTTTCTCAAACTATATTATAATTCTTCCGAAAGTAAAATAGTTTTCTGAAATTATACAATTATATTACAGCCATCGAAATATTCTATCTATTTGTATGAGTTTTCAGGAACTACCGATGTCGGATTATGAGGATAATAGCGACACACCGCGTAAGCGTCCGCGGTCTGTTTACTCTTCGTGTTCGCAGAAACACACCGAAGAAGAAAACACTATATCGACCTCACCGCACAATGTCTCCAGTAAACGACGTTTACGTTTCGGTACGTATATTACATTTTTATGTATATGGCACATTCCATGCCAACTTAACATGACGTTATCCCGCAATTCCCCTAATTATATGAGACCTTCCATGCCACCTCAATACGATTTTTCTCTTCAACTTCCGTGATTGTCTCATTGATTTACCCTCCGCACAAAAATTAAAGAATTACATAAGAAATGGTTTTTTTTTTGTAATTTTGAATAAGCTGTATTTCAGTAAAAAATCATGATACAGAGTCTAGTGGCTGATCATTTTACAGCTTGAAGTTTCTTGTTTTCATTTTTAAACCCAAGAATTTTTCATCTGTGCCCATTTCTAATTGACAGATAAATTAATCTCGATAAAAAAAAATCTTTTTTAACTTCAACGAGCTGCATGAGCTGTAATAAATTTTTCGAAGAGATTAAATGACAAAATTGTATAGCCTAAACTTCTTTGTAGAAATTTATTTTTTTATAAACTTTGTACGATCATTATTTCGGAAGAAATCGGCAATCAAAGGACAAATGGTACTTTTGACTTTGATGGCCTGTAATCCCCGAAGTAATGAATGTACAGAAATTATTCAGAGATTTTTGAAAACTTTGAAATATCCTCTATATAAAAAGCTTTAATGATTAATGAAAACAAAATTTGCTCACAGCTCAATAATGATTCCAAAAAAAAACAAAAAATGGCAATTTTTCGTTGTTTAAAAACCAAGCAGTCACTTCTGGAATTATCAACAGATCATTTTCGTGTGTACATTTTTTCAAGTTCAATGTATTCATAATGTTGTGCCCGCGAATTTCGTCACGTGGGGATGAAATCGTCGAGGACGGGTTTGTGGGTGATTGTCAAGGTTGAGTAAATCTCCAACTCGAGTATTACAAAATTACGGTCTAGTTTATTCGATGATGATAAAGTATTGGTTACAATGTTCTTGATTATTTTGCCTTGAGACCGACTGACTGCAATTTGACCATAGCTTCCACTAAGGATAGCTCGCTTTATTGAACAGCCCTGTTGCCAACCAAAGTCTGCCTTTTTATATTATAATTCTACATGATGAAATCGGGGCACAACACCCCTCCCCCCTTGGGAAGACGAAATTACTAATTTCGGCGTTATTACTTTGCATTGTCGTCTCTTGGCTTACAATGTGTTATTCATACAACAATCCTTAATATAGAACTTTATTATATATATTTCCCAAGATAATCGTGTATTCTCGTGTACGATATAATTCCCAATTTTATTTTATTTTCATCGTGTACCCGTTTGTGGTGTATTTCTTTTGAATGTAACGTTCATGTTTGGATTCACCCTCCGTTTCGTTGCGCGCGGAAGGCTTTCTGCTGCATCAGCAGGGTCGTTTGCCTCTGGTGTGGTTCTCGCGCGACGGCGTCGCACGTACATATATATACCCAACAAAATTATTATAGCTACTATTCCATGCAGCGTATAGCTTCCTATAATATGCTTAAATGTTGGATCATCTTTGATATCCAACTTTGTATTAAACTTTTCGATTCTTTCTCCCATTTTGTTTATCTCCGATGAATCCATAATTATTTTATCGTTGTAATAATGTGTAATAGAAGGGTGAGGTATTTTTATTTTGCTTGATAAAAATGTCAGATTAAACGGTGGTAGGAAGGTTATGACTTCCTCTTGGTCGCTTTCTTTTAACGTTTCTATTCTAAAATTTTCGGAGGTGACGGAACATTTCCCGTCCAAAGCCAGTATGCCTGTATTATATATTGTAACGTATTCTATTGCGTTTTCTTTGCATTCTATCGTGAGTGTTTCTTCGACGGGCGCTATGTATATCCAGCGTCCGTCTTGTTCCAAAGCGATGAGCATTGTTTTGTTTATGTTTACTATTCGTCGTTTACAACTTGTTTTTTCTATACTCTGTCCCCAATATGTATTTATTTCGCAAGGGGCGTCTGCCTGTATAAATTGAGTTGCGTGTTTTGGGTGACAGAAGTATTTCTTTGCGTCTTGTTTACAATTGAGCAATTCTTTTTCGCTTAAGTATAAATAACTTTTCTGCTTTTGATTAATTATTGCGTATTGTTCTGATGTTTCTATAAATTGAAATGTGTTATTTTCCATCCTTGAGGGTAGTGGATATACTTTGTTAACGTGAAATTCGGTATGTTCTATTAATGGTATTCTTAGAACTAAGATGAGTACCCCTGAATTGCTGAATGCATCTATGTTAGTGATCTTGAGCAGGCTGCTTATTTTTTGATGATCTAATGGCGTTGGAAAATTAACTCCTCTTGATGAATGAGACCACGCTTTTACTAAATATTCTATTAATTCGGTATAAGATATCATTGGGCTAATTATCCCTCGTTTAAGATTTATTAGAAAATTTGTTAGCTGTTTTATTTCGTCCCGTATTGTTTGTACCATTATATTTATTATAGTTATTTTTTTGTTTATTATTTGTACGGGCGTTATTTCTTTTGTTTTGTTACACAGATCGTTCTGTAATTCTGATATTAATTGTATCAAATGATATTCGTTTGCTAACATTTCGTTCAATATTTTTGAGTTGGAGTGTACAATTTGTAAATTCTCTTTTAGCGCGTCATTTGCGGTTATTTGTTTTTTCGAAATTGCGTTTATTCTCTCTTTTATTTCTTGGATTTCGCTTGTATCCATGTTTCCAGTGATTTTTGTTGTTATTTTTTCTATCCCATTAATTAAACCTCTTATTACTATACTTTTATGCGTTCCTGTTATGTCGTACATAGTATCTATATCGTCTTCTATGTTTTTTATTAGCGTCTGTACTGAAGTCATAATGATTACTTCTTTTATTCCCTGACAGGTTTCTATTAATTTTATTAATGATGTTTTCATTTTTTGTTCTCTTGCTATGGTGGGTTTGAGATCCATTTTTATTGCTAGTTTCCAAATGTCTCGTGTGACGAATAGCGTTCCGATTTCTTTGTAATAGATTCCTGGTGTTCTATTAAATTTTTCCACTTGAAAATTCCTTTTTATTGGTTTACCATTGGCTCCCTTTGCGAGCATAATCAATGCAGGCAGATTCCTGAAAATGACATGTTTTTTCTCCTTTTATTCTTTAAAACTTCTTTGAGTGAGTGTAACGTTGAGAAATGTGTCGCGATTCTCACGGTTGGACCTACGTTTCCTGTCTTGTGCTGTGTCAGCATCTTTACCGTCATATTGTGCGTTGTGATAAGACGTGCTCTTCTTTTACTCTGCTCTAGCAGCTTCATTAATTCCCCTACCGTCTCCGAGTGAACGTCTCTGCTCAACATCATTTAAAGTAAGTGTTCCCTTTGTTTTAATTTGTCATTTTCTTTTTCTTTTTTTTTTTTTTTCTTATTTTAAATAAACTGTGTATATAATATAATATAACTGTTTAATATAGTTTGTGTATTTTAATTGAGGAATTCTTTCTTCTTTTTGTGTTTCAGAAATCTTTCAGGGTGTCTTTCTATACCAAACTGCGTGATTTTTGAAGGAGAGGGGGTCGATCTTCAGTTAGTATGTTTTTTCTTTTCCTATCGTATTCTCTATTTTATTCAATATTATCTCCCCCTATTTTGCGTTCCTCCTTTTTTTTTTTTTCTATTAATCTTTGAATCGTTGTGCTCTTTTCTAATCCTCCTTTCTTTTTTTTTTTTTTTTTTTGATTTGCAGAGTTACTCCCGGGTGCCGACGGGACGGTCACCGTAACGGGGAACGTGGCTTCCCCAGTTCGTTGCGGTGGCCAAGAGGGTCCGGGCGCGGAGGCGTCGGCTCCGCGCTCTCCTCATCGAGCTGTGGCGGGAGGATTGCTTTTCCCGCGAGTGCGATGAGTGGGACCCCGAGGGGGCCCCTTACGATTTATTTTGTTTGAGGTCCCTGTTCGGTGAGGGCTCGGCTCCCCCTCCACCCCCGACTTCGTGGTTGAATTACGTATATTCTTTAGGACTATAAATAATGGTGTCCCTCTTTTAAAAAAATTTTTTTTTTTTGAATAAATTTATTTAAATTTTATTGTTTTGTGTGTTACGTGTTTTATTTCTGCGATACCTTTCCCATTATTTATATGAGTTTTTTTTTTTTTCTTTATTTATTTACTTATTTATTTTTCACATTATTATTGTTATTTTCAATTTTATTATTTCAATTTATTTAAATATTTCATTCTCTCTTTTTTTTTTCCATTATTGTTTTTATTATTTTTCTATTTAAATTTATTTATTTTATTTCATATTTTTTTTTTTTTTTATTATTTTTTTTTTAAATTGCCACGTATGGTTTTATGCGATTAACGTGCACGCGGATGCGCTTGCGTCCGCGGCCGATAGTATAGTTTACGTCTGTGTCTTTACTTTTTATTGTGTATGGCCCTGTCCACTTGGGGGTCAGCTTGGCGGACCTCCCGCGGCGTACGGTGGGGTCCAATAGTAGTACTTTTTCTCCTGGCCGGTATTCTACCTTACCGGTGGTCATATCGTATCTTTTCTTTGCTTTTTCTTTTTTACCTTTTAATTCTTCTTGTGCCACTTCCCATGTGGTTCGTAATTTTTCTCGTAGCTCGGCTACGTAGTCGTCGTAATTGTACGTTTGGCGCGGTGGCTGTTTCAGAGCCGTCGGTAATTCGGCTGCTTTTCCGTATACCAACTCATACGGCGTATACCCTGTCGCTGTATGTGGAGTGGTATTGTATGTGAACATTGCGTATGGTAACCACTCGTCCCAATCACGTTGATCTTCCCTTATATAATTTTTTAAATATTCTGCTAAGGTCCTGTGCGACCTTTCTAGCGCTCCGTTTGACTGCGGGTGATATGCGCTAGTCTGGATTTTTTGTATGCCCAATAATTGACACATTTCTTTAAATGTTGCACTTAGAAAATTTGTTCCTTGGTCCGAAAGTATTTCTTTCGGGGCGCCGTATTTGCAAATGATTTCTGTGACTAATTTTTTCGCCACTATACGAGCTTCTTGTGTATGTATTGGTATTGCCGCGCTATATTTTGTGAGTAGGTCTTGGAAAGTGAGTATGTATTTGTGTCGTTGATCTGTCTCGGGAAGAGGTCCTACTATGTCAACTGCACATTTTTCGAATGCTCGTGTGGGGGTGTCTGTAATTACCGTCGGTGCTGTTTTAATCCTTGTTACCTTATTTCGCTGGCACTTGTCGCATGCTGCAACATAATCTTCTATTTCTTTTCTCATCCCGGGCCAGTTGTATCTTTGTCGTATACGTTCTGTCATTCTTTTTGCTCCGGGGTGCCCGCCGAGTGGGGCGTCGTGATACTCCTTGAGTATTATGTCTTTTCTTTCTCGCTTGGATATGCGTGATTTGCTTCGCTCTTTTCTGTCTCCTCGTCGCTCGAGTCTGTGTCTGTGTCACTCTCTCGCAGCGCTTCTCCCTCTTCCGTGTCGTCCACTTCGGTCTCGCTGGGACCCTGTGTGTGTGCATTGGAAGGGTATGCGTCAGCCTCGGGCTGCTTCCTCGGCCGTCCTCGCCGTCGAGGGGCCAGCTGTTCGGTGTCGTTGACCGCCTCACCGGGTGTGGATCGGGGGTGGGGAGGGGTCTTTCTTGGGCGTCCTCTCCCGCGCTTCACGACGTTATCACCTCGCTACTCTTTTTCCTCGTCAGCATGATTGTATACATTCTGCTAAGGGCGTCGGCGTTTGTATTTTTCTTTCCTGCTTTGTACTCGATGTTATAGTCGTACTCTTCTAATTTTATTCGCGATCTCATAAGCCTTGACCCTGGATCCTTTACGTTAAAAAGCCAGGTGAGTGGTTTATGGTCTGTGACTATCGTGAACTTTGTGCTATATATATATGGTCTGAATTGTGTCACTGCCCAAACTATTGCCAACATTTCTTTTTCCGTAGTAGAATAATTTTTTTCAGCTTTATTTAATGTTCGACTGGCGTAACATATCGGTAAATCTTCTCCGATTTTTCCTTGTGATAAAATTGCTCCGATTGCTTTGTCGGATGCATCCGTCGTAATTACGAATGGCTTTTCGAAATCTGGATATTGTAGTATGGGTGCGTTGCTGAGAGTTTCTTGCAATTTTTCGAATGCCTGCTGACATTTTTCTGTCCAGTCGTATTTTGTTTCCTTTTTTGTTAGCTCTGTTAATGGCTTTGCTATTTTTGAAAAATCTTGAATGAATTTTCTATAGTATCCCGCTAATCCCAAAAATGATTGTATGCCTTTTACATTTTTTGGCACAGGAAATTCCTGTACAGCTTTTATTTTTTCTGGATCTGGCTTGACTCCGATTTCCGTTATAATGTGTCCCAGATATTGTGTTTCTTTTTGTAGGAATTGGCATTTTTCCGGCTGTATTTTTAATTTCGCTTCTCGAAGTCGCTTGAACACTTCTCGTAGCCTATTGTTGTGTTCTTTGAAGGATGATCCGTAGATGAC
Source organism: Rhorus exstirpatorius (assembly GCA_963564615.1). Lineage (NCBI taxonomy): Eukaryota > Metazoa > Arthropoda > Insecta > Hymenoptera > Ichneumonidae > Rhorus > Rhorus exstirpatorius. Next base: position 25,797,867 of record OY751313.1, read on the forward strand.
GATGTCGTCCAGATATACGTAGCATTTAAGTCCCTGAAGACCTGCTAGTACTGCATCCATGAGTCGCTGGAATGTTGGGGGTGCGTTTTTTAATCCAAATGGCATTCGATTGTACTCGTAATGTCCAAGTGGTGTTGAAAATGCTGTTTTTTGTTTGTCTTTCTCTGCCATCGGAATTTGATGAAATCCTGAGGCGAGATCGAGCGTTGTAAAATATTTAGCACAGCCCAATTGGTCCAATATTTCGGTAATATTAGGCAATGGGTATGAGTCCCCTTCGGTTACTTCGTTGAGTTTCCGAAAATCCACGACTACTCTTTTTTGTACGTTTCCTTGCGCGTCAGGCTTTTTTGGAACGACGAGTAGAGGAGCGTTCCACGGGCTCTTGCTCGGTCGTATTATGCCATTCCTCAGCATTTCTTCAGCTTGCTTCATTACTTCATTTTTATGAGTCTCGGGTAACCTGTATGGACGTACGTTTATTGGTGTGGTCCCATCTTTTATCTGTATTTGATGCTCTACTATATCGGTTGTTCCAAGCATTTCCCCTTCCAGGTGAAAAATGTCGGCGAATTCTTCGATGAATTCTGTGAGAAATTCTTTTTCTTCTTCATTTAATTCGGAAGTGCCTTTGACCTTCTTCCATATTTTTTCTTGTTTCTCGATTCTTTCGGCTTTACCGAGGACGCAGATTTTTCTTTCGTTTGTTTCAATTTTATCTTCTTCAATTTCGATTTCTTCTAGTTGTACTGTGGGTCTGTCAATCTCGACCTCTTTTTGGCTCGTATTTCGTACGAGTATAACACAGGAATTTCCGTTCGACTTTGTGATACTTTCACCTATCATGATACCTGGCTGTAACTCTATGGCGGCTACGCATCCTATGGTTGCCGTCAAGGTTTTTGCGTATAGCATTTTTTCAGCGCGAGGTGGGAGTTTTATTTCTTTCGTTCCGTTGATGAGCGGCATGCTATGTCCATATATTTTTATTGTCTTACCACTCAATATGTCGACGTTATGTTCCATCATGAAATCTTGTCCCAGTATACCATCTGTCTCTAGTGGTATGTTGTCGCTAATTACGAAAAATCCATGTTTGATATTTACTGCTGGAGTGACAACTTCCAGTATTACTTTGCAGATTGCATAAAATTTTTTCCCATCAATTCCTTTTAATTCGACTGTTTCGTCGATTACTTCTGTTTCGTCTCGTAATGTACCTTTTTTTTATGAGGCAACACTGTGCTCCAGTATCTGCTTTTAGAGTCAGGATATTATCTTTTGCTTGGGGTGATGAGATGTGGAAATCGCTCACCGCCAACTTCTTGGGAGTCGTCTTTGTATTGCAAATTTTTTTTGATGTGCCCTGTAGCTGCTCGCTCGCCGCGCTGACGTGCGATCTTTCAGTACGAGTCTCTGCCCGTATGGTGTCGATTTCGAAAGAGCCTATTGTCTTCCTGCTTCCTCCGTCGTTTCTTGCTTGCCCTCTCGGTGCGTCGCGTTGGTACCCGTTCGGTTTCGTCCATCTATATTGATCGGGTTGCCCTTGTGATCCTTTTTGTTGCTGATGAGTCCTTTGACTCTGATCCATTAATCTTTTTCGACACTCTTTGTACATGTGTCCCGGTTTATTACAATAATTGCACGTTATTTTGTACTGATTTGCATTTTTTGTGGGTGCTGGTAAACTGTACCGTCCGTAAGATTGGAAATTGCTTCGACAATCTTTCGCCATGTGTCCTGCTTTGTGACATTTATGACACGTTACTGGCGGACGTTTTTCCTGATGCGTCTGCCTATTTATTGATTCATTACCCTGTGCTGTTTTTTCTTCTTCCATTGCGCCCTTCATTGCTTTTGCGAGGTCTGAGAAGCCTCGAGCCTTTACGATAACCTGAAATTCTCTCCTGAGTCCTCGCTCGAAGTTATGGAGTCCCATTTGGCGTACGTAGCCCTCAATGGCTTGTTTTTTGGCGTCATTTACTTCTGTCGCTGTACTCGCGTCTATTAATTCCATCATAATTTTTTCTAACCTTTGACCGAAAGCCAATACTGACTCGTTTATTTTTTGCTTGCTGGTGTTGAACTCTACTTGTAGGGCTGCTACTGTTCGTCTTGTGCCATACAAGGCGGTCATTTCTTCTTTAAATTTCGCAAAACTGTCTATTTGCTTGTATTTTATTTCTTTCGCAGCTTTACCTACTACTTTTGTTTTTAATACGGCTTTTAAAAGATCGTCTTTGTCTGTGAGTGCAATACTCTCGTCAGCGTATTCGTATGCGTTTATTATGTCATCTACTTCCTCGGGCTTTGTCCCGTCAAAACGAGGTATTAGAGTTCTTGCCTCTTTTAGGGTCATATGTACTGGTGTGTTTTCTGCCATTGTGTCGTCTAGGTTTAGCAATGTTCCGGTTAATACAGTAAAGTCAGCTAAATTTATTTCTGTACGGCGCTCGGTATCTACTGCGTCTTCAAAATTTCTTATTATTCTTACGCGTTTTTCGGGTCTATTTTTTGGAGTGCCTGGTGAACGATTTGATTCGTCTGAGCTACTTACTCTACGGCGTTTTTTGTCACTTTGAAGGTCAACCTCCTGTACTCTTTCATAATTAAGTGATTTATCAAAAATTGAATCTAACGATCTAGAAAGTACGCGCCTACCTGATAAGCGTAAGCGTGTGACTCGCTCGTCTTCCGACATGCAATTTTATTTATTTATACTTTTTTTTTTTTTTTGCTTTGGAGGGTTACAAAATTAAATATGTTCCGTCACTTATAGTATGATGCTCTGCTTCATGATGTTCGATGATTTCTTGTAGATGATTTGCCCTTGTACTTCTGCGTTGTCGATCTTTTCCCTCTAGTAGTTCTGCGTTGTCGATCTTTCCCTTTGTCGAGTCGTCGGACTCGCGTTGAACGGTCTTTGTCAGCTTCCTGTTGAGTCTCTGGTTTCGTAGTCGGTACTGCTTGATGATCCTCGGGATCTACTCGATTATGTTTGTATATATTTTTTTTTGAATGAGTCTGTTGACTCTGGCGTCTGGTCTCACTTCCGACTCGGTCGGGTTTACACTTTTTTTTTTTTTGAAATTTGTCTTTTTAGTTCTTTTCGCGTTCGTTTGTCGTGACGCGGTCACTTACACTTGCGATACTTTGCAGCACTTGCTTCGTTACCGTGAATTTGATTTTATCGAATTGTGACAATCCCACCGCTGCCACCAATGTTGTGCCCGCGAATTTCGTCACGTGGGGATGAAATCGTCGAGGACGGGTTTGTGGGTGATTGTCAAGGTTGAGTAAATCTCCAACTCGAGTATTACAAAATTACGGTCTAGTTTATTCGATGATGATAAAGTATTGGTTACAATGTTCTTGATTATTTTGCCTTGAGACCGACTGACTGCAATTTGACCATAGCTTCCGCTAAGGATAGCTCGCTTTATTAAAGAGCCCTGTTGCCAACCAAAGTCTGCCTTTTTATATTATAATTCTACATGATGAAATCGGGGCACAACAATAAGTAGCGCTGAAAATTTAAAGTTTCTGCATGCGATTATATTTGTATTTAGTGAAATCATCGATCACAATTTCGATTCAAAGGGAAAAAAACTCGAGGATCATGGCTACTATTGTATAAGATTTTTTTCCCATCTTAACGAAGAGTAGGGTTTGTTTTTAATTTTGTTCTCTCAATACATTTTTGATCATCGGGAAGGGTAAATTTTTTGATTATTAAAAATGTATTGAGAGAACTAAATTTAAACAAAACTCTACTCTACTTTGAGATAGAAAAAAACAGGTTAAACAAGAGTAGCCATGATCTCCGAGTTCTTCCCCTTTGAATCGAAATTTTGATCCATGGTTTCACTAAAAACAAATAATCCCACAGACTTAAAATTTTCAGCGCCACTTATGAACAAATTGAACTAGAAAAAATTTACACACGAAAATTATCTATTGACAATTCCAGAAGTGACTGCTCTGTTTTTAAACAACGAAAAAATGCGATTTTTCGTTTTTTTATTGGAATCATTATTGTGCTGTGAGCAAAATTTGTTTTCGTTAGTCATAGAAGCTTTTCATATAAAGGAAATTTCGAAGTTATCAAATTCTCTGAATAATTTCGGTACGTTTATTCGGGGATTACAGGTCATCAAAGTCAAAAGTACCATTTGTTCTTTGATCGCCAATTTCTTCCGAAATAATGGTCGTACAAGATTCATAAAAAAAGCAAATTGTATAAAGAAGTTCGGGCGCTATATGATCTTGTCATTTGATTTCTTCGTGAAAATTCATTACAGCTTGTGTAGTTCGTTGACGCTGAAAAAAATGTTGGAAACTATTTTATCGAGCTTAGTTTATCTGTCAATTAGAAACCGACACAGATGAAAAATGTTTGGGTTCCAGAATATAAACTAGGAACTTCAAGCCTTAAGGATATATGACCCGTACAATCCCAGTCAAAAAAAGTGTCAGTGGGAATTTCAGTTACTTCGTGTTGAGACAAAAATCTGAAAAAACCAACCATATTGAAACTGACAGTAATATGGATTGCCAATAATGACAATGCCGAAAAACTATTAAAAAATTGTTTAAACAATAAATGATTGCAGAAATTTTCTGTAAAAATATTTTTCGATCAGATGTTCCTCGATTTTTCTGGATACTCGTAAATTTTTCAAGAATTTTCTTTTGTTTTTTTAATTTATGTTTAAAAAAATTTTGAACAACTGTATTTATGAAAGTATTCGTTTGATGATCCGGATACTTCGTGAGTGTCATATAGAACCTTTGTACGAGAACATATCCAAAATCCACCACTTTTCATGGAATTTTCAAAATTAACCATTTTCAAAAACAAAAATTAAAAAAGGAAAGAAAATTCTTGAAAAATGCATATGAGGCATTCCAAGTCAAATCACATGGTCATCGGCTTGACCTCTTCGGATTCAGTTGACGAATTTTTTTTTTGCATATTTTGGTTAAAAAAAGGTTATTTTTTCAGATTTTTATCACTTGATTCACCCCATAAAATAATTGTTTCCCATAACTTTTGAGCAAAAATAAATTAGGTCCAGGTTTAAAATTCTGAAAATTTTTCCATAGAATCTCGGAATAAAAAAAAGTATTTCGGTCGCAGTTAGGGAGCCGAAAATAATTTATATTTTTATTTAATTAAAGAAAAAAAATTATTTTCTAAATTTTGATAAATTAAAAAATTCAATGATTATTTATTTTAGAAAAAAAAGAAAAATAAAATGTGATGTGGTGATAAATTTTTTCCCATATGTTGATCGTAAAACGCTGAAATTTGCCCAATAATTCAATTTTATTTCAATTATTGGGCGAATTTTCAGCGTTTTACTATCAACATATGAGAAAAAAAATTTTTACCAGTGTGATGGGCGAACGGGTTAAATGAAGTGAGAATGAAGTTAGACTTGGGATATTTTAGATTAGTAGTTTATTGGCATGTTGGTATAATTCGGGAGTGCACGTCCGAACTGATAGAAGGTTAATGATGAACTGCAGTGCTAATGAGGTAAAGGAAGGAGAGAACTTGATGAGAGTGGAGGGGATGTCGTCAAGACAGAGGAACAAGGCCCGTGGGACCAAGGGCAAACTGGAGCTAAGGTGCTGACGGTTGTGAGATTGACCGGAAAGGAGTATTAGGTTAAGCTGATATGTAAGATGTAAGCGTGAGAGTGGACTAGTAGCGAGAGTGAAGTTGATGAGCTGGCGTGGGAAAGGAAAAGAGTTTTTTAGGCTATAGGATGGGGCTGTTACACTCCCCTTCTTACAAAACGATGCTCCGCATCGTGATATACAATAATTCGTTTTACAAGAATATGTTAGTGTTCTGATTTTATGTAATGAAAAATTGATTCTATATAATGAAATGAGAAAGAACGTGTTTGTTATATTTTCGTAAATGGTTTCGTTTGTGTGTATGTATTTTGTGTTTCTTCTGTCTGATGGCTTTAGGCTGTTGGTTTGACTATTATGTCGCGTGGATTTTTGCTTTCTTGTCCATTGGCTTGTATCGAATCTGTGGGTATGCTTGTCTGTTTCGACTATGAATTCTCTTGAATTTTTCCTAAGTGCTGGGATCTGAAACTGACTGAGTTCATTAGCTTTTGTGTTAGTGGTGAGTGGTTTGTTATATTGGAAGGGTATGGTCTGTAAGGTATCCGTAAGAGTAATCATATGTACTGCGCAAAAATATTTGACTATAAGATAATTCATGATTCCTTTGTGCTTTTGTTTCCTTCAGGGTTAAAATTTTTCTGTTTAATTGGTTATGATATATCCGATGCTTCGATTGTCGTTGCTTTTCGTTTATTTGATTGATGATTATCCTGAAAAAGTCTAAATTCTGATTAGCTTTAAAGTTAGTAGGAGGAAAGGTGTGTTAGGCTGGATTTGGACGGTTTGGTTCTGTTGGTCCATGTGACGACTGAGCGATACACCTTGTTTACATGGTTAATGTTTATGATTTATTCGTTATTTTGATTTCTTGAAATATTCGTAGCTATCTTTTATTTAAAAAAATGTGTATGCGTATCAATTAAAATAATAGTGCTTTTTTTTTTTTTTTATAAAAATTATATGTATATTAGTTACCACTTTTTCGTTTTAGATTGACATGACGGTTTTAACTGTGAAATGCCTGAATTTTCTATTGTTTTGATTTGTGTTTCGTGGTTACCGCAGATGATGCTTTTGATCTTAGGTGGTACGTATAGGTGCTATTTAAAAACAAAATCTTCGAAGTTTTCAGTAATACCTTGTATTGTATTGATTGTTTAATGAACGCAAATCGCAAGGCTGGTATAATTAATAGTGTGTTGAATCTAACCGTGGAATTTTTATGATATAAATTTATAACATAATAAATGCTGGTATAATTAATAGTGTGCTAAATCTAACAGTATAATTCTTATAACATAAATTATTTTTTTTTTCGTTGTGAAAACTGTTAATTTCGTCAAAGTCGCTATATCAAATATGTGTTTTGTATCTAATGGTGTAGAAAATTCTTTGCTTGATGATGATTTCGTGATAGCTTCTGCGCTGCGTAAGATTGTTTCCGCTGGCGGTATCAATTGTGGGTGTATTTGTCTGGAGTTTACAAAAAGGATTGCATTATTTAGTGTTTCCGTGCCGATTTCTAATTCCATAAGGGCTTCTTCGATTTTTGTCATGAAGGGTATGGTTCTTTGTTTGTGTCGTGTAACTTCTGCGTCGTCTCGAAGTTCGAGCAGAGCGAGGTTGATGTTTCACATTTCCTTGTTTTTTGTTTTTGCTAAAGATTTAGCTTGTTTGTGTGTTGTGTCAAAGCCTGCTTTTAAAATGTGTGTAGTTATAGACTATTTCCGTTAATTCTAGTGAGTTTGTTGCGAGTGTTCCTATTTGTGTACTTATTCTAGTTGTATCATCGATGTCATTGCTCTAATCCTTATTTATTAATGTTTCCGATGAAATAGAGAAATGTGTGTCTTTTTTTTGTTAGTGTTTCTTTGCAAAAGTATCTTGGAGTTTTGTCGCTGCTGATGTTCTTCGCTTCTGTACGACTCGTGTACCGACGTTGTTGGTTGAATTTTGTTTTATATGTGTTGTTCTCCACGGTACCTTATGTCGATGTCGAGCTCTCGGGGTCGCTGTCGATTGGAAATGGCATTTCCAGATGTATGGGACTTTCCTGTGTTTTTTTTTGTTCAAATGGTGCATTTTTTTTTTGTGGTCTTCTCGGTCCACGTTTGGCAACTAGTGGTGGTAATGAGGAAAATGGTTTTTTTTTCCAAGGTCTGCCAGGTTTGCGTTTTATAACCGCCGTCGATAGTTGAGATAGAGGTCTTTTCCGTGATCTGCCTGGTCCGCGTTTAGTGATTGGTGATGGTGCTGGGACCGCTTGTATTTCTGGTGGAGATCGGAAGGTTGGTTCGATGTCCTCATAACTGGCCTGTTTCGACGTACTTGGTTTATATTCCCATGAAGAAGTTGGACGTGTGGAGTACGATGTTGTAGGTTCCGATTGGAGTTGTTTTTCCACATGAGTTGGTAAGCCCTGTTCCTCTTCTTCTTGCAGGTTCCGAGATGATGATGGTGACCTGAAGTTGGGTTGCGCGTCCAGTTTTTTCGTGCGTTTTCCGTCGCTTTTGTCTGATGTTGGTATCCTAAAGTTTGGGATAACCTCCAGTTCCGCAGACTTTTCCTCTTTCGTTGCCGTCGCATTTTCCATTTCATTTGCCATTTCGTTATATGTGTCATTGTTTCTCACGACTCCGGGTCCTCCGTGAGTATTGTGAGTAGCAATGTTATCGTCGCATGTGGCTCTGGGTCCTCCAAAGCGGTCACTAACGTCGATAGGGATCCGGGGTGGTGGCTCGGGGCTCGCATCTTTTACTTTTTGCTGCATTGAGCTTTTTATTTCTTTTTTTTTGTTGCTTCGTTGAGTTTTTTATATTTTATTTTTTTTGCTGCGTTGAGCTTTTTATATTTTCTTGTTGCGGCGTTGAGCTTTCCATTTCTTCTTTGTCTGTATTTTCGCATAATTTCGTTGTATCCTCTCGTTTCCTAGTTATTCTGCTTGGGTCATTTGCCGTTTCTTTGGTTACTGTATCGTTTTCCAATTTGTTTTCCTGTGGGTTGTCCTTTGAAATTTGCCGTGTCGGTTCCTGTTCAGTTCTTGTGAGTTCAATTTGTTCTTCTTTTTCAGACATTGACGAATCGTAGTTGTTGTCGTCGATTTTTGGATTCACTTTGGGTCGTGCACTCCCTCCGTTTTGTTCTTGATTGTCTGATGTCATTTTTTGATCTGAGTCTATGTCGATGTCTTCCGATTCTTTAATTTTTCCTGGTAGTAATATTATCTTGTTCCCTGCTGGATTACCAGAGGACTGGTTCGATAATGATGATCGATTACGTTTGTTGGATTCTTGCGATATTCTTGACCTTTTTGTTTCGTTTTCTGATTCCTCCGATGGTTGTTCTCGGGGTCTGATATGGAGAATTTTGACTGGATTTTGTGATAACGTATTTCGTACTTCGAGATTTTTGTCATTTGTTGGTTTGGTGTTGAGCGCTCTTGTGATTCGCTTCGCGTCGCGCTGTCCCGCGAAGTCGGACTCGAGTTTTTTGATTGCTGAATTTCCGCTACGGCTTTTGTGAGTTCGCGAATTTGGTCCTTAAGTCTTTCCGTACTTTCGCTACGTCGTTTTTGTGACTTATCGTTAGAGTATCTGTCGCAAGAATTATCTCGAGATCTGTTTCCCGAGTTACTGTAATAATTGTATGAGTCGTAATTGTGATGATTATTTTGGTATCTTCCGCGGTCGTGGTCGCGATACCTATCTCGTGAATTGTCTCTGTAATAATTTTGCTGTCTGTCGCGTGAATCGCTGCGATATCTATGATCGGAATATTGTCGGTCGCGCGAATCGCTGCGATATCCGTGATCGGAATATTGTCTATTGCATGAATTGTCACGGTACCTATTTTGAAAATTTCGTCGCCTGTCATTTGAATCTTCGCGATATCTGTTTTGAAAATCCCTATCTCTGTCGTTTGAGTCGTTGCGATATCTATTTCGAAAATTTTGTTGGTGATCGCGCAAATCGCTGTGATACTTGTTTCGAAAATTTGGTGTGTTCTGGTGGAATGAATCCCTAGATCTTCTGCTCCGGTTTTCTCTTAATTCTTTTATGGTGAAGCATTCTGCAGTGGAATGACTGTTCGTTTGGTGATATTCGCAATATGTTTGTGTTATTTCCTGTCGTGTTTCGACGAAATGTGCTTTCGCTGGCTCGGATTGTTCTATTTGGGTATTTTTGTGAGTTATTCGATTCATAAGATTTACTGTTCTCCGTTTCAAAAGTTCTTGTTCGATATTACTTGCTTCTTTTATGGCTTGTTCAAGGGACTGAATATTTTGATTAATCAAAAAACTACCTATTTTGTCGAAAAGGCCTCTAACGAAGGCTCGTGTTACCGATTTTCTTAGTTCTGCTATTCTATTCTTGAGGTATTCTTTTTCGCTTTCCTGAGTGTAACATTCCTCTAATCTTTCTGTTATTCGTTTTAAAATTACTCGTGTTCGTGTCGCGTATTCTGGTACTAGATCATTATAATTTTGTGAAATTGTTTTTAATTCTAATTCGAGATCAAGTAATTCGATTGGGGCACTAAAATTGTCTCTAAGATCGTTAAGAAATTCTGTAATTGTTTCATGTGTTTTTGTTTCTGCGAAATCAAGAGCGGTTCCGTTTAATTTGTATTGTAACATGATAAGTAATTTCGCGTGTTCATTTTCGGGTAATATTTTGATTGCTCTTTTGCATGCTTTGATAAAGTGGTCGACAGGTATGTTTTTGCCATCGAATGTGGGGATTGGGTTGTATACATTGCGAAAGGTGACGCCACTGTTTGAAATATCGTCTGAACTTATGTTTTCGGTATTTAAATTAAAAAAAAAAATGTATTTGTTGAATTTAGTCGTAAGCTCCTACGCTACTATGGTCATTTTGGATTAATTTTTTTTTTTTGTAAACGAGGGTTTTTTTTATTTATTTTTTTTTCAAGTTTTATTTTACAATTTTTCCTTTTTTTTTTTTAATTGATAGAAAATGGAGAGAGAAAAAATTTTGAGAACGGGGAAAAAATAAATAAATTCTTTGATTTTATTAAATTTGTTCAATTAATTTGGATGGAGAAAAAAAATGAAAAATTCAAATGGAATATCTATATTTTGCCTAACGTTGAAATAAAGAGATCGAGTTGATGGAGTAACTGAGTCGCTCAAGAATACGCATGTAATAAGCCGTATCGGTCATGTGTCACAAGGGCTCGCAGAAGAATAAAATTCTTTCGCTTATTTTGTACAAAATTTTATATTATAATAGATTTTGAAATATTTAATGGTACTTACATTGCTGCTATTAGAAGAATGGCGATTTCCATTAAATTTTAGAGGTTTTATGTGGTCGATATTTTCTCTTCCTTCCTTCCTTCCTTCTTTTCAGTTATTTCCTTTTTGTATTTTTCGAATGTCGTTGGATGTACCGTGTCGTATGCCTCAGTTGTCGTTCGATGTTTCCGGGTAATATTTTTTTTTTTTTTTTCTTCACTTCGACGTTCCGTATATTCACTTCCGATTATTTTCGATGGGTTTTCGGTGATAATAATAATAATAATAATAAATTTTTGGGTTGTGCGCGTTGATGGGTCGGACTTCTGACACGAATTTGTGATGGGCGAACGGGTTAAATGAAGTGAGAATGAAGTTAGACTTGGGATATTTTAGATTAGTAGTTTATTGGCATGTTGTTATAATTCGGGAGTGCACGTCCGAACTGATAGAAGCTTAATGATGAACTGCAGTGCTAATGAGGTGAAGGAAGGAGAGAACTTGATGAGAGTGGAGGGGATGTCGTCAAGACAGAGGAACAAGGCCCGTGGGACCAAGAGCAAACTGGAGCTAAGGTGCTGACGGTTGTGAGATTGACCGGAAAGGAGTATTGGAGTATTGGCGTGCGAGTGGACTAGTAGCGAGAGTGAAGTTGATGAGCTGGCGTGGGAAAGGAAAAGAGTTTTTTAGGCTATAGGATGGGGCCGTTACATCAGGATAAATTTTCTTTTTATTTTTTTTTCTACAATAAACTATTCTTGACATTTTTAATTTTTCAAAATTTGGAACATACTTTTTTTTCTTTAATTAAAAAAAATATAAATTATGACCGGCCCACTCTCTAGCTGCAATAAAAAAAAACTTTTTTTGTTCCTAGATTGTATGGAAAAATTTTCAGAATTTTAAACCTGGGCCTAATTTATTTTTACTCAAAAGTTATGGGAAAAAAAAATTATTTTATGGGGTAAAATAAGTGATAAAATTCTGAAAAAATAACCGTTTTTTTAACCAAAATATGCCCAAAAAAAATCCTCAACTGAATCAAAGGTTAGGCCGATGACCACGTGATTTGACTTGGAATTCCCTACATGTATTTAAAAAATCGAGAAACGTGTTACATATAACTTGAGAACGGTTTCAGCTACAGGGCTCTCGGTTTGCACAGATGCAGATCTATACAACCTCTTTATTTACTGCAAGTTTTGTTGAAATTACTCAGAAATTACAAATTTTTAGGACTTTGAAAATTTTAAAAAATCTCTGTGATTGCTCTAATTACCGCAAATTTTAAAATTTTCGGCGAATTTTTTTTTTTAATACCAACAGAGTATCACGAAAGAACGGTTCGTATTGAATTTGAGAAACATTGGTAGAACGGTTCAGATTTTACGAATTTTGAACTTTTTTGAAAAATCGTCAATCGCTATATAATTTTTGCAAATTTTAAGAAATCGTGCTGATTTTCTTTGTTTACATATTGTGACGGTACGACCACCCGAGCGACCGCAAGCGCACGGATGGCCGGAACGTCGCAGTAGGGCCCACCTATCAATCCGACCCCGGATAAAGGCGGGGAAATATCGCGGAAGAGCAAAGGTACCTCCTAATTACGCGGGGCCAACTCTTTCTCGGTACCTCTTATCGGGATGAATACGGGGGGAGAGAGAGCGCTAGGACCCGACTAAGGAGAAGGAGTACGTGAGGAGCGCGCGAGCGCACGAAACCGACGCAAACCGGATAAAGCTGGATATTATAACTCCGTGTATATCCGTGTACGCAAATTCCCCGAAATTATAAGCGAAAACAATTCGTGGAATCTCGTGACGCTCTTCACCAAGAATCCCACTCAATACTGACCAGCCAATCAGATCATTGCGCTGGTCAGTACACAAAATCATATTTAACAACGAGACGAGTAAGACTCGCTCTCATTAAGTAGTCACCTCTTGTGAGCATTCCACGTGGCAGACGTTGCTCTGCCAAAACTCTCGACATCTTATACCATTCTTGAAGCCCGGAGAGACCCGACGTCTCATCGAGGACTTCAAGGCACACCCGACAACAAACGCGATCTACATCGTGTCTCCAATCTCGAATCGTCTTTTTAAAGACGATTCGAATCGACCACTGAATCGTCTTTTTAAAGACGATTCAGCTATAACGTAAACTCGATTCGTCTTTGTAAAGACGAATCGTACGACAACTCATTCTCAATAAAGATTTCCAGGTACTAGGGAACCCGTCTCGAGTGAAGCCCTGGGCATTGCGCCCAGAAGTTGGATCTTGAGACGGGTGAACGTCTCAGAATACCTTTGACCCCTAGGTAGGGCCCCTCGAACCGTGTGAAGCCCCAGCGATTGCCGCTGGAAGTTGGATCACGGCAAGAGGTAAATTTTGTTGGAGAACCCGTCATCTAAAACAGTCAGCGCACTCTTAGAGTGCGCACGCTCGATAATTATTTCACCAGCACGTGGCGACGTCTACCCACGCGTTCTCGTCAAGACTCTGCGTGATTGACCAAGCATCACACACGACTCGACGTGACAACGCTACAAACACCAAACTAAACAACCAGAATTGCCCTATCCTGGATAATTAACTGTGAGACACATTTAACGAACTCATTAACTCGTTCAAATTAGACGCTTTCCTTTCACTAACCTTACCTTCTTGGAAACAAACCTCTAGGCTTCCCCTTTTGTCAATATTTAAGTCGTATTGCAAAGCGACACATCACAAGTAACATAATAAATAAATTTTTACTCCTTGCAATTTTACGCTCGCTTCTCGAGAGTAAAATAAAGCTCTCAATTCCGCTTCTCGGAATTGAGACAACTTGGACCCCAAAATCCATTTTCAATGGCCGATGATGAAGGGTCAACCAACGCGCAACACTAGGGCTCATGGTCGTGGTTAGCACTCTGAGGCCATCTCGAAAAACACATAAAAATTCATGGGCCTTCTGCCCTTTTCAAATCATAAAACTATTTCTTATTCCCGGCTTTCCCTTTCGAGTCAGTACTCGTACTCCGTATACGGTCGACGACCTATACGTAAACAGAAGATCTGAAAATAAATTCGTCACTCGCCTCACGAGCGACAACAATCGAGAGAGAACGATAGTCACGGGTGTATCTACGCGCGACTGTTAGTTCTCAAAACTCGATACTGTCACAATATACTATTATAAAAGTAATGTTAGTCTAAGATTTCGAGAGATTCGGTCAAACGTTTGGGGTATTACAAAGTTTTGATTTTTTTTTAATTTCGAAAAAATGATTTAAAATTTCTATAATTTTTGAAAAATTTTAAAAGTTAGACAGAATTTCATAATATGAATAGAGCATTTCAAAAAGAATGTTGTTATGAAATTCGGAGAAATCGGTCGATGGATTTTGATTCCATGCAATTCGGTAATTTTTTATCTTGACGAAGTTACTCAAAACAAGCTGCAAATTGAAACTTGCAAATTGTTTCCTTGTTATTCCGCACGATGCTTGAAAGTTTCCTCTATGAGAAAGCCAAAATTAAGAAAGTATAGTTCCTAACTAATGACGCCCGTCATTAGTTTCAACAAAAATTGTAATAAACAAAGTAGGTTGAATGCTGGAGGTGTGTGAAGTTTTAGTGAGATTGGTAAAGTCGTTCTCGAAATATAGTCGTTTGATTTTTGGAGCCCTGTTAACATTTTGAACATATTGGCATGAAAAACTCGACACAATTTTGTCGACGGAAACAAAGCTTTTTCTAAAAGAATTACAAAATTGTTACTTTTACCGAAAATCGATCAATTACAATTATTCACTGCTCTTACCCCGCGATCTTGTTAATAAGTTAAATTCATGAAGATAGGCAAAGTAAACAAAAAACTTTTACCCGGTCGTTCAGTCGAATAAACAAATATTCGTATCACTGCAGAATCCTTTTGTACCTGCCTCGATGACACCTCCGATTACTTCTTTTTATCACATGCACTATCACGTTTAGGATGTGAAAATCTTTCTCAACACTCCTAAAATATTCAGGTCTTGTTTGTGAATATATTTTTTTAAATAGCCTATAGCATAGTAATTTTGTAACATGGCCCTATTTATTTTATAGTCCTTTCACATTTTTCGCTAGAGTTAATGGTTTCCTAGTTTTTAATTTTTTACCGTAAACAAATATGTGGAATCACGTATTAAAAAACGATTTCTGATTATTGTTTAAGCAAATGTATAAATAAGCAAGACGTGCATATTTCAGGTAGGTTCCAGACATTTCTCTTTTGTTTTTTTAATTCCTGTTTCAGAATTTTCAAAAGCTGTATTTATAAAAGTATTCGTTTAACGATCCGGATACTTCGTGAGTGCAATATAGAACCTTCATACGAAAATATAACCAAATTTCACCAGTTTTCATGCATGTTTCAAAATTAAAAATTCTTAAAAAACAGAAATTTAAAAAAACAAGAAGAACCCTTTGAAAAATGCACATGTATTCAGAAAAATCGAGGAATTTGTCACATATGGCCGAAAAACATTTTTAAAGGAGATTTCTGTAATAATTTGTTGTTTAAACAAACTTTTGATAGTTTTTCAGTGTTGTTATTATTATAAGTCAATATTATTATTATCTTCAATATGGTTGATATTTTTAAAGAGTTTTGCCTCAATACGAAGTACTTGAAATTCTCACCCAAACTCTTTTTGGTTGGGATTATACGGGCGATACATATCCTTAAGATTGTTATGTGCGTAATGATGTAATGGCCGTCTATGATCACTCCTTCACTGAAAATGTTGTAGTCTTTACTACTTGGGGCCGGAGATATCGCGTTAGTTTTGGAGGTTTAAAACGTTAAAATATAAGAACTAGTGGATGGAGGAAAAATTATTTTGGAGAAGGGAGATTAACATTTATTCAAAATTTTCGTCATTTGATATATTATATCAAATGATGAAAATTTTGAATAAAATCATCATCAATTAATGAATTAGAATTCCCCTTCTTAAGGATGATTTTCGCTGCGTAAGCGAAGAAAGAAATACTTTTTCGTTGATTCATTGACGCACCGAATATTATAGTCGTAATCATCTGATGAAACTCATTCTTGGTTTATTCGAGTTGTACGATTTACAATTAGTCTCGGTGATAAATTCCATACATAGTTTAATTCCATATATAAAACTCATCCGATAAGGAAAATTAAATTCATTAGTCTAAAGTTATAGTACTCACATACACAATCATCCACGCACACATTTACATGCACTCGCCTCCCCTCCCCCACACGCGCGCCCGCACAATCGCACACACAGATACATTCACAGTACTCACATAGCCACTCAAAGACAATGACATGACCCTTACCCACTCACTCACGGTGAGTGCGTGTGTGAGAGAACACACGGATACTCACGCTACACGCTTCTTGCTTCTTCACACAAGACACTCATACAAACACCCCATTGGCTTATTCTTGGATCTGCTACGCTGCATACATATGCAGTGAACCTGAAACAAGAAATTAGCAATGAATGCGTATACTTTAAATGGATATCACCTTTTATGCAAATAAATGTTTTCGTTTTATAGAAGAAGCGTCGGAAAATTTTCCAGAGGAAGATTCTCCAACCGAGGAACCGGATCACCTGATGACGCTAGACGCCGACTTTTCCGACAAATGCCAGAAGCAATTACCACAACATTTCCGATGCGCCAGTCATACCCAAACCTCATTGCTACCACAGACACTATTAAAGTAATCGAAACCTCGAGAGATTCGCGGAACGCCATGGGAATGTGATAGCGAAGTGTACGTCTCTGTGGAAGAGTTTACGATCTCCGAAAACCAACGAAGTCATGAAGGATTATTTGGGTATCGGTCTACGAAAACCAGTAGTTACTCGGTGGAATTCTTTGTTTGATTGCCTCACGCAATTGATAAATTTCAAAGAAAAACTGCTGCGTTGCGCAGAAACAAGTCCGGGGATTTCTCTGAGAGATCCCTTCAACAAATGTGACTTCAAATACCTCGAAGAATACATTAAATGCACCGAGGATTTAGCAAAATCAATAGATTTATTGCAAGGAGATATCAATTGCCATTATGGCTACCTTTTGCCAACTCTTCTTTCTCTCCGAAGGAAAATGATTTTACTCGAGGGTGACCGCGACGTTCGAGTTTGTCGACCCCTCGTTAAGGGAACGATTCGAGCCCTTGAAGTGAGGTTCAAACAAATGTTTGAAGTCTCCAATGAAGGTGTTTCTGCAGCGATAGCAGCGGTATCACATCCACAATTTAAAATTCGTTGGTTCCGATGTTTTTCATCTGAAATACAGAAGCGAATATATGACCAAGTACTCAATGTAGCTTCTATGACATCGAATACGAATACTCCCGCTGATAATCGTAATCTCTTGGAACCCGCGGACGGTTTTGATTTTGGAGACGGGGAATCGGTTTTTCAAGACCTGGAGACTTGCGTTAGTCACGGTGCCGCTGAAATCGAATTGACGCGATATTTACAAGACCCAGATATGCAGCTAACGGTGCTCAAGAAGTATCCAATGATAAAAAAAGTATTTTTAAAATTTAACACTGCGTTGCCTTCATCAGCTCCGGTCGAACGACTATTTAGCTACGCCACAATGATGGATTTGCCAAAATATAACCGTCTGAGTGATAACCAGTTTGAAAGAAGAGTTCTTTTAAAGGCTAATGCTTGTTGCGATTATAAGTAACGAGAGAAGCAAGAAAGATAAAAAAATATAAGTTAAAAACACGAACTTTGTCGCTTTATTGAATCCCTAACTAATGTAAATATTGTGTATTTTCGAAAAACTTTAGGGATCGTTTGAAATTTATAACTTCTGGTTGCGATTCCCAAATGAATTATCCTGTAGACCAATCAGTTTCGATTCATTTGGTTTCGGAGTGGATGATCTCATAATTTTTAAATGCGTAATCTATTACACGTGACTTTTATAATTGATATCAATTATCAATGGAAAATAATAATATTGAATACTCTATGCTTTCATTTATGATGTATTACGTTTTCAATGCGCAATGAGGCACGCATTCATTACACATTACTTTTTTTTTTATCTGTAACTAGCTTTTGCCCCCGACTTCGTCCACGTGAGGTTTTTTGAAGTTGAATTTTGGGAAATGCTAAAACATACGTCTTATTATTTGCATTGTAGAGAATTTATGCCAAATTTCAAGTGAATTCGACAAAAAAATGTTTTTTTGTACAAAATTTTTCACCCCCTTGCAACCCCTTAAGGGTTCAATTTTCGAAAATGCTGGAGTACCTGCTTCATAATTTGTATTAGAAAGTATTTATGCCAAGTTTAAGTAAATCCGACCAAAAAAAATGTATTTTTCCATACAAACTTTTCCACCGCCTTGCAACCCTTTACGTTAAGAAATGCTAAAATACATGCTATATAATTTGTATTGCGGAGTATTCATGCCAAGTTTCAAGTGAATTTGACCAAAAAATTTGTTTTTCTATACAAAATTTTTCACGCCCTTGCAACCTGTTAAGAGTTGAACTTTGGGAAATGCTGAAATACGTGTTTTATTAATTGTAGTTTAGAGTGAAGAAGTTGGTTTTCAAATGATTCCTTTCTCAGATAAAAAGCTTTGTCAGCGCCATAAAACAATGAGAATGAAATGTGCCAGTTTCTAATTTGCATGGTTTTGTTTCGCGCAAATCGTCATGCGGGCACGGCAATTTTTCGATTTGTAATGGAATACTCTCCATTATAAATTACTTTTTTATCATCTGTAATGTGTAATGCATCACTTATCAGTTACACATTACTTTTTAAAATTTGTAATGGAGCACTCATTCATTACGCATTGGTTTTTAAAATTTGTAATGGTACACGCATCCATTATACATTACTTTATTTATTTGTAATGGATCACGCATCCATTACACATTACTTTTTTAAATTTGTAATGGAACACGCATCCATTATGCATTACTTTATTTATTTGTAATGGATTACGCATCCATTACACATTACTTTTTTTTATTTGTAATGGAGCACTCATCCATTACACATTACTTTTTTTATTTGTAATGGATCACTTATCGATTGCACATTACTTTTTAAAATTTGTAATGGAACACGCATCCATTACACATTACTTTTTCAAATTTGTAAGGGAACATTCATTCATTACACATTACTTTCGTAATTTGTAATGGAGAACTTATTCAATACACATTGTTCAAAGTAATAGGTAATCCATTACTTTTACATTACTATTTTCACAACTCTGTCCACCACCAACGTAGTCCCATATCCCTAGCCTACGAGCCAGCACAGCTGATCCCTCTCTCATGCCATTGACCCTTGAATACCCTTCCCCCTTTCCCTCTGCCACACGTAACCCCTCGCCAACGAACAGCCGTCCCAGGATCGGAGAAAAATATACCATCGGAGACCCGGGCGACGAGCCAGGAGGCATACCGTCAACATCGCCGTGGCCACAGGGAGGGATAAAGAAATAGCAGCAAGGTGACGGCGGGTGAGAGAATTCCCCGCGTCATTAAGCGAACCCTCGATAAAAACGATGGGTTCGGGCGAGATCGCGACCCTCACCTCAACCGTCACCAGGAACATCGTCTGGCACCCGTGAACTCCCTCGTTACGAATTATCCCGTGCGAGGCGAGGAATCGTGGTGTCAGAAAATAACACATGAAGCATCGCCGACCCTGTGAGCCACCAACGGCCAATAATTGCCAAGAGAGAGGACCCTCGTCGTCGTCCGGGTACAATCATTAGCAGGGAGAGCGGGAGTTGCGTCACGGGTCGCCGAGGGCAGCACAGCACGGATCATCGATTATCGATCCGCTGTCCTGCGCAACGCGCTCGTGACGTCAGCTCCCAAGCAACCAATAATCTATGGATCCTCGATCCCTCTATGACCCAGTTTCCCATCGCGCATGTCCTTTCCCCCAAATTACCCTTTTTCCCAATTTCTCACGAGCAGAGAGACGACCGAGAAAATCACTTCGACGTGAGCCCTTGCATAGACAAGACGTTTTATTATATCGAGCCCCATTGCGACAGAATATTATAAGAGTGAAAGGGAGCGAGTGTGCGAGAGGATTGAACGAATTGATTTTAATACGAGACGCTACGGCAAGCCGTTTGATCGAGACGCCACGGCAAGCTATTTGATCGAGAAGCTACGGCAAGCCGTTTGATCGAGACGCCACGGCAAGCCGTTTGATCGAGAAGCTACGGCACACCGTTTGATCGAGACGCTACGACAACCCGTCTGAATCGAGAGCTACGGAAAGAGTGAGTCGTGTCCATTTCCCTGCTTTTTGCCCTTGTGATTTCTATTTTGAGTTTTTTATTATTTTGCGATTCCCCTTTGGTATTATATAACTCCGTGCGTGTGGTGGCGCATCGCGAACCCCCATTCCGATCGAGTTTTGTCGTTAGTTGCGTATTACTTTTTTGTCCCTTTCGAGTTCGATCCATATCGCCTTTTCGATCCATATCCAATCGCCAGATAGCCCGACATGGGCAATAACTAAGAGGCCTGCGAGCTGGTGAATTCACGCCTGAGAATCCTCCGAACAGATAGATCAGTTTTTCTTCCTTTTTTTTCTTTTCTTTTGTTACTTTTTTTTTTTGCGCTCATCCCCATTCTTTTTGATTATATCGAGTACGAGAATCGTCGTCCGAGTGACGGCTGGTACCCAACAAAATAACTTATATTTGTCTTTCTTTTTGTTCATCGAATAAATTGGAATTGGTCTATTTTTTTATTTTCTGTCTTCATCTCGTTTTTTTTCTTCTCCCCTAGTATATTTCTTACGGAGCTCAGGTGCGCCTGATTATAGTCCGGCTAAATTGAAAAGACCGTGACAACGTATATTAGTAAACAGGGGCGGGTACGCATGCCGTTCTATCCGTTGAATGTGTGAGTCCATCCTATGTGTGGGCTCACTACACTGCGCTTCGTGCGGCATGAAGACAATGTCCACCGCCATTCGATAGAATTTTCGTTTTACCGGAAAGCAGGTAGTTGGTATCGGAAAGGTGTTTACGAATAACCATTTTCATATAAGCACACCAAAAAACGTCTTCATTAGTTCAAATCAACGGATAACAACTATGAGAAAATTACCGACGGTACAGAAGGTTGGAAGAAATATTAAGGTTGATTGATAGGTAGAATGTGGAGGTATTTTCAGGTATTCAAAAATGTGCTTTCGCGGAGAAATACGCTCTCCGGAGTTTTCCTCCGTTCAATCGTACGATATTATTTTAACTACCTGAAAATACCTCCATATTTTACCTATCTATCAACCTTAATATTTCTTCCAACATTTTGTACCGTCGGTAATTTTCTCATAGCTGTTATCCGTTGATTTGAACTAATAAAGACGTTTTTTGGTGTGTATATATGAAAAAAGTTATTCTGTTAACCTTTATTCATCCCGACACGGAATGACCAGACTGCGTCAGAATCCATAAACCACACTGGAACAACAGTTTTTTTTTATTTGGTCAGCTCAAGGAAGGGCTTTTATCAATAGTTCCATTTAATTGTCAAAGCTTGAACGCCCACTCAAATCGTCTCACGGATAGTGTTTCAACATACAAAGATTATCATGCTGTCAGAAACGGTTATAAAAGGAAACGAGCCATCATCGGTCCCGAATTTTGATTTTATTGTACGATTTCAACGCGAAGAGAAACGGAATTCTGGAGTCACCATTTACCACCATCAACACGACGAATGTTACGTTGTAACGCCTCACTTTCAAGTTAAGGCCTCTTACTCCAGTAACGGAGAGGTCACCGTGTCGAGTTCTGGAAGAATAGGAGACCTATGTGCTATTAAATGCAAAATGGAAGATAGTTTGCATCAAAAAATTACTTTAATAGCAATTTATATTTCGCCCAATACATCGATTAACGATAATCGCTAAAGCGTTATTGCCCTTAAAAATAGGTGGTTCTCAAGTTTTAGCTGAGATGCTAGGAGACCCTGTGCATTACCGTAATGAATCAGTAATTCTCGCAGGAGTTTTAACGTTAATTTTTTATTGCCACAGGCTGAATCACTCCTTAAATTTTTAGAAAAACATTTCTCGTTAAAAATGATCAACGGCAGGAATGATCCGACCACTAAAGGTAGTACAACGATAGATGCCGTATTTGCAAAAGATATCAAATAGCTCGGAAGAATTTCATGTGATATTTGAGTTATCATAATCCCATTGTTGGTATTGTAGAATTGGACGATTCTATAAATAATAGACATGAGAGCAATGAAAATAGTATAGAATAAGAGAACAGAATTAGTACATCCCAATTTTTTACTTACAGAGACAAATACTTGCACAAATAAAATTGATATCATATCTATTACTAATTCCTACTTCTTTGCTCACCCTATCAATGCCCCCTCCCCCTCCTCTATACAAATAAAATTTGTAACGTCAACGTCAACACGAGGTATGAAGACACAGTAAGTGCAGCTGTAAACTCATACATACAACGGATAGAACAGTGTGAAATAAGGACAATCCTGTCATATCGTGTTTTTATGCATGTCAATCTCTCCTCTTTCCATCTCCCTATTCTTTCATCTGATGAGAATAACAAGCGAGTTCCGTCGATCACATACGAGTATTCACTTCTGACGCGAGTACTGTGTGTACACGCACCCGGTTTTTCTACTGATGTTAAAATTTTTCCGTCTAAGTAGGTCAGAACAGTAGTAGAATCAACAATATTTAATGAGGCAATGAATACAGTAAGCAAAGAAAAAAAATGTCTAATAAGTGCAAAAATCCCATGTGAATTGAATAAGAAAAAATCGTCATTCAGGCAGAGGTTAATGGCACTTGAATTTTTTTTCTTTGAGTTTGGGTTTGGGTTTGGGTTTGGGACACCCTAATGTACGCAAACACATACATATAAATATTATTTTCTCGTATCATTAACCATAATATAAAACATTCTCTGTGTAAGGTCTTATAACTTGGATCGTAACATGGTACGCAACCAGCATATCTTTGTACTTTCGTGTTCAGCGTATTTCTCCTATTTAAAATTCAAGGGGAGAAAAATGAAAACTGAATTTAAAAAATGTAAGATCCAAACCTAGATTTTTATTGGGAAAGGAAAACATGGCGCTGGAGCCCAAAATGGCGACCCAATATGGCCACCATAGTAGGCTTTTTCTCAGTGTTTACGTTGGGTGGTATAGGAGTATAGCTTATTTTATTCATCGTTCGAGAAAAATGCGACTAACAATCGACGAAGTGTGCCGTTTTGGTAATTGTTTGACATCCAGTCGGAACTTTGTGGAAGGTGAATGATTGCTGAACGCTGGTCATGTGATGAATTGCGGCAAAACAGAACGGAATGCAGTGCATAACCTCATCGCTTTTTGTATTCAAACGTCGGGAGTGAAAGAAAAACCTCATACGATTAAAGGAAAGATCGATGAGTGAGGCAAAGTCCTTGCTATGATGTGCTCCTGCACGGCAGGATTGAGTAAAAATGCACGCATTCGGTCGAGGTCTTATTGTACTTAACGTGGTGAGTAGTTTTTTGCTTGCGTAACAACTCCAGTAGAAACAAAAAGTGCTTAATATTGTACTATAATATTTAACAATATGTGTTGGCGGACAATTACCATGAGTTTGTTTAACATTTAAGGAATGATTTGAACGAGTTGACGATATTCTCATGCACAGACATGAAATGTTTATGGAGCGAGCTACATGCAAAAGCCCCGGACATACATCGGCCAGCACCGTTGCAAGAATGTGGATGTTACAGCAGAGACTTTGGAACAACTAGTGCTGTCCATATACCCGATGATTTGGCTCAATCAATAAAAAAAGATTTAACATTATTTGTTAACAGAAAATCAGGGCTTACAAGGCATGCGTAAGGATTTTTTTCAATCTAAAGCAAATCAGCTCATCGTGATGTTTTATGATACCGGATCCCTTACATTTATACAAGTTGCTCCTTACAAGTGTCAATTAATTAATTGTATATTTTTTATATTTGCGATTACCGCCATACTCAATCAATTATTTTTTATGTGACAGGTAAATCGACATGCTGATTATAATTTATAATCTACCCGCTCCATTTTTGTACCTATTTTTTATTGAATATAGGTCTCGAAGGCATCAACAAATAATAACGTCGTGTTAAATGATAACATAAATAAAATCAAGGCGATTATGGATAATCAGACATCCGAATGCATGCAAGACCTCTCAAGAGTCCCATTATCACCACGGAGAGAGGTATCACGGGAGGTTGTAATACCGTTATCGGCCGGCTAGGCGGGGACATCCTTTCCATTTGTATGGAAATGCAGAATTCTTTTGCTGCTCGAAAACGAGAAAGACAATTTCGCATTACTGGCTCGAGGTGTTACAACTTTTTCACATATTGCTCGAATAAAAAACCTGATTGGGAGCAGAAGGCATAAAAATATTTCTACGATAAATCGTTTTCAAATCAATACGTCAAGCGTGGTCTCGAGAACGAACCACACGCTCTCAAAGCATGTGAGCAATCGCAAGGATTAAAAATAGTTGAATGTGGCTTGGTCGTGTCGAAACACAATGCGTGGCTCGGTTTATTCTCCTAACGGAGTCATTTTTGAAAACGATAAAGCTTCTAAATTAATTGAAGTTAAATGCCCATTTAATGGTAAAACAATGACTGCAGGAGACGTTATTAAGAAGCAACTTTGGATTAGCATAAGACAAAACGGAGATATAACGTTAAAAAACAAACACGTGTACTATGATCAAGTTCAGCTCGGAATGGCAATCTTAAATATGAAAACTACTGATTTCGTGATCTATTCACCATTTGATAATATAGCTATTATAGCTATTATAAATGCTATTATATAGTATATTATATCCCACCAAAAAAACACCATAAATGGTGTACAAAAAGATGAGACAAGTACATTTCCTTGCATCGTTTTATCTTTCCTTACAAAAATATGTCAAACATAAATAGTTGTAAAATAAATCCTCACAAAAAGTTCTCAAATAAATTCAAATCATCCAACTCACAGTTGCCAAGTACATCCAGCATTTTTATTGTTTACATTGTTTATTAACCATTTATAAGTAAGTCACAACGCCCAAAAACGTCTTGAAACGGGACTTAAGGACTTAATCTAAAAATGTATTGTTTGAAAAATTTTTATTGAAAAAAAATTCGGATTGAAAAAAAAAATTTGAACGAAGTACTTGGGGAGTTATGTAAAACTACTGATCGGATTTAAACGATTAAAAAAGGAATCTTTTTAATTTTTTTTGCCCTTTTCTAAAAAAAATATGCCATATCGGATAAAAGCTCATTAGACAGTTTTCGGGGTAAATTAACAAAAAACAAATTTTCCCTCTTCACTGATGCTTCGTTCCATTCTGAAAAAATTCTGCGGAGTTTCGTATTGCCCCCCTCTAACAGGAAAAAAATAGTGAGTGGAATTCCGATTGGCCCTTTTGTAGAAAAAAAAAAAATCGAAAAATTTTCCCGAAAACTATCTAATGAGCTTTTCTCCGATAACGGCATATTTTTTTTTTTTAAAAGGGCGAAAAAAATAAAAAAGATTCTTTGTTGAATTGGTTAAATCCGATCAGCTGTTACGAAGTTGTGATTTTTTATAAATTGAGAATTTCTTAATCTCGAGTTATCTCGAGAACCAACAATAGTGGGTGGATGAAATTTTGGTAAAATTTCATGGATATATTGTCCTTTGAAATGCCCATACTGAATAATTTTTTCGAGACAAAAAAAAACGGGGTGGCTGAGTTGACGTGGAATGTCCCATATTGATTTATTATTTTACAGAATGCCGTCAACGAAATCGTTTTAGTATCTTGCAATCTAAATACATTTTGTCTCGACATTTCCCGCTATTTTAAATCTCAGTAATTCAAAAACTGGAAAGAACACATTCTTGAAACCTTACTTATCGGTAGAGCCTTTGAGAAGCAATAGTGTTTCCTTCAGATTTTTCGATCGTGTCCAACTTCATGAAAATGGATCGAAAATAACACTGCGCCGCGTCCTTGGAGTAGCAGTGGACGGCAGCCAGTCGCGCGTCGTTACGTTCTACGCGGCGCGACTCAAATTGGTTTGTGCCGTCAGATTTTAAAATTTTTTACTCGAAAACGAGGAAAAATACGTGTTTGAAATTTATTTATAACGTGTAGGTCAGCATAACGTTTATAAGTTGGAGGTCAACATTAAAAAAAAAATAGTCTTGTTGCTTCGTATTTTGATTATCTTTGAAAAATAAATTGTTGAATGAATAATTGATTATGATTTTTTTTTTAATTTTGCAACTTTTTCTTAATTCTATGAGGCTTTCTACGTAACTACATAAAAAAGTTGAGTCAAACTTTTTTTTTCGGAGTTATGAATTTTTGAATAAAATTTTGTTGTAATTTATTATTGCAAATAACAAATAGAATTTTGTACTATCATAATCGCGCTTTGGTATAAAAATCACACTCCCTTTACATAATCGACACGCTCAATTAAAAACATATCTGAGATGTGACTTATCTGTTTCACGCAGGATATATGTTATACATTAATAGTGAAATTCGTAGTCGCCATGTCGCCAATGCCTGATGATCGCTATAACACACTAAATACACACTACATATTACTACACTGAAAAAACGTTTGAAAGCGGTAATGAATTAGGCAAATTTTTTGATAATTGGGGTTATAATTTGGCGTGACGCTTGCCCTTCTTTTTTGAATAACTATTCCCCAACTCGGAGGACTGACCTAGATTTTTGAGTACCAGGGAAAAATAAAAATTGAGGCATTGCACGAAAAAGACAATGGTGCTTACAGTCGGCTAGTCAATTAAAGATGATACCTGAGGCCCCGGCAAAGCAACGGCCATCAATATATTGCATATTACTATTATTATTATCATTATTATTATTAATGTTATTTTTAAATTTCAATGCTATCATTTTTAGGGCACTAACAAGTAATAATAATAAACAAATTTTCAACCGTTAATAGTTTTTATTATTTATTTGTTGCTGTAGGCCGTCAGGTATATAAATTTTTCAGATTCTATTAGGAGATCCAACTGGTTTCTTTTTTTTCTTGTTTGTTTTTTGGGCGGTACTTGTAATTCTTTTCCTTCTGATACACTATCGGTGAGCTTAGACTGCGGCAATGGATTGACGCTCTTCTCCGAAAGCTGAGTATTCTACGACAGGTACAAATTTGTATACCATCAATGGTCAATCCATAAAATTCGTTACAATGGTCTTTTTACATAGAAGAGATTGCACGGGATTCAATATGAACAAAAATGTTACTGGACTAATATGACGTACGCATTTACATTTACTGTTTCCAAACTGCAATCTGAAAGGAATGAGGAATGGGGAAAGATAATGTTTCGAAAAATATCAACAGCGAAGTTTATTTTTTATTTGTTCCCAGCTAAATTATACGAAACAAAAACCAACGAAAAACCAATAAGGTAATACTGCATATGAATGTTTCGTTGAAAAACCGGAGGTTGCGCAGTCCGCGTTACAATTTGGAGGATCTTCCCTTCTATCGGCCTCTCCAACCCCGCTAATTGTCTCGATGACCGAATTTTGGGTATCATTCTGAGCACTGCTGACAACGAATTAAAAAAAAAAACATCACATTTGAGACGTTATACAGTTGTATGGTATTATTATGGTACCGTAAACCAATAGCTTTACTCCGCACTTTTTAATAGCGTCGTCGTACTGCTCTTTATTGAAACGAGCCGCCCGTCCAATCGCTTCGAAACTCTGACTGAAAAAAATTTCGTGCAGATAAAAAATATGCACTAATTTATCATTATTATTTTACTATTTATCCTTAGTATTTCACTATGGTCACCACCTCTCATCTTCAAGCAAATGAGATCATCAATTGTAGCCTCCTCATAGACGAAACGTCATGAGAGATATTAAATTATCAGGAAGAAATATGCAAGCTCCTAATTTATAGAGTTTATTTTACGTGGGATAAATTTCGAAAATTTTACTTACAATTCCGAGTTTGCGTGTGTTTCTTTCTCAATGCGGTTGTTTCGTAGAAATTCGATGAGGAATTGACGGTTCCGATTGACGAAGTTCCTCATATAATCAAATCTTTTTTTTAGCTTGTACACGTACACGAACTCTTCGATTTTACGTATTTTTTCGTTCGAGAGGCCTTTGCTCTGATCTTGGGCCAACTCCTCGATGACGTCGACTAAAGCTACGATAAATCGTCCGAGAATTTTGGGGACGTTGAAAATATTCTTTTCAAATTTTGTTATATTATTACGTATGTATGGATAATTATGCTCGATCATTTTCATACAAAACACTATAAAAATCCGAAACTGTCAAAATCCTGTATGACTGAAATCCCGAAGAGCAAATAACTTCGCTGTGACGTAAATTGTCGAGAGTGCACCTATATCATATACCCTAATTTTTTTTTTCAAATTTGAAGACGATATCTAGACGAGTGTTTGTATGTGTGTGCGTGCGTGCGTGCACGCGTGCGTATATATGCGTGTATATAAATAATTGTGAAAAATTGAACGATCTGTAATTTGATAACAGATCACAGCCGCAAACGATGAAAGTTCACCGTCAAGTAAAGCACGATAACCACTTTTTAAATATATTTTTTTTAATTATATAAATAGATACTTTAATAAACCATTGAAGAACGGTTGGTATTGAATTGGGTGAAAATCGATAAAGAGTATCAGATGTTATGAAATTTTGAAATGACCGAAAAACATGTGTACTCGCTATAACTTCGGAAAATTTCGAGACATCATACTATACTATTTTCCATCAATTGAATATCATTGAAGGATGGTTGGTATGGAATTTGGCATAAATAGATGAAAGGATTCAGATTGTAAATACATACAAACGTATAAACGCTATTTCGTGTGCTTTCGGCGATGTATATTTGCCCGAATATACGTTCACATCATACGGTGTTGCCAAATGTACTCGATTACTTCGTAGTGGTCTGGTCATCAGCTGTCCTATGTCTTTTTTATCGAGTTTTTTTATAAGCTTTAATCTAAAAATTCGGTGACCCAAAACTTGTATGGTCGCAACGGAATCTTCGAAATGTAATTTACAATTAGTAACTTTATATTCGTCGCTATCCAATCGATAAGGGGGAAACAAAAACTTTTATGGTCGCAACGGAATCTTCCGGATATAATTTACAAATACCAACTTTATATTCGTCGCTATCTAATGGATAAGGGTATGAATATTCGAGTTGAAAATTCATACCTTCATCTCAAGCTGCACCACTGACCGTTCATTCTCCGTAAAAGCCAGAGATGAAATCAGTCTAAAATATAAAATGTAGAATAGTCGAATATTAAAAAAAATTTCAATGTCCGATCGAGAAGACTGATTTCATCTCGGGGCATTGAAAAGAATAGAATGTTCTCTCGTCTTTTTTCCTTTCGGTGAACAACGAGCGCTCGCGAAAACAGCAGGCAGATGAAATCAAACATGACGAGGGCATCGTAAGTCTCCAAATATACAGTAGAATGGGATCGTGCAATTGGAAATGTTGATTTCATCTGCCACGGTGCGCAATGCAGGGAATTCGATGGTATTCCCCGCCACTTGTAGCCATGAAAGTACATGAGCGCTCGACATTATCGCTGGAGTTTAAATCAGTTGCGATAGCAGGACCGATAATATTTTATCATTAAACAAAACCAGACTATCCAACAAAAAACACGAATCCCATCTATTCCAGGGAGATTCTCGATTTTTGAAACCAATTTCCCCTTCATCTCAAGCTGCACCACTGACCGTTCATTCTCCGTTAAAGCCGGAGATAAAATCAGTTTCAGATATGGAATGTCGTGTAGTTGAATATTGAAAAAAGTTGAACTGTCCGATCAGGAAGATGGATTTCATCTCGAGCAGTGAAAGAAGTAGAATGTTCTTTCGTCTTTTTTCCTTTCTGTGAACAACGAGCGCTAGCGAAAGCCGCAGGCAGATGAAATTAAACATTACGTGGGTATCGTAAGTCTACGAATATACAGTAGAATGGGATCCTGCAATTGGAAACGCTGATTTCATCCGCCACAGTGCGCAATGCAGGGGATCGGATCGTAATTCCCGTCCCTTGTGGCTATACGAGTACATGAGCGCTCGAAATTATCGCTGGAGATTAAATCAGTTGCGATAGCAGGATCAATAATATTCTACTGATAAACAAAACCATACTATCCAACAAACAACACGAATCTCATCTCTTGCAGGGGATTTTTTATTTTTCAAACGATTTTCACTTCTTTTCAAGCTGCACCACTAGCCGATCATTCTCCATGAAAGCCGGAGAGGAAATTAGTCTCAAATATGAAATGTAGAGTAGTCGAATATAAAAAAAAACTTGAAATGTCCGATCGAGAAGACGGATTTCATCTCGGGGCATTGAAAGGAGTACAATCATCTTTCGTCTATTTTCCTTTCGGTGAACAACGAGCGCTCCCGAAACCCACAGGCAGATGAAATCGAACATGACGAGGGCATCGTAAATCTACAAATATACAGTAGAATGGGATCGTGCAATTGAAAATGTTGATTTAATCTCCCACAGTTCGCAATGCAGGGAAATCGATCCTGATTCCCGTCACTTGTAGCGTTACAAGTACATGAGCGCTCGAAAATATCGCTAGAGATTAAATCAGTTGCAATAGCAGGATTGATAATATTTTGCCATTAAACAAAACGATAATATCCAACAAGCAACATGAATCCCATCTCTTGCAGGGAGATTTTCAATTTTTGAAACGATTTTCGATTCATCCCAAGCTTGGAGTAAAATATAATTTTCCCATACTTGGAAAATTTTTTCCGAGTGGGAAATTTTTCCAATACTTGGGGAAAAATATGTTTCCCAAGTATGGGAAAAAATTGGCCTGCGATTTGAAAGTATTTTCGAGCATCTCGCTAGCAAAAAGTTTGCTACGAGTTAATAAGGTCATTAAAAAAAAACTCGATGATATTTAAATTTGGAGCAAAATATAATTTTCCCATAAGTCGGTAAATGTGACGATCCCGCATTACATCCAAGTAGACGACACAAATGAGAGAGATGAATCGGTGGCCGTAGCGCAGTGGTTAGCGCTCCCGCTTGCAAGCCGAAGAGTCCCGGGTTCAAATCCACGGGCGGCACACTTGATTATTTTTCTCGTCGTCTTGGATCGTCACCACTCATTACCCCGTTCGACCATCACAGTAAAAACGTTTTTCCCAAGTAGGAAATTTTGGAGTAAAATATAATTTTTCCATACTTGGGAAATTTTTACCATACTCGGGACAAAATATTTTTTCCAAATGTGGGAAAAAAATTGGCCCGAGATTTGAGAGTATTTTCGAGCATCTGACTGGCAAAAAGTAGGCTACGAGTTGAAAAGGTAGTTTCAAAATATAATTTAGGGACGATTTTCAAATTTGCAGTATAATATTATTTTCCCATGGTTGGGAAATCTTTTCCGTACTTGTTAAATAAAACTTATCCCAAGTATGGGAAAAACTCCCAAGTATGTGGAAAAAAATTTGCCAGAGATTTGAAGGTACTTTCGGGCATTTGGCTAGCAAAATGTATGTTACGAGTTGATAAGGTCATTTCAAAAAATGATTCGGGAACGATTTGGAAATTGGGAGCAAAATATAATTTCCCCATACTTGGGTAATGTTTTGAAGTTTCCTTATAATCTTGAACGGGAAACATTTATAGACAGATCATAGATAAGAGAAGTTGATAACTGATTGAAATCCGGAAAAACTCGAATTTATGGTGATAGGACCGTTTAATTTTTTTTTTTTCCATTACATGCATGCATGCACAGGTGAAAAAAAATTGGCCTGAGACTTAATAGTACATTATGCTACTAGGGAGGAAAGTGCGTGATTTTTGCCGAGTGCGAGGTTTGCTGCCCGAGCGAAGCGAGGGCAGCACGAGCACGAGGTAAAAATCCGCTCCTCCCGTGTGGCATATACTTCTTTTCACCCGACTACGATATAATGACCAAAAAATACGAAAAACAACACCGAAGGTATGCTCAAATCGCTTCGCATAAGGGAAGTGCGTTCCAACAGATCCCACACAAACCCTACTTTGACAGACCACTGTGCGTGACAGCGGGGTCCAGGGGTGGAGCCCCTGGCGGGGTCGAGGGGCGGAGCCCTCGCGGGGGGTTTCGGGGGGGGGGGCGAAGCCCCCCCGACTCAAGACATATCCGGAGTTTAAATTATTTTCATTTCTCTTAGCGAAATAACACGTCAATTTTTGTCTTTCTACAAATTTTTCGTTTTATCGACTGAAAACATAATATGGCAATCATTATTGCTATTTTCAATGAATTAGATATTTGCAAGAAGTGAAAAATATTCTAAACAGAAAAAATACGATGTAAATTGCGTTGAAATATTGAAAATTAACTTTTTTGCCCGGAAATTTATTTTTTTGCCCGGAAATTTACTTTTTTGCCCGGAAATCTACTTTTCTTCCCTCTGGTCAGGAATTGATGACTTTCGACCCGCGTTTCAGGTGCGAAATACGGTCATTTTATCGCAGTCGGGTGAAAAGATATTTTCGAGCATCTGGCTAGCAAGAAGTATGCTACGAGTTGAAAAGGTCGTTTTAAATAATTATTCGGGGACGATTTCTAAATTTGGAGTAAAATATAACTTTTCCATACTTGGGAAACTTTTCCTATACTTGGAAAAAAAAATTTCCCATACTTCGACAATTCATCCCATATTTGGGAAAAATTATTTTTCCACGCACGGGAAAAAATCCCAAGTAAGTGGAACAAAAGTGGCCTGAGATTTAAAAATATTTTCCAGCATCTGGCTAGCAAAAAGTATGCTACGAGTGTTACGTCCCCGGGAGCTTATCGGAATTTAGATAAGGACGCAACACGAGAAGGTTGTTATTGACTTCTCTTTCGGGTCAAGACAATTAAGTCCTTTACACCAGGGACGGAAGTCACGTCTTTGATATGGGAAAAATGACCAGAGGGGTGGAGGATTGGAGAGACCGTTGAGCCGAATTTTGATATTAGCTAATATGAGTAGCTGAGTTTAGCGGTAGTGGTTATACTCACTTTGATTATGCACAGCTCGGATGAGGGTGAGCTCGTTCGGCTGCGGCGGCGAAGTAGGGGTGATACCAAGTACGTCGCAGGATTCGTTGGTGAGATACGTCAACCGAGGTATTGATTATATATATTTTTATTACTCGAATACAACGTAGCGAGGATATTATAATTCCTCTATTTGCACTACAACACGGGGGACGATTAAATGTCTCCCCGATATACACTTACTACGATTGGTTATATAATTCGCTACACACACGCACACAATCTATTCGTCTGATTGACTAGTTGCGAGTAAATTTGACTAGGGAAAACGAATGCGGCTTTTCTTAGAGAGTTCAATGCCGGAACGACTGCGCTTTTAAGATAGGGGATTTCGGATACTCGACTTGGTAGTACACCGTTGCAAAGAGGTTTCGTAACGTGACTCGGTGATGAGCGATACGGAGTTAAGCGCGACTTTGAATGTATTTGCTGGTCAAGAGTTTTGACTTGGGTGTGGCACTTGAGATTAAGACTTCGGACAAAGATTCCGCTCCAGTAGGCTCCCAATCTTCGACTGACTTTTGCTGGTGGATGGCTCCTTTTTATATCCGATCTTGCTGTGCTTTTGGTCTCTAAGTAAGCGCATATCCTCTTCTATGCGTTCGTCGCGTTCCACCTGCTGTTGCCTTAGGTTTTCCCGATCTAGGTTAATTTTCCTCATGTTGAGAGGTTCTTGGCTGAATTCGTTTGGGTTTCCTGGTACAGGGATGCTGCGATGGATGGCTAGATCATTCCACGAAGTTAGGTATTCTAAAATGCACGTTCTACACGAGTCGGCGTGTCGTGCAATTATAGGCGTCGCCCTGCACCTCCAACATTCTAATATGGTTCGTTGGTTTGGATAGAAAAGTGTGTGTCCAGAAAATGACCTGTAAATGTAACCCGAAAAGGGGTAGCATTCCCGACAGGTGAATCGGTTTCCCTCGTAGTCATACCAGATGGTCCCCCGGATGCACCAAGATTTGTATAATACGCGCAGGGGACTTGGTAGTGGTGTGGCGCGTTCGGGCGTTGAGTCGTACCTTGGAGTAATTTCCCGTTGATTATCCATAAATTCGCTCATGTTCACCGGTATCGTTTTCCTGTAATACATATATTTCACAACATTTTACGTGAATTTTCATATTCTTACAATTGTTATGTGCCTCTATCGGTCCTTCCTTTAGTTGGATGGGTTAGGGGTCGGTTATGATAAGGGTAGCGGTCGTTGTTCATCCTTTTGAGATTGCCCCTCCCCCTTCTAAGATTTCGTCGTCGTTTCTTGTGGTTCTTACTTAATTTGGACTGGTGATATATATATATATATATATATATATATATAATTATTTGAACCGACAGCGATAGGTACGCGGTCATCGTGCGGCTCTGGCGATCACCGAAGTTAAGCAGCATTGGTCAAGGCCAATACTTGGAGCGGTGACCGCTTAGCCGCGCGCTGGCTGGCGCATCGAATCGCTGAGCGGGAGGCCATCTTGCCAGAGTCTGGGCGCCCGCCTAGGTAGCACGAACTCTGGCAAGAGAGCCGACTGTATCGGCATAGGTTTTCCGCAGTTTCCCTGTGCCCTCGTGCGAATGCGATACAGAAGGGGATAGGAAAGAGTGGCTGCGGACAACACTCTGGGGGGATCTCACGGAATAAACGGAATAAAAAGGGGACAGCTTAAAGGGGAAGGACCCCGAAAGCAATGGAACAATATATAAAAAAATATATATATAATTATTTGCAGTATATATTAATTGCAAACACTGCGATTAGATTAAGGTATGCTTAATGTTTGAGTTGTAATAGCTGTGGCCGTTATTGTCATAATGGCTGGATTTGTTCTTCCTCTTATAACTCTTCTCCCGTCATACTGGTTCCACCATGTTTCATTGCACATTTGAAGTTTCTCTTGTAGAACTGTGTTTAGGAATATAGTCACGGACTTAATATGGGCATATACCCAGCTTTCCGTATATCGTTGAGTATATGGTGGTTCCCCGCTGTTTAACGCTCCTCGTCGGATGAGTCCTCTGAGGTAATTCCTCCTGCTTCTTCTCTGGGATTTGCTTCTTCTATTACTGCTTGATTCCCTGGTTCCGGACTCGGTGACCTGGGTGGTTCTTGAAATACAACCACTGGGTTCGGCACCTCCTGATTCCCTATTTCCTCCTGTTGGTAAACTTCGCGATCGATCCGTTGCAGGTTTATTTCCTCCTGATTGTTCATTATTTCTTGGAGATCCAGTAGATTGTAATTGAAACCCAGAGGGTTTCCCGCGACCCGGACGATGTGTTGGTTGTATAGAGTGTCCCATGACTGAAGGAACTGTAGGACACATGTCCTGCACATGTCGGCGTGATTGACGCGAATTGGCGTCAATCTGCATCGTCTGCATATCAGATGGCATGGCTCTGTTGGGAGAAACAGT
Source organism: Rhorus exstirpatorius (assembly GCA_963564615.1). NCBI lineage: Eukaryota > Metazoa > Arthropoda > Insecta > Hymenoptera > Ichneumonidae > Rhorus > Rhorus exstirpatorius. The sequence continues at coordinate 25,833,425 of OY751313.1, forward strand.
TTATGTCTCCCGAAATAATGGTAACTCTGGGTTTCGTTCCGATTGATGATGCATGGGTCGCAGATGAATTTGTGTGTTACAAAGTCGAACCAGGCGTATCCCCGAACGCACCAGGAGCGGTACAGTATATCCAGGTGCGCCGGCATAGGCGGCCCCCGATTGGGCACTCGGGCCGGTCTCAAGAGTTCTATTTCCCGTGCGAATTCGTGAAACCTGCTCATGGATAATCCTGCAATATATTATGAATATCTACTGTTGTTACTTCCAAGAGTTATGATTCTAACTTAGGATTTTATTCGTGCTCAGGGTCTTCGAGGATATTGACTAATGAACGGCTAGATTCCGTTCGTATGTTTGGCTGCTGTATACCCGAGGTAGAGGGTTGTTCGAGGTCCAAGGATCCACTGGACTTTTTATTGGATTGGATATCGATTAGCGGTGTTTCCTGGATCCCTAAATCCGATATATCGCTAGCCCACACAGGGTTAGGAATTATAGTCCTTCTTAGCGGGATTGGTGAGGGTTCTAAACTTTTTTCGGGACCCTTCTTATGTTTGGGTGGTAATCCTAGACATTGTCTGAACGTCATAGTGATTCGTGAAAACAAGGCTCTTATTCCTCTATTGGTGGATACCGGTTCATGTGTGGTATCTTCTGATTCTACCCAGCTCATTACTGCCGGTATAACTGAGCTGGGCCATCCTCGCATAACTCCGTTGACAGCCATCTCCTCGGTTGGTGGGTGGCTAATTGGCACGTCGTAAATTCTGTCTGGTTGTGATCCTGTATTCTTGGGTTCTGGTATTGACCATGGTAGTATTATGTAGTACCCGATTGGTCCTTCACCGGAGATTCGCTGGGCAGAGTATAGTGCTCTGAGGAAATTCAGTATCTCTGTTTCATTCTTCCTTACATAGTCCGAAGTTATCCTGCCAGATGGTAGCACCTGTTGCCATGGTTCCATTATTGAGATTCTTCCTTTTCCTGTAAAGAGATAGTGATTGTCGAGTTACAGGTTGTCCAGCCTAGTGCGGTTGCGCTAGGGTGTAGGCGACGGTAATATTTTCGGATTCTGTTTTAAATAAATTCCCGAGCTGGTGACTGGGATAGAGGGGAATCCTGACTTCCTTCAATTCATGTTCTTCCATTGGTGCGGGTTCGCTTCTCTCTTGATGGCCTCTTGGAAATTCCGTATTTTTGGGAGGTCCTTTGGTCCTTGGGACTTCATTGGATTTTAGATGTAACAGAAGATGGGTGACTGAGCTCCATATGGCTCCTAGTAAGTGTACCGACCATCCATTGTATACATCGTGCAATGCGTATCCATGGATAATTGTAACTGCAATGAGCTTAATTAGTCTGAATACCATTATGACTCCGATGAACCCCGCGCTGACATTACTGAATGTCATAAATGATGTCCAAATCCTATTCCATGTGCTGTTTGTCAACTCCTTGAGTGCTTGTTCGTCCATCAAATTCATTATTGACACTCCTTGCCTCATAGTAGGTTCTCCGGTGATGCCTTTTGCAATAACGTTTAGAATTGCTGGCTTCTCCAGGGGGAACATAATATAATTCTTTAGCTGATCGATATCTTCTTGTGAGTATATTCCACTCGTGGCAAGATATTCCGGACTGACATACTTCCAAGTTGGCTTAGTCTGGGGTTTGATCTGGGGAGGCGCTACTCCTTCGATGGGTCTGGGCAAGAACTTGTACCACGCGTCCTCCAATTGGTACATGGTTGGTATCATAATGTTGCATGTGATTTGTGTTCCCGACTGACGGATAATGTGGGTGCGGGGTGAAAGGAACAGACTTTGATTGGTTCTGGTGATTGGCAATTCCTGGTAGCACTCTTCTGCTTTCCTAACGATTACGTTAACGGGTACACATTTAATTATGTGTACCACTTCTCCACCTATTACTGCCATGTACCCGGGCCCTCTCATGAATTGGTACGCGAATTCATCCGGGGCTTGCATAGCTAAGGATATTGCATTTTTAAGTACCTGTCGCTCCAGGTCACAATTCTGGCGTAATACCTTCTGATAGAGGTGGTTTATCTGATCGCGAATATGTTTCTCCACATAAACAAATTTACTGTTCATATAGGTGAACATGTCCAAGTTCTCCATCATGGCATGTTTAATATAATCTAGCCCGGCTACTGTTTCAAGGATAAACAGCTTGGGGTGTTCGGTTTGGTATAGAGTATACCCACACTTGATTTGTTCCCCTTTCTTTGTGAGTGCAAACGTTGCCTCCGGCGTATTGACCGTAAAGAAAATTTCGGTTTCGGCTTCGTTTCTTACCTTCTTTGATGGTCCACTGTAAAGAAGATTATATCTGTCGAAACTACAGTTTTCTTCCGGTAATGGACTCCAATAGGTGTACCCCCCCACCATGTCCACGCAGGTTCCTGTCGTTAGCTCGCACGATGTTCCCGACTGTAGTGTTATTCTGTTTGTGTTTAGATTCACTAATGCATAATAGTCCATGAGGGTGATCCTTATCGTTCCTTGAACAATAACGATATCCCATGTCCCATATGGGTCTGCAAACTGCGTCCCTTTGCATGTACCGTCCATTGATAATTGTCCCGCGAGTGTGACGCTATGGTAGGCGGTTGAATTTGGTTTGACTCCCGAAATTACCAGGTTCGGTGAATATTTATAGACTTCGGTTTGGTGCAAATTAGTATAGGCTTCCATCCCTGTTTCATCGAGGTACTCCATCTGCCCATGAGCTACCGGTGATACGTGTGAGTACCATCCGCAATGAAGCACTGTCCTCTCGATTGAGATTCTGCATTGGACAACTCGTGCCTTAGTGAATTCCATGAGTTGCAGGAGCTGTATGTGGGTGTCGTGGGCATTAGGTCGTGTCATTGGTATGTCGCACTCTTCTACGTCTAACAAAGATAGGGTCGTGATGTTTAAGCGGGTTGATCCGCAATCGTACCCAACGAGGGCGAACACTGGATTGATCAGCAAAAGGGCGAGTAATAGCAAAAGTAAACCCGGTATATTACTGCGTATGGTCCTTGAAGCCGCCTGAGGCTCTATGTTCTCATAGGCTCTATTTACCTGTTCGTGTCTTGCAACTCTAGCTGAACTGGTGGAGGGCAACATACCTGTGTAAATTCCTTCCTCAGGTGTTTCGACGGCCTGGGTCGGAGGTATCATTTCCAAGGCGGTTTGCTCGTTCAATTGGCGTTGGATGTATTTTTGCCAATTACCCCATATACCAACCTTTATTTTTATAGCGTCGTTCAACGCGCATGTGTATCGTTCCCGGAGGAGCGCGCCGTGATGTATGCAGTAACACTTCGGTGCAGTTTTTAGATCGAGTGATGGTATCTTTAATTGTACGTCCACTACTTCACACCTTAAGATGAGAGTCAGGATCACGCATTGTTCCCTCCCGTATACGTATACCCGCCTTGCGGCCTGACCTGGGCCTCTTATTTTGTCAATCCCCCATGCGAAGGGAATGCATCCTTCTCCCCAAAGCAACCCATGACCGTGCTTCGTCATGTGCTGGTTATACAGCTTCGCCTGTTCAGATAACGCGGAGTACTCTCCTGGTGGTGCGATTGTCCAACAATCCATGTAGCTTCCCTTTAGTGACACTTTGTCAGCCTGGAAGAACCCGATGCTGATCACGCATAGATGATCTCCCGCCATTCCTTCCTGTGCAAAGAAAATAGGGGCTCGTTGTAATCGCTATTCCTCACTGCTACCTTCGCTTAGATCTATGGGTGATAAGCGGAGTCTGTTGGGATGGATTATTCGGTTTTCATGCCCCACTTTAATTTTCACATTTCCATCCCTTTTGATTTCGATGACTTCGTGTGGACCAGTATAATGATCCCCAAATTTTCCTTGCTTCTGTCCCTTTTGCAGGAATACTCTGTCTCCTAGGTTAAATTCCTGTGGTTTTATTTTTCTGTCGTAATATCGCTTTGATTTTTCCTTGGCCATGATGAGATTTTCTTTCGCGATTCCTTGCACTTCGTGTAGTCGTGTGGCTAACTCCGTTAAGTAGTCTCCGTAAGTCCTTTGTTCTTCCTCGAGTTCGCGTTCGAATGATGGTTGCCGTGCTAATTTTCCGAATACCAATTCGTATGGTGTATGCCTCGTCCCTTCATGGACGCTGGTATTGTAAGAGAATGTGGCTAACTCCAGCCATTCATCCCACTCGTTGTCTTTGTTGATGAACTGCTTCAGGTATTCCACTAATGAGTGGTGTGATCGTTCCAATGATCCATTTGATTGAGGATGATATGCTGTTGTTCGACATTGCTTGATTTTGAATTTTTTTGCTACTCCTTTCATTAGGTTGCTCAAGAAATTAGCACCTTGATCCGTTAGTACTATCTTCGGTGATCTGAAAACGCATATGAAGTTTTTGATGAGGGCATCTGCGATGTTTGCTGATGTGGCTCTCTTCAGTGGTATTGCGAGACAATACTTGGTCAGTAGATCTTGGATGGTGAGTATATATTCATTGCCTTTCCTTGGCGTAGGTAAAGGTCCGACTATATCCATGGCTATTTTGTCGAATGCAGAGTCCGGTGTATCTGTAATTACCATGGGTTGTTTAGTCTTGACTCGTACCAATTTCTTCCGGTGGCATTTCAGACATCGACTAATAAATTGCTGTATGTCGTCTTTCATATTTTCCCAATAATATCGTTGACGTATGCGATTGTATGATTTTGTTACTCCCTTATGTCCTCCTAATGCTGAATTATGTGCTTCTTCCATTATGGTTTCACGTTTCTCCTTTGCTGGGTATTGAATTTGTCCTAGACAAATTATTAATTTAGTCGATACATTTTCATACCATTACGTACCGACTTGATTATGGTTTCCCAACTGATTCCATTAATCTCTTTTGTTTTGGTAATGCTGATTGTTGGAAGTCGAAGTTCCTGTAGTTTTTCCCCAAGTTTATTGCAGATTCTTGATACTTCTCGTTGAACTAAATGTTTTCCATCTGTACCTTTAATTATTACGGCAACATGGGATTTCGAACTGCTCTTTGCGACTTTGATTTCTCCAATTTCCGCTTTTGGAAATTTTGGCAATGCGTGTCTCTCGAACAGGCTCCTTGATCCATCATCACAAGGTTCTCCTGTCTCAGAAATGAAATACAGATAATTGTCTTTCCTCATGAACAATTGCTCCCTCACCTCAACGGGCAAGTATTTTCCTTTTGAAGTATTACAATCGTTCTCCTCTCTTTCCCGGATCTCCTCGTTCTCGGAGTCATCTTCGATACTTAATTCTGATGCTCCGTATACTTGATCGAAAAAGTAATCGTCGGATTCATCTCCTGATATACTTAGAGTTTCGTCACACCATAAATTAATTGGTGGCTCTCTCTCCTGTGATTGTGCAACCTCTTCATCTTCCTCGTCTTCCTGTACCTCGGGTGGTTGATTTCTCGACCTTCCTGCCATGCGTCTTATAGCCTTTTTGACTGATTCAGTTATTGTAGTTTCCAAACTTTTTCCGGCTCTTCTTAGCCGCTTGGCTATAGGTTGGTCGTCTAGTTGGACAGGTTGCTTCTGCGCTTCCCTTTTCTTCTTACTCGAACTTCGTGTAACTCTTCCTTCAGGTTCTGTTGATTGTCCAATCGCTGTGTCTTCATCTTCCTCGGAGTCCGATTCGTTATTCTTCCGTATAGGGTGAACCTTTTCCATTCGAGTCGGTGATGTTTTCCCAACCTGTGGGTTTCGTGATAACGCGTCCGCGTTCACATTTATTTTTCCAGCCTTGTAAACAACTTCATAGTCGTATTCTTCTAAACGTAGTCGCCACCGGGTTAATCGTGACGTAGGATCCTTTGAAGTGTGCAGCCATACAAGTGGTTTATGGTCTGTCACGAGTTTGAAACGCATTCCATATAAATATGGTCGAAATTGTGAAACAGCGTGTAGTATTGCGACGGCTTCCTTTTCATATGTGCTATATTTTTGCTCTGCTTCGTTTAGCACACGTGAGGTGTAGGCTATAGGGCGATCCTTTCCTAAAAAACCTTGACTAAGTATTCCTCCTACTGCGAATCCTGATGCGTCTGTTGTCACAATGAACTGTTGAGTAAAGTCTGGATATTGTAGCACTGATTCTTGACATAGTAGATCTCGTAGTGTTTCAAAAGCTTCTTGATGTGGTTCATTCCATTGAAAAGTACAATCCTTTTTCAATAACGTGGTGAGTGGTTTTGCGATTTGAGAAAAATTCTTTATAAATCTTCTGTAATAACCGGCAAGTCCGAGGAATTGTCGTATGTTCTTGGCATTCTTAGGCCGTGGAAATTCCTTAACTGCGGTGAGTTTGGCTGGGTCAGGTCGTACGCCTTCCTTGCCGATAACATGACCAAGGTACACTACCTCTGGTCGTAGAAATTCACATTTATGCCGTTGTAGCTTGAGCTGTGCATCTCGAAGCCGTTTCATCAACCGTTCGATTTTTAATTCATGCTCCTCCAATGTTGATGCATATATGACTATATCATCCAAATATACGAATGCATCTGATCCTTGTATTCCCGTTAAAACTTGATTCATGAGGCGTTGAAAGGTTGCGGGTGCATTCCTCAATCCGAATGGCATCCTCGCGAATTCGTAATGTCCGTAGGGTGTTGAGAAAGCGGTTTTATGTTGATCTTCTGGATGCATCTTAATTTGATGAAATCCAGAAGCGAGATCGGAAGTGGAAAAGTACATCGCTCCTCCGAGTTGATCTAGAATTTCATTGATGAGTGGGAGTGGATATGCGTCTGCAATGGTCTTTTCATTCAGTGCGCGGTAGTCCAATACCATGCGCCAACGCTGGTTGCCTTTCGAGTACGCCTTTTTGGGTACAATCCACACAGGCGAATTGTACGGAGATTGAGAGGGTTGTATTATTCCCCCGTCGAGTAGTTCGTTGACCTGACGATTTATTTCTTCCTTTAAAGTGGGAGGATAGCGATACTGACGAGTGTTGATAGGTAGTTCATCTACCGTTGGAATTCGATGCTGCATGACATTCGTTGCCACGAGTTCCTCTCCTGGGAGGTAATACCGATCTTGAAATTCTTCCACATGTTGCTCGATGCTTTCGCGTTCTTCTTCATTGAGATCGTTTAACCGTAATAGATTTAGAATTTGTTGCACACGTGATTCAGCTTGATTTGATTTAGTAATGAATACACTTGAATTATTAATACATTCACTTGAGTTAGTAATGGGCTCACTTGATTTAGTACACTCCCTTGAATTAGTAGGTTCACTTGAATTAGTAGATTTCCTTGAATTAGTAGGTTCGCTTGAATTAGAAGATTTCCTTGAATTAGTAGATTTCCTTGAATTAGTAGATTTTCTTGAATTAGTAAATTCCCTCGAATTAGTAGATTTTCTTTAATTAGTAGATTTTCTTGAATTAGTAGATTTTCTTGAATTAGTAAATTCCCTCGAATTAGTGGATTTTCTTGAATTTGAATTGGTAATGGATCTTGAATGAGTAGTGGGTTCCCTTGAATTAGTAGTATGTCCGCTTGAATTTGTATCCTGACGATTGATTTTGAATTGCTGCGTAGAGCTAGAAGACCTTGCGGTAGGTCCTGGACTAGAGTCGGTGCGCTTGGGTGGGTATTGATTTTTCTTTTCGTTGGCCCATGCGCCTTCTTTCGGCGAGTATTGATTTGTTCCACCCCCCACTTGTTGCTGTAGGGGTTTGGACACGAGTTCGTAGGGTAATAGTTCTAAGACTGGTACAGCGACTTCGATTTCTTCCGCCGTAGGATTAATTAGATAAAGATGCGCCTTACCTTGGTCATTGGTGACCAGCGCATTACCCAAATATATACCTTCTGATACATTTAATTTAGGCAAATATCCCTCTTTAACTTTGGGGTTGGTTACGCGCACATAGAAATGTCCCCTTGTCCGAGCGGGAATGACTATGGTTTCGAGTTTGACGAAAGGGAGATTATTTCCCTTCCATTTAAGACATTTTTCTGAATAAGACACATCAGCGTGATGCGTATTGAAGAACTCGGTTCCAATTAAACCGTCATCTTCGATTGGGAAATCGTCTGTCACCAGGTGAAAGGTTATGTTTGAATTCAAAATTCGAATTTAGACTCTTCCCAATGTGTTCACGTAATTTTTGGTTATTCCGCTGATTTTAATTGTATCATTTTCGTCTATTTCAAAACCGGGTGCAATTTTATGTTTTTCAATTAGATTCAGTGCAGATCCTGTGTCGATCATTAAAAGAGTTGTTCCGATAAGATTTCCGATAAGTTGTTCCGGGATTCGATGGAAATTACGGGCACATTGCTTGTGCGGTTCAAGAGGACGACGGCGACGCGTCGAGGTCACTCTTGATTTTCTTCCGGCTCTATATGTCTAATACTGCGCACAAATGAGGTTTTTGCTGATCCGTTCTCAGCTCGAAAATTCACTTTTGGAGAGTTTGGCGCGGAATTAGAATTTCTTTGATTTAGGGGGTGCGAGTTTGGCTCTTGATTTTTGAATGAATTAACGTACTCTCTTTTGCGGCATTCTTCAATTACATGGCCCGGATTTTTGCAATACCGGCAGATGACAGTTGGTTTATACAGAGAATGATTAGATGACCGGTCAGTTGGGTTCCTGTCATGGAAATTATTAATTCCTGGTTGCTTGAAATTTCTTTGAATTCGGTTTTTATTTTGTTCATTACTAGAGCTCTGATTCGGAGGTGGTGGATAATTTGTGCGCGGAAAGAATGGTGGTTTTTGGTTTTTAGTATTTTTATAACAATTGTTAGCGATGTGTCCTTTCTGTGAGCATAGCTGACAGATCGGAACGGTTGCTTGAATATGATAAATACGATCTCTTGTTTGATACTGGGGGCCCGAAGAATAATTTGTTGCTGGTCGTGCATTTCGTAATGCATCCCTTGCTCGTAACTGACGTTCTATGTCTATTGCGTTTTTCATGGTTTCCTCGAAAGTTTGATCTTTTTTAATTTTATTTTCTAGTTCGGGTTTTAAGCCTCGAATAAAACAATCGACGAGATCGTCGTCTAGGGTTTTTTTCGCTTCCACGTCTAATTCCCCCTGATTAGCTTTATGTTGGTCAAAAATTCTATTTCCGAGCTCTTTGGCGTGATTTGCGTATGCCGGAGCTCCCTCCTGCTCTCCTTGAAAAATTCGTCCGAGCTCGCCTTGCAATTGATAAATTGATTTAGCTGGGACGTATAATGATTTTAAGAATTTAATAAAGGATGCTATTGTTTGAAGCTGTACGCCGTGAACAGCGCGTCTTGCTTCACCTCTCAATTTGTTTCTTAGAATTAGCGCGAAATTTTGCGCTGCTTCTGCAGGCATCATTTGTTGCGCTACTTCACATCCTTCTATAAAATGAGCTAGCGGAATATTGTGTCCGTCGAAAATCGGGACTGCTTCGAGTGCGTATTTAATTGAAACAGGAATGTCAGGCATATTTCTGACTGGGTTTTCTTCGAACTGGTTGAGTGTGTTGTTTATTTGATTTACTTGGTCTTCTACTCCTCTGAGATCAATAAGGACTTTTTCAAAAGCCTCAAGAGGACTTTCATTTAATTCAATATTTAAGGAATAATTAGCGCTGTAAGTCGGTAGATTCGCTATGCCAGGGAGTCCTCCTACTGGGTCACGGGGGTTTTCCGGAAACTCTTCTCCTTCTTGTAAATTACTCGTATCACCAATTTTTTTGACTGGAGTTCTTGGAGTGGTCATTATTTTCCTCCCATATCGAAAGCGTTTTGAATCCCACTTCTGACACCAAATTTTATCGTGTGTTACGTCCCCGGGAGCTTATCGGAATTTAGATAAGGACGCAACACGAGAAGGTTGTTATTGACTTCTCTTTCGGGTCAAGACAATTAAGTCCTTTACACCAGGGACGGAAGTCACGTCTTTGATATGGGAAAAATGACCAGAGGGGTGGAGGATTGGAGAGACCGTTGAGCCGAATTTTGATATTAGCTAATATGAGTAGCTGAGTTTAGCGGTAGTGGTTATACTCACTTTGATTATGCACAGCTCGGATGAGGGTCAGCTCGTTCGGCTGCGGCGGCGAAGTAGGGGTGATACCAAGTACGTCGCAGGATTCGTTGGTGAGATACGTCAACCGAGGTATTGATTATATATATTTTTATTACTCGAATACAACGTAGCGAGGATATTATAATTCCTCTATTTGCACTACAACACGGGGGACGATTAAATGTCTCCCCGATATACACTTACTACGATTGGTTATATAATTCGCTACACACACGCACACAATCTATTCGTCTGATTGACTAGTTGCGAGTAAATTTGACTAGGGAAAACGAATGCGGCTTTTCTTAGAGAGTTCAATGCCGGAACGACTGCGCTTTTCAGATAGGGGATTTCGGATACTCGACTTGGTAGTACACCGTTGCAAAGAGGTTTCGTAACGTGACTCGGTGATGAGCGATACGGAGTTAAGCGCGACTTTGAATATATTTGCTGGTCAAGAGTTTTGACTTGGGTGTGGCACTTGAGATTAAGACTTCGGACAAAGATTCCGCTCCAGTAGGCTCCCAATCTTCGACTGACTTTTGCTGGTGGATGGCTCCTTTTTATATCCGATCTTGCTGTGCTTTTGGTCCAGGTTCCTCTAGTTGGTGGTAGGAAAAACTTCCAAATAAGGAGTTTTGTTGATGACGAATGCCTGACTGTTCATCCCTTTGGGTTCTTCCTCGGGGTGGATTTTACGATCTTTTAGCTTAATTGGGAGTTGTGATTTCTGCTTCATCATCAGATTCTGTCATGCTTCGTATGTTGGTGTCTCTGTCTTTTCTTGGTTTTTCTCTCTCTCTCTCGATTACTGTCGAGAGGGATACGTACTTGCTTTTGAATATTGAGATGAGTAGGGATATTAAGTTTTACGTGTTTCTTGGCGCCAATTATCGCGTGCGTGTCGTCTGGATACTCCCCTACTTCCTTGCGCGATGCTGGAGGGTATTGATTGTTTCTGTCCTCCCTTCTTGTCCCTTGTTAAGACACATGCGTCTTGCAAGCTTTCCTTTTGTGGTTGGTTATGGATTTCTCACTTATTGACTTCTGCGCTGTTTGATTCTTCTTGGTATCTCCTGCAGCTGACAGTCCTACAGAGATCTGCTTGCATCGGTTGGTGATGTTAGGTCAGTTAGGCCTTCCTTGTTGCCTACGTCGATATGGTAGGATGGGGTTAAGACGTGAGAGGATATAGTAGAAAAATGCTAGGTTTTAGGCTAGTGTATCAGGTTTTTACTGGAATGTGAGTTGGCGTCGTAGGTTGAGTAAGGATGTAACACGAGTTTTAAAGGTCGTTTCAAAAAGTGATTCGGGGACGATTTCCAAATTTGGAGTGAAATTCAATTTTCCCATACTTGGGGAATTTTTCCCATACGTGGGAAAAAATGTTTTCCCGATGTAGGAAATTTTTGAGTAAGATATAATTTTCCCATACTTGGAAAATTTTTCCCATACATGGGGAAAAAATTTTTCCAACCTTGAAATTGTTCCCATACTTAGGAAAAAGTATGTTTCCCAAGTATGGGAAAAAAAATTGGTCTGAGATTTGAAAGTATTTTCGAGCATCTGGCTAGCAAAAGTAGGCTACGAGTTGAAGAGGTCGTTTCGAAAAATAATTCGGGGACGATTTACAAATTCGTAGTGAAATACATTCTTCCCATACTTGGGAAATTTTTTCCGTTCTTGGGAAAAAAAATTTCCCTTACTTGGGAAAAAATATTTTTTCACGTATAAGAAACAATCCCAAGTAAGTGGAAAAAAATTGTCCTGAGATTTACAAGTATTTTCGATTAGCTGGCTAGCAGAAGTTATGCTACGAGTTGATAAGGTCGTTTCAAAAAATGTTTCGGGGAGGATTTCTGAATTTGTTGTAATCTATAATTTTCCCATACTCGGAAAATTTTCCTCGACCTTGGGAAATTTTTTCCATACATGGGAAATAATTTTTTTCCCAAGTACAAAATTTTGGAGTAAAATATAATTTTCCCCTACTTGGGAAATTTTTCATACATGGGAAAAAATATTTTCCCTAAATGGGAAACTTTTCCCATACTTGGGAAAAAATATTTTTCCTAATTATGGGAAAAAAATTGGCCTGAGATTTTAAAGTATTTTCGTGCATCTAGCTGTTAAAAATTAGGCTACGAGTTAAAAGGTCGTTTAAAAAAATAATTCAGGGACTACTTTCAAATTTGGAGTGAAATATCATTTTCCCATACTTGAGAAATTTTTCCCATATCTGGGAAAAAATATTTCCCATACTTGGGTAATTTTTCTCATACTTGGGAAAATACATTTTTTCCACGCATGGGAAAAAATTCTCAGTTTGTGGAAAAAATTGAGCTGAGATTTAAAAGTGTTTCCGAGCATCTGACCAGCAGAATGTATGCTACGAGTTGAAAAGGTCGTTTCAAAAAATGATTCGTGGACGATTTCCAAATTTGGAGTAAAATTTAATTTTCCCGTACTTGGAAAAAATATTTCCCATTGTTGGGAAATTTTTTCTATCCGTGGGAAAAATTATTATGTAATTGAATATTTAATTAATCTTCTGAACCGGAATCATAGCCCGCCTGTACAATGAGTTTTTTTTTCTAATAATTCGAGACTATCCTGGACAGATTTGCCGGTTGGAATTTCGCGAAAAAATGTTTCCGGCGACTGCCTAGTGAAGATGCAATTTTTTTCAGTTCTCCGCCTTTTTATTATTTTGGGTCCTATAAAAGAAGGATTTTGTCGAAAAAAAAATTTTTAAATACCAACATTTGAAAAAGCCACCATCATAAATAATTAGCAAATTTTTTTATCAATTTTTACTCATCATTGCGAAAAAATTATTTTCCAGCTTATTATCGTCATTTGTTTTTATTCATAAGCTGGGCCATCGCGACAAGCATGAACATTGCCGCATGCCTAGCGTTTATTTGTTTCGCTCTCGTGCGTCCGTGTGGTGGTCAACGGTGCGGGTGTGCGAGCGTTTTGTTTCACGAACCCTGCTTCTACCGACGCCGTCCCCTCCACTGTCTCAACTTTTTAAAATTTCTATTTGATCGAGCGCTCATTGGTCGACGTTGGTCGACCTTGGTCGACGTTAAATCGCTAATAACTCCACCAAATTTAATTTCACAAAATTTTCGCAAAGGACTTTTCTGCTCCGTTTTCGACGCTCGACATGGACCTTATAATATAATCAGTACGTTAGTATACACCCTGTATATATATATATATATACTAGGGAGGCTCCGCCCCCCTGCGCGCTTCGCGCGCCGACCCACCGTCTTGTGTTTGTGTCAGTGGTTGAAGAAAAATATTCTGGAAAGATGTTTTAATAAAAAATTGTTTATATTCGTGTTTTTTGGGTTTGGGATCCGTTTGCGTTAAGTTTGGGTTTGATTGAAATATCGACGTATCGATTCTTGACACGGTTCGATGTATCGATATATTGATTCTTGACACATTTTGATAAATCAATAGATCGATTCTCAAAACGCTTCGATGTATCGATATATCGATTCTTGACATGGTTTGATATATCGATATATCAATGCTTGACGCAGTACAATTAATTGTAAATCTTGTTTAAAATCTTTAAGTGGCTATATTAATATACCAATTTATCCATTGTAGACACGATTCGATGTATTGATTCTTGCATTACCTTTAAATTGGGCTTATTTATAAGTGGAACATTTATATTAAATATTATATTTATATGTGAATATTTATATTGACACGGTTCGGTTGACACGGTTCGATGGATCGATATATTGATTCTTGACACATTCAGATATATTGATAGATCGATTCTATAAACGTTTCGATGTATCGATATATCGATTCTTGACACATTTTGATAAATCAATAGATCGATTCTCAAAACGCTTCGATGTATCGATATATCGATTCTTGACATGGTTTGATATATCGATATATCAATGCTTGACGCAGTACAATTAATTGTAAATCTTGTTTAAAATCTTTAAGTGGCTATATTAATATACCAATTTATCCATTGTAGACACGATTCGATGTATTGATTCTTGCATTACCTTTAAATTGGGCTTATTTATAAGTGGAACATTTATATTAAATATTATATTTATATGTGAATATTTATTTTGACACGGTTCGATTATATCAATACGGTTCGGTTTATACCATTGCTTGACGCAGTACAATATTTCAATTTATCGATTTTAGACACGATTTGATATATCGATATATCATTTTATCGATTATCGACACGATTCGATGTATCGATATATCAGTTTGTCGATTATCGACACGATTTGATGTATCGATGTATCAAGTTATCAATTCTTGACATGATTCGATATATAAATTTATTGATACTTGACACGATTTGATATATCGATTTATCAATTTATCGATACTGGACATGATTCAATATATCGATATACCGATTACTGACGCGCTTCGATATATCGATTTTTGCCGCAGTTCGATATATTGTTTCTTGGCATGATTCTATACATAGACATTTTGATTGTTAAGTTTCTTTGGAATTTGAATTTTTAAATTTTATTTTAAGTTTTCTTTTGAATTATTTTGAATTGAAATATTATGTGTCAAAAATTATAGATGAAAATGAGGGGAGAGCAGTGGCTTAGTGGGTGAGGCTCTGGGTTCGCACGCAGCGGACCCGGGTTCGAGCCTCACGGCCGACACCGATGGAATTTATTCTATGTGTTTAATCTGCAAGCCCGGTGGTTCGGATCCCACCAAAACAAATGCCCAAAAACACCTTTCTGTGATGGGTGGGTGGTCGGGGTACAACTCTGGAGGACTCCCGCAGCGGTTCTTATCGCTCGGAAGGTGGCCGCTTAGCCGTGCACTGACTTACCCACTGAATCACAGTAAAGGAGGAGCTCGCTTAGGTCTCCTCTGGAGACCGCGCTTGAGTTTACTCGCGCGGCCACCAGGGGGGAACTAGGGAGACTCCGACCTGTATCGGCAGAAGGTTTTCTGCAGTTTCCCTCCGTCCTCGGCGAATGCGATACAGGATAAAATGGTGAAGGAGCGATGCGGCTGCAGACGTATGATCGCGAGGAGGAGTAGGTGGTGATCATAATGGTCGGAGCAGGCGGTTGATGGTCGGAAAGTATACGAAATCACCACCCTTGTAAGAATCCCCCAGAGGGGGTGTGCAAGTAAAACTCGACATTATTATTATTATAGATGAAAATTTCTGTCATAATTTATATACGAAAATTTATATACGTTTGGGCTGGGTCTGGGTTTATCGATCTATCGATTTTATTGCTTAGGGTTTATATATATGACAAATATTATATTTATATATCATTCTATATCATATAAAGATATCGCCACCGCAGCTGTTTCAGAGCTTATAATGGTTGTCCAATTTAGAAAGGATGACCCAGAATCAAGCTTATAACGGGTGTCCAATTTGAAAAGGATGACCAAGAATCGAACTTATAACGTGTGTCCAATTTAAAAAAGATGACCATCTCAACCCAACGTAAACCAAACCTAACCTTACCCGGGTTACCTAGGTTACGTGGATTATATATGTTACCATGGTTACCCGGGTTATCTTGGTTACCATGGTTACCATGGTTACCATGGTTACCATGGCTACCTCGGTTACCTTGGCTACCATACTCATCATGGTTATCTTGGCTACCATACTTACCATGGTTATCATGGTTACCATGGTTACCTTGGTTACCTTGATTACCATCCTATTATAAAATTGACAACAACCATTGGCCTAAGCTACTGGGGAAAACAAAAAAAGAAAAATATGTACTACCCCATACATAGTATTATTATGATTCTTTTATAATAGTTCGATTGTAATTCTCCCCATTTTTATAATGTGAAAAAAATATAGAACGATCGACTGATGACGAAAAAGGAGAGCGAAAAAGAAGGAAGCATTTCTAAAAAAGGAGAATGGAGTCGGTAGCGGCAGTGGTGGAAAATTTGTGTGCTCAAACTGGGTTAAGATAGTTATTTAAAAAAATTAGATAATACAAAAACATTTAATGGAATTATTTGAGATCAATAGATTATTTCAGGACATTTCAATACATTGTGAATATATTGTAAACCGTATATGTAACGATTTACATGTCCTTCCGAGGTTTTTAAGTTTTTGTTTTCCCTGGGGCATTGGGAAAATGCCCGGACATAACTGAGAGAAATCCAAAACAAGTAATAAATTTTTTCCTCAGTAGATACGATATGAATTGTCATGTTTGGTTTGCGTTTGGGTTTCGGTTTTGGGTTCGGGTTCGAGTTTGGGCTTGGGCTTAGGTTCGGGTTTGGGTTGGTATAGGTCAGGGTGTATTCTTGACATGGCGGCGGCGGCGGAAATATATTTATATAATATAGAACGATAATATAATATCGTTCCATATTATATAAAGATATCACCGCCGCCGCCACTGCCACCGCCGTGTTAAGAATATACGGGGCATTCCGTCTAAAATAGACCCATCTGAAAGGCTGATATATGGGGCATTCCATCTCAACTCGACTTATCCAAAAGCCTGATATATGGGGAATTTCGTCTCAACTAGACCTATCCAAACCATGATAACCATGGTAACCATGGTAACCATGGTAACCTAAGTAACCATGGTAACTTAGGTAACCATGGTAACCATGGTAACCTAAGTAACCATGGTAACTTAGGTAACCATGGTTACCATGGTAACTATGGTAGCCAAGGTAACCAAGGAAACCATAGTAACCATGGTAACCTAGGTAATCATGGTAACCATGGTAACCAAGGTAACCAAGGTAACCATGGTAACCATGGTAACCATGATAACTATGGTAGCCAAGGTAACCAAGGTAACCATGGTATCCATGGTAACCTAGGTAACCATGGTAACCATGGTAACCAAGGTAACCAAGGTAACCATGGTAACCATGGTAACGAAGGTAACCAAGGTAACTAAGGTAACCATGGTAACCATGGTAATAATGGTAACTATGGTAACCTAGGTAACCATGGTAACCATGGTAACCAAGATAACCTGGTTAACTATGGTAACATAGGTAATCCACGTCACCTAGGTAACCTGAGTAAGGTTAGGTTTGCTTTACTTTGGGTTGGGATAGTCATCTTTTTAAATTGGACACCCATTATAAGTTCGATTCTTGGTCATCCTTTTCAAATTGAACACCCGTTATAAGTTTGATTCTTGGTCGTCCTTACTCAATTGGACAACCGTTATAAGCTCTGAAACAGCGGCGGCGGCGATATCTTCATATAATATAGAATGATATATAAATATAATATTCGTCATATTCATAAACCCCACGCCATAAAATCGATATATCGATAAACCCAGACCCAGCCCAAACATATATAAATTTTCGCCTATAAATTATGACACAAATTTTCATCTATAATTTTTGGCACAAAAAATTCCCATTCAAAAGAATTCAAAAGAAAACTTAAAATAAAATTCAAAAATTTTAATTTCAAAGAAACTTAACAATTAAAATGTCGATATATCGAATCATGCCAAGAATCAATATATCGAACTGCGGCAAGAATCGATACATCGAAGCCCGTCAGTAATCGGTGTATCGATATATTAAATCGTGTCCAGTATCAATAAATTTATATATCGAATCATGTCAAGAATCGATAAATTGATATATCGATACATCGAATCATGTCGATAATCGATAAATTGATATATCGATATGTCAAATCGTGTCTAAAATCGATAAATTAAAATATTGTACTGCGTCAAGCACTGATATAAGCCAAACCGTATTGATATAATCGAACCGTGTCAATATAAATATTCACACATAAATATTATATTCAATACGAATGTTACACTTATAAATATACCCAATTCAACGGAAATGCAAGAATCAATACATCGATATATTGAACCGTGTCAAGAAACGATATATTGATATATCTAATCGTGTCAAGAAACGATATATTGATATATCTAATCGTGTCAAAAATCGATATATCAATATATATCGTCAATCATGTCAAGAATCGACACATCGAATCGTGTCTAAAACCGATAAATTAATATATTAATATATCAATTTAAAGATTTTAAACACGATTTACAATTAATTGTACTGCGTCAAGAATTGATATATCGATATATCGAACCGTGTCAAGAATCGATATATCGATACATCGAAGCGTTTTATGGATCGATCTATCGACATATCGGAATGTGTCAAGAATCGATATATCGATACATCGAAGCGTTTTAAAAATCGATCTATCGATATATCGAAATGTGTCAAGAATCGATATTTCGATACATCGAACCGTGTCAAGAATCGATATGTCGATATTTCAATCAAACCCAAACTCAACCCAAACATATCCCAAACCCAAAAAACACGAATATAAACAATTTTTTATCAAAACATCTTTCCAGAATATTTTTCTCTAACCACTGCCACAAACACAAGACCGGCGGTTGGCGCGCGAAGCGCGCAGGGGGGCGAAGCCTCCCTAGTATGTATATATATATACTGTAACGGAACGAAGCCCCCCCCTTCTTTTTCCTCGTAATAAACTGAACGCATTACCCACACAGCGACGTATCTACTGAGGGTAACTCCCGCGTACTCTAACTTACCAACACTCGCTAGATCACGATCGATAGAGATCAGAACGTGACGCATAGTACCTGACCAAGACACATACAGTAGTGGACGAATAACAATAATAATCCTGCGCATCAGCAAACAAGATTCGCTCATGACTCACGGCCCCACGCGAGACACCACAGCCGCGACGGGTATAAAAGGCCGAGCAAACGACGGACGATCACCATTCAACCATTCCTTTTCCTACCGTTCGCTCCCGAACACCTCTACCTCTAAGGGCTAGTATCAGCATCGCGTCTGACGCTAGCATTAGGACCTTTCTATAAAAACCCTTCGCTTGCAAAATGATCGTATTGCACGATTGCCTGAGTAAGTTCCTACCTAATAGCATATAGTATTAGTACCTATATTTATATATACATATACATATAGTACCTAGTATATATAGTAACTATAGTACTCGCACTGCGTCGAGCGCATAGCCAAAGTTTTCCATCCTTTTAGCATATTTTACTAGAGTACTCGTATTGCATCGAGCGCATAGTAAAATTCCCTTGCTAATATCTGTACTAACGGCTCAACCCACGTCGAGCAATTAGCCACAGATCTCCCCTAGGTACCACTCAAGCCATCGAACCGTACTTTTTACAGGATGATCCGCTCTGTTTGTTTCGTGCTCCTGAGCAGGCCCGGCTCACTACCGTCGCACGATCTTGAATTCGTATTGGCACAGCGTCCAACGCGAGCTAGAGAAAGTACGACATAACATAGTATAAGTCGCCTAGAGCATAGGTTTTCTTATAGAAGAACCTAAATCTCGGCATTAGCCACTAAACACCAATAAAACCATTTTTTCAACTTAGCTTCAGTAAAGAAAAAAAAACAAAATTTCACATTTCAATCTCGAGATTACCAAAGGACCAGTAATCATCGATCTCAATAAACGTGTCCTCCTAAATTAACCCCTTTTTCATTAATTAGCCGTCTGGACCGGCAAAGTCCGTATGTTAATGTTAATTAATTATGTTTTGTTAATTAATTGAGCATCAATACGATCAACAATAGAGTCACAATGCCGATGATGAACTAGTTCCGGCCACCATACCCTAAGAGTGAACATATTCTGAGGCAAACAAAACAAACAACAGAAAGTGATTTAATTTCTCAAATTACATTTAAAGAATTAATACCTTGGCTATCTCTTTTTGACTACTCGAGTCCAGAACACGAATCCAGCTCTCAGATCGAAATCAAACATTAAAAACTTTCGATATTTAACACCTAAAATCTCGAAACGTTTCAATACTTTCATAACCCGGAAAAAACCGGGATAGAGGAACGATTCGGAAAAAAATGCGGCTTGAACTGAACCGGGATTTGAACCCGGGACCTCTCGATTGCCGGTCGAGTGCTCTCCCAACTGAGCTATCCAGCCGCTGCCACACTCGTCTCCGAATCGTCCTCATACCGTGCTACAATATTTATATTATATATAGTATTATCGTTCTATATTATATAAAAATATCACCACCGCCGCCGTGTCAAGAATGTATGGGGCATTCCGTCTAAAATCGACCTATCTAAAAGCCTCATATATAGGGCATTCCTTCTGTGACGGGAATCTCGCGATTCGCGTAACCTTCGGCCCATCTTACCATCCTCGACGCCGGGAGAACCGTTGAGCGCCAGGTAATCTTTTTAATTCGACGGCGGGAATTACCAAACCCGCTAAACGTACGGTAGCGGGACTGACCAAAAATGAACGGAAACGAAACTTAATCTAAAAGGGATGCCGGCGCGTCGGATGGCGAGATCGGTGACGGTATACCCGATTCGCTCAGTGTGTAGGTTGTGGAGAGAGGGCGTGGACGGCTGGCTAACTCTCGAGTGCCTTCAAAAACGCAATCTGAAATAAATGAACTCAACTCGAAAAATAACGTAAGGGGCCTTGGTTCAGGCTAGTTTATTGCGTAATCGATAGCTTAAATTACATACCCGCATCATAACCCAAATTTCGATAACATAAAAAGAAAAGTAAAACGAGATCTCGGTAACGACTCAACGGAACGGTAGCACGATAACGGAAGCGATAACGAATGAAACAAAGTCGAGAACGGCGAGAACGTCGGTAGCACAAAAAAAAATTACATTCGGTAACGCTGAAAAGAAAGTCGAAATTTATGAACGATAACGTCTGTAACGGGAACTGAACACGGTAACGGGAACGGTGACGCCAGATCCAAAATTAGGCGGGAACAAACGATAGCGGCAAAACGAGAACCAAAAGATAGCTCGGTAACCATCGATAACATAACGTGAACGTCGAAACGATAGCTCGGTAACAAACGATAGCAAAACGATAGCTCGGTAATAAACGATAAAAAAACGAGAACGCCAAATGATATTTCGGTAACAAAAGATAACAAAACGGTAGCTCGAGAACGAACGGTAGCGTAACATTACCAAAACGAGAGCTGGAACGGTAGCATGTCGGGAGCTCCCCGAGGGGTGAACCGCTCGGGTCGAGAGTTGCGCCGCAAGAGAGCGAATATTCGATCGATAGCGTGATCGAAGAGGTAACGCGAAAAGAGGGGACGATTACGCGCACGCGTAATATGATTACAAGCCCACTCTTCTCCGCACCTCACGCACACACCTAAAGCTCTAACACTGACACGAAACGGTGAAATTGGAACGGTAACATGAATTCAAACCGAAATATTTCTTAATAATCGATAACGGAAAAATTGCCCAGGTTTTATGGCGTGGGGGTACTTTTTACTTTGAGGATGGTCCTCCAAGGGGTATTCTTCAAGTATGGGGAAGGTCTGGGACTACGTAAGCTAAACCTAAGATAACAGCGATCAGGCAATCCGCGACGGCTGGGTGATCGCTATCCCAGCCGGCAACGGCCTTCCATACGTAAACGTAACTAAACCTACGGTAACAGCGATCGGGCAATCCGTGACGGCTGGGCGATCGCATTCCCAGCCGGCAAGGGCCTTCCATACGTAACTCAAAAATCGTCCTTCTCTCCCCATACCCTTTACGTTGAAGCGTCGAGATTTTCGCTCGATCCTTTATACTTCCCTCGATAACGTATCCAGAAAGACCGAATGTACCGGGTGGCTCGTTATTTTGGCCCTGGCTCACGGTAATTCGGTATTTTTCATACTATTGACCCCATAAAACCAACGCGCTGACTGAAACTCACGATAACGCGAAAACCAAAAAGAAACGATAACGAAACCCATACCCTAAATCTTAAAAATTATCCGGAATATCTCGCATATCTGCGCGTTAACGAAGGTCGGAACGACCTGTGACGCTAAAACTGAAAAATTGCGTCACACTTCTAAAATCGACCCATCTGAAACCCCGATACATGGGGAATTCCGTCTAAAATCGACTATCTAAAAGCCTGATATATGGGGCATTCCATCTAAAAATCGACCTTCATAAAAGCCTAATATATGGGGCATTCCGTCTAAAATCAACCTTTCTAAAAGCCTGACATATGAAGAATTCCGTCTAAAATCGACCTTTCTAAAAACCTGATAATTCTGCCAGGTGATTCTGTCTCAACTTGATATATCGATATGAATCGATATATCGATATATCGAATGTCGATTTATCAAATATCGATATATCGAATATTGATTTATATCGAATTTTGTTTTTTGATAAATCGATAAATCGGTATATCAATCCGTCTAAAATCAACCTACCTAAAAACGTGATATATGGGGAATTCCGTCTGCAATCAGCCTATCTAAAAGCCTGATATATAGGGAATTCCGTCTAAAATCGACCTATCTAAAAGCCTGATATATGGGGCATTCCATCTAAAATCGACCTTTATGAAAGCCTGATATATAGGGCATTCCGTCAAAAATCAACCTTTCTAAAAGCCTGTATATGGGAAATTCCGTCTAAAATCGACCTTTCTAAAAGCCTGATATATAGGGAATTCCGTCTAAATCGACCTATCTAAAAGCCTGATAATTCTGCCTGGTTATTCTGTCTCAACTTGATATATCGATATGAATCGATATGAATAGATATATCGAATATCGATATATCGAATATTGATTTATATCGAATTTTGTTTTTTTGATAAATCGATAAATCGATATTTCAATCCGTCTAAAATCAACCTACCTAAAAACGTGATATATGGGGAATTCCGTCTGCAATCGGCCTATCTAAAAGCCTGATATATAGGGAATACCGTCTAAAATCGACCTATCTGAAATCGTGATATATGGGGAATTCCGTCTCAACTCGACTTATCTAAAAACCTGATACATAGGGAATTCCGTCTCAACTTTACCTCTCTAAAAGCCTGATATGGGGAATTCCTTCTCAACTCGACCTCTCTAAAAGCCTGATATATGGGGAATTCCATCTCAAATCGACCGTGATATATGGGTAATTTCGTCTCAATTCGACTTATCTAAATACCTAATATATGGGGAATTCCGTCTCAACTTGACCGATTTAAAAACCGGATATATCGGGAATTCCGTTTTAACTCGACCTATCTGAAAGTCTGATATGATAGGAATTCCATCTCATTTCATGTATATACATATGTTATGTATATACTAGGGTGTTAAAAAAAAATCGATTTTCCAACGGGCCACACCTAAAATAGTTAGTTTAGGTAGAAGAAAAATTTATGTCAAAAGATGAGAATTTTAGGTTGAGTGGAAGATTCGCCGCAATTGAGTAAAAAATTTTTTTTTTTTCATTTTTATCGAATTTATAATGAAAATTTTTTGTTTCTCCAATGGGCCACACCTGAAATAATTAGTTTGGGTAAAAAAAAAATTTATGTCAAAAGATAAGAATTTTAGGTTAAGTGGAAGATTCGCCCCGCATTTGAGTTGAAATTTTTTTTTTTCATCGAATTTATAATGAACATTTTTCGATTTTCCAACGGGCCACATCTGACATAGTTAGTTTAGATAGAAAAAAAATGTATGCCAAAAGATGAAAATTTTAGGTTGAGTGGAAGATTCGCCGCATTTGAGTTAAAAAATTTTTTTTTTTCTTTTCATCGAATTTATAATGAAATTTTTTTGATTTTCCAACGCACCACACCTGAAATAATTAGTTTGGGTAGAAAAAAAATTTATCCCAAAAGATGAGAATTTTAGGTCAAGTGGAAGATTCGCCGCATTGAGTTAAAATTTTTTTTTGTTTTTCATCGAATTTATATTGAAAAATTTTCGATTTTCCAACGGGCCACACCTGAAATAGTTAGTTTAGGTAGGAAAAAAATGTATGCCAAAAGATGAGAATTTGAGGTTGAGTGAAAGATTCGCTGCATTTGAGTTAAAAATTTTTTTTTCGTTTTCATCGAATTTATAATTAAAATTTTTCGATTTCCCAACGGGCCACACCTGAAATAATTAGTTTGGGTAGAAAAAAAAATTTATGTCAAAAGATGAGAATTGTAGGTTGAGTGGAAGATTCGCCGCATTTGAGTTCAAAATTTTTTTTTTCGTTTTCATCGAATTTATAATTAAACTTTTTCGATTTTCCAACGGGCCACACCTGAAATAATTAGTTTGGGTGGAAAGAAAAATTTATGTCAAAAGATGAGAATTTTAGGTTGAGTGGAAGATTCGCCCCGCATTTGAGTTGAAATTTTTTTTTTTTTGTTTTCGTCGAATTTATAATTAAAATTTTTTGATTTTCCAACGGGCCACACCTGAAATAATTAGTTTGGGTAGAAAAAAAAATTTATGTCAAAAGATGAGAATTTTAGGTTGAGTGGAAGATTCGCAGCATTTGAGTTAAAAATTTTTTTTTTTTCTTTTCATCGAATTTATAATGAAAATTTTTTGGGGCACACCTGAAATAGTTGGTTTAGGTCGAAAAAAATTTTGTGCAAACAGATGAGAATTTTAGGTTGAGTGGAAGATTTGCCGCATTTGAGTTGAATATTTTTTTTTTTTCTTTTCATCGAATTTATAATGAAATTTTTTTTATTTACCAACGGGCCACACCTGAAATAATTAGTTTAGGTAGAAAAAAAATGTATGTCAAAAGATGAAAATTTCAGGTTGAGTGGAAGATTCGCCGCATTTGAATTAGAATGTTTTTTTTTTTTTCTTTTTATCGAATTTGTAATGAAGTAGTAATTTTACCAGAAATTATTCATTATAAATTCGATAAAAGGAAAAAAAAGTTTCATTCAAATGCGGCGAATCTTCACTCAACCTGAAACAGAATCGTGTCAAGAATCGATAAATTGATATATCGATACGTCGAATCATGTCACGAATCGATAAGTTGATATATCGATATACCGAATTGTGTCTAGAATTGATGAATTGATATATCGTTGTATCGAATCGAGTATATATATAACGAAATGTGTCAAAAATCGATATTTCGATATATCGAACCGTGTCAAGAATCGATATATCCATATATTGAACCGTTTCAGTAATCGATATATCGGTATATCGATATTTCAATTAAACCCAAACTCAACCCAAACTCTTATCCGAAAACCAATTAACACAAATATAAACAATTTTTTTTCAAAACATCTTTCCAGAATGTTTTTCTTTAACAACTGACACAAACACAAGATGGGGGGTTGGCGCGCGAAGCGCGCAGGGGGGCGAAGCCCCCCTAGTATATATATATATATAATACACACATATACATATATATATATGGCATTTGGACATTTTGATGACACTTTCTTTTAATGCTGAAACGCGAAGGTTGTAGTCTGAGGAAAATCACCTAAACACCGTTTTTGAATTTTCGGCTCCGTTCCAGAGTTATTGCGAATTTACTGTGGATCGACCCTTTTGATGACTATTCTCATATGACATGATGTCACATTGGTGACTGTATATATCATATATACAGTCATCAATGTGGCCACATAGCATACTGAATATATATAATTTTCAAAAGTCTACAATGGGGTCATATTGGTGACTGTACATACCATATATACAGTCATCAATGTGACCCCATCGCATACTATCCTTATATGACATGCGGTTACATTGGTGACTGGACGTATCATATTACAGTCATCAATGTGACTACATAACGTACTATGTATAATTCAGGGCAATTACACAAAATTTCCACTCATTAAGCAAGTACATTCAGAATGAATTCAGAAAAACCGGATGCGAAATTTGCATATGCGTACGTTTGACGTATTCGAACATTTTTATGGCATTTTTATTTAAAAAAACCGGTCATTTCAGTGACTTTCTGAGCATTCGCTACATCATTTGAGGATACATTTTCGAGTTTCAGACAATCATCCATTCCATTTACTGCATCCAATTCCCGCAGTGGATTCTATCCACGCATTAACATTAACGGTAATAAGTCTCATTAACAAATCTTACTTTTAAAAAAACCGCATTTCGCAGAAAATTAGCTTCACGAGAACCATTAGGGGAGACTTAAGAATCGAGTCCCGGTGTTTATAACTCCCGACTAGAGATGTTGAAATATGGTCAAACTCTGATCCAGTAAAATTACCATGCATACCTTTTATCGTATAGACGTCATTTTTTAACATAAAATATTACATCGTGAAGTGACGATTACAGCGTTTCCTTCGTAAATTTACTGTAAAAAAAGGACTGTACACCTATTTAGATGCAAAAATGCTGGTCACGCGATTATTTTTCGTAAATTTACCGTTACAAAAGAATATGACCGGTCATTTACAACCAAATAGATGTTAGATTACAGGTGCTAGATTTTTTATTTATAGGGTGCGAGATTAAACGACGTGAGCCTCATTGTATATCTTTTATTTTATTATCGTTATATATCATGATTATGTAATTATTATATATTTAGACAACTTCAACTCATACAAAATTTCCATGTACATGGAAACCTAGAGAGTATTTACTCTAGCTACGACTGTAGCTCACTTTAATAAAGCAGTCACACTTAAGGCTCGTTAGGGTAAGAAGCGGCGTCTCAAGACAAAGAAGTCTAGCCCAGGACGCAGGAGATGAGAAAAAACACAATGCTATATCCGTATACATACACAAATTTTGAATTCAGATTTTCCGTATATGTTGAGAACGTATGTCCTATCTTAATGGGAGAAAATTTGATATAAAATCTCTGAATTATTGGAATGATATACACGACCGGCTTTACCGAGCAATAACATCGAAATGCTCTGAAATTTGTTAACGTATACTGATATGATTTACTGGTTAATCAAAGAGTCACCGAAATGACCGTTCTATTAATAGAAATGGCACCGAAAGGTTCTTATGCTATATCCGTATACATACACAAATTTTGCATTCGGGTTTTCCGTATATGTTAAGAACGTATGTCGTATCTCAATGAGAGAAAATTTGACACAAAATCTCTGATTTATTGAAATGATATACACGAACGGCTTTACTGTGCAATAACATCGAAATTCTCTAAAATTTGTTAACGTATACTGATATGATTTACTGGTTAATCGAAGAGTCACCGAAATGACCGCTCTATTGATAAAAATGTCACCAAAATGTTCTTATGCTATATCCGTATACATACACAAATTTTGCATTCGGGTTTTCCGTATATGTTGAGAACGTATGTCCTATCTCAATAGGAGAAAATTTGATATAAAATCTCTGAATTATTGGAATGATATACACGACCGGCTTTACCAAGCAATAAAATTGAAATACTCTGAAATTTGTTAACGTATACTGATATGATTTACTGGTTAATCAAAGAGTCACCGAAATAACCGGTTCTATTCATAAACATGTCACCAAAATGTTCTTATGCTACATCCGTATACATACACAAATTTTGTATTCGGGTTTTCCGTATATGTTGAGAACTTATTTCCTATCCTAATGGGAGAAAATTTGATACAAAATATCTGAATTATTCGACGGATATACATGTTCTCTATCTTTGCAACAATTTAGTTAGGATAGATCTATCGTTTGGCTAATCTTACCAGCATTTATATTGATGTGCTGTGGAAGCATGAATCGTATTTTTTATACGACTTAACGAATATGTGAATGTCATCAAAATGACCGTTTTATTAATGAAACCGTCACCGAAATGATCGGATGCTATGTTATGTATGAATACATAATTTCCGCATCTGGAGTTTCTGATTACTTCTATTACTGGATACCTATCTAACGACTCATCAATACATACAGCAATGATGTTCAACTGTTCGGAAACTTGCGAATGTATCCTTTAATAATTCAACGAATAGTCAATAAGTCACCGAAATAACCCTGTCACTAATAAAAATATAGCTAGGAACAAATAACTAACCAGGACTCATAACTCGTATCTAACTACAGCAAATGCTTGGAAACTATAGTAGATATATATAGTATATTCATTGAGATATGAGCGGGAATCTTAATAAATCACAAAATCCAGGTGCGAAATTTGTTTATACATACATTTATGGCATTCTATCCTTTCGGTGACACAGGTTGATTGATCTAACGGTCATTCCAGTGACTTTTACGTATTCGTGAAACCATCCGAGGGATACGATTTATGGCTCCAGAACAAATGATCATAAATGCTGGTAAGATGACCTGACACATGATTATATAGTAACGGAATCAGTTCAGGTTTATAGAACATTTATTGAAGAATTCAGAGAATATATATTAAATTTCCTCTCATAGAGATAGAATATGCGTTGTCAACACGTTCGGAATATCCGTATGCAAAATTCGTGTATACATACGGATATAGCATAAGAACATTTCGGTGACAATTTTATCATTAGAACGGTTATTTCAGTGACTTTTTATGTAACCGTTGAATCATATAATAATACGTTCACAAGTTTTAGAGCATTTTGATATTATTTCTCGGTAATGGAGTTCGTAGATAGACATATAGTGATTGTAGTAATTCATGTATACAGAAAATAGAAAGAATTTGAAAAATTCAAGGAATTCAAGGAATTTATATAAATTTCCAGAGTTATTGTAATTGTATATGAATTCTGTAAAGTTGAATTAACCTTATTAATATACCCATGTATCAACGCATATTTCAAGTATTGATTACGAATTGCGCAGAATCTTACAAATGTATTCTTCAAAGATGAAATCAGTGCTTAAAAAGTCACCGAACTGACCGTTTCATTAATAAATACGTCACCGAAATGTCCGAATGTCATACGTGTACGAATACGTGAATATCGTATCTGCAGTTTCTGAACTTCAGGAATGGTCGCTTAGTGGCTTCTTACACCTTTGTTAATAATGTATGAGCACTAGCTTCACGATCATATAAAAATCTGAATTTTTTATATGGTGCAGTAGAAGTTTATAGGATAAAACCTGCAAATTTCAAAGTGGGTCAACGACTCTTTACGCGAGTAATTAATTCGTGAAATCACGATATTTATCCCACGCCATATACAAATTCTGGGCTGACGCAACTTTGAAACAGAAATTCGTATCTTTCACGATCAGATACGATCAATATTAAAACTGTTAAATGTTCAGAAAACTATCGCGATTACATACGTTCCATAAAAAATGGGGGTTAACGAACCTTTTGACATACAATTATCGATTTTAAGGAAATTTTTCGCGTGGGTTGGATAATGAGCCGTCCGACTCTCTCTTGTTTCATGCGTGCCCCTCGCTCACCACGCTCACCCGCGCCCACGTTTTCGCTTATTCCCCGCCACCTTGTGCTCATACATACTTAAATCATTTGGAAATGCATTTTCAAGCTTTCCAACACTTCACAATGAATGCTGGAAATATAAGTTGATAGGAGGATATAATTGAAATAACTCTAGCATACGGAATAAGTATTAATAATCAAATAATTTGGGGAAATTATATGCGTATAAATTTCCGAATTTTTTCAAATCGTATACATTTTCTGTATACATGAATTATTTCTATTACTGTATATCCATCTAGCAATATATTTGCCCAGCAGCGGGATTCCGTAACTCTCTAGCGACGATTATCGCTGTCACTAGCGATCGACAGCCCTTGAGAGTTGCGCCTTTCCTCTGGATCGTCCTTGCAATTTACTATCGATAGCTAGCGACTGACTATCAATATCGCTGGAAAGTTACGGAATCCCGCTACAGCAATGGCACTTGTTCTGGAACTTGAATATGTATCCCAAAATGATTGATTACCGAATGTTCGTGAAGGCACCGAACTGACCGTTTTATTAGTGAAATTGTCACGGAAATGTTCCAATTACATACACGTATGCATATGCAAATTTCGCAAGTGGATTTTCTGGATGCAGTGAGGATCTATACTATCTCCCAATGAATGAAAACTATAGTTAGGCGTAATAAATTAACAAAATCCAGCTGCGAAATTTGCTAATACATACATATATGACATTCGAACATTTTTGTGACGTTTTTAATAATAAAGTGGTCATTTCGGTGACTTCTTAATCCTCGTTTGATCATTCGAGAATACATTTGTAAGTTTCAGAACCCATTGTAATCAATACTGGAAATATGCGTTGTCACATGTATATATATATATTAATTGAGGTAATTCAACTTTACAGAATACATATACAATTTAAATAATTCCGGGAATTAATATATATATTGTCACGGCCTTTTTAACGTGGCCGGATGATAATCAGGCGCACCTGAGCTGCGTTGGGAAGAATTTCGGGAAATACAAAACAAACGAGATGAAACAAAAAAATTAGAAAAATAGACAAGTTCCAATTTATTCAGCAAGAAAAAAAAATAAAAATATAAATTATGTTGTTGGCCGCCAGTCGTCACTCGGACGACGATTCTCGCTCTCGATACAAAAAAACGGAATAATCGCAAAAAAAAGGGTAACTGAATAAAAGAAACAAAAATAAAAAAAAAGGAAAAACTAAACTACCTAGTCGGGGATTCTCAGGGGTGAATTTACCGGCTTGCAGACCTCTTAATTATTTCCCGTGTCAAGCTATCGACAAAGGTGATATCAATCGAACTCATATGGAAGAAACTATTAAGCAATTAAGGACAACGAATCGATGGAAACGGGTGTTCGCGATGCGCCACCACACGCACAAAATTATACAGTACAAAAGGGGAGATAATACCCAAGATAATATAAAAATTCAAAATGTAATTCACGAGGGCAAAATCGGGGAAAATGGATGCGACTCACTCTTCTCGATCCTTGACTCGTCGTAGCGCTCGTTCGGACAATCGATTTGCCGAAGCTCCTCGATTTCACTCTAACGAGTTGCCGAAGCTTCTCGTATTACGAGTTTCCGCAGCGTCTCGTACAGACGAGTTGCCGTAGCTGCTCGTTCAGACGAGTTGCCGTAGCTTCTTGTAAAAAAATTCGCTCTTCACTCGCACGCTCTCCTTCACTCTTACAATGGATTTATAATTGGCTCGATACAATGAAACGTCTCTCCTATGCCAGGGCTCACGTCGAAGTGGTTCTTCTTCGTCGTCTCTCTGCTCGTGAGAATTGGGAAAAAGGGTAATTTGGGGGAAAGGGCATGCGCGATGGGAAACTGGGTCATAGGGGGATCGAGGATCGATTGATTATTGGTTATTCGGGAGCTGACGTCACGAGCGCGTTGCGCAGGACAGCAGATCGATAATCGATGATCCGTGCTGTGCTGCCCTCGGCGACCCGTGACGCAATTCCCGCTCTCCTGGCTGATGACTATACCCGGACGACGACGAGGGTCCTCTCTCTCGGCAATTATTGGCCGTTGGTGGTACACAGGGCCGGCGATGCTCCATGTATTATTTTCTGGCACCACGATTCCTCGCCTCGCACGAGATAATTCGAAACGAGGGAGTTCACGGGTGCCAGACGATGTTCCTGGTGACGGTTGAGGTGAGGGCCACGATCTCGCCCGAACCCGTCGTTTTTATCGAGGGTTCGCTTGATTACGTGGGGAATTCCCTCACCCGCCGTCACCTTGCTGTTATCTTTTTGTCCGTCCCTGTGGCCACGGCGATGTTTTTGGCTTGCCTCCTGGCTCGTCGTCCGGGTCTCCGGTGATATATTTGGGCTATGGATATGGGACGACGTTGGTAGTGGAAGGAGGAGAGAGACGACGATTGACGATGATGAGGCTTCAGATGTAAATTTCGCTGGTTATAATTATTTTCTTAAATTCAACGTACATGGGAATGGTTTGCGTGTGGCGACGGACTTCGACGGGCATTTGGCAATTCGTCAATGTGACGCCGTGTCACAATATATAATTATAAATTCTTCATATTCGTGAATGAGTATTCCCCAATGATTCAACGATTACTCAAAAAGTCACCGAAATGACCGTTCTATTGGTAAAATCGTTACCGAAATGTTTTCATGCTATACCCGTATGCATACACAAATTTTGTGCCTGTTACTGTGACGTGCAGGGCGTTATTGCACGAATAACAAAGTAAATCCCTTGTGCGAAACACAAGGGTTTATATTTAATTTTGTTTAGGATAGGTTTTCTGACTGCGTCCCCTACGGGCCCGCTCCTTAGGATATTTTGGAAGACGAGTTTTATTTTTAGGTAAAATTAAAGTGAGAACTCTTTGATATATCGGATTACCCATGCACCGTTTAATACAATTATCCCAATTATCCCCTTTAAAATACAATGATAATATAACAAGATTAGAGGCTCGAACGAATATGATATTCGCGATGCAACCTACTCACTCATACATACATACGTAGTATTCACTCGTATGCTGAACAGCTAAAAATTATCGCTGTTGACTCGGACCTATCTCGCTCTCCTCTTTCCTCGAGATATCTCGCGTGCTTGTACCGGCGCAGCCGGGTCGTCGACACACAGGTTGAACACTCTTATTATTCTCGATACCCTCTGTCCCCGATTGCCGTGCAACCGCGGGATTCACACACTCTATAAATTTTTAACTACACGACGGATTGTTCGTGGCGGAAGTTGATTATCGATTACTAATTTAACGCAAATCGACTAAAACACGGCGCGCGCAACTCAGGGGTCTCTTTACGATTCCGGTCGACTTACAACGGCGACCTTGCACGGGAATCGGTGAACTACCGTCTGAGAATTATTGCCGCTATGTGAAGCGTTAGGCGGAGTTGCTCTGAGATCAAGCTTTACGCTATCGTGTACTCTTAGAGACTAACTTTATTCGCACTTCCTCCGCTGGAAATCTCGCGACCAACAGGTGAGAAAGTGGGGACAAATACAGTCCAGTCTGCAGTCCTGTCCGTGCGACATATTCGTTCGCACGCTCAGGCCACCGTCTGAGTCCACGATATAAGATGAGCCTCGTATCATTATCATAGGTGTCCAGTGTCATGCCCCGCGCTGCTGACCTACCAAATGGGTATACGGCAACACGGCACGTGACATTACAAAAATACTTTTATTTTTATAATATTCCAGAGAGTAATGTATGACTTGAAAATTTGTCATTCGATTCCAAATGATGATAAGCTCACTACGAAGAACAATATCGATAAGAATATCTGATAGAACTCATTTCGTATGTAATACTTGTCTTGCAACCTAGTGTGATCAAATTACTCGGGTCATATAAAATAAAGTGTCACCAAAATAGCCGAACTAGTTCCGATCGGTCACTTTGATGACCGTCACAGAAATACTCGATCGAGTATTTTTGCGCACTTTATTTTACACTGCGCACTTCCGTGACATTCCGTTTAGTTTTATTTTATTTAACTTTATTATATTTTAATGACTTCTTGTCGTACTTTTGTGAAAGCTAATATTCTACCAATACAAAAAAATACTTTCATCTTTTAAAAAATTGTGTTAGTTTTGAAAAAAAGAATGTGGAAAAATTAATTTTTAAAACTACTTATTATACACTGACTGCTTCTACAGTCATTCTTTCGGTCAACATTTTGCAGAATAGGGTATCATACGATAAACCAAGTCGATAAATTTAAATTAATTCATGTAATTAATGCGTAATGAGCATACAACTAAAATACGTATGATTTGGCTTTTTCCGTGACAGTCATCGAACGGCACGAAAAATCCATTTGCACATTGGTGACTGTCATCAAAGTAGCCAAGAGTCACCGAAATGACCGTTCTATTAATAAAAATGTCACCGAAGTGTTCGAGTGCCATACATAATATAATATATATATGGGACATTCCACGTCAACTCAGCCACCCCGTTTTTTTTTATTGTCTCGAAAAAATTATTCAGTATGGGCATTTCAAGGACAATATATCCATGACATTTTACCAAAATTCCATCCCCCCACTATTGTTAGTTCTCGAGATAATGATTAATGTAGTCTCAATTTTGTAAAAATCATAACTTCGTAACTACTGATCGGATTTAAACGATTAAAAAAAGAATCTTTTGTATCTTTTTTTGCCCTTTTCGAAAAAAAAAATATGTCATCATCGGATAAAAGCTCATTAGACAGTTTTCGGGGTAAATTAACAAAAAACGATTTTTCCCTCTTCACTGATGCCTTGTTCCATTTCGAAAAAATCCTGCGGAGTTGTGTATTGCCTCGCTCTATAAGAAAAACAAATACTGAGTAGAATTCCGATTGGCCCTTTCGTGGAAAAAAAAAAATCGAAAAATTTCCCGGAAAACTGTCTAATGAACCTTTCTTTCATGACGGCATATATTTTTTTTAAAAGGGCGAAAAAAATAAAAAAAATTCTTTTTTTAGTCGTTAAAATCCGATCAGCCGTTACGAAGTTATGATTTTTACAAAATTGAGAATTTATTAATCATTATCTCGAGAACCAACAATAGTGGGGGGATGAAATTTTGGTAAAGTGTCATGGATATATTGTACTTTGAA
Source organism: Rhorus exstirpatorius (assembly GCA_963564615.1). Taxonomy (NCBI): domain Eukaryota; kingdom Metazoa; phylum Arthropoda; class Insecta; order Hymenoptera; family Ichneumonidae; genus Rhorus; species Rhorus exstirpatorius. The sequence goes on from OY751313.1 coordinate 25,867,928, forward strand.
ATGCTTATACTGAATAATTTTTTCGAGACAAAAAAAAACGGGGTGGCTGATGAGTTAACGTGGAATACGACACGTCAACGCAGCCAGGTCAACTCAGCCACCCCGTTTTTTTTGGTCTCGCCACACCTGAAATAATTAGTTTGGGTAGAAAAAAAATTTATGTCAAAAGATGAGAATTTTAGGTTGAGTGGAAGATTTGCCGCATTTGAGTTGAACATTTTTTTTTCTTTTCATTGAATTTCTAATGAAAATTTTTTGATTTACCAACGGGCCACACCTGAAATAATTAGTTTAGGTAGAAAAAAAATGTATGTCAAAAGATGAGAATTTCAGGTTGAGTGGAAGATTCGCCGCATTTGAATTAAAAATTTTTTTTTTCTTTTATCGAATTTGTAATGAAATAGTAATTTTACCAGAAATTATTCATCATAAATTCGATAAAAGGAAAAAAAAAAATTTTATTCAAATGCGGCGAATCTTCACTCAACCTGAAACAGAATCGTGTCAAGAATCGATAAATTGATATATCGATACGTCGAATCATGTCACGAATCGATAAGTTGATATATCGATATACCGAATTGTGTCTAGAATTGATGAATTAATATCGATGTATCGAATCGAGTATAAATATAACGAAATGTGTCAAAAATCGATATTTCGATATATCGAACCGTGTCAAAAATCGATATATCCATATATCGAACGGAGTCAGAAATCGATAAATCTATATATTGAACCGTTTCAGTAATCGATATATCGGTATATCGATATTTCAATAAAACCCAAACTCAACCCAAACTCATATCCGAAAACTAATTAACACAAATATAAACAATTTTTTTTTCAAAACATCTTTCCAGAATGTTTTTCTTTAACAACTGACACAAACACAAGATGGGGGGTTGGCGCGCGAAGCGCGCAGAGGGCGAGGCCGCCCTAGTATTATATATATACAGTAGGCGGCAATTGAACTGGGCCAATGTTTTTTTTGTTTATTTTGACGAAACTTGGACTGATTTCGAAAAATCAAAAATACACATTCGAGTAAATTTAATAATCTTTCGAATGAGACTAGTTTCATCGTGATCGATTGAAAATTGGTTGCCTGCGAGTAGATTTTCCGGATCGGTGTAATTCGGGGTCTGGCGTTGGCGGGTTGTGCACACTAGGATTGATATTTGCCCATACCGAACAGCTCGGTAACCCATATTAGTCGAAAGGTGGTCTCACGGCGGGCTCAAAACCCCCCCCCCCCCCCCTATAAGCCAAAATCAGATCACTCCCGGAGGAGATATGGACCCAGGAAGTCAGAACGGTTTTTAAGTGCTACGCTGGAACGCCTCGATCGATTCCGTGGAAACTTTTCGCACAATCGTTTTTTATCATGACCTCACAACTCTCGTAACAGTTATTGCGATAAGTGTTCTCGTAGATGAGATTCAGGTATTTGGCGCGTGCACGCCCACGTTCATCGACATTTTTTACATTGAGAGACTTGGGCGACAGAGTTGGGACTTGTGTAATATTGAAGGGGAAGGCTCAACGATTAAAATGCGTGGTCGTACAATATCGGAAATGACCTCAATTAAAAATGACACGCCGTTGAAAAGTGAGAAGGAAATCGCCAAATCCCACGATCTCAGTTCAAAGTTGCCCGTCGATAGTCATTTGTCTCAACGTCGGAACGCACGCTGATTTCAGCTACTGTTTATTGCTTATCCATTGCTGTGACTGCATCGAAATGTTTCGTAAAAATTATTAATTAATAACAATTTATTGATGAATAAACAATAATCAATTGATTAAATCATTTTTATGAATTGAACTTTTTTTTAAATGAGGAAACGAATTATGAATTATTAATAATCACAAATTTTTCGGTGATCTATAGCTTGTTTCCTCTCTCAAGTTTCACAAACCACGGAAAATAATTTTTACGTCACAAAAAGTGCCAGTGCAACAAATCAATAACACGGTCAATTTACCGAGAATGAGTGACCATGGGATAAATGATAGTTATTTTTTTTTTCGTAATTTGAGAACCTCGTCAAATTTACGAATGCAGCCAATAAACAGCCTGGTCAATTCGACGAATAATACTGACCATGAAAATAATGATGATTATTTTTTTCTTAAATCGTTCGACTCGTCAAAATTACGAATGCGATAAAACTAATTAATTTGCTAATTAATTTGGCGATCAAGACTCATCATGAGCACAATAAATTATTTACATTTTCATGACTCGGCCATCTCGTAAAAATTACGGATGCAATAAGCCATACGTTCACTAAGTCTAGTGATGTCCACTGACGACGGAAAAAATGATTATTTTTTCACGGACTCCATATTAAGAATACCTGGTCAGTTATTGACTCGAGAAGCTCGTAAGAACTTCGAATGGTTCTAATCGGTAGCTTGGCCAATATTTAATTACGGGGAAAAAAAAAATTTCACTCTAGCCGTGATCGAAAACAATGCGGCAAACCCAGTTTACAATTGAGCTAGCATCGCCACATTGCAAAAATAACGTAATGAAGCTGAAAACGAAAAATTGCAACGCAAGATTTTTTCCCTAATTCATCACTGTCGAACGACGTCGTTTCCGCTTCCCAAGAACCACACCTTCCCCCGGCATTCGACCCCTGACGATGAAAAACCAAGCTGCTTACGCAACGATTCAAAATTCAAAATTTTATCTACGCGATAATTATCCGCTGATTTATTACTGCAGCATAACGTCATTTCCGCATTCCTAGAATCACTCTCTCCCCGACAATCCACCCCTGACGATGAAAAACCAACCTGTTTACGCGACGATTCAAAATTAAAAATTTTATCGACGCAATAATTAGTCGCTGATGAATTGCTGCCGAGTGACGTCGTTTCCGCATTCCTAGAACCACCCCCTTCCTCGACATTCCACCCCTGACGATGAAAAAACAACCTGGTTACGCGACGATTCAAAATTCAAAGTTTTATCGACGCGATAATTAGTGGCTAATTGATCGCTGCCGAATGACGTCGTTTTCGCATTCCTAGAACCACCCCTTCCCCCGAAATTCCACCCCTGACGATGAAAAAACAACCTGTTTACGCGACGATTCAAAATTCAAAATTTTTTCGACGCGATAATTATCCGCTGATTTATTACTGCAGAAAAACGTCGTTTTCGCATTCCTAGAACCACCCCCTCCCCCGACATTCCACCCCTGACGATGAAAAAACAACCTGTTTACGCGACGATTCAAAATTCAAAATTTTTTCGACGCGATAATTAGTCGCGAATTATTCGCTGCCGAATGACATCGTTTCCGCATTCCTAGAATCGCCCCCTCCCCGACAATCCACCCCTAACGATGAACAAACAACCTGGTTACGCGACGATTCAAAATTAAAATTTTTATCGACGCGATAATTAGTCGCTAATTAATCGGTGCCGAATGACGTCGTTTTCGCATTCCTAGAACCACCCCCTCCCCCGACATTCCACCCCTGACGATGAAAAAACAACCTGTTTACGCGACGATTCAAAAATAACTGATTACAAAAATTCTGGCGAAAGATGAGCATTGTCGGTTGAGTGGAAGATTGGGCCTATTTAATTTTTAATTTTTTTTTCCTTTTTATCGAATTTAAGACGGATAATTATTGGAAAAAAAAATTGTTAATCCCTTAAAGCTGTCAGAATGTTCGATTTTTTCTTGAAAAAGATACTTTTTAAATTTTATCATTCTAATTCATGTTTAAATTGGGTCCCAAACGGATTTTCAATTTATTATTTCACTATTTTTTGAAACTATTATTCACAATAAGTGAAAAAACCGTTTGTGTTATGGGTATCACCTTAAAAATTGAATACAATATTTGATAAACTCTGCGGTCAGAAAAAAAAAGAACATTCATATTCTCGCTGTCGGGAATCGCTCGCCCGTTGACTGCTACGCTACGCAACCCTCGAGCTTTCTCGAGAATGGAACGGCACGAGAAGGATACAAATACCGGAATATTTGTTATGCAAGGCACACGTCTATATTAAATATCGACTAAAGAGTTCCAGGAGCATCTTATTTAAGACACAAACTGATCCGCTGGCAGCTGTAAACACGAAAAAAAATTTCACCAACAATTATCCATCATAAATTCGATAAAAAGGAAAAAAAAAATTAAAAATCAAATGAGCCCGATCTTCCACTCAACCGACAATGCTCATCTTTTGCCAGGATTTTTGTTTCTACCTAAACTAACTATTTCAGGTATGGCCCGTTGGAAAATCGAAATTTTATTATTTTGAAGCACCGTAATATATATATATATATGGATATATATATATGTATACATATATGGTATATATATGTGTATACGAACCCTATATATGGTGTATACTAACGTACTGATCATATTATGAGATTCAGGTAGAGCGTCGAAAACGGAGCAGAAAAGTCCTTTTCGAAAATTTTGTAAAATCAAATTATGTGGAGTTATTAGCGATTTAAAGTCGACCAAGGTAGACCAACGTCGACCGATCAGCGCTCGATCGAAGAGAAATTTGAAAGGGTTGAGACAGCTGAGGGGACGACGTCGGTAGTAGCGAGGTTCGTGAAACAAAACACTCGTAAACCCACACCGTTAAACACTACACGGACGCGCGAGAGCGAAACAAATAAACGCTAGGCGTGCGGCAATGTTCATGCTTGTCGCGATGGCCTGGCTTATGAGAATAAAAACAAATGACGAGAATCAGCAGGAAAATAATTTTTTCGCAATGATGAGTAAAAATTGATAAAAAAATTTAGTAATTATTTATGATGGTGGCTTTTTCAAATGTTGGTTTTTAAAAATGTTTTTTTCGACAAAATCTTTTTATTTTAGGACCAAAAATAATAAAAAGGCGGAGAACTGAAAAAAAATTGCATCTTCTCTAGGCAGTCGCCGAAAACATTTTTTCGCGAAATTCTAAAGGGCAAATCTGCCCAGGATAGTCTCGAATTATTAGAAAAAAAAAACTCATTGTAGAGGCGGGTTGTGATTCCGGTTCAGAAGATTTGCATCCGGTTTAGCCAGTCGCAAGGTTACATTTTGTCTTGATATTTTCAAGGGGATATCTGGCCAGGAACGGCGGAAATTGTTTTGAAAAAAACGAATCAGCAAAGTCAATTAGCCAGATCGTCGAAGCCTTTGCTTCAGCACTGACAATAATGATCGGCATGGAGCTGAGAGTAAAAAAAAAATTAAAAAATTGTGGCTTGCACTTTTTGCGACTTTTTCATGTTCCATCCCTAGATTATTGTCGTTGGTGTTAAATAAACACGTTTGTCAAGGAATACAGCAAAAAGATACGGAAAAGCCGCTATTTTAAATAATATTCAAAAATTCATGATAATTTCACAAGTATTGGAAATCATTGTTAGAACGCAGATAAACATTCATTGCTCCAAAAATGTATTCAATTGAAAGAGCTCGCGACGGAAAAATGAAAACTGCAATGATAAAACAAATGAAACGAAAAATTTTTTGGAGTATGAAAACAAACGTTGAAAACTTTTTACCAAATAATGACGGGAAATTTTTTTGACAAAACTTTAATTTATTATGAATTTGTGCATAAAAAAAATTGTGAAATAATTAAGCGTACTTTGCGTATAATAATAATAAAAATTGTTATTAATTAATAAAATGGCATTTTGATATTCTCATTAATATGAAGATGCATCGCCAGGAATCTATTGAGCTAATAACCATGATACCGACAATAAAACTGTCAAATTATAAGGCTATTGGTTGATGAGAGAATCGACCACTCGAGCAATTTCCGTACTGCCAGAGATGTCGATAGATTCCGAGAAAGTTTATTCTTTGTGATTCTCACCATGTACGGGAAAATTGTGACCCACTCCAATTTTTGAGAATAATTATGAATCCACGAGAATGTTCAGATGATTCCACGACAGCAATACGTATGCTGTATGTTTTGACGGATGATTTCGAGCAACCAGAGTCGGAAAAAGTTGGTTATGGTACAGTCGAATAGAAAAATTATTTTCCCATACTTTGGTAAAAAAATTATTTCTCATCGTCTTTGAGTGGAGACTTTCATAGGGAAAGACTGAATAAGAAAACGTATTTGTGAGCATCCGGCTAGCAAGCTGCCACAAGCTAAAAGGTGACTCTACGATCAAATAGAATAATTTTTAATCTTACTACGCATTCAAGTCGTGAGGAAAAATAAAAGTTTGAAAAAATCCTATAACCACAGAGACAAGCCATTTCAAAATTTAAATAAAGTTGTCACTTAATTCGTCGACGGTTTTTTTTATTGTGTAAATTTACGCATGAAGAAAATGTCGAGGAACCAAATTTTTTTCGATTCCACAATCGAGACGCATTTCATCTACAGCGTGAACGGTCAACGATCGACTAGTAGTAAAGCTTAAGATTAAGAAAAAATCGTTTCGAAAATCTACAATCCCCCTGCAAGAGATAGGAATCGTGTTGTTTATTGAAAGGTTCAGTTCTGTTAAATGCTTCGATATTATCGATCCTGCTCTTCCTACTTGTGTTTTCTCCAGAAGGAATAACGAGCGCTCATGTAGTTGCATCGCTACAAGTGACGCAAATTACGATCGATTTCCCTACATTTCTCACTATGGAAGATGAAATCGGCATTTCCAAGTGCAAAACTCCGTTCTACTCGATAATTTCAAAATTACGAGACCCGTGTCGTGTTTGATTCAATCCCCTAGCTGTATCAATGAGCATTCGTAGCTGTCCGCACGAAAAAATGACAAGGGAACATCCAACAGCTTTCACTGCGCGAGATGAATTACACCCTTCCCATCGAATCTTTCGAATTTTTACAATATTCGATTGTTGAATCCCCTGCATTGCGCACTGTTGGAGATGAAATCGAAATTTGCAATAGCACGATTCCATTATACTAAGTATTTGTAAATTTACGATGCCCTTGTCATGTTCGATTTCATCTCCCTGCGGATTTCGCGAGCGCTCGTTGTTCACCGAAAGGAAAGAAGACAAGAGAACATTCTACTTATTTCACTGCTCGAGATGAAATCCATCTTCCTGATCGGACAGTTCTTTTTTTTTCAATATTCGACGACACGACATTCCATATTTGAGACTGATTTCATCTCTGCCTTTCATGCAGAATAAACGGTAAGTGCTTCGAACGGTAAGAGCTTCAGATGAACGAAAAATCGTTTCAAAAATCTACAATCTCCTTGCACGAGATGGGATTCGTGTTTTTTGTTGGATAGTATGGTTTTGTTTTATAGCAAAATATTATCGATTCTGCTATTGCAACTGAATTAATCTCCAGCGATAATTTCGAGAGCTCGTGTACTCGTATCGCTACAAGTGACGCGAATTATGATCGAATCCCCTGCATTGCGCACTGTGGGAGATGAAATCAACATTTCCACTTGCAACATTCGGTTCTACCAAATATTTGTACATTTACGATGCCCTTGTCATGTTTGATTTCATCTCCCTGCGGATTTCCCGAGCGCTCGTTGTCCACCGAAAGGAAACAAGGCGAAAGAACATTCTATTTCTTTCACTGCTCGAGATGAAATCCATTTTTCTGATCGGAGAGTTCAATTTTTCTCAATATTCGACGACACGACATTCCATATTCGAGACTGATTTCATCTCTGCCTTTCATGGAGAATGAAAGGTCGGTGGTGCAGCTGCAGATAAACGGAAAATCGTTTCAAAAATCGAAAATCTCCCTGCAGGAGATGCGATTAGTGTTTTTTGTTGGATAGTATGGTTTTGTTTTATAGCAAAATATTGTCGATCCTGCTATTGCAACTGAATTAATCTCCAGCGATAATTTCGAGAGCTCGTGTACTCGTATCGCAACAAGTGACGCGAATTATGATCGAATCCCCTGCATTGCGCACTGTGGGAGATGAAATCAACATTTCCAATTGCAAGATTCGGTTCTGCCAAGTATTTGTACATTTACGATGCCCTTGTCATGTTTGATTTCATCTCCTTGCGGATTTCGCGAGCGCTCGTTGTCCACCGAAAGGAAACAAGGCGAAAGAACATTCTACTTCTTTCACTGCTCGAGATGGAATCCATCATCCCGATGAGAAAGTTCTATTTTTCTCAATATTCGACGACACGACATTCCATATTTGAGGCTGATTTCATCTCTGCCTTTCATGGAGAATGAAAGGTCAGTGGTGCAGCTCCAGATAAACGGAAAATCGTTTCAAAAATCGAAAATCTCCCTGCAGGAGATGGGATTAGTGTTTTTTGTTGGATAGTATGGTTTTGCTTAATAGCAAAATATTATCGATCCTGCTACTGCAACTGAATTAATCTTCAGCGATAATTTAGAGAGCTCGTGTACTCGTATAGCTACAAGTGACGGGAATTTGAATCGAATCCCCTGCATTGCGCACTGTGGGAGATGAAATCAACATTTCCAATTGCAACATTCGGTTCTACCAAATATTTGTAGATTTACGATGCCCTTGTCATGTTTGATTTCATCTCCCTGCAGATTTCGCGAGCGCTCGTTGTCCACCGAAAGGACACAAGGCGAAAGAACATTCTATTTCTTTCACTGCTCGAGATGAAATCCATCATCCCGATCGGAAAGTTCAATTTTTCTAAATATTCGACGACACGACATTCCATATTTAAGACTGATTTCATCTCTGCCTTTCATGGAGAATGAAAGGTCAGTGGTGCAGCTGCAGATAAACGGAAAATCGTTTCAAAAATCGAAAATCCCCTTGCAGGAGATGGGATTAGTGTTTTTTGTTGGATAGTATGGTTTTGCTTAATAGCAAAATATTATCGATCCTGCTACTGCAACTGAATTAATCTTCAGCGATAATTTCGAGAGCTTGTGTACTCGTATAGCTACAAGTGACGGGAATTTGAATCGAATCCCCTGCATTGCGCACTGTGGGAGATGAAATCAACATTTTCAATTGCACTATTCCGTTCTACCAAATATTTGTAGATTTACGATGCCCTTGTCATGTTTGATTTCATCTCCCTGCGGATTTCGCGAGCGCTCGTTGTTCACCGAAAGGAAAAGAGGAGAAAGAACATTCTATTTCTTTCACTGCTCGAGATGAAATCCATTTTTCTGATCGGACAGTTCAATTTTTCTCAATATTCGACGACACGAATTTCCATATTCGAGACTCATTTCATCTCTGCCTTTCATGCCGAATGATAGGTCAGTGGTGCAGCTGCAGATAAACGGAAAATCGTTGCAAAAATCGAAAATCTCCCTGCAGGAAATGGGATTAGTGTTTTTTGTTGGATAGTATGGTTTTGCTTAATAGCAAAATATTATCGATCCTGCTACTGCAACTGAATTAATCTTCAGCGCAATGCAGGGGATTCGATCATAATTCGCGTCACTTGTAGCGATACGAGTACACGAGCTCTCTAAATTATCGCCGGAGATTAATTCAGCTGCAATAGCAGGATCGACAATATTTTGCTATAAAACAAAACCATACTATCCAACAAAAAACACGAATCCCATCTCGTGCAAGGAGATTGTAGATTTTTGAAACGATTTTTCGTTCATCTGAAGCTCTTACCGTTCGAAGCACTTACCGTTTATTCTGCATGAAAGGCAGAGATGAAATCAGTCTCAAATATGGAATGTCGTGTCGTCGAATATTGAAAAAAATAGAAATGTCCGATCAGAAAAATGGATTTCATCTCGAGCAGTGAAAGAAATAGAATGTTCTTTCGCCTTTTTTCCTTTCGGTGAACAACGAGCGCTCGCGAAATCCGCAGGGAGATGAAATCAAACATGACAAGGGCATCGTAAATCTACAAATATTTGGTAGAACGGAATAGTGCAATTGAAAATGTTGATTTCTTCTCCCACAGTGCGCAATGCAGGGGATTCGATTCAAATTCCCGTCACTTGTAGCTATACGAGTACACAAGCTCTCGAAATTATCGCTGAAGATTAATTCAGTTGCAGTAGCAGGATCGATAATATTTTGCTATTAAGCAAAACCATACTATCCAACAAAAAACACTAATCCCATCTCCTGCAGGGAGATTTTCGATTTTTGAAACGATTTTCCGTTTATCTGCAGCTGCACCACTGACCTTTCATTCTCCATGAAAGGCAGAGGTGAAATCAGTCTTAAATATGGAATGTCGTGTCGTCGAATATTGAGAAAAATAGAACTTTCTCATCGGGATGATGGATTCCATCTCGAGCAGTGAAAGAAGTAGAATGTTCTTTCGCCTTGTGTCCTTTCGGTGGACAACGAGCGCTCGCGAAATCCGCAAGGAGATGAAATCAAACATGACAAGGGCATCGTAAATGTACAAATACTTGGCAGAACCGAATCTTGCAATTGGAAATGTTGATTTCATCTCCCACAGTGCGCAATGCAGGGGATTCGATCATAATTCGCGTCACTTGTTGCGATACGAGTACACGAGCTCTCGAAATTATCGCTGGAGATTAATTCAGTTGCAATAGCAGGATCGACAATATTTTGCTATAAAACAAAACCATACTATCCAACAAAAAACACTAATCGCATCTCCTGCAGGGAGATTTTCGATTTTTGAAACGATTTTCCGTTTATCTGCAGCTGCACCACCGACCTTTCATTCTCCATGAAAGGCAGAGATGAAATCAGTCTCGAATATGGAATGTCGTGTCGTCGAATATTTAGAAAAATTGAACTTTCCGATCGGGATGATGGATTTCATCTCGAGCAGTGAAAGAAATAGAATGTTCTTTCGCCTTGTGTCCTTTCGGTGGACAACGAGCGCTCGCGAAATCTGCAGGGAAATGAAATCAAACATGACAAGGGCATCGTAAATCTAAAAATATTTGGTAGAACCGAATGTTGCAATTGGAAATGTTGATTTCATCTCCCACAGTGCGCAATGCAGGGGATTCGATCATAATTCGCGTCACTTGTTGCGATACGAGTACACGAGCTCTCTAAATTATCGCTGAAGATTAATTCAGTTTCAGTAGCAGGATCGATAATATTTTGCTATTAAGCAAAACCATACTGTCCAACAAAAAACACGAATCCCATCTCCTGCAAGGAGATTCTAAATTTTTGAAACGATTTTCCGTTTATCTGCAGCTGCACCACCGACCTTTCATTCTCCATGAAAGGCAGAGATGAAATCAGTCTCGAATATGGAATGTCGTGTCGTCGAATATTGAGAAAAATTGAACTCTCCGATCAGAAAAATTGATTTCATCTCGAGCAGTGAAAGAAATAGAATGTTCTTTCGCCTTGTTTCCTTTCGGTGGACAACGAGCGCTCGGGAAATCCGCAGGGAGATGAAATCAAACATGACAAGGGCATCGTAAATGTACAAATATTTGGTAGAACCGAATGTTGCAAGTGGAAATGTTGATTTCATCTCCCACAGTGCGCAATGCAGGGGATTCGATCATAATTCGCGTCACTTGTAGCGATACGAGTACACGAGCTCTCGAAATTATCGCTGGAGATTAATTCAGTTGCAATAGCAGAATCGATAATATTTTGCTATAAAACAAAACCATACTATCCAACAAAAAACACGAATCCCATCTCGTGCAAGGAGATTGTAGATTTTTGAAACGATTTTTCGTTCATCTGAAGCTCTTACCGTTCGAAGCACTTACCGTTTATTCTGCATGAAAGGCAGAGATGAAATCAGTCTCAAATATGGAATGTCGTGTCGTCGAATATTGAAAAAAATAGAACTGTCCGATCAGGAAGATGGATTTCATCTCGAGCAGTGAAATAAGTAGAATGTTCTCTTGTCTTCTTTCCTTTCGGTGAACAACGAGCGCTCGCGAAATCCGCAGGGAGATGAAATCGAACATGACAAGGGCATCGTAAATTTACAAATACTTAGTATAATGGAATCGTGCTATTGCAAATTTCGATTTCATCTCCAACAGTGCGCAATGCAGGGGATTCAACAATCGAATATTGTAAAAATTCGAAAGATTCGATGGGAAGGGTGTAATTCATCTCGCGCAGTGAAAGCTGTTGGATGTTCCCTTGTCATTTTTTCGTGCGGACAGCTACGAATGCTCATTGATACAGCTAGGGGATTGAATCAAACACGACACGGGTCTCGTAATTTTGAAATTATCGAGTAGAACGGAGTTTTGCACTTGGAAATGCCGATTTCATCTTCCATAGTGAGAAATGTAGGGAAATCGATCGTAATTTGCGTCACTTGTAGCGATGCAACTACATGAGCGCTCGTTATTCCTTCTGGAGAAAACACAAGTAGGAAGAGCAGGATCGATAATATCGAAGCATTTAACAGAACTGAACCTTTCAATAAACAACACGATTCCTATCTCTTGCAGGGGGATTGTAGATTTTCGAAACGATTTTTTCTTAATCTTAAGCTTTACTACTAGTCGATCGTTGACCGTTCACGCTGTAGATGAAATGCGTCTCGATTGTGGAATCGAAAAAAATTTGGTTCCTCGACATTTTCTTCATGCGTAAATTTACACAATAAAAAAAACCGTCGACGAATTAAGTGACAACTTTATTTAAATTTTGAAATGGCTTGTCTCTGTGGTTATAGGATTTTTTCAAACTTTTATTTTTCCTCACGACTTGAATGCGTAGTAAGATTAAAAATTATTCTATTTGATCGTAGAGTCACCTTTTAGCTTGTGGCAGCTTGCTAGCCGGATGCTCACAAATACGTTTTCTTATTCAGTCTTTCCCTATGAAAGTCTCCACTCAAAGACGATGAGAAATAATTTTTTTACCAAAGTATGGGAAAATAATTTTTCTATTCGACTGTACCATAACCAACTTTTTCCGACTCTGGTTGCTCGAAATCATCCGTCAAAACATACAGCATACGTATTGCTGTCGTGGAATCATCTGAACATTCTCGTGGATTCATAATTATTCTCAAAAATTGGAGTGGGTCACAATTTTCCCGTACATGGTGAGAATCACAAAGAATAAACTTTCTCGGAATCTATCGACATCTCTGGCAGTACGGAAATTGCTCGAGTGGTCGATTCTCTCATCAACCAATAGCCTTATAATTTGACAGTTTTATTGTCGGTATCATGGTTATTAGCTCAATAGATTCCTGGCGATGCATCTTCATATTAATGAGAATATCAAAATGCCATTTTATTAATTAATAACAATTTTTATTATTATTATACGCAAAGTACGCTTAATTATTTCACAATTTTTTTTATGCACAAATTCATAATAAATTAAAGTTTTGTCAAAAAAATTTCCCGTCATTATTTGGTAAAAAGTTTTCAACGTTTGTTTTCATACTCCAAAAAATTTTTCGTTTCATTTGTTTTATCATTGCAGTTTTCATTTTTCCGTCGCGAGCTCTTTCAATTGAATACATTTTTGGAGCAATGAATGTTTATCTGCGTTCTAACAATGATTTCCAATACTTGTGAAATTATCATGAATTTTTGAATATTATTTAAAATAGCGGCTTTTCCGTATCTTTTTGCTGTATTCCTTGACAAACGTGTTTATTTAACACCAACGACAATAATCTAGGGATGGAACATGAAAAAGTCGCAAAAAGTGCAAGCCACAATTTTTTAATTTTTTTTTTACTCTCAGCTCCATGCCGATCATTATTGTCAGTGCTGAAGCAAAGGCTTCGACGATCTGGCTAATTGACTTTGCTGATTCGTTTTTTTCAAAACAATTTCCGCCGTTCCTGGCCAGATATCCCCTTGAAAATATCAAGACAAAATGTAACCTTGCGACTGGCTAAACCGGATGCAAATCTTCTGAACCGGAATCACAACCCGCCTCTACAATGAGTTTTTTTTTTCTAATAATTCGAGACTATCCTGGGCAGATTTGCCCTTTAGAATTTCGCGAAAAAATGTTTTCGGCGACTGCCTAGAGAAGATGCAATTTTTTTTCAGTTCTCCGCCTTTTTATTATTTTTGGTCCTAAAATAAAAAGATTTTGTCGAAAAAAACATTTTTAAAAACCAACATTTGAAAAAGCCACCATCATAAATAATTACTAAATTTTTTTATCAATTTTTACTCATCATTGCGAAAAAATTATTTTCCTGCTGATTCTCGTCATTTGTTTTTATTCTCATAAGCCAGGCCATCGCGACAAGCATGAACATTGCCGCACGCCTAGCGTTTATTTGTTTCGCTCTCGCGCGTCCGTGTAGTGTTTAACGGTGTGGGTTTACGAGTGTTTTGTTTCACGAACCTCGCTACTACCGACGTCGTCCCCTCAGCTGTCTCAACCCTTTCAAATTTCTCTTCGATCGAGCGCTGATCGGTCGACGTTGGTCTACCTTGGTCGACTTTAAATCGCTAATAACTCCACATAATTTGATTTTACAAAATTTTCGAAAAGGACTTTTCTGCTCCGTTTTCGACGCTCTACCTGAATCTCATAATATGATCAGTACGTTAGTATACACCATATATAGGGTTCGTATACACATATATATACCATATATGTATACATATATATATATCCATATATATATATATATTACGGTGCTTCAAAATAATAAAATTTCGATTTTCCAACGGGCCATACCTGAAATAGTTAGTTTAGGTAGAAACAAAAATCCTGGCAAAAGATGAGCATTGTCGGTTGAGTGGAAGATCGGGCTCATTTGATTTTTAATTTTTTTTTTCCTTTTTATCGAATTTATGATGGATAATTGTTGGTGAAATTTTTTTTCGTGTTTACAGCTGCCAGCGGATCAGTTTGTGTCTTAAATAAGATGCTCCTGGAACTCTTTAGTCGATATTTAATATAGACGTGTGCCTTGCATAACAAATATTCCGGTATTTGTATCCTTCTCGTGCCGTTCCATTCTCGAGAAAGCTCGAGGGTTGCGTAGCGTAGCAGTCAACGGGCGAGCGATTCCCGACAGCGAGAATATGAATGTTCTTTTTTTTTCTGACCGCAGAGTTTATCAAATATTGTATTCAATTTTTAAGGTGATACCCATAACACAAACGGTTTTTTCACTTATTGTGAATAATAGTTTCAAAAAATAGTGAAATAATAAATTGAAAATCCGTTTGGGACCCAATTTAAACATGAATTAGAATGATAAAATTTAAAAAGTATCTTTTTCAAGAAAAAATCGAACATTCTGACAGCTTTAAGGGATTAACAATTTTTTTTTCCAATAATTATCCGTCTTAAATTCGATAAAAAGGAAAAAAAAATTAAAAATTAAATAGGCCCAATCTTCCACTCAACCGACAATGCTCATCTTTCGCCAGAATTTTTGTAATCAGTTATTTTTGAATCGTCGCGTAAACAGGTTGTTTTTTCATCGTCAGGGGTGGAATGTCGGGGGAGGGGGTGGTTCTAGGAATGCGAAAACGACGTCATTCGGCACCGATTAATTAGCGACTAATTATCGCGTCGATAAAAATTTTAATTTTGAATCGTCGCGTAACCAGGTTGTTTGTTCATCGTTAGGGGTGGATTGTCGGGGAGGGGGCGATTCTAGGAATGCGGAAACGATGTCATTCGGCAGCGAATAATTCGCGACTAATTATCGCGTCGAAAAAATTTTGAATTTTGAATCGTCGCGTAAACAGGTTGTTTTTTCATCGTCAGGGGTGGAATGTCGGGGGAGGGGGTGGTTCTAGGAATGCGAAAACGACGTTTTTCTGCAGTAATAAATCAGCGGATAATTATCGCGTCGAAAAAATTTTGAATTTTGAATCGTCGCGTAAACAGGTTGTTTTTTCATCGTCAGGGGTGGAATTTCGGGGGAAGGGGTGGTTCTAGGAATGCGAAAACGACGTCATTCGGCAGCGATCAATTAGCCACTAATTATCGCGTCGATAAAACTTTGAATTTTGAATCGTCGCGTAACCAGGTTGTTTTTTCATCGTCAGGGGTGGAATGTCGAGGAAGGGGGTGGTTCTAGGAATGCGGAAACGACGTCACTCGGCAGCAATTCATCAGCGACTAATTATTGCGTCGATAAAATTTTTAATTTTGAATCGTCGCGTAAACAGGTTGGTTTTTCATCGTCAGGGGTGGATTGTCGGGGAGAGAGTGATTCTAGGAATGCGGAAATGACGTTATGCTGCAGTAATAAATCAGCGGATAATTATCGCGTAGATAAAATTTTGAATTTTGAATCGTTGCGTAAGCAGCTTGGTTTTTCATCGTCAGGGGTCGAATGCCGGGGGAAGGTGTGGTTCTTGGGAAGCGGAAACGACGTCGTTCGACAGTGATGAATTAGGGAAAAAATCTTGCGTTGCAATTTTTCGTTTTCAGCTTCATTACGTTATTTTTGCAATGTGGCGATGCTAGCTCAATTGTAAACTGGGTTTGCCGCATTGTTTTCGATCACGGCTAGAGTGAAATTTTTTTTTTCCCCGTAATTAAATATTGGCCAAGCTACCGATTAGAACCATTCGAAGTTCTTACGAGCTTCTCGAGTCAATAACTGACCAGGTATTCTTAATATGGAGTCCGTGAAAAAATAATCATTTTTTCCGTCGTCAGTGGACATCACTAGACTTAGTGAACGTATGGCTTATTGCATCCGTAATTTTTACGAGATGGCCGAGTCATGAAAATGTAAATAATTTATTGTGCTCATGATGAGTCTTGATCGCCAAATTAATTAGCAAATTAATTAGTTTTATCGCATTCGTAATTTTGACGAGTCGAACGATTTAAGAAAAAAATAATCATCATTATTTTCATGGTCAGTATTATTCGTCGAATTGACCAGGCTGTTTATTGGCTGCATTCGTAAATTTGACGAGGTTCTCAAATTACGAAAAAAAAAATAACTATCATTTATCCCATGGTCACTCATTCTCGGTAAATTGACCGTGTTATTGATTTGTTGCACTGGCACTTTTTGTGACGTAAAAATTATTTTCCGTGGTTTGTGAAACTTGAGAGAGGAAACAAGCTATAGATCACCGAAAAATTTGTGATTATTAATAATTCATAATTCGTTTCCTCATTTAAAAAAAAGTTCAATTCATAAAAATGATTTAATCAATTGATTATTGTTTATTCATCAATAAATTGTTATTAATTAATAATTTTTACGAAACATTTCGATGCAGTCACAGCAATGGATAAGCAATAAACAGTAGCTGAAATCAGCGTGCGTTCCGACGTTGAGACAAATGACTATCGACGGGCAACTTTGAACTGAGATCGTGGGATTTGGCGATTTCCTTCTCACTTTTCAACGGCGTGTCATTTTTAATTGAGGTCATTTCCGATATTGTACGACCACGCATTTTAATCGTTGAGCCTTCCCCTTCAATATTACACAAGTCCCAACTCTGTCGCCCAAGTCTCTCAATGTAAAAAATGTCGATGAACGTGGGCGTGCACGCGCCAAATACCTGAATCTCATCTACGAGAACACTTATCGCAATAACTGTTACGAGAGTTGTGAGGTCATGATAAAAAACGATTGTGCGAAAAGTTTCCACGGAATCGATCGAGGCGTTCCAGCGTAGCACTTAAAAACCGTTCTGACTTCCTGGGTCCATATCTCCTCCGGGAGTGATCTGATTTTGGCTTATAGGGGGGGGGGGGGGGGTTTTGAGCCCGCCGTGAGACCACCTTTCGACTAATATGGGTTACCGAGCTGTTCGGTATGGGCAAATATCAATCCTAGTGTGCACAACCCGCCAACGCCAGACCCCGAATTACACCGATCCGGAAAATCTACTCGCAGGCAACCAATTTTCAATCGATCACGATGAAACTAGTCTCATTCGAAAGATTATTAAATTTACTCGAATGTGTATTTTTGATTTTTCGAAATCAGTCCAAGTTTCGTCAAAATAAACAAAAAAAACATTGGCCCAGTTCAATTGCCGCCTACTGTATATATATAATACTAGGGCGGCCTCGCCCTCTGCGCGCTTCGCGCGCCAACCCCCCATCTTGTGTTTGTGTCAGTTGTTAAAGAAAAACATTCTGGAAAGATGTTTTGAAAAAAAAATTGTTTATATTTGTGTTAATTAGTTTTCGGATATGAGTTTGGGTTGAGTTTGGGTTTTATTGAAATATCGATATACCGATATATCGATTACTGAAACGGTTCAATATATAGATTTATCGATTTCTGACTCCGTTCGATATATGGATATATCGATTTTTGACACGGTTCGATATATCGAAATATCGATTTTTGACACATTTCGTTATATTTATACTCGATTCGATACATCGATATTAATTCATCAATTCTAGACACAATTCGGTATATCGATATATCAACTTATCGATTCGTGACATGATTCGACGTATCGATATATCAATTTATCGATTCTTGACACGATTCTGTTTCAGGTTGAGTGAAGATTCGCCGCATTTGAATAAAATTTTTTTTTTTCCTTTTATCGAATTTATGATGAATAATTTCTGGTAAAATTACTATTTCATTACAAATTCGATAAAAGAAAAAAAAAATTTTTAATTCAAATGCGGCGAATCTTCCACTCAACCTGAAATTCTCATCTTTTGACATACATTTTTTTTCTACCTAAACTAATTATTTCAGGTGTGGCCCGTTGGTAAATCAAAAAATTTTCATTAGAAATTCAATGAAAAGAAAAAAAAATGTTCAACTCAAATGCGGCAAATCTTCCACTCAACCTAAAATTCTCATCTTTTGACATAAATTTTTTTTCTACCCAAACTAATTATTTCAGGTGTGGCGAGACCAAAAAAAACGGGGTGGCTGAGTTGACCTGGCTGCGTTGACGTGTCGTATTCCACGTTAACTCATCAGCCACCCCGTTTTTTTTTGTCTCGAAAAAATTATTCAGTATAAGCATTTCAAAGTACAATATATCCATGACACTTTACCAAAATTTCATCCCCCCACTATTGTTGGTTCTCGAGATAATGATTAATAAATTCTCAATTTTGTAAAAATCATAACTTCGTAACGGCTGATCGGATTTTAACGACTAAAAAAAGAATTTTTTTTATTTTTTTCGCCCTTTTAAAAAAAATATATGCCGTCATGAAAGAAAGGTTCATTAGACAGTTTTCCGGGAAATTTTTCGATTTTTTTTTTTCCACGAAAGGGCCAATCGGAATTCTACTCAGTATTTGTTTTTCTTATAGAGCGAGGCAATACACAACTCCGCAGGATTTTTTCGAAATGGAACAAGGCATCAGTGAAGAGGGAAAAATCGTTTTTTGTTAATTTACCCCGAAAACTGTCTAATGAGCTTTTATCCGATGATGACATATTTTTTTTTTCGAAAAGGGCAAAAAAAGATACAAAAGATTCTTTTTTTAATCGTTTAAATCCGATCAGTAGTTACGAAGTTATGATTTTTACAAAATTGAGACTACATTAATCATTATCTCGAGAACTAACAATAGTGGGGGGATGGAATTTTGGTAAAATGTCATGGATATATTGTCCTTGAAATGCCCATACTGAATAATTTTTTCGAGACAATAAAAAAAAACGGGGTGGCTGAGTTGACGTGGAATGTCCCATATATATATTATATTATGTATGGCACTCGAACACTTCGGTGACATTTTTATTAATAGAACGGTCATTTCGGTGACTCTTGGCTACTTTGATGACAGTCACCAATGTGCAAATGGATTTTTCGTGCCGTTCGATGACTGTCACGGAAAAAGCCAAATCATACGTATTTTAGTTGTATGCTCATTACGCATTAATTACATGAATTAATTTAAATTTATCGACTTGGTTTATCGTATGATACCCTATTCTGCAAAATGTTGACCGAAAGAATGACTGTAGAAGCAGTCAGTGTATAATAAGTAGTTTTAAAAATTAATTTTTCCACATTCTTTTTTTCAAAACTAACACAATTTTTTAAAAGATGAAAGTATTTTTTTGTATTGGTAGAATATTAGCTTTCACAAAAGTACGACAAGAAGTCATTAAAATATAATAAAGTTAAATAAAATAAAACTAAACGGAATGTCACGGAAGTGCGCAGTGTAAAATAAAGTGCGCAAAAATACTCGATCGAGTATTTCTGTGACGGTCATCAAAGTGACCGATCGGAACTAGTTCGGCTATTTTGGTGACACTTTATTTTATATGACCCGAGTAATTTGATCACACTAGGTTGCAAGACAAGTATTACATACGAAATGAGTTCTATCAGATATTCTTATCGATATTGTTCTTCGTAGTGAGCTTATCATCATTTGGAATCGAATGACAAATTTTCAAGTCATACATTACTCTCTGGAATATTATAAAAATAAAAGTATTTTTGTAATGTCACGTGCCGTGTTGCCGTATACCCATTTGGTAGGTCAGCAGCGCGGGGCATGACACTGGACACCTATGATAATGATACGAGGCTCATCTTATATCGTGGACTCAGACGGTGGCCTGAGCGTGCGAACGAATATGTCGCACGGACAGGACTGCAGACTGGACTGTATTTGTCCCCACTTTCTCACCTGTTGGTCGCGAGATTTCCAGCGGAGGAAGTGCGAATAAAGTTAGTCTCTAAGAGTACACGATAGCGTAAAGCTTGATCTCAGAGCAACTCCGCCTAACGCTTCACATAGCGGCAATAATTCTCAGACGGTAGTTCACCGATTCCCGTGCAAGGTCGCCGTTGTAAGTCGACCGGAATCGTAAAGAGACCCCTGAGTTGCGCGCGCCGTGTTTTAGTCGATTTGCGTTAAATTAGTAATCGATAATCAACTTCCGCCACGAACAATCCGTCGTGTAGTTAAAAATTTATAGAGTGTGTGAATCCCGCGGTTGCACGGCAATCGGGGACAGAGGGTATCGAGAATAATAAGAGTGTTCAACCTGTGTGTCGACGACCCGGCTGCGCCGGTACAAGCACGCGAGATATCTCGAGGAAAGAGGAGAGCGAGATAGGTCCGAGTCAACAGCGATAATTTTTAGCTGTTCAGCATACGAGTGAATACTACGTATGTATGTATGAGTGAGTAGGTTGCATCGCGAATATCATATTCGTTCGAGCCTCTAATCTTGTTATATTATCATTGTATTTTAAAGGGGATAATTGGGATAATTGTATTAAACGGTGCATGGGTAATCCGATATATCAAAGAGTTCTCACTTTAATTTTACCTAAAAATAAAACTCGTCTTCCAAAATATCCTAAGGAGCGGGCCCGTAGGGGACGCAGTCAGAAAACCTATCCTAAACAAAATTAAATATAAACCCTTGTGTTTCGCACAAGGGATTTACTTTGTTATTCGTGCAATAACGCCCTGCACGTCACAGTAACAGGCACAAAATTTGTGTATGCATACGGGTATAGCATGAAAACATTTCGGTAACGATTTTACCAATAGAACGGTCATTTCGGTGACTTTTTGAGTAATCGTTGAATCATTGGGGAATACTCATTCACGAATATGAAGAATTTATAATTATATATTGTGACACGGCGTCACATTGACGAATTGCCAAATGCCCGTCGAAGTCCGTCGCCACACGCAAACCATTCCCATGTACGTTGAATTTAAGAAAATAATTATAACCAGCGAAATTTACATCTGAAGCCTCATCATCGTCAATCGTCGTCTCTCTCCTCCTTCCACTACCAACGTCGTCCCATATCCATAGCCCAAATATATCACCGGAGACCCGGACGACGAGCCAGGAGGCAAGCCAAAAACATCGCCGTGGCCACAGGGACGGACAAAAAGATAACAGCAAGGTGACGGCGGGTGAGGGAATTCCCCACGTAATCAAGCGAACCCTCGATAAAAACGACGGGTTCGGGCGAGATCGTGGCCCTCACCTCAACCGTCACCAGGAACATCGTCTGGCACCCGTGAACTCCCTCGTTTCGAATTATCTCGTGCGAGGCGAGGAATCGTGGTGCCAGAAAATAATACATGGAGCATCGCCGGCCCTGTGTACCACCAACGGCCAATAATTGCCGAGAGAGAGGACCCTCGTCGTCGTCCGGGTATAGTCATCAGCCAGGAGAGCGGGAATTGCGTCACGGGTCGCCGAGGGCAGCACAGCACGGATCATCGATTATCGATCTGCTGTCCTGCGCAACGCGCTCGTGACGTCAGCTCCCGAATAACCAATAATCAATCGATCCTCGATCCCCCTATGACCCAGTTTCCCATCGCGCATGCCCTTTCCCCCAAATTACCCTTTTTCCCAATTCTCACGAGCAGAGAGACGACGAAGAAGAACCACTTCGACGTGAGCCCTGGCATAGGAGAGACGTTTCATTGTATCGAGCCAATTATAAATCCATTGTAAGAGTGAAGGAGAGCGTGCGAGTGAAGAGCGAATTTTTTTACAAGAAGCTACGGCAACTCGTCTGAACGAGCAGCTACGGCAACTCGTCTGTACGAGACGCTGCGGAAACTCGTAATACGAGAAGCTTCGGCAACTCGTTAGAGTGAAATCGAGGAGCTTCGGCAAATCGATTGTCCGAACGAGCGCTACGACGAGTCAAGGATCGAGAAGAGTGAGTCGCATCCATTTTCCCCGATTTTGCCCTCGTGAATTACATTTTGAATTTTTATATTATCTTGGGTATTATCTCCCCTTTTGTACTGTATAATTTTGTGCGTGTGGTGGCGCATCGCGAACACCCGTTTCCATCGATTCGTTGTCCTTAATTGCTTAATAGTTTCTTCCATATGAGTTCGATTGATATCACCTTTGTCGATAGCTTGACACGGGAAATAATTAAGAGGTCTGCAAGCCGGTAAATTCACCCCTGAGAATCCCCGACTAGGTAGTTTAGTTTTTCCTTTTTTTTTATTTTTGTTTCTTTTATTCAGTTACCCTTTTTTTTGCGATTATTCCGTTTTTTTGTATCGAGAGCGAGAATCGTCGTCCGAGTGACGACTGGCGGCCAACAACATAATTTATATTTTTATTTTTTTTTCTTGCTGAATAAATTGGAACTTGTCTATTTTTCTAATTTTTTTGTTTCATCTCGTTTGTTTTGTATTTCCCGAAATTCTTCCCAACGCAGCTCAGGTGCGCCTGATTATCATCCGGCCACGTTAAAAAGGCCGTGACAATATATATATTAATTCCCGGAATTATTTAAATTGTATATGTATTCTGTAAAGTTGAATTACCTCAATTAA
Source organism: Rhorus exstirpatorius (assembly GCA_963564615.1). Lineage (NCBI taxonomy): Eukaryota > Metazoa > Arthropoda > Insecta > Hymenoptera > Ichneumonidae > Rhorus > Rhorus exstirpatorius. Next base: position 25,891,054 of record OY751313.1, read on the forward strand.
TATATATATATACATGTGACAACGCATATTTCCAGTATTGATTACAATGGGTTCTGAAACTTACAAATGTATTCTCGAATGATCAAACGAGGATTAAGAAGTCACCGAAATGACCACTTTATTATTAAAAACGTCACAAAAATGTTCGAATGTCATATATGTATGTATTAGCAAATTTCGCAGCTGGATTTTGTTAATTTATTACGCCTAACTATAGTTTTCATTCATTGGGAGATAGTATAGATCCTCACTGCATCCAGAAAATCCACTTGCGAAATTTGCATATGCATACGTGTATGTAATTGGAACATTTCCGTGACAATTTCACTAATAAAACGGTCAGTTCGGTGCCTTCACGAACATTCGGTAATCAATCATTTTGGGATACATATTCAAGTTCCAGAACAAGTGCCATTGCTGTAGCGGGATTCCGTAACTTTCCAGCGATATTGATAGTCAGTCGCTAGCTATCGATAGTAAATTGCAAGGACGATCCAGAGGAAAGGCGCAACTCTCAAGGGCTGTCGATCGCTAGTGACAGCGATAATCGTCGCTAGAGAGTTACGGAATCCCGCTGCTGGGCAAATATATTGCTAGATGGATATACAGTAATAGAAATAATTCATGTATACAGAAAATGTATACGATTTGAAAAAATTCGGAAATTTATACGCATATAATTTCCCCAAATTATTTGATTATTAATACTTATTCCGTATGCTAGAGTTATTTCAATTATATCCTCCTATCAACTTATATTTCCAGCATTCATTGTGAAGTGTTGGAAAGCTTGAAAATGCATTTCCAAATGATTTAAGTATGTATGAGCACAAGGTGGCGGGGAATAAGCGAAAACGTGGGCGCGGGTGAGCGTGGTGAGCGAGGGGCACGCATGAAACAAGAGAGAGTCGGACGGCTCATTATCCAACCCACGCGAAAAATTTCCTTAAAATCGATAATTGTATGTCAAAAGGTTCGTTAACCCCCATTTTTTATGGAACGTATGTAATCGCGATAGTTTTCTGAACATTTAACAGTTTTAATATTGATCGTATCTGATCGTGAAAGATACGAATTTCTGTTTCAAAGTTGCGTCAGCCCAGAATTTGTATATGGCGTGGGATAAATATCGTGATTTCACGAATTAATTACTCGCGTAAAGAGTCGTTGACCCACTTTGAAATTTGCAGGTTTTATCCTATAAACTTCTACTGCACCATATAAAAAATTCAGATTTTTATATGATCGTGAAGCTAGTGCTCATACATTATTAACAAAGGTGTAAGAAGCCACTAAGCGACCATTCCTGAAGTTCAGAAACTGCAGATACGATATTCACGTATTCGTACACGTATGACATTCGGACATTTCGGTGACGTATTTATTAATGAAACGGTCAGTTCGGTGACTTTTTAAGCACTGATTTCATCTTTGAAGAATACATTTGTAAGATTCTGCGCAATTCGTAATCAATACTTGAAATATGCGTTGATACATGGGTATATTAATAAGGTTAATTCAACTTTACAGAATTCATATACAATTACAATAACTCTGGAAATTTATATAAATTCCTTGAATTCCTTGAATTTTTCAAATTCTTTCTATTTTCTGTATACATGAATTACTACAATCACTATATGTCTATCTACGAACTCCATTACCGAGAAATAATATCAAAATGCTCTAAAACTTGTGAACGTATTATTATATGATTCAACGGTTACATAAAAAGTCACTGAAATAACCGTTCTAATGATAAAATTGTCACCGAAATGTTCTTATGCTATATCCGTATGTATACACGAATTTTGCATACGGATATTCCGAACGTGTTGACAACGCATATTCTATCTCTATGAGAGGAAATTTAATATATATTCTCTGAATTCTTCAATAAATGTTCTATAAACCTGAACTGATTCCGTTACTATATAATCATGTGTCAGGTCATCTTACCAGCATTTATGATCATTTGTTCTGGAGCCATAAATCGTATCCCTCGGATGGTTTCACGAATACGTAAAAGTCACTGGAATGACCGTTAGATCAATCAACCTGTGTCACCGAAAGGATAGAATGCCATAAATGTATGTATAAACAAATTTCGCACCTGGATTTTGTGATTTATTAAGATTCCCGCTCATATCTCAATGAATATACTATATATATCTACTATAGTTTCCAAGCATTTGCTGTAGTTAGATACGAGTTATGAGTCCTGGTTAGTTATTTGTTCCTAGCTATATTTTTATTAGTGACAGGGTTATTTCGGTGACTTATTGACTATTCGTTGAATTATTAAAGGATACATTCGCAAGTTTCCGAACAGTTGAACATCATTGCTGTATGTATTGATGAGTCGTTAGATAGGTATCCAGTAATAGAAGTAATCAGAAACTCCAGATGCGGAAATTATGTATTCATACATAACATAGCATCCGATCATTTCGGTGACGGTTTCATTAATAAAACGGTCATTTTGATGACATTCACATATTCGTTAAGTCGTATAAAAAATACGATTCATGCTTCCACAGCACATCAATATAAATGCTGGTAAGATTAGCCAAACGATAGATCTATCCTAACTAAATTGTTGCAAAGATAGAGAACATGTATATCCGTCGAATAATTCAGATATTTTGTATCAAATTTTCTCCCATTAGGATAGGAAATAAGTTCTCAACATATACGGAAAACCCGAATACAAAATTTGTGTATGTATACGGATGTAGCATAAGAACATTTTGGTGACATGTTTATGAATAGAACCGGTTATTTCGGTGACTCTTTGATTAACCAGTAAATCATATCAGTATACGTTAACAAATTTCAGAGTATTTCAATTTTATTGCTTGGTAAAGCCGGTCGTGTATATCATTCCAATAATTCAGAGATTTTATATCAAATTTTCTCCTATTGAGATAGGACATACGTTCTCAACATATACGGAAAACCCGAATGCAAAATTTGTGTATGTATACGGATATAGCATAAGAACATTTTGGTGACATTTTTATCAATAGAGCGGTCATTTCGGTGACTCTTCGATTAACCAGTAAATCATATCAGTATACGTTAACAAATTTTAGAGAATTTCGATGTTATTGCACAGTAAAGCCGTTCGTGTATATCATTTCAATAAATCAGAGATTTTGTGTCAAATTTTCTCTCATTGAGATACGACATACGTTCTTAACATATACGGAAAACCCGAATGCAAAATTTGTGTATGTATACGGATATAGCATAAGAACCTTTCGGTGCCATTTCTATTAATAGAACGGTCATTTCGGTGACTCTTTGATTAACCAGTAAATCATATCAGTATACGTTAACAAATTTCAGAGCATTTCGATGTTATTGCTCGGTAAAGCCGGTCGTGTATATCATTCCAATAATTCAGAGATTTTATATCAAATTTTCTCCCATTAAGATAGGACATACGTTCTCAACATATACGGAAAATCTGAATTCAAAATTTGTGTATGTATACGGATATAGCATTGTGTTTTTTCTCATCTCCTGCGTCCTGGGCTAGACTTCTTTGTCTTGAGACGCCGCTTCTTACCCTAACGAGCCTTAAGTGTGACTGCTTTATTAAAGTGAGCTACAGTCGTAGCTAGAGTAAATACTCTCTAGGTTTCCATGTACATGGAAATTTTGTATGAGTTGAAGTTGTCTAAATATATAATAATTACATAATCATGATATATAACGATAATAAAATAAAAGATATACAATGAGGCTCACGTCGTTTAATCTCGCACCCTATAAATAAAAAATCTAGCACCTGTAATCTAACATCTATTTGGTTGTAAATGACCGGTCATATTCTTTTGTAACGGTAAATTTACGAAAAATAATCGCGTGACCAGCATTTTTGCATCTAAATAGGTGTACAGTCCTTTTTTTACAGTAAATTTACGAAGGAAACGCTGTAATCGTCACTTCACGATGTAATATTTTATGTTAAAAAATGACGTCTATACGATAAAAGGTATGCATGGTAATTTTACTGGATCAGAGTTTGACCATATTTCAACATCTCTAGTCGGGAGTTATAAACACCGGGACTCGATTCTTTAGTCTCCCCTAATGGTTCTCGTGAAGCTAATTTTCTGCGAAATGCGGTTTTTTTAAAAGTAAGATTTGTTAATGAGACTTATTACCGTTAATGTTAATGCGTGGATAGAATCCACTGCGGGAATTGGATGCAGTAAATGGAATGGATGATTGTCTGAAACTCGAAAATGTATCCTCAAATGATGTAGCGAATGCTCAGAAAGTCACTGAAATGACCGGTTTTTTTAAATAAAAATGCCATAAAAATGTTCGAATACGTCAAACGTACGCATATGCAAATTTCGCATCCGGTTTTTCTGAATTCATTCTGAATGTACTTGCTTAATGAGTGGAAATTTTGTGTAATTGCCCTGAATTATACATAGTACGTTATGTAGTCACATTGATGACTGTAATATGATACGTCCAGTCACCAATGTAACCGCATGTCATATAAGGATAGTATGCGATGGGGTCACATTGATGACTGTATATATGGTATGTACAGTCACCAATATGACCCCATTGTAGACTTTTGAAAATTATATATATTCAGTATGCTATGTGGCCACATTGATGACTGTATATATGATATATACAGTCACCAATGTGACATCATGTCATATGAGAATAGTCATCAAAAGGGTCGATCCACAGTAAATTCGCAATAACTCTGGAACGGAGCCGAAAATTCAAAAACGGTGTTTAGGTGATTTTCCTCAGACTACAACCTTCGCGTTTCAGCATTAAAAGAAAGTGTCATCAAAATGTCCAAATGCCATATATATATATGTATATGTGTGTATTATATATATATATATACTAGGGGGGCTTCGCCCCCCTGCGCGCTTCGCGCGCCAACCCCCCATCTTGTGTTTGTGTCAGTTGTTAAAGAAAAACATTCTGGAAAGATGTTTTGAAAAAAAATTGTTTATATTTGTGTTAATTGGTTTTCGGATAAGAGTTTGGGTTGAGTTTGGGTTTAATTGAAATATCGATATACCGATATATCGATTACTGAAACGGTTCAATATATGGATATATCGATTCTTGACACGGTTCGATATATCGAAATATCGATTTTTGACACATTTCGTTATATATATACTCGATTCGATACAACGATATATCAATTCATCAATTCTAGACACAATTCGGTATATCGATATATCAACTTATCGATTCGTGACATGATTCGACGTATCGATATATCAATTTATCGATTCTTGACACGATTCTGTTTCAGGTTGAGTGAAGATTCGCCGCATTTGAATGAAACTTTTTTTTCCTTTTATCGAATTTATAATGAATAATTTCTGGTAAAATTACTACTTCATTACAAATTCGATAAAAAGAAAAAAAAAAAAACATTCTAATTCAAATGCGGCGAATCTTCCACTCAACCTGAAATTTTCATCTTTTGACATACATTTTTTTTCTACCTAAACTAATTATTTCAGGTGTGGCCCGTTGGTAAATAAAAAAAATTTCATTATAAATTCGATGAAAAGAAAAAAAAAAAATATTCAACTCAAATGCGGCAAATCTTCCACTCAACCTAAAATTCTCATCTGTTTGCACAAAATTTTTTTCGACCTAAACCAACTATTTCAGGTGTGCCCCAAAAAATTTTCATTATAAATTCGATGAAAAGAAAAAAAAAAAATTTTTAACTCAAATGCTGCGAATCTTCCACTCAACCTAAAATTCTCATCTTTTGACATAAATTTTTTTTTCTACCCAAACTAATTATTTCAGGTGTGGCCCGTTGGAAAATCAAAAAATTTTAATTATAAATTCGACGAAAACAAAAAAAAAAAAATTTCAACTCAAATGCGGGGCGAATCTTCCACTCAACCTAAAATTCTCATCTTTTGACATAAATTTTTCTTTCCACCCAAACTAATTATTTCAGGTGTGGCCCGTTGGAAAATCGAAAAAGTTTAATTATAAATTCGATGAAAACGAAAAAAAAAATTTTGAACTCAAATGCGGCGAATCTTCCACTCAACCTACAATTCTCATCTTTTGACATAAATTTTTTTTTCTACCCAAACTAATTATTTCAGGTGTGGCCCGTTGGGAAATCGAAAAATTTTAATTATAAATTCGATGAAAACGAAAAAAAAAATTTTAACTCAAATGCGGCGAATCTTCCACTCAACCGAAAATTTCCATCTTTTGGCATACATTTTTTTTCTACCTAAACTAACTATTTCAGGTGTGGCCCGTTGGAAAATCAAAAAATGTTCATTATAAAAGCCTGATAAATGGGGCATTCCATCTAAAATCGACCTTCATAAAAACCTGATATATGGGGCATTCTGTCTAAAATCAATCTTTCTAAAATCTTGATATATGGGGAATTCCGTCTAAAATCGACCTTACTAAAAGCCTGATATGTAGGGAATTCCGTCTAAATCGACCGATCTAAAAGCCTGATAATTCTGCCTGGTGATTCTGTCTCAACTTGATATATCGATATGAATCGATATATCGATATATCGATATGTATTGATATATCGATATGAATCGATATATCGAATATCGATATATCGAATGTCGATTTATCAATTATCGATATATCGAATATTGATTTATATCGAATTTTGGTTTTTGATAAATCGAGAAATCGATCTATCAATCCGTCTAACATCAACCTACCTAAAGACGTGATATATGGGGAATTCCGTCTGCAATTGGCCTACCTAAAAGCTCTATATATAGGTAATTCCGTCTAAAATCGACCTATCTGAAATCTTGATATATGGGGAATTCCGTCTTAACTCGACTTATCTAAAAACCTGATATATTGGGAATTCCGTCTTAACTCAACCTCTCTAAAAGCCTGATATATGGGGAATTCCATCTCAAATCGACCGTGATATATGGGTAATTTCGTCTCAATTTGACTTATCTAAATACCTAATATATCGGGAATTCCGTCTCAACTTGACCGATTTAAAAACCGGATATATGGGGATTTCCGTTTCAACTCGACCTATCTGAAAGTCTGATATTATAGGAATTCCATCTCATTTCATGTATATATATTGTGACACGGCGTCACAAGACGAGGCTATATAGTCGCCTCGTCGAAGTCCGTCGCCACACAGATCCCCTATGTAAAATAATCTTAAGTAAAATAAGGTAAAATAGCGATAATCATAGCAAGCCACGAAGTATTACCAGCGTCCCTTGTCGTCTCTCTCCCCCCTTCCACTATCACCAACGTCGTCCCATGTCCATAGCCTACGAGTCAGCACAGCTGATCCCTCTCCCATGCCATTGACCCTCGCACACCCTTCCCCTTTCCCTCTGCCACACGTAACCCCTCATCACCGAACAGCTGTCCCAGGATCGAGAACCCAACGTCATCGAAGACCCGGTCGACGAGCTCCAGGAGATCATCATCAGCATCACTGTGGCCACAGGGAAAGAAAAGGGAACAACAGTAAGGTGACGGCGGGTGAGGGAATTCAGCACGTGATCAAGCGAACCCTCGATCAAAACGACGGGTTCGGGCGAGATCGTGGCCCTCACCTCAACCGTCACCAGGAACATCGTCTGGCACCCGTGAACTCCCTCGTCACAATTATTCCGTGAGAGGCGAGGAACCGTGGTGCCAGAATTCATCGAGGAAGAAAGGAGAAGTCCCTGTGTGCCACATCGTGGCCAATAATTGCCGAGAGAGGAGTAACGTCGACGGCCGGGTTCAGTCATCAGCCAGAGGACCGGGAGTTGCGTCACGGGTCGCCGAGGGCAGCACATTTCAGACCCTCGATTATCGATCCGCTATCCTGCGCAACGCGCTCGTGACGTCAGCTCCCGATCAACCAATATCGCATCGATTCTAGATCCCCCCTTCACCCAATTTCTCATTACGCATGCCCTTCCCCCAAATTACCCTTTTTTCCGTAATTCCCACGAGCAGAGAGACGACGAAGGAAAATCACTTCGACGAGAGCCCCCGATAAAACCAGTTATATTGTATCGAGTCACTACGAGAATTTTTGCCAAGAATTATATTGTACAAGAGCGAAAGAGCGAGATCCCCGCCATTACGAAAGAGCCGAAGTCTCGAGAATTCCAGCGTGCCGAGCGAGGACGCAATCGAGTCTTCCTGCATACGAGTGAGTTCGTTCCATTATCTAATATTTGGATTGTGCAGATTTTGTATTTCCTGAGCTTCATCAATTTTCTTTTTGTGAGTAATTTTCGCGAAGACACGTGCTCGCCATATTGGCCGCGTGCCTTGTTCCCCGTTGCATTATATAATTCGTGCGTGTGGCGACGTAGCGCGATCCCTTATTCCGAGCGAGCTTTTTTGTTGTTTGCGTATCTTTTTCCGTGATATTTGAGTTCGATTAATATCGTATTTTCCCGATAACCCGACACGGGTAATAATTAAGAGGCCCGCGAGCCGGTAAATTCACCCCTGAGTACCCCCTCGAGTAACGAGATTAGTTTTTTCTTTTTCTTTTTTTTTTCTTTCTTTCTTTTTTTTGCGATTACCCTTCCGTTTTTTTGTATCGAGAATCGTCGTCCGAGTGACGGCTGGCGCCCAACAACTTACATTATATTTCATATTTTTATCTTTTGAATAAATCGAAATTTGTCTACTTTTTTTATGTTCTGGTTTCATCTCGTTTTTTTTTGAATTTGTTCCCAACGAAGATCAGGTGCGCCTGAATACCGTCCGGCCACGTTAAAAAGGCCGTGACAATATATGAGACATTCCACGTCAACTCAGCCACCCCGTTTTTTTTATTGCCTCGAAAAAATTATTCAGTATGGGCATTTCAAAGGACTATATATCCATGACATTTTACCAAAATTTCATCCCCCCACTATTGTTGATTCTCGAGATAATGATTAATGAAGTCTCTATTTTGTAAAAATCATAACTTCGTAACTACTGATCGGATTTAAACGATTAAAAAAAGAATATTTTTTATTTTTTTTGCTCTTTTCGAAAAAAAAAAAATATGTCATCATCGAATAAAAGCTCATTAGACAGTTTTCGGGGTAAATTAGCAAAAAATAATTTTTCCCTCTTCACTGATGCCTCGTTCCATTTTGAAAAAATCCTGCGGAGTTGTGTATTGCCTCTCTCTATCAGAAAAAAAAATACTGAGTAGAATTCCGATTGGCCCTTTCGTGGAAAAAAAAAATCGAAAAATTTCCCCGAAAACTGTGTAATGAACTTTTCTCTAATGACGGCATATTTTTTTCAAAAAGGGCGAAAAAAATAAAAAAGATTCGTTTTTTAATCGTGAAAATCCGATCAGCCGTTACGAAGTTATGATTTTTACAAAATTGAGAATTTATTAATCATTATATCGAAAACCAACAATCGTGGGGGGATGAAATTTTGGTAAAATGTCATGGATATATTGTACTTTAAAATGCCTATACTGAATAATTTTTTCGAGACAAAAAAAAACGGGGTGACTGATGAGTTAACGTGGAATACGACACGTCAACGCAGCCACGTCAACTCAACCACCCCGTTTTTCTTTTGGTCTCAAAAAAATTATTCAGTATGGGCATTTCAAAGTACAATATATGCATGAAATTTTACCAAAATTTCATCCTCCCACTATGGTTGGTTCTCGAGATAATGATTAATAAATTCTCAATTTTGTGAAAATCATAACTTCGTAACGGCTGATCGGATTTTAACGACTAAAAGAAGAATCTTTTTTATTTTTTTCGCCCTTTTTGAAAAAAAATATGCCGTCATTGGAGAAAAGTTCATTAGACAGTTTTCGGGGAAATTTTTCGATTTTTTTTTTTCCACGAAAGGGCCAATCGGAATTCTACTCAGTATTTTTTTTTCTGATAGAGGGAGGCAATACACAACTCCGCAGGATTTTTTCAAAATGGAACAAGGCATCAGTGACGGGGAAAAAATTGTTTTTTGTTAATTTACCCCGAAAACTGTCTAATGAGCTTTTATCCGATGATGACATGTTTTTTTTCGAAAAGGGCAAAAAAAAATAAAAAAGATTCTTTTCGTTAATTGTTTAAATCCGATCAGTAGTTACGAAGTTATGATTTTTACAAAATTGAGACTTCATCAATCATTATCTCGAGAACCAACAATAGTGGGGGGATGAAATTTTGGTAAAATGTCATGGATATATTGTCCTTTGAAATGCCCATACTGAATAATTTTTTCGAGACAATAAAAAAAACGGGGTGGCTGAGTTGACGTGGAAAGCGAGATATGTTATGTATATACTAGGGTGTTTAAAAAAAAAAAATTTCGATTTTCCAACGGGTCACACCTAAAATAGTTAGTTTAGGTAGAAAAAAAATTTATGTCAAAAGATGAGAATTTTAGGTTGAGTGGAAGATTCGCCGCAATTGAGTTAAAAATTTTTTTTTCATTTTTATCGAATTTATAATGAAAATTTTTTTATTTTCCAATGGGCCACACCTGAAATAATTAGTTTAGGTAAAAAAAAAATTTATGTTAAAAGATAAGAATTTTAGGTTGAGTGGAAGATTCGCCCCGCATTTGAGTTGAAATTTTTTTTTTTTCAACGAATTTATAATGAACATTTTTCGATTTTCCAACGGGCCACACCTGAAATAGTTAGTTTAGGTAGAAAAAAAATGTATGCCAAAAGATGGAAATTTTAGGTTGAGTGGAAGATTCGCCGCATTTGAGTTAAAAATTTTTTTTTCGTTTTCATCGAATTTATAATTAAAATTTTTCGATTTTCCAATGGGCCACACCTGAAATAATTAGTTTGGGTAGAAAAAAAAATTTATGCCAAAAGATGAGAATTTTAGGTTGAGCGGAAGATTCGCCGCATTTGAGTTCAAAATTTTTTTTTCGTTTTCATCGAATTTATAATTAAAATTTTTCGATTTTCCAACCGGCCACACCTGAAATAATTAGTTTGGGTGGAAAAAAAAATTTATGTCAAAAGATGAGAATTTTAGGTTGAATGGAAGATTCGCCCCGCATTTGAGTTGAATTTTTTTTTTTTGTTTTCATCGAATTTATAATTAAAATTTTTTGATTTTCCAACGGGCCACACCTGAAATAATTAGTTTGGGTAGAAAAAAAAATTTATGTTAAAAGATGAGAATTTTAGGTTGAGTGGAAGATTCGCAGCATTTGAGTTAAAATTTTTTTTTTTTCTTTTCATCGAATTTATAATGAAAATTTTTTGGGGCACACCTGAAATAGTTGGTTTAGGTCGAAAAAAATTTTATGCAAACAGATGAGAATTTTAGGTTGAGTGGAAGATTTGCCGCATTTGAATTAGAATGTTTTTTTTTGTTTTTATTGAATTTGTAATGAAGTAGTAATTTTACCAGTAAGTATTCATTATAAATTCGATAAAAGGAAAAAAAAAAATTTTATTTAAATGCGGCGAATCTTCACTCAACCTGAAACAGAATCGTGTCAAGAATCGATAAATTGATATATCGATACGTCGAATCATGTCACGAATAGATAAGTTGATATATCGATATACCGAATTGTGTCTAGAATTGATGAATTGATATATCGATGTATCGAATCGAGTATACATATAACGAAATGTGTCAAAAATCGATATTTCGATTTATCGAACCGTATCAAGAATTGATATATCCATACATTGAACGGAGTCAGAAATCGATATATCTATATATTGAACCGTTTCAGTAATCGATATATCGGTATATCGATATTTCAATAAAACCCAAACTCAACCCCAAACTCTTATCCGAAAACCAATTAACACAAATATAAACAATTTTTTTCGAAAACAACTTTCCAGAATGTTTTTCTTTAACAACTGACACAAACACAAAATGGGGGGTTGGCGCGCGAAGTGCGCAGGGGGGCGAAGCCCCCCTAGTATATATATATATATATATATAATATTATATATATATATTAGGGTGTGCGGAAAAAAACAATTTTTTTTTTCGGTTGCATCCACCAAAAAAAGTTGAAGTAAGGTAAAAAAAGAAGAATCCTAAAACGGGAGGTCAAAAAAAATTATTTCGAACGGCGCATTGCATTTGAATATTTTCCATAAGAATAACACAGGAAAATATTGGGATTTCTGAATGTGGTAGTGCAACTCGTCAGAAAAAAATCACACAAAGATGTCATTAACATATTCTCATGGAGAATCGAATTCCCTACAAAAAAAGTACCTACGAAAAATTAGCTCAGAACAACCGTTCAAGTGGAATATAACGCGAATGAATGTAGTGGAAATAACGCGGTCTGAAATTGAATTGATAGGAAAAAAAATAATTCAAAAGGTTGTAAAAATTGAATTTTTCGCTTTACGAAAAAACTTTTCGGGGGTTTTTTGTAGAGAATGTTCTGCTCTAACAACGTCGCTTTGGTAGAAGCATATAACGGTTCATTAACAAAAAATGAAGAGCAGCTACAATATTTATTGGGCATAGTGCAAAATTATCGATAGAAATACCCTAATTGCAACAAACAGACTCTTTAAAAAAGAAACGATGATTATTAAGCATTATAATGTAAAAAAAACCTATTCTATCTTATTACACTAAATTCATTGAATGAAGCTTTTCTAAACACGATCAATGATGAACGTCGTTTCTTTTATACATCTTGTTGTACTTGATTTTTTTTTGCATAAGAGAAATATTTTGAGAACAATTTCATGCAAGTATGTTAGAGCAGAACATTCTCTACAAAAAACCCTCAAAAATTTTTTTCGTAAAGCGAAAAATTCGATTTTTACAGCGTTTTGAAATATTTTTTTTCCTATCAATTCAATTTCAGACAGCGTTATTTCCACTATATTCATTTGCGTTATATTCCACTTGAACGGTTGTTCTGAGCTAATTTTTCGTAAGAACTTTTTTTGTAGGGAATTCGATTCTCCATGAGAATATGTTAATGACATCTTTGTGTGATTTTTTTCTGACGAGTTGCACTACCACGTTCAGAAATCCCAATATTTTCCCGTGTTATTCTTATGGAAAATATTCAAATGCAATGTGCCGTTCGAAATAATTTTTTTTCGGCCTCACGTTTTAGGATTCTTCTTTTTTTACCTTACTTCAACTTTTTTTGGTGGATGCAACCGAAAAAAAAAAATTGTTTTTTTTCCGCACACCCTAATATATATATATATATATATATTTGTACCCAGGAGGCGACGGTGGTGGCTCAGGAGTTTGGCTCAGGACGATGACGTTTGAGTTTAGATTGGGAAATTGTGAAAATCATGTGAAATTTATGTGAAAATTTTTTATAATAATTTATGCATAAAAATTTATATGCGTCGTTATTTATATATGAAACTTAATATTATAATTTATATATAAAAAGTTGTATCTGTTTGAGCTTGGAATTGAGTTGAGGTGCGGTTGATATGTCGAGCTAAAATTAAATTCCTCATATATCAAGCTTTTAGATAGGTCGAGTTGAAACCTATTGAGTTTGGACCTATTAAGTCGAGACCGATTAAGTTTTAGTTGTGGGTTAGGGTTTGAGTTGGGTTTGAGTTTAATTGATATATCGATACATCGATTGTTGACATGATTCCATATATCGGTTACTGACATGGTTCGATATATCGACGTATCGATTCTTGAGGTGATTTGATATATCGATACATAGATTCTTCACACGGTTTGGTGTATCGATATATCACTTATTCACACGGTTCGATATATCGATGTATCAATATATCAAATATTGACATGAATCGATATATCGCTGTGTTTATTCATGGCACGATTGATACGAACACGATTCAATATATCGACATATCGATTCTTGACACGGTTCCATATATCGATATTTCAAATATTGACGTGATTCGATATATTAATGTATCGATAACTGACACGGTTCAACATATCGGTATATTGAATCTTAACACGATTCGTTATATATTGGTATTTCGATTCTTGACGAGGTTCGATACATCGATTATTGACACGGTTCGATATATATCGATATATCAATTCTTGACTGGGTTCGATACATCGATTATCGGCACGGCTCGACATATATCGATTCTTGACACGGTTTAATATATCAATATTTCGATGACTGACGCGGTTAGATACATACATATATAAATTCTTGACACGGCTTGATACATCGATATATCGATTATGACGCGGTTCGATACATCGATTGCTGAAAATGTTTGATATATCGATTATTGATAGGACCCGATATATATCGACATATCGATTTATAGATTACTGACACGGTTCGATATATTGATTTTTGACGCGGTCCGATATATCGATATATTCGATACACAATCCGACACATAATTTATATGTAATAGTATATTGTGCACATAGGGCGTGAAGTGGGCTTTTTTAGACCGAGTGTGGAGATTGCAGTACGAGTCGCAGGTGAGCTAGCACGATTCGAAGGCGAGCTAGCACGAGCCGAAGGCAAGTGCAGCAGCGAGCCGAAGACGAGTGCGTCCGCGAGCCGAAGACGAGTACTGCAACCACAAGAGGTCAAAAAGCCCACTTAGCCCTTGGTTCACACCATATTTTTTGTAACGCATGTATTGATTTCTGCGTTTTTTGTGCCTATAAGCGGCACTAATTGTAAGGTCTTCGTAGGTCTTCGTGTCCAGGTCGACCATACCATAGTTTTCGAAATCCAGGTCAGCCGGTCGACCTGGACACCAAGAACTACGAACCGGTCGACCTGAACACCGAAGACTACGGTCCGGTCGACCTGGACACCGAAAACTACGGTCCGGTCGACCTGGACACCCAGACTTGCGTTCTAGGCGACCTGGACGCGGTCGTATATACAGTCTTTCAGAAGCGGGCGTAAAGTGCTCACTTTACGCCCGCTTTTTTGCCCGCTTACCAGGAGCGGGCGTAAAGTGAGCACTTCACGCCCGCTTATCAAGAGCGGGCGTAAAGTGCTTACTTTACGCCCGCTTTTTCGAACCGGTCACTTTAGGCCCGCTTAATAGGTCAAAAATACGCAGAAATCGTGCATGTGTTACAAAAAAATTTGTATTTGAGTTTGGGATTGGGTTTGGGTTTGCGTTCAAAAATTAAACTCCAACAATGCTTTTTGATCAGTCGAGTTGAGATGGACTCCCCGTATATCAGCTGCTTAGACAGGTCGAGTTGACATAAAATTCCGCATGTATCAGGTTGATAGGTAGATCGAGTTAAGACAGAATTCCTCATATATCAGGCTTTTAGATAGGTCGAGTTTAAACGGAATTCCTCATATATCAGGCTTTTAGATAGGTCGAGTTCCGATAGAATTTCCCATACATCAAGTTTTTAGATAGCTTAAGTTGAAACGGAAATCCCCATATATCAGGCATTTAGATAGATCGAGTTGAGAAGGAATTCCCCATATATCAGATTCCTGAACAGGTCAAGTTGAGATTGTATCCTCCATACATCAGGTTTTTAGATAGGTCGAGTTGAGACGGAATTCCTCATGGATCAGGTTTTTAGATGGGTCAAGTTGAGACGGAATTCTCCATATATCAGGCTCCTAGATAAGTCGAGTTGAGACGGAATTCCCCGGATATCAGGTTTTTGGTAGGTCGAGTTGAGACGGAATTCTCCATATATCAGGCTTTTAGATAGCTCGAAACGGAATTCCCCATATTGCAGGCTTTTAGATAGGTTGAGTCTAGACGGAATTCCCCATGTATCAAGTTTTTAGATAGGTTAAATTGTGACGGAATCTCCCATATATCAGGTTTTTAGATACGTCGAGTTTGTAACGACCAACGAGTCCCAATGGGCCTCGTCGCGTCATCTACCAGGTCCCGTCCCAAGTCGGGCGGTATATCGATCTATATCGATTTTCGTCGGCCGGCTTCAACCACGTGGTCTTCCCCCGTTACGCAAGCCCGGGCCGTCGGCCTAATCCCTCGTCCCAGTCCACCCGGCATCGTCTCGGGGAGCGCATCGTCGATTTATTAAGTTGGTTCGCAACTATTTATATATACTCTCATTGGCCTCCCCGAGACTATTTATTGTTCGCGCTCTTTCGAGCACCCAAGTGGGACTGGGCCGTTGTGAGTCACGAGAACTCAAGCGTCGAGACCCTGAGGGGATCCAACGTCGATTGCATCCCGAGGGATAAATATTTGATAACTGCATTTTCGCTGCGGTGGACATATAACATTCGCTCGGATTATACGAATTTTGTCGTATTGTGCCACGAGGATAGCTACGCATCGATCAACGCCAGACATCGGAGGATCGCGAGAGAGAGAGAGAGAAAGAGAGAGAGAAAGATAGAGCGAGCCCCGACGTGATCGTTACGCCAAACGAAGACGTCCGCCATCTTGTCTTTCCACGCCGCGCTCTCCTCATCATCGAGCCACGAGGCGCAGCTAAGTCTCCGTCTATCTATATATTTCTTCGAGGTGACGCGTCACAGATCGCGATCTGAAATTGTGACGCCGTTTATGTAATACAAATATTATCGAAATAATTTAAATTAATTTTTCTCTTTCATAAAACTCAACCCGAGTTCTTGCACAATTTGAGGTCGTCATAGACGACATATAGTCCAGTCGGAATGTACATAAATTTGGACGACTTCTATTCAACTGACCCACCCAGTCGCCGATTTTTTTCTAAGTAGTTTGGACCCCAAAGAATGTACTGTGAAAAATGTCAAATCGTAGGAGTTGTTTTTTGGCCGCAAAAATTGTTTAAAAAACGAAAAGTCACTATTTTGATGTTATTATTTTTTGAATGAGATTTATCGAAAAATGTTTCTTACAAAAAATGTGCGCCGTAATGAAATTTACAAAATAAGTCCTATTCAAAAATCACGTAGAATTATTAGTTTGGCGGTAAATCACTGTTAAACAAATCTTTTTTTATTTTTTATTTGTTGTATTTACGTAGATTATTTATGAGTAACTGTTCTGAAACTCATCCATCACCTAAAAAAAACTGTCCTGAAGAGATATCAGCAAGTTTTATCCAGCTATGAAATATAGTTTAGCAATAATAACTGATTTTCGTAAATCCGGCGTTTCGATATAGAAACTGTTCCACAAGGCCCACAAGGTGCAAAAAAATTAGGGTGGTTATTTTCAATATGTACATTCAGGATTTAATTCAAAAGAATGGTTTTTTTCTTTTTTAACCATGTTTTTCGAGGATATAAAATTTTAGCTTATAAACAAATAGAAGTTACTCCTTAAATATTTGAGTTACGTAAAATATTCTTCAAGATTCTCATAGGTCTTAGCGAGACGCGTAATTAAAAAAAAAAAAAGTCTCAATATCTTTATTACAAGCCGAGATACAATCATTTTTACGTTTGTTTAATTTATTACTGTTAAAATCAACATTTTCACGAAATTCAAGCTCGTGAGCATTCGTAATAGTGTTAGGCATAACATTCGGTATCATACAAACCGTTCTGAGCATTAATCTCATGGCAGATCATGATTGCATTCGGTCGCTCGCGTACGGAATAGCGGATGGCAGCGTCGGTGGAGTTGAGCGGCGTGGTGGGGGCCTGCGTCTCGCCCCGCGACTCCTTTCGCGCGGCTTAGTTAACTATTTCCTTATCTCCCTTATAAATTGTCGTAAAAAGTTTTTTTTTTTTAATTTACGTAGTTTTTTCTCACAAATTCAAAAATTCCCATAAAAATCACTATTCTCTAAGCCTCGCGCGGCTTAATTAACTATTTCCATATCATCTTTATAAATTGTCGTAAAATTTTTTTTTTTTTTTTTCATTTCATGTAGTTTTTTCCTACGATTTCAAAAATGCCCATAAAAATCAATATTCTCCAAGCCCGCGTGGCTTAATTAACTATTTCCATATCTTCCATATAAATCGTCGTAAAATTTTTTTTTTTTTAATTTCACGTACTTTTTTCCCACGAATTCATAAATTTTCGTGAAAATCAATATTTTTTAATATGTACCCCAAAAACTACTTTTTAAATTCAATGTTGATGTTGGGAGGCCTATAAATAACCCCCCAAAAAACACCATAAATGGTGTACAAAAAATTGAGACAAGTACATTTCCTTGCGTCGTTTTGTCTATCCTTACAAATATATGACAAACATAAATATGTGTAAAATGAATCCTCACAAAAAAGTCTTAAGTAAATTTGAATCATTCAACTCACAGTTGCCAAGTACATCCAGCATTTTTATTTTCTACATTGTTTATTAACCGTTTATAAGTAAGTCACAACGCTCGAAAACGTCTTGAAACGGAACTCAGGGACTTAATCTAAAAATTAAATGTTTGAAAGATTTTATTGAAAAAAATTCGCATTGAAAAAAAAATTTTTGAAACATTAAATTTTTAGATTAAGTCCCTGAGTCCCGTTTCAAGACGTTTTCGAGCGTTGTGACTTACTTATAAACGATTAATAAACAATGTAGAAAATAAAAATGCTGGATGTACTTGGCAACTGTGAGTTGAATGATTCAAATTTACTTAAGACTTTTTTGTGAGGATTTATTTTACACATATTTATGTTTGTCATATATTTGTAAGGATAGACAAAACGACGCAAGGAAATGTACTTGTCTCAATTTTTTGTACACCATTTATGGTGTTTTTTGGGGGGTTATTTATAGGCCTCCCAACATCAACATTGAATTTAAAAAGTAGTTTTTGGGGTACATATTAAAAAATATTGACTTTCACGAAAATTTATGAATTCGTGGGAAAAAAGTACGTGAAATTAAAAAAAAAAAAAATTTTACGACGATTTATATGGAAGATATGGAAATAGTTAATTAAGCCACGCGGGCTTGGAGAATATTGATTTTTATGGGCATTTTTGAAATCGTAGGAAAAAACTACATGAAATGAAAAAAAAAAAAAAAATTTTACGACAATTTATAAAGATGATATGGAAATAGTTAATTAAGCCGCGCGAGGCTTAGAGAATAGTGATTTTTATGGGAATTTTTGAATTTGTGAGAAAAAACTACGTAAAAAAAAAAAAAAACTTTTTACGACAATTTATAAGGGAGATACGGAAATAGTTAACTAAGCCGCGCGAAAGGAGTCGCGGGGCGAGACGCAGGCCCCCACCACGCCGCTCAACTCCACCGACGCTGCCATCCGCTATTCCGTACGCGAGCGACCGAATGCAATCATGATCTGCCATGAGATTAATGCTCAGAACGGTTTGTATGATATCGAATGTTATGCCTAACACTATTACGAATGCTCACGAGCTTGAATTTCGTGAAAATGTTGATTTTAACAGTAATAAATTAAACAAACGTAAAAATGATTGTATCTCGGCTTGTAATAAAGATATTGAGACTTTTTTGTTTTTTTAATTACGCGTCTCGCTAAGACCTATGAGAATCATGAAGAATATTTTACGGAACTCAAATATTTCAGGAGTAACTTCTATTTGTTTATAAGCTAAAATTTTATATCCTCGAAAAACATGGTTAAAATAGAAAAAAACCATTCTTTTGAGTTAAATCCTAAATGTACATATTGAAAATAACCACCCTAATTTTTTTGCACCTTGTGGGCCTTGTGGAACAGTTTCTATATCGAAACGCCGGATTTACGAAAATCAGTTATTATTGCTAAAATATATTACATAGCTGGATAAAACTTGCTGATATCTCTTCAGGACAGTTTTTTTTAGGTGATGGATGAGTTTCAGAACAGTTACTCATAAATAATCTACGTAAATACAACAAATAAAAAATAAAAAAAGATTTGTTTAACAGTGATTTACCGCCAAACTAATAATTCTACGTGATTTTTGAATAGGACTTATTTTGTAAATTTCATTACGGCGCACATTTTTTGTAAGAAACATTTTTCGATAAATCTCATTAAAAAAATAATAACATCAAAATAGTGACTTTTCGTTTTTTAAACATTTTTTGCGGCCAAAAAACAACTCCTACGACTTGACATTTTTCACAGTACATTCTTTGGGGTCCAAACTACTTAGAAAAAAATCGGCGATTGGGTGGGTCAGTTGAATAGGACTCATGTTTATTCCGACTGGACTAATATTATACGAGTCTAGTTTCATTCGTTCGGTACTGGTCGAGGAATCGCCACGGCCATAATTCGATAGAAATAATCCCGTGATTCTGTATTCTTTGTTTTTGTGTCCCCACAATTTCTTTATTTTTCCTTTTTTTTTTATGCGCTCATGTGATTGCGATCACTCGTCATAATTATTTCTCGCTAATTGTAAAGTATGGGTAATACAAGGCATGACTACGGTCCTCTGCCAGTGTTATTGTTTCGTCTGGTATTGATGCATGTCGAGGTCATTATAGTGTGCGAAATCGTAGCGCGGAATCCACGTTAAATATAACTATATCTCTTACTGCTTCTTGAACAACGCTCACTCGACGCCCGAGATCCCGAGATCTCTCGTACGCATCGAAGTCGGTCAAGCCTCGTCAATATAACATTATTCCATTGTTTTTCCTTTTTCTTGTATTCCCCGAATTTTCGAGCACCGGCGTATTGCCTCTTGAAATAAATGAAATATATCTTTGATCATTTAATACTTTTTGAAAATTTAATTGTGTTACTTTATTTTTTATTTAAAATAAAGTAAATTTGTTACAAGTTGAGATGGAATTCCCCTTATATCAGGCTTTTGGATGGGTCGAGTGAAGACGGAATTCCTTATATATCAGGTTCTTAGATAGGTCGAGTTGAGACCGAAATCCGCATATATCAGGTTTCCAGATAGTTCGATTTTACACGGAATGCCCCATATATTCTTGACACGGTGGCGGCGGTGGCGGTGACGATATCTTTATACAATATAGAACCATAGGTTCTACTATACATACCATAGTATAAATATATATATATATATATATATCGTTCTATATTATATAAATGTATCACCGCCGCCGCCGCCGCCGCCGCCGCCGCCGTATCAAGAATACACCCTGACCTATACCAACGCAAACCCAAACCCAAACTCAAACCCAAACCAAACATGACAATTCTTATCGTATCTACTGAGGAAAAATTTTATTTTTTGTTTTGTATTTCTCTTAGTTATGTCCTGGCCAATGCCTCAGGGACAACCAAAACTTGAAAACCTGGGAAGGACGATTCTATATACGGTTTACAATATATTTACAATGTATTGAAATGTTCTTAAATAAATGATTGATCTTAAATAATTTCATCAAATGTTCGTAAATATTTCCATTAAAAGTTTTTGTATTATCTAATTTGTTTGAATAACTATCTAAACCCAGTTTGAGCACACATAAATTTTCCACCACTGCCCCTACCGTCTCCATTTTCGTTTTTAGAATTGCTCCCCTCTTTTTCGCTCTCCTTTTCGTCATCGGTCGATCGTTCTATATTTGTTTCACGTTATAAAAATAGGGGAGAATTACAATCGAACTATTATAAAAGAATTATAATAATACTATGTATGGGGTAGTATATATTTTTCTTTTTTTGTTATCCCCAGTAGCTTAGGCCATTGGTTGCTGTCAATTTTATAATAGAATGGTAACCAAGGTAACCGAGGTAACCATGGTAACTATGGTATCCATGGTAACCATGGTAAGTATGGTAGCCAAGATAACCATGGTGAGTATGGTAGCCAAGGTAACCAAGGTAACCATGGTAACGTAGGTAACCATGGTAACCATGGAAACCAAGTTAACTAAGGTAACCATGGTAAACATAGTAACTATGGTAACCATGGTAACCAAGATAACCCGGGTAACCATGGTAACATATATAATCCACGTAAGCTAGGTAACCTGGGTAAGGTTAGGTTTGGTTTACGTTGGGTTGGGATGGTCATCTTTTTTTAAATTGGACGCCCGTTATAAGATCGATTCTTGGTCATCCTTTTCAAATTGGACACCCGTTATAAGCTTGATTCTTGGTCATTCTTTCTAAATTGGACAACCATTATAAGCTCTGAAACAGCGGCGGCGGCGATATCTTTATATAAAATAGAATGATATATAAATATAATATTTGTCATATACATAAGCCCTAAGCCATAAAATCGATATATCGATAAACCCAGACCCAGCCCAAACATATATAAATTTTCGTATATAAATTATGACAGAAATTTTCATGTATAATTTTTGACACAAAAATCTTCAATTCAAAAGAATTCAAAAGAAAACTTAAAATAAAATTTGAAAATTTCAATTCCAAAGAAACTTTACAATCGGTATATCGATATATTGAATCATGTCAAGCATCGATAAATTGATAAATCGATATATCGAATCGTGTCAAGTATCTATAAATTTATATATCGAATCATGTCAAGAATCGATAAATTGATATATCGATACATCGAATCGTGTCGATAATCAATAAATTGATATATCGATATATCAAATTGTGTCTGAAATCGATAAATTGAAATATTGTACTGCGTCAAGCATTGATATAAACCGAACTGTATTCATATAATCGAACCGTGTCAATATAAATATTCACAATACGAATGTTACACTTATAAATAAACCCAATTCACAGGAAATGCAAGAATCAATACATCGATATATTGAACCATGTCAAGAAACGATATATTGATGTATCTAATCGTGTCAAGAATCGATATATCGATATATCGAATCATGTCAAGCATCGATACATCTATTCGTGTCTAAAATCGATAAATTGATATATTAATATATCCATTTAAAGATTTTGAACACGATTTATAATTAATTGTACTGCTTCAAGCAATGATATATCGATATATGGAACCGTGTCAAGAATCGATATATCTATACATCAAAGCGTTTTAAGAATCAATCTATCGATATATCGAAATGTGTCAAGAATCGATCTATCGATACATCGAACCGTTTTAAGAATCGATGTATCGATATATCGAAATGTGTCAAGAATCGATATTTCGATACATCGAACCGTGTCAAGAATCGATATGTCGATATTTCAATCAAACCCAAACTTAACCCAAACATATCATAAATCCAAAAAACACGAATATAAACAATTCTTTATCAAAACATCTTTCCAGAATATTTTTCTCTAACCTTTGACACAAACATAAGACGGGGGGTTGGCGCGCAAAGCGCGCAGGGGGGGTGAAGCCCCCCTAGTATATATACATATACTAGCGCGTATATATTAATAGTATATATACATATACTATACATATACTATACAAAGCGCGCCAACCCACCGTTTTGTGGTTGTGTCAGTGTTTAGAGAAAAACATTCTGAAATTTTTTTTTTTTTAATTGTTCATGTTTGTGTTTTTCTACGTTTCGGTTATTAGTTTGGGTTGAGTTGGGTGTGATTGATATATCGATATATCGATATATTTATTGTTGACATGATTCGATAAATTGATATATCAATATATCGATTCTTGACGCGATTCGATATTTCGATATATCGATTGCTGACATGGTTCAATATATCGATTCGTCGATTCTTGACAAGGTTCGATATATCGGTAAATCGAGTATTGACACGGTACGATTATCAATGTATTGATTCTTAAAACGGTTCGATATTTCGATACATCGATTACTGACATGGTTCAATATATCGATTCGTCAATTCTTGACGAGGTTCGATAAATCGATATATCGATTCTTGACATGGTACGATTATCAATATATTGATCCTTGACACGGTTCGATATATCGATATATCGATTCTTGAAACGGTTCGTTATATCGTTTCTTGAAACGGTTCGATATATCGAGTCTTGACACGGTTCAATATATTGATATATCGATACTTGGAGCAGTTCGATATATTAAAACTATATCGATGTATCGATATATTTGGAGTTTTGTATCGATACATATCGATCTTGACACGATTTAATATATCGATATATCGATACTTGAAGCTGTTCGATATATCATAACTATATCGATATATCGATATATTTTGGGTTTGGGTTATGAGTTTGGGTTTGTTTGATAGATCTATATATTGATATATTGATTCTTGATATGATTAGATATATCGATTTATCAATTTAACGATTCTTGACACGATTCGATATATCGATATGACAATCTTTCGATTATTGACACGATTCGATATATCGATATATCAATATATCGATTATTGACACGATTTGATATAGCGATATATCAATTTATCGATTCTTGACACGATTTGATATATAAGATGTAACGTTTCATCCCATACGTATCTTGTATACGTATATCTACGTCCTGTATAACGTTCCATCCATCGAAAACCGGTTATGACCGGATCTCGACGAAACAGTGAGTAAGAGAGAGAACGAACTATAAACCGGCTTAAGCCGGATAAAACCGGTCATACACATGACTCACGGGACGCACAAGGCGTATATAAGACCAAGCGAACAGCACTCGACACCTTCATTTCCAATCCAACTTTCCTACTGTACGCTTCGTATCGTAGCAAGCCAAACAGGCTTTCCCAAGCCCTTTTGCCGTTTATGAGCCCCCAGAATCGCTTCTGGCCCTCATAAACTCTTGACACAGCCCAGGTCACTCTTGAGAAAGCCCATCTCACTCACCCAAATCCTATCCTCCTTTCTTGCGAGCTCCCAGGATCGCACCTGGCCCTCTCAAGAAAGAATCCACGATAGGGAGCTCCCAGCATTGCAGTTGGCCCTCTCTATCTCCTAACTACGTCACTTCCTCCTTTCTTGCGAACTCCCAGGATCGCACCTGGCCCTCTCAAGAAAGAAAATCACGATAAAGAGCTCCCAACATTGCAGTTGGCCCTCTCTATCTTTCCGAATTACGACCTATCCACCTCTCTTGCGAGCTCCCAGGATCGCACCTGGCCATCTCAAGAGAGAACCTAAAAACCTACGATAAAGAGCCCCCAACATTGCAGTTGGCCCTCTCTATCTCCGAACTACGTCAATTCCTCCCTTCTTGCGAGCTCCCAGGATCGCACCTGGCCCTCTTAAGAAGGAATCCAAGATAAAGAGCTCCCAACATTGCAGTTGGCCCTCTCTATCTCCTGATTACGGCATTTCCTCCTTTCTTGCGAGCTCCCAACATTGCAGTTGGCCCTCTCAAGAAAGCATCCACGATAAAGAGCTCCCAACATTGCAGTTGGCCCTCTCTATCTCCTAACTACGTCATTTCCTCCTTTCTTGTGAGCTCCCAACATTGCAGTTGGCCCTCTCAAGAAAGCATCCACGATAAAGAGCTCCCAACATTGCAGTTGGCCCTCTCTATCTCCTAATTACGTAATTTCCTCCTTTCTTGCGAGCTCCCAACATTGCAGTTGGCCCTCTCAAGAAAGCATCCACGATAAAGAGCCCCCAACATTGCAGTTGGCCCTCTCTATCACCGAACCACATCCTCTTTGGTCTTGCGAGCCCCCAGGATTGCACCTGGCCCTCACGAGAGCAAAAATCCATAGAATCAGATCATCCAAACACGACATCCTAGAAAGACCGGCACAAGGAGCCCCCAGCATCGCAGTTGGCCCTCTTTGGCCGGTAACAAATTTCCTCCTCCTCTTGCGAGCCGCCAGGATTGCACCTGGCCCTCGAAAGGGGAAATCGTTAGGAACTCGAGCGTAAGTTTAAGCCAGGGATCCAAAAATCACCGAAACTATTTATGAAGTGGACAATAAACCTTAGAAAAAGAAATCAAACGTAAGCGCCAAGCACAGAGCAAATTTAGCCTACAAAGGGCAGGTGAAGCCCCTACCAAGAGTATATAATCACGGGAAAGTGACCAATACTCTTATTAAATAAAACAACCTCCGGCGAAAAAAAATTGGACAAGTACATTTTAAGTATTTTTCCCCACACAAAAAGCATTGATATCATTATACGGCCAAGTCATCGTGACGATTGAAAATAATGATGAACTATGTTCTTACATTATACTCTCTTTCACTTACAATATACCAATTGTAAAAAATTGTCAAATAAATTCAAATCTCACGAAAAGTTATGACTTAAATTAAACCTTATGGCGGGGGTTTCATCAACATGAACAACACCTTTAAACTACATCCTTAAAAAAGTTATCAAATAAATCAAATGTCAAATTAAAATACAAGAACGAAATATAAGTAAGTACTTGGCGCTACTTTCATTTGATACATATATTTCGATGCCGAACCACACGGTAGTGCCAAGTACTTACTTATATTTCGTTCTTGTGTTTTAATTTGACATTTGATTTATTTGATAACTTTTTTAAGGATGTAGTTTAAAGGTGTTGTTCATGTTGATGAAACCCCCGCCATAAGGTTTAATTTAAGTCATAACTTTTCGTGAGATTTGAATTTATTTGACAATTTTTTACAATTGGTATATTGTAAGTGAAAGAGAGTATAATGTAAGAACATATTTCATCATTATTTTCAATCGTCACGATGACTTAGCCGTATAATGATATCAATGCTTTTTGTGTGGGGAAAAATACTTAAAATGTACTTGTCCAATTTTTTTTCGCCGGAGGCGTTTTTTATTGTGATATCACGTCTTTTTTCAAAGTAATTTTTTTTTTGTTAGATCTATCGCGAGGATCTTTTTCTCATTAAAACGAATAAATACATTTTTAAGGCGAGATATATATTGTAACGGGACGTTACAAGGAAACCGTGAACCATAATCATAATAACTTATTATTTTCACCAAATATCGGAATTCCTCGAAGGACCGAAATAGAATCCGATCCTTCGGGGAATTGTGATACGTCACGAGCATGTCAGGTGCAAAAGCACTAAAAGCTCGTTGAAATTGCCCTACCACGGAACCATCGACCAATGAAATCGCGGCGCCGATGGTTCGTGAGAAAGTATTTAAGAACGAGACGAGCAAGACTCGTTCTCATTTTTGCCATTATCGTAAGGTGAGCAAGTACCGTGTTAAGCTTTGCCTTAACATGTTTATTCCCAGCGCTTCTCGCTGTTTCACTCTCGCTTGAAAGTCGAGAACTTTCAACCGTACTACAGCTCGAAGCTGAGACTGACCAGACGTCTGATCAACTTCGAGGACAACCCGACCAGGACAAGATATTCATCGAGTCATCACCCTCGACTTGTCTTTTTTAAGACAATTAGAGAAATTCACCATCAAATCGTCTTTCTCAAGACGATTTTCTCATAACGTAATTGATTTGTCTTTTTCAAGACAAATCAATAAACAACTCGTGTTTTAATAAAGATTCCAGTTACCAGGGAGCCCGTCGAGAGTGAAGCCCTGAGCACTGCGCTCAGAAGTTGGATCTCGAGGCGGGTGCTATTCGCAGCATCCTCATAACCCCTAGGTAGGGCCCCTCGAGCTGTGGAAAGCCCCGGTCACTGCGACCGGATGTTGGACCACAGCTAGAGGTACTTCTTGGTTGAAAACCCGATTGTTTAAATAACGTCAACGTGCTCTTCGAGCACGCCGATCAAATCTAGTAAATTTAAAACCACGTGGCGACGTGTATCGACGCAACTCCGACGAATAAACCTCAATCGTGAATCTCTCTCACGATTGAAACGAGACGCTGACACGTACAAAACAACGACGAACAGAGTCTCCTTTTCTCCGTTAACCGTGCGACACGTTTAACACACTTCACTAACTCTTCAATGTCAAATCAATGCCTAAATTAATTACCTTCTCTATCAAGTACCAATAATTTCCTTTCTTTCATTAAATTTCAGTCGTTTTGCTAACGACACCATATAATCTTAAAATTTTGCTCCTTAAATATTTCGCGTCGCTTTACGACACGAAATAATCATTTTATTTTCGCTTCTCGAATATAAAATAACTTGGACCCAAAAATCCATCTGGAATGGCCAATGATGAAGGGTCAACCAACGCGTAGCTTTTATAGCTCACCGTCGTGGTTAGGACTCTGAGGCCAGTAGTATGTGGACCACTATATCCAACCCCACTCCTATCCCCACTCCTATCCCCTCCACTTTCCCCCCACGTCGGAGCCTCTTTCCGAGCGTAATGGGGGTAATGGTGGGGAGAGGTGGTGGGGGGGAAAAGTTCCGCGGGCTGGACATAGTGGTCCGATTATTATCATTATTCAAATAATAATAATCCATACTTTTTTCTCTTTATTTAATTTTATATACATTTTCACTTAATTATACGTAATGCTTTTATACAATGAGAAAAGGATTTATCTTTTACGGGCTATAACAGTTTTAACGATGTGATCCAAATGATGCGTCAGTAGATTCTCAATTATCGTTGTTTTTGTACAAGTAGGTAATTCGTTATATGAATTATTCGGTGATGTTCGTTTTTGGGTAGCTCTCTCTCGTATTTTCGCACGCTTCGTGCGAATATTACGGCGTATGCAGCTCGTTGTAAAAATGGATGTTTCTGATGTTATTGCATCTACAAGAGAGTCTCTGCACTTTGTTACCTCGTTGCAAACACGACGAAGCCACGAGATATTTCTGTTTATACTGGCTTGTAATAATGACAGTATAATGAATTGCTCTTTTGTAAAACAGAATATCGGTAACGAGCGATGTGCAGGGTCTTCTTCATCCTCTATGTTAAAATGATTTTGAAAATCGTGCCAAGAACGACCGTCCATAGTTAAACAACCATGGATATAACATTTGAAGCTAATCACAGGCCGTAACGTACCGTTCCGACAAATATCAAGGCCCACCCACACAGATTTCGTCCCCAAATTATTTAGCTTATAGGCGAATGGTAGCAGTAGCGCACGTAGATTCTTAGCACGTTTCGCATACATCGCAGGACTTAATGATTTGTTGACGGTTTGAATTCCAGATTATTGAATTTTGTTCCGCGATATTCCATGGCCAAATTATTTTCACGGGCTGCGGCTATCATCTGCTGAAATAGCTGATCGTCTTTTTCGAACAGTTGGACGAATCTGGCTGGTAGGAAGCACGCAAATGTGTTTTCCACGTCGATGACGATACGCGTGCCCCATTTAGTTTGAACGGTTCTTATGTCGCTGATGCTGTAGTCTTTTTTGAGCTCTAGTTCCGATAACTTTTTCACAGGTAGAAACGCGGCCGTTTGTCCCACTTTGTTATTTCGTGCGAAATCCATCGTAAATATCGAGTTCGTCAAATTTTCGTGTTAAAGAGAGAAATTGCGATCTCGCTTGTATTACTGCTTTGATACTCGCAATGTCGTGTGAAAGTGCTTCTATTCGCCGCTTTAATTCGCGTCGTTTTCTCAGCATACACCTCAAATGACAGCAAATGAAAGTCTTTAAGAGTTTTTGAAGTTTACTTCGATATCTGACCACGGTTTGATCGCGAATGATGGTCGTTCTCCAGGGTCTAACTTATACTCTGCAGTCGCCCCTCCACTAGACCTCCCCCCACTATAAAGATTACTCATTTTATTAGAAATACCAAAGACAAAAAGAAATCTGATCGTCTACATAATATGATACCCTATAATGATGACTCATTTCCTTAGACATAACAAAGGCAAAAAGAATTTTTTTCCTACCGATTCGAAGAATCGATGGTTTGATGCACATTCCGCTTGAAATATGATAGTCGCTAAAAGTGACTTTTGTACCCAAAGAATGCTGACTCCAAGGCGCGTGATCGCAGTTCAAGGATAGGTAGAAAAAATAAAACGTGAAAAATTTCAATGTCGATTTTATTTCTTATATTAAAATTAGATTCATTATTGCCGTACACGGGAACAACAGTTCTGTATACAGTGTAAGTTTTTATGATTAAAATTATTTGTACCACCGCCACCACCAACCGCAGAGTCCATATTGAAAACTTTGCCCCGAGGCTTAGACTTTTCGCGTTTTTTTATATACGCATTATAGTAATCGTTCACTGTTTTATCGTTTCGGGATAAATCATCTGAAAATACGCTTCGAAACTTATTAATGCCAAAGCCAGTAGACATATAATGAAGAAACATAATGCAATACTGTCCGCAACACTGCGAATCTGGACCCTGAAGCTGAGTAGCGTTGCATCGGAAAAGCTTGCAGTTTCTTCGGAGTCGGATGAGATGCTGCGGAACGATTGGCGGGATCCCGTAGCTGTCAAAGTATCGTCCTTCTCCAGTTCGATCGACGTACATGGCGACCCAGTGGGATCCGGGTAATTTGTGGCCATCGGTATTAACGACAAAAGCTGTCGGCCACGTCCACACCTTCGGGATACGATCGGCTGGGTATACGCCTATCGTGTGGTCTGGTATGTTCCGCAAGGCCTGCAGAATTTCTAGACTGTTCATAGCAGCCTGAAGCAGAAGGTTTCTTTTTCTTTTCCTCGCGAGGCCCGTCTAAGCTCCAGCTCGTGGTCGTTCTATATTCCCATAAGGAGTCGATAAGATCTTTATGACAAAGCCAATCTTTTATTTGTTTCGCATTCCTCAGTGCACATTTGTACGTGAGATTGTTATGTAGCGATCCGTGGTATATGCAATGAGTGTCGTCCTGATGAAGATAGCGGAATGAAGGAGCCTCCTCCTCCTCCTCTAAATTTATAATGAAGCAACCTGTCAGTTGTGCCAGGTACTCTGATTTTATTGAACCCCTTGTGAATATTCGATCAGACTGTTCCGCAATATTTTTCAAAATTGATTCCATATGTTGCGACGTTGTATCGCCCTCACGCCATTTTGAGCCATGATGATTTCTAGTCAACCAGGAATTCTGGCGCTTCAGTGCCGATGATAGATCCTCATTATCGTGAGGTGAAGACACAAGCCAATAAGCGGTGTACGGTCCGTGTAGGCAAATGATCGCAACTTCTTTCGGCACAAAACGATTGTTTTTATCTCGCAAACCCTGTATATCGATTGCTATATTCATGATGCTTTCTCGTTGCTCTCTCTGATAATACTGTTCAGCTCTTTGCGTCACGGAGACCTAGCTCGGCGGATACAAATTCTGCTGACTATCCAGAAAAGTCAACGATTACTTGTCTGGACGAGTCAATCTCCAGCACATTATCATACTCGGCGTACACAATACAATTTACCGTTGATGCGAGAGCCTTTTCGAATCGTACTTCTATTCTAACACGGCCGTGTTTTACCAAATTCCAATGAGTACTGCTGTTTGCTGATAAATCGGGCGTAAGATCAAACGCAAAAAGGCAATACCCCTTCGGGGTAGGCCTCCCGTGAAATACAATTACCTTCATTGAGAAAGTGAATACCCGTTCCGGAGAACAGAGTATGATACGCGTCTTCGTAAAGCTTCGAATTTGTAAAGTCGGGCTGCAGAGCCTTTGACGGTATTTGCATACCATCCACATACAACGATAGATAATTGATTTGATAATTTTTAAAATTAAACGGGTTTTTATCGAGGCAGCCGTTGAATGCTTTATTATCGACGAAACCAATGATGATACGTTTTGGTAGCTGGCCGAGGATTACATTATCGAGAGTTTCGCCATGTACTCCGCTATGCATGGATATAGCCTTTACCTCCACGCGTGTCAGGGGGTATTTTGCCGTAGCTTTACACAGCGTTCTTGCATGTGCTAAAAGTATACCAGGTGCTATCTTGGCGCGACGTACGAGAAGCGACGCTTCGACAATATGTATTTTATAGTCTGTCGTCCCGCCCATAAGGCAAAATGAATTATTCGTGCGTACGAGTCGCAGACGCATTTCAACACCGTTCAATAAGAATCTCTCTTGATTAAAGACATCGCAGTGAAGATGACCGAGGAGATCAATAGTTTTTCTACTGCTAAGAAGGTCTCTGCGGCTAACAAGCCCACCGTTGGCTGTATCCGTATCCTCCATTTTTCCCGGTGTATCGGCGAACCAGAGCACACTCGTAAGATGAGAGTTTTTTGCGCCGTCTCCATAATTTAGCAGTGTTTCAATGTATGCTCTGTATGCATACGCGTTATTCGGGGGCGATACAAGTTTCTGATTGAAAAACACATCTACTTGATTAAACATTGAATGCATCAGATTATTGACGGGGCCTATTTTAATCGTTGAATCAGGCTTCTCAGCCAAACACTGTATTTGAACGCGCATGCTTAGCATGGTGTGAGCAAGATCAATGTATTCATCACCCTGACCAGGTACCACAAACTCAATTGGTGAATCATCCGTTAAAGATGAGATCGGTTTGTAGTACACCCATTGTGTTCCCTCGATGGTGGTTTGTGTAGGAGGCAGTGTAAATAGCTCGAGCTCTGACTTTAAACACTCGCAAGAGTGTGTGTGTAAGAAAGCCATATTTACCCTCTCTCTCTATGCGAAAATATCAGCCACCGTTCGTAGAGCCTTCCTCTTCTTGGTTGTCCTTCTCTTATTTATCCTCCTCTTTGCCGTTGCCCGCTTTCTCGGTTTTCTCGACGAAGACGTAGCTTTCTTTCTTTTTTTCACACTATGGATACGTCGCACACCGCGGCCGGAAATGGAATGCCGAGATCGATTAATTTTTGCCATTTTATAGCCAGAACCCTTCATGAGCGTATCAATTTTTTCCTCCGCCTTTCGCTTCAGATTTTCGCCAGACTCACGTAGACGCGTTTTGAACGCTTCTCTTGGCCGTACACCATTGTCCATTATATCGGTGGCAACATTAACACCGGCACGCAGAGCCTCCTTGCCGACAGCCCGTGCTCCATTCTTCAAAAGAGGTATAATACGGCGGAAAAGGCCACCGAGAAAACTGCCAATCCCGTGGCCCCTTTGATTCGGTGAGCCTATGTACACGTTACTGATACCCCCATATCCGGTCCGAGCACCACCCGTCTGCATATCAAAGTATTCATCGTAATAAGTCATTGCGATGACTTCTCTAATCCATACGCTTGAACTGTAATGTCACCGTCAGCGTCCCGTACTCAAATGGTATCGGCTGCCCAAACTCATCCCTTATATCGATATCGATCGATTGAAAGTTTGTATGAAGCAGAGGTACGTAGCGTGGTGGCGAAAAACCTCTAATCTTCACAGAGCCGTAATTGTTGCTATCCGCGGTATAAGATGGTACAACACGTAACAGAGGTGCATGCACATCACCGGTAATGTAGGGTTCACAAATATCCGTATAAACGAATAACATATCGGGGATAGCATTAGTTAGGCTGGCAGGTCGTGCGCCTCTATAACCAACATCTCTGAATGCAGGTGGGAGCGCCACACTGCTGGGTGTGGTAAATCCTAAAATCTTGTTGAGCCTTGGTGAGAAATGGAAAGCATGAATTAAATTTTCGCAAGAATCGCAGATACGGGTCACTTGGACGTAGCCATTGCGAGCGCGCTGAAATAGTAAATGACCAGCAACGCCCTGTAGTTCATTTATTACTTCAAGCAATGAGTCTATACTCTTATATACACCGGGTGGAACATACACACAGCTCTTTTCAATGTCAATAGCAGAATCGTGAATACCCGATTGTACTTTATACGGTTCGGTCTTGATGAAGTTCTGCTCGTCTTCCTGAGGTATATGCAGAATCGTCATGGGTATATGTATTTCTGTAAGTCCAACGGCCCAATTGCCTTGCAAAGATACGCGCTGTGGCAATCGTGTGGTATAACGCGTTGTCGTATTTTCCGGGTAATATTTCATACTGCTGTTGCTCGGTAAAACGATATAAAATTCGTCTCTCATCGTGATTTTTTATTTTTTTCGGTAATAGTACGAACTCTCGATAACTCGGCCTCGTAAAAAATGCCGTCAATATCTTCGCCGTGAAGATCGCGTAAAAAGTACACCGTCGGCCAACTAGTTGTCGATATGCGATGAATTTTGAACAGCTCGCTGCTCCAGCCGCTCTCGTAACCTTTTGCAAAGGCCGCTTTTGCACTACTGATTCGTACAACATCACCGATCCCGTATTTAGGGATGTGTTCTCGCTCCGAATCCTTGTAACGCTGCATCAAATTAGCACGAGCTTGAGCTGCAGTGGCAAGAGTCACCGTTACCGGGGCCATTTTTATGCTGCTATGCCGGGCATTATTATATGCAGACACTATATTTTGCAACACATTGATGTATCGCTTCGCGCGAGTATACGTAAAGTATCGCCACATTCTTTCTTTCAATGTTCGATTGAATCTTTCCACAATTGAGGCTTTTATATCAGGATTCCGTGCAGTTCGAAACTGAATATCTTTCTTCTTTAGGAGCTCTTGAAATGCAGCACCCATGAATTCTTTGCCTCGATCCGATTGCAGGCATACGGGTGATCGGCTATTAGTGGCTTTTTGCGTGAGTATCCGCGTAAAAGCCTTAGCTACAGACGCAGCAGTCTTGTCGCGTAAAGGTTCGACCCATGCATATTTACTGAGCACATCTATGACTACGAGGAGATAGGTATGACCATCGTTGTAATCTTTGATCGAGCGAAGATCTACGAGATCAGCCTCCCAGACATCGTCAATGTTTCGCACGCTGTAATGACGTCGTGGAAATCGATGTTTTACAGGACGATGTTTCGTGTAAGCATCCTGTGTCTCCAACCACTGCACGGTCTTTTCGTTAGAATTTTTTTTTCGCGTTGCGCGTAATAATTTTGCAGCGCCCGAGAACGATGCTTCGTGGGAGGGATTATAGTACAGCTTTTCCAATGTTTTCATGGTTTAGAGTTTTAGGTTAGCCCAAATTACACGATTCTTCTTCTTCTTTTTACACTGGCCAGCGCCTGTTTGCTCCCTCTCAGAGGTACTGAAGAGCTCATAAATACTGGGATCGGTGGATTCGTCGCTACTGTGATTGGCTCCCGCGTCGCTCAACGACAAGTCGTGGGAGTGCACAGGTATTTTTCTTTTTTTCCGAAAAGGCGTCGAGGTGGGCACATCGGACCTCCACAGATCCTGGTTTCCAACAAACTCGCGTGGAATTTTTGCCGCTTTTAAAAATCCTGCAAATGCATGACGACCCGCCGGCGTTGAGATTTTCCTCGCGCGCATAGCATCGTTTATAAGATCGACAATATTGGAGTCCTTGATTTCTTTGCCTGCGATGGAGACGGTGCCTGTAGGATCCCAGCAAAACTCTGTTAATGGTACAAGGCGTAAACGGCGGAGCAATAGTTTTGCTTTATTGCGATATTTTGTCGGGACACTCTCAACGATCATAGAGTCGTTTATGCGTGGAATTTCAGCGTCTTTTCCACTATTCCCCTTCTCCTCTATAGGTGTCGTGATGTAATCATCGTTTTTTGCGAGTGCACGATGCTGCTGCGCTCGCTCATTATCGGCAAAATGGAGATAACGCTGCAACACCGCGAAATACGCCGACCACTTTTCCCTCTCATCCTTGTACGAATTAGAATTCAGAATATCGTTCATCTCAGTGTCCAATCTACTCAGTGTTGTACCAAGGGTTTGCACTGTTTGCTGCTGTTGCCGTTGAACAGATTCCGTTTGTCGATTATTCTGCACGCCTATATGCTGAAGATTCTCTTCAGGCACGAGCACCATTTTTCTCGCATGCTCCATTATCCACTGCCGCCGATCAAACGTGACAAGAGCGTACCCAGTACGGGGGCGAGCAGCAGCGGTAGAAATCCACCGTTTTGAACCACAAAACGTTTCTTGCTCTTCCAACTACCGCTTTTCGCAGCTAGTCGTCGAAGAATAGATGCGTGGCGACGCAACTTTTTTCTTTGTTCAGGCTTCAAAGGCACGTTACCACGTAGAATGTTTAACGCACACTCACAAATACAACGAATTATTCGTGGATCGGCTTTACGCAAAACGGCGTCTCGCTGCTCCTTGTTGAGATGCTGGAGTGCGTGCAATATTGCAACGTGCTTCTTGCAGAGAGAGGACCTGTTACCCGCCATCACAGCCGCAAGACTGGTACTTCTCCGGCTGTGTCGGTGCTTTTTAACTTTTATCGCGGCACGTAAACGAAATGCTGTGGGTCATCGGGGAAAATACACGTTCGAAATCTACAGTTATCGGGAGTCGATTGTTTCAAGTCCAAGAGCAGATAACCGTGTGGTTTGCTCGTCGCGTCGTAATAAACTTCCTGCAGAAATCGGGGGTTTTCGGGGTAAACCTGACGCGCCAGGTGCTGTATTTGAGCGCGATCTCGCGGATTTTTGAAAACTACTATATAATTAGCGTTCAGCGATATATCCCGTTGCCCGTGGCCCTGATGAAATAAATTTTGCGTTATAAAAAACACGCTCAAATTCTTATGATGACTACCCTTGGTGAAGAGGTCGACAACGCTATTGTTCGATGCCTCGCGCATCAAATCGTCAATAATTATAAGTTTTGCACGCGGATCGTTTGCATAATCCGAGGCTTGTGGTAAACCTTCGCGAAACTCTATCGAAGAACCGTACTCCATATACGCTTGTTGCCACTCGGAATAATAGAAAATAATTCGTTGAAACGGTTCACTATTCAAATGCGAAATGAATTTCAAAAACTTTTTCACAAAGTATGTTTTACCGCAGCCCGTGGGCCCGCAAACCATCACCGTCCAAGGATGTTTCCACCGCAAATCCATTTTTGCGAATGAGCAGAATCTTCGTATTAGCTGAAACATATATAGGGTTCGAAAAGACGAATATACATAAGAACATAAAGTTTTATTTATATACATTATTTACAAAGTAGTGCGAGGTCTATATCTATATACATTATTCTTTATAACCGTAAGGAAGAGTGCCATATTCGCCATCTCGTCTCCGTTTGACGCTCGATGGTTTGCATGATTTTGTTTCAGGACGTGTGACGACCTGATGAAATGCCGTGCGTCGTATAGCGTCATACTTTAGCACAACAGGCTCGTCTCTCTCACCGGTTATAAAGGAGCGCACTGAGTTATAATTAATTAATCCCTTGTTCGCAAAAATAAGCGTTATCCCTTTTACTTTACATACTTCTTTTTCCTCTCCATTGGGAGTGCATACGATAAAAGAATAAAATTTTGGTCCGCCTGAAATGAAACTTCTAATATAACTACCTTCCCCATAAAAGCTCAGCTCGTCTGTGAGATCCCCTAAGAGCTGTCCTGTTGGAGGCTCGTACTCGTCTTTTTCTTCGTGTGATACGTAAATTACGGAATCGGTATCGCAGTACAGAGCACGACGACCCAGACGCTCTAAGTAACTATAAAGTTTTAGGCGGGCCTGGGCTGTGGTGTATGCTGCTACTACGGCGTTCGCTATGCTGGATGGTATAACAGCGTCACTGATTTTCGTGTAGCTTACATACAATATTTCGTTATTTACGGGTAAAATACCCGTGATCTCGTGCTGAGGGCTAGTCAATAGCTCCATAAGTTTTTTACGCGTCGAAACTATTTCTGTCTGCGGTAGATTTTCCCGCTGCCCAAACTTCCCCCAAAATGAATTAAGGCACAACTTTGCGACAGATCGCTACCCCGGATTTTTAGCTATGGAGTCGCGATTTAGCTTGATTCCTTCCGATCGTTCGAAATCGGCTATATAGAGGTCTTGCGCGGCGTTATCTTTGGAGCAACTTTCGGGCCACCCACTGGCTTCTTGTTTGATTTTTAAAAACGTGTTAATGTATTCGACAAAATGGCCCCCTGTCTGTGTATTGCGATTGAATTGCGTGGTTTCATATTGCCAGATTTCAGTCACGTCTATCACTCTGTACCCGCACGACACGGCTTTTCGCAACTCGTCGACAACCCATGTACCCTTGAACACACGCTCTACAGGGTCTTCATGTGTGCATTCGTCCTGATTCATATTCTCACAGCAGCTGCGGCATAGAGCAAATAATAACCGGTTATGCATACGCACTGGTAATACGGGGTGGTATAGATTACGAGGCGGCAATACGGTGCATTTTACGAGACCCTCAACGAGAGTTAGATCGGTGTTATCAGGACCTGTCAATTCCATGCACTCGTTACCCACGTATACTTTCGGATGGCCCACCGGGTATTTGCCGAATTTACAGATATAGGGGTACACCGAGCAAACGTCTACGTAGCGTATTTTTTCCGTAGCGTCAACGTCGTAGAGCGTAACCATATTTTCTGTTCGTCCTCCGAAAAAAGCATCACGAGGATTGAGAGGCTCTGCTGTAACTAAAGGGTTATCTTGCAGGAAAGTTCTCATCACGGCTGTCGAATTTAACAAACGGTCATATTCACACTCCCAAATTTCTGTGAGCAAATACCCTCCCGTTTGAATTCTATCAGTTACTGCTGTTGTTCTCTCGAAACGCTCGTCCATGGATATTCCATCGCTTTGTCGACTGTCTCTGTTTGTGGGATAGCAACGTGGGCAACCGTGCCAATAACAACCGTGAAATTGTAATACATGCGCCCCGTTAGGAGTCTCGTAGTATCCGTCTACCAAGAGATTTTGCGGTAGTCTAAACTCGCGTGATCGGCCCGCATGAATAATACGAACACCCAGTGAGTGCTCCATCCACGATAGCCATGAAACCGCTTTTTTCGATTGATTTTGCGCCCATCTGTATCCCCTCGTGGGTATAATGCCTATTGAATTATCTTTCAAGAAATTTTTTCGAAAAACTCTGAAGCAGGCTGATGCTATTGTTGTACTTTCATCAAAAGGGCAGACGCGACCTCTGGTAATGAACATGTTGCGAAAAGCCATACACGCGCGTCGCAA
Organism: Rhorus exstirpatorius; assembly: GCA_963564615.1. NCBI lineage: Eukaryota > Metazoa > Arthropoda > Insecta > Hymenoptera > Ichneumonidae > Rhorus > Rhorus exstirpatorius. The sequence continues at coordinate 25,929,631 of OY751313.1, forward strand.
AATCGTGACATCTGTCTTACAATAGCTGATAAGCTCTTCCGAAAAAACGAATACGTAATTTTTGTCTTTTGTTTCGCGATACCAATCGAGAAATTTCCGGCGCTCATCGGCGCGCATCGTGTCCGGAGAATAATGCTCGAGAGGCGGCAATTCGCCTACGTAATTTTGATTTTCAGGCCTGTTAAACAAATGTGGAAAAGTGCCTTTAACGATAGCACCGGTAAGCCCAAAGGCTTTCGGTAAACCGCTCAGAGGCATATGGAAGTAATTTAGACTGTCGAGAAATACGATTTTTCCGACGCGCATCGTAATAATTTTCGTACCGTTCATGATTAGTGTGGGGAGCTGAGTTTTTTTCTCTTCGATGAAATAACGCAGGATGAATTGAGCGTCGAAACCCCCTGCATTATGAGCGATACAGATTGTACGCGAAAAACCTTCGAGCGGTTGCATGGCTAATTCGACAAGCTGGGCTACGGGGCTGTGACTAAACACAAATTCGTGTTCCCCGCAATGCTCGCACGGTTCGGCTATAGAGTCGTTACCACAGCAAAACGTGCAAACTCGTTGAGCCACGCAAAGATTTGGCTCGTGTACATGAGTAGTCGCATCACCCTTCACAGGTGTGCTCTGCTGTGTTTCAAAATCATAAAAAATGAATAGTATTTTTTTCAAGTCCGAAGTACTACGAATCGGTTTCATGAAACACAGATGATTACTAGGTTGATGAGATTTGCACGTTTTGCAGAAACCTACCCCGCATTTATGCTTCTCTTTTTTTTCTAATGGTCTTATTGCTCGAAAGCAGTTGCGGCACCGTTTGAGAGATTCGCAAACGCTAGCCTTTCTACGCCTCATGGTCACCAGCGGTGCCTTATGCCTCTGTAAACATGCCTCTCCGAAAAAATCGCGGTTGCATGCTTCGCATCTGATTATATTGCGCGATCGCGTATCGCACGTCTGTAACCCCCAGCACCGAGGACATTTTTTTTTTGAACATCTATGACCGAATCGCCGATATGCTGTGTTACATGATGAACAGAAATCTCTACTGCCGACAGCTGCTCTGAGATTTAGAATAGGCTCGAAATGATGTGAACGCTCGTAATACAAAATGTACAGGGTGTGCTGAATTGTGCCTACGCTGTTCAGAACACTCTGTCTTCCGTCAAATAGTGGCTCCTCCCCGCGACCCAAAGTTAAAAATTCGTAAACGACAATTGCAAAACCGTCTCGTGCCAAATGATCCTGATAGCGTGCAATCTCGTAAACACCACAGCCCTCCACAGGTACGCGAACATCTGCTTCTCTTGTAAGCTCGAGCGCTGCCTGCTTTTGCGCACCTCCATTGATTCGCATAATACGCCGCCATTTATCATGTAGGCTACCCGAGCGTATTTCTCCTCGTTCTGCGTATGCTCGAGCCACTACCAGCGAACGCGGTAAACATAGATTGTCGCTATTTCGGATCGGAAGAATAGATCGTTTTGCGACACCCTCGTGCGTGAGACCTTTCCGACCGCACCCTTCGACCCCCTTGACAGCGCACATTTTTATTGTGCACGAATCGTCAATATTTAAAGATGACGCACTTTGCGCCACGCTGCTTATCAATTTCCAAATATCTTCGAATACATAATCGCGGGCCGGTCGGAAAGATAACCACACGGGCCCGTGCGGCAAGCTATTCGCTGTAAACGAAACGCCTACATAATCGCCGCCCTCGCAGGAGCTCATGATGTGTGTTAACAGATCACGAAACGCACCGTTGAGCCAGTCCACCACGCTAACTCCAGAGACTGGTTGACGAATTCTCAACGACGTTTCACGCCCCCGTATTTTGAAGCGCTTGAAGTACCTCGTGTAATCACCGATGATCTCAAAATGCTTTCCCGGCGGGTGTATTTCATGGAGTGGCTCGCTCCTTGCTGTAGTACGCTGCCTGCCTGATCCACTTTGCAACTCTGGAAAAAGAGACATGTATTAGATTCTAGAGCTGATTAATATGAAATTATTAAATTTTATCAATATTTGTACCTCTCGCGCATCATAGTACTGCTTAAATAGACCGATATCACCACTCAAACAAAGATGCTGACGAATACCCTGTTACAAAAGGACCCACTTACTTACATACTTAATTAATTTTTTCATGTGTAAGAAAAATTATTTACCAGAGTCGTCATCAGTCACGAGCATTTGAAGCCAATCGTCAGCTCTTTGAAATGCTATTTCCTCGTCTCTCTCGTTCTCGATCGGATATTCCCACAGCTGATTTTCGCGATGGTCAAAAACATCATCAGGGTCAGAGGTTGGGGTTGCTCGTCGTCCAGAATGGCATAGGCCTGATGGGCCTGGTACAGCAGCGTCTGTTACCCTCTCCCTATCTATGCCCTCTGGATAAATTTATAATTTAAAATTGACGCCACACCAATTTTTTATTTTTTATTTTTTTTTTGCACCTTAATTTCAACCTACGTTCGAAAATCGACGAATTAGAAAATATGTCCGAAGGATGCTCGATACTTGAAACCGTACTCGTAGGTCGCTCATCATTCAGCTCGGTGCATGACAGGTGCTGACTCGTTGCGCTCCTCTGCTGGCATGCTAATTCCACAGCACAAGCCTCTTCTATTAAAGCTGCTTCTTCATTCGGCGATGCATCCAAGAACTGTCGATATACTATATTAGGTGCACAACCATTAAAAATAATATCCCTCTTTTAATAGAAGTAGTGCTTTCAACTCATAATTTTTCCGGTAAACGAACCGTGTTAAAATTTCATATAAATGTTTTTCTTACGATAATAATGTAAGGAGAGAGAAAAAGAGGAGATTGGTGAATAATAATACATTTTTTAAATATATCATATTGAAATTCGTAAAATATTTTTTCTAACGATAACAGGCGCTCTGTACCCCCTTTAATGAAAGAGAGAGAGACAGCGAGAGGTAGAGAGCGCGGAACCACGCGAAGCATAGCACAAAGAGTAGAGCTCGATAAATAACGATTATCTCTGCTCACGCAAACAGGTGCTCTGCATCGTGCTCATGAAAAAAGAGCGAGAGAGTGAGAGAATTGCAAAGAATGCGGAACCACGCGAAGCATGGCACAAAGAGTAGAGCTCGATAAATAGGGTTTGACCATACTATCGAAATAACAGCCGTGAAAATATTTTTTCAATACGCTTTAAGATCCATACCGCTTTAACGAAAGAGAGAGAGAGAGAGAAAGAGGAAATTGATCAATAAGAATACTTTTTGAATATTTCGCGTTGAAATTCGTAAAATTTTCTAACGATAACAGAAGCTCTGTATCGCTTTCATGAAAGAGAGCCAGCGAGAGGTAGAGAGAGAGAGAGAGAGAGAGAGAGCTCGGGACCACGCGAAGCATGGCACAAAGAGAAGAGTTCGATAAAAAAGGCTTGCCCGTGCTAGCGTAATAATGGCATCGTGAAAAAAATTTCAATACGTGCTGGCGTAATAATGACATCGTGAAAAATTTTTCAATACAGTTTAAGTATTACAAATATACATGATTATTTTTTATGATAGAACAGAACTTACTTCTGATTTCATCGACAATACCGCGGACACATGGCGCGTTTTCCAATCCTCGACGCTGCAGCTCTTCAAACACACACGCTAGCACTTGTTGACCATTCAGTATGCCTCTGCTGTAGGCTGCCGCTATGATTCGCAAGGGCGCCCACCATACAATATATTTTAAGCGTCTTATAAGTCTATCGCCCGATAATCGATTTAATTCGTTGCACCATTGCTCGTTACACCGACGACGAAGCTGAGAGCTATGTAATATGGCCAAGCGCAAAAGATTTAATATACACACGCGAAGTGCTCGATCTGCCATGATTGATAACGATACGTGATAATACCCTGCTGGCTTGAGACTGATTAACAGTGCATCTTGTTCTTTCCATATAAATACTTAGCGCTAGCGCTAGCCTTCTGAGCGAATTTACTCATTTACTTAAATTGCAGCGCCATCCAAAATCGATGCCCCTTGCGGCACAAAAACATGCATGATGAGGTATCAAGATATCAAGATATCAAGATATCAAGATCTCACCACATATGTATATAAGCATTCCAAATGCTCTTATTGTTTCAATGTAACATTATATAGCGAGAATCTCATCAAATTTTTTAGCCTTCTGAGCGAGTTTACTCATTTACTTAAATTGCAGCGCCATCAAAAATCGATGCCCCTTGCGACACAAAAATATGCATGATGAGGTATCAAGATATCAAGATTTCAAGATTTCGCCACATATGTATATAAGCATTCCAAATGCTCTCATTGTTTCAATTTAACATTATATAGCGAGACTGATCAAATTTTTTAGCGCTAGCCTTCTGAGCGAGTTTACTCATTTGCTTAAACTGCAGCGCCATCAAAAATCGATGCCCCTTGCGACACAAAAATATGCATGATGAGGTATCAAGATATCAAGATATCAAGATTTCAAGATCTCGCCACATATGTATATAAGCATTCCAAATGCTCTTATTGTTTCAATGTAACATGATATAGCGAGACTCTGATCAAATTTTTTAAACAGCGACTTCTTCGAAAAGCGCAACGAAGCGGAGATCGCTTAGCTTTGATATGCATTTTAAACTTAATATCATTTTTCAAAAAATATACTTTTACAAACGAGAAATAAGTGGGTGGTCTCAATAATTTTCATAAGTCTTAAGGGGTCTCGAGGCCTAAATATATTAAAATTATATTACTATAAAGAGCATGAAGTACGAAAACACATTAAATGAAGAATAAGGAGAGATTCGCAGCAATGAGCAAAGAAGGCATGCAGTCTGCTGATGCTCCGCTGATGGTGCGTTTCACGCACCTCGAGAAATCGATAAATCTCGTAGTGTTATACCCGAATACTCGGTGTACATCGAAAAATATAATAAAAAAAGCCCGCTATTGCTGCGATAAAAAGATTCGAGGCATGGAAAAAGATATGCATCAGAAAAAGAGAGAGAGAAAGAGAGACAGAGTTAGCGAATATTCGCACAAAGAGGAGAGCTCGATAACTATGCTCGTGATCTCAGCCGTACCTCTTTGCTGACCCTCGAGCTCATATCTCTCTCTTCAATTTTTTTTTTTTTTTTTTTTTTCTTCAAGTCCGATCAAATTTTCTTACATACCTCTAATAGGTCTTATATAATTTTCATGAATCATTGTGATATTGATACTCGGTTTTCGTCAAAACAGAGTAAACCTTGGCGTGCGCAAACTAGCTGTCATCCTCTATTCCAAAGAATAGGTCTTATGGATTTGGCTTGCAATTTTTTTTTTTTTATAAAATATTATTCTTGTGCATATGCTGCTCTTCAAAAGAAAGGGTTGTATATATATATATATATATATATATATATATATGCTGAACTACGGTGCTCGCGAAAGACGCGAAATAAAAAAGATGCTGCTGTATAGGCTTAACAGACAGTTGTATCTCAGGGGCTCCGTTTACTCTTATATTAATTACAAAGAGGCTCATTTACACGGACCACGTGCATTTTTGCGGACCATGCATTTCTTGAAGAACGCACCTTCAATATCGTCACAGCATCTTCTCTGCTGCTGTATATTATAGCACGTAGACTTCAGTCGTTATTGAGCAGGCAAATAACTCAGTTCGCGAGCGAGAAATTTTATTTCAAATTTCAAATTTAAAAATTTCAAATTTCAAATTTAATTTAAAAAAAAAAAAAAAAAAAAAAAAAAATGTATCCCCAATACAAAAACGATGTTCCGGTGGGTGCATTTTGGTGTCGAGTGATCGGGGTACTGAGTGCTCAGTTTGTAGTCATACGCACCGCCGAAATGGTGGATGCGTATGAACAGCTGGCCCAATTGTTGTGCGATTTTTATATCGCACAACAAAAAGGCACCGTTATGACGATCGACGATATGCTGGCGGGAGCTTCATGCGTCGCGCGGTGCGGTATGACGATGTTACGTGGGGAGATAGTTTATTCCGACGACGCCGGATTCACGGAGGTACGCCTCATCGACGAGGGGCACACCGAATATTTCGAGCCCTCTGATCTATACGAGCCGGAACCGTTGTTCGCCATGCTACCGCCCCAGTGTGTGGTATGTCGATTGATGGGACTGGCTGGCGTGGACGACGATGGTATCACGGCCCTTTTAGAGGACCTGTGCCTCAACGAACCCATCATGGTGGCTCGCATGGCGTACCATAGTCATGATATACCGTGTATACGCCTGCGGTGCCCTGATCGTAGGGATGTAGGGGGCATTTTGATAGATGCCCTCGGTGGCGACATACCCTACGATCGGGGGTACCACGATGAAGGGTTCGAAGAGGGCGGTGATGCGTAGCGAGTCCACTTGTGCGCGCTCGTGTGTGTGTGTGTGTGTGTGTGTGTGTGTGTGTGTGTGTGTGTGTGTGTGTGTGTGTGTGTGTGTGTGTGTGTGTGTGTGTGTGTGTGTGTGTGTGTGTGTGTGTGTGTGTGTGTGTGTGTGTGTGTCCCTCAGTGCACCGGCTGTGGGCGTCGTCGGAGCGGCGTAAGGATCTCCCCAACAGTCACGTAAGTTTTTCATATTTATTGATAAATTTAAAAAAAAAAAAAAAAAAAAGTATGGATTATTATTATTTGAATAATGATAATAATCGGGCCACTCTGGCGAACCCTCAGAACTCTTTCCCCCCACCACCTCTCCCCACCACAACCCCCCACCACGCTCGGAAAGAGGCTCCGACGCGGGGGGAAAGTGGAGGGGATAGGAGTGGGGTTGGATATAGTGGTCCACATACTACTGAGGCCATCTCGAAAAGCAAATAAAGTTCTTAGACCTTCTGCCCGTGTAGCAAAATAATATCGATTAAAAATCTTATCTCCGGCTTCCTCACCGAGTCCAGCACTCGAACTCTGTTTTCATTTACACCGACAATCTAAATCCCACTACAAATTCATCCCATTGTTTGAGAAATCATACATTAAGAGCGAAATATTGTATTGCGTAAATTACGCAATAGAATATTCTTGCCGACGAATCTCAAACGTTTCAATATATATGAAGCGTTCTCCACCATACCAGCCACTTTTTTGCGACTCTCCCCGAAATTTTCGAAACTTTGCCAGTTTGTAAAACTAGTTAAGGTAGTACCTCCGCAACCGGCGGCGGGGAATAAGCGGGAGCGTAGGCACGGCGAAGTGCGATGAGCAAGCACGCATATGAAACAAGGCTCATAGACGTACCTCTTTCACGTACAATATCTCAAAAACTAAATCGTATATCTTCCTGAATTTTTTTTCACATTATTCGTGACATCCCTTTCTAGCTTCTTCTCTTTTTTCATCACCGTCTTTTTTTTAGTTTTGACGGTAGAATTAATAACTAACTCTTCGTGCATGCATGGCGCATATGTTACGTGTAAATCAAGCCAACTTTGAGTGAAAATATCTCGGGTTCGGGATGGTTAAGCTTATTTAAATTGCACCGATGTTCGGATAACATATTAAATAACCTGTATGCCAAATTTCGACCATTCCATAATTCAACTATCCTGTGGAGATATTACCTTAAGAGCCTTTGAGTGAATTATTTCAGATTTTTCAATAACCGTTTTAGAAATACTATATTTTTTCAAGTAGAAATATCTCTAAAAATATAGGTCGCAGAAAAAAAGTATTCTATATAAAGGATGTAGTTTTCATAATCTTTTCAATGAAATCCATGTCATAATTTTATCATCCTTGTAAACTAAATTTTTCAATGAAAAAGTAACATCTTTTTTCTTCAAGAAACACCACTTTTATTTTGCTGCAAAATTTACTCAGCCTTTGGGCACACGTGTAGATTCGGTAAAAAAAAATCTCCAGAATAGGACCGTCAGGGGTTCTGGACTAAAAAAAAACTAATCGTGTGAAATTGTATAAAACTGAGAATTACCCTGCTGAAAATGTTTTATTCCTAAAAACCTATCGATTATTTTATGTTGGCACTGAATACATACATTCCCTCCTTGAAAAAAATCAGTTTGACGAATAATTCATATTGTTTCGTATCTATAAGGATGGAGAAATCGCTCCCAATACTTGGAATCATGGGTAATGTCTACAACTTTTGTCTCTCAAATTTCATTTATATTATGGCACTCTTTTGCGAAACAATAGCTATGTAATACAAGTTTTCGACTAGCATCGTTTTATCTTTATTCTTGAACAGAACAACGCTCTCTCCCGTAAATAAACAAGTTTTTGTAACACCTGCATCGTTTTTTTTTAAGCCAGAAGGGTTGACGTTCCCATTCTGGCGATTTTTCTACTAAATCGACACACATGCCCGAAGGTTGAGTAAATTCGGCAGCAAAATAAAAGTAGTGTTTTTCGAAGAAAAAAAACATTTCTTACATTTTCGTTAAAAAAATCTAGTTTACAAGGACGATAAAATTATGATGCCGATTTAATTGAAAAGGTGATGAAAAACTACAACTTTTACCTCGGATCATTTTTTTTTTCTGCGATCTATATTTTTAGAGATATGTTTACTTGAAAAAAAATACATTATTTGATAAAAAAAAGGTACGCGATATTAAAAATATAATTTTTGGTACATAAATAAAAGTATAATCTCGCAAATAGCATCACGAAAATTTCTAAAATAATAATGTAATATTTGTTTCTTTTCGATTGTTCTTCTACAATGACGGTGATAATTTTCAATTATCAGATGCATCATGCATCAGTAATTATATCCCGATCCAGAATTCTGGTGTCCGAGTGATACCAATTATCGCGACTCCAACGTTTATCGTCTTTTGGAAATGAAAAAATTCCCTCTCTTTTACACAATGGAACACAACAATTACGTATAATGGGTTAATTAAATTCAATTATCAACTAGTGTTTTAATTTAGGTAAAATATTGTATTATTTTGAATTGATTTCGTAATATTTTCTCTTGAGGAGAGCTCATTTTTCAATGCAAATGTTTATTTCGATAATAAAGATTCAAAAGCTCCGCCAAAAGGCGCAATCTATGATGCTGCCGCCATGCGGCTAAGTTTGGCAGTGCGGATCCCCATTCGCCGCTTCGTGTGCCTCGTACATATAAACGCGCCTTGCGTGACACGGGCCATAGAAACTCGCCTTGCGTGACATACACGATGAGGAGACGGCTAAGTGAGATAAAAGTGACCCAATGAAATTGTGAAAGTCATGAAACTCGATAACGTGTCGACCGATTCAATTAATTCTGATATTAATCGGTAGATCGTTATCGAATTATGTAATGAAACTATGATTAGAAATTATGATTATCCATTAATTTGTTCTACAATGCATGACAAAGGTAGACAATGCGCGTGGACGGAGTTGGCTCGGGAATACTTCGTCGAGCCGGCGGGAAATGTACTTGTCCCGAGACTCTACCGAGTCTCTCGATTAACCTTACAAAAAAGAATAGAAACGTAAGCGCCAAGCAAAGAGAAAAATTTCGCCTTTAGAGGGCAGGCAAAGCCCTCACTGCATACACACGCCCACACACACACACACACCCACACAGTCTAGAAAAACGCCTTTCGAATACTTATATCACCACTTGTATCAAACAAAACAATAAAGAACAAATATTGTTCAATGATGATACATGGGTTGACCACCTCTTCGAGAGCGTAACCAACCCAGAAGACTGAGGACTCAAAATAAAATAAAAGTAGAATCCATAAAAAAGACAACACCCAGGTGTTTCGCAGATCGAGCCTAGAGTCGAACTCACGTAATAATCATACTAATAATCAAATAAAACACACACAAACATTAAACACACATCCATAAAAGGGTTTAACGTTTCACAATATATCAATTACTGACATGGTTCGATATATCGATATATCGATATGCAGGGGGGCCTCACCCCCTGCGCACTTATCGCGCCAACCCCCTATCTTGTGTGTTTGTGTGAGTTTAGGGAAGAAATGTTCTCGAAACATATTTTTGAAAAAATAATGTTTACAGTTATGTTTTTATTAGTTAATGAAAAAAAATAAAAAAATCGATTAAAAAATAAATAAAAAGGGCAAACAAAAATGTTGAATTATTTTTTTTTGTAAGTTTTTTTTGTAAGTGTAACCCCCCAATTAAACCTAATCCACTGTCATCGTGTACCACGAATTTTGAATGGACATAATAGACATTGGATAGAATAAGCAGGTGAGGTTTGGAATTGCACGACTATGCGGTGTATGGTGTAGTAGATTCGGTGCGATCACGTAATATGGCGCGTTTTTTAAAATTGTATTCCCAGTAGGCCTAATCTACCATCATTGTGTACTATGAAAACGACGACTCTTTCGGCGCTCGTATTAACGACGTGCTTATCGACGACTCAGTTCGGATGGTGGTTACCCGATCTGTTTACACCAGGCGATGTTAAGATGATTAAACAAGGCTGCTTACATGAGCAGTACAAAGGGGCTCCGTGGCCCACCAAGGGATCGACGTTTCAACCATCGAGGCGACGATCACTTCTCGAAAGACTTTCAAACTCCCAGCATCAGTTATTCTCTATTCTTACATACTCGATAACGAGTGAATATAACGTCTCCACACAACACTACGCGATTATATACCGAATACATAATAAATATAATATTCTGCTATCCTTGAATGTTACGTTTCTTACAACTATAAATTTGAAAAAGACTTTTAAACAAATCTCAAGACCCGTCTATTTGGAGTATTAATGTTTTAAAAATTCTTTGCAAACAATATTCTTTGAATCTGTGTTGAAATAAGGGCAGGGCGTGGTTACGAGGGGAGCGGTGCAGTAGAGCGGCGAAGTAGCGGAGGTGGGAATTCTTGGCACGGTGGCAGTAGTGGCGGTGTTTGGGTTCGAGTTTACGTTTGGGTTTAACCAAGCCCAAGGTTTGGGCTTGGGTTTACGTTTAACTAAACTCGAGGTTTAGGTTTAGGTGTAAACAAACCCAAGGTTTGGGTTTGGGTTTAAGTTAAACTAAACTCTATGCTTAGGTTTAAGTTTAACCAAACCCAAGGTTTTGGCTTAGGTTTAACCAAACCCAAGGTTTTGGCTTAGGTTTAACCAAACCCAAGGTTTTGGCTTAGGTTTAACCAAACCCAAGGTTTTGGCTTAGGTTTAACCAAACCCAAGGTTTTGGCTTAGGTTTAACCAAACCCAAGGTTTTGGCTTAGGTTTAACCAAACCCAAGGTTTTGGCTTAGGTTTAACCAAACCCAAACACAAGGCTTGCGTTTGGGTTTGGGTTCTGTGGTATTCTTGACACGGTGGTGGAGGCGGCGGCGCCGATATCTTTATATAATATAGAACGATATATATGGGGCATTCCAGGTCAATTCGACAAGGGTCTGACCCTCACCCTCTCCAATCTGAGTCTTAATGATCGGAGGTGTTTCGTTAGCCTAAAATAACATCTCTAAATTTTTCTTAGATTTTTACCAACCCCCCTGACGCTCCCCCCGACCCCTTAAGTGATGATATTTTCGAAAACGGTCAATCGGACATTTTTGAAAATTATGAAAAAAATTACATAAATTCTGTAGTCAAAAAGAAAAATATCCCAACCAAAATCGAAATGGGCAGGCAAAACAGTAATTTTTTATCAATTTTTTTACCGAATAATTTTTTTTTTTTAGTAATTTTGACTTTTTCGCATTTTTCAGGATTCAATATATTTTCCTAAATGCAGCACCATGAGGAGAGTAATGTGAATTTAGGAAAAGATTTTGGAAGGATTTTTACAAATGAATAAATACTATTGCATCTTATGATCTGAGAATTTTATGATTTGAGATACTACGAAGTTCAGGTTAGAACTAAGGCGAAACACGCGTTAATAGTACCAATATTGTCCATTAGAGTGCAGGTGGCAAGTTCTCGCGCGTGCGCGCTCGCGCAAACGGCGAGAAACCCTTAGAACGCAGTTATCGGCCCTATTCCTAAATTGACTGGCAGTGCTGAAAGTGTACAGTATACGTGACTTGCATCACAGGATCGTTCTCACTCACCCAATCACAGCGTGCAAGCGTGGCACCACACTCGCTACACCAATGGGTGCTTGCCAACGTGGCCATATGCGCTCGCAACAGCGACACTAGCGCCTCCCTCATACGCGGGAATATTCAAATTATACTACAGCTCTCAACAGAATGTTAATTACTTTCTAGATGGCTGTTGTATTAGGAATGGTGGATAGAACTCTGAAAATTAAAAAAAAATCAAAGTAACTGAAAAAAAAGTTAATGGGTTAAAAAGTTGATAAAAAATTACCGTTTTGCCTGCCCACTTTGATTTTGGTTGGGATATATTTCTTTTTGGCTACAGAATTTATGCAATTTTTTTCATAATTTTCAAAAATGTCCGATTGACCGTTTTCGAAAATATCATCACTTAAGGGGTCGGGGGGGGGGGCGTCAGGGGGGTTGGCAAAAATCTGAGAAAAATTTAAAGATGTTCTTTTAGGCTAACGAAACACCTCCGATCATTACGACTCAGATTGGAGAGGGTGAGGGTCAGACCCTTGTCGAATTGACCTGGAATGCCCCATATATAGGTTCATGGTCTTAATTCAGATCACGCGCAAGAAATGTTGCCCGCGATCTTTGTTTCATAATGTATTTATATAGTATACATTGTGACGGGCATTTTCCTACCACACTCCTGATCGGGCATATCACCCGTACCTTTCGTGCCGAACAAAAAGACTAAAGAATTGACCACAAGCGAAGGGAAAGTTCGAGTCAAAGCGTTGGGCGCCAGCTACAAAGTACCGCCGGTTGTGGACCGACTTTTATTTATTTGCTCCGATATGAATCCCGGAATTGCGTAGAGCACGAGCGGACGGGTGAGGCGAGATCGAGGGCAACTCGACTAGCTCAGCTCACCTGGGGGACGAAAAGGTAGAGGGGCAGGGTCAAAGTGGAGTGACAATAATTCGAAACTCAATCTTAATACCTCCTTCGAGGATTTATTCAAAATAATGCTTCAATTCCAGGTTCACAATAATTCGTCGGAAAGTACCCAATACATTTGCCAAATCCTTCTCTAATTACTTATATCATGATCATTCGTCACTCAATAGCTATGACCTAAGACAAAATATGCTGTACTAACGACATGGGTAGACAGTATTAATTGAGGTAAAGGTAGTAAGACTATTGCGAATACATGACTGAGATATGAATTGAATATTTGCGTGAGTTTACCGAGGTAGTAATAATTAACCGAGATAATATAATTGCGCTGTAACGAATAAATTACCGAGGTAAAGATAGTAAAATTATTGCGACTAAATGACCGAGGTAAAGATAGTAATACTATTGCGACGAATTGGCCGAGGTAAAGGTAGTAAGACTATTGCGAATACATGACTGAGATATGAATTGAATATTTGCGTGAGTTTACCGAGGTAATATAATTGCGCTGTAACGAATAAATGACCGAGGTAAGGATAGTAAAATTATTGCGACTAAATGACCGAGGTAAAGATAGTAATACTATTGCGACTAAGTGACCGAGGTAAAGGTAGTAAGACTATTGCGAATACATGACTGAGATATGAATTGAATATTTGCGTGAGTTTACCGAGGTAGTAATAATTAACCGAGGTAATATAATTGCTGACGGGATTCTATAAGAGTCGAAATAGGCATCGGAAATATGGAAAAGATGATTACTTATTGCTTACCCGTTACACACGAAAAATACGATAAATTACACGAACGAAACGAAAAATTATTCGACTGATTTGCACGGGACTCTGGCTCTCCGTGCTCGGCGAGTAGATGCCACGAGAGAGAGAAAAGGTAAACAAGCGGGGACGCGGCACGCGAGAGCGTACCATTGTCTCGAACGCGAGGCCTTGAGCCCGCAACTTGATGGAAGTAAATGCTCAACATGTGAAATAATATTTCACGGATTACGTTAATTAATTCAGGTAATTCAAACTATGCAAGGAAGAGATGCACGAAGTCTAATTAAATTCACGAATCGTAGCGCGCAAACATAATTACATAAAGGACACAATTCATTCGGCAAAGTACGTGAATTCCTCAACATGAGGTAAAATATTCGATAACTTCAATAATTAATCGTTCAGACCAGTTTTGAGGAATTCTCTTCTCGTCCATTTCTCTAATAAAATTCTTTATTCTCAATTACTTAAACTCAATTAAATACTCAAAAACGATTATTCACAACCACGATCGCGAGACTATCGTAGTAGCGACCACGTTCAATAGAACGTGGTCGCCCTTGCAACAAGGTCGCATGAAAATTTGGACATGTAAACTTTATTATTTAACACAAGAAACATTTTGCAATTTCTCTCATGTCTATCGGAACACTGCTTCTATGTGGTACAGCGAAAGTACCAGCTGTAACCCCTATGCATGGAGGTTGATTTCATGCCTCAAGTCGGATGAAGGGCACGTATAAAAAATTACGTGTCTCTTATCCTTGACATAAGTCAAGGATTAAAAATATAAAAAATTCATAAAAATCAGAACGGGGCTCTTCGTGGTGCTTCCACGGGGTAGTTATCCCTTTATGTTTGCTTAACGGAAAAAAAAGCAATAACGCATAAGCTTTATGTTTTGTGCTCTTCAAATTGGTTTTCGTTTCATTAAAATCGGTCAATAATTCTATGTAGTCCATCAAAAAAGTGTAAGAATGAACGTTTGAAGGGATGGTTCGTCCCCTTTCAACAAGGTTGTATGGAAAGTTGGACATGGACATTTCATTGTTCAGCATCAGAAACATTTTGTAATGAAATAAACATATTTCAGTGCAAAAAAAATTTCCTTCTGAGGGGGAGTTTGCCCCTTCATTTTGGTTGTTCGAAAAAGAGCGAAAAACCGTAAACCTTATTTTTTTGTTCGCTTCAATTTGGTTTTTGTTTCATTAAAAGCGGTTAATAATCCATTTTGTTACATCAAAAAATGTACAAAATGAACGTTATAAGGGGCGGTTTTTCTCCTTTGAACAGGGCTTCATGGAAAGTCGGACATGTAATCTTAATTATTCAATATAAGAAACATTTTTTAATTGGTTTCATGTCAATCGGAGCACTGTGTCAGTGTTAAACAGCAAAATTATAAACTGCAGCTTCTAACTTTGAATACTGATTTCACCCCTTAAATCGGCTTAAGGGCACGTATAAAAAATAGGTGTTTTTCATTTTATCAAGAACTGCAACAAATCCAAAACTCCTGAAAATCGGAGGGGGACACCTAGGAATGTTTCCTTGTCAGTCCATGTCTAGTTTCAGTCCCTGTCCGGTCCATGGCCTCAGTCCATGCCGACAGTTTCAGTGTCGTATTTACGCTGTCGTTAGCTGCTTCGCCCTGTCCTCGTGCCTGAATCTTTCAGATTAGATTGTTTAATTGTGTTTATAGAATGCCTCCTCAGACAGAACACACCAGAAACTTGTCCGATTAAGACAAATCAGATATTATTCGTCGATATTTCTTTCATGAAAAAATATCCTGTTTGGCGAGTCACTATGATGTTTGCGCAAAATCAGTTCATCCAATATTTGCTGCAGAGAAGCAGAACTTTGTTTCTTTTTTGAGTATACTAAATAATGTAAAAAGAAATAAACAAAAGTATGTGAGTATCAAACGTCGTGTGGACATTGAAAAGCAATTTTAAGCCGGTGAATAGCCAGCCTATTCGCATCATCTTACGATGTCTCTGAAAGATACATTTGTCAAATTTCGCAAGTCAAGGGAAAAAGTCAGACCTCAAGAAATAATGTGGATACTAAACAAATGAGTGTGATAAACGAAATACAGAAGTGAGGAAGGAACAATGGAAAAAGTATTATATGAGTGGTTCATCTAGAAGGGAGCTGCTGGGGAGCCTGTGCCTGGAACAGTGCTTCAAGAAAAGGCACTTATAATCATGCAGTCTTTGGATGAAAACATAACTTTTGAGGTAAGCAACGGATAGGTACACAGGTTCGAACAGCGTCACAGCACCTACCAATTAACTGTTTAAGGTGAAATACAGTCTGTATATTGATCAGCAGCTGAGGCTTTCAAGGCAGAACAGCAAGGACTGATAGTCAAATGATGTAAGTCTAGACCAATCATTCAATGCCGAATAAACTGGTTTGATTTGGCGCTCTATGCCAAAGAGGACGCTTGTGAATTATAATGAAAACTATGCGCCAGGACGAAAAGATCCAAACGACAGAGTAAGAGTAATGTTCTGTTTAAATGCAAGTAGTACTAATAAAGTACCTCTATTTTTTATTGGAAAGTCATAAAATCCACTCTGCTTTGAGAACGTGCAACTCTCAATTACATACGCTGCTACAAAGAGCACCTTGATGAAGAAGGAGACGTTCTTGTATTGGTACACAGATGTGTTCATACAGAAAATAAGAAATTATGATGCTGATAATACAAAAGTAAGTTTATCTTTACTAAATAACGCTTCATCCCACCCACCTGCAGAAGTATCGAGTGATGCCAATAAGACTTTTGTGGTCAAATCAAGATTTTTGTTGTACATTCACATAATCAATTTGTAACTTTGTTACAACTTTTCAGGTTTTTTCGCTTTCTCCTAATGTTACATCGATCATCCAGCCGATGGACCAAGGAATGATTGAGAAGATGAAAAAACGAAATACGAAGAGTTGTCTAGGAGAACTGTTATTAAAGACAGATAACAGAAGCAAGACCAAATTTATGACGACCAAGAATCTCAAAAACTGCTGCAGCCGAATAGTGAATGCCTGGGAGCAAGTAACTCCTCATGATATACAAATTGTTGCAAAAATTTGTAATTTACTGGCAATTTTGATGACCGAGACTTAAAAAATGAATTGGAAACTAGACAAACAATTGGAACAATTGGAAACAAAAACTGCTGCAGCCGAATAGTGAATGCCTGGGAGCAAGTAACTCCTCATGATATACAAATTGTTGCAAAAATTTGTAATTTACTGGCAATTTTGATGACCGAGACTTAAAAAATGAATTGGAAACTAGACAAACAATGGATTTGGTACATCATTTACCAAGATATTGTAGTCTTTCATTTGAAGATGTGAGAGTATGGTTGGAGAATGATTTCTACGAGACAGGTTGGTAAAGTCTCACTGTCAAACAAATTTTGGGGAGGAGAAAATTTAAATTCATGTTGTTTTCATTTTAATGGAAGACCCTAGTCAGAAAATCGATTTTTGTAGTATAAAACTATCGTATAAAAGGTCAGATCTTCATAAGTATGCATGATTTTCTAAATTATTGTACCAAGTGGCTAGATTTCGATTTCTAACCTCTACGATGAAAATTGAGACGCAAGGCTTCGGAGGGGTTCTGTGAAAGTACCCCTTCGGCTAGATATGTAATGTTGATCACACAACCGTTAAAGGAAAGAGCAATGTACTTAAGTACGGTAAAAGTGCAAAACACATATCTCATGCGAGAACACAACAAAAACAAAATATCATGACGAAAGATTCCTATGCTGCTGGGACAACGAAATAAACGAGCAAAAAAGAGCTGAAATTAGAATCACATCTGTTGTACCCCAGATTTTATGGTTCAAAGTTACATTCAAATTGACGCCGAAATTGGTAATTTCATCTTCCTAAGGGTGGAGGGGTGTTGTGCCCCGATTTCATTACTTAGAATTATATTCGACTTAGCCGTCGAATGTGCAAAGGGTAATGAACCACGATTCAGCAATAGAGCAAACGTAGCAGTTTGAAGGTGACTTTTGCGACACACGCGTCGTCGAGCGGACATCGTACGATTCCAAATCCTTGGAAATTAAGCAAAAGTCCATTAAAATTTTAGTACAAGAATAATATAAAAAGGCAGTCTTTGGTTGGCAACACCGCTATTCAATTAAGCAAGCTATTCTTTGCGGAAGCTATGGCCAAATTGCAGTCAGCCAGTCTCAAGTCAAAATAATCAAGATCTACATTGTAACCGATACTTTATCATCATCGAATAAACTATACCGTAATTTTGTAATGCTCGAGTTGGAGATTTACTGAACCTTGACAATCACCGACAAACCCGTCCTCGATGATTTCATCTCCACGTGACGAAATTCACTGGCACAACTTTGGTGGCAGCGAGGGGATTGCCACAATTCGATAAAATCAAATTCACACGGTAACGGAGCAGATGCCAAAAAAAGGAAGCCACGACAAGTGACTGAGTCACCGCGCAAAAGTGCAACCCATCGCGAGTATAAGTGATCGAGTCACGACAAGCGAACGCGACAAGAACTGGAAAATTATTGAGAAACTAAAAGTGTAAACCCGATCGAGTCGGAAGTGAGACCGAAAAAAAATCAAATCAATCGAAATCGAGTGGATCCCGTGGATCATCATGCAGTACCAACTACGAAACCAGAGACTCAGCAGGGAGTTGACAAAAACCGTTCAACCCGAGTCCGACGAGTTAACGAAGGGGAAAATCAACAACGCAGAACTACAAGAAGAAAAGATCAACAACGCAGAGCTGCTAGGGCAATTCATCTACAACAGAGCGTCGAGCATCATGAAGCAGTGCATCATACTGTATGGGACGGAACATATTTTATTTTGTAACCCTTGTGACGCAATTTTCTGATTTAGCGTCACAGGTCGTTCCGACCAGGGTTTTTTTTGGTTAATATTGCGATAAATTTAGTTAATTTCGTTGCGTAAAAATTAGCCTGTTCTCGAAATCAGTATTGGCGACCGTTTCGCCTCAATTTCTTTATTTTTCGCGTTATCGTACGTTTTCGTATTGAGTTTAGCTTTTGTCGGGTCCTTGCGTGTTCAAGATACCGAGTTGCCGTGGATCAGGGCCAAAATTAATGAGCCACCCGGCACACTCACTCTTTCATGAATCGTAATTTTAGTGAGTATAAAGGTTCGAGTGTGAGTCTCGACGCTTCGTTACCGGGTATAGAGAAGAGAAAGGCGGTTGCGTGTTGAGTTACGTTTTGAGTTACGTTTGCGTTTGGAAAGCCGTTGGCGGAGGGACCTGTGATCACCTCACTGCCATGGATTGCCTGATCACACCGTTATCGTAGGTTTAGTTTTAGTTAGTCCCGGATCTTCCCATACCAGAAGAGTACCACTTGAAGGACGATCATCGCAACCAGAGGACCCACACGCCGTCGGAACAATCCGGTGTACTTTGACTAGTAATTAAGAAAATGTTATTTAGTGTTAATTTTGCGTTATCATTTGAATTTTCCCGGCATTGTCCGGTTTTCGATAAGGCGTTCGCGTTCCGTGTGACGTCAGGAGAAGCGAGAATTTTGATCTTTCGTTGCGTGTGTGCTTATGGGTCTCTTTCTCCGAATTAGCTTTTCGGGCAGATTACCTGTTCGAATCGCTCTCTTGCGCTCCAGCTCTCGATCCGAGCGGTTCGCCGCTTGGAGCTCGCATTATGTTATCGAATATACTCTGGTTCCCGTTCTCGCCTACGCTTTAGCTACCGTCTTCGAAAAATGAGATTTCTTTTATAATTTAGTCCCTTTCATTATCGTGTTCGCATTTTCGTTATCGGATAGTTCTCTTTGCGTTATTATTTAATTTATTGTATTCCCGAGTCTACTTATTTTGCGTCTTTGTATCTCTTCGAATTTGCGAATCTACTCTTGAGAAATCTGCTTTTGAATAATTTGCGTGCTATCGAAAGAACATGACTAAATTAGCCTGAACCAAGGCCCCATACCTTATTATTTTTGCGTTGAGTTTCATTATTTCTGTTTGAGTTTCGAAGGCACTCGAAAGTTAGCCAGCCGTCTACGCCCTCTCACCACAACCTACCACTGAGCAAATCGGGTATACCGTCACCGATCTCGCCATCCGACACGCCAGCTTCCCTTTTTGTTTCGTTTCGTTTCCATTAACTTTAGTTCAGATTACGTTTAGCGGGTTTGGTAATTCCCGCCGTTGAATAAAAAAGATTACCTGGCGCTCAACGGCTCTCCCGGCGTCGAGGATGGTGAGATGGGCCGAAGGTAACGCGAATTACGAGATTCCTGTTACACCCTCCAAAGCCAGAAAGAGAATAAATAGATAAATTGCTTGTTGGAAGACAAGCGAGCCACACGTTTATGCTTATCAGGTAGGCACGTGTTTCTTAGATCATTAGATTCCGTTTTCAATAAATTTCTACGATACGAGATATCAGGGAATCTTGATGTAGAAGAAAATGAAAAACGCTGAAGAGTTAGTAGCTCCGACGATTCAGATCGCTCACCAGGTACCCAGAAAAATAAACGCGATAAACGCATACAAGTAATACGTGAGTGTGCCGACGCTGGAGATAACGCGCGCGGTCGCGAAGTTAATTTAGCTGATTTCACACTTCTTAACGAAACTTTATCAAATATAAATATAAACATGCCAAACAACGTAGCAGCACCTGAAAATATGTATCTCAAGAATGCGAGGCAATTGGTCCCCATGTTCGATGGGTCCAATCCGGAGACAGTAGAGGATTTCATACGGGCTATGATGTATGCAGCTCGCGGTGTAGAACCAGACGACAAACCTCGGCTGCTGGACTGGGTACTTAACCCTTTGCCGGATCATCGAGAATCCCCACTCAGCAGCCAGGCGCTGAGCGGCGAGAGTGGGGATGGCGCGCTCAGGCCCGTGCGCTCGGTCTTATTCAAAAATTTTAGGCGCTTCCACATAAAAAAGAATGAGCGGGAATAATCGCTTTAATTTTTTTTTTAATGATAAGGTTTTTTTATTTTACATAAACTAAATGAAAACGACAACAAAAAATACTCTTTTAAATCACTCGTAAAATAAAATGTCGTATAACACACGTACAAAAAATTTTTTTCTGACTTGTGTGATAATGTACTATTATGATAAATTATCACATTTTTTTCGTCACTGGATAACGATTATCCTTTTTGCGGCTCCGATTTCGCTCCGATGTTTCCGAAATTGTGAACGTGTCGGAAGCAGGGATCTTTGCACAAAGGCATTTGGCAACACAAGCATAGCCAAGTTGTACGTACGGCCAAGTTGTTTTTCGTCTTCTTCCCCACTCAGGCACACTCAGTGCAGTTTCTCGCACTTATGCGCTTCAACTGATGCGGTACTTGGACGGATGCACTTGAAATTGATCGTCTTCGCGACGAGAAGCCTCCAATCAATTGTCTGACCAAATTTTCTCGAAAAACCAGCTGGTCAGGCGGTTTACTGTGTTGATGAGGTCTTGTCGTAATTTCGCGTAGAGTGGAGGCGTTGGTGATGCACACGTTGATAACAAAAAAAAGCACGTACTTCCACCACTTTAAAGTTTTGCGACCAATTGGGTAGTACGACAGTTTTTGATCGCATAGATCGACTCCACCCATACCGTTATTGTACGTAACAATAGGAAGAGGACACTGTATGGACTCTTGACCTTTACCTTTCTTATTCCGACGCTTCTCAACACGTATCAATGGGTCACAGTTGTTGGAGATTATCGCTACATCCCTCTTATCATGCCAAACCGTTGCAGTTGTGTCATCTCTCTGAATTTGGATGCAGTCCCCCGGCTTAAGCTTCAGTGCAGCAGGTTTGCGAAGTTCCACCGGCCAGTCTTTCCTGTTCATTCGGATTGTACCGCAAGTATATATTTTACGCGATTTTAACAACTCAACAAGACGAACAGAAGTGAAAAAGTTGTCACAGAAGATATGGTGATTTTCCCCAGAAAAAGGCTCGGACATGTCCAGCACCACCTGTTCACCCAGAAGAAGATCTTTGTTCTGTGTCGGCTCTTTCTTCCCCAAATAAATCTTCATCCCCAGCATATAACCGGTCTCTGCTTCTGCGATTGTCCACACTTTTATTCCCCACTTTGTCGGTTTGGCAGGCATATACTGCTTAATCATTAACCTTCCATTGAAGGCGATCATCGCCTCATCCACTGAAAGATCTCGACCAGGCTGGAAATACTTCCGGAAATTTCGTGATGCGTCCAGAGCTGGTCTCATCTTCGACAAGAGGTCACTCTTATCTCGAGTTTCCTCGTCTACCAAGTGCAGGTATCGGCCGATGTGTTGAAAGCGCTTGAAGGTCATTGAGTTAGAAACGAGAGGACACGAGACAAAATCCCCCAAAAAATAATGCTCGACAGTCGGCGCTTTTATAATTCCCATATATATTAGAACTCCAATATACGCCTTTATTTCTGGTGCTGTGACGGGAATCCATTTGAGATCTGGAGAGTTTTTCACTTGCTGTGAATATTCCGCGTACCTGTTTGTCTCCTGTGCAACCGTTTCATAGAATCTTTCGTTGAGGAACAGGCCTAAATAATCGAGTTCACGAGCATCTACGGGTAAATTATGTCGGGGCCCTCGACGCAGTGAAAATTCCTCGACAGGGTGGTTGACGACCCTCGTTGACCACTGCTGTGACGTGTGCTCTTTATCATCAGAATGCCCGGAGTCGGAAGAATAATCCCAAGGAAGTTCCGATACATCGCTATTGTAAATTTCATCCTCTGAACCATTTGTGGGTTTTTCCGATTCTGAATTAGCCGATTTTTGACGCTCTGATTCTTTCTCCTCGCCTTGTTTTGGTCTCAATATTTTTTTCTGTACGATTCCGCCATTATTTTTCTTATCGCCTGTCTTGTTTGTTATTTTTTTCTTCACCGCCTGTTTTACTGCTGCTGGTTTAGAAGATTTATTCTGAGGGTTTTTCCTGCTAGATGATCTAGTGGTAGTCTTCTTCGTACTCATAACTTCAAGACAAAATCTAAAATCATACGTATTTCCGTCCGATTTTCCATCGAGAAAGGAGAAAAGGAGGAATAAAACTCTGAACATTTCAATTGACTTACCTATCACAACCGCACTCGATTGTTCTATTTTAAATACAATTGATGTTATAAATACAAACGGTACATAAATTTTCAAACTGTAAAAAAAAAATTTCAAAGTTCGTTTTTTTAATTAGCAATATCTTGTTGACTGTGCAGAATATGAGTGGAAAATTTTTACATAAGTTTTTGATCCGCAATTTACTGAAGTTTCCGAAAAAAATCATATGATAAAAAAGGTGGTGAAGAGACCGAAAACGATGTCCGAAGTTTTGTTTTTCGATTATTACCATTATGGAAGGGTGGGGGAGAAAGAATTACTTTTCTTTGAAAAATTCAGAAAATTTCCGATCAAAAATATTACCAACTCTAAGAATCTTATTTTTTATACACATTGGTAGAAAAAACCAAAAAAACTATTTTTTTTGAGGCCGGATACAATATTTAGTAGAATCTACATTTTCGTATCAAAACGAATGCAACGCGGCAAATACGGCCCTGACGCGCGGTGGAGTGGGAGCTCCACGCACGCACTAACACACGGCCACAGTCGCACACAGCGCTGTCCCGCGCGCTCATTGGTTGGTCCCTCTCTCCCCGCTCACCAATACTTTTCGTGAGCTTGATCCGGCAATGGGTTAATGCAAAAGTTGTGGGAAAGGCTGGAGAAAATATAAGATATACAAATATTGGATCTTTCGATGCATTAAGAGGATTGTTACAGAATTCGTATCGTTCAAAAAGTACCGTAGCTGCGTTGCAACTAGAGTTCAATACATGCGAACAAAAGTCAGGGGAAACGGTATCACAATACAAGCAGAGTAGAGAAAATCATGATAGAGTTAGTCGCAGGTTATGCACCTTTAGCGTCAACGAATTCCGATAAAAGGATGTTAGAAAAATTACTAGGAAGTCAGGCGTCGAATAATTTTGGGCATGGGCTCAGACAAGACGTTCAAATAATGGTACGTGCTCGGGGATTCGCCGATCTCGCAGCATCAATATGAGAAACTGTCGAAAGAAGAAAAAAATGTAGAGGGCAGTCAAGCAATCGCAAAAAGGATGTCCACAGGAGGTGAAAAAGAAACCTCATTCACGTATCACAACTGCCATCAGCAAGGGCACATGGCAACGGACTGTCGCGGATCGTCTCACGGAAGATACAGCCTGCCAGTACTGACGAAGAGTGCATATCCACTCGACATCATATGCAACTACTGTCAGAAGCCCGGCCATTATTGGAGAGGATTCTGAAAGAGATTACTCGAATAGCGTCAAGAAACCCAACAACAAACGTGCACGCAAGGATCATCGAGAACAAAAGACTACCAAGTTCAATACCCTAATAGGGGCCAAACAAGAGAAGAATCCCAGGGCGAAGAACGAGGGCAAGGATCGAACAAGAAAAAAAAACGATCGGCTCACTATTCGTCGATACGCTGTTTATACAGAAAACCGCTACTGAAAGTCGGAATGGAAAATTAACCAGAAAACGAACCATAGCACATTTGAAGCAAAAAAAGGGATTCCGAAGAATCATAT
Organism: Rhorus exstirpatorius; assembly: GCA_963564615.1. Lineage (NCBI taxonomy): Eukaryota > Metazoa > Arthropoda > Insecta > Hymenoptera > Ichneumonidae > Rhorus > Rhorus exstirpatorius. Next base: position 25,954,016 of record OY751313.1, read on the forward strand.
GACGTAAAACACAAGCAAGATATATGTCAGGTAAGTTCTCCGACTCCCAAGGAGTCCATGAGTGACTTTTACATACCCGCCCCACAGGCGGGCGAGGGAACATTGACGTTAAAGTGTGACACCGGTGCCCAGTGCTGCGTCATCGGAAAACGCACGCTCGCTCCGGATACAGAGATTGCACCAGCACACAAAAAAAAAGTGGTCTGTACGTTTGACCAGACCCACCTAGGGTTATGGATTTCGATGCGCTAAATCCGAATTTGTAGTCGGTTTGGCCCGTATACGTCTAAAATTTTGAGTAAATTGCAAAAAACCGCCGAAAATGGCTAAAAATCGCGAAAAATGCAGTTACGCAAGCGAAAAAATGTTTTTCGAACTGGATCAAGTATGTTTCTTATGTATTTCGATGCGCTGAATCCAAAACCGTAGTTCATTAAGCTCGTTAACCCTCCAAATTTTGAGTAAATTGCAAAAAACCGCCAAAAATGGCTAAAAATCGCAAAAAATGCAGTTATGCAAGCGGAAAAATTTTTTGTGTAAGTTTTAAAAATGTTTCACAAAACTTTTTGGGAAATAATAAAAGTGAGAATTACAAGACTTTAGTTGAAGAGTTGCTAGAAAATTACAAAAATTTTGGTTGCTTGATGAATCGTAAAATGCACTTTCTACATTATCACCTCGACTATTTTCCTGAAAATCTTGGAGGCTACAGTGAAGAACAAGGAGAACGATTTCATCAAGACATAAGTGAAATGGAGGTAGGTATCAAGGAAATTGGAATGTCAACATGATGGCAGATTTTTGCTGGACGCTAAAAAGAGAAATACCGAAAGAAAATAGAAAACGAAAAAGGAAGCCGCTGCGTAGGTCATTTTAAGACAAAAGAGTTCAATACAAGCGAAGAACAGTGTAAAATCAAGCAAGGTCATTTTTTTTTTTTTTTCAATTACAATCTATAGATGGTATAGTATAATTTGAAAAGAATCATGTTTATTTTATTACTTTAAGTAAGAACAATACCATTTTTTGATATTATCTACTACTTCATAACTATTTGTTACGATTTTTTGCTATTTTAAACGTTTTTCCGCAATTTATTCAAAGTTAGAAGGTGTACAAGCCAAACCGACTTTGGATTTGGATTCGGCGCATCAAAATACATAAGGAAATTACTTGATAAGGAAATTACTCGGTTTTTGCAATTTACTCCAAATTTGGAGGGTTGACGAGCTTAATCAACTACGGTTTTGGATTCAGCGCACCGAAATACATAAGGAACATACTTGATCCAGTTCGAAAAAAATTTTTCCGCTTGCATATCTGCATTTTCCACGATTTTTAGCCATTTTTAGCGGTTTTTTGCAAATTACTCAAAATTTGGAGGGTTGACGAGCTTAATCAACTACAGTTTTGGATTCAACGCATCGGAATACATGAAAAAAATACTTGATCCAGTTAAAAAAAAAAAATGTCCGCTTGCATAACTGCATTTTTTCGCGATTTTAAGCTATTTTTGGCAGTTTTTTTGCAATTTACTCAAAATTTTGGAGTTATACGGGCCAAACCAACCACAAATTCGGATTCAGCGCATCCAAATACATAACCCTAGGTGGGTCTGGTCAAATGTACAGACCACTTTTTTTTTGTGTGCCGGTGTTATCGACGAGACGGCCGAACTAGAAGGTGTCAATGGGTCAAAATTTAACGCATTATGTAAGGTCATGTTGGAACTGGAAACGCCAGCAGTCAATGTCAGACACACATTTTTTGTACTCGGAGATGATGTGCCTGTGGAAGTCGATGGACTGCTAGGGATGGATTTTATACGAGAACTGAATGTCGATCTCTTAGGTGGGACTGTAATAAAAATTTATGGGCACTGCATGCCCCTGTTACGTCCTGACCCTCGATTTTTCTCATCTCGGCCAAGAAAAGCGCGACTTTCCCTCTAACGCCTTATTCGAGATAAAATCGGCATAGGCCAGGTTATTGCCCTGTTTTGAGCCTAACCTTGCGGAAAATTGCTCAGGATGGGCGGAGAGTGCATAATTTGGTAACAATGGCAAATTGAAATAAAATCTCGCGAGCAAAACTCTTTAATTTTCGCGAGACACATTGAACAAGACAAATGAAATGTAATTCGGTAAAATTGGACAAATAAACTCGTAACCCGGGTCGAAAATAACGAGGTTCGTAATAAATTTTGCATTAATATTGAATGTATGCTTTTTTTCGTGAGAAAATAATTTCGGATTTGTTTCGTATAATTGTTGCCAATGTAATTGTCATATATTGCTCATTGTAACAAGAATTCTAAAGCAAACATGTCCCTCTTTCTTTGAGATTAACAGCTAATCGTGCATGCATGTTCATTATTAAGTATATTTTGTGATCAGTATTTTGTTCTTTGACAGGATTTGGATTTTCGTACGTTCCAAATGTACGGGTGGTACAAGTACAATAAAGGATTGCATCGATGTATTCATAGCGAAGCCGTCTGAATTATGCTTTGGCCTGCAACATCTAATGGCGAGCTCGTTACCTGAATTTCTTCTTGTTTTAAAATGAAGCGAGAACATTCTTTTCATGTAACGACAACCACTGTATGCAAGGTTAGTAGTAAACAGCGAACAAAAAATGTACTGCTTGGTGAACATACAGCAATCGAAAAACTAAATCTAAATCGCTGCTGTGGCTATTCGCACCAATTTTTCATCTATGTAAGCGTCAACTGTATTTCCAAGCGTGCGTATGGTAACTTTGAGCGTTAAACGTGCCTCGAGGTTGAAACTGAGAGGCACGCTTCTCCAAATATTGTGAGGTGCGTCTAAAAATGAAGACCAAGAGATACACTATATGCTATGCACTATACGCTTCATCATCACAATTTGCTTAAGAAAGATATGCTATGCGCTATACGCTGTACACTATGTTATCGATACGCCATACGCTAGTTTTCTCCACAGAGTCTGTGGACTCAACGGAGAACTAGGATTTTTTAATTTCTTACTTTGCAAAACCTTTTCTCCGTATAGTCTTCTAAATCTACGGAGAATAGGAATTTTCAAAAATTATTTTTTATAATTTTTTCCAGCATAAGGTCTTCAAACTCTACTCAGGACAAGGATATTTTAAAATCATTTTGAATAATATTTTTCTTCACGGAGTCTCGTCATTGACAAAATTATTTAAAATAATGAAAAAACCCAGTCCTTCGCAGAATTTGAAGACTACGAAAAAAAAGATTATTAAAAATGATAAAAAAAATTCCAGTTCTCCCTGGAGTCTTCAGAATCTACGGAGGACAAGGATTTTCTTTTTATTATTTGTAATATTTTTTTCTGCTTACAGCCTAAAGACTCTGGAAATCAGGGTCACAGGGACCGTGCCAAATTGACTGGAGAAAAACTAGTACGAGGACTTTCTTCAAAGTGCAATGAACGATATCTCATGTGCTGAGAGCCGGAATATCGCAGGCTCAAGAGTATCTATCAGTACACATTTCCGACTGTCTTTTCTGCAGTTGAACGGAAAATAAAGACTTTATTAGTACTTTTATAAATCCAAATATATATTCTTACTGGTCAGATTAAATGCATGCAATAAAAAAAGGTTTTTAAATGTCGAAATACCGTATGTTCTTTCTCCACTGTGTTCAACGATACATTCGTCGTTCATTAAGCCTTGTGCATGTGCAATTTAATTTTGTTTTTCGTCAATCATTGCTGATACAATGACTTGTTATTTATCCATACAGATACAAATATAATACATATATTCATACCGTTTAGATTGAAAGCATGCATTTGAAAAACAAATTATACCGAAATAATTTATTTTCTTTTTTTTCATAATTGTTCAAACAATAACTTTTTATTTCTTCTTGTAAACATATCATATTCGTACAATCCAGATTGAAGGCATTCAGTAAAAAAAAATGTTTCGGTATAATTTATTTCATTTTATATTACTGTGTACAGCGATAGTTCGCTAATAGAGTGTTCGCTAAGTTTTGTACAAGTGCAATTTTTTTTCCTTCAATCATTAAAATGAAAAAAAAAAATTGTAAAGGCGCTTGGGATTCGAAAATGTTGTAAATTAACAACCCAACTTCAAATTTAATTTGTAAAACGATTATTTGTATAATTTATTTCGATAATTGCAATGAAATAAATTGTAAAGGTGCTTGGGTTCGAAAATATTGTAAATGAAGAACCCAACCTTAAATGTACATTTTAAAACGATTAAATGAAAAAAAAAATTGTGGCTCGAAAATATTGTAAATTTGCAACCAAAATTCCAATTTAATTTTTAAAATGATTATTTGTATAATTTCTTGTAATAATTAAGATTAAAAAAATATATATATACATATATTATGCGCACCCCTCCTCCAATCTCATGTCAGATTGCTCCTACCCCCCCCCCCCCCTCCCCCGCGCCAACATGTGTCTTCTTTCACCTTTCCATTCACAGGCTGTAATTTTTGCGTATACGTATAAAGCAATCGTTTGCAACCGTACTTGCGATTGTAATATGCAATTGGACTGTAATTTCGACCTGCGGTTGTGCCTTGGTCGACAATCAAAAAATAACCGGACTGTTTTGCTGCAGCAACCATTGACAAAACCGCTTAGTATCCATTCGTCAACCAGTGTTCTTGCAACAACCATTGACAACCGCTTAATAACCATTCGTTAACCAGCGGACTATTTTGCTGCAGCAACCATTGACAACCGCTTAGTAACCACTCGTTAACCAGCGGACTATTTTTCTGTAGCAACCATTGACAACCGCTTAGCAACCATTCGTTAACCAGCAGTGAACTTTTACTACAGCAACCATGGACAACCGTTGAGTAACCGTCGCTTTTGCGGTTATTTTGTGGTTGCTTTTTCGCACAAAGCAACCGGTTATTAGTTGGTTGTTTTATGGTGGCTTTTCGGGCTAGGGATGATAACTATTTTTAGCTGAAAAAGGTCCATGGTCACTGCCAGGACAACTCAAAGAAAGAAACAACACAGAATTTACTCGACCACGACTCGATTGAATTTACACGAAGAGATTTCAATCGAAAATTAATTCAAATTTGACACTGCATTTAACACAAACATAACCCTTCAGAGAAACTGAATTTAACATAACATAACTCTTCACTAAACTGAATTTAAATTGACAGAACCTTTTCGCGAAACTGAATTTAACACAAAAATCTGAATCTCCATAAAACTGAATTTAACACAAAAAATCTGAATTTCCATAAAACTGAATTTAACACAAAAATCTGAATTTCCATAAAACTGAACTTAACATTAAAAATCTGAATTTCCATAAAACTGAACTTAACATTAAAAATCTGAATTTCCATAAAACTGAATATAGCACCAAAAATCTGAATCTAATACAAAAAAAAGGATAACGCGAAAAGGAAAAACAACGACGAAAATATTTCATACAGCTTCAACGGTGAGTAACCCGGTAGTTTCGGTTACGGGCCTCGAGCCGTCATGGGGTGTCGACCGGGGTCAGAGACACCGCGCAACACGAACGAAGATATACTGACACATGCGAGAAAACATTTTGAGATACTTACTACTTGACGATCCCTTTTCACGAAAATAAAAATGAAAAGTTTTGACGATGATGATGATCAGTCAAGGATTCGACGATGAAGATGATAGAAACGATTGACCACGAAGATGAACGAAATGGTACTTGGTTGCAGGGCGAAAACAGAGTCCAACACAAAAGCAAAATGTTCTCACCAAAAATATATTGGTCTTCAAAACACAATGTCGACACGAAAAGCAAAATAAATGTTTGTTCACAGTAAAAATAAAATGAAAATATTGTCCGCAAAAATAAAATTGTCCGGTATTGAAATCAGTCGAATAAAATAGATTAAAATAAACTTGAGATACTGTGACAAAAATGACGAAAGGTATATAAAGAAAAATAATTGACACGACGGACAGCGATTCGACCTCTTAGAATTTCTCCCGGTTCTCTGACAACTCTGACATACCGCGAATTAAAACTAAGATCTGCTCTGGCCTCCGACTGCCAGCGATTCGACTACTTAAAATTCCGCCGATTTTCTGACAGTGATTCGTTACTTAAAATTTTCTTCCGACTCTGACGCACCGCGGGCTCATTACCCGGTCTTATATAGGGTCGTCTAGGATGGCTTAGTTTCGGCGGTGGGGAGGTACGCCCTTAGACGCCTTAGGCGCTCCAGGCTCCTTCGCCGCCTCCACCTCGCATCCCCAATGATCCCCTAGAATCTATATAATCGAAAATTTATACTTATGATTAACAAAAATTCGTCCTTATGATATAACATTCACTCCTGCATTCTTTTGTAATAATTATTTCATTATTACCTAATGTTCAGAAAACATTTTTCTCATACATACGCCGTCTTTTCAGGAAGACGCTCATTCTATCTCTCTCATACTTACATCTTTCGTATTTAATTCTCACTCACTCTATCCCTCGTTTTGGAGGTTCCACACAGCGGAGGAGCAAACCCCTCTTCTTCATTCTGGTCACTCTCTCTCTCTCTCTCATCCCTCCATACTTGCATTTGACTTCTCCTATGGGCCACGCGTTGACCCGTCATAGGCTCTCGATGTCACACACACATACATACACATCCATTCGTCTTTTCTCATTCGTACTCTCGTTTGGTGACAACTTCTCCTCTGTTTCTCTGTATCTTTCTCATTCTGGATTTTGTTCGATCTTCCCTCTCACTCTATTCATACCTACTTCTTTTTAATCATTTACCATGCGGGGGTTCGGATGCAATAGTGCATGTCATGCTATTTCTTTTGGATTGGAATTAGTTCTTTCCAATAATTATACGAAAGAAAATTATTTTAGCGTATCCAAACTACTCAAAATTCTCATAATTGTTAACCAGTTATTCAGATTCTACATTTGTTACAACAATCGAAAATTTTATCTATATACTCCGGATCTTGTGCAATTTTATGATTCCGGCTTTATCATTTCTCTTACTTGTCATTACAGGAAGAATATACTTTATAATTACACAATTATCGCACAAACATTTGTTCATCAATCTCTCAATTATTATATTTAGAAAAAAAGGATTCGTTCACAATTTTCATTTCCACATAAACCTTTATCCATGCATTACGAAATCTCCTGAAATCTTTGAATTTGGTCATTGTTAATTAAAAGAAAAAAGTTAATTAAATAATGCGCTTGCTACGCTTTTGGGGTTTTTGTTGGACTTGATGTTGAATTTTGGTGTCGCCTCTCCTTCGTAGGCGAGAGCTCGGAATCGGATATCGATGGGACATACGACATCTGAATCCCAGGACTTGGGACAAAGCGCTGCTTGCTCTCGTCTTTGGCTATAGACTCGGCGTCCTCTTCGTGCAGCATAAATATTCAGTGCTTATTAAATTAGAGTCCAATAAACGTCCAAGCATAAACAGATATTCCCAAAAGTTTGTTTAATTTGGGTCGTCGATGATTGGGTGCTTCGTCGAAATCTTTCTTCCATCGAGTCTCCTTGACTCGACCACTGCGTTAATTTATCGATCACGTGCAGAGCTCATGTAGACCGCCCATGAGAATTATCCGATGACTTTTTCCAGACGCCGTTCCTCCAAAAAGTCGTAACAAGGCTAAAACCTCCCATAATTTCGGAGCAAGAAAAAAAAGAAAAACAACAAAGATTCAAAGAAGAATTCTCTTTCTTCGACCAATTTCGATTCATGGAAATCCCGACCTAGTTAAAAATAAAATTGAACATTTAAATGCAATAATCTATAATCCACCGCCACCTTTACCATCACCGATGACCTGACCCAGGTACCTATGCTCATTATTGATTTTACATTTTTACATTCGTTCACTCACGTACTTTCGGGAATTCAGTTCATAAAGTCTTCATTCGGGGATAAGGAAAAAGAGGATCACCGGTCACTTAGCTTTAGATGAGGCATTCACGCTCTGTCTCTCTGTGTCTCCTGCTTTCCTTCTCGCACACACCCAAAGAGACCACCTGTGGTTCTCACGAAGGCAAAGACTTTGCACTTGGCCTGTATTAGTGTCCCATGCACATTGCTTTTCGTTGTGCGCAAAGGCCCACCACTTCTGAGTAATCTGATGCCATGGCCAAAGATTTCTTCAGCATCGACGGATGTTTTTCTTCACACCCGACGATGGACGTTTTGTTATAAAGAGCTGCGATATCGACACCGCCATGGCGTCACCTCTCGATAATTTATGCTCACTTGAGACCATATTCGTGTCGACGGCTTGATTTGAAGACAGCCCGAACTATCCGAGTTCTCCGGAGGAAAAAGAAAACGTTTTTCTCGTGTGACCGGGTCCCGTTCCTCGTATTAAATTTTGTTGAGAATTACAAGATATAAGTAATCTCAAATCGATGCAAAAGTCCCGAACGTCACGGGACGTAACACCCCTAGTTAACGAAATGAAAAATTTAACTTAACCTTTGCGTTCCGAGATTGTCTTGTACGCAAAGCCAGCAAAAAGCCTTGCAGGATATGTCCGAGGACTATCCCCGCATGAGGAACGACAACCAGGTGAGAGCAGGACCGTGGTGAACGGAAATTCGTGTCACGTACAACTGAGTAAAATAATTAAAAAGAAAATCATTGTGGTGAAGAGACCTACAATTGTACTGAAGAAAGTGAGAAACAAGAATAGCAACCAAGGAACAAGCGAAGAAGAAACAACCGTGCTCAACGAGATACGAGAACACGCATTAGATTCAAAAGCAAGATGAAATAATTTTTGGAGAAAAATCAAAGAATAATCTGTAGAGTATGAAGAAGAAAAAGTAAACATAAACGTAGATATTTTCAGTCGCATGTATATTCTCATGCAAGATCAGCAGAAATCGGAGGAGAGCATGGGGCAGGAAAGCCGCAAAGCAGCCGTGAGTCGAGGCCGTTCAATACGCCCATCATCCACCACGTCTGAGTCCCAGCGCGCTCGTACTGAATGGGTAAGGCCGCGCCGACGGGGGAGACAACGCAAGCAGCCAGCGGTGTCTCCTACCCCTCCACCGAGCGATAGTCCAGAGAAAGACAGAAAAGAGAAAAGGTAAAAAACGGAGGCCAATGACGCAATGATATGAGCAACGATGAAAAAAAACTGACAAAGCGACACGCACTAACGAAACAGTGTTACGAGAATATCATGACACACCTCTCGGAGGACATCAAGGGCGACAAGAATGTGCAAACGAATTAAGAGGAAATTTAACTGGCCACAAATGAAAGATGAAATAGAAGAATACGTAGAAAAGTGTGAAAAATGCCAGAAGAACAAGATAACCAACCGGAAAAAAGCATGGATACGAAAGTCAACTACAATATTGGCCGCAGACGCAGGTTAATTCGCGTACACATAAATCGAATTAAGCCGTACTTGGCGCATTAAAAAAAAAAAAAAAATTTATATAAGAATGGAAAATTTTTAACAGATGATATACAACATTGGAACGGGTAAAGAAAATAAATGTGAATAAATGAGAAAAAAAAAACACACGATAAAATGTCAACGAACTGCTATAGAATACAATACGATATATGATACGGGCATACTGGCTTTGGACGGGAAATGTTCCGTCACCTCCGAAAATTTTAGAATAGAAACCTCAAAAGAAATTAACAAAAAAGTCATAACCTTCCTACTACCATTCAATCTAACATTTTTATCGAATGAAATAAAAATACCTCGTCCTTCTATTACGCATAACGCACATGATGAAATAATTAGAGACTCATCAGAGATTAACTACATAGGAGAAAGAATCGAAAATTTAAATACGAAATTGGGTATTGACGATGATCTAATACGAACATACAATCATATCACAGGAAGTTATTTGCACAGTATAGTACCTATAATAATAATACTAATCTACATATATATATATATATATATATGTGCGACACCGTCGCGCGCGAGCTACACCAAAGGCAAACGACCCTGCCGATGCAGCAGAAAGCCTCCCGCGTGCAACGAAGCGAAGAATAATTCCGAACGCAAAAATGACACTTCAAATAAATACGCCGCAAACGGGTACACAAAAAAAATTTAGAAAAAAAATATAATTGGGAGTTATATCGTATTGCACGACTAAACGAGTATCTTGGGAAAATACATGATTGTATCTTAAGAAATAATGTACAAAAATTGTAAGTCGAGAGACAACCACATTGAGTATTGACGCTGAAATTAAGTATTTCGTCTTTCTAAGGGTGGATGGGTGTTGTGCCCTAGATTTCATCATTAAAAGTTATATTTAAATTGATGCCGAAATTTGTAATTTCGTCTTCCTACGGGTGGAGGGGTGTTGTGCCCCGATTTTATCATTTAGAATTATATTCGACTGCGCCGTCGATTGTGCAAAGGGTAATGAACCACAATTCAGCAATAGTGCGAACGTAGCAGTTTGAAGGTGACTTTTGTAACACACGCATCGTCGAGTGGACATCGTACGATTCCACCTCCTCGGAAGTTAAGCAAAAGTCCATTAAACTTTTAGTACAATAATAATATAAAAAGGCAGTCTTTGGTTGGCGACACCGCTGTTCAATTAAGCGAGCTATCCTTGGCGGAAGCTGTGGTCAAATTGCAGTCAGCCGGTCTCAAGGCAAAATAATGAAGATCTACATTGTAACCAATACTTTATCATCATTGAATGAATTACACCATATTTTTGTAATACTCGAGTTAGAGATTTACTCGACCTTTACAATCACCCACAAACCTATCCTCGACGATTCCATCCCCACATGACGAAATTCGCGGACACAACACATCTTTCGTCACAGAAAACAATATCCCACTGACTGTGGCAGATAATCTGATGTCTTTCATACGAACTATATGCCATAACTCACAGACGTAGCTAAAAAAAATCACTCGTGCCCGTACGAAATGCATAAAAATTGTGCGGAATGTGACAAGTAAAAAGCAATTTCAGCAAGTCATAAAAATCCTCCAAAAAGAGAAGGTTCCCTTGATTATCTATGAGTACACTGATATAAGTTCAATGAAATACTCAGCTCAAGTAACGAGCAATCTCCATAACGATCGGGTAAATGAGATTTTCCGGCACTGGTACCTGTACCGAACGCCACCGTACAAGCTTTATACGATGAAGTCGTAGGTTTTTTGCAGCTCACAGTATTTCATACAAGTCGAATTCGATCGGATTTACAAGCGATGGTGCCAGCAATATGTTTGGTACGCATCATTTTCTCTCGGTATTATTACGAAAAAGTGTAGAGGATTTATTCCTGATGAAGTATACGTGTCATTTATTTGCTTTGTGTGCGAGTAATGCTTATGCAAAACTACCATGTATTGTAGAAGACTTGGCAAGAGATAAATATAATTACGTTGCACGTAGTTATAAGTGAGCCAATCTGGCAAAGTAGTTCCAGGAGTTTGTAAATATAAAGCCTCATAAGCTTCTCCACCCATCTCAGCTGAGATAGATGTCGTTACAACAACGTGTGAAACGATTGCTCGAGCAATATGATGCGTTGGTATCGCATTTTACAGACGCTACTTTGGAAGATAAATTATTAACTGCTGACATGATATTGCAAAGCCTGAAAAAAGTACGTCAGATTGTACCAGATTTTTTCAGAATTCGTACTTCCGCTCTTTACTAACTTGAATCTAGCAATGCAATAGAAGGTGACTAAGATTCATAGACTCTACTTACAAGTATCCACAGTGTATAAACAACTGCTCACCTGTTACCTCAAATTGAATTACGTGGAAAATACCTCATTTGAAAATATTGACTTCATAACCCCACGGAATTTTGTACAATTGAGCAAAAATAACAACAGCGTTATCCAATGGATCCACTGGATACTCGGCTGCTATACCAACAGATTTTCGAAAGCGATGTCTGCAATTCTATACCGAAGCATCCACCCAAATCGAGAAAGTATTTTACTCCAGAAGTCCGACCTCAAAGATCATTAAAAATCTTAGTATTTAAAACCTAGCTACGATCGAAAGCCACAAGTTGATAGCTCCAATTGCTTTACACTTTCCGAATATGGTCTCAGAGACTGACTTGAATGAGTTGGATTCACAATGGCGAGAGCTCAAAAGCATGGACATCGAGGTGGATTGCTAAAAATCCAGCACTTATTTCTGGAAGTCCACAGCATAAATGAGGAAGGGTGTTGACTGCGAAGTTTAAGTGGTTATCGAAATTTATGATAACTCTACATTGCTTGCCTCATTCGAGTGCTACGGTTAAATAGTTTTTTTTCGCAAGTGCAATTAAACAAAACGAAAAAAACGTAAGCAACTAGTGAACGATACGTTAAATGGGCTGCTTAATACCAATAGTTTAATAGGTGGTAATAATTTTTACGACTTTTCTGTCACTGAACGTTTGATCGAAAGTCACTCCATAATCATGTACGATAAAAAGAAGTAAGTCAGCGCCTTCCTTCGGATAAGCTACATTTTAGAATGACTTGTTTCTAAGAATCAAGTTTTAAAACCATTTTCAATTCCATAATATATACGTTAATTCCGTACGGATTAATTTCGTACTACATTGCGTTACAGGTGATATCAACTATGATGACTTATTTCACACAAAGATAGTCACTCACATTATCGAATTTGAAAGATGATATAATATGTAAGAATTGAAAGCGACATCGGTATGTAAAGGTTACGTGTTCCTATGTGAACTCCCTTAATATGCCACCTAGTAGCTGAATTCGATACTATTGAAAGTAGGCTTATTTGGCTCAAGCAAACGCGCTGCATATGACAGTACACTATTGAACGCAAAATTTATATTTAAATAACGCTAAAAAAGCACTTAATTAAGATTTTGATATAAAAATTGCTATCGGCGGAAGTGACAGGAATGCGTTTTCATTCTAAAAGTACGAAAATTCGTACGTTTTGTTGTATTTATGGCTGCAATAGCCGAGCATTAAAGACAACATAGTCAGATTTCATCGTTTTCCTCCACCAGGAAAATCATTTGTAAATGTTACAAATAAATTCGGAGATACCGAAAAAGTGGACGAACTCCAAGCATGGCAGAAAGTGTTGAGAATGGGAAAAAGTAACTCCTTCCATGTGCGTGTGTTCGTTACATTTCACGGAAGACGACTACTTTTCATCAAGTGTTACACACGGGTTTATTTATTCCGTGGTAGCTTATTATTATTTTTATTTTATTCGCTGAAGTCAAAGGCCCCGGCGAATGGATTCTCTGTCCTATTTAAGCTAGGTAGCACCTCACCTTGTATATGGTTATAGTTGGTGATGATCAGATGAGCTGTGATGCAATGAAGGAGTACAGGTGGTTTCACACAAATGTATTTATTCAAGAACACAGATCGATCAGTCACTTTTACAATAATAGTTTAAGTTGTTACAAAGGTTGAATGCTCTATCATACACTGACGCGCAATGCCGCTAAGGTAATTGGCACGAACAATTATATCACAGAGGTAGTGAAGCGCCGCTAAGGTGTTCCTTTACTTAATGAGTTCTTATACACTTGTCTACAACAAGGGTTTGAGAAGATCACGTCAATCACGCCCGCGAGAACCTAAGTACGCGAACGGACTTGCCGCTAAGGAACGGGATCTCTCGACCGATTGCTAAGAGCGTCGTATTAAGACTAATTTGATAATATGTCGAAAAAACCCTCGTTAGCTTTGGGCGTCCGGCTACAAGGGTCTCGTGGGGGTGGATTGAGAAATCATCGGTGGATAGGAGTTTCGATGATTTCGAAACCCATGAGTTGAGAAATCATCGATGGATGGAAATCTCGATGATTTACGAAACCTGGTGATGCAAAGGATGCAAGTAATCCATTATATGTGATGTCATATGTGATGCAAGGGGTCGAATAAACCAGGTCATGTGGTAAGGTAGCAAGATTCCAAGGACGAAAAGAGGAATTTGCTGACGCGCGGTTTGCTCGAGTTTCCAGAGAGTGTCTGTCACAAGAGTTGGCGTACTCTTTGGAATCTGATAACTCTGTTGTGTTGCAATGAGCGCGAGTAGCAATACCTCGGTTCGTCACACAAGTAAGAAAATAAGCTAAATTACTATAAAATTATAAGAAATAGATTATAAAATAACAGAAATAGAAATAAATTACTATCAAATAATAAAAAAGAAAACAAAAATTGTGTTTATTCTAAGAGAAAGTCGTTCTATGCAGATACCCTGGCCTTGTCGCAGTTTTTGAAGCAATGCGCAGTTCCTTCGTGCCACTTGCTGCAGTCAAAAACTATGATAACAGTGCGAGAGGAGAAAAAGAGTTGCGCCAATGCTAGAGCCGAGAGGAAGTTAAAGCGATCGCAGCAAGAAGATCGTCGAAGAACACGTAATCTCAAGAATTTACCGTCTCGATAGCAAGACGTTGATACTCCTGATGAGGTTGAGTCACCATCAACTCTTGTGACAGTCATCGAAAACGAAGTCAATGCAGGCAGTCAGGTTCAATCTCCAGTGTCTGAGAAAACAATAAAAAATTAATTTCTGTATTCATCAACTGAAATCAGAGTGAATGAAGAGAATTTTAATATTCCGATCGAGTCTCCGTCACATGTCGATGTAGGAACGCAAGTATGAAGCGGTGATTTGAATTCATATATTCCTTTCTGCGATACTTTTACTGTTGACAGTGATTTAAGTACGTTGACGGGGATTCCGGATTTTTCTACGCTTGACAATATTGTTGGACTCGTTCGCAAAGTCACTGCGCAACTTGCAAATACTGGTAAAATAACCATTCGTGAGCGTGTGATGCCAAAGTTTATGAAACTCGAACACAAGATTAGTTACTCTGTCTTGTCAGTAATATTAAAATGCTGTACACGTCGAAGGTGTGCAAAAGTCTTTTCGCGAATGTTGGATATACTGAGTAGCATCTTGAAGTGGGCAGTCCCATGGCCATACGAGGATTAAATATTGCAGAATATGACAGTTTGTTTCCAGGACTACGAGGATGTTCGTGTTGTTGTAGATTGGACGGAAATATTTATTCGGAGGCACCGACAGTAGTGGACGCGCGGTCGGTGTGCGGCTCTGGCGATCTCCCATGTTAAGCAGTATTAACCGAGGCCACTACTTGGATGGGTGACCACTTAGCCGTGCACTGGCTTGGCGCGCCGACTACCGAGCGGGAGGCAGTTTTATTGACATTCGGATGGTAACATATCGGAAACTCAGTAAAAAATAAGGCAGTCTGTATCGGCATGAGTTTTCCGCAGTTTTCCCATGTCCACGGCGAATGCGATACAGCGTGGCTAAAAAAAGCAGCTGCGGATGCCACGGAAGTTAGGTTAGCTTAGCGAAGTGCGGGCAGGGAGCGGTAGGAGGAATCAAATGGGAAGGGTTAATACGTAAAAACCCGCAAGGGTATACGTTGGAACACACAAAAAAAAAATTATTCAGAGGCCTAAAAATTTGTGCTGCCAAGTAACAACATATTCTCAGTATGAAGGAGCAAATACTGTAAAATTCATGACAGGGGTAACACCAGCTGACACGATCTCGTTTGTGAGTAAATGCTACGGTGGACGAGCATCAGACTCTGCTATCTTTGAACAAAGTGGATTGATCAACTTGCTAGAACCAACCTCATCGCAAAGAGATGCTATTATGGTAGACAGAAGCTTCATTCTTGACAAACTTTGTCGCAATGCTGATGTGAGACTCGTCCGATGATAACCGCCTTTTGTTCTTAATGAGGCACAGTTTTCAAAAGAAAAAGCTATTTTAAATGCAAAGATCGCTCGTGCCAGGGTTCATGTAAAACGCACAAATCAAAGACTAAAAACGTTAAAAATTCTCGGGGACAAAATCCCCGCAGGTCTCGTGAAAAAAAGCGAGCAAATCTTTATTATTATTTGTGGCATAGTGAACCTGAGTGCTCCTATTCTTAGAGATGAAAAATTTAACTCGTAAATGGTATAAGTGTATTGTGAGCATATGTTCATATTTCTGTACTTACACTTTTATGTATAGATCGATCTAAAAATGGAGCCAATAAAATGTTTAATAGAGTTAGTATTTTTTTAACACTTTGTAAAAGTGTAAAAAATTATAAACAGATTATAAAAATATGTGTTGTTTTACGTTATTCGTTCACAATGTTTCTCGTCCACGTTTTAGTCTCGTACATAAATAGTAGGTAATATAAAATCTCTACATTTTAGCGATCCAAACTTTTCTTCGCAGTCTCGATATCAAATCATGTATCCTTCCCCGAAATACACAATTTTTCTTCCTTACATACACAATAAATCATATTGCAGTAAGCTTTCTTGAGTAACAAAAATATCTTTTTCACAAAATTTGCATCGAATTCTACTGTGACGAACCGAGGTATTGCTACCCGCGCTCATTGCAACACAACAGAGTCATCAGATTCCAGAGAGTACGCCGACTCTTGCGACAGTCACTCTCTGGAAACTCGAGCAAACCGCGCGTCAGCAGATTCCCCTTTACGTCTTTTGACTCTTGCTACATTACCAAATGACCTAGATTATTTGATCCCTTGCATCACATATGACCTGGATTATTGGGTCCCTTGCATCACCAGATTTCGTAAATCATCGAGACCTACATCCATCGATGATTTCTCAATCCACCCCCATGGGACCCTTGTAGCCGGACGCCCAAAGCTAACGAGGGTTCTCTCGACATATTATCAAATTAGTCTTAACCCATTAAGGACCAAATGGACGTTTTTTTTGTCTGTATTCAGTGGCTCTATTCAATATGAAATCGGTCCGAAAAAAAAAATCGAGATGAACTATTTCCGATGTAAAATTGTCTGAACTTTCGATCTATCCAGTCAGAATTTTAAAAAAATACATATTAAAAAAGTTATAATTGTTTATTTAACAAAAAACATGAAATTTCGAAAATTTTTTTGGCTTTATCGAGCACTTTCGGATCGAAATTGGTTTAGGATTTTAAAGGTTACGCAAATTTTTGCGTCCATGGACCCTAACCTTTAAAATGCACCACAGGGTTATTCCGAATTCAACATGGCGGCACCCAATATGGCGGCCTAAAGATAAAACTTTTTTGCTTATTCTAGTATTTTTGAATAAAACAACTCGTTCATGATGGATGATCGCGAAAATTAATTTGTGGGGGTTTTTTGAGTCACTGATAATAAATCTGCTATTAATTTTTCAAAATTCAAAATGGCGGATCCAATATGGCTGCCGAAGTTTTTCAAAATTGTTTAAATGTTATGAAAATTGGTATACGGGGGTTTTCGGGGTCGCTAATCATAAATCTGCTATTAATTTTTCAAAATTCAAAATGGCGGATCCAATATGGCTGCCAAAATTTTTTAAAATTGTTCAAGTGTTATGAAAATTGGTATACGGGGGTTTTCGGGGTCGCTAATTATAAATCTGCTATTAATTTTTCAAAATTCAAAATGTCGGATCCAATATGGCTGCCGAAATTTTTCAAAATTGTTCAAATTCCATGAAAAATGGTACTTGGTTTTTTTTGGGTCGTTGATGATCAATTTGCTACTCGTTTTTATCAAATTTGAGATTACAGATTCAAATCGATGACAAAACCGTTTTTATGTTATAAAAATTATAATGTAGGAGTTTTTACGATCATTAGTTTTGAATACATCGTTTTTTAGCCGTGAATTCACGTTGCCAAGCCCTACCACGTGGAGGTAAATGACAAAACTAAGGGCCTCTTTTTTTTATCTATTTTTTAAATATTTTAAAATATTTTTTAAAATATTTTTTAATATTTTTTTTTTAATATTTTTTTTATGATTATTGTTATAATTTATTTGTGTGAAAGTGAGAAACATGAGCAACATACATGGACTTTGCAGTCTTTACACATTTTTGTTGTTATAGAAGTACATTTTTTGAAATTTTCACAATTTTTTTTTGAAGAAACAGTTATGGATGTGTGTGATTTACTTATTTTTTATTTTGCAAGGTAATATCTTGCTATTTCCATAGCGATATCTTTTGAACAAATTTTTTTTTCATGCGCGTAATTCTGAAGAACCGTTGCATTAGCCATTGAAGATTGAATGAATCTTATAAACATCGGCCAAGTCCATTTTTTTGCTCTTATACTTGGCATCAAATTACTGCAATGTAAATCATGTACATCAACACCACCCATAAATAAATTATAAATTTTAGCCATATTGGCAGCCATATTGGATCCGTCATTTTGAATTTTGAAAAATTAATAGTTTTTATTTAAAATAATTAGCGACCCCGAAAACCCCCGTATACCAATTTTCATAACACTTGAACAATTTTGAAAAATTTCGGCAGCCATATTGGATCCGCCATTTTGAATTTTGAAAAATTAATAGCTGATTTATAATTAGCGACCCCGAAAACCCCCGTATACCAATTTTCATAACATTTAAACAATTTTGAAAAACTTCGGCAGCCATATTGGATCCGCCATTTTGAATTTTGAAAAATTAATAGCAGATTTATGATTAGCGACCCCGAAAACCCCCGTATACCAATTTTCATAACATTTGAACAATTTTGAAAAATTTCGGCAGCCATATTGGATCCGCCATTTTGAATTTTGAAAAATTAATAGCAGATTCATCATCAGCGACTCAAAAAACCTCCAGAAATTAATTTTCGCGATCATCCATCATGAACAAGTTGTTTTATTCAAAAATACTAGAATAAGCAAAAAAGTTTTATCTTTAGGCCGCCATATTGGGTGCCGCCATGTTGAATTTGGAAAAACCCTGTAGTGCATTTTAAAGGTTAGGGTCCATGGACGCAAAAATTTGCGTAACCTTTAAAATCCTAAACCAATTTCCATCCGAAAGTGCTCGATAAAGCCAAAAAAATTTTCGAAATTTCATATTTTTTGTTGAATAAACTTTTTTAATATGTATTTTTTCAAAATTCTGACTGGATAGATCGAAAGTTCAGACAATTTTACATCGGAAATAATTCATCTCGATTTTTTTTCGGACCGATTTCATATTGAATAGAGCCACTGAATACAGACAAAAAAAACGTCCATTTGGTCCTTAATGGGTTAATACGACACTCTTAGCCATCGGTCGAGAGATCCCATTCCTTAGCGGCAAGTCCGTTCACGTACTTAGGTTCTCACAAGCGAGATTGACGTGAACTTCTGAAACCCTTGTTTTAGACAAGTGTATAAGAACTCATTAAGTGAAGGATCACCTTAGCGGCGCTTCGCTTCCTCTGTGATATAATTGTTCGTGCCAATTACCTTAGCGGCATTGTGCGTCAGTGTATCATAGAGTATAACATTTAACCTTTGTACCAACTCAAGCTATTATTGTAAAAGTGACTGATTGATCTGTGTTCTTGAATAAATACATTCATGTGAAACCACCTGTACTCCTTCATTGCATCACAGCTCATCTGATCATCACCAACTACAACTATATACAAGGTGCTACCGAGCTTAAATAGGACAGAGAATCCATTCGCCGGGGCCTTTTACTTCGGCGAATAAAATAATAAAAATAATAAGTTACCACGGGATAAATAAACTCGTGTGTAACACTACATTTATAACAGCTATAATAGCTATATTATACTATACAGGGTGAGGCAATAACTATTAGCAGTAGAAATTTTTTCTACCTTGCCAGACTTAGGCGAAAACTTTTCCTACAAAAGTTGCATGGTTCGTAGGGGGTCATCAAGTGGTGGCTACGAGGTTCATCTAGGTGGAGGTGCTTCGAGCATTTCAAGGTCACCTCCGTTTTTTCAAATGGATCCACTATTTTTTTTCTTCGTAATTTCATCGAGGAACTATGGATAAGTTCACACACCAAATTTCGTCATGATCAACCAAGATTTAGCATAAAAAGTGGATCCATTTGAATAAATGGAGGTGACCTTGAAATGCTCGAAGCGCCTCCACCTAGATGAACCTCGTAGCCACCACTTGATGACCCCCTAAGAATCATGCAACTTTTGTAGGAAAAGTTTTCGCCTAAGTCTGGCAAGGTAGAAAATATTTCTACTGCTAATAGTTATTGCCTCACCCTGTATAATAGCATGTATATAATATACTATATATAATATTGTGACGTCCCGGGTTTTTGTGATTTTGTTTTATTTTCACTTACCTCGTTGACGTAACGAAGTTTGACCGTTTTTTTGCTTCTTTTTAGGCGGGAATGTGCCCGCCAAGGACTGGAACTAGAGTGGTGATCGTGGCAGGTTACATTTTTATAATAATTGTCCGAATTACAGTTGTTTTAAAACTTTACCAACAACCAATAATTTATTTAAAACACCCCTTTTAAAACTATACATTTACAATTTTTATATATGATGATTTTAATTTTTATGCGAAGGTTGAATTTATTGACGACCCCGACCATTCTGGTCGGGGGCCGGAGTAGAACTATAAAATTTCTTTGACCTCGACCACGTTGGTCGAGAGTCGTAGTCTAACTGAACTCACTTTATAATTTTTTATAGTACGGAGCATCTTTTTGATTGCTCTGCGAGAAAAAGGTACCCAAAACGGGCGCTGCACATCTCAGAGGTGCCCATCGTCCGGCCCCTTACCGTGAGATCCCCAGTGTCAGAAAAATTGACAGACGCTGTGACTGTGACATCTTCACTGGTAACTCGCTCGCACGCTGATTATTCGTATACTGTTACATTTTGAGACGTCTCTTCGTCTCTGAATTATTGAAATATTATTTTAACAAAAATGTTTATTTCAATATTTAAAATGATAATAATTCCAAAAACCCAGGACGTAACAATATATATATATATGGGACATTCCACGTCAACTCAGCCACCCCGTTTTTTTTATTGTCTCGAAAAAATTATTCAGTATGGGCATTTCAAAGGACAATATATCCATGACATTTTACCAAAATTTCACCCCCCCACTATTGTTGGTTCTCGAGATAATGATTAATGAAGTCTCAATTTTGTAAAAATCATAACTTCGTAACTACTGATCGGATTTAAACGATTAAAAAAAGAATCTTTTGTATTTTTTTTGCTCTTTTCGAAAAAAAATATGTCATCATCGGATAAAAGCTCATTAGTTAGTTTTCGGGGTATATTAACAAAAAACAATTTTTCCTTCTTCACTGATGCCTTGTTCCATTTTGAAAAAATCCTGCGGTGTAGTGTATTGCTTTCTTATATCAGAAAAAAAATACTGAGTAGAATTCCGATTGGCCCTTTTGGAGAAAAAAAAAACGAAAAATTTCCCCGAAAACCGTCTGATGAACTTTCCCCCAATGACGGCAAATTTTTTTTCAAAAAGGGCGAAAAAAATAAAAAAATTTTTTTTTTAGTCGTTAAAATTCGATCAGCCGTTGCGAAGTTATGATTTTCACAAAATTGAGAATTTATTAATCATTATCTCGAGAACCAACAATAGTGGGGGGATGAAATTTTGGTAAAATTTCATGGATATATTGTACTTTGAAATGCGCATACTGAATAATTTTTTCAAGACCAAAAAAAAGGGGTGGCTGAGTTGACGTCGCTGCGTTGACGTGTCATATTCCACGTGAACTCATTAGCCAACTCGTTTTTTTTTGTCTCGAAAAAATTATTCAGTATGGGCATTTCAAAGTACAATATATCCATGACATTTTACCAAAATGTCATCCCCCCACTATTGTTGGTTCTCGAGATAATGATTAACAAATTCTCAATTTTGTAAAAATCAAAACATCGTAACGGCTGATCGGATTTTCACGATTAAGAAAAGAATCTTTTTTATTTTTCTTGCCCTTTTCGAACAAAAATATGCCGTCATTGGAGAAAAGTTCATTAGACAGTTTTCGGGGAAATTTTTCGATTTTTTTTTTCCACGAAAGGGCCGATCGGAATTCTACCCAGTATTTTTTTTTTCTGATAGAAGGAGGCAATACACAACCCTGCAGGGTTTTTTTAAAAAGGAACAAGGCATCAGTGAAGAGGAAAAAATTGTTTTTTGTTAATATACCCCGAAAACTAACTAATGAGCTTTTATCCGATGATGACATATTTTTTTTCGAAAAGGGCAAAAAAAATCAAAAAGATTCTTTTTTTAATCGTTCAAATCCGATCAGTAGTTACGAAGTTATGATTTTTACAAAATTAAGAATTCATTAATCATTATCTCGAGAACCAACAATCGTGGGGGGATGAAATTTAGGTAAAATGTCATGGATAAATTGTCCTTTGAAATGCCCATACTGAATAATTTTTTCGAGACAATTAAAAAAACGGGGTGGCTGAGTTGACGTGGAATGCCCCATATATAAATTTTCGTATATAAATTATAACAGAAATTTTCATCTACAATTTTTGACACAAAAAATTTTAATTCAAAAGAATTCAAAAGAAAACTTAAGATAAAATTTAAAAATTTTAATTCCAAAGAAACTTAACAGTCAAATGTCGATATATCGAATCATGTCAAGAAACAATATGCCACAGCCATGTTTTACCATTATGACTAGAAATCTGCGAGCCCACTAAGCGTGAAATGTTTTTTATCCATGTAAAATGATAGATAGGACTCGCAAGATCATCGTCATCACAATCATGCCTGTCACACTCGAGCATGAGAAGGTGAATTGTCGATTTAGGAGATACTTGTTTACTAATATTGTCACGGCCTTTTTAACGTGGCCGGTGGATATTCAGGCGCACCTGATCTTCGTTTGGAACAAATTAAAAAAAAAACGAGGTGAAACAAGAACATAAAAAAAATAGACAAATTTCAATTTATTCAAAAAAAAATATGAAATATAACGTGTTTTGTTGGGCGCCAGCCGTCGCTCGGACGACACTTCTCGTACTCAAAAACGGGAGAGGAATCGCAAAAAAAAGAAAGAAAAAAAAAGAAAAAGAAAAAAACTAATCTCGTTACTCGGGGGGATTTCTCAGGGGTGGATTTACCGGCTCGCAGGCCTCTTAATTATTGCCCGTGTCGGGCTATCGTCAACAGCGATATAAATCGAACTCAAAAAGGGGAAAAAGCACTATTACGCAATTACTGACAATGATTCTGTGGAAACGGGGGATCGCGATGCGTCACCACACGCACGAAATTATACAGCACAAAAGGGGGAAAATGGCACGCAAAATAATGTAAAAATTCGAGATACAATTCACAAGGGTAAAATCGGGGAAAATGGAATCGACTCACTCTTCTCGATCCTTGATTCGTCGTAGGGCTCGCTCGTACAATCGGTTTGCCGAAGCTCTCGATTTCACACTCACGAGTTGCCGAAGCTTCTCGTATTACGGTTTCCCGCAGCGTCTCTTACTAACGAGTCGCCGTAGCTGCTCGTTCGAACGGGTTGCCGTAGCTTCTCGTAAAATTTCCGTCTTCTCTCGCAACCTCTCCTTCACTCTTACAATGGATCGTTTTTCGTTAGACAAAAATGGCTCGATACAATAATGCGGTTATCCTATGCCAGGGCTCACGTCGAAGTGATTCTTCTTCGTCGTCTCTCTGCTCGTGGGACTCGGAAAAAGGGTAATTTGGGGGAAAGGGCATGCGCGATGGAAAATTGGGTCATAGGGGGATAGAGGATCGATAGATTATTGGTTATTCGGGAGCTGACGTCACGAGCGCGTTGCGCAGGACAGCAGATCGATAATCGATGATCCGTGCTGTGCTGCCCTCGGCGACCCGTGACGCAACTCCCGCTCTCCTGGCTGATGACTATACCCGGACGACGACGAGGGTCCTCTCTCTCGGCAATGATTGGCCGTTGGTGGCACACAGGGCCGGCGATGCTCTCTGTATTCTTTTCTGGCACCACGATTCCTCGCCTCGCACGGGGTAATTCGAAACGAGGGAGTTCACGGGTGCCAGACGATGTTCCTGGTGACGGTTGAGGTGAGGGCCACGATCTCGCCCGAACCCGTCGGTTTTATCGAGGGTTCGCTTGATTACGTGGGGAATTCCCTCACCCGCCATCACCTTGCTGTTATCTTCTTGTTCGTCCCTGTGGCCACGGCGATGGTGTTGACTTGCCTCCTGGCTCGTCGTCCGGGTCTCCGGTAATATATTTTTCCCGATCCTGGGACGGCTGTTTGATGGCGAGGGGTTACGTGTGGCAGAGGGGAAGGGGGAAGGGTATTCGAGGGTCAATGGCATGGGAGAGGGATCAGCTGTGCTGGCTCGTAGGCTATGGATATGGGACGACGTTGGCAGTGGAAGGGGGAGAGAGACGACGCTTGACGACGATGAGGCATTATATGTGAATTTTGCTGCTTATAATTATTTCCTTAAATTTAATGTACATGGGGACGGTTTGCGTGTGGTGACAGACTTCGACGGGCATTATGGCTGATAAATGTGACGCCGTGTCACAATATATATTGGCACTATTACACTGTTCTTCCTCTGATTATCAACACCGTAAATGTTAATTTTAAGGTTATTCATTTTTTCAAAGGTTGGCACTTTTTTTATAGTCCTTGGAAAATCCAAACCTTTGTACTGTAACACTTCGCTGAAATGTCTATAAGAACTTGCTCGATTGCATTTTATAACTGGCGGAGAAAGTGCAGCAGTGACTGCCCATAAAAAGCAAAATTCGTCATTGCTCTCTATATTGACTACAGCACGCTTTCGTTGAATATCTTTCGGAACACTGACGTATGCACCTCCCCGGAGTGGCACGTATTTATTAAAATTTACAGTTAAGTTGGATACTTCGTGCAGTGACCAGCCAGACTCTTTCCCATGGAACTCCTCAATTTTTTTCAGCAACTAATCTTTTACATGCTCCTGGAACCACATGTCGATGTTCGTAGAGGGAAGAATTGCCTCATTCCGCGTGTTAAAAAATGTATCCTCCAACGCAGTTTCACCTATTTTTTTAAGTTGAAACTTGCACGCTAATATTACGTTAAGCTTCAAATTGCCATAACGCCGGGATGCAGCTTCCAATTTGGCGAGGATCAAGGGTTCAGAATCATCGAGAAAAGCATCGAGATCTTTATGTTGAAGGTTGATGACTATGCCCGTTTGGATTCTTTTTTTAAACGCCGTCTCCATATCCTTCCATCGCACTTTATCAGCTGCTCCAGAACCAGCTCCTCTTTTCTTCAATTTTTCTATCACGGATACTACTGACGCAATTGTCGCTTAAATGCGCATTTTCTCATGCACTGAGGGTCATTCGCGCCGAGAAATTTTCGTCAATAGTTTCACGTTTTTTCCCCCCTCCCTAATCCACCTTAGTGCTATAGCTGGTGATGATCTTTTTTGTGAAACTAAATAAGCGTTTTCCATAATGGAAATGAGCTTCTTACACTTTTGGGTATCCATATTAGGAGAAAAAAAAACCCGAGAAGAAAGAAAGACTGCACAAGTGTTAATGGAGGGTTAAATTATTGGAGTGAGCAATATATACTCCCGCTCCCCCTCTCCACCATTTTCTGGACCGTCAGCATCGGCAGGTATATCAGTCGCACGAGCTCGGGTCGAGGACGACAAAGATTAAACATAGGGTTCCAGAGAGTAGCGTTGCGGTGGTCAGAAGAATATTCCGTCAGGGATACTTGAACGCTTTTCTTTCTCCATCCATGCTGATAGCAAGACAGTGACTGAGCGGGTCATAGCGGCATTCCATGAACGTTGAAGCCTCATTTTCCGACGGTTTGTCAAAATATCTGGCGTCATAGTCGGTACTTTGCACGTATATCCACCACTGTGCAGGCTCAAGCGTGTTCAGACATGCAACATGGCAACATCCGCTCTCGAAGGTAATGGGAGGGCTCGAAACAGGTCGAAACACGCCAATGGCGCATATGAGTATACTGTCAATACAGATTCAATCAGTTTGCCGCATTTTTCAATTCTCAATCTGAATCGCTCACGATCACGTGCAACTTCTTCCCACCGGCCTCGGCGAGCGGCTCTGTACGCATAATCCCATGCATACATCACATGAATTTGAGCTCGAGTATCGAATCAAACGTGCTTTTCCATATTTTCAATCTCCTCTTCGTCCCAATTTCATCGTGGCTTGAAAAAAGATCTGCCGCAGCACCCTGCACTACATCTGCTCACGCACCAGTTAGTGATAGGGAAACGTTTATATAAATGCGGTCAGAAGAATACCTGTTAGGGGCATTTCGATGCTTTTCCTTCAGGTGCCGAGGACCAGCGAGACAATATCATAGACGCCTCTAAGATGTTATGACCTCATGTTCGGCCTTTTCCAGACTGCCGTCTGACACAATAACCAAAAATGATTTATGACCAGCGATAAGGTTGCGACAAACAGACTTACTGGCCCAGGAGGGCGTCGTGTGTGGTTAAGAGGTCTAACGCTCCGGCCCGCTATTTACTTGTTAGAGATAATAACATTCCAATGCTAGCATGAAAGACAAGCTGCACTGCAGCTGTCAGAAATAGCGGCATTCTAATACCACCCTCAAAGCTAGCCCCCCCCCCCCGTCAATGCCTCGACCCACTCCGGTTGCTAGAGAGACCCCTCCCCTGATCGGCTCCGTGCATTCCGGCTCTTCAAGATAGCCCCACCCCCTGGGTTCATGTCTCGGCTAAGTGGTTCATGTCTGAGCTAAAAAATGTCGGTAAATGTCGGGGTAGGGATCTTGGGTTAGAACTCTCCTTGTAACACTACTCATCATAACTAGTCAAATGTTGTGTAGAATGAAATCGTGCAGTCGGAAATGTTGATTTCATCTCGCAGAGTGGGAAAAGCAGGAGATTCGATCTCAATTTCGATCACGTGTAACCCCCTACAAGTAGGCGTTCGTAATTCTCGCTCGAGATGAAACCATTTACTGTAGCGGGCATAACAATATTCAAACATGAAACAGAACTCAACTTTTCAATAGATGTCACGAGGGGTATAGTAGATTTTTGAAATGATTTTTCATTCACTTCAAGCTGCATTCCTATTTGATCGTTTACTTTGAGAGCTGGAGATAACATCAGTTCCAACAATGGAATTAGATATAGTCGAATATTCAAACACATTGAAAGCTTCGATCGGAAACGTGGTTTTTATGTCGCGCAGTGAAAGTCGCAGAATGTCCTTTCGCCGTTTTTTTCGCAATTACTCATGAATGTTCGCTACTGCCGCAACACATGAAACCAAACGCGACAAGAGCATCGTAAATAGTCAAATATCGCGTAGAATGGAATCGTGCAGTCGGAAATGTTGATTTCATCTCGCACAGTGGGAAATGCAGAAGATTGGATCGTATTTCGATCACGCGTCGCACTGCAAGTCGGCGTTCGTAACTCCCTCTGGAAATGAAACTATTAACACGAGCGAGATTCACAATATTCAAACATTGAACGGAACTCAACCTTCCGTTAAAAGAACACGAGGGGAAACGTCGATTTTTAAAACGATTTTGCCTTCACCTTCAGCTGCACTACTTGTCGACCGATGGATGAAATCAGTCCCGAATATGCAATTTGATTTATAGTCCAGTCAAATTAGCATTTTAATTCGAAATAATTCCGGGATTCAATTTTTTTTCCATGTCAAAAGGGGAGGGGGTGGTTCATAGTTTAAATCTCGATTCTTGGGGTAATCCCGCCCTTGCTTACGCCGCCATCTTGATGTAAAGGGTGGTTTTTTGTTTCTCAAATAACTCGCTTGTTTTCAACATTAGAGTGAAAATGGTAAAGACCGTAGTTGTAGGAATCAAAATTTCCCAATTGTTAAGTCCTTATCATTTTCATCCTGGGGTTGATATTTACCGAATTGGGTCGCATAATGTGCGAACAGGAGTGAAAAACGGTTTTTTTTTTCAATTATCTCGCTTATTATCAACTCAAACGGAAAAATTCTAGGTGACAGATAGCGAATTTGATTTTCTACAAATTTTATTTCTATCGATCTCACCCTAGAATCGATGTTTTAGGACTTGAAATTTAAATAGGGGTGGTAAAGTGGTTTCCGTCAATTATCTCGATCATTATTAGCTTGAACGGAAAAATGCTAAGAGACAATCACGTGTGGAATTTTATTCTTTAGAACTTTGGTAATTTAAAGCCGGGATGTAATTTTTTTTTTAAATTGTCGTTTATTATTATGTTGGAAGACGCATGCACGCAATAAAAAAAAGTATTCTTGGATCAAAATTTAAAAAAATAAAGTAACTATATCAGAAACAGTTTCGTTCTTGATCCATAGTACAAGATATAATATCATTCTTCATTCAAATGCCAAACTATTCTCAATTGAATACTTGTTTTCCTCAGGCTCCGACTAATTTTTATATCCCGTCTCGAAATTCCACGAATATCGATCCACGAATATCGATCCTAGGGTAAAATTGGTAACGAACAAGGTCGTAGAGATTAAAATTCCCTACGTAATTGTTTTTCAGCATTTTTCCGTTTAAGCTAGTAATAACCGAGATAATTAGGAAAAAACTGTTTTTCACGACTATTCGCACATTATGCGACCTATCTCGGTAAATATCAACCCCAGAGTAAAAATGAATGATACGTAACAGGTGGGAAATTTAATTCCCTGCAACTTTGGTCCCTACCATTTTCACTCTAAAGTAAAAAAACAAGCGAGTTATTTAAGAAACAAAAAATCAACCTTTACATCAAGGTAGCGGCGAAAGCAAGGGCGGGATTATCCCAAGAATCTAGATTTAAACTACGAACCACCTCCCCCCCCCCCCCCCCTTTGACATAGAAAAAAAAATAGAGTCCCGAAACGAATTCGATTTCGAGCCTTTTTTCGTCTAATTTCTCTGGACTAGCGTTGGAACATGAAAAAGTCGCTGCCTGATCATTATTTTCAGTGATAAAATGAAGTATTCCACGATTCAGCTAATCGATTTTGCCGACTTTATTTTTTTCTAAAAAATTTGAGACCTTCTCCGTGGCCAGAAAATTATCTAGTCATTAAAGATATCGAGGCAATATGCAACTGTGCGACTGGCTGAATCGGATGAATATCTTCTGAATCGGAGACATAACCTGACTCTACGACAAGTTTTTTTCTTAATAGTTCGAGACTTTTCTGGACAGGCCCACCCTTATGAATGTCGCGAAAAAGGGTAATCGGGCGACTGGCTACATCAGATGCTTTTTTTCAGCTCTCCGCCTGTTTATTGTCGTTGGTGCTAAAATAAAGGCTTCTGTCGAGAAAAAAAATTGAAAAACACGAACATTTGGAATAGCCGTCATTCTCATCAATCACTTAATTTTTCATCAATTTTTTTCAGCGTTGCTAAAAAATTATTTTCATTACTATCCATGTCATTTCTTTTTAATCTCATCGGCTGGACCATCGCGACAAAAAAAAAACCAAACTATCCAACAAACAACACGAATCCCATTTCTTGCAGGGACATTTTCGATTATTGAAACGATTTTACCTTCATATCAAGCTGCATCACTGACCATTTATTCTCCATGAAAGCCGAAGATGAAATCAGTCTCGTATATGGAATGTCGTGTAGTGGAATATTAATAATAAAAATGAAATATCCGATCGAGAAGACGGATTTCATCACGGGGCATGGAAAGGAGTAGAATGTTCTTTCGTCCATTTATTTTTCGGTGAGCAACGGGCGCTTGCGAAAATGGCAGGCAAATGAAATCAAACATGACGAGGGCATCGCAAATCTACAAATATAGAGTAGAATGGGATCGTGCAATTGGAAATGTTGATTTCATCTGCCACAGTGCGCAATGCAGGGGATCAAATTGTAATCCCCGTCACTTGTAGCGATACAAGTACATGAGCGCACAAAATTATCGCTGGAGATTGAATCAGTTGCAATAGCAGGATTGATAATATTTTACCATTAAACAAAACCATACTATCCAACAAACAACACGAATCCCATCTTTTGCAGGGAGATTTTCGATTTTTGAAACGATTTTACCTTTATATCAAACTGCACCACTGACCGTTTATTATCCATGAAAGCCGAAGATGAAATCTTTCTCAAATATGGAACGTGGAGCAGTCGAATACTAAAAAAAATTGAAATGTCCGATCGAGAAAACGGATTTCATCTCGAGGCATTGGGAGCAGTAGAATATTCTTTCGTCCATATATTTTTCGGTGGACAACAAGCGCTCGCGAAAACCGCAGGCGGATTAAATCAAACATGACGAGGGCATCGTAAATATACAAATATAAAGTAGAATGGGATCGTGCAATTGGAAATGTTAATTTCATCTGCCACAGTGCGCAATGCAGAGAATCGGATTGTAATTCCCGTCACTTGTAGCGATACAAGTACATGAGCGCTCTAAATTATCGCTGGAGATTGAATCAGTTGCGATAGCAAGATCGATAATATTTTACCATTAAACAAAACCATACTATCCAACAAACAACACGAATCCCATCTTTTGCAGAGAGATTTTCGATTTTTGAAACGATTTTATCTTCATATCAAGCTGCACCACTGACCGTTCAGTCTCCATGTAAGCCAAAGATGAAATCAGTCTCATATATGGAACGTGGAGTAGTCGAATACTAAAAAAATTGAAATGTCCGATCGAGAAAACGGATTTCATCTCGGGGCATTAAAAGGAGTAGAATGTTCTTTCGTCTATTTATTTTTCGGTGAACAACGATCGCTCGCAAAAACCGCAGGCAGATGAAATCAAACATGACAAGGGCATCGTAAATCTACCAATATAGAGTAGAATGGAATCGTGCAATTGGAAATGTTGATTTCATGCCACAGTGCGCAATGCAGGGGATCGGATCGTAATTCCCGTCACTTGTAGCGATACAAGTGCATGAGCGCTCGAAATTATCGCAGGAGATTTAATCAATTCGATAGCAGGATCGATAATATTTTACCATTAAACAAAACCATGCTATCCAACAAACAACACGAATCCCATCTCTTGCAGGGAGATTTTCAACTTTTGAAACAATTATCTTTTTTTCTCAAGCTGCATAACTAGCCGATCGTTCTCCATGAAAGCCAGAGATATAATTAGTATCAAATATGGAACGTGGAGTAGTCGAATACTAAAGTTAATTGGAATGACCGATCGAGAAGACGGATTCCATCTCGGGGCATTGAAAGGAGTAGAATCTTCTTTCGTCTATTTTCGTTTCCGTGAACAACGAGCGCTCGCGAAAACCGTAGGCAATTGAAATCAAACATGACGAGGGCATCGTCAGTCTACAAATATACAGTTGAATGGGATCGTGCAATTGGAAATGTTGATTTCATCTGCCACAGTGCGCAATGCAGGGGATCGGATCGTATTTCCCGTCACGTGTAGCGATACAAGTGTATGAGCGCTTGAAATCATCGCAGGAGATTTAATCCATTGCGTGCCAGGATCGATAATATTTTAACAACACATATTTTAACAACACGAATCCCATCTCTTGCAGGGAGACTTTCGATTTTTGAAACGATTTTCCCTTCATCTTAAGTTTGGAGTAAAATATAATTTTCCCATACTTGGAAAATTTTTCCCATACATGGGAAAAAACATTTTTCCCGAGTGTGACATTTTTCGAATACTTGGGGAAAAATATGTTTCCCAAGTATGGGAAAAAATTGGCCTGAGATTTGAAAGTATTTTTGAGCATCTGGCTAGCAAAAAGTTTGCTACGAGTTAATCAGGTCGCTTAAAAAAATAATTCGTGGACGTTTTCCAAATTTGGAGTAAAATATAATTCACCCATAAGTAGGTAAAAACGTTTTTCCCAAGTAGGAAATTTTCGAGTAAAATATAATTTTGCCATACTTGGGAAATTTTTTCCATACCCGGGACAAAAGATTTTTTCCAAGTGTGGGAAAAAAATTTGCCTGAGATTTAAAATTATTATCGAGCATCTGGCTAGCAAAAAGTAGGCAACGAGTTGAAGAGGCCGTTTTGAAAAATAATTCGGGGACGATTTACATATTTGTAGTAAAATATATTTTTCCCATACTTGGGAAATTTTTTCCATACTTGGGAAAAAAAATTCCCCATACTTGGGAAAAAATATTTTTTTCACACATGGGAAACAATCCCAAGTAAGTGGAAAAAAATTGTCCTGAGATTTACAAGTATTTTCGAGCATCTGGCCAGTAAAAAGTATGCTACGAGTTGATAAGGTCGTTTTAAAAAATTTTTCGGGGACGATTTCTAAATTTGTAGTAATCTATAATTTTCTCATACTCGGAAAATTTTCCTCGACCTTGGGAAATTTGTTCCATGCATGGAAAAAACATTTTTTCCAAGTAGGAAATTTTGGAGTAAAATATAATTTCCCCATACTTGGGAAATTTTTCATACATGGGAAAAAATATTTTTTCCGAATAGGAAATTTTTCCCATACTTGGGAAAAAATATTTTTCCCAAGTATGGGAAAAAATTGACCTGAGATTTTAAAGTATTTTCGTGCATCTGGCCGTTAAAAAGTAGGCTATGAGTTGAAGAGGTCGTTTCAAAAAATAATTCCGGGACGATTTTCAAATTTGGAGTAAAATATCATTTTTCCATACTTGAGAAATTTTTCCCATACTTCGGAAAAAATATTTCCCATACTTGGGAAATTTTTCCCATACAGGGGAAAAATTATCATGCAATTAAATATTTAATTAATCTTCTGAACCGGAATCATAACCCGCCTGTACAATGAGTTTTTTTTCTAATAATTCGAGACTATCCTGGACAGACTCGCCGTTTAGATTTCCGCGAATAATTTTTTTTGGCGACTGCCTAGAGAAGATGCAATATTTTTCAGTTCTCCGCGTTTTTATTATTTTTGGTCCTAAAATAAAAGGATTTTGTCGAAAAAAAAAATTTTTAATACCAACATTTGAAAAAGCCACCATCATAAATAATTAGCAAATTTTTTTATCAATTTGTTACGTCCTGCGACTTTCGGGACTTTTGCATCGATTTGAGATTACTTATATCTTGTAATTCTCAATAAAATTCAATGCGAGGAAAGGGACCCGGTCATACGAGAGAAACTTTTTTTTTCTTTGGAGAATTCGGATAGTTCGGGCTGTCTTTAAATCAAGCCGTCGACACGAATATAGTCTCAAGTGACCATAAATTATCGAGAGGTGACGCCATGGTGGCGTCGATATTGCATCTCTTTATAACAAAATGTCCATCGTCGGGCGTGAAGAAAAACTCCGTCGATGCTGAAGAAATCTTTGGCCATGGCATCAGATTACTCAGAAGTGGTGGGCCTTTGTGCACAACGCAAAGCAATGTGCATGTGACACTAATACAGGCTGAGTACAAAGTCTTTGCCTTCGTGAGAACCACAGGCGGTCTCTTTGGGTGTGTGTGAGAAGGAAAGCAGGAGAGACAGAGCGTCTATGGCTCATCTAAAGCTAAGTGACCGGTGATCCTCTTTTTCTTTATCCCCGAATGAAGACTTTATGAACTGAATTCCCGAAAGTACGTGAGTGAACGGATGTAAAAATGTAAAATCAATAATGAGCATGGGTACCTGGCTTAGGTCATCGGTAATGGTAAAGGTGGCGTTAGATTATAGATTATTGCATATAAATGTTCAATTTTATTTTAAACTAGGTCGGGATTTCC
Organism: Rhorus exstirpatorius; assembly: GCA_963564615.1. Classification (NCBI taxonomy): domain Eukaryota; kingdom Metazoa; phylum Arthropoda; class Insecta; order Hymenoptera; family Ichneumonidae; genus Rhorus; species Rhorus exstirpatorius. The sequence continues at coordinate 25,987,604 of OY751313.1, forward strand.
ACATAAACCTTTATCCATGCATTGCGAAATCTCCTCAAATCTTTGAATTTGGTTGTTGTTAATTAAAAAGGAGAACGTTAATTAAATAATGCGCTTGCTACGCTTTTGGGGTCTTTGTTGGACCTGATGTTGAATTTTGGCGTCGCCCCTCCTTCGTAGGCGAGAGCTCGGATTCATATGCCGAGGGGACATACGCCTTTTGAATTCCAGGATGCTGTTGGAAACGATTGCTTCTCACGTTGCGGGTGACGTGTACCCAGCCCTTGAGACAACGCGTTTCTTGATTTCTTTCTTCCTTTGACTATGAACTCGGCGTATTTTTTAGTTACTTAAACATTTAGTTTCTCTGAATTGAAGACGATATACACATCCGGTAAATAACGGACCGGGCATGTTCTTAAAAGTTTATTTAATTTTTTTGTCGTTGACGGTTGGGCGGTCTTCCAAAGTCTTTCTTCCATTGAAATCCTTCGTCTCGGCCATTGGTAATTTACTGGCCACGTGCAGAAGTCCATACAGACCATCCATTGATTTCCTCAAGACGTTGTTCCCAAAAAATCGTAGCAAGGCTCAAACCCCTCGTAAATTTGGAGAGAAAAGAAAAATGCAAAGAAGAAAATTCTTTCCTCTGACCAATTTCTATTCATGGAAATCTCGACCTAGTCTAAAATAAAATTGAACATTTCAATGCAATAATCTATAATCTAACGCCACCTTTACCATCACCGATGACCTGACCCAGGTATCCATGCTCATTCTTGATTTTACATTGTCACATTCCTTTACTCACGTACTTTCGGGAATTCAGTTTATAAAGTCTTCATTCGGGGATAAGGGAAGAAAAGGATCACCAGGTCCCTTAGACTTAGGCTGCATCCTTTCTCTCTCTATTCCGACTCTCTCTCTCTCTCTCTATTGTTGAGAGGCGACGCCATGGCAGAGCCGATATCGCCGTTTCTCATAACAAAATGTTCATCGTCGGGCGTGACGAAAAACATCCGTCGATGCTGAAGAAAATTTTGGTTAAGAGCATCGGATTACTTGAAGTGGTGGGCCTTTGTGCACGACGAAAGGCAATGCGTACGTGACATCGACATAGGGCGCGACACAAAAACTGTACGGTCATAAACACCCTGTAGAGTCTTACTCGTTGTGCGCAAAAGAGAAGAGTTTGCGTACAACGAGTAAGACTCCACAGGGTGTTTATGACCGTACAGTTTTTGTGTCGCGCCCTATGTCGATGTCACGTACGCATTGCCTTTCGTCGTGCACAAAGGCCCACCACTTCAAGTAATCCGATGCTCTTAACCAAAATTTTCTTCAGCATCGACGGATGTTTTTCGTCACGCCCGACGATGAACATTTTGTTATGAGAAACGGCGATATCGGCTCTGCCATGGCGTCGCCTCTCAATAATTTATGATCACTTGAGACCATTTTTTGTGCTGACGGCTAAATTCAACGCTTCCTGGTGGTTAAGAGAGAAGAAAACTTTCCTCTCGGGTGACCAGGTCTCTTTCCTCATATTCAATTTTATTGAAAAATTGCCAGGTAAGAACAATCTCAAATCGATGAGAAAGTCCCGAAAGTCACGGGACGTAACAGCACTATTGCAAAAAAATGACCGCGATAAAGGTAGTAATACTATTGCGAATAAATGACCGAGGTATAAAATGAATATTTGCGTGAATTTACCGAGGTAGAGATAGTAAAATATTGCGAAAATAGGTCAGAGATCAAGATAGTAAGACTATTGTTAATAAATGACCGAGGTATAAATTGAATATTTACGTGAATTTACCGAGGTAAAGATAGTAAAATATTGCGAAGATATGTCCGAGATTAAGATCGTAAGACTATTGCGAGCAAATGACCGATGTATGAATTGAATATTTACGTGAATTTACCGAGGTACAGATAGTAAACTATTGCGAAGATATGTCCGAGATCAGGGTAGCAATACTATTCTAAGTAAATGACCGAGGTATGAAATAAATATTTGTGTGAATTTACCGAGGTAAAGATAGTAAAATGTTGCAAAGCTATGTCCGAGATCAAGATAGTAAGACTATTGCTAATAAATGACCGAGGTATAGAGAGTACGCATACGGAATTCTGTAAGAGTCGAAGTAGGCATCGGAAATACGAAAAAAGATAAGCACTTATTGCCTACCCGTTACACATGGAAAAGGCGATAAATTACGCGAACGAAATAAAGGCAAAATTATTTGATTTATATGTAGTGGGATTTATATGTCCACTTTATTTATAAGACCTGCATTCGCTGTAATATTAAAAAAAAAGGTCAAATTATAGGTAACTCAACTTTTGACAGGCTGTAATATTGATACAGTTAGTTTTACGAAATTTTGACGAGAGACCTTTTTTGTAGGGCGCTCAATTTCCTACAACAATATGTATTGAGATTTCTGGTACGATACTTTGTTAGCTAGTTATTAAAATCGGAAGCAGCAAAGAAAATGTTTCCATAAGAATGGGAAATCGAAAGGAGCGATGCGCCACCCCTTAATGTAAATATTAAAATCTTAAATTTTAACTGGAGTCTTTGTATACCTAAATGAAACTTTTAAACCTGTTTGGAAGAAAATTAAAAAAAAAAAAAATTTCTGAAACACCCTAATATATATATATAAATTAGGTGTGCGGAAAAAAACAATTTTTTTTTTCGGTTGCATCCACCAAAAAAAGTTGAAGTAAGGTAAAAAAAGAAGAATCCTAACACGTAAGGCCAAAAAAAATTATTTCGAATGGCGCATTGCATTGAATATTTTCCATAAGAATAACACAGGAAAATATTGGGATTTCTGAATTTCGTAGTGCAACTCGTCAGAAAAAAATCACACAAAGATGTCATTAACATATTCTCATGGAGAATCGAATTCCCTACAAAAAAAGTTCTTACGAAAAATTAGCTCAGAACAACCGTTCAAGTGGAATATAACGCGAATGAATATAGTGGAAATAACGCTGTCTGAAATTGAATTGATACGAAAAAAAATAATTCAAAAGGCTGTAAAAATCGAATTTTTCGCTTTACGAAAAAACTTTTTGGGGGTTTTTTGTAAAGAATGTTCTGCTTTAACATACTTGCATGAAATTATTCTCAAAATATTTCTCTTATACAAAAAAAAATCAAGTACAACAAGAAATATAAAAGAAACCACGTTCATCATTGATCGTGTTTAGAAAAGCTTTATTCAATGAATTTGGTTTAATACGATAGAATAGGTTTTTTTTACATTATAATGCTTAATAATCATCGTTTCTTTTTTTAAGAGTCTGTTTGTTGCAATTAGAGTATTCCTATCGATAATTTTGCACTATGCCCAATAAATATTGTAGCTGCTCTTCGTTTTTGTTAATGAACCGTTATATGCTTCTACCAAAGCGACGTTGTTAGAGCAGAACATTCTCTACAAAAAACCCCCGAAAAGTTTTTTCGTAAAGCGAAAAATTCGATTTTTACAGCCTTTTGAATTATTTTTTTTCCCTATCAATTCAATTTCAGACAGCGTTATTTCCACTATATTCATTCGCGTTATATTCCACTTGAACGGTTGTTCGGAGTTAATTTTTCGTAAGAACTTTTTTTTGTAGGGAATTCGATTCTCCATGAGAATATGTTAATGACATCTTTGTGTGATTTTTTTCTGACGATTTGCACTACCACATTTAGAAATCCCAATATTTTCCTGTGTTATTCTTATGGAAAATATTCAAATGCAATGCGCCGTTCGAAATAATTTTTTTTTGGCCTCCCGTTTTAGGATTGTTCTTTTTCTACCTTACTTCAACTTTTTTTGGTGGATGCAACCGAAAAAAAAATTGTTTTTTTTCCGCACACCCTAATATATATATATTGAACCTTTGATGGAACTGTTTACTTTTATTTTATTTTATTTCTTAAAACCTATTCCGGTGTACACTTGATCTCGTGCATCTCGTCTGCATCCAATCCGGTATCCTGTCTCACAATTATCGCTGTGCCGTTGATGATTTTCCTGTACGGAGAATTGTCATATTCCACAACCCCAGTCACTATTACCGGAGATCCTCTTTTCAGTTCGGTAAGTACCTTCTCGAATATTGTCATGCGGACGGGGATGTTGAACTCACCATCGGTGATTACGCCCATCGCATGAGCTTCATGGCCTGTACGGTGACGAGTCATCATGAAAATCATTTTAATCCCCTGGTTCATTTCTATAAAAACAATAAATTCATCATTTTGGAAATAAAAAAAAAGTCATTTGTGTAAATCGTTTTTCCACTGAGAAAAAAATGTGTTGAATTGACACATATTTCGTTGAATACATCCAAATCAATATATTTTTTTTCATATTGACTAAAATTTTGTCATCTTAACAGTATATTTTTGGACTGAACCAAACATACTGTAGGAATAACAAAATTTTGGGCAGTATAAAAAAAAACCATTATTCGGACGTATTCAATTAAATATTTGCCAATTCAACACATTTTTTTTCTGTGTGTGTGTGCGTGCTTACGAAAAATTAAAAAATACTTATTAATAAGTTGTCCTTTCCTATCTGGAATACTTTCCCATCCCGTAATCTCCTTCGGTACGGTGTTCTGTTCAATTTGAATGCTGTAGAAGCCTATCGTTGTCTCTATGACAGTATGTTGTTGAATTGGCAGTTCATCAGGGATATTTCCCGTGTTGTATATTAGTTCTAAAATTTTCTTCGAAACAGCTCCAATCAGATGAATCTACGATACAAATATTTATTAGGTCGTTGAATGAGAGCGAGAAGACAATGAGAAAAAAAGTGAGGACTATCCAACGAATAATGGATAGTATTTTTATCACTGTTCTTTTGAAAAATACCTTATTTTTATTCCAGGACTTCCTGGACCCACGGAATCTCTGACTGCCACGCTAGGCTTTGTATCCGCTTCCCCATTCCGTTAATAAGGACGAATTTTAGCACCTGTAACTTTATGTTTGCCCAACTATTTTTGGGAGCTCTAGCACGTCAACGTACCCCACGAAATCTCTGTAATTGATAAATATATTCGTTAAAAAACGAATGAGGGAAAAACAACGCAGATAATATAAGCTTTTTTTTATTATGGATTTGAAATATGAATTCAATTTTGAGTTTAAAAAAAGTAGAAATAAATACTTACACGGCTCAATCGTTGCCCTTCATGCGAACAATCGCTGGTCAATTTCACGGATAATTGTGATTTATTGGGTACCTTTTTGATTGTATGTATGTAAATCCAATAAAATGGGAATATATTTCGATTATTTAATGGACGGCGATCACACGTCTCCTCGATGCGAAGAACTTTCGACGTATGTTTTTTTTGCGACGTTTTTGTTTTTAATGTTCTTATTTTTTCTGATTGCCATGGTGATTGGTAAACGTTTAACAAATACATCAATATGTCGATTTAAAAAGGACGAATTTCATTGAATAGTGTACTATCACCTCGCTAATAATGTATTCAAATAATATATATTAATAAATAAGACGCAAAAAGTAGTGCAACGTTCTCGAATACATGATTTGAAATCAACGAGTCCCATCGAACATAGAAGCCAGCTTTCTGTCTAAAAAAGTACGTTCAAGATAATGCTTATTAACCTCTTGTATCTGAAATTAAAAATGAAATCGAAACCAAATTTGATACTAACCATTCTTTAATGACACACTCTATTTATGTAAAAAAAAAAGTGTCTAAGTTTTAATGCATGTGGAAGTTAAAGCGATCACAGATATTTTTCAAAAAATCCACAATGCCTTAAGATTTGAGGCACTGTATAGTAGATTACCCAGAAAACTTGGGCCATAATTTAAGAATGTACACTATTATATGATATTATATTATATTATATAGAGGGGAGCAGTAGCGCAGTGGGTTGCGTGCTCGACTCGCACGCAGTGGCGCGCGATATGGCCGGGTTCGATTCCCACTGTCAGCACCAATGGAAAAACTTTCTAAGTGCTTTTTCTGTGACCCCGGTGGTTCGAAACCCACCTAAAAAAGTAGGTCCAAAGGAAAGCAGCACCTTGGTGTGGTGACCGAAAGGCTGGGAAGATGTCTTGGGTTCGATTCTCGATGTCGCGGCACGGCTGATGAAAGCACAACGGGCTCGGACGTAGCTCCAGAAATAGGACGTACGAACTGTTTCTCTCCCAGGTGCTGACATCAAGCTGGTGCGCGACAAGCTCCGGTATCGGGAATCGAACCGGAGACAAACGGATACGTGAGAGGAGACCAAAGGTAGATGGCGTTGGGAGCCTGCAACCCTCAGGGGAGTCGGTGTAAGAACTCATAGCATATTATATTATATTATATTTTATTATATTATATTATATATTATATCATATTATATTTTACACGGTTAGGTAGTTTACACCGACTCCCCTGAGGGTTGCGGGCTCCCAACACCATCTACCCTTGATCTCCTCTCACGTATCGGTTCAATTCCCGAGGCCGGGGCTTGTCACGCACCCGCTAGAGGTCAGAACCTGGAACAGAAACAGTCGTAGTTTGTACGCCCTGCCTCTGGAGCTACGTCTGAGCCCGTTCGTGCTATTACCATCTGCTGTGCTATGGCAACGCTTCGTGCTACCGGAGCTCGTCTCGCACACGCTCGATGTGCACTCTGGGACAGAGGCAGTCGTAGTTCGTAGGTCCTGTTTCTGGAGCTACGTCCGAGCCCGTCGTGCTTTCATCAGCCGTGCTACGGCATCGGGAATCAAACCCGAGACAACTTCGCAGCCTTTTGGTCAGCACACCAAGGCGCTGCTTTCCTTTGGACCTACATTTTTAGGTGGGTTCCGAACCACCAGGTTGCAGAAAAAGCACTTGGAAAATTTTTTCTTTGGTGCCGGCAGTGAGAATTGAACCCGGCCACATCGCGCGTCATTGCGTGTGAGTCGGGCACCCTACCACTGCGCTACTGCTCCCTTATATTATATTATATTATACTGTATTATATTATATTATATTATATAATAATAATAATAATAACAATAATAATAATGTCGAGTTTTATTTGCAAACCCCCTCTGGGGGGGTTGTTACGAGGGTGGTGATTTCGTACTTCCGACCATCTACCGCCTGCTCCGACCATTATTATCACCCCCTACTCCTCGCAATCATACGTCTGCAGCCGCATCGCTCCTTTACCATTTTACCCTGTATCGCATTCGCCGAGGATGGAGGAAAACTGCAGAAAACCTTCCACCGATACAGGTCGGAGTCTCCCTAGTTCCCACCTAGTGGCCGCGCGAGTCAACTCAAGCGCGGTCCCCAGAGGAGCCCTAAGCAAGCCCCTCCTTTACTGTGATTCAGTGGGTAAGTCAGTGCGTGGCTAAGTGACCTGCTTCCGAGCGATAAGGATCGCTGCGGAAGAGCCTCCAGAGCCACACCCCGACCATCTACCTATCCCAGTAAGGTGTTTTGTGGGCATTTGTTTTGGTGGGATCCGAACCACCGGGATTGCAGATTTAACACATAGAATAAATTCCATTGATGTCGGCCGTGGGGCTCGAACCCGAGTCCGCTGCGTGCGAACCCGGAGCCTCATCAACTGAGCCACTGCTCTTCCCTTATATTATATTATATTGACTCTATTATAATAATTTTTATATTTAATATTACAGTTTTTATCAATCCAATCAACCACAACGATGATTTATAAATTGAACGAAATCAGCGAAACTGAATGGTGAAGCTAAAGAGGGTTGTGATTAAAATAAATAATTCATATGTCGAAGAGAATCCAAAAAAGGAGAAGAAGGTCGAGGGGAATCATTTATAGGACGATTCATGTTTTATATGATGATTATATAATACGAATACATCCGGTCTCTCGCTATCACGTTCGATTTCTAATTAGTTTCGTTCACTCGTTGCTAGGCTCCCGATCTTCCGCTTTTCTTTTCTTTTTCTTCGCTTCCTCTCACTCATCTCCGATTCCAATTCTCGCTGCTTGAAGTTGTCTTTCTTCTATTCTCCGACATATATATATAAATATTAGGGTGCCTCATTAAAAAAAAAAATTGTCGTAAAACCTGGAGGAGGTAGGAAAATATTCACAGGTCGCTACCAATTATTATATTTTTTATTTATTTTTATATGTACACCTTACGGACTTATGCGTATAGGGCATTTCGTGCCAACCTCGACAGGCTGCGACCATCACCGTCTTTGATTTTTTCAAATGGTTTTTTCCACGAACATGGAAAAACCTTTGACCATGAATGTAGACTCAAAGAAATACTGGCGATTTTTTTTGGATTTTATTCTCAAGTGGTTTGGACTTCGGGAATTTTTTAAAATCCTACATTTGGAGTGACCAGAAAAGGTTCACGCCCCTTTATCTCCGGTTCTGCTGGTTGGATTGAAAAAATCGAACATATTAAATCGATTCGGAATGGGACGTAGTATTCGGAAAAAATACATTGAGGATCATAATTTTTTTTTCAACGGTGATCGCGTCGTCTAAACATCAAAAACCGAATTTTCATCGGGTTAACCATCATTGATTTTTCTGAAAAACTTCTCAAAAAATTTTCGTAAGAAAAGAAACATTTTCATGTACGATTGATCGTGGACTTCAGATTTCTTCGATTTTTATCGAATTTCAAGAAAAATTTGTAACGAAATCTCTCCAATTTTTTTCAAATTTTTTTTCCTTATTTAGTAGACTCAAAGAAAAACTTGTGATTTTTTTTGGATTTTATTCTCAAGTGCTTTTGGCTCGGCAAATTTTTGAAAATCCCACATTTAGGATAGGAAAATCCTAAATTTAGGATGAGAAAATCTTAAATTTAAGATAGGATTTCAAAAAATTAGCGGAGCCAAACTCACATAAGAATGAAATCCAAAAGAAATTACAAATTTTTGTAATTTTTTAAAAAAATCCAAGAGATTTTGTTTCAAATTTTTCTTTTAAATTTGATAAAAAAACCGAAAGAATTTAAAGTCCACGATCAATTGTACGTGAAAATATTTGTTTTTTTACGAAGAATTTTCGAGAACTTTTTTAGAAAAATCAATGATTGTATACCCGACGGAAATTCGGTTTTTGATGCTTAGGCAACGAGATCAGCGCTGAAAAAAAATTTTAATCCTGAATTTTTTTTCCGAAAACTACGTCTTATTCCAAATCAATTTCATATGTTTGATTTTTTCAATCCGATCAGTGGAACCGACGATACAGGGGCGTGAGCTTTCTCCGGTTACTTCAACTGTAGGATTTTCAAAAATTCCTCGAGTTCAAACCACTTGAGAACAAATCCAAAAAAACTGACAAGTTTTTCTTTGAGTCTACTGAACGAAGAATTTTTTTTTTAATAACAGAGGGTGGGGGTCTCAGCCTGTTCAGGTTGGCATGGAATGCCCCATGTATGAATTTATTTTTTTTCGTATCGTGGTCCAAATAATCATTGTTCATCAAAATCAGTAGTGAATCGGGACTTTACAGTGATGTGATTCTCCCCTTTCGGTAACAAAAACTCGATGAGCTTAATCGCCTGATTAGCAATAACGAAGAACAATTGCAAAACTTATTATTGATTGTAAGTGAGCATCAAAAGAAAACGCCTATTCTCACAAAAAGTAAGATTATACAGGCGTTGCATACATGATTACTATTATTTGACATATATTTCGATAATAAAAGTAGTTGATAACAAATATTAAGGATGAAAATTTTATTTTATTTATTTACCGGTAGCAACCTCTTAATATTTTCCTGTCTCCTCCAGGTTTTACGACAATTTTTTATTCTTGAAATTTATCTCGACAATTTTTCGAGTAGCACCTAAAAAAATTATAAAAATGAGCCGCCCTAATATTTCTATGTAATAGAGTGGCCTTTAATATTGGCAACAAAATTTTTTTTTCTCACCCCTTAACCTCTTAGCTGTCAGGCGAAAAAAAGTTTGTCGTGCCATTTTTGTCTTGGAAACAAATTTCCATTGATTCATCCTATAGTTTCAGTATTACGGTTTTTGAGGTCGCTGAATCCGCATCTGAAATCAGATTTTAAAAATTCAAAATAGTGGATCCAATATGGTGGACGCAAATTCGAAAAACAAAAGTGAGAACCTTATGGTTTTTGAGGTTGCTGAATCCAAATCTGAAATCGGATTTTCAGTATTCAAAATGGCAGAAATTTCAGTTTTCATTCGATTGAGTTGATTTAAATTTGAGCGCCTAAATGCGAGAATAATTTGCCATGAATGGTTTGCTGAATTTTTATTCGTCATAATGTATCCGAGATTCAGATACTTAAAATCAGGACTCGAAATTCGCGGTCACAAACATCTAGAGATACAAATTTTTGTCGAAATCCAACTACTTTTCGAATTTGCGTGTGCCAAATTAGATCCGCCATTTTGAATTTTGAAAATCCGATTTCAGATTTGGATTCAGCGACCTCAAACACCTAAAGGTACTCACTTTCGTCGGAATCAAACTATTTTTCGAATTTGCTTCCGCCATATTGGATCCGCCATTTTAAATTTTAAAAATCCGATTTCAGATTCGGATTCAGCGATCTCAAAAACCATGATTTACCAAATTACAGTTGAATCGATGAAGTATAAACATGTTTTTTTTTTCAAATGCTCACATATGTGTCATGAGATAAAAATAGCACGACTATTTTTCTGCCCATATGGAGGGCTTAGGACCAAAAAGGCGTAACCCACTGTTTTTAGACTTTTCATTACCTTACATTATATTACATTACATTATAAGGGCGTATCCTCAACTTTAACACGAAAGTTCCATAAGAGCAAAATTAATCAGCCTACAGCCAGAAGGGCGTAGGGCCAATACAATACAGCCAAAAAGGCGTAATCCGCAAAGAAAAAAAAGTGGCTTACGCCCGTCTGGTAGATCAGTGATCATTTTTTCCGAATTTCAATCGTCTGCTTACTGCCAGAAGGGCGTTACCCCAAAAAAATTGAAAACGTGATGGGTGTAAGATGCTGGCCAGTTTCCATCTTTCTGGCCAGTTGATGGCCAGTAAACTGTCAAGTTCCAGACTAGGTGTGTAACGCAAATCTGTCCAGTGTCAGTCATGGCGAACTGACAAGTTGCTGGTCAGAAAAACTCAGTAATTGCTCGTCAGGAAACTATTTGCTATTTGCTAATATTTTTTAATGCGAAATATAAACAAAAACGAAATATATCATTTACAAAATCGTTCCATGCACATATTTAGTCGTTGCTATAGTTAATAGAAAAGTTACACAGAAAAAAAAAATCTTGCACGGATTTCTCGATGGAATTTTATTTGCCTCGACGCAAAAAAATTTTCCAAATTTTCAAACATATTCAAAATTTTAAAAACTATTCAACAATTTCAAAATTTTCAAATTTATCGAAATTTTCAATTTTTTTTTAAATTTTCAAACATTTTCAAAATTTTCAAAATTTTCGAAGGTTTTAAAATTTTCAGAGGTTTCAAAATTCAAAATATAAAAAAAATATTCTACATATTCAAAATTTCTTGAATCTAACATGAAAAAATTCGGAAAAATCTGACCGGTTATCCGCCAAAAAGGCAAATCTAGACTTGGTACTAGCCAGAATTTTTTGGATTTCCTAGCCAGGGCCAGGGACCGAAAATACTCCTATGAAACTCCTACAATTTCTGGCGGATAACCGGTCAGATTTTTCCGAATTTTTTCATTTTTGATTAAAAAATTTTTGAATTTGTTGAATATTTTAAAATATTTTTTAAATTTTGACACCTCTAAAAATTTTGAAATCTGAAAATTTTGAAAATGTTGAATAGTTTTGAAAATTTTTGAAAAATTCCAAAATTTTTTAATATTTGAAAATTTTTTAAAATTTGAAAATTTTTTAAAATTTGAAAATTTTTTAAAATTTGAAAATTTTTTAAAATTTGAAAATTTTTTAAAATTTGAAAATTTTTTAAAATTTGAAAATTTTTTAACATTTGAAAATTTTTTAAAATATGAAAATTTTTTTAAATTTGAAAATTTTGAAATTGTTGAATAGTTTCGAAAATTTTTAATATTTTTGAAAATTTGGGAAATTTTTGAAAATTTGGGAAATTTTTGAAAATTTGGAAAATTTTTTTGCGTCGAGGTGAATGAAATTCTATCGAGAAATCCGTGCAAGTTTATTTGTTCTGTGTAACTTTTCTATTCACTACAGCAACGACTATATATATGCGCATGGAACCATTTTGCAAACGATATATTTCGTTTTTGTTTATATTTCGCATTAAAAAATATTAGCAAATAGCAAAAAGTTTCCTGACCAGCAACTCGTCAGCCCGTCAAGACTGGCACTGGACAGATTTGTGTTACACACCTAGTCTGGAACTCAACAGTTTACTGGCCATCAACTGGCCAGAAAGATGGAAGACTGGCCAGCATCTTACACACATCACGTTTTCAATTTTTTTGGGGTAACGCCTTTCTGGCAGTAAGTAGACGATCGAAATTCGGAAAAACTGACCCTGAGATTATTTTTTGTGGCTTAAAATAAAAAAGAGGGTTACGCCCTTCTGGCTATAAGCAGGTGATCTAAATCCGGCAAAAAATGATCACTGATCTGCCAGACGGGCGTAAGCCACTTTTTTCTTCTTTGCGCGCGAACGGTTTTCTGACAGCGCTGCAGCGCTCTAATCTAGTTTCGATCGACTGATCAACTTTCAAACTGACAGTTGTGACAAATTGACAACTGACAAACTGAACTTGATCACGATTCCTTGTCCGCTAACCGACCAATCACAAGACGAATAAAACGACAACAATGCATTCGATTATTTCGATATCTTCGATAAAATCTCGTCACCCATGAACTTTTTACCAGTTTGATCAAGGTATACTGGAAATCGCATCGCTGCCCGCTGGTTAACTGCACCCCCTTCAGCTCTTTCTCCGCCACACGGACAGACGTTTAGGAGACGGTTAACTGCCCGATTTCCCTCTCCTATCCGCCGTAAAGCGGGCAGTTGAAGGAGTTCCAGTGTGATACATTTAAAAAAATAAGTTTGTGTTTTGAGAGAGACTAAGATAAACTCCAAGATCTCCGTGAAAAATGCTGTCAGTAAGGCGAAGGTGTTAAAATAAATCTGCTCGTGTCAATAACTTGATTAATATATTCTGGTAGCCATTTATTAAAACTATATGGGAACAAGATATTATGTCGTCTGAGATCTCTCACGCTAGATGGTGTGACGCAATTTTTCAGTTTTAGCGTCACCAGTCGTTCCGACCTTCGGTTGCTAGACGATATTAGTCGTATCCGGTTAATTCTTAAGATTTCGAGTATGGATCCGTTATCGTTTCTTCTTCCGTTTTCGCGTTATCGTACGTTTAGTTTGCGAGTTTTGTTTTATGGGGTCAATCGCATGAAAAATACCGAATTACCGTGAGCCAGGGCCGAAATAACGAGCCACCCGGTATATTCGGTCTTTCTGGGCAAGTTATCGAGGGAAGTATAAAGGATCGAGTGGGAATCTCGACGCTTCATGGTACAGGGTATGGGGAGAGAAGGACGATTTTTGAGTTACGTATGGAAGGCCGTTCCCGGCTGGGAATGCGATCGCCCAGCCGTCATGGATTGCCCGATCGCTGTTATCGTAGGTTTAGTTACGTTTACGTATGGAAGGCCGTTGCCGGCTGGGATTGCGGTCACCCAGCCGTCGCGGATTGCCCGATCGCTGTTATCTTAGGTTTAGTTTACGTTGTCCCAGATCTTCCCCATACTTGAAGAATACCCCTTGGATGACCATTCTCAAAGTAAAAAGAACCCCAACGCCATAACACCTAGGCATTTTTCCATTATCGATTATTACGAAATATTTTCGTTCGAATTCGTGTTACCGTTCCAATTTCACCGCTTCGTGTCGGTGTTAGGGCTTTAGGTGTGTGCGTGAGGTACGGAGAAGAGTGGGCTTGTAATCATATTACGCGTGCGCGTAATCGTCCCCTCTTTTCGCGTTACCTCTTCGATCAAGCTATCGATCCGATATTCGCTCTCTTGCGGCGCAACTCTCGACCCGGGCGGTTCACCGCTCGGGGAGCTCCCGACATGCTACCGTTCCTGCTCTCGTTTTGGTAATGTTACGCTACCGTTTGTTCTCGAGCTACCGTTTTGTTATCTTTTGTTACCGAAATATCATTTGGCGTTCTCGTTGATATCGTATGTTACCGAGTTACCGATTCGACGTTCACGTTTTGCTATCGTTTATTACTGAGCTGTCGTTTCGACGTTCACGTTTTGTTATCGATTGTTACCGAGCTATCGTTTGGTTCTCGTTTGCCGCTATCGTTTGTTCTCGCCTAATTTTGATCTGGCGTTACCGTTCCCGTTACCGTGCTCAGTTCCCGTTCCTGGCGTTATCGTTCACAATTTTCGAATCCTGTTCAGCGTTACCGAATGTATTTTTCGGTGCTACCGACGTTCTCGCCGTTCTCGAATTTGTTTTATTCGTTATCGCTCCCGTTATCGTGCTACCGTTCCGTTTGATTCGTTGCCGAGATCTCGTTTTGTTTTTCTTTTTACGTTATCGAAATTTGGGTAATGATTTTGGTATGTAATTTAAGCTATCGATTGCGAAATAAATTAGCCTGAACCAAGGCCCCCTACGTTATTTTTCGAGTTGAGTTCATTTATTTCAGATTACGTTTTTGAAGGCACTCGAGAGTTAGCCAGCCGTCCACGCCCTCTCTCCACAACCTACACACTGAGCGAATCGGGTATACCGTCACTGATCTCGCCATCCGACGCGCCGGCATCCCTTTTAGGTTAAGTTTCGTTTCCGTTAATTTTTGGTCATTTCAGCTACCGTTACGTTTCGCGGGTTTGGTAATTCCCGCCGTCGAATTAAAAAGATTACCTGGCGCTCAACGGCTCTCCCGGCGTCGAGGATGGTGAGATGGGCCGAAGGTGACGCGAATCGCGAGATTCTCGTCACAATGGATGGCGAACAACTGTCGAATTTTCAAACAATATATATTGTAACGGAACGAAGCCCCCCCCCCCCTCCTTTTTTCTCGTAATAAACTGAGCGCATTACCCACACAGCGACGTATCTACTGAGGGTAACTCCCGCGTACTCTAACTTACCAACACTCGCTAGATCACGATCGATAGAGATCAGAACGTGACGCATAGTACCTGACAAAGACACCGACAGTAGTGGACAAATAACAATAATAATCCTGCGCATGAGCAAACAAGATTCGCTGATGACTCACGGCCCCACCGCGAGACACCACAGCCGCGACGGGTATAAAAGGCCGAGCAAACGACGGACGATAACCATTTTCACTATTCCTTTTCCTACCGTTCACTCCAGAACACCTCGACCTTCTGAGCGCTAGTCTCAGCATCGCGTCTGACGCTAGCATTAGGACCTTCCTCTAAACCCTTCGCTTGCGAAGTGATCGTATTGCACGATTGCCTGAGTAAGTTCCTACCTAGTAGCATACTTAGCTAGAGTCCTCGCATTGCGTCGAGCGCATAGCCAAAGTTTCCATCCTAGTTAGTATACTTCACTATAGTCCTCGTATTGCATCGAGCGCATAGTAAAGTTCCCCAGCTAACAGCTGTGCTAATGACTCGACCCTCGTCGAGTAATCAACCACAGCTATCCACTAGGTACCACTCAAGCCATCATACCATACTTTCTTTTACAGGAAGATCCGCTCTGTTTGTTTCGTGCTCCTGAGCAGGCCCGGCTCACTACCGTCGCACGATCTCGAATTCGTCTTGGCACAGCGTCCAACGCGAGCTAGAGAGAGTACGACATAACATAGGATAAGTCGCCTAAAGTATAGGTCTTTCTTACAGAAAAACCTAGATCTCGGCATTAGCAACTAAAAAACACCAAAAACCTTGAATAAAACTTTTTTTTTAACTTAGCTTCAGTAAAAGAAAAAAAAACAAAATTTCACACTTCAATCTCGAGATTACCTAAGGACCAGTAATCGTCGATCTCAAAAACACGTGTCCTCCTAAATTAACCTCTCTTTTATTAATTAAGCCGTCTGGACCGGCAAAGTCCATATCACTCTTTTTGTTAATTAATTGAACAGCAAAATGTTCAACAATAGAGTCAAAATGCCGATGATGAAATAGTTCCGGCCACCATACCCTAAGAGTGAACATATTCTGAGGCAAACAACATAAACAACAAAACGTAACACATCAATTGAATTAACTTCTCAAATTACATTTAAAGAATTAATCTTTCGGCTATCTCTTTTTGACTACTCCAGTCCAGAACACGAATCCAGCTCTCAGATCGAAATAAAATATTTAAAACTTTCGATATTTAACATATAAAAATCTCGAAACGTTTCAATATATATTAGATAATATACGACAATAATATATATAAGGAAACGTAGTATTGTGAGAGTTATAGTTATAGTAGTGTGAGAGTCGAGGTGTACATAGGTTTGCGCGCTCCGTGGCCGTGAAGGAATTTTCGTAAACATGTGGCTCAATCCAATTTTAATCTACCACGCGAGAATATTTTAGAAGCCTGATATAGTCGTGAATTTTCATGTTTACAAAACAAAACGAAAGGAAAGATACACTTTGCCGCAACAGTTTGACAAAGTTTTTCCTGCGGATATCAATGGCATAATCCATATTTCGAAAGCATTACTTTTTTGACATGCGATAAATTCGAGAAAGTCGAAAAATAATCGGATAAAAAAATTACACCGCTAGATTGTCAATAATTGTGTTAGGCGATATTGCATTGATTTTCAGCTAACAATGATCATTTCTGTAGAAGTTTAACCTTTTTTCACATTAAAATTTTCCTCAAAATTTTTTTTATTTCTGCTTCTTAAATTAAAATTGAATAATCTCTAATTTAAAGAATATTGTAAATTAATTGTAATACATTTTCAATGGCTTTTTATTGACGTAACAAATCATTGATATTTTTTTAAATTATTATTTTTTTTATTTAATTGTATAATAAAAGTTACATACAACAAAAATAGAAGCAGAGTATCGAAAACAATTTATTGTCGTTTTTTTTTGGATGTGGAACAAGTTTACTATGTTCGCTAACAACCTGTACTAAACACTGTTTTTGATCCTGTTTCTTAGTAAGGATATTATTACAATCTTCAATCAGGTATACCGCACGCTCGGCTGTAGTGTTTACTATTTTGAGTTTCTTAATAATGTACAAACTATTGTGATATTCAATGTTTTGAGACCAAAGTAATAGATCAATTTCCAGAAAAGTGTTATAGATGCCAAATCTTTGAAAGAAATTAAGAGACGACGGTTTTACAAAATAGTTCATTTCCTTATCAAGAATAGTTGCCGTATCTTGTATTTCGATACGTTTCGGACAAACTTCGTGCTCTTCTTCGGTTTCTTACTCGGATATTATCTTGGACCGCATATTCCGTTTTAATGGTACTCATAAAAATCTAACTTATCTTTTGAACGGATTAGAAAATACAACGCGTCTTTTTCTGTTGCTTCATACAAGGCCAATTTGATAAACTTCGAGGGAAGACGTCCAGGGCCGTATTGGTTCGAAACACAAGGCCAAATTTATTATCAAGTAAATACTGCACTCTGTCCAGTGCCTGACGAACTACCATCCTACGGCTAGCTGTTTATCGTTGATTCGAGCGAAGGAATCGATTCTCTGCAACGACGAAATACAGTCCTTGATCGAGGTATACTGGGAGCACTTGATCGCATCATGAGTGAGAATAACGTTTTCGCTCAATCGCATGCAATGATGGGTAAAGAGTTACAAACTCAGCAAGACAATCAATTTGGTAACGTACAACCATCGAGTAAGTTGCAGTTGATCTTTAGGTTGAAACCAGGAATGGATCGTCACAGATTCAACTTTCAACGAAGCAGTGAAGTCGCTGCTGTATTTTCAACGACCATCGATGGAGAAATTCCAGAATAATACGTCACTATTCGCAACAAAAACCTAAGAAGACCGCAATCGGTAAGTACTATAGATCCCAATGTTGAGCCTTGGGTATATCCACTGTTTTGTCCCTTTGGTACACGAGGCTGGCATCGGTATCTACGACAAACAGGCAATAATAAAAAATGAGTGTCCAGAGAGCCTTATACCCGACATCGAATGACTATTTACGAAAACGATCACGGAAATGCCATTCTTTTAGGACGTCATCTCTTCCAAAAATGGGTAGTGATAACTATGTAAAAATCGAGAAAGATCGCATAGAGTTAATAAAAGAGAATCAGCGGAAGATTCGTGCTGAAACGTACTCCGGATTAGTAGACTATATAAATACTGCAGCGCAGAACGCGAATGCCCGTATTGGAAGAATCGTTATCTTACCCTCAAGCTTCAGTGGCTCACCGCGGAATATGATGCAGCACTTCCAAGACGCTATGGGAATCGTACGAAAATTCGGAAAGCCAGATCTTTTCTTGACGATGACCTGCAATTTAAACTGGCGAGAGATACGAGAATGTCCTCTTTATGGTGAGCAGCCGTGGGGCAGACCGGATCTTACTGCACGTGTCTTTGACATAAAAAAGAAGCATTTACTTGATTTCATCGTTCGTAAAAACTTCTTTGGTGAAACACGAGCATTCGTGTACACGATCGAGTCGCAGAAGCGTGGTTTGTTGCACATTCACCTGTTGGTGACATTGAAGCATAACTTGACTACGCCAGAAATGGTTAACAAGTGCATCTCTGCTGAGATTCCCGATCCGGAATTCAATCCCGATTTAAATCCAATTATTATGGGTAATATGATCTACGGACCTTGTGGAGCATGGTGCGAAGTGAACGAAAAATGCTCCAAGCATTTTCCAAAGCCATTCCAAGATGAAACTGCGATGGATGCAGACGCATATCCGCACTATCGTAGAAGAGACATGGATCTATGTACGAAAGTCGTGGAGGACACGTCATAGACATTCGATTTATCGTACCGTATTGCCCAACGTTGTAACTTATTTTCAATTATCACATTAACGTGGAAATTGTAACAACCGTTACGGCTCCAAATTATCTATATAATTACATCTCTAAAGGGCACGACGCAGCGGCTATTCAGGGGAAAAAAGAGAAAATGGAGAAGATAAAGAACACCTCATTAATCACGACGAAGTAACCGATCACGTGGGAGCCCGCTACGTTGGACCGATTGAGGTAGTTTGGCGTATCCGCTACAAAAAGATGCAACAGGAATGCCACCCTGTAATACGGCTCCCTATACATCTACCCAATGAGCACAGCGTCGTGATTCCGGCAGACATGAACGACGACTACATAAGAAATGCCATGAGTCGGGTAAGTACGCCAAACGATTACTTTGCATTGAGCGTTCGCGATGAACCTGCAAGATTATTCGTGTATCCGGATATTATGTCTTCAAAAAATCTAACGTTGACGGAGTAACCGTATCGAGATGGGAAAAACGAAAACGTAGGCATGACGCATTTGGATGAATGTACTCAGTATGTCCTGCTCAAATTAAATTGTTTCATCTTCGGACGCTTTTGTTGAAGGTAAAAGGAGCCAAAAGCTTTGAAGATTTAAGGACCATGGATGGGCAAGTCTGCGAGACGTATTACAGTGACATGCCTGGCACTTGGGGTGATTGAAGATGACGATGATAGGCAAAAAATGATTGAAGAAGCGTCCGTTTTGATGATGTCTGGTCTCCTTCGTAGAATGTTTGTCAGAATTTGGATCCATTGCCGACAAATTCATCCAGAATAACTCTGGGGGAAATTCAAGGTCAAGTTTTCCGAGCATTACGCAAGACGCATGAAGATGCACAAGCCCAAAGAAAATCGTATTTTTAAATCGCTCGTATGCTTATCAACGAAGATTCGAATCTATCTCAATTCCCGGGAATGGGACAGATATAAATTTCAGACGAACACGACGAGCCTGATACGCAGTGCAGCCAGATCAGAAATGAGCTGGTAACGTATCAGTGATACGTTACCAGCTCATTTTACCAAAATTGGCATGCGACAATATGGACGGCTAAATGTTACCCAAAAGGTGTTTGTTGATGCTGTCTTGAGTGCAGTTGATAACGACAATGTTGAGAAAATTTGCTTCTACATCGATGGTCCTGGAGTATCTGATAAGACTTTCACTCACTCTCTCAAATCTCGTCAGAGGTAGAGCAAAATGCGTGTGCTACGGGCTTCACCGGAATCGCAGCGATATCGCTTCCTGAGGGTAAAACCGTGCATAAGACCTTCGGACTCCCAGTACCGCTGTACGAGGATTTCACATTCAGCATCAAGGTGCAATTTCAACAGGGTAGGTATTTGAAAAATGTTGATCTTTTTATTTGGGACGAGGGTACCGATGGTGCCGCGTTATGCTCTAGAATCCGCTGATCGAGCATTGCAAGATATTATGAACAATAACCTACCTTTTGGGGGGAACATTATTGTTCTTGGAGGAGACTTTAGACAACTTCTTCCAGTCACAATATGAGGCACGCGAAGCGAAACAGTAAATCTATCAATTAAGTACAGTGCACTATGGCGACACTTTTCGATATATGCGTTAATGGAAAACATGAGAATTTTTCCCAAAAAAGTGGAATTTGCTAAATTTCTACTTGACGTTGGAGATGGACTTCTTAAAAATCCAGATGATAATCTTGAAGTTCCAGAACATGGTGTGGTAGCTGCAGATCGGGATATAGTAGAAGATACCTACGCACAATTGGTAAGAGCGAAACGATTTAAAGATGTAGTGAAATATGCCATTCTCTCTACTCGAAATGTTGATGCTGGACAAATCAATTCAAAGGTCATGGACTTATTTGATGAAACTACTGAAAAACTCTACACGAGTGTTGACAGTACCGAGAATTGTGGTGATAATGACCAGATCGACGAGACAATCTTGCCCGAATATTTCAATACGTTATCACCACCAAGTTTGCCAACTCACGAGCTTCATCTGAGAAAGTGCGGTATTATAATGCTCATTAGAAACCTAAGCATCAACGAAGGCTTGTATAATAGTACGAGATAACTAATTTTAGAATTCGGTAACACAGTGTTGCGTTGCGAAATTCTGTCCGGTGATAAAAGTGGAGATGTCGTTTTCTTACATCGCATTACCCTTTAACGTGAAAATGATTATCCATTTACTTTCAAGCGTCGTCAATTTCCTGTAAAGGTAGCTTTTGCTATGACTATCAATCAGTCACAAGGACAAACTTTCGATAAAATTCGCGTTGATCTTCGGAGAGATGTCTTTAATCACGGTCAATTATATGTGGCCTTCTCATGTTACGTTCCTGGGAAGCTCTCAAAGTGTATATTGGAGCATACCGCGACAGGAGTGTCGTTAAAAATTATGTGTACATGGAATTGTATCGCTAAAACCAGGTCACCAAAAACGTTTTCACATGAATTTTCGATCATTTTAAACATCACTGCTGCATGTATTATATTATTATAATGTCAATACTAAAATGAGAAAAAATTTAAATTTCATTCACTAAGTCATGTAAAATACGGACGACATTAATCAATAAATATGAATCAATAAAATTATTATACAATAATTTTATTTTCTTAACCCATTAACGTCGAAACCAACACATTTTTTGGGAAATGTTGAAGCTCTAAACTCAATGAGAAAAATAAAGTGACCGTAGACCAAAGCCATGCACTATACTATTTTCGGGTGTGGTCTTTCGATTGGCAGGGTCGAAATTCCTTTTTTAAGGCTGTAAAAAAAATATGGCGGGTTTTAAGTAAAAAAGTACAAAAAAATAAAAATAATTTTTCTTTATCTTTTTTTTTACTCGAAAGAGTATTAGGATCGCATTCTCACTATGATCAACGGTGATCAGGACAGATAAAATTAAAGGAAAAATTATTTTTCTAGACATCAAGTCACTGTGACCTTTACAAAATTTCAGAAATAACGTGAAATTTTGCAAAATTCAGGTTTCTCTTGTATATTTTTTTTTAAATCACGTATTCACGAGCTACTCTTTACGCAAATGTAATTTTATGTCAGATAAAACATTACTGTATGTGTTTCATCTGCATGTGTTACATCCTCAATTCAATATAGCAGCCAAAAAACTGAAAAAATAACCACTTTCTCCGAAATCATGAGCAACAGAATTCCTAAATCAATTGGTTTTAGAAGTTTTATCATATTTTTGTCACCGTCGAATCCGAACATGGCAAGAAAGTTTCAAAATTCAAGATGGCGGATCTAATATGGTGGATGTGAATAAACAATATCGGAAATTCGAAATGAAAAAAATGCTCTTGTTATCTGCACAAAATTTTTAAGGAAGTACCCTCGGTACGACGTAAGTCAGAGAATTTTAATCTTCTACTTGAGTAACGTAGTATATAATTTGGCAACATCGCATTCCTTGCTTTAGTGTACATGCTCACGTACAAGTATAATACTTATGTATAGGACACTGAAGCAGCCAGCGAGTGGTTTCCGTGTGCACTATTAATTTGAAAAATGAGCGAAAACAGGTATTATTGGAGAAGAAAAAGAATTTCCAAAAAAATTTATGATAATCGAGTGCGACAAAGTGAAGTGCGCAAATCGATTCCCAGTGTTTACGGGAATAGAAATATTTCTAACCTAAACGACGTCTTTAAAAATGATGCAATTGACGGCTGTCGTGTTGTCACGTTTCTGAATTGCTCGAAAATCTTGTCTTTTTTTTAGTTATTTCTCCTAACGCAAGCAAGCTTTACATGTTTTGGAAAGAGAAAAATGTTCATGGGATATTCGTTTACATCTCATTCAAATTTTATCAAAATCTGTTTGTTAATTCCAACTTGATAAATGATAATGTGCGTCAAAATCACAGATTCCCATAAGACCCCATGTTAAGAGCTTCGAAATGAAATTATTAATATCTTCTTTTAAAGTCAACCAAAGATTACAAAAATTTAACTGAGTCATTTTCGGAAAGGTTTTGACATCTCTGAAAATTTTCGTAATTTTCTGTTTGTTAATTGATTTACCGAGGGTACTCCCTTAAACAAAAGTATTTGTGATATGTTTGATGCTGGATGCGTTGTTGTTGAGAAAAAATTTATGAAATCAGCCGACGACCGGTTCGATTCTCCTTGGATGCTTCGCGACTTATGTTTTCGGAGAAAGTAGTGACATTTTTAGTTTTTTGACTGCTATGTTAAATCGAGAATGAAAATTTAGATGAAACATATACAGTAATGTTTTATCCAACATTAAATTACATTTGCATAAAGAGTAGCTCATGAATACGTGATTTGAAAAAATATATATAAGAAAAATCTGAATTTTACAAAATTTCACGTTAATTTTGCTATTTTGAAAAAATGTCTGAAAATAAAATTTTTCCTTCAATTGTAACCGTTCCGATCACCGTTAAGCATAGTGGGAATGCAATCCTATACTCTTTCGAGTAAAAAAAGTTATAAAAAAAATGTCATTTTTTTGTACTTTTTCACTTAAAATCTGCCATATTGTTTTTTAGAACGTTTGAAAAGCAATTTCGACCCCGCCAATCGAAAGAACACACCCGAATATATAGTACATGGTTTTGGTCTACGGTCACTTCATTTTTCCCATTGAGTTTGGAGCTCTAACATTTCGCAAAAAAATGTGTTCGTTTCGACGTTAATAGGCTAAAAATCTTAATTTTCTTTCTGAATAACTTGGCTTCGTAATGCTGTCGCATGATCCATTAGACGAGAGCGCTGCAGCGCTACGAGAAAACCACTCGCGCGCATTTATCGCGTGTCGGACCCTAATGAACACTAAGAAGTTGGTGAGTGATGAAACGATATATTTTTATCGAAACATCGAAATTTTCGATTGAAATTCAACTTCGGACGTCCTCGTTTTATTCGTGCTGTGATTGATTGGTTGGCGGACAAGGATTTGTGATCAAATTTCGTTCGCCAGTTGCTCAGTTGTTGGTTTATCACAACTGTCAGTTTGAGTTGTCAAGTGCATTGTGTTACCACCACGCAACCGTTATCACCCGGTGTTACCTGCACGCATGCATCAACGGCTGCTAATCGCACTCTGCCGATGCTGTTGCGTAATTATAAGTCAGGAAGAAAGAAAAGTGGGATCGTACTTTCGAGGGGACATGGGTTGTCGATGAGATAAGGAAAGCTGTCTCGTGTGGGTACAGAGTGATGCGTGTGATAGAAATTTGGCAATACGAGATCACGCAGTTCGAACGTAACACTCGCAATGCTGAATTTTTTGCAGAATATATTCATGCATTTCTCCAAATCCAGCAGGAAGCTGAGTGGTGAAGTTTAGTGGCTGGCCTGAAAATTGTAACACAGGCTAGAGGATGATCACCCACAAGAACCACCATCCAGCATTTTCCTTTAGAATTTGATCATACGCGCGTTCCTAAATTTCCGTCAATACATAGCCACCCGTTCGGATTTTATCAGGAGTAGCGATGGTTCTGTGGAACCTTTCGTCCATTGATATATCGTGACTTTGTTCGCGATCGCGATTCACGAGAAAAAATCACCGACAACCATTCCAATAACACCCGTGAAACTGCAATACGTGCTTAGCGTCGCCCGTCTCGTAATAACCATCTGCCAGTAAATTCAGTGGTAATTTAAATTCGCGCAAGCGACCAGCGTGTATGATAGGATGATCCGAAAGAAGGTTCCATCCACACGAGCCATGCAACGGCTTTTTTGAACGAGTATGCGTCCATCTGTACCCACCTACCGGCACAATACCTATCGCCTCATCTTTCAGAAATTTTTTGCAAAAAATACGGAAACCAGCTTATGCGATAGTCGTACACTCGTCGAATGGGCAGACGCGACCGCTAGCAATAAACATATTCCAAACACCATGCACGCGCGCCTGAGTATTGTAACATCCATCTGCCACAATGTCACACGATTAGTACAATTAGTAACACAATTTCTTTTGCAAAATAAAACACGTAATACTGGTCTTTTAATTTACGATACCCCACTTAAAACTTCTCGCGCTCAGCGGTACACATCGCGTTGGCACAATAGTACTCGATGGGCGGCAGCTCTCCGTAGTAATTCTCATTTTCTAGGTGATTGAACATATGAGGAAATGTGCCCGTTGCTATTCTACCCAAGAGGCCGAAAGCTTATGGCAATGCACGGAACAGCATGTGAAAATAATGTAGACCGTCGAGGAATTGCAAGCTTCTCGAGGTGCTGCATCGTGATGATGTTTGTTCCGTTCATAATTAACGTAGGAAGTTGCGTTTTTCTGTTCTCAATCAGATATCGTAGGATAAAATGAGCATCGAACCCTCCGGTGCGCTGCGCTATACAGATTATATGTGAGTAACCTTTGGGTTGCTGCATAGATAATTCTACGAGCTGTCCGACTGGATTTTCTCGAAATATAAAGTCATGCACACCGCAGTTCACACATAGTTCATTAATGGAGTCGTTGTTACAGCACTGCGTGCAAATGTGTTGAGCTACGCAAAGACTCGGTGTGTGTACGAACGAGTTGGATCACCCTTCACCGTTGTACACTATTGTGTTTCAAAAACGTTAAAAATAAAAACGATTTCAGATGAAACATTTGGCTTTTGTCGGATTAGTTTCGTGAAGCACAGATGATTATTTGGCTGATTGAATTTGCACGTTTTACGAAAGCCCACGCCACATGTATGTTTTTTTTTCTAGAGGCTTGATCGTTTGACGGCGTTTAAAGGAATCACAGACACCGGTAACTCTATGTTTCTTTCTGCAAACTATGACGCAATTTTTTTATTTTCGCGTCAAAGGTCGTCCCGACTACGGTTTTAGGTGATGTTCGGTTAGAATTCGGTCAATTTCAGTGCGTAGATCATAAGTCTGTTCTCGAATTCTGTATGTGCAACCGTTTCAGCATCTGTTCTTTATTTTCACATTATCGTACGTTTTTGGTATTGAGTTGAGCTTTTTATTGGGTCCTTGCGCGTTCGAGATAACGAGTTGCCGTGGTTCAGGGCCGAAATAACGAGCCACCCGGTATACTTGGTCTCTTTCGAGAGTAATTTAAGTGAGTATGAAGGTTCAAGTGAGAATCTTGACGCTTCGATAAAGTGGTATGGGGGAGAAGGGCGGTTGTGTTTTGACGTCCGTTTTGAGTTACGTTTACGTATAGAAGGCTGTTGTCGGCTGGGACTGCGATCACCCAGCCGCCACGGATTGCCTGATCGCATCGTTATCGTAAGGTTTAGTTTTAGGTAGTCCTGGATCTTCCCATGCCCGAAGAATACCACTCGGAGGACGATCATCGCAACAATAGGACCCACGGCCATCGAAACATCTCGGCATATTTGGATTATCGATTAAGCAAATGTTCTTTTTATTGTTTAATTTCAGCCATATCGTTTCAAATTTTTGAGCTTTTTCGGATTACGATAAGACGTTCGCGTTTTGCGTGACGTCAGGAGAAAAGAGCACAACGAGCTTTCATTGCGCGTGCGCTTACGAGTTTCTCTCTCCGAATTCGAGCAGATTACCTGCTCGAACCGCTCTCTTCCCGTTCTGCTCTCGATCCGAGCGGTTCGCCGCTCGGCGCTTCTCATTATGTTACCGACTATGCTCTCGTATCCGTTCTCGCCTACGCCTTAGCTATCGTTCTTCGTACATTCTGTTTCTTTTATAAAACATTTCCATTATTATATCCGCATTCCCGTTACCGAATGGATTTATCTTCTTCGTTATTTAATTTATCGAGTTACAGAATCTATGGTTTTCCGAATCAATATATTTCTCGTAACTATACTTATGCGACTTTGCGCATCAAGTCTTGTAAATTTTTCTTGGATTATTTTTCCGTTATCGGGAGAGTTAAATAAATGGCCGTGTCTATTTGCACACCACTGTGCCCCGAGTGTGCCCCAAGTATGTCATTAACGACCTTTCAGGACACGTGAGTTGCAGGCATTGGTGTGTCCCCAAGCGTATATTTTCCTGCGAATCTTTTGGGACACACAAGGTGTAGAAACACTTTGACACGCTATCAGATATATTTTGGTCAAAAAATCTTAGTTATGCCAAAACAGAAATCATCGTAGCACCAAAATATAACGAATTTTTATCGTACAAAATAAATGGGTTTCCAGGACACAGAGAATCGACATTTACATATTTCCAGTGGTTAATACATCGCTCGTATATGTACGAGGTACGACGGAAAATAGTATAGTATATAGTATTTTTTGGGATCTTTAATATGACAGGGACCCAAAAAAGTACTATGATTTCCGTTGTACCTGTACAAATATAAAATGAGCACGCGATGCTGCTGATATTAGAGCGAAACGTTCGCATTACTGAAACTTTGACGGGGTATTATGTGGACGTAATTCTAACCTGTATCAAGTATTGCAGCGACAGCAGTGCTTTCCGAATGGGCGCTCGACGCGTCGCCCCGTGTCTCTCGTCCACACTCGAGAGCGCGAGTGTCATGTGAGGTCGCGTTTTCAAATAGCGCTGCTGAGCTGGGCTGCACGTGGCGCGATATTTAGTTAGTGGGTTGTAGTATAAAAGACATATTGCGCGTTTCCGTTGTATAAAACAGCCAGTTGAGACATCCGGAATACTGCATGCCTCCGATGCAATAAAAACTAAACTCTAACACCTGGAATAATCGTACAACTTTCCGGTAATTCAATTGTTTTTCGGAAAGTCGTTTTCACTTTGGTTTTTTACACGGCTCAGTTGTCATGAAGGGTACCGTGTGCCTTCTGAGTGCGCAGTGTACCCCCAGTGTGTCAAAACTGTCCCTGATAGACACAGTGGCAGAAAAGTTGCAGAATGCAGAATCAGCTTAATGGTGACCATTTTCCACTCGAGCGGCAGATAGTTATCATAATACCGATTTCTGTCTCGTGTCAACCAGGGGGGTAGTTTGCCTGGTGTGTGACCGGAGTGTGTAGTTTGCCTGGCGTGGGTCCGTAGTGAGTGTAGTTTGCCTGGCGTGTGTCCAATGTGACCCTGATAGACACTGTGGCATAAATGGTCGCAAAAAATAGTATCATGGCGACCATCTTCCACTCGAGCGGCAGATGGTTGCCGTAATACTGCTTTCTGCCTTGTGTATATCAGGGGTGTAGTTTGCCTGGCGTGTATCCGGAGTGTGTATAGTTTGCCTGGCGGGTGTCCTGAGTGTGTGGTTTGTTCGGCCTTTGGCCGAAGTGAGTGCAGTCTGCCGGGTGTGTGTCCGGAGTGTGCAGTTTGCCTAGCGCGTGTCCTGAGTCCGTAGTGTTCCCGGTGTGTGTCCAAATTGTCTCTGATAAACCAAGTGGCAGGAATGGTCACAAAAAATAGTATTAATAGCGACCATCTTCCACTGGAGCGGCAGATGGTTGCCATAATACTGCTTTCTGCCTCGTGTCTATTCGGTGTGTACTTTGCCTGGCGTGTATCCGGAGTGTGTATAGTTTGCCTGGCGTGTGTCCTGAGTCCGTAGTTTTCCTGGCGTGTGTCCAAATTCTTCCTGATGGATTGATCCAATGGCAGAAACGGTCGCAGAAAACAGTATAATGGCGACCATCTTCCACTCGAGCGGCAGATGGTTGCCTTAATACTGCTTCCTGCCTCGTGTCTACCCGGGGTGTACTCTGCCTGGCGTGTATCCGGAGTGTGTATAGTTTGCCTGGCGTGTATCTAGAGTGTGCAGTTTGCCAGGCTTGTGTCCTGAGTCCGTAGTTTTCCTGGCGTGTGTTCAAATTGTTCCTGATGGATACAATGGCAGATACGGTCGCAGAAAACAGTATAATGGTGACCATTATCCACTCGAGTGGCAGAAAGTTACGATAATACCGATTTCTGTCCCGTGTCTATCAGGGGTGCAGTTTGCCTGGTGTGTGTCCAGAGTGTGTAGTTTGCCTGGCGTGTGTCCGTAGTGAGTGTAGTTTGCCTGGCGTGTGTCCAAAGTGTCCCTGATAGACACTGCGGCAGAAATGGTCGCAAAAAACAGTATAATGGCGACCATCTTCCACTCGAGCGGCAGATGGTTGCCATAATACTGCTTTCTGCCTCGTGTCTATCCGGGGTGTACTTTGCCTGGCGTGTATCCGGAGTGTGTATAGTTTGCCTGGCGTGTGTCCGGAGTGTGCAATTTGCCCGGCGTGTGTCCTTAGTCCGTAGTTTTCCTGGCGTGTGTCCAAATTTTTCCTGTGATGTCTGTGAATTTAGCGTATAAATGCATGTGAGATGGCGCTACGCGCGTTAACACGAGTTCAAAGCGAGTCATGCTCAACGGACAAACGGGCATTCCGCCGACGACGCTTCCAGCGTCAGTATCAAATGTTGTCTCCAGTCTGTATCTTTATTATATTAATAAACGAACGTAGTAAGAATACAACATCTGGCGACGAGGATTAAAAAAGAAAAAAAAAAAATCGTGCGCTAGTTTGTTTCTTGACATCATGTGGACAAATGGCCCGAAATAGTCAGTATAAGGGAAAAGTGAAAAGTACCACGTGGTCGTTTAATCGCACATCATCATGGCGGATGGTGCTAAGGAAAGAGCAGATTTGGAGGAAATGGAGAAAATGAGGCACACAATAGTCGAGATGCAAAAGCAGTTGCACCATCAGAGTCAAAAAATTGTGTATCAGCAACGAAAGCAGTCAGAGCAGATGTCGCAGTTGAAAAGCAATTAGTTCAGCAACGGAAGCAGTACGATCTTCTAGAATAGCAAAAGCAGCAAATGGAAGGATTGCTGAAAGGGTCACAGTTATTAGTAACAGCCACTCAGTCAACAGCCACGGGCGGTGGACAAGTACGCTCGGGTGGATTTGGCAATCTGAAAGAATTAAACTTGTCGGACGATTGGTCACTATGGAGTGAACGACTCGACCAGTATATCATAGCCAACGAAGTTCCGGTTAATAAAGCAGTCGCATTATTGATAACGTTGCTTGGCACAGAGAGGTATTTATTATTGCGAGACCTCTGTACACCGGCATTGCCTAGTTCGAAGACCTTGGACGAGCTAAGGCGGGTCATGAAGGAACATCTACAACCGAAGCCGAGTATTATAACGGCGCGGTAAAAATTCAAGGAGTGTCGTCAGAAGGAAGGAGAAGACGTCAAACAATACCTCGCACAGTTGAAGCAGCTACCTACGTATTTCGAGTTCGGGGAAAATCTCGAGGGTTCACTCCGGAATCAATTCGTTTGGGGTCTACGGAGTGACGCCATTAAGAAACGACTGCTTGAAGAGCAAGATATCAGCTACGCCAGGTGCATAGAGCTAGCTGGTGCTATCGAGTCTGCATCAAGGGATGCCGCAGCGATGGGGTCGACAACGGGGAGTAGCGTTGGATATCTCAACTTCGTAGGCGACAAAAGGAATCATGTGATAAGTAAATCTTCGATTAAAGATGATTAAAAAAATGATTTTGCTGTGGTAAGTTAAACGATAGAGCAGCGGAATGTAAATATAAATCGTATAAGTGTAACGTGTGTGATAGGCAAGGTCATTTGGCACGGGTCTGTAGAAATAAGGTAAACAAACCAAGCTTGAGTGAAAGTAATAATAATAATCGCAGTAAACCGTATGATTCGAACAAGGGGAAGGAGAGACACAATTATGTTGACGAAATTCAAGACCTTGAAAGCAGTTGCGTTTGTCTGTTTTGTTTGAACAAAAGTGTCAAAACGGTACGGGACTCGAGTGGAAAATTGGATAACGATAAGCCTATAATGATTGACGTCGTCGTACAAGGCGAGAAAATGAATTTTGAACTTGACACAGGCTCGTAGGTATCTGCAATTTCTTTTCGCGATTTTAACAGATTTGAAAATCGTAGCAATTTGATCGTGCATTCTACGAGTAGGCGTCTCAAGTCACATGCTGGTCACTCTATTATTCCGAGGGGGTTTATTGAGGTGAAGGTCGTTAAAGACAGTATCAAGCGGATCTTAGAGCTTTTTATTTTACCCGGTGAAGGTCCTCCGGTTTTGGGCAGGCGTTGGATGAGAATGTTGAACTTCTCTTTGAGCAGTGTGTGTAACAAAAATAAAAATAACCTGCAGAGTATCCGGAGTTTAAGAAGGGATGATTCGGAGGATATTTCGGAAAGAGTATCCAACTGTACTTACGGATAAACTAAGTCATTATCCCAAAGGAAAATTAAAACTCAACCTCAAAGAGGGTGCTCATCCAATTTTTTGCAAAGCCAAACCGTTACCATACGCACTTCGTGACAGAGTGAAAAAAGAACTCGAGAGGTTGGTGTCGGAGCAAATTCTTATACCAGTCGAATCAAGTCAATGGGCTACTCCGATTGTGCCAGTTTTAAAGCAAAATGGAGAAATTCGCATTTGCGGAGATTATAAGATTACAGTTAATCCGTGTTTATGAATCGATCGGCACCCAATTCCTCGTGTTCAAGATTTGTTAGCTACTCTGAATATAGGTAAAATTTTTTCGAAATTACATTTATCCAGTGCCTATCAACAAGTAGAGCTTGATGCAATCTCTCAACCTCTAACTACTATTGCGACGCACAAGGGTCTTTTTATGTACAAACGCATGTGTTTCGGTGTGGCATCAGCACCAGGATTATTTCAACGAGAAATAGAGAGAGTTTTGCACAGCATAGAAGGTGTCGTATGTTCCTTTGACGATATTTTTATTTCTGGTTCGACGAGCAAGGAACATTTCGAAAGACTTGGAGCGGTTTTGAATCGTCTTGAAGAATGCAGACTAACTGTTCGTAAAGAGAAATGCAATTTTTTTTTGTGAGAGTGTGCAATATTTGTGGATTATAATCGATGTACATGGCATCAGAGCCGATAGAAGAAAAGTCCAGGCAATTTCGGATGTAGCAGCACCAGTTGATGTGTCGCAGTTAAAATCATTTCTGGGTATGATAAACTATTACTCGAAATTCATTAAGGACTATGCCACTGTAATTAAACCATTGTATGAGCTGTTAAGGGGGGACTGAAATTGGAATTTTTCTTGTTTGTATATGGATATTTTTCAAATCTTGACAACTTTTATGAAACTTTTGAACTAGAAACTGACCAAAACTCAGGGGGTGTCGGTCAAATATTTTGTGAGTTATAGCTCTTTTTCTAATTCTAAAGTATACTTCTTCAAAATGTTCCTTGCGCATACAGTGTTATCGCAGAAGGTTGAAATTTGTTCCTCACACATATACTACCATAATCTAAAAATTTGTAGAAGGAATTTTTAAATCGACTTTATTCAGCTACTCAAGCTATTATTAATGTAGAGGTATTTTTTAAAATTATAATTTGTCCTACATTATGTACCAGAAAATGGGTTCTATTGACACTACGCCAAATTCCTTCCACAAATTTCAAGATAATCTGCCCTAGAATATGTGTTTCAAAGGGGAAAGTGATCAGACTAAAACCAATGCGCAGGAGATTTTTTTAATACCCAAAAATACAATTCCGAGATAAACGCGATTAAACGAATTTTTCTTGGAAAATTCCTAAGAAGCAAAAAGTGAATAGGAAAGGCTGAATTTTGTTCTGTGAAGATTCCTGACGAATAGTAATTGATATTGGAGTTTATTTGTGGCCATTACAAGTTATCACCACTGGAAAAATTGTACAACTCACAAGAAGAGAGGCGTACATCCGGATGATGGATTCAGTTCAAACTCCTAGAAGTTACTTCTTGGGGCAAAAAATGAAACCTCTGCTGTTCAATTTAATCTCATAGGCCTTTCTTCTCTGTACGAGCACAAATTTGTGATATTATTGAGCGATTCATCGATTACCTGCGATGATCTAATATATGTCATTCTAATTGAACCCAATGACTCATAATGATAAAAAGCAGCTGATTTACAATAAAAACATGTTTCTGTTCTACACAATGAAATTATCACAGGCCTCATCTTTAAAATTCACAATTTCTAGCGAAAGACGCCGCTGTCAAGTCTTTGTCGCTGCATCGCATTATCAGGCTCCTTGACCGGCTTGTTATTATACAATCATTCTGTAATATATTTATACAATAAGCGGTAAGCTCATTTGATTAATATTCATAGCTTACAAATTTCAAATCAGTGTAACGTGTCGCAAGACCCATTTGACACTTGCGAACCAGCGATATCCAACATCAGTTTCACTATCACTTTATTGACAGTATTACAGATTCCGCACATTACTACATATAAAACATGAAGCTTTGGTAAATTATCATATAAATTTGAAAAAAATTACACTTTTCTGTTTCAAAAGTTTTCTCAGGTTGTTGACTGTTCATACGAAATGATTCATATCGCATATGTATATATGTGAGAAAATCAATATTCTATAAATTCAGGAGTAAACATTGCTGTTCATTTCATGTTTCAGAAATCACATTCCATCATTGGTACTTGGTTGACGATTCTCGAATTGCTTTAGATACACAAATATAACCCGAATTTGCGAAAAGAAAGGTTATAACAGCAGATAGCTGGCCGAAACACAACAGATCTTACTTTGTAATCCGCACACCAACTTGGCTGGTGGCAGCACGCTTGTTGCGGAAACGAAGGAAACGAGATAGCCGTACAACATTTTTTTTGTTATCGCTTAGTGATCGTTGAGTGAAGATTGGTGAACTAATTAAAACGTTCGGTGGTCAATAGTTTTTTTTATAAATGAATATTTAAAATTTCAACGTATTGACCGCCAAACATTTGAATTAGGCCACCAATCATTATCAAACGAGTTTCTTTCAATTCCAAAGTGACCGTAAATTTTTTTATTATTTATTTGATAAAAATAACTATTTACCGCCAAACATTTTCATTGGGCCACCACTCATTATCAAACGATTTCCCTTCAATACAATTAATTTTGAAATAAATTAGAAATGAAATAACGTATTTATCAGGCTAGCTTGACAACACGTAGACATTTGACAGAAGTCGTGTATCAAGCGTGTATCTTTCGATAAAAGCAATGAGTATATGATAGGATAGAGTGGAAGCTACCATATGGCCGCAATGAGGATATACGAATTTCAGCGCCATCTGTAAAGTCGAACTCATGAACCGTACAGAAAAGGCGGTAAAAGCGCAATGTATTGTATATACGATATATCCTTGGTATACTCTTTGAACAGAAGCAATATTTTTAAAAAATTACAGATGGAAAAAGTATATCACAAATTGATCATTGCACGAATTATCCACGACGCTGACGACCGATGGAGGCGTTAGTATAGCAAATATGACGCAAATAACGCTTTTTTTGGTTTATGGGGCTCAAAATCACCTGCAGTTTGCCTGGCGTGTGTCCTGAGTCTGTAGTTTTCCCGGCGCGTGTCCAAATTGTCCCTGATAGACCCAGTGGCCGAAATGGTCGCAAAAAATAGTATTAATGGCGACCATCTTCCACTGAAGCGGCAGATGGTTGCCATAATACTACTTTCTACCTCGTGCCTATCAGGGGTGTAGTTTGCGTGGTGTGTGTCCGGAGTGTGCAGTTTACCTAGCGTGTGTCCTGAGTCTGTAGTTTTCCTGGCGAGTGTCCAAATTGTTCCTGATAGACATAATGGCTACACACTCCGGACACACACCAGGCAAACTGCACACTCCGGACACACACCAGGCAATCTGCACTCACTTCGGACACAGGCCGACCAACCCACAAACACAGGACACATGCTAGGCAAACTATACACACTCCAGATACACGTCAGGGAAAGTACACCCTGGATAGACATGAGGCAGAAAGCAGTATCATGGCAATCACCTGCCACTCGAGTGGAAGGTGGTCGCCATTTCACTGTTTTTTGCGACCATTTCTGCCACTGTGTCTATCAGGAACAACTCGGACTCACGCCAGGAAAACTATGCACTCAGGACATACGCCAGGCAAACTGCACTCTCCGGACACATACGGGCAATCTGCACTCACTTCGGACACAGGTCGGACAAGCTACACACTTAGGCCACACGCCAGGCAAACTATACACAATCTGGATACACGCCAGGCAAACGATACACACTCCGGATACACGCCAGGCAAACTACACCCCTGATATACACAAGGCAGAAAGCAGTATTACGGCAACCATCTGCCGCTCGAGTGGAAGATGGTCGCTATTATACTGTTTTTTGCGACCATTTCTGCCACAGTGTCTATCAGGGTTAATTTTGACACACAACGGGCAAACTACACTCTCCGGACACACGTCACCCCCTGATAGACACGGAACAGAAAGCGTTATTATGACATGGGAGCGGAATTGTCATACGGAACAATAGAGGAGATAGAAAGCGGTATTATGGTAACTATCTGCTACTCGAGTGGAAAATGGTCGCCATTAAGCTGATTCTGCTTTCTGCAACTGTTTCTGTCACCGTGTCAGGGACGCTTTGGGCACACTGAGGCTACACTACGCACTCAGAAGGCACACGGTACCCTTCATAACAACTGGACCGTGTGAATAAAAGTGAAATTCCGAGAAACAATTAAATTAATGGGAAAGTTGTACGATTATTCCAGATGTTAACATTTAGTTTTTATTGCATCGGAGGCATGCAGTTCTCCGGATGTCTGTCATTTGTGCTTCAACTGGCTGTTTTATACAACGGAAACGCGCAATAAGTCCGTTATACTACAATGTACTAATTGGATATCGCGCCACGTGCAGCCCAGTGCAGCAGTGCTATTTGCAAACGCGACCTCACCCGACACTCTCGCTCTTGAGTGTGGACGAGGGACACGGGGCGACGCGTCGAGCGCCCATTCGGAAAGCACTGCTGCCGCTGCAATAGTTGATACAGGTTAGAATCACGTCCACACAATACCCCGTCAAAGTTTCAGTAATGTGAACTTTTCGCTCTAATATCAGCATCATCGCGTGCTCATTTCATATTTGTACAGGTACAACGGAAATAATAGTACTTTCTTTTATCCCTGTCATATTGAAGTACCCGAAAAATACTATATTCTCCGTCGTGCCTCGTACATATACGAGCGATGTATTACCCACTGGAAATATGTAAATGGTGATTCTTTGTGTCCTGGAAACCTATTTATTTTGTCCGATAAAAATGCGTTATATTTTGGTGCTACGATGATTTCTGTTCGGCATGATTGAGAATTTTTTACTAAAATATATTTGATAGCGTGTCAAAGTGTTTCTGCACCTTGTGTGTCCCAAAATGTTGGCAGGAAAATACACGCTTCGGGACACACCAATGCCTGCAACTCGCGTGTCCCGAAAGGTCGTTAATGACATACTCGGGGCACACTCGGGGCACACTTGCAGACACATTCGGGGCACAGTGGTGTGTGAATAGACTAGTGCTGTACGGCTTAGCCGGCTTAGCTGCCATAGCCGGCTAAGCCGGCTAGAAGTTAGCCGGTTAAAATGGCTCAACCGGCTAAGCCGTTTAGCTGGCTAAAATTTAGCCGGCTAAAGTAGCTTAACCGGCTTAGCCGGCTAAAACGGCTTAGCCGGCTAAAACGGCTTAGCCGAATAACGGCTTAACCGGCTAATCGGTAAATCGGCTAAGTTAATCTCATTTATATTTTTGTATCTAGATTTAAAATATTGATAAAATTTTAAATTCGCATATGGCTTGCATATAATTTTCCTCACTCACATAACGGTTTACATAAGGATATGGTCCAGTCGAAATTAGTGATGCCGCCGAGACGAGACGTAAAGTCGTCGTTAAGTTATCGTTTGTCAAATGAAAAAAAAACAAAAGCCATAGTGTGCGTGTATGAGCGAGTGTGTGCGAATGTTTGCAAGTATGTGTGTGCATGTGTACGCGTGCGTGCGTATGTGTGTGTGTGTGTGCGTGTGTGTGCGTGCGAGTGTGAGTGTGTGTGTGTCCAAGCGAGACCAATTTCTCGTCTCGTCTCGTCTCGAAAGCTCATCATGTCTCAAAAAATTTCGTTAGCATAATATTTCGGATTATTGTGGTTCGTAGGCTTTACTCGATCACAACTGCATATGCTCGCACAGACTCACACACACTTGCATACCCTCGCACACACTGGCAAAAATTCGCACAGACTCATACACCTTCGCACGCATTCGCACATGCTCGCACACATCAGCATACACTCGCACATACTCGCATACGCTTGAACACACTCGCACATATACGCACACACTCGCATACATTCGAACACATTCGCATACACTCGGACACACTCGCACACATTCGAACACACTCGCATACTCTCGGACATAGTCGGACACACTTGCACATACTCGAACACACTCACACACGCTCGCACACACTCGAATACAAACGCACACAGACGCACATACTCGACTACACTCAGACACACTCGCACATACACGCATACACTGAACACACTCGCACACACACGCACACATTCGCATACACTTGAACACACTCGCACATGCTCATACGCACACTCGTCTCGTTGAGACGAGACGAGAAAAATCTCCGCGGCATCACTAATTTCGACTGGACCATAACCTCATGTAAACCGTTATATGAATGATGAAAATTATATGAAAGCCATATACAAATTTAAATTTCAAAAATATTCTAAATCTATACATACAATAGTATATTATGCGGCAAGCGCGTACACATAGACGAGCGAGGTTATGTTTTTAGAACGAGCCGTTGGCTTTGCCTGGTGAGCCGAAGGCGGACCTGAAGGCGAGCCTTCGGCTCACCAGGCAAAGCCAACGGAGAGTTCTAAAAACATCACCTCGCTTGAACAGTCACTTTATGCGCACGCCGCATACCATATTTTTTTCGGCACAGGTATTGAAAAGCTACGTTTCGACGCCTGTTATCGATACGTGAAGTAGTACTTGTCGTGGCTAACTTCGTAGCTGACACGAAAAATTTTTCATGGCAGTACGGTGCACGACTCGCAGAACTGCCATAAAAAAATTTTTTTGTGTCAGTTGCGAAGATAGCCACGAAAAGTGTTACTTTACGGATCGATAATGGGCATCGAAAAGTGGCTTTTCAATGCCTGTGCCGTAAAATAGTACATTTTGATACGAGTACGCAAAGGCTTTTTTGACAAAACGAGAGGAATACGGCACGAGCCGAAGGCGAGTGCTGTAACGAGTTTCGTCAAAAAGCTTTTTCGTACGCGTATCGAACATTATTTTTCCTCATGAGAGCCGAGAAATCGCAACGAAGTTGCGATTTCGAGGTTAGAATGAGGAAAAAATATAAATGGGCTTAACTTAGCCGATTAGCCGATTAACCGGCTTAACCGGTTAATCGGCTAAGCCGTTTTAGCCAGCTAATTTTTAACCAGCTAAGCCGTTTAAGCTATTTTAGCCGGCTAAATTTTAACCAGCTAAACGGCTTAGCCGGTTAAGCCATTTTAACCGGCTAACTTCTAGCCGGCTTAGCTGCCATAGCCGGCTAAGCCGGCTAAGCCGTACAGCACTAGAATAGACACGGCCTTAGTGAATTAGCCTGAACCAAGGTCCCATACAATACATTTATTGCGTTGAGTTCTATAATTTCAATTCATGTTTCGAGGGCACTTGAAAGTTGAATGGACGTCCACGCCCTTTCTCCACAACCTATATCCTCAGTGAATCCGGTATACCGCGAAAATTCTCGCTAGCCGACACGCCGCACAGTGGGACAGATTCCCAAAAAGCTGGCCAAAACCTAAAAACCTTGTCTAACGGTCTTGAAATGTTCGACTCGGGGGTTTTCGGCGTCGCTGATAACGAATCCAATATCAGTTTTGGCAAAAAAAATGGCGGATCCAATATGGTGACTAAGTATCTTATAAAATTCTTATTTTTCGCTAAAATTTTGCATCTGCGGTTTTTCGGGGTCGCTAATAACGAATCCAATATCAGTTTTGGCAAAAAAATGACGGATCCAATATGGCGACCGAGTATCTTATAAAATTCTTATTTTTCCGTAAAATTAAAAAAGAATTGAATTAATTCAGTAAAATAAAATTCTTGATAAATTCATTATGAAAAAGTTTTAATCGTAACCAAAATTATGCCATGCTCTCGATTGAACGGTAGCGTTTTAACTCTGAGCTATATTGGGAATAAAAATTCAACATCGGTAAGCAAGCTCAATGAACATAAAGCTTCAACGCGCTTTTATATCCAGAACTCGGTATGTCTATATCGTTTGAGGCATCTTCCAGAAAACTCGAAGGTCTCGGGTTTGCACCCAAGTAATGTTTCTTTTTCCCAACATAATTTATCACATGCATTTACGGAGCAGGTGTACTAACGCAGCAAGCGGTAACCTAATGCAATTTCTTGTTCTATGCACACTAACGCACTCGGCGCAACCCCACCGTTCCCCTCACGTATGTTACACAAACATCCTGAAAATAAAAAATAGTTATTGAGTAAATTATGAAGGCATCATAAGAAATAAATATTCAAAATATCGATGGTCGGTTTTTGCGACATTCTTATAGCCCGAAACGTTAAATTTGCGTTTGTGACCAAGTTTTAACAAAATTTCGAAAAACTGATAGATGAGTTATGACGATTTTAGTGGAAAAGGTTCTGAACGCTTGGCTGTGCGCGCGTCTGTCTAGCGAGTCTGATAAGTTGAAAAAAACAATTATGAAATGACGAAGGAAAAAAATTAAAATGGAATATTTTGGATATTTGTATTCTCCACGCGCAAGAACATAAGAAACTACCAACGATATTGAGCGGACGCCAAAATTTACACTGAATCTGAATATGGTAAGAGATTTGAATATCTTTTGCGTTTTTCTCGAAACTGTTATTTTCAAAACAGCGGAGATCGTCTCTTACATTTTAATTTTATCCCGTAATTATTTTGTAGACAATTAATTTTTTTACTTGCTAGACTCACCAGACAGACGCGTGAGCAGCGAAGCGTTCAGAACCTTCTATACTAAAATCGTCATAACTCGTTGATTAGTTTTTCGAAATTTTGTTAAAACTTGGTCGCATACCCAAATTCAACGTTTCAGGCTATAAGCATGTCGCAAAAACCAACCATTGATATTTTGAAAATTTATTTCCTATGGTGCCTTCATAATTAACTCAATAACTATTGTTTATTTTCAGGATTTTTGTGTAACATACGAGAGGGGAACGGTGGGGTTGTGCCGAGTGCGTTAATCAGCATAGGAGAACAAATTGCATTAGGTTATCGCTTGCTGAGTTGGTACTTCTGCTATGCATGCGATAAATTATGTTCGGGATAAAAAAACATTACGAGATCGAACAGCTTTTTGTCTGTGTGATGGGATCGGGTCGGGTAACTATCATTGGGGCACTCCATTTGCCACCTTTATCTGCGCCTGCTCTGTACCAAGCTCACAGTGATAGTGTCCAGTCGGTTCTTAATACGTGTGGCCCAGTGAATCTGCACATTTTTTGCGACTACAATCTTCCGAATGCGTCATGGCAGACTGATGGCCCGTCGTTAACGGTCAGTGTCTCCCGCGGTGATCTTTTCAACGAACTGGAGTCGGCCTCGATTATCGCCGCTGACTTCAATACCCTCAATCTTCTTCAACTAAATACCGTCTATAACGATCCTGATGTCATGCTTGACTTGAGCTTCTATACACCAGATCGGGGCATGTTGCCGCCACTGTCCAGGGATCCCCTCGTCCGTATTTCGCACCTGAATATTTCTATTGAGGAAGTTTGCGAGGCTCTCACCAATCTCAATCCCTCGGTAGGCTCTGGTCCAGACGGTATTCCACCTGTGCTGCTCAGGGAATGCAGGTTTGTTCTAGCACGGCATATCCACTCGATTTTTTCAAGGTTGCTTGCCTTGGGTTTTTTCCCTGACTCTTGAAAAGTTAGTTCGGTCACGCCTATTTTTAAATCCAGTGATAGGTCATGTGTTACAAAGTACAGGCCTATCTCCGTCTTGAACTCGATACCGAAGATTTTTGAAGCAATTATCACTACAAAATTAACCCCGGAGTTTGAGCAGATCATTGTTGCTGAGCAGCACGGGTTTTGCCGGGGTAGGTCCACGGTTACACGGTCCGCAAGGTTCCCACTTGGGGCCTCTCCTATTTAATGTATTTATTAATGATATTCTCGATGCGATTCAATGTTCGAAAGTACTTCTCTTTGCAGACGACATGAAGATATTTCGCACGATTACCTCCGTCGAAGATGCGAAAAGCTTGCAGACTGACTTAGATAGTTGTTGAACGTCTCGAAGTGTCACATCGTTCATTTCACCCGAAAGTTTACTTTTATACGCATGGTCTACCATATTAATGGAGCGCCTCTTTGTGTCGTTCCGTCAACACGTGATCTTGGAGTCGTCATCGACAGCTCGTTTTGCTTTACCGATTATATTGAATCAGTCATTTCAACGTCTCTTGGAATGTTTGGTTACGTCAGGAGAAGTGCAGCGAATTTTAATAATCTTAATCTTCTTACACTGTATGCAGCTCTTGTTCGGCCTCACCTCGAGTATGCCTCGGTTATCTAGGCGCCTTACGCGCGAGTCTATTGCTCACTCATCGAGAGGGTGCAACATAAATTTCTGCGTTTCGCTGCGTTTCGTCTTAGTCTCCCTGTGGAGCATTTTGATCTTGACTATACGCGAATTTGTGCAATTCTGGACCTTAGTTCACTCGAAAGTAGGAGGTATATGGCCGACCTCGTCTTTTTGTATTGTATTCTCAATAAACTACTTAGGGTGCCTGGCCTACACTTACTTGTTCGGCCTCGGCCTACGGGAGGGGCAACTAGGAACCCCGATATCTTTGTGGTACCTTTCTACAGATCAAACTATGCCTACCACAGTTGGCTTCCGCGTATCCTGAGGCTGGGGAACCGGCACGCAGGGGACTTGGGATTCCTCGGTGGGTCCCTTCCCCGGTTTAAGGCATCGCTCAACCGTGCATTCTTCGTGGATTGGGTTGACTAATCGCTTATTCACCCATAAGTGTGGTGATTTCTGTTTAGCCCACTCTCTGTATTGCATAATAGCTCGTGCTCTAATTTTAGTCCTCGTTAGCTTTCTTGCATCATAGTCTTTTGTTAACTCTCTTGTATCATAGTCTTATGCTAACTCTCTTGAATCATCCTTTAATTTTTGCCTGAGCTATGCTGAGTGAGTCATAACTCGATTGTCCTTACTGTCTGTATTGTGTGGTTGGTAGGCATCCACCAGCCTGTTATTGCGGGTCTTCCCCGTTTGCATTGAATAAATAAATAAATAAATAAAGTACTTGGGTGCGAACCCGAGACTTTCAAGCTGTATGGAAGATGCCTTAAACGCCATGAACATACTGAGTTCTGGATGCAAAAGGGCGTTAAAGCTTCATATTCATCGAGCTTGCTTACCGATGTTCACTTTTTCATTTGAAATATTGCTCAGAGTCAACACACTACCGTTAAATCGAGAGCATTGCATTATTTCGGTTACGATTGAAACTTTTTTATAATCTATTTATCAAGAAAAGCGCGCCAGAGTTGAGGAGTGGATGAGTTCGTCAGAGTCAACTGTGGTACGGGGCAAAGGGAGCGCGTGCTTTGTGCGCCATCTGTGGCCAAACTCGTCAACCTGGGTAGCCACGAGCATCACCTTCTGGGGAATAGGGGACACAGATTCATACCTTCCTAAATGTTACCTCAATTCCACTAGGTGGAAGCGGGCAAGATAGCCGCCTCGTATAGTTGACAGGTTTTGTTAAGGATGTATAAGCACGAGGTGGCGGGGAATAAGCGAAAACGTGGGCGCGGGTGAGCGCGGTGAGCGAGGGGCACGCATGGAACAAGAGAGAGTCGGATCGCTCATTATCTGACCCACGCAAAAAATTTCCTTAAAATCGATAATTGTATGTCAAAAGGTTCGTAACCCCCATTTTTTTATAAAACGTATGTAATCGTGATAGTTTTCTGAACATTTAACAGTTTTAATATTGATCGTATCTGATCGTGAAAGATACGAATTTCTGTTGCAAAATTGCGTCAGCCCAGAATTCGTATATGGCGTGGGATAAATATCTTGATTTCACGAATTAATTACTCGCGTAAAGAGTTGTTGACCCACTTCGAGATTTTGCAGGTTTTATCCTATAAGCTTCTGCTACACCATGTAAAAAATTCAGATTTTTATATGATCGTGAAGCTAGTGCTCATACATCCTTAATAGCATTATTCTTTGTTGAAGTGTGGATTTTTCGAGGCGATATTCCATTCGCACTACGAATGGAACAGTGGGTTCGTGAGAATGTTCTCGATGTTTGGTGGACCAGGGCGAGTGATTAAGACG
Organism: Rhorus exstirpatorius; assembly: GCA_963564615.1. NCBI lineage: Eukaryota > Metazoa > Arthropoda > Insecta > Hymenoptera > Ichneumonidae > Rhorus > Rhorus exstirpatorius. The sequence goes on from OY751313.1 coordinate 26,030,860, forward strand.
TCTCGATGAAGTCGGTCGTTTTGATCGATAGTCGATTATCTCATCGTGACGTGGTTGATTCTCGATAGGCTCGGTGTAACGTGGGGGATTCTCGATGGTCTCATTGCACACTGTAAAAAAAATGGTAAATTCAACTCGAGAAATCGAGTTGAAAAAAATGAGTTAGAACAACTCAAATTGAGTTGGGTCAACCGAATATTGAGTTAAAGCATGTACATGGAATAGTTGCTTCAATTCTGAAATGACATTAACATATTCGGTCAAAACAGCCACCTAACGAGTTGACCGAACTCATTTCAGAGTTGAATCACTTACAACAGAATAGTTGGTCCAACTTTTTCTGCAGTTCGTTCGACTACGATAATTAAATGAAACAATTCAATTAACAGCTCTTTGAACCAAATATTAGCTTGATTCAACTACATTTGTGGTTGATTCGATGATTATGCGTCGTCATTTTAACTCTGAAAAAGAGTTGGAAGGACTCGATTAAAAGTTCAATCGACTACAGTATGTGGTTCTATATATCACAATTTACGTTGAAACAACCCTTTGATGTGGCTCTTTGTACTACCATAAATGTTCAAAACAACTCTAGAAACAGCTCTTTTAACCAAATGTCAGGTTGATTCAACTACATTTGTAGATTATCCAATTACTATGCGTCATCATTTTAACTCTGAAAAAGAGTTGGAAGGACTCGATTAAAAGTTCAATCGCCTACATTGTGTGGTTCTATTTATCACAATTGATGTTAAAGCAACTCTTTTATATGGCTCGTTGTACTACCATAAATGTTTGAAACAACTCCATAAGCAGCTCTTTCAACCAAATATTAGATCGATTCAACTACATTTGTGGTTTATCCGATTACTATGCGTCGTCATTTTAACTATGAAAAAGAGTTGGAAGGACTCGATTAAAAGTTCAATCGACTACATTGTGTGGTTCTATTTATTACAATTGATGTTGAAACAACTCTTTTATATGGCTTGTTGTACTACCATAAATGTTTGAAACAACTCTATAACCGGCTCTTTTAACCAAATATCATGTTGATTCAACTACATTTGTGGTTTATCCGATTTGTATGCGTCGTCATTTCGAATCTGAAAAAGAGTTGGAACGACTCGATTAAAAATTCAATCGAAACTCAAAATATAAATACAAAATATAAATATAAAACTAGCAAAGTTGTGTGAAAATGAATTTTATTACTAATCAAAATCGTCAAATGGTAATGGTAATGACGCATTCAATTTTGTAAGTGTGAGCCAGCATGCAGCGTATATGGGAAAATTGATGAAACGAAATTCAATAGTAGTCGATAGCGCAATAGGTAGCGTCCCGGGTTAGTAAGCAGGCATTAGGTAGGAAACTTGTAGGTAGGCGGTTCGAATCCCGGCTCAGACAGAAATTATCTAATAAGTGAATATCAACGGAGACCTTTTTTTTCGTGTTATATCATTTCTGTTATATTGTTATCGCGATAAATGCATTATAATTTTTTTAAATCAATTTTGAAGCTAGAAATTTAAGAAACGCGAAATGCACATCCGGTTGAATGAGCCTCATCGCGAGTTAAGACAAACATAAATCGAGTTCGTTCTACCGAATATTTAGTGGCCTCAACTATACTTCTGCGTACGTGGACTTTATTTTTGGTTGAAGGAGCCACAAATCGAGTTAAATATACCATCGGATCGAGTTCAATCAACCGAAAATGTGGCTGTTTTAACCATGTTGATAAGTCACATTAAATAAATATCAGGTTGAATGAGCCACATTGCGAGTTGAGACAACCACAAATCGAGCCAACCACAAACCACTACCGAATATTTAGTGGCTTGAACTATATTTCTGCGTACATGGACTTTATTTTTGATTGAAAGAGCCACAAATCGAGTTAATTGTACCATCAGATCGAGTTCAGTCAGCCAAAAATGTAGCTGTTCCAATCATACTAATGAGTCACATCAAATAGATATATTGTCGAACCAGTCGCATCTCGTGTTGAGATAACCACAAATCGAGTTTATCGTGCTAAAACGGTATTGTGGCTAAAACGGGGCTATATATGAGTTGAATCAACTCGAAAATGTGGTTCGCCATAAGTTACTCTAGAAATGAGTTGATTCAATCTTTTTCGAGTTGAATTTACCATTTTTTTTACAGTGCAATGTAGAATTGAGTACCACTTCCTACTAGTTTGATTACTCCAAATAGGGTTTATGAATTTTTCCAGGATAGGACAAAAAACAAAATCAATGATAAAAGTTTTCACCGGAGTGAGAATGATGGGTTGCTACGCAGTTAAGGGATCGTCTCAGTGTGATCTTTCGAAAAATCACTGATTTTCGCGATTTTTTTTTAATGTTGTAATAAACTAATCGGTCTGGTTTTTTAAAATAAATAAATACATTCATGCCGAATACAAAATGATTTTTTTTTACGTTTATTTATTTAGTATATAATAATTAAATATATTGTTCAAATGACACGTTGAAAAAAAAGGTCCTGTATGATGTCGACGATTGCGGCCGCAAGTTTGATCTGCAACAAAAATTTCAAAAAGATTATCAATCTGTAGGAAAGTCGCTATTGCGCTATAGAGGTTTTTTTTTTTCGAATTTGACAAAGTGGCGGCGGTTTGAACAAAAAGTATCGAATTCGGCCCTTTTTTCGACAGTTTTTCGTAAAAAAAATAGGAAGATTTCAAAAAAAAGCTTCCATAGCGCGATAGCGACTTTCCTACAGATTAATAATCTTTTTGAAATTTTTGTTTCAGATCAAAGTTGCGGCCGCAATCATGGAAATAGTACAGGACCTTTTTTTTAACGTGTAATTTCAACAATTTATTTAATTATTATATACTGTAACGGGACAGACTAGGCAGTCTATCGTTCCAATATAGCACATTTCGTCATCCATTGTTTATATCCATATTTGATTAATTTCGCGATTCCCTGAAATCCCAAAATAGAATCTCTTCTACCGAGAAGCCCATGACGTCACCATCGTACCATGTGCAAAGGCTCTAGAAGCTTGGAAAAATTGCCCTACCACAAACCCTTCGACCAATTAAATCACGGCGCCGGTTGTTCATGGAAATGTATTCAAGAGCATGACGAGCAAGCCTCGTCCTTATTTTGATCAACGTTATCGGTGAGCATTATTCGCGTCAAGCGATTTCTTGACATTCATCATTTACGACGAATTCTCGTCAACTTGTGATATTCACTTCGTGTACCAACTCTCCAAGATTCTCAACGAATTCGTATTACATTTCTGACCATCGAGGACTACAAAATCGAACGACATCTCTGCAACTTCAGCTATCTCGAAAAGTCTTTCTCAAGACTTCCTTGATCATCGTTGATTAGTCTTTTTTAGGACTAATCAATTATAACGTACTTGCTTGTCTTTCTCAAGACACAGAAAATCACAACTCTCGTTCATTCATATTCAATAAAATATTTCAGGTGGTAGGGAGCCTGGTTTGCTTGAAGCCCCCGCACTGCGTCGGGAAGTTGGATAGCCAACCAGGTGCACGTCTCAGAAAATAAGAACTCGAGGTAGGGAACCGGAATCCTTGGAAAAACCCCCAGCACTGTCGCTGCGGGCGGGAACAAGGAAGCAGGTGCATTGATAAGAAAACCCTCCACGAGTGATAAGCTTCACTTATCCTCGTGACACATTAAAATCCATTCTTTAGTCTTTCCGACCATCTGTCTTTATAAAGTGAAAACGTATTGAGAATCTTTAGAATTATTTAAATTTGGGCGAGTGGCTTTCCACTCCCAGGACGCTGGTTAACACGTATAATTTCCGTCAGCCGACAATTAGAAGTCATTCTCGTTTCTTACAGCGAATGATTTTTTTTATGTGCTTCCAATCGTTTCTCGATCGGAAGCATCGTGAAACTTGGAAAAACACACACACATGCACATGCACAGACAAACTTACACACGGGCAACCAGGCAGAACATAACAGAGAGACGTCGCGTCTCAACGCAAACCGAGTCTCGAAATATTGCGTACAGTCACAATTCATATAACTAGTGAATTGAGACATTAAAGACTAACCGACGTACGAGGACAATACAGCGATTCGAGTCAGACATACGAACGATGACTGCTACCACTTAGAGTCATTTTACATACGTTGGACTCCATATTAATCATACCTACGACACCAGCCATTCTGCTCCCTATTGCCCAGTTGCCACTGGATTAAAGTTTTGCTTACCTTTAAGGAGACCTTGCTTCTCAAGGATCTCCTTCCCTATAAGTGGCCCACTTTTTACACGCCTATGATGAAGGGTCACGTTATCCCAAGGTCATCCATGGCCAATGGGAAATAACTATAATACCTAATCTGAGGCATTCTCGAAAAACTAATAAAAATTATCAAATCAATTCGGCAAACCTTTCTCCTACACCAAACGTCACTGACCTCGAGCCTGTGTCGAACCATCTGTTTGCCCGAACGAAACAACGGGACGACAGACGAGCACACAAAACAAACATAACAAATAAAATAAATCACTGTAAAATCGTGAATTCCTTACGAAATCAAATTAAGGAATTTCACGAAACGTTTCAATACTAAATAAATGAACGTAAAAAAATCATTTTGTATTCGGCATGAATGTATTTATTTATAAAAAACAAAATCAGACCGATTAGTTTATTACAACATTTTAAAAAAATAGCGAAAATCAGTGATTTTTTCGAAGGGTCACACTGAGACGATCCCTTAAAATGGCTTTCAACGTGGTGTAATGGTTTCTTCGATTCAACTGTATGGGAATATTATGTGACCGAGTGTCACAATACACAATATAAGTTTTGTTCTGTGTATTAGCACCCCTGAACATTCATGAAACAGACGAGAAAATCCAGAACCTTGAATTTTTTGTAGTGACGCATGTGACGCAATTTTTTGGTTATAGCGTCACAGGTCGTTCCGACCATGGTTTTTGAATAAATATTTTGATAAATTCAGTTAGTTTTAGGGCGTAGATTATAAATCTGTTCTAGAAATCTGTATTTGTGACTGTTCCCGCCTCTGTTTCTTTATTTTTGCGTTATCGTACGTTTTTGGTATTGAGTTTAGTTTTCTGTTGGGTCCTTGCGCGGTTAAGATACCGAGAATTACCGTGGATCAGGGACAAATTAATGAACCACCCGGTACACTTGGTCTTTCATAAAGAGTAATTTTAGTAAGTATAAAAGTTCGAGTGCAAGTCTCGACGCTTCGAAACAAGGTATAGAGAAGAGAAGGGTGGTTACGTTTTGAGTTACGTTTACGTTTAAAAGGTCGTTGTCGGCTGGGACTGCGATCACCTAGCCACTACGGATTGCCCGATTGCACCGTTATCGTAGGTTTAGTTTTAGGTAGTCCCAGATCTTCCCATACCAGAAGAATACCGCTTGGAGGACGATCATCGCATCAACAGGACTCACACGTCATCGGAACAGTTCAGCGTATTTGGATTAGCGATGAAAGAAATGTTATTTAGTGTTTAATCTTTGCGTTATAATTTGAATTTCCCGGCGCTTTCGGGTTTCGATAAGGCGTTCACGTTCTGTGTGACGTCAGGAGAAGAGAAGATTTCGAGCTTTCGTTGCACGTGCGCTTACGCGTCTCTCTCTCTGAATTAGCTTTTCGAGCAGATTACCTGCTCGAATCGCTCTCTTACGCTCCAGCTCTCGATCCGAGCAGTTCGCCACTCGGAGTACGCTCTTACGATTCTGCTCTCAACCCGAGCGGTTCGCTGCTTGGTACTTCGCATTATGTTATCGACTATACTCTTGTTTCCGTTCTCGCCTACGCCTTAGCTATCGTCTTCGAAAATTTGGTTTATTTTATAATATAGTTTTCTTCCATTATTGTATCCACGTTTCCGTGACCGAATAGATTTATTTGCTTCATTATTTGATTTGTCGAGTAACCGAGTCAATGGGTCTGAGACCATCTATTTTTAGTAACTGTACCTCTTCGACTTTGCTGTTCCAGCCTTGTAATCTTCTCTGGAATCATTTTCGTGCTATCGGAAAAAATAAATAAATTAGCCTAAACCAAGGCCCCAAATATTATTTTTCGAGCTAAGTTTTGTTATTTCCGTTTAAGTTCCGAGGGCACTTGAAAGTTAGCCAGCCGTCCATGCCTTCTCTCCACAACCTACACACTGAGCGAATCGGGTATACCGTTACCATTCTTGCCATCTGACGCGTCGACGTCCACTTTAGATTAAGGCGCGTTCATTTCAGTTAAGATTACGTTTAGTGGGTTTGGTGATTCCCGTCGTTGAATAAAAAGACCACCTGGCGCTCACCGGCTCTCCCAGCGTCGAGGATGGCGGGATCGGCCGAAGGTAACGCGAATCGCGAGATTCCCCTTACACGCATAGTCGAAAACAAATCAGGCAAGTTGACATAGAAAGCACGACTTGGGAAATTTTTTCATTGTCGCGATCTGGTACGAACATACAACAGTTGTTATTTAGAAATTTCATGAATTTTTCAACAATTAAGATTGCGTCCGAGAATGTGAAAAAAAAATCAGTATATAGATTTTCACTTGTTGTATCAGCTCACTTTTGCTCGTATGGCTATCTAGAACAGTGACTGAATTACAACGTATTAAATTTTTTTACAAAGTATTCCGATATCTCGAGAAATAAATGACGCACGGGATTGAAATTTTGCTTGAAAGTATTTTCCATTTATATGTTTATTTGGTTAACAACCTTGGTCACTTGCTGACCCAGCTGTCGCTTTTTTAGTTACGAATCATTCATTTTTTTTCTATTGTAAGTTTAAAATACAAATTAACAGGCAAAATCGAACTTCCCAACTTAAATCTAATTCTCTTCAAAGTACCCAAAAACATTGAGCCACACAAAAAGATAGAGTAAGTGTCCTAGTCATTATACAAATTGTGTAGTGTATTCAATAAGCTGAAAAGTAGAATTTCCTCAAATCATAATTTTCCAAAAACTATGAATGACTGTCATCTTATACTTTGAAAAATTAAACTTTAAACATTGTTATGTCATGTTTACTTCAAGAAAACAAAAACTCACCACTAGCTTCTTCTTTGGTAATATCGCAGCGAATTATTTCCGCAGTGCAGTTACTCATCTGTATCTTGCACTCATCCGGTCCTTTGTATGATTCCTCGTTCGGCTGTCTTGATCGTACTGTCACCCCTTCTCCGCAAGTCGAGGTGCAAGGTGCCCAATTTGACCAATTGCGGTACTGATCACCTGGACACTTCTGCGAGTCCGAAAAAAGCAGTTGTTTTTGATAAAATGCTATGAAATTTCGAAATGTTATAATGCAAAATTCCGGTTGATGAAACTAAAGGGCTTGAAATGTAATACATTCATGCAACATCACCAGATTCTTGTGTTTATTTTGAAAATTGTTGTATTCATTTTATGAAAAAAAAGAATCCGCAATTATTGTTCAAACAATGTATTTTAGTTTACTGCTTTTTGTAATACTCGAAGAATTTTGAATTGCAAACTAACTAGAAAAAATCTAGGATTTCTATAATATACATTTTTGAGTATGGTTTCGCTGTACCTACAAGAATTCGCATCACGGTAAGTAGGATATGAATGGGGTCTCAATCTTAAAGATGGTTACTGCGAGAAATGGTGCAGGCACACATGAGCTTGCAAATATAATGTAACAGTGGAACAGAAAAAAATGAATACATTAACGCTACGCAAATTGATTAGTATGACGTGTGGCAGTACTTTCGTGAATGAGAAAGATGTGTTTGAAATGTATTAATAGTCTACTCATTTTACTAAGTGTATTGATGAAGAACTTTTCTGATCCCGTACCTGCAGCCATTCCTCCGTTACCTTCAAGTTCTCCGGACCCCATTGATAATCAGCTTCTTGCTCAGCTGTTTCCTCTTTATCCTCCGTTTCATCATCCTTCGCTATGCCATTTTCCTCTGAACCCCAACCATTCTCCTCCTCTTTCTTACCGTGTTTACCAGATATGTTTCATTTGTATTTCATTTTACGATATAAGGATCGAATTTAAGATAAATTGTTTTTACAAACTTCCATCATTCAATCGATAGTATAAAGGTGTAGTATGTGTAGACTGGTTTAGCACATGTTTTTAATACTCAAGAGATACATTATTTGCATTGATATCTACTGCTTGTAAGTTGTGCCGATTTAGGAAGATTTATTGTTTTTTGTCAACTAATTTCGAGACTCATCCTGACTTTCAGTACAATTTTTATTTTTTTTAGTTCGCGTTTATCGTTGCAAGAGATTCTATCCCCAATATCGGATATTGTAATAATTGAAAAAATTAATGAAATATTCGGTTCAAGACAAATGTCTTCATAATGTTTAAAAAATCTCATTTGACTACAAGTTCTTATGGTAGTAAACTCGACAACAATCAGTGTGGTCATAAAAAATCTGACTAATTCGATACTCATTTCAGTACAGAAGAATTTTATAATGTCATCTGGATTCAGCAGGTAACTATGAATGCTCTGATGGATAAAAGAATGCAGTTAACTGTCTTGAGGGGGTCGAGTCACCAAAAAATAACCAGAACTGAAAGTGCTTCCAACCTTTTCGCCACTGAATTGAAAGAAATCAGCATACAACTGTTGTTCCCGCGAATTTCATCACTTGGGAATGAAATTGTCGAGGACGGGCTTGTGGGTGATTGTCAAGGTTGAGTAATTCTCCACCTCGAGTATTACAAAATTACTGTCTAGTTTATTCGTGATAATGAAATATATATTACAACGTAGTTCTTGATTATTTTGCCTTAAGACTGACTGACTGCAATTTTACCATAGCTTCCGCTAAGGATAGCTTGTTGTAGATAGTGTGTTGCAAAAGTCACCTTAAAACTGCTACGTTTGCACTATTGATGAATCGTGGTTCATGACCCTTTGCACAATCGACGGCTCAGTCGAATATAATTCTAAATAATGAAATCGGGGCACAACACAACAATATTTTTGTATGTGAAAAAGGAACGTTTTGCTTGTAGTTAGAGCTCTTTAAGTTATTTTCCTTGTAAGCGTAGTTTAAATTTTATGCCTCTCGAAAAATTCTGTGCGTAACGAAGTATAAAATTATAAACCAAACGAGATTTATAAAGTCTCAAAATCTTTGTAACGAAATCTTCTACCGGGTGAGCGTGGCAAGTGATTTATTTTTCTATAATACCAGTGATGTTGACCATTATGGTGAGATACATCGAATCTTTGTAACCATACAGCCCGTTTGGTTTTGACTTTTAATATGATCCACTGCAATCTCCCTATAGAATGCTCTATTTCAAAGAAAGTAAGATGTAGAGATCAGTTCGTTAGTTGATTGATTGATTATGCGTTGATTTTTTGTTGATGTAAATTCGAGAGAACAGATTTTTGGAGTTTATTTATCTGAAAAATTTGTCACTCGTTCTTTGTACCAGCGATTGTTTGCACAAGTATTTATCAATGTTTAAATAAAGTTTCTGTAAGAAGTGAACTACTCTGATAGTCCCTACACCGCTCATTTAATTTTCGACGATAAATCCATATGTACATTGCCATATTGGTATTAATAATGCTACGATGATTCTGCTAACGGTTACAGACTTCCAATTTTTTGCCGACGGTCTCCTTCTTCTCAATCCATTTATCTCCGATTCGATTCTTGGCACCGGAGCTCGTCCTACCTCACTAGGTATCATCACTGGGAGAAATTAGGTCGTAGTTAGTTCACCCTACATCTGGAGAGCGTCCGTGCCTATTTTTCTTCCATCTGTCGAGACTATGGTATTGGGAATCGAACCCAGGACATGTCGCATTCTGTGGCCACCACACCGAGGCTCTGCCCCTTTACGTTAGACCTACATTTTTAGGTGGGTTCTGATCCACTGAGGTGACAGAAAAAGAGCATAGAATTTTTTTCCATTGGTAGCGGTGGTGAAAATCAAACTCGGGCCAACTGCGTGAGAGCCGGTGCGCCACGACTGCACTGGTGCTCCCTCAAACATTGCAATATGAATGATTGCAACTCAATTATAATGCGTCAATTCGGAAAAATTAGTACACTAGCCACGTTAAGAATATATGGAAGCACCGTTTATAGCTTAACAGGTGAAATATTTGATAAATTTAAATAAAACTAGCTTAACTTGATAACGCTGACTAAGATATTCTATATTGGAACACAGTTTTTTTTACATTGACCTATACGTAATGAGAAAAAAACGAAATACTATAAAAGAAAATAAAAAACCAAGAATTATTCTGACAGCAGCTATTTTTTCTATTAGAAACAAAAGACATCAGTAGTAGTCTACTCATTTCAGCCCAACAAGTTCTATTTTATGCATGAAATCCCATCAGGCGAGAGATTGTTATTGTGACGTCAATGAAATAGAATTCAGTTTTCCCCCTTGGCCGTGGACCTAAAGCAATCATAATTTCAAAATGAACTAAAAAATTTACGTTTCTTCCAATCTACTACTGTCATATCCGACAATGGCGAGGAGATTATGAGAGGGTATTTTCGTTAGCCAGAGTTGTAGGCTCGGTAGGTTCGTTCGGGTGAAAAGAGTTCTTGGATGCGTTGCGAGTCGTTGAGTTGGCCGTGGTCCGGCGGCGGTGTCGTTTCCCCGCTCGTCGAGGCATGCACGCGGTGTGTGCGGAAAAAATCACCGCTAGGTGATGAGGAGCGAGAAACTCCGCTGTCAGAACGGAGCAGTAAATTCGCTACCCCTTGCAGGGAGCCAGATTTCCGCTAGCCGCTATGGAGCGAGAGTAGCCGCTGCCTGGTTAGAGGAGCAGGAAAGAAAAACTGGGTCGTTTAATGCTTTGAGAGGTTTTATTTCTCAAAGTCTTATTTGAACTTTCAGATTAGATACAAATATTTTTCATCGCTTAAATTTAAGTCCTTTCGGCGTATAGTTAAAATGGGAGAACGATCAAGAATATGCGCGATATCTCGGCCGATCTCGCAACTAAATTATCATGTTAAAATAACAATCTTCTTTTGGTAAGGATTGGGATTGATCAAGTAGACCATGCTTTTGTTATTTGCGTGATAACTGGTATGTGAGAACGATCTCGAGAATATGCGTGATATCACGGCCGATTTGGTAACTAATTTATCATATCAACAGAACCCTAGTCTTTTGTTGACTATTGGGATTGATTGAGTAGGCCATGGTGTCAGTTTTCGTGTGACGGCTGATCTCCCGTGTTTTGTTTTTAAACCTCGCGCGCGTCAGCTGATCTTGATCTGAGATATAGATATACATGCCGTCGAAGTTTGGTCATGTTACTGCTGACGGGGATATAGTGGTAATTTGACTTGTGCGGTAGCGAGACATAGGGGAGAATCAGGGTAGTAAGTTTATGAGATGGGAAATTACTCTTTTAACATCAAGTAAGGACTTGAGGGTAAACGTTAGTATTTGGGTATTTTTTCTATACAGGAGCTTCCTTTCGTAAGAGAAAGAGAAAGTGTCCGAGCTAATGGCTGACACACAACACTATTTTGCAACTAATTGTGCACACAAAATAGTTATGAATCTTGAAGAACGAGGAGATTCCCTATAAAACTGCAAAAAAGTCCTGATCCGATTAAAATTGGCAGTGTTATCGTCGAACAAAAATCGAAAGAAATAAGCAAAAAATTTCAATTTTTTCCATATTTTAGTTGGAGGTGAATACCTTGCTTTGGGTTTATTCTATGGCCAAAATTGTTCGTATGGAAGTTGGGGGAGTTGGGATTCCATACAAAAGTGAATAAAGTAAACTCAATCGGACCAGAATTGGTGAAGCTAGCTTCTATGAAAGATAGACAAAAATTGTATCATTTTACAATATATTAATTGTAGGTGAATACCTGCCTTTCGGTTCATTACACAACCAAAACGACTTAAACAAATTTAGTAAATATGCTCCTCTTTAACTACCAGATTTAACCGGTTAACTTGAGAGGTACCGTCTCATTTTTTTCTTGTTATAAAATGATTAGTTTAAAGTAAAATGATTAATAAATAGGGTAACTGGCCTTATGTAGGTGGTCGTAACGGGTATAGGGCATTCACAGGATCAGCTGACCAAAGGATTCGAAATCGCTATCGTGAATAGTTTTAGAGGTACATGCATATTTGTCATATGAAAAACATGTAACTGCTTAAAAATGAGGGAAGCTGAGCTAAGGGTTGTGGTCCGAAAGAGGCTAGGACATTTCAAGAATCTACTACCTTAACATTAAAAACCGCTATCTCCCATAGTTTCAGAGCTCATCGTGCTTATTTATAAAGACTTTTACGAATAAATTGTCATGTTCATTTCCTCTCGCGGCCTTGGCGAATAGACAGCTCTAAAGTAAGCTCACACCCATTAACTCCAAGAGACTAAGCGAATCGTTGCTGTGGCATGATCAATCGTTAAATGTTACAAGTATCAGAACAACTCAAGTACCACTTCCGTATCGTCTCGTCACTTTGGTTAAAGTGACGAGACGATACGCTTAGCGCAAATTTGAACTCCACGCCCCTTAATCCCAACCAGGTGAAACGAATCGGTGTTGTGCCATGGAAAATCATCAAATATCATAATAAATCAGAAACATCCAAGTGCCACGTTCGTTTCATTTCCTGGCTTTGGCTAACGGGTAGCTCGATTTCGAACTCTGCACTCCTTAACCCTAAGAGGTGAAACAAATGTCTTCGGGCGATGAAAAATCATTAATTATTATGAAGGATCAGAAAAACCCAAATGCTACATTCGCTTTGTCTTATGTCCCTGGAAAACGGGCAACCCAACTGCGAGCTTTGTATCCTTTAATTTTAAGAGCTGAGATAAATCATTTTTGCTGCATGAAAAATCATAAAATATTATGATGAATCAGAAAACTTCATTGATGTTTGAGAAAAGAGGAGAAATATGAATTATCACCCGGTACGGAAAAATCATTTACCACTCAGATTCTCGAAATTGTTTTAAAATCTATTACAATTACTTGACTGATGATCGAAGTGACTGATACGGTAAATTTGGACAGCGAGCTTACAAATATTGGTCTAATATTGGTATATAATTGGCGACTTTACAAATATTGGTATAAATCAGTCATGTGGCGACATAATTCCTGATGTGCCGAAAAAAATAGACCAATTATTTTGGAGAAAAAACCTTAGTTCTCGTGGTTAGGAGATTTTTGGTTCCACTCGGAATAAATTCACCGGCGGGATAAAAAAAATTCGACTGAATCGAACTTTTCCAGCTCTGGTTGCTTCATATCCCACGACTACTTCAATTCATCTGAATGAATCTTCTCGCAAATTTATAATAATTCCCGAGAATTTGAGAAGGAAACAAGTTTCCCATAATTGGAAAAATTATTAATAATAGCTCTTTGACGGGATCAAAAAATGTCGGCTGGGTTATGACAAACTTTTTCCAGCCCTGGTTGCTCGAAATCATTCTACGAGTCATTAGGCCCACCTAAAATGCTCTAGTGGGATCATCTGAACATTCCCGTACATTTATAACTATTATTAAAAATTGGGGTGGGAAACAATATTTCCGTACATGGTGAGAAATGCAAATAATAACCATTCTCGGAATCTGTTGACGTCTGTGGCAGCACGGAAATTTTACGAGTGATCGATTCTTTCATCGACCAATAGCTTTATAAGTTACAGTTTTTCTGTCGGTATCATGCGTATTAACTTTGTAGATTTCTGGAGATGCATCTCGATTCTGATGAAAGTATCGAATCATCAATTTATTCACTATTAATAAATCTTATTATGATTTTACACAAAATACTGTCAATGAAAGACTTGTGATTTTTTATTTTAATTTGATGCTCAAATGGTTTTGACTATGCGAATTCTTGAAAACCCTACATTTCAAAGTCGGCTTCAAACGAAATTTTTGTTTCTCACACGTTTTTCAAATTTTTTTCCCAAACAAGTATTCCAAGTAAAGTTATTATGACGTGAGCGATACGAACGAGCGATACAAATGAACGGAAAGAATGAGCGACCGCCACGTCGAGGGACAAAATGACAAGAGCAGGTTGCTAATAAAATTTCGTTTCTGAAACATTTTTCCGAAAATCAATATAAATACGAGCGATACGCGTTAATAATATGAACGATACGAGCGAACGAAACGATGCGCGGGATAGTGCGTACAAGCGACTAGAGAGGTTTTCCAATAACACTTTTGAGAGATTTATTTCGAAAATCTATTTGATCTGAAAACTTTTTTCTTGAAAAACAGCTTTCCAAGTAGAATTATTACGACACGAGAGGTATGATCGAACGACGAGAACGAGTCCAATGAACTTTTACGGGTGATACGTGCGACACGAACGAACGATGAAAACAGGTGCGAACCAGACGAACGCACGGAAGGTACGAACAAACAAACGACGAGAGTGGGTGCCCAATACATTTTTTGGACCTGAAAATTTTTTTCGGTTTTTTCAAGTGAAATTATTACGACAAGAACAATATGAGCGATACGGAGGAACGATTTGAACGAATGACAAGAGCGAGTTTTCAATAAAATTTTGTTTCTCGAACATTATTTTCAAATATTTCCGAAAAAGTTTTCCAAGTGAAATTATTACGACATGAACGATACGAGCGATACAAACGAACGACGAGAGCAAGTTTCCAATAAATGTTTTGTTACACACGGGTTTATTTATCCCGTGGTAACTTGTTATTATTATTATTTTATTCGCTGAAGTCAAAGGCCCCGGCGAATGGATTCTCTGTCCTATTTTAAGCTGGGTAGCACCTCACCTTGTTTGTAGTTATGTTTGTTAATGATCGAACCTGTGATGCAATGAAGGAGCACAGGTGGTTTCACACTATTGTATTTAAAAAAAAACACAGAACGCTCTCAGTCACTTTTACAATGGTAGATATAGATTATACACAGGTTGAATATTATACTCTGGGATACACTGACGCGCAATGCCGCTAAGGTAAATTGGCACGAACAATCAAATCACA
The DNA here is from genome assembly GCA_963564615.1 of Rhorus exstirpatorius. Lineage (NCBI taxonomy): Eukaryota > Metazoa > Arthropoda > Insecta > Hymenoptera > Ichneumonidae > Rhorus > Rhorus exstirpatorius. The sequence continues at coordinate 26,045,905 of OY751313.1, forward strand.
GAGAAAGTGAAGCGCCGCTAAGGTGATCCTTCACTTAATGAGTTCTTACACGACCCTTGTTTGAAACAAGGGTTGGAAAGATCACGTCAATTACGCCCGCGAGAACCTAAGTACGCGAACGGACTTGCCGCTAAGGAACGAGATCTCTCGACCGATTGTTAGGAGCGTCGTATTAAGACTGATTTGATAAAATGTCGACGGAACCCTCGTTATCTTATGGCGTCCGGCTGCGAGGGTCTCGTAGGGGTGGATTGAGAAATCATCGATGAATGTAAATTTCGATGATTTGCAAAACCCGAGGGTGCAAGGGGTCGAAGAATCCAGGTCATTTGGTAAGGTAGCTTTCTAAGAGTCAGAGACCTAAAAGAAATCTGCTGACGCGTGGTTCGCTCGAGTATCCAGAGTGACGGTCGTAAGAGTCGGTGTCTTAAGACTCTCTGAAATCTGATGACTCTCTTGTGTTACAATGAGCGCGAGTAGCAATAGCTCGGTTCGTCATAGGTTGTTTCTTAAACATTTTCCGACATTTTTTTCTGAAAGAGTTTTCGAAGTAAAATCATTATGACATGAACGATACGGGGCAATACGATACGAGGCGGATGAAGGGTACGAACGAACGACGACAGCGGAATAAAATTTTGTTTCTTAAACGCTTTTACGAAATTTCTTTCGAAAAATTTCTTCAATCACGATCAATACGAGCAAATAATGTACACGATATGAGCGAACGATACGAACGAACGACGAGAGTCGGCTTCCAATGGAATTTTTTGTTTCTTAAACCTTTTTCAAAATTTTTTCCGAACAATTTTTCCAAGTAAAGTTATTACGACGTAAGCGATACGAATGAACGATACGAATAAACGGAAGGAGCGGTACGAATGAACGAAAAAACAAACGATACGAATGAACGAACGACAAGATTGGGTTTTCAATAACATTTTTTTGTCGAAAATTTTTTAAAAATTATTTCCGAAAACTTTCGAAGTAAAATATATATAGCACAAATGGTACGAACTATATGAACGATACGAACGACGAGAGCAAGGTCCCAATAAAATTTTTTGCCGCAAACATTTTTTCCGGAAAATTTTTCCAAGTAAAATTTTCACGACACGTACGATACAGACGATACGGATAAACGATGCGCATGAACGACAAGAGTGAGTTTACAATACAATTTCGTTTCTCAAAAATTTTTCAAAAATATTTCCCAAACAAGTTTTTTAAAGTAAGATTATTTCAACACGTGCGATACGAACGAATGATATGAATGAACATAAGGAATGATCGAACGATAAAACCCACGATACGAATGAACGGTACGAGCAATACAAACGAACGAACGAACGAACTAACGAACTAACGAAGGAACAAACGAACGAAGTAACAAAGAAACGAGAGACCGAACGAACGAACGTACGAACTAACTAACGAAGAAACGAAGGAAGGAACGAACGATGAGAGGGCGTTTCTAATGAAAGTTTCGTTTCTCAAACATTTTTTCGAAACTTTTTCAAGTAAAGTTATTGTGACACAAACGATACGAGCGATACGAAAAGCCGATACGCGCGAATGACAAGAGTGAATTAACAATAAAGTTACTTGTTGCTCAAACATTTTTTTCTAAAACTGAATGAAACATGATCGGTATGAGCAAATAATATGAACGATACGTGCGAATGATATGAAAGAGCGATACTGATCATCGAAACGAACGAAAAGAGCGAGTGTCCAATCAATTTTAATTAAATGTATTATCAAAATGTTTTTTCGAAACAAATAAATTTTTTTTGAACGTCGTTTTTCTTTAAAAAAAAATTTCCAAGTAGAATTATTACTACACGATTGATACGAACAGTACTAACGAGCGAAGAGAGCAAGTTTCCAATAATACTCGTGCTTCTCAAACATTTTTTTGAAATTTTACGAAGAAACGAAAGGAATGAGCGAACGATACGAACAAACGACAATAGCGCGTTTCCAATCAATTTTATTTAATTATTATCAGAATGGTTTTCTTCGAAAAAAGTTCTTCCACTAAAATTATTACAACACGAACAATACGAGCAATACGAGCCAGCAATACGAATGACGGCGTGGGTTTCCAATAAAAATTTCGTTTCCCAAACATTTTTCAAAAAAATTTTCCGAACAAGTTTTTTCAAGTGAAATTATAATGACACGAGTGATACGAATGAACGAAAGAACGAACGAGCGAACGATCGGACCGAACGACACGAGCAATACGAACGAACGAAAAAACAAACGATTGGAACGAACGACACGAGCAATTCGAACGAATGCACGAACAAACGATCGGAACAAAGGAACGATCGGACCGAACGACACGAGCAATACGAACGAACGAAAAAACAAACGATTGGAACGAACGACACGAGCAATTCGAACGAATGCACGAACAAACGATCGGAACAAAGGAACGATCGAACGAACGAACGAACTAACGATCGGAACGAACAAACGAACTAACGATCGCACAGTGGACCAGAATCCCAAATAGCTGGCCGAAACCTCAAAACGTTGTCTAACGGTCTTGAAATGTTCTACTCAGGGGGTTTTCGGGGTTGCTGATAACGAATCCAATATCAGTTTTGGCAAAAAAAAAATGGTGGACCCAATACCTCGACCGAGTATCTTAGAAAATTCTTATTTTTCGGCAAAATTTTGCATCTGGGGGTTTTCCGGGTCGCTGATAACGAATCCAATTTCAGTTTTGGCCAAAAAAAATGGCGGATCCAATATGGCGACCGAGTATCTTATAAAATTCTTTTTTTTCAGTAAAATTTTGTATCTGGGGGTTTTCGGGGTCGCTGATAACAAATCTAATATCAGTTTTGGCCAAAAAAATGGCGGATCCAATATGGCGACCGAGTATCTTATAAAATTCTTATTTTTCGGTAAAATTGTGTATCTTGGGTTTTACATTGCGCTAATCACGGATACGATGTTAGGTTTTAAACAATCAAAATCTTTTAATCGTAATTACATCGGCAATGTATAAGAATCACACAGATTCCGGCGGGGAACTAGGTACAAATTAATTCAACATGAAAATTAGATAAGAATATGTTTTTTTTTTTTCAAATTTGTACACTACATATGAGGTATTCCACGCCAACTCGGCGGCTTTTTTCCCTGACCCCCTACAATCTGGTCCATTATTTTTTATCTTATTCAGCCTACAGGAAAACGTACTCTCAATTTTTTTCAGAATTTCCGGACGAGCCGGTATTTCAAAAAAAATTAATGAACCCGCTTTTTTGAAAAAAAAACGCCTATTTTTAAAATTCTGAAAAAATTCACAAAAATTCTGTGTCACAAAACAAGAATTTTCAGCCATTAAACAGAGTAGAAGTATTTTTTTTTTAATTTTTTATTGAATTTTATAAATTGGACATAAAATTTTTTTTCTTATTTTTTTATTTTTCGCCCCTCTTGGCTTATAAGACTTTGGAAAATTAATTTTTTTTGAGAATTCTGTGACATTTGTGTGCTCCACAAGCGGATAATGGTTTCAAAAATACGGTTCCATCCGCTTGCGCTTTTTGTGCCCAATATGCGCGAGTTAATAATATTCTATGTGTTGGTGAAATTACGCCGCGTCGATGGTTCCTTCGAAAAATCAGGCGACCAACTTCTCTACTGAGATTCTAACCTCAAAAATGCGTCGTCGATCACATAACGGCGTTTGACAATCGACTCTTGAGTTAGCCAGCCTGCGCATGTAGGCGATCAAGTCCACGCATGCGCAGTTGATTTGTAGACTGTGTTTTGTAGACCGCAGACTGTACGGTTTCACCGTGTCCGTACGGTATAACATTCGATACAACGATATTTTGGTTTTATAGGGAGAAGACAATTAGTGATCGCAACGTGTTTTGTATGTGTTTAGTTAAATAATTGGTCAAATTTGGATTTTCAATTTCAGTTATTTATTTTTATTGGTATATTTTAGAGGTTATGTAACTTCTTTCAACTCCAGAAGGTTATACAAATGGAGAACCGGTGGGACCGCTGTTGTAATCCACTAAGACGCGAGAATCACAGAAAGTCTGTTGGATTGCGACGAGCATCTGATTATTTATGCACGAAGTGGTCTTTGACGAAGAAACACTTCTTGTGTCCATCTTGTAGATTGGCGTTGACAAATACAGAACCAACGACAACTTATCAAAATGAAACTGTCGATGTGACTATTTTTCAAGACGATGATCTCTTACCACTCGATGTGAATAATGATGATGATGAGAATGCTGTTGGTGAAGACAATGATGATGTTATTGAAACCATATCATCTTCATCGCAGCAATTGACGTCGGAAGCAAGTACATGTGCGAATGAACTTTTATCACAGCGGCTTTCATCTCTATTGAGCATTAACACGCAAATTCCTGTCGTAAACGATGCTTTACGGTTACTTGAAGAATCGACAATTCCGAAGAAAAAATTGAAAGCCGAAAAATGGGTTCGTAACAAGGTGGAACAGGTTTCTATCACTCTGAAACGGTCGCTGGGAGTTTCTAACCTCGAAACAATTTATCAAGCCGAGAGTCGTGATTTACACGATATTATTGATAGTTTGAAAGAAATACTCCATTCGGACAAAACAAGTAGAAACGAAAAAATTCAAATACTGACTGTATTACCTCCGTATTGGAGTACAGAAAAACTTTGTCAAGTTATGGACGTAAGAAAGATCATGGCTAACACAGGAAGACACCTCAGAAATACGAAAGGGATATTATCTATGCCAGACGCAAAACGAGGTTTGAAAAAAACTTATAAATTATAGATTCGAAAAAAGTGTGCAGATGATATTTCGAGATATTATATGTTTTACAGGCCGACCGATTTCAGAGGATACGAAACTGAAGGTGCTTCAATTTTATAACGATGATCGTGTCAGTGTCAACATGCCAGGCATGAAGGACTACGTTTCTATTCGAGACCAAGATAATAAACGGGTTCATGTCCAAAAACGATTAATTCTTTCGAACCTGAAAGAACTTTTCAAATTTTTTCAAGAGGAAAATTCGAACACAATAATCGGTGTTTCTCTGTTCGCGTCTCTACGTCCTAAGAATTGTGTGCTAGCAGGATCTAGTGGTACCCACACTGTTTGTGTGTGCTCAATCCACCAGAACGTCAAATTGATGATGATAGGTAAGGGTTTCTCATTTGATCAGTGCGAGGATCAGTGATTGATTCGGTAGCCAAATTTAATATCAGTGTTGAATACTCCATGAATTTTGTATTGCTACGAATAATGATTTACTAGTACAAATGAAAAAATATGTTGCTACGTTATTTTCTCTATAGGAAGCAACTTAAAATTTCTCACGAGGGATTCCCGACCATTGAATCACTACACTGATTGCCTGGACTTTATAACATGTTCCAACTCGTCACCAGAGTGTTACTTTGGAACGTGCACCGCTTGTCCCGGTATCGAGGTTCTGCGCGACTATCTCGATGAAGTACTGAACGAAAATGAAATTGACAGTATCACATACAAACATTGGGTTTCAGCGCCTCGTACAAGTCTCGAAACGACCACCAAAGAAACATCTGAATTCGTTGACGAGTTCTGTCAGAAAGTCAAAAATCTTTTGCTGCATTCTTTTATCGCGAAGGCACAATCAAATTTCTTGAAATCGGTGAAAGAATCTCTAAAAGACGATGAATTTCTGGTTCAGTGTGACTTTGCCGAAAATTACGCGTTTGTCGTGCAAGAGGCTGCTCCAGGGTTCCATTGGAACAATAACCAGGCCACAATATTTCCGGTTATCATTTACCTCAAAAGCGAAGGTGTTATTGATCATAGAAGTATGGTCATTATATCCGATTGCTTAAATCATGACTCAATCGCCGTTCATGTATTTTCTAAAATTACGACTGATTTCATCAAATCGATCAATGTAACTGCTTCTAAAATCTATTATTGGTCAGATGGTGCACCACAACAATTCAAAAATTATAAAAATATTCTTAACTTGTATTATCATGAGTCCGATTACGGCATCTATGCAGAGTGGCATTATTTCCCCACCGCGCATGGCAAAGGGGGCTGCGATGGCGTTGGCGGTACTGTAAGAAGGATAGCTGCTCGCGCTAGTTTACAACTACCACAAGATCGTCAAATCACGACTCCCCAGGAATTGTTTGATTGGGCCTCTCAACCGACCAATTTGCCGAATATTGTGGTCAGATTTTCTGCAAAAAGCGATTACGACAGGGCAAAAAATATGCTCGAGAACCGATTCAAAATCGGTAGACCGATACCGGGGACACAAAAAGTACATTGCGTACTTCCTCAAGCGGATGGAACCGTATTTGTGAAATCATTTTCCACTTGTGGAGAACACCAATGTCACAGAATTCTTAAAAAAAAATAATTTTCCAAAGTCTTTTAAGCCAAGAGGGGCGAAAAATAAAAAAATAAGGAAAAAAATTTTATGTCCAATTTATAAAATTCAATAAAAAATTTAAAAAAAAATACTTCTACTCTGTTTAATGGCTGAAAATTCTTGTTTTGTGACACAGAATTTTTGTGAATTTTTTCAGAATTTTAAAAATGGGCGTTTTTTTTTTCAAAAAAGCGGGTTCATTAATTTTTTTTGAAATACCGGCTCGTCCGAAAATTCTGAAAAAAATTGAGAGCACGTTTTTCTGTAGGCTGAATAAGATAAAAAATAATGGACCAGATCGTAGGGGGTCAGGGAAAAAAGCCGCCGAGTTGGCGTGGAATACCTCATATACTGTGACGCAATTTTTTACTTTTAGCGTCCCAGGTCGTCCCGACTGTCGTTTACGAGACGATATTCGTATAATCCGGTTAATTTTGAAGATTTAGCGTATGGATTCGTTATCGTTTTTTCAGTTTTTGCGTTATCGTACGTTTTAGTTTGCGAGTTTTGTTTTATGGGGTCAACAGTATGAAGGATACCGAGTTACCGTGAGACAGGGCCGAAACAACGAGCCACCCGGTATATTCGGTCTTTCTTGGACACGTCATCGAGGGAAGCATAAAGGATCGAGTGGAAATCTCGACGCTTCAAGATAAAGAGTATAGGAAGAGAAGGGCGATTTTTGAGTTACGTTTGGAAGGCCGTTGCCGGCTGGGATTGCGATCGCCCAGCCGTCACGGATTGCCCGATCGCAGTTATCGTAGGTTTAGTTACGTTTACGTATGAAAGGCCGTTGCCGGCTGGGATTGCGATCACCCAGCCGTCGCGGATTTCCCTATCGCTGTTATCGTAGATTCAGTTTTAGGAGTCCCGGACCTTCCCCATACTTGAAGAATACCCCTTGGAGGACCATCCTCAAAATAAAAAGTACCCCCACGCCATAACACCTGGGCATTTTTCCGTTATCGATTATTAAGAAATATTTTTGTTTGAATTCGTGTTCTCGTTCGAATTTTACCGTTTCATGTCTGTGATAGGTGTTTATTCGTGTGCGTGGGGTAAGGAGAAGAGTGGGCTCGTAATCTTATCACGCGTGCGCATAATCGTTCCCTCTTTTCGCGTTACCTTTTCGATCAAGCTATCGATCCGATATTCGCTCTCTTTCGGCGTTGCTCTCGACCCGAGCGGTTCGCTGCTCGGGAAGCTCCCGACATGCTACCGTTCTACTCCCATTTTAGTAAGGTTGCGCTATCGTTTGTTCTCGAGCTATCGTTTCGGCGTTCTCGTTTTGCTGCTATTTTTTGTTACCGAGCTATCGTTTCGACGTGCTCATTTTGATACCGTTTGTTATCGAGCTATCGTTTGGAGTTCTCGTTTTTGACCGTTTATTACCGAGCTATCCTTTCGTGTTCTCGTTTTGCCGCTATCGTTTGTTCTCGGGCAATTTCGATCTGGCGTTACCGTTTCCGTTACCGTGCTCAGTTTCCGTTACCGACGTTATCGCTAATGATTTTTCGAATATCTTTTCAGCGTTACCGAATTTTTTTTTTTTGCTACCGACGTTCTCGCCGTTCTCGAATTTGTTTTAATCGTTACCGCTCCCGTTATCGTGCTATCGTTGCGTTTGATTCGTTATCGAGATCTCGTTTTTTTTTTTTTTTTTTTAATACGTTATCGAAATCTGGGTTATGGTCTTGGTATGTAATGTAAGCTATCGATTCATAAATGAATTAGCCTGAACCAAGGCCCCATACGTTATTTTTCGAGTTGAGTTTTATCGTTTTAGTCTACATTTCCGAAAGCCCTCGAGAGTAAGCCAGCCGTCCACGCCCTCTCTCCACAACCTACAGACTGAGCGAATCGGGTATACAGTCATCGATCGCGCCATCCAACACGCCGGCGTCCCTTTTTTATGTTTCGTTTACGTCTTTTTAAAGTACTGCTCAAGTTTAGCGGGTTTGGTGATTCCCGCCGTTGAATCAAGAAGATTACCTGGCGCTCAACGGCTCTCCTGGCGTCAAGGATGGTGAGATGGGCCGAAGGTGACGCGAATCGCGAGATACCCGTCACAATACATTGTATTAATCTAGTCCAATTCACTATCATTAAATTCACTATTGGTATATTTCGTGGACACGTCAGTGTCGTCTTCAGTGTTCGTGACATCGGGTACAGTTAAATGTAGAGCTGCAAGCGACATTTTTTTTTTTTTTTTTTTCGGTAGTTTTCGTACGTTTGAAATATATGGGTCGGAGTTAATTAACAGACGGCAAAATACACCTTTTATTGTAAAAGAACGGCAGTAGAGAAACGGGGCCGGTTCTGAGTCAAGATACCTACTCCGACATTTACCGACATTTCTTAGCTCAGACATGAACCACTTAGCTGAGACATGAACCCGTGAGGGGTGGGGGCTGATTTGATGGCGGCATTGGAAAGTCGCTATCTCTAACAACTGGAGGACACCTAATCTCTTATGGGTCGAGACATTGGGGGAGGGGGGGGGTACTTTGAGGGTGGTACTGGAGTGCCGCTATCACAGGCAGCGGCGGTGTGCCTAATTTTTCAAGGTGGCATTTGATTGATGATTATCAGTTAGACTAGCGTCTTTGTAGGGTGGGAGGGCTAGTCTTGAGGGTGGTATTAGAATGCCGCTATTTCTGGCAGCTGCAGTGCAGCTTGTCTTTCATGCTCGCATTAGAATGTTGTTATCTCTAACAAGTAAATAGTGCGCCGGAGCGTTAGACCTTTAAACCACACACGACACTACACTCCCGGGCCAGTGCGTCTGTTTATCGCAACCTTATCGTTGGTCATAAATCATTTCTATTTGTGTGCTAAGGACCAGACCGGAGTCTGGAAAAGGCCGAAGGTCATAAAATCTTATAGGCGCCTATGATAGTGTCTTGCTGGTCCTCGGAACCTGAAGGAAAAGCATCGAAATGCCCCTAACAGGTATTCTTCTGACCGCATTTATATAAGCGTTTCCCTATCACTGGCTGGTGCATGAGCAGATGTAGCGCAGGTTGCTGCGGCAGATCTTTTTCCAAGCCGCGATGAAATTGGGACGAAGAGGAGATTGAAAATATGGAAAAGCACGTTTGATTCGATACTCGAGTTCAAATTCATGTGATGTATGCATGGGATTATGCATACAGAGCCGCTCGCCGAGGCCGGTGGGAAGAAGTTGCACGTGATCGTGAGTGATTTAGATTAAGAATTGAAAAACGTGGCAAACTGATTGAATCTGTATTGACGGAGAAAAAAATTTAACGGAAAATGGTATACTGATATGCGCCATCGACGTGTTTCGACCGGTTTCGAGCCCTCCCATTACATTCGAGAGCGAATGATGCCATATTGCATGTCTGAACACGCTTGAGCCTGCACAGTGTTTAGATATTTTGACAAACCGCCGGAAAATGAGGCTTTGATGTTCATGGAATGCCGCTATGACGCGCTTAGTCGCTTTCTTGCTATCAGCATGGATGGAGAAAGAAAAGCGTTCAAGTGTCCCTAACGGGTATTATTCTGGCCAATATATATAAGCGTTTCCCCATCACTAGCTCACATTTTCTCCCGTGCATTCAAACAAATATTATCGGTCGGAAAAAAAAATGGATGCGCAAATGTGTAAAAGGACTGTCGCGCTTATGGAGGAGGCATTTTCCATCATTAGGAGAAAATCTAGACCGGCTTCAGTGCAAAAGTGGATAAAATTCAGTGATAAACATGTGAAAATTTTGGGCAAAGTGTTACGTGCAAACGTTCCGACAATAGGTGAAAAAATTCGTATTCAGACAACAATAGCGACATTGATGTCGCTGAGTGAAAAGCTGAAAAAATGTGGTGCCGGTGCTGTGAAAAGTGACAAGGTGCGATGGAGGGACATGGACACTGCGTTTAAGAAAAGAATTAGGATTGGAGTGGTTATCAATCTACAGCACAAAGATGTACAAAGTTTTCTTGATGACGCGAGACCTCTGATAATCTCGAAAATAACCGCGGTCTTGAGCAAAGCAAGCAAACAATCCCCTTGGTTGAAAAAATACATTGATCTCAATACGAATTTGAGAAAGCAGTCCAATAACGATTTCGAGAAAATTTTTTACAAACTACTGAATAACGCGGTGTTTGGGAAAACGATGGAAAATGTACGTAATCATCGTGAAATAAAGCTCGTTACACGCTGGCATGGGCGATATGGTGCAAGAGCTCTCATCGCTCGAGCTACCTTTCATAGCTGCACCATATTCGACGATTCCGATTAGGCTGTCCGTATCTGTGTACAATAATTTGGCTTGCTCGCCGAATGTAATCTTCATATAGTCATAATGGAAACGCTATAAATAGATTTTAGACATGTCAAGAATTGAAAATCCAGCATATATCGGTTTGTTGAATTTTACTTTAGCTTTAGTCAATCCTATTATAACCATATCGTCGTCGAATATGGTGCAGCTATGAAAGGTAGCTCGAGCGATGAGAGCTCTTGCACCATATCGCCCATGCCAGCGTGTAACGAGCTTTATGTCACGATGATTACGTACATTTTCCATCGTTTTCCCAAACACCGCGTTATTCATTAGTTTGTAAAAAATTTTCTCGAAATCGTTATTGGACTGCTTTCTCAAATTCGTATTGAGATCAATGTATTTTTTTAACCAAGGGAATTGTTTGAATTTTAGCACGCGATGAATTTTCGTTAATTTTAAGCCTAATCTCAAAGACTCCTGTAGATTACGATAGTGAATAATGTATTTTTCCTTGGGTAGCAATGTCGTCATCAATTTCGAATTTTTCGATTGCGGGGCTCGATAGTGTTCCGGACATAGCGGTAAGTCTTTGTGAGATTTGTGGAGCTCATTGGGATACTGCAAGTCGACCTCGAGTATATACCCGATCGACGAGTCTTCGGGAATATTTTCAATATTTTCAATGAAATTTTCCACCCATTCGAATGAGCTGCATGGTAATGACTCGCTCATAGCTGCACCGTACAAGTTATTGACATCATAGTACATCAGATATGACTCGGCGGTGTTTGGATCGAAATTCGTTTCCATGAATCGATTGATTGCTTTCGCATACCTGTTGGAACATTGCGCGACTCCACCTCGGATGCCGTTTTCAATAAAAAGTAACATATCCACGTCAGTGAGGAGTTCGAGTTCAATTTTCGTGCACTTGAGCATTGCATCGAATGAAAGACCAGGGGCTGTGTATTAATGGAGCGGATCTAAATTATACGTATTCAAACAATTTCGTCGAAAATTTTCGAAAATGTCAGCCAAAAGGAGAACGTCTGTTTTTAACTATAAATCTGAATATTCACCTAAAGTTTTTATCTTAAATGTTTTCCAAACGTTAGACGCGTGCGCATATTCGCTATCGGAAATCTCCGTATTATTGAGCTTGGAAAAAAAAATCTTTTTTTGAGGGCAATTCGGTCTCATCGAGGATATCCCAGCTATTAACATAGTCATACGGGAAAACACCTTTTCGTGCCAATAGCTTGCATTCAGGCTCGCTATAAAAATTTGCGCGTGTAATTATTTTGTTATAACTGTCTAAATATGAGGCTAATTTGTCGATGCTACTCGGCATGAATCGGAATGAGTCGATAAATCTGTAATTTACAACTGTCCCCTTGACACTTTTCGAGAATTAAATATATTTTTCCTTGTTTATGGGTAAAAGATATAAAGAGCCCTTGAATGCAGTCGCTAATGACCTTATTAAAAAATGAGAATCATATCCGGATAAATTGTGGAATACAACGGGAACTACATGAGAGTTCTTAAAATTTAAATTATAACGACCCGTAAAATGACAGTGGTCTCGAACCTTTAGATCACTTGGAAGAAATTTTTTTTCGCAAATGTGACAGGTTGTAGACGTCGTGAATTGATGATTTTGTACGGTGTTTAGGATCTCCATCGATGTGATATGTGTTAGACGCGAATGCAGCGATTTTGATAGAGTTTCCAACTTCACCATAAACCACTGGATACAGTCTTTGCCACGGTGTGATTTGTACTCGGAAAGCGTATCGTCATAACTACAGCACAGATAATAACCGATACTGTGGGGCACATGGTTTTGATATCCCATTGTGTTCTTCTGTACCGATGTTATTGGCACTCGAGATCGGCATACACGACGAATGGTACGTCTTCTTTGTATTTGAAATTTTTGAATTTTAATATTCTCTCCTCACCCTCCGGAAAGACCGTTCGACATTTACTGATTTTTACACAGTCATCTGTGTGTTTTGTTAGCGAATTTTCTGTTTTGATGTGACACAAACATCTGTCGCACAGCCAAGTATGATGTGCATTTTTTGAAATTTGCGAGCTGACCAGCCGAGAAATATTTTTGATCCATGAAAAGTGATGCACCGGATTGCTGTCTTCTTTTCCTTCTTCTTCTCCTTCTTCTTCTGCTTCATCTTCGCCCGCAGCTTCCTGCATAAGTAGGTGTATAGTAGATTTATCGGACCATTGGGCGCTCAAATATACTGGCACTATTTCAAGCTTTCCACGACGATGATCTTCTATGCCATATACGTTAATTGACAAACCATTCATTTTTTCAAATTTCGGTACGTCCTTTAGACTCATAGGAAAATTGAGTCCAGTGTAAAGAAGCACTTCACTGAACGGCGGGTACGACGATTTTCGCTTACCATTTTCAGCTGCAGGGTAAAGAGCTGCCGTCACAGACCATAAGAAAGAATAAGGGTCATCATTTATAATATTGACGACTGCATGTTTTAATTGAATTTCTTTCGGTAGACTTGTATACGTAGATAGTCCACCACGCAGAGGCATGTATTTGTTCATATTGACGATTAAGTTAATTATGGAAGAGAGAGACCAGCCGGATTCCTTTTCCGTAAACTCCTCAATTTTCACCAACAATTTATCCTTTACATGTACCCTGAACCACTCTTCTATGTCTGTCGAGGGTAAAATAGCTTGATTCTGCGTATTGAAGAATTTATTATCTTCCATTATTTCGTCGAGTTTGGTGATGTGAAAACGGCAGGCTAGAATAACGTTAACTTTTAAGTTTCTTGCTTTGCTCAAAACCGCGGTTAATTTCGAGATTATCAGAGGTCTCGCGTCGTCAAGAAAACTTTGTACATCTTTGTGCTGTAGATTGATAACCACTCCAATCCTAATTCTTTTCTTAAACGCAGTGTCCATGTCCCTCCATCGCACCTTGTCACTTTTCACAGCACCGGCACCACATTTTTTCAGCTTTTCACTCAGCGACATCAATGTCGCTGTTGTTGTCTGAATATGAATTTTTTCACCTATTGTCGGAACGTTTGCACGTAACACTTTGCCCAAAATCTTCACATGTTTATCACTGAACTTTATTCACTTTTGCACTGAAGCCGGTCTAGATTTTCTCCTAATTATGGAAAATGCCTCCTCCATAAGCGCGACAGTCCTTTTACACATTTGCGCGTCCATTTTTTTTCCGACCGATAATATTTGTTTGAATGCACGGGAGAAAATGTAAGCTAGTGATGGGGAAACGCTTATATATATTGGCCAGAATAATACCCGTTAGGGACACTTGAACGCTTTTCTTTCTCCATCCATGCTGATAGCAAGAAAGCGACTAAGCGCGTCATAGCGGCATTCCATGAACATCAAAGCCTCATTTTCCGGCGGTTTGTCAAAATATCTAAACACTGTGCAGGCTCAAGCGTGTTCAGACATGCAATATGGCATCATTCGCTCTCGAATGTAATGGGAGGGCTCGAAACCGGTCGAAACACGTCGATGGCGCATATCAGTATACCATTTTCCGTTAAATTTTTTTCTCCGTCAATACAGATTCAATCAGTTTGCCACGTTTTTCAATTCTTAATCTAAATCACTCACGATCACGTGCAACTTCTTCCCACCGGCCTCGGCGAGCGGCTCTGTATGCATAATCCCATGCATACATCACATGAATTTGAACTCGAGTATCGAATCAAACGTGCTTTTCCATATTTTCAATCTTCTCTTCGTCCCAATTTCATCGCGGCTTGAAAAAAGATCTGCCGCAGCAACCTGCGCTACATCTGCTCATGCACCAGTCAGTGATAGAGAAACGCTTATATATATGCGGTCAGAAGAATACCTGTTAGGGGTATTTCGATTCCTTTCCTTCAGGTGCCGAGGACCAGCGAGACACTATCATAGGCGCCTCTAAGATTTTATGACCTTCGGCCTTTTCCAGACTCCGCTCTGGTCCTTAGCACACAAATAGAAATGATTTATGACCAATGATAAGGTTGCGACAAACAGACGCAGTGGCCCGGGAGGGTAGCGTCGTGTGTGGTTGAAAGGTCTACCGCTCCGGCGCACTATTTACTTGTTAGAGATAACAACATTCTAATGCAAGCATGAAAGACAAGCTGCACTGAAGCTGCCAGAAATAGCGGCATTCTAATACCACCCTCAAAACTAGCCCCCCCCCCCCCCCCACCCTACAGAGACGCCAGTCTAACTGACAATCATTAATCAAATGCCGCCTTCAAAAATTAGGCGCACCGCCGCTGCCTGAGATAGCGGCACTCCAGTACCACCCTCAAAGTACCCCCCCCCCCCCCCCCCCAATGTCTCGACCCATAAGAGATTAGGTGTCCTCCAGTTGTTAGAGATAGCGACTTTCCAATGCCGCCATCAAATCAGCCCCCACCCCTTACGGGTTCATGTCTGAGCTAAAACCTGTCGGTAAATGTCGGGGTAGGGATCTTGACCCGGAACCGGCCCTGTTTCTCTACTAACGGCTGCTTTTGCGCGAGAAATCCTGGCGAATTTTTTTAATATATTTGTGGCACGTTTCCTGTGCTTCCTCAGACATCTGACCGATTGGCAGTAAAGCCGAAGCAATGATTTGCGGACCATGAATAAGCAGTTTATGGATCGATGGTGGCATGTAGTACCATAAGTACAATTCCACAAATAATTTCGGAGTTTCCCAAGCATAATCTCTAAATCTCGGAGTATCAATTGTACGACCTGACAAAATTGCTTGTAAAATAGAGCGGAATCTTGTGATTAAACGAATGTCTACGCCAGTAATTTCGGCTGAAATGTAGCGGTTTCGAAAAAACAACGAGCAGTGTTGCCATCTTCCGAGCTCCCAAACCTTGGCTTCGGCTGGTCAACAATAAGGCTAAAGTTTTCCTTGAAAGATTCCTAAGTGGCCTTTTTCGATTCTGAACAATCGTTTAATCTTTCGGAGTTCGCGCTTGTCATTTTTTTAATATCTAATTTATAAGATAAGTGCAGACAACATTCAAAGCAGCATGTCCATGAATGCAATGAAGAAAGACCTAAGCTCAAATAATCATCGATAACTTCGAGCTTCAACATTTTATCCAGGTCATTAAAATCTTTTGATGTAGCTTTGCAAAGATAGCAGCGTTGAGTCGCTGCATTGTCCGCCACTGCATTACACACTTTCCCGTCTACTATGGTCAAGGCAACGTTATAATTTACTTTTATGCATTTTCCCTTGACCATGTCAGAAAATGGAACAAAATTTTTAACTTGATCTTGTACATATTGAATTTCGGCTTTCGTTGTATTCGCAGTTTCTTTCAGAAATTCTATTTTTATCGGTCTACAGTATCGCGGAGAAGAAGGCGCAGGGTTTTGCCGGAAAACATATTTTTCGGTTTGTTCATTTATACTTGAAAGTTGCAGTGGAACTAATGAGGTAAAGAAAATACTCGTGTCTGTAAATGTGCCATCATCACCGGTGAATTTTTGCTCATATTCGCTCTGACCCGAAGATCCATCATGACCCCACTTACGAATAAGAGTCATTTTACCTAAATCAACGTTTGATATATTTTGAATGGCACTTTCTTGCGCTAAAACGATTCGTTTCACTGTAAGGTCTAATAATGCTTGATGTTCTACGGCTACTCGTTTCTCTGTGAATGTAATTTTTTTTATCGGTGGATATCAAGAATTTTTAGCTTCTCGAAGTACGTTATACGGCGGCTAAGCTCGACTATTAGTTAATTTGCAGCCTGCTCTTGCCACTAAATATTGATTTCTCGAAAATCTACCTTCTACAAAGACCGACAATGCTTCTTCATGCGTCAATGTTCTTTCTCTAACGGTGTTCGAAGACGACAGGTAGGATGACGCTTTGGAGGGACTCCCCATTGTAACGTTCTCCAATACCTGCGCAGCGTGAACCTTACCGCTTGCACGGCAGCTCATCTGCGTAGCAAAGGCGAGTTATTCTGAACTATATTCTTCGCGCAGTTTTTCCGTTTTTCGCCGTTTTGATCTGCCACTACTATCCGAAAAACTTTCAGAAGGTGAACCCCCGATCGCTTTTGACTCCGGAGTACTTTGAGAAGATCCGTCCTGAGATAAGATAAATTGAATGCTTAAACATTCCGCATTCTTCTCGAATAACCTCTCTTCCTTCCGGTAAGCTTTTTTCCACATATCACGTAGTTTGTAGAATACATGAGAGAAATTTTTTTACTTCTTCAGTCATGAAGAATGCATAGCCCAATTGGCACGAGACATGCGCTTCAAGAACAAGAGTTCCTGAGTTCCTGAAATCAGTGAATAATATGGGATTATATCCCTTGGAGCCGAAACTAGCCCGTGAATAGAATAAACAGCGAGCGAAAACAAGAGATCTCACTATACTGTGACACTACTATATTGTGACATATTTTAGTATGTTTTATTCGATGTGCACAATAATTTATTGAAGAGGTATGTTTATTTATCCTAAAAAAATAACTAATAATGAAAGAAGTTAAGAAATAATATGTAAATCAGCGACCCTGAAAACCCCCTTGTACCAAAATACCACGTCGAAATTTGCACGGCTTCAGAAAAAAAATCATATCTCCGTTCGCGCAAAAATGCGCAAGTTCGGCGACCTCGCTTTTTTTTCGTTAGGATATAAGCAATTTAATACAAAATATTCCAAAGAAAGAGCGAGGATCAGCGATAAAGTTGTGTCTGCCTGAAAGTTTACTTTTCGTTTGCGTTTTCCCAAAAAGACACCCTCAATTCAAAACGAATAACTCTTTTCATAGTAACAATTTCGCAATTCTATAAATTGTATTCGATTCTACATACCTTCACGAAGAGAATCCATTTTATACTTTTCCGATTGCGTTATTTTTCACTATTATATTGTGGCTTTTCAGTAGTGTATGGCACGCGTCAGATTCGGTACTTTGATGAGACTCGCGTAACGGTCACATTCGAACTGACCCTGCAGGGACAAGAAATGTACCTGCGCCTAGAGAACAGTTGTTTCGGGACCCTCGATACCCTTGAGGTTTTGGCAAGCTTTTTGGGATTCTGTCCCACTATGCGTCGATCGGTTAAAATATTATTCGTTGAAAAAATTTATGTGCTCTCAGGATTAATGTATGTGCTCGTGCTAATAAAAATATTTAATAAAAATGTGGCTCACGGAGATGAGTATAAAGAATGTATCTGTGCGGGTTTGCATTCTATCGTTTTTCAAAATAATTTCTATTGTAGATCGCTCAAAACTTTATTCGTAGGAATATCGGAAAACATTTTTGAGTTCTGGTACGAGTACTTTGAAATTGCTTCACAATTATACTGTGCGGTGATTCTCTTTTCCATGGATCTAAAACTTTTTTTTACTACCGAAGCAACGAGTTAGAAAAGTGAGAGAGAGAGAGAGAGAGAGAGAGAGAGAGAGAGAGAGAGAGAGAGAGAGAAAGAGGCGAACTGTTTAAGCGACAGACATGGGAGAGACAGAGAGAGAGAGAGAGAGAGAGAGAGAGAGAAGGTGTGTGCAAAACAGAAGATTGCGTGCGAAAGGGGGAGAAAGAGAGAGAAAAAGCGTCAGCAACGGACGCAGGAGAGAAAGAGAGAGCCTAATAGCCTCGGAAGAAGCGTAAGTAAAAATATTTAAGAATTATAATGATAATAGTAATAATAATTAAAGTAAAAAATAATCATAAATCGGAGAGAGAGGTGGAAATATTTAAAACGATAATAAAAAAATAATAATTATGAAATTAAAAATAATAACAATAATAATAATAAGATTTGATAATTAATAATAATGTGCACCACTGTGAAGTTTCCCCCCGTCCTCACCTCACCTACACACAATGACATCTCAACACTCGACTCGCCCAGCCGCATGGTGGAGGAAAATTGAGTGGTGGGGGAAGTCGCATGGTGGGGGAAGAAGTGGGGATGGGAGTGGGGTCTCCATACTGGTGCAGTTACTACTGCTGCTGATGAGTCCCTTGACTCTGATCCCTTAATCTTTTTCGATACTCTTTGTACATATGTCCCGGCTTATTACAATAATTGCACGTTACATTGAACTGATTGGCACTTTTTGTGGGTGCTGGTAAACTCTACCATCCGTAAGATTGGAAACTGCTTCGACAATCTTTCTCCATGTGTCTTGATTTGCGACACTTATGATACGTTACTGGCGGACGTTTTTCTTGATGCGTCTGCCTGTTTATTAATTCATTACCTTGTGCTGTTTTTTCTTCTTCCATTGCGCCCGCTATTGCTCTTGCGAGATCTGAGACGCCTTAAGCCTTCACAATAACTTAAAATTCTTGCCTGAATCCTCGCTCGAAGTTATGGAGTCCCATTTGGCGTACGGAGCCACTGGTCCTCTCCTATCCACCCTAAATCGGGCAGTTAAGCCCTGAATAGCTTGTTTTTTGGCTTCAGTTACTTTTGTCACTGTGCTTGCGTCCATTGATTCGCTTATTCGCTTTCTAATATATATATTGAAACGTTTCGTGAAATTCCTCGATTTTAATCTTGAAGGATATCACGATTTTGCTTTAATTTGTTTAATGTTATGATTTTTTGTGTGTTCGTCTGGCGTCCCGTCGTTTCGTCCGGGCGAACAGAGGGGTCGACACAGGCCCGAGGTCAGTGACGTTTAGCGTAGGAGAGAGGTTTGCCGAATTAATGTGATAATTATTATTGATTTTTCGAAAATGCCTCAGATTGGTAGTTATAATTATTTCCCATTGGCCATGTATGACCTGGGGATAACGTGACCCTTCATCATAGGCGTGTAAAAAGTGGGCCGCTTAAAAAAGAGGAGAGCCTTGAGAAGCAAGGTCTCCTTTTGGGGCACGCAAAAGTTAAATCCAGCGGCAACTGGGCAATAAGGAGTGGAACGGTTGATGAATAGGTGTGATATTAATTGGGACTGCAATATAGGATAAATGAATCTAAGATGTTAAGGAACAGTCTGCGTTTGTATGTCTGACTCGAATCGTCGTTTTGTCCTCGTTCGTACGTCAGTCGTTATAGTCTCGATTCGCCAGTTACATGGCGCGAGACTGTACGTAATGTTTCGAGACTCGGTGTGCTTTGAGACGCGACGTCTCTCTATTGTTATGCCTGGTTGCCCGTGTGAATGTTCATTGTTTTTGTGTGTGTATGCGCGTGTGCGTGTGTGTTTTCGCAAGTTTCACGGTGTTTCCAATCGGGAAGCGATTGGAAACACTCAATCAATTTCTCGTTATATTTCGAAAATTGTTATCTTATTGTCGGCTGACTGAAATTGATGTGTTTAACCAGCGTCCTGGGAGTGGAGGGCCACTCGCCTAAATTTGAATGATTTTAGAAGATTCTCAAAAGGATTTCAATTTTATATGAACTGAAGGTCAAAAGATTCAAGAATTGATGTTAATGTTTCACGAGGATAAGCGAAGCTTATCACTCGTGTAGGGTTTTCTCGGCAATGCACCTTCTTCCTTGTTCCCGCCCTCAGCCACAGTGCTGAGGGTTTTTCCAAGGATTCCGGTTCCCTACCTCGAGTTCTTATTTTCTGAGACGTACACCTGGTTAGCTATCCAACTTCCCGACGCAGTGCGGGGGCTTCAAGCAAACCAGGCTCCCTAGCACCTGAAATCTTTTATTGAATACGAATGAACGAGAGTTGTAATTTGCAGTGTCTTGAGAAAGACAAGCAAGTACGTTATAGTTGATTAGTCCTAAGAAGGACTAGTCAAGGATGATCCCGAAGAGCCTTGAAAAAGACTTTTCGAGATAGATGACGTTGCAGCGCTGTCGTTCGATTTCGTAGTACTCGATGGCCAGAAATGAAGTCCGAATTCGTTGAGAATCTTGGAGAGTTGGTACACGACGTGAATATCGCAAGTTGACGAGAATTCGTCGTAAATGGAGAATGTCAAGAAATCGCTTGACACGAATAATGCTCACCGATAACGTTAATCAAAATGAGGACGAGGCTTGCTCGTCAGGATCTTAAATACTTTTCCATGAACAACCGGCGCCGTGATCTGATTGGTCGAAAGTTTTGTAGTGGGGCAATTTTGCCAAGCTTCTAGAGCTTTTGCACATGGTACGATGGTGACGTCATGGGCTTCTCGGGAGGAGAGATTCTATTTTGGGATTTCGGGGAATCGCGAAATTGATCAAATATGGACATAAATAAGGATGTCGAAATATGCTATATTGTAACGGTAGACTGCCTAGTCTGTCCCGTTACAATATATATGTATATATATATATATATATATCGTTCTATATTATATAAAGATATCGCCGCCGTGTGAAGAATATATGGGGCATTCCGTCTAAAATCAACCTATCTAAAAGTCCGATATATGGGGCGTTCCGTCTCAACTCAACCTATCCAAAAGCCTGATATATGGGAAATTTCGTCTCAACTAGACCTATCCAAACCATGATAACCATGGTAACCATGGTAACTATGGTAGCCAAGGTAACCATGGTAACCATGGTAACTATGGTAGCCAAGGTAACCATGGTAACCATGGTAACCATGGTAACCATGGTAACCATGGTAATCTAGGTAACCATGGTAACTTAGGTAACCATGGTAACCATGGTAACCATGGTAACCATGGTAACTATGGTAGCCAAGGTAACCAAGGTAACTATGGTAACCATGGTAACCTAGGTAACCATGGTAACCTAGGTAACCATGGTAACCATGGTAACCAAGGTAACCACGGTAACCATGGTAACCATGGTAACCTAGGTAACCATGGTAACCATGGTAACCATGGTAACCAAGGTAACCAAGGTAACCATGGTAACATACGTAATCCACGTAACCTAGGTAACCTGGGTAAGGTTAGGTTTGGTTTACTTGGGGTTGGGATGGTCATCTTTTTTAAATTGGACACCCGTTATAAGTTCGATTTTTGGTCATCCTTTTAAAATTGGACACCCGTTATAAGCTTCATTCTTGGTCATCCTTACTAAATTGGACAACCGTTATAAGCTCTGAAACAGCGGCGGCGGCGATATCTTTATATAATATAGAATGATGTATAAATATAATATTTGTCATATACATAAACCCCAAGCCATAAATTCGATATATCGATAAACCCAGACCCAGCCCAAACATATATAAATTTTCGTATATAAATTATGACAGAAATTTTCATGTATAATTTTTGGCACAAAAAATTTCAATTCCAAAGAATTCAAAAGAAAACTTAAAATAAAATTTAAAAATTTCAATTCTAAAGAAACTTAACAATTAAAAATTCGATATATCGAATCGTGCCAAGAAACAATATATCGTACTGTGGCAAGAATCGATATATCGAAGTGCGTCAGTAATCGGTATATCGATATATTAAATCATGTCAAGTATCGATTAATTGATAAATCGGTATATCGAATCGTTTCAAGTATCAATAAATTTATATATCGAATCATGTCAAGAATCGATAAATTCATACATCGATACATCGAATCGTGTCGATAATCGATAAATTGATATATCGATATATCAAATCGTGTCTAAAATCGATAAATTGAAATATTGTACTGCGTCAAGCATTGATATAAATCGAACCGTATTGATATAATCGAACCGTGTCAATTGTGACACGGCGTCACATTAACGAATTGCCAAATGCCCGTCGAAGTCCGTCGCCACACGCAAACCATTCCTATGTACGTTAAATTTAAGAAAATAATTATAACCAGTGAAATTTACATCTGAAGCCTCATCATCGTCAATCGTCGTCTCTCTCCCCCTTCCACTACCAACGTCGCCCCATATCCATAGCCTACGAGCCAGCACAGCTGATCCCTCTCCCATGCCATTGACCCTCGAATACCCTTCCCCCTTTTCCTCTGCCACACGTAACCCCTCGCCATCGAACAGCCGTCCCAGGATCGGGAAAATATATCACCGGAGACCCGGACGACGAGCCGGGAGGCAAGCCAACAACATCGCCGTGGCCACAGGGACGGACAAGAAGATAACAGCAAGGTGACGGCGGGTGAGGGAATTCCCCACGTAATCAAGCGAACCCTCGATAAAAACGACGGGTTCGGGCAAGATCGTGGCCCTCACCTCAACCGTCATCAGGAACATCGTCTGGCACCCGTGAACTCCCTCGTTTCGAATTATCCCGTGCGAGGCGAGGAATCGTGGTGCCAGAAAAGAATACATGGAGCATCGCCGGCCCTGTGTGCCACCAACGGCCAATAATTGCCGAGAGAGAGGACCCTCGTCATCGTCCGGGTATAGTCATCAGCCAGGAGAGCGGGAGTTGCGTCACGGGTCGCCGAGGGCAGCACAGCACGGATCATCGATCATCGATCTGCTGTCCTGCGCAACGCGCTCGTGACGTCAGCTCCCGAATAACCAATAATCTATCGATCCTCGATCCCCCTATGACCCAGTTTCCCATCGCGCATGCCCTTTCCCCCAAATTACCCTTTTTCCAATTCTCACGAGCAGAGAGACGACGAAGAAGAATCACTTCGACGTGAGCCCTGGCGTAGGAAAGCCGTTTCATCGTACCGAGCCAATTGTAAATCCATTCTAAGAGTGAAGGAGAGCGTGCGAGAGAAGAGCGAATATTTTTACGAGAAGCTACGGCAACTCGTCTGTACGAGACGCTGCGGAAACCCATAATACGAGAAGCTTCGGCAACTCGTTACAGGAAATCGAGTAGCTTCGGCAAATCGATTGTCCGAACGAGCACTACGACGAGACAAGGATCGAGAAGCGTGAGTCGCTTCCATTTTCCCCGATTTTGCCCTTCTGAATTACATTTTGAATTTTTATATTATTTTGCGTATTATTTCCCCTTTTGTACTGTATAATTTCGTGCGTGTGGTGGCGCATCGCGAACCCCCGGTTCCATCGAGTCGTTGTCCTTAATTGCTTAGTAGTTTTTCTCATTTGAGTTCGATTTATATCGCCTTTCTCGATAGCGCGACACGGGCAATAATTAAGAGGCCTGCGAGCCGGTAAATTCACCCCTGAGAATCCCCGAACAGGTAGTTTAGTATTTTTATTTTTTTTTTTTTTTTTTCCTTTCTTCAGTTACCCTTTTTTGCGATTATTCCGTTTTTTTTTTGTACCGAGAACGAGAATCGTCGTCCGAGTGACGACTGGCGCCCAACAACATAATTTATATTTTTCTTTTTTTTCCTTACGGAATAAATTGGAATTTGTCTATTTTTCTAATTTTTTTTGTTTCATCTCGTTTGTTTTGTATTTCCCGAAATTCTTCCCAACGCAGCTCAGGTGCGCCTAATTATCATCCGGCCACGTTAAAAAGGCCGTGACACAATATAAATATTCGCACATAAATATAATATTCAATATAAATGTTACACTTATAAATAAACCCAATTCAACGGAAATGCAAGAATCAATACATCGATATATTGAACCGTGTCAAGAAACGATATATTGATATATCTAATCGTGTCAAAAATCTGGAAATTAATATATTAATATATCAATTTAAAGATTTTGAACATGATTAGAATTAATTGTACAGCGTCAAAAATTGATATATCGATATATCAAACTGTGTCAAGAATCGATATATCGATACATCGAAGCGTTTTAATAATCGATCTATCGACATATCGAAATGTGTCAGGAATCGATATATCGATACATCGAAGCGTGTCAAGAATCGATGTGTCGATATTTCAATCAAACCCAAACTCAACCCAAACATATCCCAAACCCAAAAAACACGAATATAAACAATTTTTTATCAAAACATCTTTCCAGATTATTTTTCTCTAACCACTGACACAAACACAACGTGGGGGGTTGGCGCGTGAAGCGCGCAGGGGGGCGAAGCCCCCCTAGTATATATATATATATATTGTGACGTGACATTTTGCCTCGCCACCCGCACGGAGTGGTGTCGACCATGGGGTCGGGTTTACGACCCTACGACGACGCTCTTCGATAGACCACCTGGAGAATTTCGACTCATTTTAGGATAAGTTTTGCGTTGTTTTTTTTGTTTAGTACCTGCATTGTAGCGTGGCGAATAATTCATTGGGCAAAATGTTCGTTAAATTAATAGAAAGCATTTAATTTTATAGTTTGGAGTAAGACCGGCAGTTATTTCTGCCATAGAAAGTGTGAAATCCCGTGTCCCGCTCTCGAGCTCACTCGCCGGTGAGGAATAACTTGGGACTCGCGAGTGGCGGTGACGTGTCGCGGGGGCATCTCGCTCGTGGCCGGGCCGTGCATCGTTGGCCCAAGAGGGTTCGAGCGATACTTTGCTCATTACGCAGGCGAATATTCGCCGTCATTATTCGTGGGAGATAGGGATGCCAACGGAGACATTGGGAATTGGACCGATATGCAGCGTCACCCGCTCCGATTGACTACGCAACCTTGGTGTTGCACCCTCCCCTACTGCCTCCTCAGTCGTCGTGGACCGTGAGATTCGGCGCCTCATTTAAGGGGATCTTTGGGACGGAGCCAGCAACGCGGTGCTGTTTTGCCTAGTGGCGTTTATTGTGGGCCCACCGCCTAATCAAGGGACGCTTTGATTACGCGAGGGAGGTCTCCCCCGTTGCTGGTAATCATCCACGGGATCCCAGGAGGAGGGCGATTGAGGGGCAGCATATCATAGCTGCGAGTAGAGGCTCGCACACGGTTTCGGTCGCGGGAGGGGTGGTCCCTTCGTCACCGTCACACGTCACTCAACGAAGAAAGCGAGAAAATTAAGGAAAGTAGGGAGATAAGACACCGGCGGGGCGATGCGAGAGAGTGGGGCGCGCGAATCGAGGAGAGAGTGGGCCACCGAGGTAAGTCAATCGATTATTGAGGATCATTAGATCAGTCGTAATTTTTCGGGAGTCGAGCGAGGAGCAGAAGAAGTTTCTCGTCTTGTCCATCATGTATTAAGTTTGAAGAGTAGCGACCACGGTCAATAGCGATAGTCTCGCGATCGTGGTCGTGAAGAATTGTTTTTTTGGAGTATTTAATTGAGTTTTAGTAATTGAGACGGGAGAATTGGACTAGAGAAATGGGCGAGAAGAGAATTCCTCCGAACTGGTCTGAACAATTAAGTATCGAATTTATGGAATTTTTGCCTGTCGTATTTTTGCCCAATCAATTAGTCTCTTTCGGTAATTAAGTTCGCGCGTCACTATTCAGTAATTTTAATTAGCCTCTGCGCATTTACTTGAATTAATTAAAATCATCGGTGAAATATTATTTCGTATGTTGAACATTTCTTTCGATCAAGTTGCGGGCTCAAGGCCTCGCGCTCGAGACAATGGTACGCTCTCGCGTGCCGCGCTTGTTTATCTTTTTTCTCTCTCGCGGCGTATACTCGCCGAGCGCGGAGAGCCAGAGTCTCGTACCAAGCCGTCGAATTATTTTGCGTTATTTCGTTCGTATAATTTATCGTATTTTTCGTGTACCGGGTAAGCCATAAGTAATCATCTTTTCCGTATTTCCGATGCCTAGTTCAACTCTTATAGAATTCCGTCTGCGTACAGTACTACCTCGGTTAATTATTACTACCTCGGTAAATTCACAAAAATATTCAATTAATATCTCAGTCATTTATTCGCAATAGTCTTACTATCTGTACCTCGGTCATTTCTTCGCAATAGTCTTACTACCTTTACCTCGGTCATTTAATCGTAATAATTTTACGACCTCTATCTCGTTCATTTATCCGTTACAGCGTAATTATTACTACCTCGGTAAATTCACGAAAATATTCAATTAATGTCTCGGTCATTTCTTCGCAATAGTCTTACTACCTTTACCTCGGTCATTTAATCGCAACCATTTTACCATCTTTATTTCGTTCATTTATTCGTTACAGCGCAATTATGTTACCTCGGTTAATGATTACTACCTCGGTAAATTTTCGTTTAGCATTATTGTCTACCCGTGTCGTTACTAGAGCATATTTTGTGTTAGGTCGTCGCTATTGAGTAACGAACAATCAGGAAATTAGTAATTAAGGAAGGATCTGGCGAATGTATCGGATACTATCCGAAGAACCATTGTGAACACGAAATTGAAGCATTCTCTTGAATAAATCCTCGAAGGAGGTATTAATATTGAGTTCCGAATTATTGTCACTCTACTTTGACCCTGCCCCTCTACCTTTTCGTCCCTCAGGTGAGCTGAGCTAGTCGAGTTACCCTCGATCTCGCCTCACCCGTTCGTTCGTGCCCTACGCAATTCCGGGATTCTTATCGAAGCAAATAAATAAAAGTCGGTCCATAACCGGCGGTACTCTGTACCTGGCGCCCAACGCTTTGACTCGAACTTTCCCTTTGCTGGTGGTCAATTCTTTAGTCTTTTTATCCGGCACGGAATGTACGGGTGATATGCCCGATCAGGAAGTGTGGTAGGAAAAATCCCGTCACAATATATACATATATATATATAATATATATTGTATGTGTAATGTATATATTTTATATACAATAATATATCTTTCTATAATATAATGATATATCGCCGCTGCCGCCGCCGCCGCCGCTGTTTCAAGAATCGAGCTTATACCGGGTGTCCAATTTGAAAAGAATGACCAACCCAAACCCAAACCCAAACCCAAACCTAAGTGAGGGCGCGTAGCGCCCTACGCACCCCTAGTAATAATGTATATATATATATATATAACATACGTTCGAATACATACATATATTCGCTTTCTCCGAATATACGTATCGTGGAACCTCAAAATCAATCTCGATTGCGAACTGTCAAATATTATAGATATCTCAGCTGTCACATTCGCTTCTGCTGAAGAAACTCACCGCGAAACCTTAAAATTAAGCTCGATCACAATCTGTCATTTCAATCTGTCGCTTGAATGTGTCATCTATACGAGATCGTGACCACCACTGTAACGATCGTCACTTGGCCAAGGGCATAAAAAAAGGTGCCAAGCCCCCTCAAAATTGTCAGACCAGGCATTAATGCCCTTTCAGTGTACCTACCTCGATGGATTCAATTGCACTTTCAAGAGGGCAAAAAATAATACATATAGGTTTTTGCGTCTTTTTTTCGCAAATCAAGTTAGGGGGGTGAACTACCCCTCTGTATGTTTACATTTAATCTCAATAAAACGGCAGTAATTCTTTTTTTTTTAGTTACTTCTCCCAGTTATACGTTTTTTCTTCAAATTCTCAACATCTAAATATCAAACGATGGATAGATTTTTCTCGAAATTACATTTCCATAAATGGTGAAAGTGGTAGAACCAAAAGTATACGTTTAATCTTAATGGTTTGTTTTTTATTTGAAAGCAATTTGAGACTCTTCTTCTTATACTTAAAAGGTTCCATTTTAAATTTATTTAAACACTGGATTTTACCTAATTGAGCAAGGAAAATTGGAAAAAATCAAATTTTTCCATTGAAAATTCTACCACTTTTTCAGTTTTTTTTTTTTGTAACTTTTTACGGTATTTACACGAGTCAAATCCATAGTTAGAAAGAAATCACTGTTTTTTTTCCGCCAAAAATTACAGATTAGATAACTTTTACGGATAACAATTTTTTTGATTTCTTAATATTGAATAAATCACAAGACGAATTTCAAAAATATTTATTCCTTATATTTTTCATAAAAATTTAGTAAATACTGACGTATTTTCATAGTTATCATAATTCTCCCCTTCCCCCCCCCCCCCCCAATGGACGGTGTTATCTGAGAGTCACCTCTGTTCAGTCTGTGACGCGCTCCTAAAATTGGATTCAAAACACGACGTAGAAGCAGTGATAAAACTGCGATCGCGGAATATATTCACCGCAGTCGACTATTTTTCTTTTACACGACGAAAGAAGTCACTTAGAATTCGAGACTATTTAAAACGAAATTGCAAATATTAATTAAAATTAAGATAAATCCTTTGAACGTTATTAGAATGCTTCTCGCAACTTTTGAAGTTATGCGTTTACCGGATTCGCCAGTAAATAACGATGAATAACAGTTGAAAGAAAACTTTGAAAATATTTTGTTGAGGGCAATGAACGAATACAGTGGTTTCGAAATGGTAGGAGAAAATTCTTTTCATTTCGAAGAACCGTTTAAGGATTGGGAAATCGAAATTGTTGAAGATAAAGAATCGGCAAACGCCCGAACCAGAACTTCCGCCTGATACATGCACTCGTGATAACGAAGACTTATCTTACGAGTACAAATTGAGGGCCGTTGAGTATTGGCGCAGCGGGAAGAAAGGAAATTTAGGTTTGGGCAGTGTTAAACAAAAGTTCAAGGAAGTGCAATCTATATGACAGTTGCAGTAATGGGCCCACAATTTGAACAAGGGGGGTGGGGACATACAAAGAAAAATTAGCACGAATTTGTGGTTACACTTTCGAAAATTTCAAAGCTGCTGTGGATGCTGGTTTAATAGTGCATGATGTGATGGTCGAACGGGTTAAGTGAGATAGAAAATGAAGTTGAACTCGAGATACTTTAGCTTGATGGTTTATTGGTAAATTAGATTGTTTGGGAGTGCACGTCTGGATTGATTGATGGTTGATGAAGAACTGAAGTGCTAATGAGCTGGAGGAAGGAGAGGACTTAGTGAGAGTGGAGGGGATGTCGCTAAGACGGAGGGACAAGGCCCGTGAGACCAAGGGCAAACTGAAGCTAAGGTGCTGACGATTATGACTGACCGGAAAGAAGTATTGGGTTTAGCTGATATGTGAGATTTGAGCGTGAGAGTGGACTGATGGCGAGAGTGAAGTTGATGAGTTTGCGTGGGAAAGGATAAGAGTTTTTTAGGCTATAGGACGGGGCCGTTACAATGATTCCGATTTGAAAAAATGGGCCTTACATGCTCAAAAATAAATAGGGCATACTGATTTTCGTTTCAAAGCATCTCGTACGTGCATAAACTCATTCAAAGCAGCTCATCGTATCGTATCGAGAAAAATTAATAAATTCATTACATCCAACACAATTGAAGATGGCAAAGTCTTGGAAGAACAAATTCAAAAATTTGTCTATGACGTAAAGCAAAATATTAGAACGTACGGATTTTCAAATACATTCAACGCAGATCAGAGTGGCTTCCAACTAGAAATGCATTCCGGAAGAACTTTAGCAGTAGAAGGACAAAAGCAAGTACAATGTCTTGTACAATCAGTCTCGTCTACGACCCACAGTTACACTATTCAGTTGACTATATCAGCTGACGGCAAGCTGCTATCTCCTCTATTTTAGGTTTTAAAAGAACCAACTGGCAAGATTGGTCCAATAGTGGAGAAAACGCTTTTCAGACCAGATAATGTGTACATAGAAGTATCCAAGTCTGGGAAGCTTACTTCAGGTATAAATTACCACCACTGTTTTTGTATAGACATTTTTTCGAATGAAAAAATAATACGTTTTTCTATTTTCAGATCACGTTAAAATTTGGTTGCAGCATGTATTTTTCCCGAAAGTTGGTCACAAATCTTTATTACTGATTGATTCTTGGACTGGACACTGTCCCCAAGCTGTGAAGCTACTTGACGTGAAACCTTCAATTAGAGATGTCAAAGTAATGATCATACCTATATATATAGTATAATAGAATATAGTAACTACCGGAAAAATCCAGCCCCTTGATGTTTTTGGATTCCGAGTATGGAATAGTTCTGTCAGACATTTTTCTGATAACTTTCTTTTGATGAATTATGATATTGATTTGCATTTGAGAAACAAAATCATGAAGCTGCAGTCACTCGTTCATAACGAACTGTCATCACCACGTTATATCGATCTTTTCAAATATTCTTGGTACAAAAGTGGTTACATAGAAGAAAAACCAGCGAATTTTGAAAATCCTGTACACTTTGCATTTAGAGATTCCTGCATCTCACACTGTGAAGTTCCAGGATGTGAAAATGTTTCTATTGTTCGCTGTTTCTGGTGTGAAAAGTCATTATGTTTTGAACACTTTTTCAATGACTATCATTACTTAAGTACTTACAACGGCTAATAGAGCATATGATTATATACTCGCTTCTATTTATTACTGTAATTATTATTTTGTTAGACTGTTGACATATTATCAATAAAAGATACAAGCATATTGTACGCTCTTTTTTTTTACTTGACTACGCAGTTTTTCTATGCGTCATCCCAAAACTTCGTCTTATCTACCGAAACGAATATGTGTAAGCGCTTATCGTATGCCTATGTTATCTCATTGCCAAATATAAATCAGTCAGATTTATCGATAAGTCAGATATAAATACTTTTTCATCGAAAGATCGATCTATAAATAAGTTGGCTCCCAGATAAAACCGTTCATTAAATGCTATGTACGTGATACGGTTGTGGTATATTTAATGAAAAAACGTATCACTCGGAGAAGGAATAAGAAAAAAAAAGAATTACTGCCGTTTTATTGAGATTAAATGTAAACATACTACGTAGGGGTAGTTCACCCCCTTAACTTGATTGCGAGAAAAACGCAAAAACCTATATGTATTATTTTTTTGCCCTCTTCAAAGTGCAATTGAATCCATCGAGATAGGTGCAATAGATTTTTGGTTATATCGATTTTGTGAATTTCAACCTCTATAATTTTTTTCCTATGCAACACCCCGATATGAATACAGTTGCATTTTTCATCGTTTATCATTAAGGTAATTGTTAAATCCTGTATTTTCGTCTCTTAAGGTGGCTCATCAGTGAATTAAAAAACCGGCGATACGAATGAAACTTCGGGAGATGAATGAAGAAGATGCAATGAACGCTCTCTCAAAATTTCAGGGTATGTTGCCAGGCAAATTATTGCGAACGAGTAATTTAAAATTACCTATTTTAGCATGGGTCTCATGGCAGTTGATTCCATTTTCACCGGAAGTGACATGATACCTTTTGATAAAGACGAGAGTTCTTATTCAAATTTTGAGTATTGAAAGATGAAATCGTGAACTTTCCAATGGTATTTAAAAAATCGTGTCTTGCCAGGGATTTTTCCAAGAAATTTAATCGCGAAAGTCATCGTGTGTGCAAATCTCGGATACAATATATGTCTGTTATTCTGCACGCGAGGAAACATATGAATATCAGCTATCGTTTTTGACTTGATCGCTCTGACAGCGTTAAATACTTTCGTCAGTTGAGACTTTATTTATAATATTATTTATAATAAATTATGAATAAAATATCACGGGAAACGTCATCGAAATTCATACATTTTATTTAGACAGAGTATTTCGAAAATATTATGATAGGTTTATGATTTTTTGTCACGTCACGATTTTTGACTAGTGTTGTCACTGATGGGCCGCCTTAATACTATAGGGATGAGCAGGATCGTGCAGGTAAATAATTGAGATCCTGGAGTGAAAATGAGTATTCGTTTTATTTATGTGCGTAGTCACAATACACTGAGGAGCCTACGGCCGATCGTAAACCCACGGCCGCTCGTACAATCCCGTAAGGGCTCGGGGATCTTCGTGTTCGCTGTATTATTATAGTGTTATATTATGAGTAGTATTAGAGTGCGTACATCTACAACACCTTCCCCTTTTTTTTTATCTCTATTATCTAAAGAACAAAAAAAAAATTGGAAATAAACTTCGCTTTACATTCTTCAGCTTAGTTTTTTTTTTCTCTTAGTATCGTGGTTTTAGGAATCTGGTATTGCGTCGTAATAGTTTTCCATCTTGCTCTATGATAAAAGATCTAGGAGCTGGATGTTTTTTGACAATTACCGCCAGTTCCCACAGTTTTTTAGTTTTGACATAGATTTTTTGACCTACATAAAATTCATCGTAGACCTTAGCAGTTTCATCGTACTGCTGTTTTTGTTTTCTTTGATTTTTAGTTAACATTTCTTGTACATTTGGTATTACCTTTGGTTCAAGTTTGTTTTGGTATACAGGTACTAATGTTCGCAATTGTCTGTTCATTAATAGTTCTGGCGATAGTTCATTAATAGTGCTGGCGAATATGGCATGCCAGCCACAAGATTGCTTCGATAGGCTAATAAAACTAGTTGTAGGTCTTGATTACTTCGTTGACATTTTTTCAGTAATTTTTTAAAGTTACACACTGCTTTTTCAGCCATGCCATTAGACTGTGGATAAGTTGGACTGCTCGTAGCTAATTGAAATTCCCATTCGTTTGAAGTCTGTAAGTTCGTGTGAGTCGAAAGGCATATTGTCGGAAACTAGTGTTCTTGGAATTCCGTGAATTGAAAAAGCAGATTTCAGCGCGTCAATGATGGCTTTCGCTGTTTTTCCTTTCAGTTGTCTGTAATCTATCCATTTAGAATAATAATCTACAATGACGAGATAATTTTTTCTTTCGTGTTCGGCAACGTCGGCACCTACTCTTTCGAAAGGCAACTTTGTATTCGGGTGAGAAAGCAGTGGTTCCTTTGTTTTAGATTGTCCAAACGTCGCGCATGTTACACATTGTTTTGTTATCGACTCAATTTCCTTATTGATGCCTGGCCAATACATGATTTGTCGTGCTCGTATTTTCATTTTCGTTGTACCTACGTGACCGTGATGCAGTTTTTTTAGCATTTCACTTCGCATGATTCATCTCTTTACTAAAGCACAGATCGTAATGTACGTACAACGAATTTCTTTGTGACCAGTCGGCAAGTAA
Source organism: Rhorus exstirpatorius (assembly GCA_963564615.1). Classification (NCBI taxonomy): domain Eukaryota; kingdom Metazoa; phylum Arthropoda; class Insecta; order Hymenoptera; family Ichneumonidae; genus Rhorus; species Rhorus exstirpatorius. The sequence continues at coordinate 26,079,243 of OY751313.1, forward strand.
ATTTGGTGATATTCCTGTCTTTTTCTGAGGCCATTCTATTTCACAGAATTTTTTTACCTGCTGTCGGACTGGATCTTCACTTGCATTCTTCTTAATCTTTACTTTTTTTCTGTCACTTACAGCTAGAGTACTACTGATCGTATGTACTGTTTGTCTTAAATCAATTTCAATACCTTTGTTACACGGTAAATAGTTTCTCGACAACAGTTCGGCGATGTATATATATTTTCCTGGTAAGTATTGTATTGTCAGTGAGTACTTCAATAATTTTTAAGCCAATCGTTGAAGTCTTCTGGAGTCTATTTATTTGATTTCTTTAGTATTTAGTGATACCAAGGGTTTGTGATCAGAGAGAACTGTTACATTTCTACCGTAAATGTAATAGTGAAATTTCTTTGTAGCAAAGACAACCCTAAGTAACTCTTTTTCGACTTGAGCATAGTTCTGTTCGGTAGTTGTCAAGCTTCTTGAGGCAAATGCTACTGGTTAATTGTCTTGCAATAAGCAACATCCAATACCTGTAGAGGAAGCATCAGTTTGAATAAAAATTACTTTTTTTTTTCATTAAAAGTTTGTAGCACCGGAGCTTTAGTTACTTTTTGTTTTATTTTTTCAAAAATTTCAGAGTGTTTTGGCAACAACATCCAAGTTACGTCTTTTTTAAGCAATTCCGTGAGTTGCGTTGTTTCTGCTGATAGATTAGGAATAAATTCTCTTATAAAATTGATCATTCCGAGAGTACTTTGTAATTCTTTTTTGTTAGCCGGATCTTTCAATTCCAAAATTGCTTTTATGCGGCTCTCAGAGATCGCTTTCCCTTTTCCTGAAAATACATAGCCTATATAGTCAACAGCAGTTTGTTTGTATTGTACCTTGGACTCATTGAACTTGACATTGAGTTGTCTCGCTCGCTCTACAACTTTATTCAAGGCTTGATACAGTTCCTCGGCTGTGTTGCCTGTTATTAATATATCATCAAAATATAGCTAGTTTTTTTCAAATCTGCGAGATAGTGTTCAATGGTGTCACCTTCATGGCGGACTCTTGAAGTAAACACAAAGCGCTCGAAAGTTTCGTTGACTTGAAGCGTAGCTGCTTGTATCGGCTTTGTTTGTTCATCACGACCACTCGCTACCATGAATAGCTGATATTCACGTTTGAATTTTCGCCAATTTTATGATCCGTCACCTTCAAGCGTGAACGGATTTGGTTTATTCAAACCTTCCATTATTGTACTGGTTGTTTCTTCACCTTCTTCAACAACGCTTTCGAAACTGTCTTCAGACACTATTATAGTTCCATCTGAATTTTGGCCGTTCGACATCGACGTTGTTTCTCACTTTAAGTTTTTTTTAAATTTATTAGTTTTTCACACTTTATTTATTATTCATTAGTGTAATTTTTTACTTATTTATTTATTTATTTTGCATTCTTCTTTATTTATTATTGTATTTGTTCATGTTTTGTATTTTTCCGCACGCGGATTTGTTCGACACGTAAAGCGACTCTACTTTTGGGGTCGTATTTTTATCAATTTACACTGTTTTATTTATTTATTGTTAGGTCTATCGTTTTAAACCGACTGCGCCATGTTAGATCCTGTATTTTCGTCTCTTAATACTATAAGGATGGGCAGGATCGTGCAGGATGAATAATTAAGATCCTGGAGTGAAAATGAGTATACGTCTTATTTATGTGCGTAGTCACAATACACTGAGGAGCCCACGGCCGCTCGTACAATCCCGTGAGGGCTCGGGGATCTCCGTGTTCGCTGTATTCTTATAGTGTTATATTATGAGTAGTATTAGAGTACGTACATCTACAACAGTAATTATCCATTTGGGTGCATTCGATTATCTCAAGTGAAAATAGGTGAAACCTGAAAATTACCCCTCGGAGGTCTGAACTTTAAAGGATAATTTCACCCCCTAGAAAGGTTTTTCCGCCGGTAAAAAAATACGTGTCTCTTAGATTTTGATGTAGGATAACATATTTGAATTTCGTCAAAATCGAAGGATGTCAGCGGAAAGTCAGCAATATGCGTGTTGCATATATCACCTTTAAGCTGCTACGTTTGTACAAGAGGCCGTCTATTTATTACGTAAGACGTTTGGGGGGGAGGGAGGGGTTCAACATTTCTTACTTAGTCTTACTTGGGGGAGAGGGGAGACTCTGAAGTCATCTTACGTAAGATTTTTAGGTTATTTTTAATCGAAAATCAGCTCCACACGCACCAATTATTTTTAATGTAAGCGCGAAAAAATTTACCCACGCCCCACGTCTGAACGCAGACAAAATGTTCGTTGCTGGCGGCACCTGGTGACAAAATGGCGCACTACCTTCTCGACAACGAACTAGGTTCTTTATATATCACCAGCGCCGTAGAACTAGTAAATATTTTTTCTATGGCAAAAGAAGTGGCTTTGGGAAGTCCCGAAACATTTCATTTCATATCATTGATATAATACGAGATTTGTGCGAACTATATTTTGGATATTCTTAAGTTACTGTAATCCGATCATTTTATTATAATAATGAACATGAGTTCCGCTGGAGAATTGCACATGAAACTACATGCGTCGTATAACAAGTGTAATCCTACCAAGTCAGGTAAAAAAAAATCAAACCGAAGCAAATGAATTATGGAAAGAAACGAAAGAAAAATTCGGTTCAGATAAGAAAGCATTCGAGAAGAAGATATCGGAAATAATAAAAAGTTTGGATGAAAACGCTACAAGGAAGAGAAGTAATTTAATGAGTTATTTCGTGAAAGTAAGTACTCGTACTAATTATTATTTATGTCAATCTCGCATATTAACCTAAAAAATTGGTATTCCGAATGATCCTGCAAGTAAGCTGCTCTCATATTAGCGTGATCTATTAACTATTTGTGAATTTAAGGAGGCTTGTGCGACTAGCACTTTAGAAGACAAAACCATAATATCTGTTATGTTGGAGATCCAAATATTCTAAAGCAGATATAAAAATAAAAACGAACACCACGGTGTAGAAACAGAGATATTCTATCTTGAAATATGCGTCTTCAGCGTGGCTTCTTATGGCTGATGTGAATAGCACAGTTATTTTCATTAATTTTATGCGTTATAAAAATAGAAGATTACGGAATAAAAATGATTGAAACTAGTAAATCAAACTCTGATGAATTATCGTAAAAAAAAAAACTTACCTCACGGAAATAAATTAAGAAAAAAGTTAATTAAACGAACCTAAAATGAGTGGTTCCGAGCTATGCTATTTAATGGGAGCGTGACAACGTCGCACATTCTGAGACCAGGAGAGATAGGGGCGGTAAAAGGCCTGCGGAGTGAACATAACCTCGTAAACAACGAGCTCTCGCTCATTGTTTACGTTCGTTTGCTGGTTTTCAATAACAGCTGATTTCGGTAAATCAGTGGTACCATTCTCGTCACTTGTGCGACGTTGCCACGCGTCCCGCTCAATATTCGCGCATGGGTCGGACCAATTTTTCTCATCAAAACTAGGTTGGCAATGCAGTCAAAAGAGTGACTTTGCACATCGTGATTCATAAAATAAAAATATAAATAAACAATATTCTCTGCTTCTACTTTATATAATGTCAAGAGGATAGTATAGAGCTTATGCCATGTAAATTCGATTTTTTCTAGCACAGTCTGTATAAGGTTAGAATAGACGTTCAGGTATGACATCTATTCTGACCTCAGTTTAGGTATGGCTAGGTATGACCCACACAAGCCTCCTTAAACGTATAAATGTGTTCAATTTGACAGGCAGCCTCGGCGAAGCCTTCAGATAATTTCGCATCGGCTACACGTTCAGTGCCAGTAAGAGCAGGGCCTAGCAGCGATTCTTCACCCATATTACAGCCGATTGATGATATTCAGTTGACAAATTCTCATCCCAAGCAAGCCCAAAAAAGATCTACTCAAATCTCAGGCGTGGAGGATAGAAGTCATGAGTCTGATCACGACCCCAAGAAAACTTACCAGGCTCCAGCACAGTCCAAAACTGAGAAGCAGTTGAATGTGCTCGAGTCTACACTCAATTCTCTACTTCTCAGCCGAGACAGCGGATTAGCCAAAGAGGACATTAATCAAAAGATTAAGAAAGCGAGACAAATGGTAGAAGGATATTAAAAAAAACTCATTGCACAAAAAAGGAACGCTGACTATCAGAAGAAATATCGAAAAAAAATACAAGAGAAATCGTCCCAGGGAAATCCAAATTCAAAGGAAAAGGTATTTGTCTTTGTGTAATGATGACTTTGACATTAATAACATTGTTTATGATTACAAAATGCAATATATTATACGTTTTATTCCAGGTACCAAAGCCAGGCCGACCGCGACTAGAAGAGGATCAACCCGAACTGATTCGAGCTATCACAGAAATTGCCCTGTTTGGAAGTCAGGTGGATGAGAGACGGCGATCACAAATGATCCGAACTTGTCGTACTCTCGATAACCTTCACTCGAGCCTTGAAGAAGCTAGATTCGTTCTCTCCAGAAGCGCAACGTATCTTCGCTTGCTTCCACGTTATTCCCAGACCCTTGAGGGCAAAAGGCACGTAAATACGGCTCCTGTTAAATTAGTACGCGCAACTACGAGTCTACACAAATCACATCCCGATCAGCATTTCTGCACAGCGAGTATCCGATCTCTGGAAAGCCTTGCATCATTGCTTGGACCTAGTCAGGTGTTTTTTCTTTCACAGGTATATGCTTAAATTCGATAAAAATTCCTATTACGATACAAGTATTAAATGTATTTTATCGTTATCATGTCGATTCATGTCTTAGGATGACAAGGCAAGAATTCCGATCGGAATGACTGCTGCCCACAAGCAATTCCCTGCAATTATGCACATGGAGTATCGCATTCTCCTCCCTGACTATGACTGGGTGATAGCAGAACGCCATAAATTGATCCCTTCTGTCTATGCCGGCATTCGCATACAAGATCACGCAATGGGACGACCTGATGGAGTTTCGTATAGTGGACCTACTCTCATTGCAATACGCTCAGGAAAACACTCTTCGTCGACGGCTAACACACACTATGCTGACTTTAATCGGTTACTGGAACTGGAGGAATTTGCGGGACTTGCCAAAACTGAAGCGGGCAAAGTCAAACCAGTTGTAATATTCACTGTCGACGGCGGTCCAGATGAGAATCCGCGATACTCAAAAGTAATTGCGAACGCGATTCGACACTTCAAAGATCACGATGTAGATGCCGTGTATGTTGTGACAGATGCACCAGGTCGGAGTGCATACAATCGAGTGGAGCGTCGTATGGCACCCCTCAGTCTCCCACTGTCTGGCTTGGTTCTTCCACATTATTCATTCGGTAATCATTTGGACGGAAATGGAAGAACTATTAATCCAGAATTGGAGCTCGAAAATTTTGCGAGAGCAGGAGAAATACCGGCCGAATTATGGTCTTCTATTGTTATTGACGGGGAGGTTGTCCGTGCACAGTATTGTGCCCCTATGGAAGAGCCAGTTAATTATCCGGAAGCTATCGTTAATATTGCTGGAGATGCTGAATGGTACTCCAAACATGTACAGGAATCGCAATATTTCCTCCAGGTATCAAAGTGTTCTGACGTGCAATGTTGTGGACGGGCAAGAAGTAACCTTCGAGATGTACTTCCTACTGGATTTTTTCCACCACCCGTTCCCCTTCACTGTAAGCCTTGTTTAATTGCACTACCTCCAAAGGAGTTACAAGAACCAGACCGCTTTATGCCGTTATTCCTGAGGCTTGCACTGAACACTCTGCATGTTCCATGCAACTACGAAAGTGTTCCGTATGATTATTACTGTCCATCCATAGAAAAACAACTTGAAGGAAGAATATGTAGTATGTGTGGAAAGTACTTCGCATCAAAAAAAGCAGTCACCACACACAAAAAATTGCATTCTATTGTGTCCAGAGCTGAGGTGAGAAGAGCGAAAAAAATTATATCACGACGAGGCCGAGAATTAATGTGCGTTTTCAACGAAGTAAACAAAAATTAAGACGTTGTTAAGTGGGTTGATGAGAGCGAGGTTAATATCGCTGATAATCAATCCGTAGACGAGAGACCCTCAATTACCTCAGATCGTGATAATCCCATAGCAACACCTCTTTCAGATTGTGATTGTGATCTTTCCTCTGTGATTCTTATAAGTTTTCTCGATAACATTATCATTGACGCTGCAGAATATCATGGATGTTGCAGAATTACGATTTCTATTATCACTTTAAATATTTCAGGTATTTATTCAATCTTACGTAAGATTTCCGGGGGGGGGGGCGCTTCCCAATTCTTACGACTTCTTACTAGAGGGGAAGGGGGGGGGGGATGGGCAAAAATCGTCTTACGTAATAAATGGACGGCCCCCAATTGCTGAATCGTTCAATCTCTTTGCACGATCGATTGCTCAACTGTCCTGATTTGAATATAACTTAAAAAGATGAAATCTGGGGCACAACAATAATAATAGTAATAATAATAAAAGTCATAATAATAATAGTAATAATAATAAAAATCATAATAAATCGGAGAGAGAGGTAGAAATATTGAAAATAATAATAAAAAAAGCAATACTTGTAAAATTAAAAAAAAAAAGAATTATCCAGAGAGATTGATTGATTGATTGATTTGTATTTATTAATGCCCTAGTCATAACTAAGGGGCAAATAGTTAACAAGAAGAACCAATACATATAATCATCATAGCCTATTACAATTCTCTAGACTATGAAATTATACTTAAACATAAAACTTTTAAAACTAAATTTAAATCGAGATAATCATAGAAAGTATAGCGCTCGGAATAGTAGCATAAGATTTCAGCAATTCAACAATACACTCAATAGAAATATACATTTGAACAACACACTTGCACACACACACACACACACAGAGAGAGAGAGAGAGAGAGAGAGAGAGAGAGAGAGAGAGAGAGAGAGATTGATTGATTGTTTAGTTTATTATGCCTTGGTTTGACCTTGAGGCAAAGATTTAAATACAGAATTAAGTTTACAAGAAGAGCAGGAATATAAATTTAATAAAATAAAAAATAACAACTATAGCAAAGATAGAGATAAAGTAAAACTAGAAATAAAGAAAAACTAAGTTAAAGTAAAGATAAGTATAGAGTTAAGCTACGAATAAAATAAAAATGAACCTAAGCAGAAAAGAAAGGTATACTAGAAAATAAAATAGAAACTAGAACGGAAGTGGATACAATAGAGGAAATAAAAATAATAAAAATAATAAAGACAAAAGATAATGAAGATAATAATAATGAAGCGTCGAAATCGATATTAAACTTAAATACGAACTAAATGATAGTCGGCAGGACGACATCGAGAGCGAACAGATAAGAGTAGAGACGAGGTTTCAGAATGGCTAGGGTAGGAGAAGAGGTGATATCGGAGGGGAGAGAATGCCAGAAATATATGGCTGACATAGCAAAGGAATTGCGAAATGTAGCAGTACGATGAGTGGGGATATGAAATGCAGGTGTACGGTGGCGAGGAGGGTGCCGAGGAGGAGGAGGCCGAGTGAAAAGTTCGTTTAGATATTCGGGAGAATTATCGCTTAAAATATTGAAAACAGTAATACAAAGGCTCAAGTATAATCTCCTAGATTTCAAGTATAATCTCCTAGATTTCACTGTTAGCCAACCAAGACGTCTGTGATAAGGAGTAATATGCACATCGCGCCTTAAGAATCCTAACCTTAGATGAATAACCTTATATGAATTAACCTTATAACCTTATAACCTTATATGAATCGTATTCCGCAATTGATTAACTTCTCGAGGGTTGAGTTTAATTCGTCAGATAGGTCATGGTAGACTAGACAGCAACAATCTAGGAGTGGAAAGATGAGAACCGGTATGAGCGTGGTCCTTAATTCGAAAGAAAGTGCATTTTTATGGTATTTGAGCTTATAAATCGAGTAATTGACCTTCTTAGAGATAGCCATGACGTGACTGCGCCATGAGAGATTCGACGACATGATTACACCAAGATTTTTTACTTCGTTTGTAAATGGAAGAATAATTCCGTTAATAGAGATGGGAACCAAGTTATTGATGTTGATGCGGCTGATGAAGGCGCTGCTCCCAAGGATGAGTATTTTAGATTTTGCAATATTTAACTTTAGGCCATTCGCATCAGCAAATTCAGCAATCACATTCACGTCATGAGCTACGCGAGCAAGACCCATATCAAGTTCAGAAGGCAAGCAGCTAAGATAAATTTGTGTGTCATCGGCATAGATCATATGTTGAGAGTACCTCAACCCAGCGCCAATATCATTGATGTAAAGGGCAAATAGTAAGGGCCCAAGTACCGAGCCTTGAGGTACGCCAGTCGACGTACTCAACCAATTTGAACAGTTTCTATTACGACCGATTACTGCCTGCGTTCTTCCCGTTAGATAAGAGTGGGTCCAATAGAGAACTTCACTCGAAAAACCAAGGTTGAACAACTTGATGAGTAGATTGATCAGAGAGAGAGAGAGAGAGAGAGAGAGAGAGAGAGAGCGAGAGATTGATTGATTGATTGATAGTTTTTTATTATGCCCTTACCCGCTATGGGGCAAAAAAGATAGATAAGTATAAATGTGTTATAACATGTGGAAAGTATGAGATTGATGACAGTATTTGTTTCGCTTAATCTTAATCTAAACTTAATAACTAAACGATAACTAAATTTAGAGATATAGTTGAATTAGACGTAATTTTATAGTTACATTACTTAATGTAATGAAGATAGTTAATGTAAACTTTAAATGGAAATTATGAGCAGAATAGCAGGTAAAAACAAACTGATGCTCAACCTTGTACAAGCTCAGATTGCAGAAGATAAGCGAAGAGCCGGACCTTGAATATATCTAGAGATGGGGAGGAAGAAATATCAGGAGGGAGAGAGTGCCAAAGGTAGGATGCTGATAGGCGAAAGGAGCGGTGATAAGTAGTAGTGCGATGGATAGGGATGTGAGGTTGAAATCGATTGCGGAAAGCGTGAAGGGCGTCGATCATCGTGATTTACTCGCGGTAGTAGTTCGGCGAGATAGGTCGGGGAATTCATATACAGTATGCGGTAAGTAGTGATAGCTAGGAAGTAGGTCCGCTGATTTTTTGCTGACAGCCAACCCAAACGATGTCGGTAAGGCGTGATATGTTCATCTCGACGAAGATTAAAGATAAATCTGATGCAACAGTTTATTAATTTTTGGAGCTTCGCATTAAGTTCCTCCGTAACATCGTGGTATACGAGGCAACACGAGTCAAGGAGGGGGAAGACAAGTGTGACAATCAGTTTAGTTCTGAGTTCGGTCGAGAGCACATTTTTGTGATATTTTAATTTGTGAAGAGTAGCATGCACCCTTTGAGACAAAAAGGATACATGCTTATTCCACGATAGATTAGCGGAGAATTGAACTCCCAAGTTTCGAACATCAGATGAGTAAGACAATGGATTATCCTTGATCGTAACTTGAGACAGTTCGGGTAAGATTAGAGTTCGAACGTATGCTCTGCTGCCGAGGATAAGGGCCTTCGATTTAGCCACATTGAGAGTTAGTCCATTGGTGTTGGTGAAGTCAGATATAACGTTGGCATCATGAGAAACTTTTGCTATCGCTTCATTGAGCTCAGAGGGAAAACAATGTAGGTAAATCTGCGTATCGTCCGCGAAAATCATCCTACTGGTGTACAGTAAATTTTTCCCTATGTCGTTGATAAATAACATGAAGAGTAGTGGCCCTAGAACTGAACCTTGCAGTACTCCCATCGTTGTGCCAATCCAGTCCGAAAGACGACCTTGCTCATCGATTACCGCCTGAGATCTACCCGTTAGATACGAGTAGAACCACGCGAGAGATTTGTCGGAGAATCCTAGTTTTTTAAGTTTAACTAGTAGGCTTAAGTGGGGGACCTTATCGAAGGCTTTGCTGAAATCAAAAAGCACTAATATTGTGAGCTTCCCCTCATCTATGCCCTGTCGAATGTCGTCTGAAACTCGCAACAAAGCTGTTTGAGTGCCAAAGAATGGACGAAAACCTGATTGCCTGGGATCCAACAAGTTGTGATTCGTGACAAAGGATATAACATGATTGTGTACTACTCTTTCAGAAATCTTCGATAGTTCTGGTAGGTTAGCAATTGGCCTAGTGTCTGAGGGTACACGAGGGGTTTTCACTTTAGACAGCGGTCGAATAAGCGCCTTTTTCCACTGAGACGGAAAAAATGAGTGCTCAATCGAGTGATTGAAGATGGCAGAAAGGTGCTTTGAGATTGATTTTCGAGCTTTGGCTATGCAGAACAGGGATATCCCGTCAGTACCAGCACTGAGTGATGAGGAAGTAAGAGCATTAAGGACGTTGGCTACAGATTCGGCGGTGGTTGATAGGAGAGAGAAGACAGGCTCGGATACTGGCACTTGTGCAATGATTGCATCGAAATTTTCCGGTAGGAGAGGGGGATCGACACCCGAGATAGAGGCATAGTAGGAGTTGAGTTGGTCTGGAGTGAAAAAATGTAAAGGAGAGGAGAGTTTAGATTTGATTAATCTCAGACTCGCGAGCTCCTTCCACATACGTGACGGATCGTTAATAGAATTAAGTTTTGCTGCTAAATATTGGTTTTTTGCTCGTCGCAGGTCGGTCGTAACTCGGTCTCGATATTCACGATAGATCGCAAAGTTTAGCACATTGTTCGTTCTCTTGGCGAGCTTATAAAGATTATTTTTATTACGGATCCTTGTTTTTAGCTCGGCCGTAAGCCACGGTGTCGGAGGTTTACGGACGGGAAAAGTACGTAACGGCGCATGGGTGTTAAATGCCGATATTAGCGATTGAGACAATGAATCAACAAGGGTATCAACCTGATGATGCAAGGATGGAGGAAAATAGCTTGGATTTGAGGGAGCCGAAAGTAGTGCATCTATGGTGTCGCAGAATTCCCTGTCATTGAATCGGTTTATGGAACGTCTTGTGATCGCTTGTGCGATGTTAGATGGTATGTCGAAAGCATAAGAGAGCTTGAGTAAATCATGTCCGGCTATAAACGGAGCTGAGGATTTATTGAAAAACAGAAGTTTGTCTTCAGAGTCGAGGATGATAACGTCAAGCCTAGTGTCACAGTACGAGGTGTGATAGGTAGCACCTGATGGGACAAGGAAAAGGGAAGAAAAAAAACTAGATCGTTGAGAAATTGTGATTCGAAATTATTGGTGAGCAAGTTACAATTCAAGTCTCCCGCTATAATAATATTTTTCTAGGCGTGCGCGAGGCGATTAAAGCTAATTAAATAATCTTGAAAAAGCTGGCATTTAGGCCGCCTATACATTGAAGTAAATAGAATAGATTCACCGTTCGGGACCGAAATCTCGGCGATGATAAATTCCGGCGTATTCGAAAAATGACTGGGCGAGGCATCGAGTAATTTTGCTTTAAGAGAACAGTGAATGTAGCAAGCCACGCCTCCTCCAACTCTGCCCTCGCGATCATTTCGTATTATAAAATAGTCCTTAATATTGATTCGATCATCTAGAATACCTGAATGTAGCCAAGTTTCGGATATCGAAATAACATGAAAAATATTTGTATGAAAATGAAGCCTGATTAAGTCAATATGCGCGAGCAATGAGTTAGCGTTAAACTGGGCTACCTTAAGGTGCAAGGACGATTCTTCAGAGCGAGATGTTCGGATATTTTCGTTGCGCGATGAAATTTGATCAAAAACGGGTAGTCAGACAAGTTTTGAGAGATCGTCGGCCGAGAAAATAGTAATTGTTGATTGACCGTTTTCTTTGCGCACATAAATTACACCGTTTTTGTGCCACACGTAATTGTATTTATGACTTTTCACACGAGCTTTGGTGAGGCGGAGCAGCTTGTATACCGCTGCTGGAATAAATTCATATACAAATATGTTAATCATCCGAGCCAAAAATGTCCTTGATCGATAGCGCTTTGATGGTGCTTTTTTTACTTAATATAAAATCTCTAATCTGTTGGGATTTCAATGTAAGTATAAACGATTTTTTTATATTGCCACTGGGGCCCGATGCAGTCGAAGTGGCAACGTCGCTCGCCGCTAAATTTGATTTTTCGTCTAAACTACGTATCTCTAAAATATCGCTGACCAGGTCAGGAATCCCGAGTGCAATAAAGACCCTGTCAATAATCTCTTCTGGCGTATCGACAATAGAAAGGGGTACACCAGTAATCGTGATCTCGGTAGAGAGGGGGGGGGAGATAAGTGTAGCCGGGTTTCCCGCTTGTAACAAATGAAGATCGCGAGATAATTCAGCGTTTTGCTCGATCAGTTTTGCATTGCTTGCTTCTAATCACGTGATTCTTTCATCGTGCGCCTGAAGTAACCGAGTATGATTCTCGATACTAACCAGTTTGCTTGTATGATCAGTATTCACCGCGGTCTGTTGTGCAATAAAAGCCGAAAGATTTTTATTCATCGTTAATAAAAGTTCTCTGTCTGAGGAATTAAGAGATTGATCGTGCGCCAAATCATTTGCCCCTGACCGGCGAGGGGGGGGGGGACTAGCTGGGTTAGTAAGTGTTAAGGGCACACTAGTATTATGCGGAGGTGTGCGAGTCGTAATGCCTGATCGGTGCATCGCGCAGGGGTCACAGCGAAAATTTGACATTTCATCGTTGGGATCGATATTAAATTTTTTAACCGCGCAAGTTATGTAAAAGATCTCACCGCAGCTACCAGTACATTCGATAGTCTCGCCTCCTCTTCCCGCGAGACGGCCACACGGAGCACACCGTTGCGACATCTAAACTCCGTGGCAAATAATCCAATCTCAATTTATAATCAATACGCACCACAGTCCCAGAATAAGATCGATGGATAAATGGAGTAATGGTGCTCAATGATAGTAGATGATCGATAATAGCGAAGATGGACTGTGCGGCGGTCGATTTGCGGTAGATGGCGAGAGCGGCTCAACTCATAGGCAATAGATTTTAGTAAGTATGTTATCACATGCTATCGATGGAATCGATGAACGATGTAGCCAGACGGGTGAAGAGAGCGCATGCGCTGGTTATGTTGACAAGCGTAATCACATCGCCGATCGTAGTTGAAGAGTAGGTGAGCACACAGTGATAGATCAAGAGTAGGTGAGCACACAGTGACAGATCGAGAAAGAGAGGTGGAACTTGCCCATGCGCAGATTGTCCAAAGCAGGTGAAGAACCGTTGTGACAGCCAAGACCGAGGAAAAATTGAAAGTGACGTTGTACTTTTCATCTAATCCTCAGCGTTGAATACTGAATTGCAGAGATGCAGATAGAGAGGACGATGAAAAGCAATTTTGTGCGTGCTTTAGCTCTGAAACAAGAGTCGCCCGAAGGCAGTACGAAGCAGAATCGAGTGGAATATTGGAGAGCAATATGAAAGTCAACCAGTAGTACTCACAGAGAGAGAGAGAGAGAGAGAGAGAGAGAGAGAGAGAGAGAGAGAGAGAGAGAGAGAGAGAGAGAGAGAGAGAGAGAGAGAGAGAGAGAGAGAGAGGGAGAGAATATTGCAAATAATAACAATAATAATAATAAAATTTGAAATATAATAATAATGTGCACCACTGTGGAGTTTCCCCCCGTCCTCACCTCACCGACACACATCGCCACTTCAACACTCGACTCACTCAGCCGCATAGTGGGGGGGAAATCGAATGGTGGGGGAAGCCGTGGGGTGGGGGAAGGAGTGACGATAGGAGTGGAGGGCCCAGAGTGGTACACCTACTACTACTCTGGAATAATAAAACTCCGGCTCACACGAGTGACGATTTCAGTTTTTATTTTTCTGCTGAGTTATCGTTTTACTATCAGACGAGTTGTGAATAAAGTTAATAAAATGTACATCAATCCAATAACCGTGATGAAACATTCGTTAATTACTTTTCAAGTAATGGATATTCCTGAAAGTGTGGTTAATGATTATGAATTTGAATTGAAAGATAGTATAGAAAAAATTTTAAAGGACTGTATGACAAAATTTAATCACCCGGGAATCATAGAAAATACGACATTAAATTTTCATGAACTATTCAAAGATATCGAAGTACATACTGTGGAAGATAATGACGTTGAATAGAACTGCAGAATTTCTCGACATGCCACTGGATCTTATTCTGCGGATGACTAAAACTTAAGCCACGATTATAAGCAAATAGCCGTGGAATATTGGAGAAGAGGAAAAACGAAAACAAATTTAAAGGTAGATACAGTTCGACGTCGATTCAGGAAAATGAAATCCGTGCACCAGTTGAGACATTCGGTTCTGCAGATAAATCGAGGCGGAACTTACTTGGAGTAATTGAAACGTATATCACATTATATTTTTCGCAATAAAAAAAAGTGCAGTATAAGGTAGGCTTATTGTGCATGCTATTGATCTACGAAGGTGGGCCTTACAAGCTCAACAACTAATTGGACACAAAGATTTTCATTTAAAGGTTTCTTCGAAATGGATAATAAATTTTAAGAAAATGTATGGTATAACTAGCAGAAAAATTAATAAATTTATAACAAGGAGGACTCTTGAATCAAAAGAAATATTGAAAGCTGAAGCTGATAAATTTGTTTCCGATGTCAAATGAAAAATTAAACAATATGGGTCGAAAAATGTTTATAATTCCGGTCAAAGTGATTTTTTTAAATTAGAAATACATTCCGGACGAACATTAACAGAAGCAGGTACAGAACAACTAGAATGCCTTGTACAATCCGTTTCTTCGACAACACACAGTTACACGATTCAACCAACAATAGCAGCAGATGGAAAATTGCATTTGTCTCTTTTAATTGTTTTGAAAGAGTCAACTGGACGATTAGGGCCATTAGTAGAAAAAACTATATTTATACCACCAAGTGTTTATAAATATATATCGTTCTATATCATATAAAGATATCGCCGCCACCGCCACCGCCTTTATCGCTGCCACCGAAGCCGCCGCCGTGTCAAGAATATATGAGGCATTCCGTGTAAAGTCGAACTATCGAAAAGCCTGATGAATGGGGAATTCCGTCTCAACTCGACCTATCAAAAAGCCTGATATATGGCGAATTCCGTCTCAACTTGACCTATCTGAAAACCTGATTTATGGGGAATTCCGTCTCAACTCGACCTATCTAAAAGCCTGATATATGGGAAATTCCGTCTTAGCGCGACCTATCTGAAAGCCTGATACCAGGGGAATTCCATCTCAACTCGACCTATCTAAAAACCTGATATATGGGAAATTCCGTCTCAACTCGATTTATCTAAAAACTTGATATATGGGGAATTCCGTCTAAACTTAACCTATTTAAAAGCGCCTGCTATATGGGGAATTCCGTCTTAACTAGAGCTAACTAAAAGCCTCATATATGGAGAATTCCGTCCCAACTTGAATGATCTAAAAACCTGATATATGGGAAGTTCCGTCTCAACTCGACTTATCGAAAAGCTTGATATATGGGACATTCCGTCTCAACTTAACCTATCTGAAAACCTGATATATGGGAAATTTCGTCTCAACTCGACCTATATAAAACCTGATATATGGGGAATTCCATCTCAACTCAATCTATCTAAAAGCCTGATAAATAGGGAATTCTGTCTCAACTCGATCTATCTATTAACCTACTATATGGGGAATTCTGTCTCAACTTGTGCTATCTAAAAGTCTGATATATGGAGAATTCCGTCTCAACTCGACCTATCAAAAAACCTGATATATGGGGAATTCCGTCTCAACTCGACTTATCGAAAAGCTTGATATATAGGGATAGGTCTCAACTCGACCTATCTTAAAACCTGATATGTGGGGAATTCTGTCTCAACTCGACCTATCTATTGTGACGGGAATCTCGCGATTCGTGTCACCTTCGGCCCATCTCACCATCCTCGACGCCGGGAGAGCCGTTGAGCGCCAGGTAATCTTTTTAATTGAACGGCGGGAATTACCAAACCCGCGAAACTTAACCGGAACTTGATAGGGACGTAAACGAAACACAAAAAGGGAAACCGGCGTGTTGGATGGCGAGATCGGTGACGGTACACCCGATTCGCTCAGTGTGTAGGTTGTGGAGAGAGGGCGTGGACGGCTGGCTAACTCTCGAGTGCCTTCCAAAACGTAATCTGAAATAAATGAACTCAACTCGAAAAATAACGTATGGGGCCTTGGTTCAGGCTAGTTTATTAATTCCGCTCACGATAGCTCATAATTTCGATAACTGACGGGAAACGAACAGAAGTCACGATAGCTCATAGTTTCGATAACTGATAGGAGATCGAACCGCAAGTCCCGATAGCGAATGCGATAGCGAATAGAAAAGGTCGGTAGTAACGGTGACGTCGATACTTAACTAAATTCGAGAACGACACTCAATTCGGTACTTAACTAAATTCGATAACGACGATAACCTCGATACTTAAATAAATTCGATAACGACGGTAAATGCAGTAACGCAAAATAACTGCGGTAACGACGATAAATCCGATGCTTAAATTACTCCGATAGCGACGATAAATTCGATGCTTAACTTACTCCGATAGCGACGATAAATTCGGAGACGGGAACGTGGACAGAGAGCTCGAAAGTACGACAGCATGACGACAACGACGAAATAATTTCGGTAACTCGAGAACCGAAATTCCTCGCAAACGAGATCACACAAAGGTAGTTCCAGGAAACGGTAGCATAACGGAACGAAACGAGAGCAAATTCGGTAACGGACGATATCGGAGAAGGCGAGAACGTTAAAAAGATAGCTCGAGAGAAACGATAGCGTAGCGATACGAGAGCAAAGCGGTAACATCACGGGAGCTTCCCGAGCGGTGAACCGCTCGGATCGAGAGCTAAGCCGAAAAGGAGAACGAATCGAACAGGTAAATTAATCGAGACGATAACAAGGATGGAAGGGGACGAGTACGCGCACGCGTAACGAGAACTCGCGATCCCCCTCGTCTCCTGACGTCACAACGACTCGAGCGCCTTATCTCGAAACGTAACTGACCGGCAAATTCAAACGATAACGCGAAACTCAATTGAACGATAACGCTAAACTCGATAAACAAATATTCGTTAAACGAATAACGTAGACCCGCCGAGATGTTGTGGCGGGTGGATCCTGTTGCTCGCGATGATCGTCCTTCGCGGGGTCCTCTTCTGGTATGGTAAATCGGGGGCCAACTATAACTAATAATACGATAACGGTGCGATTGGGCAATCCGTGGCGGGTGGGGAATCGCGGGCCCATACGCCAACGGCCTTCCATACTGAAACGTAACTCAACCTGCCCTTCTTTACCCATACCTTTTCGCGAAGCGCCGAGAGTCGCACTCGAGCCTTTAGACTCCCACGAATTACTTCCTTCGACACCGAGTATACCGGGTGGCTCATTGTTTCGGCCCATATCCACGGTAACTCGGTGTCTTACTTCGCGTTGATCCGATAACTACGGGACGATAGCTTTCGATAACTCAAAACCGGGAACTGAACTTACACGCTAATCGCTAAAATTACGATAACTGGTACGAACTCGTAGAAAACCCTGGTCGGGACGACCTGTGACGCCAAAAACCAGAAAATTGCGTCACAGACCCCCCTCCATGACTGATACGTATCGGATTCTGACGGTAGCTTATTTTCGCACAATTAACTCGAACCCACACCTGAGATCCTGGGAAGAAAAGTAATGCGAATGCGACAACATATATCATAACTCGAGAACTTAAATTGGTTTATTCAAACCTTCCAAGACTTATTATGTAACTCTTAAGGCTTAACGGTAACGGTAGCAAGCAAAATGGCACGATAACTTTCCCCAGAAGACATATACGGTATCCGGTTGAGCCTCGAGAACACTAATGAGGACGCTCGGTCGTACCTCCGATAACTGTCCGATAGCACCCATAACTTCAGTCTTTATTTATATTTTTTGTTTTTTGTTAATCTTATACTCTAAATAATCGGTGATTTTTTCTTATCTCTTACGATAATCACAGCAAAAAAAAAAAGTCACATGGCACTTCCGTTCTTTGGTGCGGCAGCGAGGGAACTTTACCACGATAGCGTCAACCTTACAATGATAGCTTTAGCACGAGAACGGTAACACGATAGCATTAGTCTTAACTCGAGAACCTTATGATTAACGAGAGCGATAGTCTTTTTTTTTTTTGTATTTTTGTTCTTTTTATCTTTTTTTTTGTTTTTCGTGTTTTCTCTCTCATTCTTCGTTCATCCTAGCCAGTGACTTAGGGTCAAAGGGAGTCGTCAAATATTTTTACTTCATTCATCAAAACAATAGCAGAAGGCTAGGGCAAATCGTCAAACTGTGTGGCTTACGCCCGATAACTCGATAACGGTAACTTGAATCGGTAGCGCTTACGATAACTCAGCCAACGTCGTAACGGAAATGGTAACGAATCGGAAATGAGAACAACAATAACGGTCCTACGATCTACAGAACGAGAGCTCATGACCACGTGGTAACGACCAAAAAATGAGCAGAATTTTTAACCATTGCTACGAGAACTCGATGACAATTAGACTCGGTACGCGATGATCGTATAGTTTTGATAAGACGAAGAGTTATTGATCCCGGGGATTATTGACACATCCGGAAACACGCTAACACGAGAGAGGTAACTATCATATCGAACGTTAGCTCGATAGCAATCGAGTTTTTAGCCGAACCGGAATTTACGGAGATGAATATCCCACTCGCGTTGGTCGCGCACGATGTACCCGCGAAACGTCACTCTCATTACGCGAATTACCCTCTTTGTCACTGCATGTCACTGAGGTCGGTTGGAATGACCGCCTATTCCCGTGAAACGTACGCACTTTTCCTCGAAACGCGAAACTCGGGCACAACGAATCTTCCGGTTTCGGCGGGGGCCGGCGCGTACCCATACTCTCGAGGATCTTACCGTGACGAATCGCGGCTTTTTCGATTCGACACATCGTCATCTGATCTGATAACGGAACGGCAATACGATATTCCGGTAACAGGTTCCGGTGTGTGTATCGAACTTGCTCTTGTTCACTCCACTGGGGCGAGGTTCGCGAGAACAAGCCTTTCATACACGAGATGAAATCCCGTACGTGTTCCCCGTCCGCCTGCGTACGATTCGCAATTTCTTCTCGAAGCGCGAGTTGGTAATCGGGGTCCGCGAAATAACTTCGAAACGCCACCTTGACTTCTTCCCACGTAGAAAATTCACAACGATGTCCACGATACCAAATGAGTGCAGCGTGACGCAAGAAAAACGGAATAACTTTGAGTAGCTCGTCGTCGCGAATGGGTAGAAGGTCGCGGCCTTCCTCAATTCGTGTCAAAAAATCCTCGACGTCCTCATCTCGACGACCCGAGAACGATAAATCCCACCGTTTCATCGTGTTCAATACAGTCACGGCCGGTAACGGACGCTCAATTTGGGGATCACCGAACTCGTCGTCCGGTAGTTGAAATTCGTTACGTCGTGGAAAGACTCGATAACGTGACGGTTCGCGCCCTGGGTCGAGTACGTTCGGAACGGGATTCGTGCGGCGCGTATCGTGATAGCGTAGCTGCATCGAGGCAAAGCTTGACGCGACGGAACGCGCGTCATCGTCGCCGAGTCCGCTATTCGCGTAAGCCAGTAATGGGTTAGGATACCCAACGATATCTTGACTCGTTCTTAGGGTGTTTTGAGGAAGAGTGAGCTCGGGAACCGAAGTCTTCGATCGCCTCGGATTCGTTGTCCGTTTCTTCGAGGGTGCATCCGGATGAGGCCCGACGTACGGATCAGTCTGTACGGATTGCGACACGGTCGGTAACCGTCCGCTTGAGGTACCACCCGTGATGTCTTCGACGTCACCGAACGGCCTTTTCGTCTCGACTTCGTCCATCTTGGGATCCACCGAGCCTTTTGGAATCGCCCCCTTAGACGGAGGGTGCGGGGCGTCACTCATAGCGAGACGCGAAAAACGAGTTGAACTAACGCGAAGAAGTAACGCGAACTTCCGGAGCGTAAATCGACCTTGACGGTATATTTTACCGCGATAACGAGAGAACGTATTCCGCGAGAACGATTAGGGGATTACGAAAAGCAGACCAAGGTGAAATTGCGATTTAAAGGATCCGGAAAGGAAAAGGAATGCACTCACTTCGATAACAAAAATGCGAGAGCTGGACGTCGCGTAAAGTAGTGGGTTTGATTTTCCCCAAAACGAACGAAAGGGAGGGATAACAAGGAAGGGAGACTTCAGGAGAGCGGAATTATTTTTCGCGGAGGATCGTTAGTGAATGCGGCGATAACGAATTTGCTGTTCCTCGTCGCGTCTGGTGAGCGATAACTGAGACACACGCGACGAAAAGTCTCGGTAACGGCCCTTTTCGCGGGGATGCACGCACTGAGTTCACTTTCGCGTACACCCTCGATGGCGGTTGATCGCGGTTGCTAAGATCTGTCTCGCAAAAGTCCACTGGCTCCAGCGCGCATTGCCGCTGAGTATTAATTCATTCGTTCACGGTCGCGGAAAATGGTGTAATTAATTCCCATAAATTTCCTTCACTGACTATTACCGCTGGTTTGACTAGCGCGATCGGTCACAGTAACGCCGTGAACGAAATATATGTCGAGAGAAGGTTTAGAAAAATTATCTAATCCCCTTTTTTTTTTCAAGTATCTCGTGGTCTCACTTTGTCTCGATAACTCACGCGTGAAACCTCGATAACGTCTGATCACGTTTTTCCTACGGCTAGTCACTGCCAAAGCTTGCACCGCGCACTTGAGGACGGGTTCGTCCGTTCGCGCGATCGCGGAAAATTTCGTAATTGACTGTCCAAGGCGTCGCTAACACCTCGAGACTCGCGAGTGTCACTTGTAGTACCCGATGGGGGTTTCCCCCTTTCCCGATATTTATTAGGAATATTCTCTCCTCTCACACATAGGAGGTCGCAGCTCATCGAGTCACGTACGCCCAAAAATTTCGAGCACTGTGAACAGTTCACGGTCAACGATGTTTACTTCACGCGCTCGCTTGGTCGAGCGTCTCTCTCGAAATCCTTTGTCCCCTATGTACTAAGATAACGCGACGGCGAAAATGCCGGGGACGAGGGTCAGGCTTCGCGAGTGACGAGAGTCGAGAACAAAGACATATAGAAGCTATTTTTTTTCTTCTCGGTAGCTGCTCGAACTTTCTCGGTGGGCTTCAATCGTTCCTTTGTCCGAGGATTACCTTCCCCCTTTTTACTTCGAGAATATTCTCGAAATAGTTCGAGAATAACCGTTGCTAGTTTTTTTTTTTTTTTTTTTTCCCGATCCGTAATTCGTGGTATACGAAATTATCGTACTTTCCGAATTTTCTAACGACGAGATCGCGGATTCGATAACGCACAAAATTTTCGATAACACCCAAAATGACGATAGCGAAAATGGTTACAGAAAATTTTCGATAACAATGCCTTCCCTAATTTTACTCCTCCTTTTTTCTAGGCATGCGAGAACATATAATTTAATTAATTTTTTGTTTTTTCCTTTTTTTTTCTGTGTTCGAGAACGATTTTCCCAATTTTTTTTTTTTCTCTCGCGTTCGAGAACTATGTTCTATATATATATATATTTTTTTCTGCGTTCGAGAACATGCTCGATAACAGTCGATAACACCCCAATTCGATAGCTTGAATTCCACGAGAACTCCAGTACCAATCGATAACGAAATTAATAAAATTCGATAACACCATTTTTATACCATGAACCAAAAGTAAAAATTCGTTAACAATATTTATTCGTAGCACTGAACCAAGACTATAATCACAAAATCGAAATAGTTTTCCTCTCAAAGAAAAACGTAAAACTTACTCACATGTTTGGCACTCGATCGTTAGAGCCCCACGTTGGGCGCCATTTGTGACGGGAATCTCGCGATTCGTGTCACCTTCGGCCCATCTCACCATCCTCGACGCCGGGAGAGCCGTTGAGCGCCAGGTAATCTTTTTAATTGAACGGCGGGAATTACCAAACCCGCGAAACTTAACCGGAACTTGATAGGGACGTAAACGAAACACAAAAAGGGAAACCGGCGTGTTGGATGGCGAGATCGGTGACGGTACACCCGATTCGCTCAGTGTGTAGGTTGTGGAGAGAGGGCGTGGACGGCTGGCTAACTCTCGAGTGCCTTCCAAAACGTAATCTGAAATAAATGAACTCAACTCGAAAAATAACGTATGGGGCCTTGGTTCAGGCTAGTTTATTAATTCCGCTCACGATAGCTCATAATTTCGATAACTGACGGGAAACGAACAGAAGTCACGATAGCTCATAGTTTCGATAACTGATAGGAGATCGAACCGCAAGTCCCGATAGCGAATGCGATAGCGAATAGAAAAGGTCGGTAGTAACGGTGACGTCGATACTTAACTAAATTCGAGAACGACACTCAATTCGGTACTTAACTAAATTCGATAACGACGATAACCTCGATACTTAAATAAATTCGATAACGACGGTAAATGCAGTAACGCAAAATAACTGCGGTAACGACGATAAATCCGATGCTTAAATTACTCCGATAGCGACGATAAATTCGATGCTTAACTTACTCCGATAGCGACGATAAATTCGGAGACGGGAACGTGGACAGAGAGCTCGAAAGTACGACAGCATGACGACAACGACGAAATAATTTCGGTAACTCGAGAACCGAAATTCCTCGCAAACGAGATCACACAAAGGTAGTTCCAGGAAACGGTAGCATAACGGAACGAAACGAGAGCAAATTCGGTAACGGACGATATCGGAGAAGGCGAGAACGTTAAAAAGATAGCTCGAGAGAAACGATAGCGTAGCGATACGAGAGCAAAGCGGTAACATCACGGGAGCTTCCCGAGCGGTGAACCGCTCGGATCGAGAGCTAAGCCGAAAAGGAGAACGAATCGAACAGGTAAATTAATCGAGACGATAACAAGGATGGAAGGGGACGAGTACGCGCACGCGTAACGAGAACTCGCGATCCCCCTCGTCTCCTGACGTCACAACGACTCGAGCGCCTTATCTCGAAACGTAACTGACCGGCAAATTCAAACGATAACGCGAAACTCAATTGAACGATAACGCTAAACTCGATAAACAAATATTCGTTAAACGAATAACGTAGACCCGCCGAGATGTTGTGGCGGGTGGATCCTGTTGCTCGCGATGATCGTCCTTCGCGGGGTCCTCTTCTGGTATGGTAAATCGGGGGCCAACTATAACTAATAATACGATAACGGTGCGATTGGGCAATCCGTGGCGGGTGGGGAATCGCGGGCCCATACGCCAACGGCCTTCCATACTGAAACGTAACTCAACCTGCCCTTCTTTACCCATACCTTTTCGCGAAGCGCCGAGAGTCGCACTCGAGCCTTTAGACTCCCACGAATTACTTCCTTCGACACCGAGTATACCGGGTGGCTCATTGTTTCGGCCCATATCCACGGTAACTCGGTGTCTTACTTCGCGTTGATCCGATAACTACGGGACGATAGCTTTCGATAACTCAAAACCGGGAACTGAACTTACACGCTAATCGCTAAAATTACGATAACTGGTACGAACTCGTAGAAAACCCTGGTCGGGACGACCTGTGACGCCAAAAACCAGAAAATTGCGTCACACTATTAACCTGATACACGAGGATACCCCTGTATACGGGGAATTCCATCTCAACTCTACTGGTCAAAAAGCATGGTCGGAGTTCAATTTTTCAACCCAAACCCAAACCCAAACCCAATTTCGAATACAAATTTTTCCATATAAATTATGTGTCAGATTGTGTGTAGAATATATCGATTGATCGATCCGCGTCAAGAATCAATATATCGAACCGTGTCAGTAATCTATACATCGAATGTCGATATATATTGGACCGTACCAATAATCGATACATCAAACAATTTTAGTCATCGATGTATCGAACCGCGTCAATAATCGATATATCGATATATTAAACCGTGTCAAGAATTGATATATAGATTGAGTCGAACTAAAAGACGTGTACAAGTTTTCCATAAATGCAGATCAGATGCGAACCCATGGTCATCCCATTCTGAAAATTTGGTAACTTTACTAAACAATTCTCAGCTTTTCGATGGAATTAAGAAAAAAATTAAATTGGCGCACTATCATAAAAAAAAAACAGTTTTTTTGCGAAAACACGTGATTTTTCAACTGTAGCTGAAGTTCTACCTGAAAACGAATTTTGTATTCGGAAAAATCAGACTTTTTTACAAAAAAAAAAACATGCTGGGTTCGATTTTTGTTTGTGAACGCCCGGAAATGTTTAAAAATAAAAAAAAAAATCGCGTACGTCAAATGGAGAAATTAATTAATGTATAGCTCGTTAACGGAAAGATCTAGAGGTCTAAAATTTGGGGGATTTACATATCTTGGCACACACAATAACATATGAAAATTTCAGCAAAACTGAAATTTTGAAGCCTGAAAGCTTACATATAATTGGCGTTTTCACCCTATGGGGCATTCCACCCTAATTCGACCAGCCTCCGACCCTCACCATTTTTTATTGGACTCGCAATTTTTTATGTTGTTCACCCATATGAGTAGAGACTACCATATTTTTTTAGATTTTTTTCCATCCCGTTCTGAAGTGACAATTTTTTGAAAAAAATCGATGAAACCCAATTCAATCAGCGATATCTTCTAAGTAAAAAACGCTATCGGAAAACTTCACCGGGTCCAATTTTTCATCGTGAAGTCTAATTTTTTATGAATCTATTTAAAAATTTTTCCATTTTTTTTTTTATAGAAAAATCAAAAAATCGATTTTTCGAAATGAGTGCCATTTTTAATTTAAAAAAATCATCATAAAAAAAGAACATGGTAAAACAAAATTTTTGAGCCCAGTCTCATCGTGGGCAAATGTTTTTTGTAGTTTTTACAGCTATTTAAAGTTCATTAGAGTACTCTAATAAACTTCAAATAGCTGTAAAAATCGATGAAACCCAATTCAATTAACGATATCCTCTAATTAAAAAACGCTATAGGAAAACTGTACTGGGTAAAATTTTTCATCTTGAAGTCTACTTCTTTATGAATTTATTTTAAAAATTTTCCAATTCCTTTTTCTATCGAAAAATCAAAAATTCGATTTTTCGAAATGAGTACCATTTAAAATTTTTTTTTGTTTCAAATCACAAAAAAATTACATGGTAAAACAAAATTTTTGAGCCCTGTCTCATCGTGGGCAAATTATTTTTGTAGTTTTTACAGCTATTTGAAGTTTATTAGAGTACTCTAACAAACTTCAAATAGCTGATTAGAGTACTCTAATAAACTTCAAATAGCTTATTAGAGTACTCTAATAAATTTCAAATAGCTGTAAAAACTACAAAAAAAAAATCTGCCCAAGATGAGACAGGGCTCACAAATTTTTTTTTACCACGTACTTTTTTTGTGATTTATTTTTAAAAAATTAAAATGGCACTTAGTTCGACAAATTGATTTTTTTATTTTTCGACGAAAAAAAAAAATTGGAAAATTTTTTTAATAAATTCATAAAAAAGTAGACATCGAGATGAAAAATTTGACCTGGCGAATTTTTCTGATAGCGTTTTTTAATCAGAAGATATCGCTGATTGAATCGGGTATCATCGATTTTTTCAAAGAATTGTCACTCCAGAACGGAATGGAAAAAAAATCGAAAAAAAATATGGTAGTCTCTACTCATATGGGTGAACAACATAAAAAATTGCGAGTCGAATAAAAAATGGTGAGGGTTAGAGGCTGCTCGAATTGGGGTGGAATGTCCCATATTCTGGGGGGTTCGTAAGGCTCGGGCGCTACGCGCTGCCGTTGGAATTGGGTTGTTTATATATATAATCGAGTTTTTATTGCCCAACTTTGCATAAGTTTTTAACAATGTCTTATTCTATCACGCAGTATATTTTTCATATTCGCAACTTGCCTATCCTCTTCTCCTTCATTCTATCGCATCTTTGCCATCCATCCCTCTTATACAGTTTTTCCCGTCTTCTTTCATCCCTTCTTTTTTACCTTCCTCTCTTATTTTTATTTTCTCTTTCATTCCAATTCACCCACGTCCTCTCCTTCATCTTCCCTCATCCCCCGCTTTTTACATATTTCATCTATCTCTCTAAAGTACTCACATATCCCAGTATGTATTCATCCACTAAGCATATTTATCAATTCTCCCTTTATCGCACATCCATCTATTCTATCCAACCATTCCTCTGCTTTCAAGTACAAGTGCTCCATCGTCTCCTCATGCTCTTTGCATATCCTGCATCTCCAACCCATTTCTCCTTTTTCTCCGCTTTTCCTATGTTACCACATCTTAATTTCACCCACATTTCTTTGTTCCTCCCCTTCACACTTCTTCTGCCCAGTATTTCCAAAGGCTAACTTCGTTTTCTATGATGTGTTTATACATGCTATTGTACGTGGAACTTCTTATTTTTTCCTCTTCCTCTCTTAGTATTTTATTTTTCAAATTTTCTAATCGCTCTTTTATCTTCTCTTCTATTCTCTTATCCTCCCTTCTTTCTCTTATCATCTCGATTAACTCTTCTATCCCCATTTCCCTTAGTACTTTAACTAAATTCGTCCCCCATTTTGACAGATTCCCGTTTGCTATTGCCCTTATTTCTTCCCTCACACAGATTTTCGGCCATCTTGTCTCCTCCAGCTTTAACACTTCCTTTATGAACCTTAATGCCCTTTCTCTTATTAGATATTGTATGGATGGGATTCCCAGTTCTCTTCTCCATATATAACTTGAGGTTGTCCTATTCACTCCTAACGCCATCTTGCAATATCTGCTCTGTACTCTCTCAAATATTTTTATATCTCCAAACCCCCATATCTCTACTCCGTACATCGCTCCTGCCCTCACCATCGAGTCCAACAGGTATAGCCTGTCCTTCATTGTATTTCTCCCCGCCCTCCTCCATATTTCCCATACCGTATTCGTCGCCTTTTCTGTTTTCCCTGCTTTTTTTTTCCCATGCACCCAGATTGAATTTTTGCCAGTAAACCAGTATCCTAAGTATTTCCCTCACAATTTTAACCTTTGTCTTGTTAATTTCTCATCCCTTCCTTTCTCTTATCTTTCCTCCGTTTCTGAATGTCATAACCTTTGTTTTCTGTGCGTTGACTTCCATCTTATTATCCTTTGCCAATTTCTCCAAGTCTTTTAGTATGCTTTTTAACCTCTCCACCGTCTCCGCCTCTGCTACCAAATTATCTGCATATTTTATCGCGAAAATTTTCTCCATCCCTATTACTGTTCCTCCTTCGTTTTTTTCTTCCATTCTCGCCTCCATATCATCCATATATAAGTCACAAAGTATCCCGGGTAGAAATTATAATACGGGCCTTTTCAGGGCGCTATTGCGGTTGCCTGACTGCCCTATTCAGGCGCTAATGAGGCGATCGAATCACGCCCTGATGCGAATTGTAACGACTCCGGCACATAATGCCCTGATCAGGCAGCCTGATCAGGCCAGTAGTAAGCTTAACTATATGCCCTGATCAGGCTAGCCGTAAGAGAACCCTAATCAGGGCTTCATAGTTATTTGACATAACATAGTTTATTATCGATAATTTAGCAATTAGGAATAATCGATGAACGAATTTAAAACTGCTGTGCCATTATTTTAAAAAATACTGTAAATTTTGCAAAAAAAAAGTCATTGACCGGGATTCGAACCCGCTATCTTCGAATCGGTGAATTCAGAACTTTCGATCCTCAAATAATTATTTTAAAAAAATTAACGCTTAATAGATTATTTATTTTCATGAGTGTTTTCAGATTCGTAGACCCGACGTTTTTCCGTCGAAATTAATTTTGTGCCTACCTAAGATTTTACCTGAGACCTACCTAACGACCTACCTAACGACTGACACGCTACCACTACGCTATTGATTCCTTATGATTTTCTTGTATTTAAATAACATTAGTGTACGAGTTCTAAGTGACGTGCGCGCATATTGTGTGGTGCCGTGATTATCTTGATCACATCGTGTCGACCGTTTGGTCAAAATCGTACACACTTAGATTTCTAAAATATTTCATAATTTAGATTGTTGGGTTTGGATAATCAACGAGTTGCGTGAATATTGCCATTCCCTGTCATACGTCGATTTTCAATGCATGTTTATACTTTGGCTAGGTTAGGTTTGGCCGCACCGTGAAATTATTTCTCACGCGACAATGCAATATGGATTATATTTCCTAGTGAAAGTATTTTCGTATATCTTTTGATATATACCATTTTTTTTATATTTTTTGGCAAAATTATTCCGATGTGAATGCTGAGATATATGAGCTCAATGTGAGGCATTTAACGTGATTCATACAGCGGCTTGTGCATAATAGCATTCATTCTGGAAATCAAGTATTTCCTGATTAATTTTTTTTCCAGGTAAGTAATTATATCACTTTATGATTATTTAATTAAAATTCTCTTATGATCTGAATTCTTTTATCACTTGATTTTTTGGTTTCAGGTTATTGCTGCAGCTTACAGCGTCTTCGGCTTTTCGCCTTCCGGGACAAATTTTACTTTGACAGGAAGTATTCAATATTTATTCTTTTGATTTTTTTCTTACAGACTTAAGATAATATTATTTACTCGTTTTTTCCTCAGGGACAATTATTTACAGATGGTTTTTCGTTTCAGACGCCGCTTCGTCTCCGGAAGTAGCGCGGATCATCTACGTCTTTCTGCAACGAGTAAGTATAATTGCCATTTGGCTAATTTTCTATCTTCTCTTCTAATCTTTTTTCATTCTTTATATTGTTTTATCGATTCTTTCTTTCATTTTTCTTTATTTACTCCGCAGGGGGTTTCAGCGAGGCTTCGTCGCCCGTATGTAATATCGCTAAAACCCCCATACGGAGTAAATGAGGGAAAATGAAAGAAATATTCGATAAAACAATATAAAGAATGAAAAAAGATTAGAAGAGAAGATAGAAAATTAGCCAAATGGCAATTATACTTACTCGTTGCAGAGAGACGTAGATGATCCTCGCTACCTCCGGAGGCGAAGCGGTGCCTGAAACGAAAAACCATCTGTAAATAATTGTCCTTGAGGGAAAAAACTAGTAAATAATATTATCTTAAGTCTTTAAGAAAATAATCAAAACAATAAATATTAAATACTCCCTGTCAAAGTAAAATTTGTCCCGGAAGGTGAGAAGCCGAAGACGCTGCAAGCTGCAGCAATAACCTGAAACCAAAAAATCAAGTGATAAAAGAATTCAGATCATAAGAGAATCTTAATTAAATAATCATAAAGTGATATAATTACTTACCTGGAAAAAAAATTAATCAGGAAATACTTGATTTCCAGAATGAATGCTATTATGCACAAGCCGCTGTATGAATCACATGTTAAATGCTTCACATTGAGCTCATATATCTCAGCATTCACATATGGGAAAAATTTTGTCAAAAAATATTAAAAAATGGTATGTATCAAAAGATATACGAAAATACTTTCACTAGGAAATATAACGCATGTTGCATTGTCGCGTGAGAAATAATTTCACGGTGCGACCAAACCTAATTTAGCAAAAGTATAAACATGTATTCGAAATTGACGTATGACAGTGAACCGCAATTCATTGATTATCTATATCCAATAATCCAAATTGTGAAATATTTTAGAAATCTAAATGTGCACTTACTTTACGATTTTGACCATTTTGTCTTCACATCTAAATGTAAGGCTACCTCATATATGTAATAAAGACTCGTAAAAAAAAAATTTCGAATTTTCCATATTTTCCATTCCTAAAGTATCCGTCCAGAAATATTTGAGAATTTTTCACTGATCAAAAATAAATGATTAATTATTAATTAACAAATGGGTTTTATAAGAACTACAAGCATTGAAATTATAAAATTCATGTGTGGAATATTGAAAGTTTGCACAGGACAGGATGGTGTAGAAAAAATATAATAGTCATGTAATCAATTATTTACATAGTGCACTTTAGTTAACAGTTACATTTCTCAAGATCCATATGAAAATTGTTATATGGGCTTGTGAGACTATTTTCCACACGGGATGAGCCTTTTTTTTGCACCTCATATATTATATCGGACTTTATTAGGGTCAGCCCTAACAGCGCCTTTTTAGGGTTAGCTCGAGTCAGTTGTGTTAGGGCGAACCTTTATAGGGCCTCATCATGGCATGCCTGAGTAGGGCCTTATCTAGACGAGCGCGAGTGGGGCCTTGCTAGCATAAGCTACACAGGGCCTCGTTAGGTCGATAGCTGGTAGGGCCTTACCAGGGTACGCTCTAGTATGGCCTTATTAAGGTAAACCGGAACAAGGCATTACTAGGGTGAGCTCTAATATGGCCTTATTAACTAGGGTTTGCTCCACTACGGCCTTATTGAGGCAAGCCTGATAAGGGTCATATCAGTATTGCCTTCAGGCAATACTGATATGACCCTTATTCATAAGCAACCTTATTCATCAGGCAACCTTATTCATAAGGTTGCCCGTTTTAACCCCTGATCACGGCCTGACCCTGATCAGGCACGCCATAACAAATTTCTACCCGGGATCGCGCTCAATGCACATCCTTGCCTTACTCCTTGTCCTGTTTTATAGCTTTCTGTGGTCATCCCTTGTGCCTGCACCTCAGCTCTTGTATCCTTATATATTTCCTTTATTGTTTCTAACATTCTTCCTCCTATACCTTTTTCCTTCAGTTTTATTATAATTCTTTCCCTGTTCACGCTATCGAATGCCGCTTTAAAATCAATGAAGGCTACGTACAGCTTTCCGCCCTTTGTTTTCAATTTATTGTTTATTATGGCATTCAGAGCAAAAATTTAGTCTCTCGTTCCTCTTCCTTTTCTGAATCCAGCTTGACTCTCCTCCAGCTTTTTGCCCATCTCCATCCACCTGCTTTATCTTTCTGTCATCATCTTTGTTAGTACCTTATAACCTACATCCAATAGCGATACCCCTCTATAGTTTTCTGCTCTGTTTAAATCCACATCCTTGAAAATTGGTACCACTCTGGCAGTTTCCCACCCTTTAGGCATTTCTCCCTCCCTCCATATTCTATTCAGAGCTTTTCTCAACTCCTCCCTTTGCACCTCCGGCAGTGCCTTCAAGAATTCTACCACAATTCCTTCTTCTCCTGCAGCTTTCCCATTTCTAATTTTTCTTAGTACTTCCTCTACTTCTTTCATACTAAACTCTTCATAGAACTCCTTTTTCTCCTCTTCATCTTTTACCGACACTTGCTTTTCTTCTTTTTCCCAAACACTTCTCGTCTCTCCTTCTACTATCTTACCCGTGTCCCTACTCTCTTCACCATTCAGCAATTTCTCAAAGTGATCTTCCCATTGTTCTTTTGTTATTCTTCCCCCTATCCTACCCCTTCCTTTGTTTCTAAATTTCCACCACATCGACATATCCTTTGCTTTTCCTACATCCTTCTATATTTCTCTCCTCCATTTTTCCTTTGCCTCCTTATGTATTTCCTTCAGTTTTTTTATCTCACCACCAGTTCCTGCTTCTTCTCCCGGCCACCTTACTTCGTAAATTCTTTTAATTTTTCTCATACTCTTTTTCTCTGCTCTTTACATTCTTCATTGTACCATCTCGGAAGGCCCCTTACCCTCGTTCCCTTTATGCCACACTTCCTCAGCCCTGCCTTTTCTGCCACTCTCCAAATTTTTCCCTTTATGCCCTCCCAATCCTCTTCTCCCATATCCCTCTCCCCTTCTTTTTGCAATTCCTCCAGGAACTTTTCGGCTTTTTTCTTCCTTCCATATTAACCTTGCACTTTCTTGTTTCTCTTCTTCTTCTTCTTCTTCTTCTTCTTGCACTTCTTCATTTCACTTCTTCTTCATTTTCCTTGCCCCCTATCGCAAATAATATCGGTGAATGATCGGATTCGATTCTCTCCCTCACCTCTATCCAATTTATTACATTTGTTTCCCCTCTATACACTGCAATGATGTAGTCAATTACCGATCCACCGCATTCTTCTCCGCCTCCTACAAAAGTTACTTTACCTACCTCATCTCCCTTTGTTCTGCCATTCAACACTTTTAAACCCAGCTCTTCGCACATTCCTAGTAATCTTCTGCCTTCTGCATTTACTGTCTTATCTTGCGACTTTCTTAGTTCCTTTTCTATCTCCTCTATCTCTTCGCCGTTTCTCGCTTGCTCGATTCCTATCCTTGCATTCATATCCCCCACTATGAATACTCTCTCTACGTTTCTTTCTTCTTCTATTATTATTATTTCCCTCAGCTGCTCTTTACCTCTTTTCCAAGGAATAGGGAATTTTTAGTTCACGTATTGCCACTTGGCGCTTCGTATGCCCTCGCTCGATGACTCTTAAGTAAAAGCTACATTTGTAGGTTATGTAGGATTTGAAGTAACTTATAAAATACATACGTACGAATTAACATTTAATCCGTGGTATGATACATTATAAAAATACTGTAATCACCGGTTTTTTTTCAACGTTGTATTTATTATTCTCGTACACTACTTCTTATTACTTGTTTTTGGAGTACGCTTTTCTTACATACGGCTACAATAAAATGTTTCACACACACGTACGCCACACGATGAACACGACGCGACGACGCTTTTGACTGCACTTTGGTATGTCGGTATGTAATAGTGACGGGTAAGCCATGCCTCGCTATCTGCTCGAACCATAACGACAGCTTAGCGACATCTTTCGGTATCGATAACGACAAAACTCGCTAAAAGTAGTGTACAGAATTGCCATTGTCGTTACGATAGCGTCTCGGTGGATAACGAACCGATACTTGTCGTTATGATCTCATAACGACGGCATAAAGAGTTACAGAATCCCATAACAGTGGCGCCCTAAGCCAGAACCTCCTTCTCTGCGACTCAGTAGGTAAGTCAGTGCGTGGCTAAGCGGCCACGTTCTGAGAGATAAGAACCACCTCGTGAGTCGAGCAGAGCCACGCACCAGTCACTCACCCATAGCGGAGAAGGTTTTTTTGACTATTCATTTATTATGGTGAGCTCCGAACCACCAGAATTGCAGAAAAACATATAAAAAATGTTCCATCTGTGTCGGCCGTGGGGCTCGAACCCTGGTCCGCGGCGTGCGAACCCGGAGCATCACTCACTGTGCCACTACGCTTCCAACTGAATAAGTGTAATTTTATTTACTTTTAATATATTTCTGTTTCGATATGGCAAAATAAATATTTTTTTTATGACCACTTTTTAGTTTGTATCCGATACTGGGTGGTTTCTGAATCCTTTACTGTCAGCGAGGAGTTTTTTTATGATTGGCTCATCTCATTGCGATTTAAAAATATGACATTTCAATTATCTTTAAATTTCAATTACGCACTATTTTGTGAATTAAGAACTGAAAAAGTTTGTGAAAACAATTGTTAAAATTAATCAAGTTCTACTTTTACTTTTTTAGCTATGGTTACCTTCAATTTAAAATCACATAACATCACAACAATGATAATTTGAGCAATATGTAAAAGAATAAAAATAATTATAAAAAAGTAGTTGAGAAACGTTATGACTCACTACAGGAATATTTCATTTTTATTTCTGTAATTGCAATTTTACTACTCATCTGCCAAAACAAAAGAAACCTTATCCATCGTCCAAGTACACACATTTTCAAGTTGATCGATCTGTCGTAAAGAGATCACAATAGGAAAAAGCAATGTCTTACAACATACTGCTCGAATAATCGATGCTGTGAAATTCTAATGGAGTTGGGCTACATTGCTACATATATTGTATTTTTCGTTGACTCACCTTGTCAAATTCGGGATCAGGGCATGGATCGATTTGACAGGGAATGGTTTGTTGAAGTTCTGGTCCACGCGGCACAGCCCGGCAATGTTTCCGATGCTTCTTGAGAACAAAATTACGCGAGCGTGTTTGATAACCCTCACCGCACGTCGAGCTACAATCGCTCCACGTACTCCACTCGCTAAGCCGGCACTCAGGTCTATCCAATTCCGTTCCGTGTTCACCACCTTCAACGCTGGAGATCACAAAATAGGGAAATACTTATTACTTACTTATACTTTATACGCTAATCTCCAGTACGACCAGCGTGCATAAACAAGGCAATTTATCATACAGAAAAGTTTGTTTTTGGAGACATTTATTCCCCGATTCTATAATGAAACCGAGTTGCAAATTTTCCAAAGCCTTGGACAATGACTTTTGAGTGTAGATATGAATTAAATGTTATATATTGCTCGTTTATATATTTTTTTATTTTATTATATATTGTTCCGTTGCTTCGGAGTCCTTCCCCTTTAAGCTAAAGGGGAAGGACTCCGAAGCAATGGATAGAGGAATAATGGAAAAAATGGGACAGCTTGTCCCATTTTTAGAGTTTTGTCCACAGCCACTCTTTCCTATCCCCTTCTGTATCGCATTCGCACGAGGCCACAAGGAAACTGCGTAAAACCTGTGCCGATACAGTCGGCTCTCTTGCCAGAGTTCGTGCTACCTAGGCGAGCGCTTAGACTCCGGCAAAATGGTCTCCCGCTCAGCGATTCGATGCGCCAGCCAGCGCGCCTTTGAGTGGTCACCGCTCCAAGTATTGGCCTCGACCAATGCTGCTTAACTTCGGTGATCGCCAGAGCCGCACGCCGACCACGTACCTATCGCTGTCGGTTATTGCTCGTTTATAATATTTACCCATTCAAAAAAATTTCTATATAGGCAATTGGGATTCGCAATTTTGATTTAATATTGGAAAGAGCTTTGCAATGCGTAAAAGTGCCGAGGGGCAGTGTGCAAGTTGCAATTTTCAACTTTCCTCCCCTCGTGATCCGACATAACAGAGCTTTTTTTTATGAAAAAAGTCAAAACTCTTATATCAGTACGTTTAAAATGTCCTGAAACGCGAAGAATCATTTGTAGAAAAAAGGTGCGAACTTATGACGGACATTTTTCGATGCCTGCGTGCGTGTATATTTTCGGTTATCACGCCAAACGTGTAGACATAGATAGGTTATGGAATAAGTATGCGTAGCACTGGCCGTTGTATTCTGACTTCTACTGTATATTCAGGGAAAATCGCAACGTGTGACACACTCGTTAAGCGATTACGCAGGTGACTTTATTCAAGCGATGTCATAAGGTGTTACACAACCCCGAAATTTTTAAAAAATCGATTTTTTCTTTTAATTTTTTTCTCGCAGTTTGAACCATAAAGGAAATTTTAAGCTAAATGCGAAATCTGTACCCACAACATTAAAAAAGGTAATATTTTTTTTCTATCGCACTGCCCAGCACTCCGCATGCGTCATTCGAGCCTCGCCCGCCGCAGGTGTGCCGAGGTAGGGCTGGTTAGAATACAATAGCTTCTCCTTTCGCTTTTATGAAACTAGTATCTGAGGATATATTTCTTCTTGGAAGGTCCAATTCCACTGTCAATTGGACTAACGGTTTTCAGTCATATTTTGCGAACCACTTTCAGTTTGAAAGAGCTTTTCGACCTGAACGGTTCGAAGCATTTATTGTCCATTCGAAATAAGACAGTTTTTATATTAGTTATAAAAAAAAGTATACAGAGGGAACAGTAACGTAGTCGTAACGTCCCTGGCTCGCAAGCAGTAGGTCCAGGTGCGATTCCCACAGCCAGCACCAGTGGAAAAAAATTTTTAAGTGCTTTTTCTGCGACCTTGGTGGTTCGAAACCTACCTAGAAACGTAATTCCAAAGAAAATGAGCAGTGCCTGTGTATGGTGACTAAAATACTAAGAAATATCTCGCGTGCGATTCCCGTTGCCGTAGCACGGCTAATGAAAGCACAGCAGGCTAGGACGTAGCTCCAGAAGCAGGGCGTATGAATTACGGCTGCCTTTATCTGTTGCGGATACAATCGAGTTTTGATATCCGTTATGCCATCTGTCTTTCGGTCGGACAGTTCACTCGGACAGAGCATAACCGGGCCTCTTCTCGCTCACAATTACCCCCTATATTTCACTATCATAGTCTTTTCTCTAAAGATTTGGCTATATCGAAATGAGTTCAACTCCGGCGGTTATAGGGAAAGCGTGAGCGACGAGAGGTATCGGTTATGCCATCTGTCTTTCGGTCGGACAGTTCACTCGGACAGAGCATAACCGGGCCTCTCCTCGCTCACGGTAACCCTCTTTATTTCACTATCATAGTCTTTTCTCTAAAGATTTGGCTATATTAAAATCAGTTAAGCTCCGGCGGTTATAACGAAAGCGTGAGTGACGAGCGGTATCGGTTATGCCATCTGTCTTTCGGTCGGACAGTTCACTCAGACAGAGCATAACCAGGCCTCTCCTCGCTCACGATTACCCCCTATATTTCACTATCATAGTCTTTTCTCTAAAGATTTGGCTATATTAAAATGAGTTCAACTCCGGTGGTTATAGGGAAAGCGTGAGCGACGAGAGGTATCGGTTATGCCATCTGTCTTTCGGTCGGACAGTTCACTCGGACAGAGCATAACCGGGCCTCTCATCGCTCACGGTAACCCCCTTTATTTGACTATCATAGTCTTTTCTCTAAAGATTTTTCTATATCAAAATCAGTTAAGCTCCGGCGATTATAACGAAAAGTACGGCTACATCAACGCTCGGCTTATCTCGTATCTCGGCTACATCAACGGTACAATTAATATCTCGGCTCTTTAATCAAATCGGGTATTCTCTATCTGAATGTGTGTCTCTCGTCGGTTATTTATGTAAAATTGACACGGAAATAAATATACAAGGCTTTTCTCAAACCATCGGTATACGCGCAAAAGTGTCTACCTCTTTCCTTCACGAAGGAACACCCGCGTCTTGTCAAATTTTTATTCGACCCCTTAAAAAAAAACATCTCTCACACATCCTCAAGGCTATCTCAAACATTTTGGTCCTTCGAGCCGGATCGTGTATGAGAAAAGGTGAAAGTTTTTGGTAAAAGTGCTGTGTGTCTCGTGATGAGAAAAACGGGGTTTCTCAGTTAAAATCAAGGACTTCAGCATCAAGGGACAAAGGCTTTTAAGTATTCTCGAACTCAGTATCTTGGTCTCTCTCTCTTTCGGGTTTCGGATCTTCGCTCGGTGGTCGAAGGCCGACAGTGTTTACAACAGTGCGCGCGTACGGGACAAGCCTTATAACCTCACCGGTACACGTTCGCTCGAGATGACTCGAGCGGTTCGCCTCGCGCTCTCGATTCTCTTGATGATAAGATTCTCGATTCTCCTTGATGATAAGATACCGCCCATGCTACTTACCACTTGAGATACCGACCGAATGAGAGTTACCGATCGTGAGAATTATCGAATTCCATATTGATTCATTGACCGACCGTGATCCTCGAGATCTATCTCGAGGTCGGTCAATCAATCAATACGGAATTCGATAATTCTCACGGTCGGTAACTCTCATTCGGTCGGCATTTCAAATAGTAAGTAGTGCGGGTGGAATCTTATCATCAAGGAGAATCAAGTCGCTACTTAACCTCGGATCAGTGCGTGCCGCGAGCGATCCAAACAAACACTCAAGTGACAGGTGACCACTGAGTTCGCGTTTTCGAATGTTTTTTGAACATTCTTTCGTAATTTCTCAACGACAATCGGTATTCTCGGACTAATGTCAGTGCGGATTATTGAAAATTTTGGTTTTTTCAATTTTTAAATTTTCAGAATTTTCAACTCTCTCCGAATTATTGGGCTGTGACAGCTCGGTATATTCGTTTATTTTTTAGAGCGAGCGTGATCCTAATTCGGTATTTCACCTCACGCTTTCGGGTATTTTATCAGTTTTGTTAATATCTCGATGAAACTCGTATTTTTTGCATTTTTCGGAATTTCTCGAAACGTAATCTCGCGTTCGCGATTATACGGACAATTATCTCGCGAGTTTACAGTGTTTTTGGTTTTTCTCACGGAACGTCGGTGTTTCGCGGGAATTGACTTTTTGCGCGGTTCAGTCATGTTTATCTCGCGAGTGCTCGGTGTTGTGCCCCGATTTTATCATGTAGAATTATATTGAACTTAGCCATTGATTGTGCAAGCACAGCAGTTTGAAGGTGACTTTGCAATTGTGCAAAGTCAGCAGTTTAAAGGTGACTTTGCGACACACGTCGTCAAGCGACGTTCGTGTGATTCCACCTCTCCAGAAAATTAAATGAAAAGTCATTACAGGAATAATATAAAAAGGCAGTCTTTGGTCGGGAACAGGGCTGTTCAAGAAAGCAAGCTATCCTTAGCCGAAGCTATGGTCAAATTGCGGTCAGTCGGTCTCAAGGCAAAATAACCAAGAACAATATTGTAACCAATACTTTATCATCATCGAATAAACTAGACCGTAAGTTTGTAATACTCGAGTTGGAGATTTACTCAACCTTGACAATCACCCACAAACCCGTCCTCGGCGATTTCATCCCCACGTGACGAAATTCGCAGGCACAACATTGGTGGCAGCGGTGGGATTGTCACAATTCGATAAAATCAAATTTACGGTAACGAAGAAAGTGCTATAGAGTATCGCGAGTGTAAGTGACCGGATCACGACAAACGAACGCGAAAAGAACTGAGAAGACAAATTTAAAAGAAAAAAAAAGGGTAAACCCGACCGAGTCGGAAGTGAGACCAGACGCCAGAGTTAACAGACTCATTAAAAAAAAAATTATACAAACATAATCGAGTGGATCCCGAGGATCATCAAGCAGTACCGACTACGAAACCAGAGACTCAACAGGAAGCTGACAAAGACCGTTCAACCCGAGTCCGACGACTCGACGAAGGGGAAAGATCGACAACGAAGAACTGCTAGAGGGGAAGATCGACAAGGCAGAAGTACAAGGGCAAGTCATCTACAACAAATCATCAATCATCATGAAGGAGAGCATCATACTGTAAGTGACGGAACATATTTAATTTTGTAACCCTCCAAAGCCAGAAAGAAGTATGAATAAATAATATTGCATGTCGGAAGACGAGCGAGTCACACGCTTACGCTTATCAGGTAGGCGCGTACTTTCTAGATCGTTAGACTCAATTTTTGTCAAATTAATTAATTACGAAAGAGTAGAGGAAGTTCACTTTCAAAGTCACAAAAAACGCCGTAGAGTTAGTAGCTCAGACGAATCTAATCGTTCACCAGGAACTTAAAAAAATAGACCCGAAAAACGCGTAAGAATAATAAGAGATTTTGAAGACGCAGCAGATACCGAGCGCCGTACAGAAATAAATTTAGCTGACTTTATTTTATTAAACGAAACATTGCTAAACGTAGACGATACAATGGCGGAAAACGCACTATCACACATGACCCTAAAAGAGGCAAGAACTTTAATACCTCGTTTCAACGGGACAAACCCCGAGGAAGTAGATGACATAATAAATGCTTACGAATACGCTGACGAGAGTATCGCACTCACAGACAAAGACGATCTTTTAAAAGCCGTATTAAAAACAAAAGTAGTATGTAAAGCTGCAAAAGAAATAAAATACAAGCAAATAGACAGTTTTGCGAAATTTAAAGAAGAAATGACCGCCTTGTATGGCACAAGACGAACGGTAGCAGCTCTACAAGTAGAGTTCAACACCAGCAAGCAGAAATAAACGAGTCAGTATTGGCCGTCGGTCAAAGATTAGAAAAAATGATGATAGAATTAATAGACGTGATTACAGCGACAGAAGTAAACGACGCCAAAAAACAAGCCATTGAGGGCTACGTACGCCAAATGGGACTCCATAACTTCGAGCGAGGACTCAGGCGAGAATTTCAGGTTATTGTAAAGGCTCTAGGCTTCTCAGACCTCGCAACAGCAATGAAAGGCGCAATGGAAGAAGAAAAAACAGCACAGGGAAATGAATCAATAAATAGGCAGACACATCAAGAAAAACGTCCGCCGGTAACGTGTCATAAATGTCACAAATCAGAACACATGGCGAAAGATTGTCGAAGCAATTTATAATTTTAAGGACGGTACAGTTTACCAGCACCACAAGAAATGCACATCAATTCAATGTAACGTGCAATTATTGTAATAAACCGGGACACATGTACAAAGAGTGTCGAAAAAGATTAATGGATCAGAGTCAAGGGACTCATCAGCAACAAAAAGGATCGCGAGGGTGAACCGATCAATTTAGATGGACGAAATCGAACGGACATCAACGCGACGCATCAAGAGGGCAAGCAAGAAACGACGGGGGGAGCAGGAAGACAATAGACTCCCTCGAAATCGACACCATACGGGCAGAGACTCGTACTGAAAGATCGCACGTCAGCACTGCGAGCGAGCAGCTACAGGGCGCCTCAAAAAACATTTGCAATACGAAGACGGCTCCCAAGAAGTTGGCGATGAGCGATTTCCACATCTCATCACCCCAGGCAAAAGATAACATTCTGACATTAAAGGCAGATACTGGAGCACAGTGTTGCCTCATAAAAAAGGGTACATTACGAGACGAAACAGAAGTAATTGACGAGACAGTCGAATTAAAAGGAATCGATGGGAAAAATTTTTATGCAATATGCAAAGTAATACAGGAAGTTGTCACTCCACCAGTAAATATCAAACATGGATTTTTCGTAATTAGCGACAACATACCACTAGAGACAGATGGTATACTGGGACCGGATTTCATGATAGAACATAAAAATATATGGACATAGCATGCCGCTCATCAACGGAACGAAAAAAAATAAAACTCCCACTTCGCGCTGAAAAAATGCTATACGCAAAAACCTTGACGGCAACCATAGGATGCGTAGCCGCCATAGAGTCACAGTCAGGTATCATGATAGGTGAAAGTATCACAAAGTCGAACGGAAACTCCTGCAGTATACTCGTACGAAATACGAGCCAAAAAGAGGTCGAGATTGAAAGACCCACAGTACAATTAGAAGAAATCGAAACTGAAGAAGATAACATTGAAACAAACGAAAGAAAAATCTGCGTCCTCGGTAAAGCCGAAAGAATCAAGAAACAGGAAAAAATATGGAAGGAGGTCAAAGGCACTTCCGAATTAAATGAAGAAGAAAAAGAATTTCTCACAGAATTCATCGAAGAATTCGCCGACATTTTCCACCTGGAAGAGGAAATGCTTGGAACAACCGATATAGTGGGGCATCAGATACAGATAAAAGATGGGACCACACCAATAAACGTACGTCCATACAGGTTACCGGAGACTCATAAAAAAGAAGTAATGAAGCAAGCCGAAGAAATGCTGAGGAATGGCATAATACAACCGAGCAAGAGCCCGTGGAACGCTCCTCTACTCGTCGTTCCGAAAAAACCCGACGCGCAGGGAAACGTACAAAAAAGCGTAGTCGTGGATTTTCGGAAGCTCAACGGAGTAACCAAAGGGGACTCATACCCATTGCCTAATATTACCGAAATATTGGACCAATTGGGCCGTGCAAAATATTTTACAACGCTCAATCTTGCATCAGGATTTCATCAAATTCCAATGGCAGAGAAAGACAAACAAAAAACAGCATTTTTGACACCACTTGGACATTACGAGTATAACCGAATGCCATTTGGATGAAAAAACGAACCCCCAACATTCCAGCGACTTATGGATGCAGTACTAGCAGGTCTTCAGGGACTTCAATGCTATGTATATCTGGACGACATTGTCATCTACGGATCATCCTTCAAGGAACACAACAACAGGCTAAGAGAAGTGTTCAATCGACTTCGAGAAGCGAAATTAAAAATACAGCCGAAAAAAATACCAATTCCCGCAAAAAGAAACACAATATCTGGGACACATTACAACAGAAATCGGAGTCAAGCCAGACCCAGAAAAAATAAAAGCTGTACTGGAATTTCCTGTGCCAAAAAATGTAAAAGGGATACAATCATTTTTAGGATTAGTGGGATATTATAGAAAGTTCATTCAAGATTTTTCAAAAATAGCAAAGCCATTAACAGAGCTAACAAAAAAAAAACAAAATACGACTGGACAGAGAAATGCCAGCAAGCATTCGAAAAACTGCAAGAAGCTCTCAGTACCGCATCCATACTACAATATCCAGATTTCGAAAAGCTATTCGTAATCACGACGGATGCATCAGACAAAGCAATCGGAGCAATTTTATCACAAGGAAAAATCGGGGAAGATTTACCGATATGTTACGCCAGTCGAACATTAAATAAAGCTGAAAAAATTATTCTACTACGGAAAAAATAATGTTGGCAATAGTTTGGGCAGTGACCAGTGCCGGCTTCAGACAGTAGGCAAGTGAGGCAGCCGCCTCAGGGCGCCGCTGTGAGGGGGGCGCCAGAACATGAGGCATTTTTTTTTTTTTTTTTACTAAAACTCAACTCGATGATAAGGGCAGTTTCGTTCAGCCATACTCATAGATTCTAAGCTTTAGTAGTTTTTTTAAAAACAAAAGTACGAACTGTACATACAAGAGGGCATTGGGTTACACTATCCTATTCTAGCCGACTCTAGTAGTATGCCGCCTAGAACGATCCGTGCCATCTATCAGCTGTCTGCAACAGGCTCTTTCCATTATCGATAAACCGTGAACGCAGCCCATGCTACGTATAACAAGTATAACCTCCAAAGTACGACGAGTTACATACTCCCGTAAATTTTTCTCTACATCTTGCATGATGAGGGAATACCCGACTATATACATTCGTTATGCGGCATTTCTTCGATATAAATTTAAATTTAAAGGTTATCTAATGTTCCTAGGTCTAACTAATAACAACCGTTAATTTTAGTAAACGTAAATATGTACGTTTCTGATATCGTATAGTTTCCATTTACCGTAACGTATGTATGTGTATAAGTGTATAATTTTCGGTTTAGAGGAAACCACTAATTTGTACTAGCACTAATTTCCGTCACCTTACTCCAATTTAATGCTTTTTTCCAGTACTGTTGTCTGTTGCCATTTGTCACATTACAGTACGAGTGGTTTATTGTGGATTTTGGACGATAATCTGACGATGTAAAAATGTCGGAACGTAAAGCCGAGCCATCAGGTGCTGCTTATAGAAAAAGAAAAGCCGAACGAGATGCAGCTGATAAACTGCTATCAGGGTCTCTTCAAAAATATTTTAAGTTGTCTTTAACACAGGAGCCCGTTATTCACAGTCAAAGCACTGACGAAAATACCTCTCTAAGAGAGAATTATCAAAGTACAGTTACATAATACATTTTCAGAAATTATTTTTTTTTTTAGTATTTTACGGATAAATGTAACATTCAGGTTCAGATGAAAATATTGATAGCAACCGCGCAACAACACGAGATGAAGCAGACGAACAAGAGACGCTAACGACAGGAGAGGCAGATTCATGTCGTGACGAAGATGAAAACTGCTTGTATCAGGAATCCTGGGGCACACAATCTTCTTCCCAAAATATACAAGCAACAGAGAAACAGAGTATACTCTGCATAGACCACGACCCCGGTAATTGGCCAGATACAATAACACACGAAATTCGGCAGCACATCATCGAGAATGGTCCGGTTCAGTTAGCGAATCATTCCTTTCCGGAAAATGAATCAGGAAGAAGTTTTACGATCTCCAATTATCAACGAGTTTTACCCAATGGCGAAAAAATAAACAGAGACTGGCTGATATATTCTGAAAAAAATGACGCGATATATTGCTTCTGCTGTAAGCTTTTTAACAACGTTGACACCAGCCTTGGTGGGAGTGCTGGCTTTTGCGATTGGGAAAATTTATCGAGAGTGCTAACTCTACACGAAATTAGCAAAAAACATTTGCTCAATACCGGAGAGTGGATCAGTCTTAATAAACGCTTGGAGATGAATATGATGATAGACGCAACCCATCAACGCCTCTCAGACGCCGAAAAACGACATTGGCGAAAAGTATTGAAATGGGTTATCGAGGTTGTAAAATATCTTGCGGTCCAGTGTTTGGCATTTAGGGGCAACAATGACATGGTATACCAACCGCACAATGGTAATTTTATGAAATTGATAGAAATGATAAGTGAACTGGACGATAACGTAGGTGAGCATTTGCGACGGATCCGAGCCAAAACAGAAACTGAAAAAAAAAATTACAGGCTCATTATCTGGCGAAAAATATTCAGAACGAAATAATCGCAGCCTTTTCTGATCGCGTAAAAGATTATATTGTCAATATATGTCAAGATAGCAAGTACTTTGCGATTATTTTGGACTGTACACCCGACAAAAGTCACATCGAACAGATTTCAGTGATTATTCGTTTCGTGTCGTGCGAGCCGGGCCGGGATATCAAAGATGAAGAACGATTCATATGTTTTGCGCCCAACGAAGATACTACTGGTGAAGGCTTGACCGAGTTTTTATTTAAAACTTTAAGCGAACTTGAGCTGCCAATTCAGGATATGCGAGGTCACGACAATGGGTCCAACATGAGGTTACGACAATGGGTCCAACATGAGAGGGAAGAACGCTGGAGTAAAAAACAGAATACGGACGATAAACCCACGTGCGTTCTTTATTCCGTGTGCTGCACACTCGTTTGTAACGATTTTTCTTTTATTTGACTAAATAAATAAAGAAAAATATAAGGTTATCACAATTATATGATTTATTGAAATTCGACACGAGGAATCTCGAATTGATGTTTCTGTTAAATCTACCAGAAACATATTCGTATCGGC
The DNA here is from genome assembly GCA_963564615.1 of Rhorus exstirpatorius. Lineage (NCBI taxonomy): Eukaryota > Metazoa > Arthropoda > Insecta > Hymenoptera > Ichneumonidae > Rhorus > Rhorus exstirpatorius. Next base: position 26,123,914 of record OY751313.1, read on the forward strand.
GATACGACTTGAAATTGGAATGCAAATCCTCGGAAAGGCTCGAGAAGCGAGTTAAGAGAAAATATCACAGTTCGTTTTACATGATTTTTGTTTTCTTTGTTTAATTTTACCGGGCACGATAGTCCTTCAGGCGTTCTATGATACCAAAAAAAAAATATACAAAAAGAAAGAAACTCACAGGCGATGGGTGAACGTTATTTCGATCGAGATACTTAGCCTAATACGGATACGATACTCCGATTATTATTAATGTATGACCTCGGCCTATCGACTCGACGAAGAATTCTTCGTAAAATTGATCGAGCGCGGATGAGTCACGCTACGCTCATCGCACGCCTTCCAACGCTTTGTCTCGAGAAATAATAATAATAGTAAACAAGGTCGATTCATCGACTCGGATCGCGATCCGTGAATTTAACTTATGTCCTCGAACATATGAGGATAAACGGCGTCCGCAGACGATCGTAAGCAAATTACAAGAGATGACTTACAAAAAACAAATATCAAAAAAAATATAGAATGATTGGATCGAGCGTGGTTCACGCGTAAGTGCGAGAAGGGGCTTACGACGTCATCTTTTACAAAAAAAAAAACATATATATGTAGATATTACGCACAATGAATTTATACGCCTATGATACGAATTCGATCGTGTGATGAACGAAAATGCTCGGGGAATGAAAGTCCCGGAAAACGGTTATTTGATCGCGCGAACGCAATGACGTAATCGGAGGACTTAGCTGTCTGGGACGTTGGGTCTCGATGAGCATGAAGAATCGTCGCTCAAGATGGCGGCAACTGTGCTCGTACCATCGCGTGCCCGTGTCATTCGATCTCGCTCGCTCTCGTGACGTATCTCCCTACTCTCGCTTCACACGGCGTGGCTTAATGCCCGAAATGAAATCGGGTATGACTTCGCATGACGCCTCGGCGTAATATATCGTTCAGAATATCCTCCCTCGGGAGGGAATGTGACGAAAGCCACGAGTCTCGGCTTAGGTATTTCTTTTCGTTCTCTCTCGAAAAAATCGTCGTAACCTTCGACGGCCCAGTCACGCACGGTGCTGGAATAGACGCACGAAGAACAGACAATCGCGTCGAAACATGTTTCGCGATATACGACGACTTTTACAATTAATTAATATGATAGATAGTACAATACCTTACGAACGAATGCACTCTCACGTGTCTCGGTGAGGGGTATTTTAACGATGAAGTAACACGAGAATATATATATATATACAGGGTGTATACTAACCTACTGATCACATTGAAAGGACCGTGTCGGGCGTCGAAAACGGAGCAGAAAAGTCCTTTTCGAAAATTTTGTGAAATCAAATTTGGTGGAGTTATTAGCGATTTAAGATTGACCAACGTCGACCAATGAGCGCTCGATCGAAGAGAAATTCAAAAAAGTTGAGATAGTGGAGGGGACGGCGTCGGTAGAAGCGGGGTTCGTGAAACAAAACGCTCGCACACCCACACCGTTGAACACCTCACGGACGCACGAGAGAGAAACAAATAAACGCTAGGCGTGCGGCAATGTTCATGCTTGTCGCGATGGCCCAGCTTATGAGAATAAAAACAAATGACGATAATAAGCTGGAAAATAATTTTTTCGCAATGATGAGTAAAAATTGATAAAAAAATTTGCTAATTATTTATGATGGTGGCTTTTTCAAATGTTAGTATTGAAAAAAAAAAAATTTCGACAAAATCCTTTTATTATAGGACCAAAAATAATAAAAAGGCGGAGAACTGAAAAAAATTGCATCTTCTCTAGGCAGTCGCCGGAAACATTTTTTCGCGAAATTCTAAACGGCAAATCTGTCCAGGATAGTCTCGAATTATTAGAAAAAAAACTCATTGTACAGGCGGGTTATGATTCCGGTTCAGAAGATTAATTAAATATTTAATTACATAATAATTTTTCCCACGTATGGAAAAATTTCCCAACTATGGGAAATATTTTTTCCAAGTATAGGAAAATAAAATTTTACTCCAAATTTGGAAATCGTCTCCGAATCATTTTTTGAAACGACCTTTTCAATTCGTAGCATACTTTCTGCTGGTCAGATGCTCGGAAATACTTTTAAATCTCAACCCAATTTTTGTTCCACATACTTGGAATTTTTTCCCATGCGTGGAAAAAATGTATTTTCCCAAGTATGATACAAATTACCCAAGTATGGGAAATATTTTTTCCCAAGTATGGGAAAAATTTCTCAAGTATGGGAAAATGATATTTTACTCCAAATATGAAAATAGTCCCGGAATTATTTTTTGAAATGACCTTTTAACTCGTAGCCTAATTTTTAACAGCCAGATGCACGAAAATACTTTGAAATCTCAGGCCAATTTTTTTCCCATACTTGGGAAAAATATTTTTTCCCAAGTATGGGAAACATTTCCCATTTGGGAAAAATATTTTTTCCCATGTATGAAAAATTTCCCAAGTATGGGAAAATTATATATTTAACTCTAAAATTTCCTACTTGGGAAAAATATTATTTCCCTGTATGGAAAAAATTTCCAATTCAAAATCCCATTTCTTGCAGGGGGATTTTCGATTTTTGAAACGGATTTCGTTTTATCTCAAGCCGCACCACTAGCCGATCATTCTACATTAAAGCCGGAGAGGAAATGAGTCTAAAATATAAAATGTAGCGTAGTCGAATATTTAAATGTCTGATCGAGAAGACGGATTTCATCTCGGGGCATTGAAAGGAATAGAATGTTATCTCATCTATTTTCCTTTCGGTGAACAACGAGCGCTCGCGAAAACCGCAGGCAGATGAAATAAAACATTACGAGGGCATAGTAAGTCTAGGAATATGCAGTGGAATGGGATCGTGCAATTGTAAATGTTGATTTCATCTGCCACAGTGCGCAATGCAAGGGATTCGATCGTATTTCTCGTCACTTGTAGCCATATCAGTACATAAGCGCTCGAAATTATCGTTGGAGATCAAATCCGTTGCGATAGCAGCACCGATAATATTTTACCATAAAACAAGACCATACAATCCAACGAATAACACGAATCCCATTTCTTGCAGGGAGATTTTCGATTTTTGAAACGATTTTTCACTCTTCTCATGCTGCGCCGCTTGCCGATCATTCTCCATGAAAGCCTGAGAGGAAATTAGTCTCACATATCAAATGTGGAGTGGTCGAATATTAAAAAAAAACTTGAATGTCCAATCGAGAAGACGGATTTCATCCCGGGGAATTGAAAGGGATAGAATGTTCTTTCGTCTTTTTTCCTTTCATGAACAACGAGCGCTCTCGAAAACCGCAGGCAGATGAAATCACACATCATGAGAGCATCGTAAGTCTACGAATATGCAGCGGAATGGGATCGTGCAAATGGAAATGTTGATTTCATCTGCCACAGTGCGCAATGCGGGGGATCGGATCGTATTCCCCGCCGGTTGTAGCTATACGAGTACATGAGCGCTTGAAATTATCGCTGGAGATCAAATCCGTTGCGATAGCAGGACCGATAATATTTCACCATGAAACGAGACCATACAATCCAACAAACAACACGAATCCCATTTCTTGCAGGGGATAATGATCGGATAATGAGCAGCTCGATCTCGAGATTCACATTTGAACACTTTAAGAGGTGAAACAAATGGCGAGTATAGCTCGCAAAATTATAAAATAATTTCAGAAATCAGATGGACCCGAAGTCCATGATTGTTTTATTTCCTATGTCCGCATAATAAGCAGCTCGATCTCGAGATTTACATTTGGACACTTTAAGAGGTGAAACAAATGGCCACAATAGCACGAAAAATAATAAAATAATGTCAGGGATCAGATGGACCCGAAGTCCATGCTTGTTTCATTTCCTATATCCGCATAATAGGCAGCTCGATCTCGAGATTCACATTTTTGCCTCTTGAGGCAATGAAAGGAATAGAATGTTATTTCGTCTATTTTCCTTTCGGTGAACAACGAGCGCTCGCGAAAACCGCAGGCAGATGAAATCAAACGTTACGAGGGCATCGTAAGTCTCCAAATATATAGTACAATGGGATTGTGCAATTGGAAATGTTTATTTCATCTGCCACAGTGCGCAATGCGGGGGATCGGATCGTATCTCCCGTCACTTGAGGCTGTACGAGTACATGAGCGCTCGAAATTATCCATGGAGATTAAATCAGTTGCGGTAGCAGGACCGATAATATTTTGTCCAGTAAAGGAAACCGTACTATTCAACAAAAACCACGAATCCCATCTCTTGCAGGGAGATTCTCGATTCTTGAAACCATTTTCCCTTCATCTCAAGCCACACCACTAGCCGATCATTCTCCGTGAAAGCCTGAGATAAAATTAGTCTAAAATATGATATGTAGAGTAGTCGAATATTTAAAAAAATTTAAATGTCCGATCGAGAAGACGGATTTCATCTCGAGGCATTGAAAGGAATAGAATGTTATCTCGTCTATTTTCCTTTCGGTGAACAACGAGCGCTCGCGAAAACCGCAGGCAGATGAAATCAAACATTACGAGGGCATCGTAAGTCTACGAATGTGCAGTAGAATGGGATCGTGCAATTGGAAATGTTGATTTCATCTGCCACAGTGCGCAATGCAGGGGATTCGATCGTATTTCTCGTCACTTGTGGCCATACAAGTACATGAGCGCTCGAAATTATCGCCGGAGATTAAATCAGTTGCGATAGCAGGACCGATAATATTTTACCATAAAACAAGACCATACAATCCAACGAACAACACGAATCCCATTTCTTGCAGGGAGACTTTCGATTTTCGAAACGATTTTTGTTTCATCTCAAGCTGCGCCACTAGCCGATCATTCTCCATTAAAGCCGGAGAAAAAACTAGTCTTAAATATTAAATGTGGAGTAGTCGAATATTAAAAAAAAAATTTAAATGTCCGATCGAGAAGACGGATTTCATCTCGGGGCATTGAAAGGAATAGAATGTGATCTCGTCTATTTTCCTTTCGGTAAACAACGAGCGCTCGCGAAAACCGCAGGCAGATGAAATCAAACATTACGAGGGCATCGTAAGTCTACGAATATGCAGTAGAATGGGATCGTGCAATTGGAAATGTTGATTTCATCTGCCACAGTGAGCAATGCGGGGGATCGGATCGTATTCCCCGCCAGTTGCAGCTATACGAGTACATGAGCGCTCGAAATTATCGCTGGAGATCAAATCCGTTGCGATAGCAGGACCGACAATATTTCACCATAAAACAAGACCATACAATCCAACGAACAACACGAATCCCATTTCTTGCAGGGAGACTTTCGATTTTTGAAACGATTTTTGTTCCATCTCAAGCTGCACCACTAGCCGATCATTCTCCATTAAAGCCGGAGAGAAAACTAGTCTTAAATATCAAATGTGGATTAGTCGAATACTTTTAAAAAAATTAAAATGTCCGATCGGGACGACGGATTTCATCTCGGGAAAGGGATAGAATGAGTAAAGAGAAGATGAGAATGAGAGTAGTGAAAGGGATAGAATGTTCTTTCGTCTTTTTTCCTTTCATGAACAACGAGCGCTCGCGAAAACCGCAGGCAGATGAAATCAAACATCACGAGGGCATCGCAAGTCTACAAATATGCAGCAGAATGGGATCGTGCAATTGGAAATGTTGATTTCATCTGCCACAGTGCGCAATGCGGGGGATCGGATCGTAATTCCCGTCACTTGTGGCTGTACGAGTACATGAGCGCTCGAAATTATCCATGGAGATTAAATCAGTTGCGGTAGCAGGACCGATAATATTTTGTCCAGTAAAGGAAACCGTACTATTCAACAAAAAACACGAATCTCATCTCTTGCAGGGAGATTCTCGATTCTTGAAACCATTTTCCCTTCATCTCAAGCTGCATCACTGACCGTTCATTCTCCGTGAAAGCCGGAGATGAAATGAGTCCAAAATGTGAAATGTAGAGTAGTCGAATTTAAAAAAAAAATTTAATTTCCGATCGAGAAGACGGATTTCATCTCGAGGCATTGAAAGGAATAGAAAGTTATCTCGTCTATTTTCCTTTCGGTGAACAACGAGCGCTCGCGAAAACCACAAGCATATGAAATCAAACATAACGAGGGCATCGCAAGTTTCCAAATATACAGTAGAATGGGATCGTGCAATTGGAAATGTTGATTTTATCTGTCACAGTGCGCAATGCAGGGGATTCGATCGTATTTCTCGTCACTTGTAGCCATACGAGTACATGAGCGCTCGAAATTATCGCCGGAGATTAAATCAGTTGCGAGAGCAGGACCGATAATATTTTACCATAAAACAAGACCATACAATCCAACAAACAACACGAATCCCATTTCTTGCATGGAGACTTTCGATTTTTGAAACGATTTTTGTTTCATCTCAAGCTGCACCACTAGCCGATCATTCTCCATTAAAGCCGGAGAGAAAACTAGTCTTAAATATTAAATGTGGAGTAGTCGAATATTAAAAAAAAAAATTGAAATGTCCGATCGAGAAGACGGATTTCAGCTCGGGGCATTGAAAGGAGTATAATCTTCTTTCGTTTATTTTCCTTTCGGTGAACAACGAGCGCTCGCGAAAACCACAAGCAGATGAAATCAAACATGACGAGGGCATCGTAAATCTACAAATATACAGTAGAATGGGATCGTGGAATTGAAAATGTTGATTTCATCTCCGACAGTTCGCAATGCAGGCAATTCGATCCTAATTTCCGTCACTTGTGGCGTTACAAGTACATGAGCGCTCGAAAATATCGCTGAAGATTAAATCAGTTGCAATAGCAGGATCGATAATATTTTGCCATTAAACAAAACCGTATTATCCATCAAGCAACACGAATCTTATCTCTTGCAGGGAGATTTTCAATTTTCGAAACGATTTTCGATTCATCCCAAGCTTGGAGTAAAATATAATTTTCCCATACTTGGAAAATTTTTCCTGTACATGGGAAAAAAACATTTTTCCCGAGTGGGAAATTTTTCCAATACTTGGGGAAAAATATGTTTCCCAAGTATGGGAAAAAATTGGCGTGAGATTTGAAAGTGTTTTCGAGCATCTCGCTAGCAAAAAGTTTGCTACGAGTTAATAAGGTCGTTAAAAAAAATAATTCGTTGATGATTTTCAAATTGGGAGCAAAATATAATTTTCCCATAAGTAGATAAAAACGTTTTTCCCAAGTACGAAATTTTGGAGTAAAATATATTTTTCCCATACTTGGAAAATTTTTCCCGTACATGGGAAAAAAACATTTTTCCCGGGTGGGAAATTTTTCCAATACTTGGGGAAAAATATGTTTCCCATGTATGGGAAAAAATTGGCCTGAGATTTGAAAGTGTTTTCGAGCATCTCGCCAGCAAAAAGTTTGCTACGAGTTAATAAGGTCGTTAAAAAAAAAAATTTGTGGATGATTTTCAAATTGAGAGCAAAATATAATTTTCCTATAAGTAGGTTAAAACGTTTTTCCCAAGTAGGAAATTTTGGGGTAAAATATAATTTTGCCATGCTTGAAAAATTTTTCCGATACATGGGAAAAAACATTTTTTCCGCGTGGGAAATTTTTCCAATACTTGGGGAAAAATATGTTTCCCAAGTATGGGAAAACCTCGCCTGAGATTTGAAAGTATTTTAGAGCATCTCGCTAGCAAAAAGTTTGCTACGAGTCAATAAGGTCGTTAAAAAAAATAATTCGTGGATGATTTTCAAATTTTGAGCAAAATATATTTTTCCCATACTTGGGAAATTTTTTCCATACTTGGGAAAAAAAATTTCCCTTACTTGGGAAAAATAATTTTTTTCACGTATGGCAAACAATCCCACGTAAGTGGAAAAAAATTGTCCTGAGATTTACAAGTATTTTCGAGCATCTGGCTAGCAAAAGTTATGCTACGAGTTGATAAGGTCTTTTTAAAAAATGTTTCGGGGACGATTTCTGAATTTGTTGTAATCTATAATTTCCCCATGCTCGGAAAATTTTCCTCGACCTTGGGAAATTTTTTCCATACAGGGAAATAATATTTTTCCCAAGTAGGAAATTTTAGAGTTAAATATATAATTTTCCCATACTTGGGAAATTTTTCATACATGGGAAAAAATATTTTTCCCAAATGGGAAATGTTTCCCATACTTGGGAAAAAATATTTTTCCCAAGTATGGGAAAAAAATTGGCCTGAGATTTCAAAGTATTTTCGTGCATCTGGCTGTTAAAAATTAGGCTACGAGTTAAAAGGTCATTTCAAAAAATAATTCCGGGACTATTTTCATATTTGGAGTAAAATATCATTTTCCCATACTTGAGAAATTTTTCCCATACTTGGGAAAAAATATTTCCCATACTTGGGTAATTTGTATCATACTTGGGAAAATACATTTTTTCCACGCATGGGAAAAAATTCCAAGTATGTGGAACAAAAATTGGGTTGAGATTTAAAAGTATTTTCGAGCATCTGACCAGCAGAAAGTATGCTACGAATTGAAAAGGTCGTTTCAAAAAATGATTCGGAGACGATTTCCAAATTTGGAGTAAAATTTTATTTTCCTATACTTGGAAAAAATATTTCCCATAGTTGGGAAATTTTTCCATACGTGAGAAAAATTATTATGTAATTAAATATTTAATTAATCTTCTGAACCGGAATCATAACCCGCCTGTACAATGAGTTTTTTTTCATATAATTCGAGACTATCCTGGACAGATTTGCCGTTTAGAATTTCGCGAAAAAATGTTTCCGGCGACTGCCTAGAGAAGATGCAATTTTTTTCAGTTCTCCGCCTTTTTATTATTTTTGGTCCTATAATAAAAGGATTTTGTCGAAATTTTTTTTTTTAAATACTAACATTTGAAAAAGCCACCATCATAAATAATTAGCAAATTTTTTTATCAATTTTTACTCATCATTGCGAAAAAATTATTTTCCAGCTTATTATCGTCATTTGTTTTTATTCTCATAAGCTGGGCCATCGCGACAAGCATGAACATTGCCGCACGCCTAGCGTTTATTTGTTTCTCTCTCGTGCGTCCGTGAGGTGTTCAACGGTGTGGGTGTGCGAGCGTTTTGTTTCACGAACCCCGCTTCTACCGACGCCGTCCCCTCCACTATCTCAACTTTTTTAAATTTCTCTTCGATCGAGCGCTCATTGGTCGACGTTGGTCAATCTTAAATCGCTAATAACTCCACCAAATTTGATTTCACAAAATTTTCAAAAAGGACTTTTCTGCTCCGTTTTCGACGCCCGACACGGTCCTTATAATGTGATCAGTAGGTTAGTATACACCCTGTATATAGATATACACGAGACGGACAAGCCGGGAGCTCCGCTCACCGAGACGACGCCGTGCTGACTGGGAGGAGGCATTAGGCTAGATCTAACGGATCGATTCGCAAGGGGCAAAGGGGGTGGGGGACCCACGTGAGAGACGCCGGCCGGCGAGGCATCGCCGGAGTGTCGACATCATCGATCTAATAGATCGTAGGATCGATTGATGTCAGGACGAGCTCCAATGAGCCTCGTCGCCGTTACACGTTAAACCTCGTGGCAAACGACGCCACGAAATTATCATTCGAAATGGTGAGATTCTTCTCATTTGTTCAAGAGTTGTACAACTTCTTTTCAGGTTCGACAAAGAGATGGAGCGTTTTACAGAAACTCGTTACTAAGCTATCACTAAAACCTTTAAGCGACACTCGATGGGAAAGTCGGATAATCGCGCTCAAACCTCTGAGATTTCATGTTGGAGAAATATACGATGCCCTATTTGAATTACACAACGATACGAGTAAAGACTCAAATACCAGACACACAGCCTCTACTCTGGCATCAAAACTCAAAGATTTCAAGATTTTGTGCTCGATCATGACTTGGTATGACATCTTGCTGAAAGTTAATGCAAATAGCAAATTATTGCAAAGACCTGAAACCGACATACGATCGTCAGTTTTGTCACTCAAAAATCTAAAGACACATTTCGAAGGCGGTAGATCGGAGGATGGGTTCGCTGCGGTTATCAAAGATGCTACTGAAATGGCCGTCAGCTTGGAAATAGAACCGAAATTTCCAGATCGTAATACAGTTCGTCGACGAGGAAAGCGCGTGGAGTTTAACTACGAGCATGCTGACGAACCTATTTTCGATCCGAACGACAATTTCCGTGTCAATTGTTTCTACTCCGTTTTGGATCAGATCCTATCTTCTATAGAGGACCGATTTGCGCAGTTAGTTGAACACGGGGACTATTTTGGTATTCTGTATGACATGAGAGCGTTAAAAAAATGGATAAAGAGAGCAGATTTAAACATTGTCACGATTTGGAATTACGTCTAACCCACGAAAAGAATCAGGATATTGATGGCATTGAAATGAGCGAGGAACTAAGCGTTTTATTATTACATGTAGAAGAGGCGATGACTCCTTTGGACGTTTTAAATTATATACACAGTACCAGGCTCGCAGCAGTCCATCCGAACACATATATCGCTATACGGATATTTTTAACGTTGCCGGTATCAGTTGCCAGTGCGGAAAGGTCGTTTTCTGAGTTAAAATTGATCAAAAATTATCTCCGCTCAACTATCGGGCAAGATCGACTTTCTGGCTTAGCTCTGATGTCCATAGAAAACGTCATATTAGATTCTCTCGACGTCGATGATTTCATTCGAGACTTCTCCGCTGCAAAAGCTCGGAGGTGTACTTTTACAGAATTAGTTTAGTAAAATATAGTTTTATAAATCATAAATGTATGCGATGGAAATAAAAATAACGGCATTCATGTTAAGCTGGTGTGATAGTGATCGTTAGAAGTATGGAATTTAAAATATAGACTACATGGCTACCTGCTTCCTGCCTCCTCCTATTCTATTATTATTTACGAGGAAACGTTTTTACGGTGCCGAATCTTGACTCAGAATATCTGCTTTGTGGAAAACTCGAACGAATGATTTACAATTAAAGTCGCAAGTTATATTGGATGGAATTAATATAGGTTTTTTGGGTTTGGTTAAGTCATTTTGTATTGTTTTTGGGATTGCTTTACTTATTTTGGTATCAGTTCAGTTATTCTGGGTGTAGGTAAGCTGTTTTGCATTGGTCCAACTTGCGGGTCGTTATAAATATAAATTATCATATAAATCATATAAATTATCACATAAATTATCATATAAATCATATAAATATATTTGTATGATTTGTAACACAATTTAAAACTCGGGGGGGGCCAAAAACTCCAATTGCCTAAGGGCGCCGTAATGTCTGAAGCCGGCACTGGCAGTGACACAATTCAGACCATATATATATGGCACAAAGTTCACGATAGTCACAGATCATAAACCACCCACCTGGCTTTTTAACGTAAAGGATCCAGGTTCAAGGCTTATGAGATGGCGAATAAAATTAGAAGAGTACGATTATAGCATCGAATATAAAGCAGGAAAGAAAAACATAAATGCCGATTCCCTTTGCAGAATATATACAATTATGCTGACGAAGAAAAAGAGTAGCGAGGTAGAGCACGGTGATAACGTCACGAAGCACGGGAGAGGACGCCCAAGGAAGACCCCTCCCCAGCCCTGACCCACACCCGGTGAAGCGGACGATAACACCGAACAGCTGGCCCCTCGACGGCGAGGACGGCCGAGGAAGCAGCCCGAGGCTAACGCAAACCCTTCTCACGCACACACACAAGGTCCCAACGAGACCGAAGTGAGCGACACGGAAGAGGGAGAAGCGCTGCGAGAGAGTGACACAGACACAGACTCGAGCGACAACGAGACAGAAAATAGCGAAGCAAATCATGAATACCCAAGCAAAAAATAAAAAGAAACTATACTCAAAGAGTATCACGACGCCCCACTCGGCGGGCACCCCGGAGCGAAAAGAATGACAGAACGAATAAAACAGAAATACAACGGGCCCGGGATGAGAAAATAAATAGAAGGTTATGTTGCAGCATGCGACAAGTGCCAGCGAAACAAGGTAACGACGATGAAAACGGCACCAATGATGATTACAGACACACCCACACGAGCATTCGAAGAATGTGCAGTCGACATAGTAGGACCTCTTCCCGAGACGGATCAACGACACAAATACGTACCGACTTTCCAAGACCTACTCACAAAATATAGCACTGCAATACCAATTCATACACAGGAAGCTCGTGTAGTAGCGAAAAAATTAGTCACAGAAATCATTTGCAAATACGGCACACCGAAAGAAATACTTTCGGACCAAGGAACAAATTTCCTAAGCGAAAAATTTAAAGAAATGTGCCAACTATTGGGCATACAAAAAATCCAGACTAGCGCATATCACCCGCAGTCAAACGGAGCGCTGGAAAGGTCACACAGGACTTTGGCAGAATATTTAAAAAATTATACAAGGGAAGATCAACGTGATTGGGACGAGTGGCTACCATACGCAATGTTCACATACAATACCACTCCACATACAGCGACAGGGTATACGCCGTATGAGTTGGTATACGAAAAAGTAGCCGAATTACCGACGGCTCTGAAACAGCCACCGCGCCAAACGAACAATTACGACGACTACGTAGCCGAGCTACGAGAAAAATTACGAGCCACACGGGAAGTGGCGCAAGAAAAATGAAAAGGTAAAAAAGAAAAAGCATAGAAAAGATACGATACGACCACCGGTAGAATACCAGCCAGGAGAAAAAGTATTACTATTGGACCCCACCGTACGCCGCGGGAGGTCTGCCAAGCTGACTCCCAAGTGAACGGGGCCATACATAATAAAAAGCAAAGACACAGACGTAAACTATACTATCGGCCGCGGACGCAAGTGCATCCGCGTGCACGTTAACCGCATAACGCCATACGTGGCAATTTAAATTTAAAAAAAAAATTTTTTTATAAAATAAAAAAATATATATAACTACGTTCAAGTATAAAATTCGACCAAAAAGGAGAAGAATTGAAATAATTAAAAAGCTAACAGTATATTGAAAAATAAATTGAAAAAAAATTAATCAGAAAAATAATGATAAAACAAAATAAAACAAAGAAAAAGAATCTCATATAAATAATGGGAAAGTTATCGCAGAAATAAAACACGAAACACACAGAAAATTAAAATTTAAATAAATTTATTTATTTTTAAAATTTATTTTTAAAATGGACACGATTGTTTATTGTCTTAAAGGCTTTATATAATTTAGCCACGACGCTGGGGGATGGGGGGGAGCCGAGCCTTCGACGAATAGTAATCCTAGGCAGAACAAATCATAAGGGGCCCCCTCGGGGTCCCACTCATCGCACTCGCGGGAGAACGAATCCTCCCTTCACAGCTCGATGAGGAGAGCGCGGAGCCGACGCCTGCGCGCCCGGACCTCCTTGGCCACCGCAACGAACTGGCGAAGCCATGTTCCCCGCCACGATGACCTTCCCGTCGGCATCCGGGAGTAACTCTGCAAATAGAAAGGAAAAAAAAGGGATTAGAAAAGAGCACAATGATTAAAAGATTAACAGAAAAAAACGCAATAAAAAATAAATGAAAAGCAAATTAAAACAAAAAATGAAATTAAGAACAAAAAAGAAAGAATGCAAAAATAAGGCAAGACACCGATAATACTACAATAAAATTTAAAATACAAAAAAAGGGGGAAAACATACCAACTGAAGATTGACCCCCTCCCCTTCGAAAATGACGCAGTTTCCCTTGGTGTAAAAAGGCATTCTGAAACACACAAAAAAAGAAAAAATTCCTCAATTAAAATACACAAATTATATTAAACAGTTATATTATATTATATACACAGTTTATATTAAAATTAAAAAATAAAAAAAAAAAGAAAAAGAAAATGGCAAATTAAAACAAAGGGAACATTTACTTCGAATGATGTTGGTCAGAGACGTTCCCTCGGAGACGGTATGGCAATTAATGAAGCTGCTCAGAGCAAAATAAAAGGTTCGAAGCACACGTCTTATCAAAATGCACCAGACGACGGGGAAGACGCTGACACGGCACGAACAGAAAACGTGGGGCTAACCGTGAGAATCGCGACACATTTCTCAACGTTACACTCACTCAAAGGAGTTTTAACAATAAAAGAAGAAAAAACATGTCGTTTTTCAGGAACCTGCTTGCATTGACTATGCTTGCAAAGGGTGTCAATTGTAAACCGAGAAAAACGAATTTTCAAGTGGTAAAATTTACAAGAACACCAGGAATCTATTACGAAGGAATTGGAACGCTATTCGTCACACGAGATATTTGGAGATTAGCAATAAAAATGGATCTTAACCCCATCATAGCAAGAGAACAAAAAATGATAACATCATTCATAAAATTAATAGAAATTTGCCAAGGAATAAAAGAAGAGATCATTATGAATTTAGTACAGACGCTAATAAAAAATATAGAAGACGATATAGATACTATGTACGACATAACAGGAACGCATAAAAGTATTGTAATAAGAGGTTTAACTAATGGGATAGAAAAAATAATAACAAAAATCACTGGAAACATGGATACAAGCGACATCCAAGAAATAAAAGAGAGAATAAGAGCAATTTCGAAGAAACAAATAACTGCAAATGACGCGCTAAAAAAGAATTTACAAATTGTACACTCCAACTCAAAAATATTGAACGAAATGTTACCAAACGAATATCATTTGATACAATTAATTTCAGAATTACAGAACGATCTGTGTAACAAAACAAAAGAAATAGCGCCCGTACAAATAATAAACAAAAAAGTAACTAAAATAAATATAATGGTACAATCATTCCGGGTCGAGATAAAACAGCTAACAAATTTTCTAATAAATCTTAAGCAAGGGTTAATTAGCCCAATGATATCTTATACAGAATTAATAGATTATTTAATAAAAGCGTGGCCCCATTTACCAAGAGGATTTAATTTTCCAACGCCATTGGATCATCATAAAATAAGCGGTCTGCTTAAGATCACTAACATAGATGCATTTAGCAATTCAGGGGTACTCATCTTAATTCTAAGAAAACCATTAATAGAACATACTGAATTTTATGTCAACAAAGTATATCCACTACCCTCAAGGATAAAAAATAATACATTCCAATGTATAGAAACATCGGAAAAATACGCAATAATTAGTCGGAAGCAGAAAAGTTATTGATACTCGAGCGAAAAAAAATTGCTCAATTGTAAACAAGACGCAAAGAAATACTTCTGTCACCCAAAACACGCAACTCAATATATACAAGCAGACGCCCCTTGCAAAATAAATACATATTGGGGACAGAGTATAGAAAAAACAAGTTGTAAACGATGAATAGTAAACATAAACAAAACAATGCTCATCGCTTTGGAACGAGACGGACGCTGGATATACATAGCGCCCGTCAAAAAAACGCTCACGATAGAATGCAAAGAAAACGCTATAGAATACGTTACAACATATAATACAGGCATACTGGCTTTGGACAGGAAATGTTCCGTCACCTCCGAAAATTTTAGAATAGAAACCTTAAAAGAAAGCGACCAAGAGGAAGTCATAACCTTCCTACCACCTTTTAATCTCACATTTTTATCAAGCAAAATAAAAATACCTCATCCTTCTATTACACATTATTACAACGATAAAATAATTAAGAATTAAAAAAATCCTGCGGAGTTGTGTATTGCCTCCCTCTATCAGAAAAAAAAATACTGAGTAGAATTCCGATTGGCCCTTTCGTGGAAAAAAAAAATCGAAACATTTCCCCGAAAACTGTCTGATGAACTTTTCTTTAATGACGGCATATTTTTTTTCAAAAAGGGCGAAAAAAATAAAAAAGATTCTTTTTTTAGTCGTTAAAATCCGATCAGCCGTTACGAAATTATGATTTTTACAAAATTGAGAATTTATTAATCATTATCTCGACAACCAACAAAAGTCGGGGGATGAAATTATGGTAAAATGTCATAGATATATTGTACTTTGAAATGCTTATACTGAATAATTTTTTCGAGACAAAAAAAACGGGGTGGCTGATGAGTTAACGTGGAATACGACACGTCAACTCAGCCACCCCGTTTTTTTTTTGGTCTCGAAAAAATTATTCAGTATGGGCATTTCAAAGTGCAATATATCCATGAAATTTTACTAAAATTTCATCCCCCCACTATTGTTGGTTCTCGAGATAATGATTAATAAATTCTCAATTTTGTGAAAATAATAACTTCGTAACGGCTGATCGGATTTTAACGAATAAAAAAAGAATATTTTTAATTTTTTTCGCCCTTTTTGAAAAAAAAAATATGCCGTCATTAAAGAAAAGTTCATTAGACAGTTTTCGGGGAAATTTTTTGATTTTTTTTTCCACGAAAGGGCCAATCGGAATTCTACTCAGTATTTTTTTTTCTGATAGAGGGAGGCAACACACAACTCCGCAGGATTTTTTCAAAATGGAACAAGGCATCAGTGAAGAGGGAAACATTGTTTTTTGTTAATTTACCCCGAAAACTGTCTAATGAGCTTTTATCCGATAATGACATATGTTTTTTCGAAAAGGGCAAAAAAATCAAAAAGATTCTTTTTTTAATCGTTTAAATCCGATCAGTAGTTACGAAGTTGTGATTTTTACAAAATTGAGACTTCATTAATCATTATCTCGAGAACCAACAATAGTGGGGGGGATGAAATTTTGGTAAAATTTCATGGATATATTGTCCTTTGAAATGCCCATACTGAATAACTTTTTCGAGACAATAAAAAAAACGGAGTGGCTGAGTTGACGTGGAATGTCCCATATGTATTTGCGACGCTGTCACGCGAGGACCACACCAGAGGCAAACGACCCTGCTGATGCAGCAGAAAGCCTTCCGCGCGCAACGAAACGGAGGGTACATCCAAACATGAATGTTACATTCAAAAGAAATATGCCACAAACGGGTACACGATAAAAATAAAATAAAATTGGGAATTATATCGTACACCAGAATACACGATTATCTTAGAAAATATATATAATAAAGTTCTATATTAAGGATTGTTGTATGAATAACACATTGTAAGCCAAGAGACGACAATGCAAAGTATTAACGCCGAAATTGGTAATTTCGTCTTCCCAAGGGGGGAGGGGTGTTGTGCCCCGATTTCATCATGTAGAATTATATTTAACTTAGCCATTGATTGTGCAAACACAGCAGTTTGAAGGTGACTTTGCAATTGTGCAAAGTCAGCAGTTTAAAGGTGACTTTGCGACACACGTCGTCAAGCGACGTTCGTGTGATTCCACCTCTCCAGAAAATTAAACGAAAATTCATTACAGGAATAATATAAAAAGGCAGTCTCTGGTCGGCAACAGGGCTGTTCAATAAAGCGAGCTATCCTTAGCGGAACCTATGGTCAAATTGCAGTCAGTCGGTCTCAAGGCAAAATAACCAAGAACAGTATTGTAACCAATACATTATCATCATCAAATAAACTAGACCGTAATTTTGTAATACTCGAGTTGGAGATTTACTCAACCTTGACAATCACCCACAAACCCGTCCTCGACGATTTCATCCCCACGTGACGAAATTCGCGGGCACAACATCGGACATTACTCTCTCACGGTTCGGTTTTCAACTCTCGAGTGCGAACTTTAATCTCGTCAGTTTTTGAACAGTTTCGGGTTATTTCGGTCCGCGAATCAAGGTGAAAATAAACTCTCGACATGGCGGATGACACCAAACCCGCAACACCCGGGGATACGGCCTCTTGGGCTGACTGCGAGGACCAGACGGCCGATACGGAAACGGTGGTTCAGACAACTCTGCTTGTGCCAAACATCACTCGCACCTCAGAACTCTCGGTCCCTCAGACAAGGACGACTTCTCAAACGGACGACCCTCGATCGGTTGACAGTATCCTCGATTACCAGGAAATTACTCAAGGCTTCGCGTGCCAGAAAAAGCGCTTGAGCAGGCTCAAACGGATTCGGAACAACCTCTCGGTGCGGTCTCACACAACAACATCGATACGAGCATCAGGCTCATCGAAGATCAATGGAAGTCTTTTCGAATCACTCACGAAAAGATCTCAGATCTGTGTACTCTGGAGTTCCTCTCAAGGCCATACGTCGTCTGTAACACGTACGACCGGGCTCTCGATGCATACACGAATGCCAAACGTTTACTCTCGGATGTACAAATCAGAGCGACACGTCACCCCGCTCTGGATAATCACTCAGGCTGGTCTCTCGGTTATCTACCAAGAATACAAGTCCCCGAGTTTCCCGGCCAATACTCGGATTGGAAATCATCCCCGGACCTCTTTCTCAGCTTGGTCAGGAATCAGGATAGCATCGGCCTAGTTGAGAAATTAGTAAGACTCAAGGAAGCGCGCAAGGGTGAGGCAGTGAGCTTGCTAGCAAATATCACGGTAGCGGAGGAGAATTACGCTCCGGCGTGGCGGACGCTAGTCGAGAGGTACGAAAATCGGAGACTCGTGGCTAGCTCTCATCTCAATCGGATACTCGGTCTCTCTCCACTCACCCGAAAATCAGTCAAAGGTCTACTCGCTTTCGTTGCCACCACCAAGGAGGTTCTCGATGCACTCAGGGTGCTCGATTTACCGATCTAGCACTAGGATTGTATCGTGATCCACGTACTCAGCCGTATACTTGACACCAACACCAGGGAAGCGTGGGAAGTACGGCTCGGCTCAAGGCTCGAAAGCCCTTCTCTAGCGAAATTTCTCGAATTTCTCACGGCTCGGGCTCGGGCTGTAAAAAACGTTGAAAAAAAGCGATATCATCGGAGAGTTTGGTTAGCGGATCTTCCCGAGAAACTCGAGTACGCACGGCCTCCGGTTCTACTCGAGGAGAAACCACGAAAACTCTACACCACAAGCTCGCAATCGTGCTCATGTTGCAACGGAAGCCACTATACAGGGTGAGGCAATAACTATTAGCAGTAGAAATATTTTCTACCTTGTCAGACTTAGGCGAAAACTTTTCCTACAAAAGTTGCATGGTTCGTAGGGGGTCATCAAGTGGTGGCTACGAGGTTCATCTAGGTGGAGGTGCTTCGAGCATTTCAAGGTCACCTCCGTTTTTTCAAAAATTTTTTTTAAGTCTGGCAAGGTAGAAAATATTTCTACTGCTAATAGTTATTGCCTCACCCTGTATAGTGGCATGCTCAAGGTTCCTCTCTCTGGCTCCAGGTGAACGACGTGCGTTGGTCGAGAAACAACGACTCTGTTATAACTGTCTCGGTCCTCACGGTGCAAACTCATGTCGCTCAATGAAGAGGTGCCAAAAATGTGAAGGGAAGCACCACACTCTAATTCATCAGGGCTCACCCAGAGATCGAAGCAACACGACAACGGCAGCAAAACCTCCCGAGAAAACGGCTTCTACGAAACCGGGTGAGCGCGATTAAATATCGAGGATGATTGACGTACTCAAGGCTTACTTATCACGGAATACAAGGTTTTACAACTTAAGGTCATTCTCTGACAGGAGTCGTAAGAACAGAGCCAACAATCATCTTGGAAACGCCTCGTCCTCTGTTACAAACACGACTCGCTCCGTCTTCGAACGACACACGGAATCGGTTAACACTCAAGGCGATCGTTAGCCAATCAACGGAACGTCAGGAAAATCAACCACCAGCAGTATTACTGGCGACTGCTCGTGTCACGGTTATCAATCAAATACAAAGATTTTCTCAGCAGATCAGATTCCTGATCGATCCAGGATCTGAACTCTCGTTCATCTCGGAAGCGGTGGTGAACAAACTGCGCTTATGACGAAAATCGGCGGCGGTTCCAATCATCGGCATCGGTGGCTGTAACACGGGAGCCACTCGAGGTGTGGTCTATCTAAAGCTTCAATCGTTATTCAACGAAAACTCGGTTTAACTCTCAGCGTATATTCTCAAGAAACTCACCACCACGCTACCATCATTCTCAACGGCATTACAATCACGCGATCTCTTCGAAAACCCAACACTATTAGACAAGGGTTTTCTCAAACAAGGGCCCATCGATGCATTAATCGGTGCGGATACATACGGGAAAATTATCGAGCCTCGAATCGTCAAATCGAATTCCACTCAACTCATCGCCCAGCAAACAAAATTCGGATGGACAATATGGGGCCCGGTGGACGGTAACTCTTGTCAAGAACAAGTATCGCTATCAGCTGTGCGAAGCGGCAGAACGGCGGATGATCAACTGAGTCAATTACTCAAATGATTTTGGATGCAAGAAGAAATTCCGGCCACGGCAGGCTCGGAATGGAATCTAGATGATTTGATATGGGAACAACATTTCAAGGATACACAGACAAGGGACTCTACCAGTCGTCATATCTTTCGGCTGCCATTCAAGGATTCACCATCGTTACTCGGAGGAAGTACACTGACGGCTCTACGTTGCCTTTGACGAATAACTAAACGGTTGTCTACAGAATCGGCATATCGGCAACTGTATACGGAATTTCTCAAGGAGTATGAATCACTCGGCCATATGGAGGCGGTCATTGACCACTTGGAAAAAACAGCGGAGGTATATATCCGCCATCATGGCGTACTCAAGGGAGATCGTGTGACAACAAAACTCCGAGTAGTATTCAACAGATCGAGCCGCAGTTCGACGGGTGTATCTCTTAACGAGATACTTCATGCAGGCGGCAAACTGCAGGTTGACGCTTCGGATGTCCTGCTCTGGCTGCGTTGATTCCGTTGGATTTTCGGGACGGAAATTGAAAAAATGTTTCGTCAAATCAAGGTAAATCAGGATGACTGAGATTACCAGCGCATTCTTTGGTTCGACGAGGACGACAAACTCGTCACCTATCGGCTTACCACAGTCACATACGGGTTGACATGTGCTCCATGGCTTTCTCTACGGGCAATACAACAACTATCAGAAGATAAAAGACATTGATTTCCTCTGGCTATACCATCTCTCACTTGAGGTCGCTATGTGGACGATATATATGGTGGTTCAGACACGAAAGATGGTCTCAAGTCAATCGTCTCGGACCTCATCGGCATATGCAACGCGGGCGGTTTTCCATTGCAAAAAAGAGCTTAAATCGTCCAAAAATACTCAAGGAACCAGATCTACATGCCAGCTGAGAGACTATGGTCCCCCTCGATGACGCGGCGGTGAGTGTTCTCGGCATGTATTGTCATCCTCTGTCGGATACACTGCGGCACAAGGCAAAAAATTACAACTCAACAACTTTTACAAAAAAAAAAAACGTTGCTATCGGAGATCTCACAAGATTATGATCCTCTCGGACTTGTATCACCGGTTGTAATCAGTAGTAGGGTGCGCACTATGGCGACCCCCACTCCTATCCCCACTCCTATCCCCACTCCTTTCCCCCACTGAGCGGCCGTCGTGAGCTCGAGCGGCTGCTGTTGTGAAGCGAGAGGTGTGCGGGGAGAGGAGGGAGGATGAAGCGTGTCACCATAGTGCGCACCCTGATTATATATATATATTTAATTTTATAGTTATGTGCTGAAGGGCGTATTTGTTCAGCGCGAAATAGCTGCTTACGCCCTCCTATTCTAAAAACAGCCGCCGCTCCTGCTAGATGCTGAAGGGCGTATTTGTGGGGTGAGAAACAGGGGATTATATATTTTTAATTTTAAGTTGCATACTGAAGGACGTATTCGTGATTACTCACCGGGTGTCGTTACACGCTGCTGTTGTTGCTGCTAATGCTGGGGAGGGTGGGTTTTAGGAGGCGCTCATTGTTTTTTGTCCCGCGCGCGCGCGCACACACACACACACACACACACACACACACACACACACACACACACACACACACACACACACACACACACACACACGCGCGCGCGCGCACTCACGCACACACACACACACGCACACGCACACGCACACAAACACGCACACGCACACGCACATGCACACGCACACGCACACGCACACACTATTCGAGACGTAGCAGCTCCTCCTCCACCGCCTGCTCCTCCTCATCGGTGGGCATGTCTTCAAAACCCTCGTCGGCCCACTCGATTTAAAAAAAAAATCGTCGTCGTCGTCGTCGTCGTGCATTCGAGGGAACAACAGTGACTGGTTGTAGTCCTCTAGCACGAGCTCGAGGATATTTATACGACGAGCCATTGTGCGTAGTTCTACAGTCAGGTGATCTATGTCCTTGCCTAACACGCCACTGGCGACGAAGAGGTGTTCGTCGGAGGCAATCCGTTCGAGCACCCTCTCCGCACCATCGATATACAGCTCATCCTCTGCGCCGTAAATCCTTACTTCGAAGGCCAGTGCAGGGATAGCACGTACGAAGGGCGGAGGTGTACGAAGATCACCCAAACTGTAGAACTGCGTGTACCCGAAGGCGCATAAATAAACCTCGAAGCACGTGCCGTTGGATTCACCACCGACGATTTCCCCACGAATAGCACAAAATCCTTGATAGACGACACAAGAGGTGCCGACGACAATAGCGTCCTCGTAAGGCAGACGCCACCCTCCCGCAGCAATGACCCTCCTACTCCGGTAGAACGCGTGCAACGCATCTTGTACGTACACAAAACCCGATCCCGTTGTCACTGTACGTAAAACAAGAGAGCCCGGGCTCGACACATGCACAATATTACATACGGTGTCAACACGCACAATATCGACCGTGTAGCACGGATACATGTTTTACGATGTCGCTAAGACGACTGAAGATACGACTCGGATGAAAAGAAGTAGAAGGTACATTAAAATTATAGAGGGGAAATAAAAATCATATATCCACACGTGCGTTAGCGAGAATGCAAGACGCCTCGTTCTGTTATCAAAATGACCGTGACTGTGGTATCATATACTCACTCGCGGAGGAGGCAATGCCCTCGCGCAGCGTCATCAAAAACGCACGTGCATGCAACAAATATATGCTCGCGCGTATGACTAAAATGTGACTCTTGAAGGTTTATAAAACGATAATTACAGGTAATTTTTAGGTACAACACATATATGTGTTATTATAACACTCTATATACATATATGAGTGAAGAGTAAAAGAGAGAAAGAGAGAGCGCTATACGTCCGTTGCCTTATACATATGATATAATTGATTCTGTCGTAGCTCCTAGGGGCTTACGCTATAAAGGTCGTATCTCTTGTGTACAAGCGCAAGGGTTACGCCTGTTCTTGGTGAACAGCATATGAGAGAAAGAGAGAGCGCTCCATTGGAAAGAGAGAGAAAGAGAGAGAGAGAGCACTCCTTGCGCGGCTGTTGGTGTCTCGCAGGCTTATGCATATGAGAGAAAGAGAGAGCACACTATAGCAAATGAGAGAAAGAGAGAGCGCCTCTATACGCGGAATTCCCTATCCTCGGTCTCCTCTCCTGCATGCAAGCGCACACGTTACGCCCGTGCTTAGTTCAACAGCTTTGATAATTATCTCACCGCTCCGGCTATATACTGAAGGCCGTATTTGTTCAGCAAGAAAGAAGGACTTACGCCCTTCTAAAAACATGGTCTTACCTACGTGTTCGCTCGCCGTAGCTCCTATGGGCTTACGCTATAAAGGACGTATCTCTTGTCTACAAGCGCGAGGGTTACGCCTGTTCTTGGTGAATAGCTATGGAGAGAGAGAAAGAGAGAGAGCACTCCTTGTGCGGCTGTTGGTGTCTCCGCAGATCACAATTTTCAAGATATCACTATATGAAAGGCTATATACTGAATAGTGTATTTGTTCAGCGAGAAACAAGGACTTACGCCCTTCAAAAATTTTTATCCGTTTTGCGTGTCTCTCACCATGCTCAAGATATCGCTATATGAAGGGCGTATCTCCTTTGCATGAAGATACGTGTTACGTTTTCGGTAAAAGATGCTATACCGATGTCAGAGAAAATAATATGCTTGCACTCGTAAACAATTCTGATTCACTCGTACGTGCTTTTTCTCAAGCAAACGGGGCCTTGCAGCAGCCTATTGAGTTTCAGTAGCTGCAGCACTGCTAATTTCGAAAAGAAGTAACGCTAAAATTTAAGAACATGTCACACCCATAATTATAATATGCGCTCGAGATATGTCTAATTAGTCAGTTGCGATTCAACTGTCGCATAGAACGGTATTTTACTATTCTGTGTTACAATGTCCGATAATTCATTACGTCTATGTATATTAGGCCTTTTACGCCTAGCAAAAGTGCACAGTGCTCAACTGCGGCGCCGATGTAATGCTCTATGGTGTCGTGATTTACAACGTTTATCGGGTGATAGACTAATAAACAGGCTAAAATATATTATCTGGTGGGCACCTTTACGTGCTATCGAGGTGGCCTATAACAGGGGCATATTAACTGGTCAGCGAGTTTTAAACAGTGTGTTCGAGGAGTTACAGCGTCGTAATGTTTTAGAAGCTCCCCGGCTTCAAGGACTTGTCGATGAAATCAGAAGTAAGTAATTTTATTTTAATCCATCACTGCTACTACCGCGTTCTTACGGGTTAAAAAACGACAATTTTTTATTATAGGATATCGACAGTTTTACGAGGCGGGGAGTGATGAAGAAGAAGTCCTCGCGGAAGCGGCAAGGGCCGTGGAAGAATAAGAAGCGGCGCTAGAGCGTCAAGCTAATTTAAGGATATTGGAGAAAGAGGCTGAGCTAGAGCGTCAGGCCTATCTCAACGGTGAGTATTCAAAATTGTTTTGGCATAATATTTCAGACCTTTAGTTTTAGGTCGAAAAAAATAATAATAGCTGAAATGATATTTTTTCTAGAAGCCCGGCAGAATGAGCCTGAAGAGCCAAGAGCGGGAACTTCGGCAACCCCTGATACCCCTGTATTGCGAAATCTCAACGCCGATTCTTGCTCGACAGTGTCATCGTCATCGGGGCTGCATCATAACCCTGAAAATGCTGAAGCATCATCAGTGGTAGAGTCTACCATTATCAACCCCTCCGAGATATTTAGCAATTGCCCCAGCATCGCTTGTAAGTATAGGCATGCGAAAATAATAATAATAAAATAAAAATAAATTGTAATAATAAACTGATAATATACGATAACTTGAACAGCTGTGCACCGGCGAGCCAGAGCTCTCGAGATTGATGGCGCTGTAGCAGGACCATCACATCAATATCATCAGCAGGATCATGAAACATCATCACTAGAAGGGTCTACCATTATCAACCCCTCCGAGATATTTAGCAATTGCCCCAGCATCGCTTGTAAGTATAGGCATGCGAAAATAATAATAAAATGAAAATAAATTATAATAATAAACTGATAATATACGATAACTTGAACAGCTGCGTACCGGCGAGCCAGAGCTCTCGAGGTTGATGGTGCTATAGCAGGACCATCACGTCGATATCATCAGCAGGATCATGATATTGACAGACATGCAGTCGAGGCTGATAACGCTCTTTCAGCGAGCGAAGATGGCTCCATATATCCTGAAAATCAGCTCGGACAATATCCTATGGACCGTCACCCGTGGGACGAGCCTATACCCGACGAGGCCAGAGCTGCCAGACGCTTCGGCATATGGTTTCAGCATTTGATGGAATCATCGGATTCAGGTAAAGAAATAACTATACAACAATAAGCGCTTTTATAAAAATGCAGAACGCGTATATATATATATGTTAAGTGAACGTTTCCATGACGTTTTTGCGCACACAACGGACATTTCGATGACTTCTGGTTATTTCCATGACGGTCACCGTTAATCCCATTCGTTATTCGACTATTCCGATGACAGTCATCAAAGTATGCGACTCCTGCTGGGAAGGTAAACCACCCGCTATTAAACGGAAAAAGCGCCATATCATAGCTAGAAACGACTGAATAATGTCTACAAATATTCTCTTAACATACCAAAATCTCTTTGGGTCGAAAAAATGACAGCAATAAGTACTAAATTGAAATAAACTTGAAAACCAAATTATGAATTGGTCAACAAAAAATACACGCCTACCAAGTAATAATTGTTCAGGATTACCTCCTGCTAGTATCAGATAACGCACGTACTTGATCTGAGGTGACGAAAAAAAGTACGAACGTTAGAATAATGAATATAATGATATTTTTTCTATACGTCATCAAAATAAGCGTTTGGGCATTCGATGAGCATTTCGATGACAGTCACTGAAATGACCATTCCGTCTTCGAGCGGTCATTTCCGCGACCATTCTAATGAGCATTGTAGATTATGGTGACGGTCGCCAAAATAAACATTTCCTCGTAAATTAGACAATATAGGGATGTTTCGATAAAAACATCTTTAAGGTTCCAGTAAACTTTTAAAGAATTGTTGGAGGTGGCTAATTCATGTACGAGATAAAGAGCACCTGCAATGCTCTCATATCTAATTTTAAATAGTCCCGTCCAAAAAATTGTTCTGTCATATTTTGGTAGAGTCATGAACCTTGTATCGGATTGTTATTCCCGTGACTTGCCAAAGATGAAACATTGATTTTTCATGAGCCCCAATCGTGGCATTTTCAATAATTACGTAATTAAATTGACCAAGCAACTGCAAATTGATATCGCATTTGCAGTTATACTTCAATGTTCACAGATACAGTCGAATGTTGATTGTAAGAATCAATGGGAACTCAAGTAAACATTTCTTGTCAAGTATAGATTAGATTAATATGCATCAAGTAACAAAATAGAGATAGGTTGAAGTCCCAATTTTGACCGCAATCAATAAATTTATTGTCGGGCTGAAAAGTGGAGACATCACGAAAGGGATTCGACTGCGAAATCTTGCCGTTCCTCGCAATAAGTGTCGTGAATTTTTTACACATTGATGGTTGCACGAATGTGTAGCAATCTACTATTATAGGGAAGAATGGGGCAAAGCGGACATCGAAAACACAATTAGGGCATAAAAAATTGAATATTGACGTAGGCTTAATCCTTTGTTTATATTTTATTATACCTTTAATATACATTTGAAAGTCGTAGAAGATGGTAAAACTTGACATTCTCATGAAATAAATGCGTCATAATTAAAACAAACCGAACCAGCAAAATTATCACTCTCGCCCGCCTGTAGGGTACAGCGATCAAGTCTATGAGATAAAAGGATTTTGACTGCAACAAATGAAGCCCTTAAAATTGAGGTGATAAAAATAGGAAATTGTATAATATCTGGCATTTTATATATATAAAATATATAATATTGACTTGATATTAACACATAAAAGTAAAGCACAACACACACCGCTGCTATGATTGACAGGTAACATGTCACACGAAATGAGGTTAGTTTGGGGTTTGGAGATTGCCAAGAGTTTTCAACCGTTCATATCTATAACGTGAGTCATCTGAACAAGCGGCTAACGGAACATTGGTAACAGACACTCTCGAAGATTGATTCGCCGATTCAGTTTAATTCACTTTGAGGACACGAGTCATCAAATTAGTCAAATGGATTTTGCAATCCAACAAGGAATTCCAAATAACCGTAAATTATCGTATTCTTGTGAATAAAAGGACGCAATGAGCTGACCATCGCTACAGATATGTTGCGTGTAGAGAACAGGCCCTTGCACTCTGAAAGCAGGCCTCAGAATCGATTTCCAGGTACCATTTTCATGAAATTTAACTCACTGTCAGGGATTGCCAGGAGCTTGCACCCGTTCACTTAGGTGGCGTGAGTCATGTGAACGAGTGGAATCCGAAATGTAATCGAGTACTTTGACGACTCCGGTCGTCAAATTGACCAAATAGCTTACAATCGATCACAAAATTATATCTAGATGATCGCATTCAAACGTTAATACCGACTATGTAACAAACTCAGTCCTTGGAATGCGTTCACTGTTTATCGTCCTCAGTCACAAGTTCTTATTTTGAATATTTTTTTAACCCCAAGTAAACAGGTCGCGACCTATTCATGTTCCCTGCAAATGCAATTCAGTGGTACAGTGTCGATATGCATTGCAATTGCTGAGTTACACGATGGATTACGCATATTCCACAAATACAATCACCGCGAGATATACACGGTTCGATTTTGAAGAGGACGTAATGCCATTGCTGCAGATTGCTTTCAGAAATTGAGAGAAAATCGGGGATGTTCATTGATTTGTAGCTACGCGTGCATTTTGATGACACGCGTCATCGAAGTGAGCGATTCGCCAAAATCAGTCGTAGGCTTATTACTCGAGTGATTTACAGACCGAGCACTTTTATGCCGTACATAAAAATAGCTAAATTCATCGCAGTGAATTACCTACTTACATCCAGATTATTCAATTTAATGAAAAATATGGACTACGGGATAAGCTCACGTTCATATCGCATGCATTCAACATCTATCATCCGGTCTTATTAGATCTTTACAGTACTTTTTTGAACGGCGATAAGCATCTTTCGGTCCATTCACATTCTCTTCCGATTAATTCAGTTATGCTATTATAGATGTTCGTCGCAGCTACCACATTACACGATAAGTTTCGCTTACTACACGAATATGATTACTGCGGGATAGACATGCTTCGGTTTAACAGAGATTCCTTACCTCTGCCCACGATAGATTTGCAGCAGCGCGTGCTTTGCAATCAGACACGTCACTGAAGTAACCGTTTAGTCGAAATCAGTCGTTTACTTGGTTATTGAGTGTATGACCCATTGAGCACTTTGATGACTCGCGGTCTTAAAAGAACCGAATGGATTGCAGCGCATTACCTACTTGAACCCAAATTATTGAGTTCAAAGGTAAATTTCTTCTACCCCATGAACTTCCACTCATAATGTATGAGTATTGCATTTATCCTTCTAACTCCATTAATGTCTAACGAAGTATTCGTTTGGTCTGTTGTTAATAGATTACGCTTCATTAATATTCTCGGCAAACTCATTGAGTGATGCACAGTAATACGATTACCACCGGTTAGATATCCCTCGGCTTAAACAGGGAATCTTTACCGACTCCTACAGTCCATTTCAGAAATCCGCGAAAAATCAAGAATGTTCGTTAATGTCTAGAAATGCGTGCACTTCGATGACACGTATCATCAAAATGACCTATCAGTTGGAAACAGATAGAGGTGAGCGATTCGCAAACCGTTTTATTTGTAGACACGCGTTATCAAAATGATCATATGATAACAAATACTCGATCGTTTTGACAGCTGATTCTTTCGAGTCAGTCGCTATTTCACCGGGGTTAGCATACACGATATATTGCGTTTGATGTCGCAACAATCCTGAAGTGAGCTAAATGGAATCATGTATATTAATGGTCTCCCTGAGTATTCTTCGTCAATCTATAAAACGACCATATTCTGGTAAATAACGGGACGCAATGAGCTGTACACGTCTACAGCAATGTTGCGTGTAGACAAGACGCCTTTTCACTGTTAAATTAGGCCTCAGATATGATTTCCGGATACTATTTTCAGGAATTATTAACTCACTGTCAGAGATTGCCAGCACCTCGCACCCGTTCACTCAGGTGGCTTGAGTCATCTGAACAAGCGGATACCGGAATATACGCTCTCGATGATTTATTCACGGATCGAGTACTTTGAGGATTCCAGTCATCAAACTGACCAAATAGCTTACAATCATTCACGATATTCCATATCCGTATGATCGTATTCAATCATGAAGACCGATTCTAACATAAGCTCACAATCTTTGAAATGCGTTCACCATTCATCGTCCCCACTCACTATTTTTCGATTTGCATATTTTTCAACCTCATGTAAAGAGTTTGCGGCCCATTCATGCTCTCTGCAAATGCATTTAGTGGTACAGTGTAGATGTGCATTGCAATTACCAAGTTACACGATCGATTTCGCATATCCCACAAATTTGTGACCGCGAGATTTACATGGTTCAATTTTGAAGAGGGCACGATGCCACTGCCGGAGGTTGCTTCCAGATATTCACAGAAATTGGGGATTTTCGTTGATTTGTAGCTACGCGTGCATTTTGATTACACGCGTCATCGAAGTCACCGATTAGCCGAAACCCGTCCTATTTCTCGAGTGATTTACAGATCGAGCACTTTCATTCCTCACGTCATCAAAATAACCAAATTAATTGCAACGAATTACGTGCTGGCATTCAAATTTCTCTATCCAACGATAAATAGCGGCTATGGGATAAACTCACGGTCATATCGTATGTTTTCAATATTTATCATGTAGGCTCACCACATCTTGATTAAAGTATATATTGGACTCAGATAAGCATCAGCACCATTTACATTATCTTCCAATCCATCTGAATGCATCTATAATAGCAGCACCGATGCTGCTATTACAGTTTGTCGCAATTATCTACATTGCACGCTTCGGTTTGATAGGTATGCTTCTGTTGCACGAAGATTCATCACCATTTCCGGTGAAAGCATTCAGGAATAGAAAAAATTAGCAACGTTCGTTGAGTTCTAACAATCCGAGCATTGTGATGAGGCGCGTTACCAAAGTGACTGATCAGTCGAAATCAGTCGCAAACTTATGTATTGGATGGATGCCAGATCGAGCACTTTGATGACGCACGTCATCAAAATGACCGAATGGATCGCAACGGATAACTTACTTGCATCTTAATAATTTTTTTTAAAGACAAATGTCTACTGCTCCATTAATTTTCACAAATATAGTATGAGTATTGAATTCATCGTCCTAACTCAATCAATGGCTTATAAAGTTTTTTTTTCGCCGGTTTTTGTAAAACAACCTAATACGAGTTATCGAAGAAAGCGATTCACCTTAAATTGATTATAGATTTTCTGGTCGAGTGACTCACACATCGAGCACTTTGATGACTCACGTCATCAAAATGACCATATGGCTTGCAGCAGTTCATGGTATTGCATCTAGATTATTCCATCCAAAAATGAATACCCACTACCTAACAAACTCTTAGTTCTATCAGTTCCACATTATCATCCTAACTCATTCGATCCCGTTTCAAGATTTATTTGAACTGTCGTGAACAGTGTGGGTTTCATCAATATTCCTTTCAAAAACGCATTTGTTATACAGTATAGATGGGTGGCAGTTTCATTTGTCACGATACAGAGAATTTTCCTCTCCACTATTAGCGAAACAAGTCACAGTTTCCCAAGGGTAAGTGTCATGAAATCTTTCAGCCTGGAAACTAGGTACAAACCTTTTCGTCCGTCGTTTCACAGATTCAGAACATTAATGACTCTTAGCATAATAATTACCAAATTAATTACAATCGATCATGTCCTTACATTTTTATTGCTCTGTACTGAGATCCACCACGGGTTTAAATTTTCGGTGACATCAAATCGGCTGATTTTTTTTATCATGTTAACTTATTTAATCTTTATTTCGAATCCATTCAATAATGCAGTACATATGGTTAGCAGTGCATACATATGTATGGTTAGCTCCACATACATTTTTTTGATACACGAATATAGTTACCACGAATGCTTAGAAATTTTCTGCAAGCATTTTCACCAATTAGAAAAACTTTGGTGTGGTTCTTAATATATAGCAGCATATGCACTTTGATGACCTAAGTTATGAAAAGGAATGAATGGTTTGAAATCGATTATAAGTCTGTTTACAAGTTTGCACATAATGTACTTTGATGCCTGGTGCCAATAAAATGACCTTATTCTTGGTAAACAATCATATATCTGCATTTACGTTATTGCATTCAAAGAGCGCCAACCCGTAATGTTGGTAAAATATTCTGCCATATTACATTACCGTATCAGAAGCGCCAATATGTTAGGCTAGAATTCACCAGCATACGTGATGTGTTCAAGTACGTTTGTTGGAATACGTTTTGAAGGTTTAATGAAGATATCTTCGAGTTGGTGAAATGCGAAACTCATTCGAATAAAAAAAAATACCGATATGATAGAGAAATCTTTTATAACCATATAATCGTAACCGTACTATACGGCGGGATTTGTGCATAAAGCTGTATTATTAACGCTTCAGGTTATTTCTGCAAACAGAGACCTTCAAAATATATTCAGCAAGATAGTAGTGAATCGTGATTTCTGTCACTTGGATGCGAGGGCGCGTAGCACCCAATAAATTTTAGCCTTTTAGTAATTATATATTTTATTATGCTAATATTTTTTAAAATCAAACTGAACATCAATTATTATTAATTGCTCGTCATTACATTTTCACTTCGTTAGTATCATGACTTGGGAGCCTGCGATGTAAACTTAGTAGTATAAGTTTTTGGTGAATAACATAAGTAGTACGTATTAAGAAAAACATATTCAATTAACTTCACTATAAGCTAAATATTGTTAAGAGTCGTTTTATGAGCAACGTTTTTATGGCCATATCACATTACACATTCAAATACTTTCTTCCTTAAAAAATAAACCCAAATTTTTTTTATAAACTTTTTTTTAAATTCAAAGCTTTACATATCACTTTATGATATTAAAACAAACCATGCAGATTTGGCTGTGTCATTTCCAACTTTCTATTTTATTTTTTTGTGCATAGATAAGTATAGATTTTGACTAAAACAAACCGCACGTGAAAATTTAGTGCCGGCAAAAAATGTTAAGTGGTCTCATTCAACATTGACACCAAAAAGCAAAGTATCCTTAGATTCAATTGTGATCAATCTTCTTTGTTTTTCACGGGATGTTTTTTAGGTGGAAATTCACTATTTAAAAGTGTGGGAGCTCGAATTTTTATACATTATCTCACAAGATGTGTTATTTCAATTCATGACAAATCTAACGAGAAAAAATGGTAATTTTAAGAACATCAGTGTTATGGCACTTTCAAGTTAAATATGAAAAATCATCCAATAATGTCCCGTAAAGCTTCAACGTGCAAAAACTCCTGCTATGAAGCTGGCGACAATTTTTTTTCGTTGGTTTTGTCTTGAAACTCACTGCAATTTTTTTATAATAATTACTTCAGATTTGCCTACAAAAAATTACAGATTACTTCGGTCTATCATTGGCGTTACTGCCAAGGAACTTCATAATACGACCATCATGAAAAATGTATTGTTTGAAGAGACACATTCTATATACGATAGTCGTATTATGGAGTTTTTATTGTAAAAAAAATTGAAGTCAGTTTCAAGAAAAAAACCAACGAAAAAAAATCGTCGCCAGCTTAAAAAACACGAGTTTTTACTCGTTGAGGCATCAATGACCATTATTGGGTAATTGGATAGAGCTCTCTTCATTATACCAGGTATCTGTGTATAAAAATTTAAGCTCCCACCTTCTCGAAAAATTAATTTCCGCTTCACAAAATAATTAGGATAGAGGATCCCTGGCAATTTAGTTGATAAGATGCCTCATTTTTTCTATACAAATGTCAAACGAAGCAGCTTTCAGGATTTCTCGCCAGCGCCCACCTTATTAAGTAGAAGTGTGCACCTTATTATAAACAAGTATTGTTTTGGATGGTGGGAATCGAAAAAAAGATTGAAAAAAGACAATTTGTATGATTTTGTACGTTACCAAGTAATTTTTCATCGATATGTTTGACAGGTACGATATGTATACTTTAACCTTTTTCTTTATTCTCAATATACGAACTCTTTACCTATCCTCATCAAGTATACGTTTTCTTGCTCTATGCTCTATGTATCACATTTTCATTTCGACACTCAATTAAACTAGAATACCGTTGGAAAACATTATCGATGTTTCAAAGAATTGAATTCGTTTGAAATTAACGAAACTTATATATTTTCGAATTAAGCTTCGCAGTTCAATTGAGTTCTGAGTGTACTCAAATCAAGATAAATTTAATCGAAAATGCTTTTTTATAAACAAGATCCTCGATTTATCAGTAACGCATATAGTAGCTGCCAGCATCTTCCATTAGTTATAACCGCAATATCAAACTATACAGAATATACTTTATATTAATATGATTTTATAGTTATAGTAAATGTTTGGCATGCATGAAATGTTAACCTTCATAAGTAAACGCCGTCGCCATATAAACCAGTATAGGAATCTTCAGTATCTTAATACGTGACGGCTCTTTACAATCGATCTCCTTTTTTATATCCTTTTTTTTATCCTTTTATATATCCCTTTATATATCCTTTTTTTCTCGATTTCAATATTCCATAGTAACGACATAAAAATAAACTTTCTTAATGATAGAATATATGAACTATTTGTATCCAACTTTTTTGAACTTTCAAGAAAATACTTTTCATCAAATCATGTGCGTCAAAACAAATATTCCCAGCATCAATTACCAATCCTGTCCTCTGTTCATGGTTTTTATTTGATTGCTCGTCCATGTGCGAATTTGTTCCACTGTTCGATGGACCCATGCATTTTTTTTCAAAAATTTTTTAATCTCGTCGGTCCCTGGTAACTTTGCATTTTTTATATTATCTCCGAAGGCACTCCATGCAGTATATTTTTCTTCTTGAGTCCACCGAATTTTTTTTTTTTCTTGTTGTTGGAAACGCCTGGAAATTTGACATTCTGTATTGCTCGAAATTTACCTGATTTAAACATTGTATACTTACTGCTTGCTGCAATATTTTTTTTTTTTTCGGTGTTTTTCTTCGTATTTTTTTTCGAGCTTCCGTTAGATTCACCAGATGTATTCCCTGCATCGTTGTTGCTGTAAGCTGTCTGAACATTTTTACTTCCGTGCGACGACCCAGCATTTTTTTTTTTTTCGCATACGTTTTTTTTTATTCCTTTGCCGCGTCGATTGTATATTAGTAGTAGCGTTATTCTCAACAGAAGACTGATTCCTGTTACGGGAAGTGGATAAAGAAGCGGAAGGTCTATCACTGTCATCGTCAGATGGAGATTTATGTCGCGTAGTGCGGCTGGATTCTTCCTCTCGCTCAGAGTCCTGCTCATCGTTAATTGCACTCGGATCGATTCCCATTGCATATTCAAGCATTTTCGAAACTCCACACACATCTCTGCTAACGACAGACTGCCGATAGTGACGCCGATGAATATCTTCAGCATGTCCCATGAAATTTGCAATATCATGGATCTGGTTTTCATCTATATTCGAAGCAGCACACGCCGTATCCATGTGTTTGCGTAAGCCAGTTCCACGTAAGCGCTCTGGATTCTCGGCTCCGCATTCTTCGGAGAACTGTCTCAATAATTCACAGGCTCTGAGATATTTGTATCTCCCCTTGTCGTATCCCGGGATCCCAAATATGAACGGATTTTTTGCGTGGATTTTGGCAGCAGATCGATATTTCAAAATCAGATTCAAACTGGCCTCCATTTCTGAAGAGATCAAGACGGGTACAGATCGTCCAATCTTGCCACATATGATAAATCGAGTATACTTATTCACAGTAGCTTTCTCTTCCGTCGATAACGAATTGTACAGATGTGGGTTTGATCTTTCATCAACCCTTTCGCAACTTTTTAAATCGTCGATAAGCGTCCTCTCGATTTCTCCAACTCGTTTACGATTGAACAAGAGCACTTGAATGAGAGTAGTTTTCGATAGCTCGAGCCATATGTCGTATGAGTACTGCGTTTGCAAACGACTGTACGCTTCCTTCCACTTAGCGAATAGGTAGACTTGCAGCTTTTTTATATCATTCGTAGTTGGCAACGGTTTCTGCTGCTGTCTGTTTTTTCTCAGCTGAGTTTCCAGTGCAGCTTTATTGACCGTGGAACAATAGGTAACGTTGTGAATTTTCAAAAAATCTTCGGCAAGTTTCTTTTTATCTTTTTCTCCTTCTTTTATACACTCGACGACGAGCGTTTCGCAAACTTTTTTTAGATACGTTCCAAGCGTTGTAACAACTGAAGGGACCTTATGTTCACCAGTTGCTTCGTCGAATCCTGCCTCAATTTTTATCGCCGCTATTACAGCATCGTAAAATCGCGGTTGCTAAATTGATGCAAAATCTGTTATCTCTGGGCATATCTTCTTCACAGTTCGTAAGAGTCGTCCGAGCAATCTTATGCGGGCCCTTATCATATCATGTTGCTGCTGCTGGACGTATTTCTCGCATAAGTCGTTCGCGAAAACAATTAACAATTCATCATATCTGATAAGTCTCACGACTTCATCCTCTCGCATGACGCAAAACACAACATCTTTTAATCGTTTTCCGGCTTTTTCGTGCAATCTGCCTGCAATTCGTCTCGACAAAATCGTATTTGAACGACTGTGCTTGCTGATTTTTCCGATACAGCGTTGTCTATGACGTCTGATAGTTTTCACAGAAAAAGAACCTTTGCAGTTATGACAGATTTTATAATATCTCGCTGATCTTTTTTCTTTCGGCCGCCGAGGCACAATTAAATTCCCATCTTTGTTGTACTCGGAGCATCTGTTGTATAAATAATTTCCTCGTAGTCTTATGGTCTCGATTATATTTTTGCGCTCTGCATTGCCTAGGGATTAGTTAAGCAGTGGAATTAATACAAGGACTACAGTAAAGTGTCGCACAAAGTAATTAATTATACCTTTTGGAAGAACAGCGAATTGTTTCACTTCTTTTTTATCTTTGTGCACGTTTTCCAAGTGACGACTGATCACTGTTTGCAGTTTCTTACAGTATAAACAAAAGTTTAATTTACTTTTTGTTTTTCCTTTCGGTTGCGCAAAAAGAGCATCGTCATCCATAGCTCCGGCATCACAAGAGACATTCACGCTTCCCGACGTATTTACTGATCTGTTTGGACGATGAGTTACTTTATTATCGTCGCAGTTAGAACCTTCAAGTGAATCGTCTGAATCGGACTGATCATCGTTGGACGAAGCATCGTAGTCCTTGTCTTTATTTGTGTCATCATGATCATCAGAGTATTCATCCAATGTATCTGTATTTGAAAATAATATTCTATACAATATTGGAATGATACCTATTATTCGTGTGAATAATTTTAGATAACTAGTACAATGAGACTGTATTTTTTATTGAATAACAGTACTTAGTTTAATACCTAGACTTGGTAGAGATGGTTCAATTGTGGACAATTCACCAATTCGCATTATGTCATTCAGATCTGAAACTCTGACGAATTCGACGGCAGATGTATCTTCCATTCCACTCAGTTCTAATTCTGCGTCAACGAGATCAGATAGACGAGAAATTTCATCTGGGTAAGTGATATCCATATCACTAAGAACACTCGTTTTCGGCGTTCTTTTATCAATCGGATTTAAATCAATAATTTTTTGAGTTGCTTGGCTCATGCTTTCACTGCCCGTGATAGATTGATTATTGTTTTCATCTTGTACGCTGGAATTTTCAGATACAGCAGGTTCTTGATACGGAGGAGCATTAGAACTTCCGAGTTTCTGAAAATATCATATAAGGTACTATAAATATCATATAACTGCAAGTTATCTGAAAATATCTGACAAGTTTTAAAATATCGATTTCTTGAAGAGGAAGCTTTGTTTTCGGAAAAAAAAATTTCCGCAATAATGCCAATATCGTCAGAATATACCAAAACGTCGAAAGATTACATGTGTGGGTATGTGTACGTTTGCGTGTGTACGCGCGCGCGTGCGTGTGCGTGCGTGGGCGTGAGTGTGTGTGCATGGGTGTGTAGGCGTGTGTGCGCGTGCGTGTGTGGGTTTGGGTGTATGCATGTGCGCATGTGTGTGTAAGCGTGTATAAGCGCGTGCATGTGCGTGGGTGTGTGTGTGTGGATTTGGGATTGGGTGTGTGGGTGTCGGTGTATGCGTGTGTTCGTGTGTCTGTATGCGCGTGCGTGTGTGTGTTGGGTATGTGTGTGTGTGCGCGCGCGCGCGTGTGCGAGGTGTGTGAGCGCGCATGTGTAGGCGCTCGTCGGTGTGGGTGTGTGTTAAGGTTTGTAGGTGTGGGCGTATGCGTGTGTGCGTGTATGCGTATTGTAACGCGCGAAAAACGTGTCCTTACACGTCTAAAGAGTAGAGATAGGAGTGCGCGCTATGTTAGATATAGATATACACGCACGTGTTAATTTATCAAGGTAAAAAAATCGATATCTCGAAAACGAATGATTTGCCGTGGCTGAAATGTTTTTTTGGGGTCCGTTTTCTAGCATTTTTTCAAATGTTCAAAGGAGGACTTTCAATTCGGGGTGTCCCTTTCCAAACTATATCCCAAAAATTGATAAAACATACTAAATTTCTCAAAATAAACGTAGTTCTTTGAAAAAAATCGAATTCTTTATTTCCGTGTCTTCAATTTTATTCGAAAAACCATGTTTATTTTGAGAAATTTTGTATGTTTTATCAATTTTTGGAATTGGTTATTTATATTCGAATCAACAATTAATATTTGTAGCAATTCATTTTGGACTCATTGATACCTTGGAGACTTTGTAAATTTGAAAAAGTGACTATTGTGGTCGAAAAGTGGCGTAAAAAAAATTGGAACAAGGTAAGTCGAAAAACGACCTATCATCGTTTAGGGAATAAGCCATGCTTTCAAATAAGCCAAGAAACACAGACATCGACAATTTTTTGGTTGCACGACATCATTTTGAACGAAAAACGTGTTTTACGTGTTAATTAGATGGGAAACATAAATCCTCGTTGAGCGACTTCTCACTTCAAGCTACAGCGCCTTCCTTGAACGAAGACCTGTTTAATGTCAAAACCTGAAGTTTTGAGTAATAGGAGCAGAGAAAAAAAAGTCCTTTTTCGACACACCCTAAGGGTGCGTTCCCACTGCGCGCGTCGCGCGTCGCGTCATGAGTTGACCAATCAAAACGCCAATTTATTGCATCATATCCGAGTCGCGTCGGATATGATGCAATAAATTGGCGTTTTGATTGGTCAACTCATGACGCGACGCGCGACGCGCGCAGTGGGAACGCACCCTAATGTGTACGTATATATGTGTGTATGAATATGACAGGCATCGAAAATTCAAACCGTTATAGCTTGGGAACAACTTTACAAATCTTGCTGAAACTTAACACCAATTTTGAATATCAGACTAGCTTTTTTGCTACACTTTTCATCTTAATTGATTAACGGTTTTATTGAATAATCAATCGATAAGTATTGATAACTGTCAAACTTTGATATTTATATTACCTGTTTTTCTTCTTGACTGCAGCTTGGTATCTCGATGTAACATGAAACAGATGCAACCTCATCATCGCGGTCTACGCAGTACATTTCTTCACTGTAATTCCCATCAATAAGGATCGGTTGGACTGGTGCTAGCACCACTTCGTTTTTTTCAATCTGAACGGCGTGATCAGTGTTTTCTTTTTCTCCGAAATTTTTCTTCGATAAATTTGGAACAATTTCATCGACGTCGCAGTCATATGGAGCTGATGCTTTATCGTTTTTCAAATCCTGTAGGAGATCCAAGATCCCATCCATTATCAATATTCATCGGTAATAATTTATTAACGAGAAAAGTTGTTACTCCTATCCTTACCTTTTTCTCCTGTCCACGACACCCCAATACTTCGATGTGATTTGATGTGGACTCGGCTTCATCATGGCTTTTAATAGTATGCATTTCAACGTCGCTTCGATTTAGCTCGTTTTCGCTTTGAATCTGTGTCGAATTAGCCTTGAATTTTTGTGACACGTCGGTAACCATATCCTTTAGATTGCTCTCGATACACTTCCCATCGTCATTTGCACGAAGAAGTCGTACGCATAGTTGACGAGAACTCATACTTTTTGCAAGCTCTACAAGATACTTGCGATTCGCTAAATGGAAAAGACTTTGGGCTTAAATAATAAATATTATGAAGTATCCGTTGAGCATTTCGCGGAGTTGAATCATCAAAATTACGGATAGGCGTGTCGAAATTATATTCATAAGCCCTAAACTGTCACTTACATATCACACTCACAAGGACAGTCATGAGTCTTATGGGAATACGCATAGTATTCATGCTTGAAAATACTATGCGCATCCCCGTAAGAAGAAATGTAATATTAATCTTCGCTTCGGTGTGGTTCGCTCCACTTTTATTTCCTTGAGCGTAGTGTGTATCGGTCTAGCGGCAGATACCAACATTCAATACGGTAAATTAACGCGTAAAATATTCATTTTTATGATCGGCTGATAAAGTTTCAATAACGTATCAAAGCTGACTGGATTTTTGTACAAAGGAGTAGCGAAGGACTGGTAAATTGGTTAAAAATTATATTTTATGTCATGAAGCGAGCGACAAAAGGCCTATTAGATAGATCTACGCATTCGAGGCTTGATTTTAAGGGTTAATGAAACACACCTGCAAGTTCGAGCAGAATCCATGAACCGTATGAGGCCTAGTCCTCTCCTTGTTAGATTTACACGAATGCAGTCTATACCGGGCATATTCGTGGAAACGGGACAGCTCGGCGCCTGGCAGATAGGAAACCGGAGATACTATTTCGTTCGTGAGTTGGCAACACTGACTGACGCGGAAAGATGACCGATAACCCAACCCGAAACTTTCGAAATAAAATAACATAACCTCATTATTAGGAAGTGTTGAAAAGTGTTGGAAATGCAATTTGTAAAATCAAATCACTTTCGTGAAGATGAATTGACAATGAAATTTATTTTAAATAATTATTGATAAATATCATCATAATTTATTGATTTATTGAGGTCTCATTCTTGTGTCTCGATGCTTGGAATCCTCGCCTCAATTTTCAACTCAAGACGGAGCCTTCGGTCTCCGTCTTGAGTCTCGATGCAGGACGGAGACCGAAGGTTCTCGGCTGAAACTTGAGGCGAGGATTGGAATCCTCGCCAAAAGTTTGAGTTCTGGCGGTAGAGATCCTCGCCTCAAGATTCAACGTATAGCCATTGGTCTCCGTCTTAAGTCTCGATGCAAGACGGAGACCGAAGGCTCTCGGCTGACACTTGAGGTGAGGATTGGAATCCTCGCCTCAAGTTTCAAAAAATAAAAAGTCGCCAAAAGTTTGGGTTCTGGCGGTAGAGATCCTCGCCTCAAGATTCAACGTATAGCCATCGGTCTCCGTCTTGAGTCTCGATGCAAGACGAAGACCGATGGCTATACGTTGAATCTTGAGGCGAGGATCTCTACCACCAGAACCCAAACTTTTGGTGACTTTTCATTTTTTGAAACTTAAGGCGAGGATTCCAATCCTCGACCCAAGTTTCAGCCGAGAGCCTTCGGTCTCCGTCCTGTATCGAGATTCAAGACGGAGACCGAAGGCTATACGTTGAAGGCGAGGATCTCTACCGCCAAAACCCAAACTTTTGGCGACTTTTTATTTTTTGAAACTTGAGGCGAGGATTCCAATCCTCGCCTCAAGTGTCAGCCTAGAGCTTCCGGTCTCCGTCTTGCATCGAGAATGAAGACGGAGACCGCTGGCTATACGTTGAATCTTGAGGCGAGGATCTCTACCGCCAGAACTCAAACTTTTGGCGAGGATTCCAATCCTCGCCTCAAGTTTCAGCCGAGAGCCTTCGGTCTCCGTCCTGCATCGAGACTCAAGACGGAGACCGAAGGCTCCGTCTTGAGTTGAAACATGAGGCGAGGATTCCAAGCATCGAGACACAAGAATGAGACCTCAATAAATCAATAAATTATGATGATATTTATCAATAATCATTTAAAATAAATTTTATTGTCAATTCATCTTCACGAAAGTTATTTGATTTTACAAATTGCATTTCTAACACTTTTCAACACTTCCTAATAATGAGGTTATTTCGAAAGTTTTGGGCTGGGTCATCGGTCATTTTTCCGCGTCAGTCAGTGTTGCCAACTCACGAACGAAATGGTATCTCCGGTTTCCTATCTGCCAGGCGCCGAGCTATCCCGTTTCCACGAATATGCCCGTATGTTAGTACAGTTACTCCAAGCCTATTCCGCTTAAACCTGAGCATATTCGTTTACGTTGTACTGATTTACACTTTCATATAATTTAGCCATGTGCCTACAAGGTTATCTCACGTAAAGTATTAACCGTGTATTTTAACGTGCGCTGCTTTATACTTTTATGAAAAGTTTGAATATATATTTAATAAGTTTGAGTATATTATGAGTGAGCGCAGTCGCTACAGGTTTAACGTATCTTAAAATAAGCATGAATTTTGATACTGCTTTGCTTCATAACTTTAATTTAGAGCTTGATAATTATGAAATATTGGTTAGCGCAGTGGCCACAAGCTAATTGTACTTGAAACTGAGCGTATACTTTAACACGTCACTTCCTTATACGCTCATAAAAATCTTGTAAATTTTTGATATAAATAAGCACTGTGATTCCAAGCCTATTCTGCTTAAAACTGAGCATATTCGCATACTTTACGCTGATTCACACTTTCATATAATTTAGCGCAGTGCGTACAAGCTTATATCACTCAAATATTCGCCGTGTATTTCTACCTGCGCTGCTTTATACTTTTATAAAAAATTTGAACAGAGTATATTATAATTATAATATAAAAAGTTTTAACAGAGCATATCATAATTATAATTATAATATACTCTGTTCAAACTTTTCATAAAAGTATAAAGCAGCACAGGTAAAAATACAGAGGGAATATTTGAAGTGAGATAAGCTTGTAGACACTGTACTAACACGAATGAAGGTTATGAACCAGTGCAAAAAAAATAATATGTTCAGTTCCAAGTAGTCGGCTTGGAGTCATTGTGCTAATTTATAGTCAACGATTTCGAAAATTTTGATGAGCATATAAGAAAGTGAAGTGTTGAAGTGTATGCTTAGTTTCAAGTACAATTGAATTGTAGCCAGTGCGCTAACCAATACTTCATAATTATCAAGCTTTAAATAAAAGTTATGAAGCAAAGCAGTGTTAAAATTCGTGTTCATTTTCAGGTACAATAAGCTTGTAGTGCAGTCGCTACAAGCTCATTGTTCCTGAAAATATACATGAACTTTGACACTGCTTTGCTTCATAACTTTTATTCAAAGCTTGATAATTATGAAATAGTGGTTAGCGCAGTGGCTCAAGCTAATTATACTTGAAACTGAACATATACTTTAACACTTTACTTTCTTATACCGGGCATATTCGTGGAAACGGGCCAGCTCGGCGCCTGGTAGATAGGCAACCGGAGATACTATTTCGTTCGTGAGTTTGTAACACTGACTGACGCGGAAAAATGACCGATGACCCAACCCGAAACTTTCTAAATAAAATAACATAACCTCATTATTAGGAAACGTCGAAAAGTGTTGGAAATGCAAGTTTTAAAATCAAATAACTTTTATGAAGATGAATTGACAGTGAAATTTATTTAAAATAATTATTGATAAATATCATAATTTATTGATTTATTGAGGTCTTATTCTTGTGTCTCGATGCTTGGAATCCTCGCCTCAAGTTTCAACTCAAGACGGAGCCTTCGGTCTCCGTCTGGAGTCTCGATGCTTGGAATCCTCGCCTTAAGTTTCAAAAAATAAAAAGTCGCAAAAAGTTTGGGTTCTGGCGATACAGATCCTCGCCTCAAGATTCAACGTATAGCCATCGGTCTCCGTCTCGAGTCACAATGCAAGACAGAGACCGAAGGCTCTCGGCTGAAACTTGAGGCGAGGATTCCAAGCATCGAGACGCCAGACAGAGACCGAAGGCTCCGTCTTGAGTACGAACGAGGCGAGGCGAGGATTCCAATCCTCGTCTCAAGTTTCAGCCGAGAGCCTTCGGTCTCCGTCTTGCATTGTGACTCGAGACGGAGACCGATGGCTATACGTTCAATCTTGAGGCGAGGATCTCTATCGCCAGAACCCAAACTTTTGGCGAGGATTCCAATCCTCGTCTCAAGTTTCAGCCGAGAGCCTTCGGTCTCCGTCTTGCAAGGTGACTCGAGACGGAGACCGATGGCTATACGTTCAATCTTGAGGCGAGGATCTCTATCGCCAGAACCCAAACTTTTGGTGAGGATTCCAATCCTCGTCTCAAGTTTCAGCCGAGAGCCTTCGGTCTCCGTCTTGCATTGTGACTCGAGACGGAGACCGATGGCTATCCGTTTAATCTTGAGGCGAGGATCTCTATCGCCAGAACACAAACTTTTGGCGAGGATTCCAATCCTCGTCTCAAGTTTCAGCCGAGAGCCTTCGGTCTCCGTCTTGCAAGGTGACTCGAGACGGAGACCGATGGCTATACGTTCAATCTTGAGGCGAGGATCTCTATCGCCGCAACCCAAACTTTTGGCGAGGATTCCAATCCTCGTCTCAAGTTTCAGCCGAGAGCCTTCGGCTCTGTCTTGCATTGTGACTCGAGACAGAGACCGATGGCTATACGTTTAATTTTGAGGCGAGGATCTCATCGCCAGAACCCAAACTTTTGGCGAGGATTCCAATCCTCGTCTCAAGTTTCAGCCGAGAGCCTTCGGTCTCTGTCCTGCATTGTGACTCGAGACGGAGACCGATGGCTATACGTTGAATCTTGAGCCAAGGATCTCTATCGCCAGAACCCAAACTTTTGGCGAGGATTCCAATCCTCGTCTCAAGTTTCAGCCGAGAGCCTTCGGCTCTGTCTTGCATTGTGACTCGAGACGGAGACCGATGGCTATACGTTGAATCTTGAGGCGAGGATCTCTATCGCCATCAGAACCCAAACTTTTGGCGACTTTTTATTTTTTGAAACTTAAGGCCAGGATTCCAAGCATCGACACTCCAGACGGAGACCGAAGGCTCCGTCT
The DNA here is from genome assembly GCA_963564615.1 of Rhorus exstirpatorius. NCBI lineage: Eukaryota > Metazoa > Arthropoda > Insecta > Hymenoptera > Ichneumonidae > Rhorus > Rhorus exstirpatorius. Next base: position 26,168,389 of record OY751313.1, read on the forward strand.
TGAGTTGAAACTTGAGGCGAGGATTCCAAGCATCGAGACTCAAGAATAAGACCTCAATAAATCAATAAATTATGATATTTATCAATAATTATTTTAAATAAATTTTACTGTCAATTCAGAAAATTGAGGCGAGGATTCCAAGCATCGAGACTCAAGAATGAGACCTCAATAAGTCAATAAATTATGATATTTATCAATAATTATTTTAAATAAATTTCACTGTCAATTCATCTTCATGAAAGTTATTTGATTTTAAAACTTGCATTTCCAACTTTTTTCGACGTTTTCTAATAATGAGGTTATGTTATTTTATTTAGAAAGTTTCGGGTTGGGTCATCGGTCATTTTTCCGCGTCAGTCAGTGTTACAAACTCACGAACGAAATAGTATCTGCGGTTGCCTATCTACCAGGCGCCGAGCTGGCCCGTTTCCACGAATATGCCCGGTATACTCATCAAAATCTTTGAAATTGTTGATTATAAGTTAGCACAATGACTCCAAGCCGATCGGACTTAAAACTGAGCATATTATTTTTTTTTTTTGCACTGCTTCATACTTTCGTTAGAGTTAGTGCAGTGTCTACAATCTTATTTCACTTTAAATATTCTTCCGGTATTTTTACACTACGCTGCCTTATATTTTTATTGATAATTTTAACAGTGTGTAATATAAGCGGCGTGTGGCTCTATGCTTATTTTCCTATAAAATAAGCATGAATTTTGACTCTGTACTGGCTTATTACTGTTACTGGTATTGCTATCACACTGAAGTTGTATCAAGCCTACCAGAAGTTCAACCTGCAGGTTGAATTCATGAATGAAGTATTTGGGCATTCAATTTTAAATCATTCTGAATAATATTCATAATATTCCCAGTACTAACAGGCTCTATCAGTCTTTTATACTTTTTTTTGTCCAACCTGCACCGAAAGTATGCCTTTTCCTGCATGTAAAGTTGCCGCAAAGTGGCCTTTTTCCGCCCGCAAACGAATAAGCGCTTGCCATCATTTTGCGCCTATTTATTCGTTTGCGAGTGCGAACAGGCCCTTCGGCATCAATTTCACATGCACGAAGAGGTGAAAACTTTCGATGCAGGTTATGGACAAAAAGTATCGTGTGCACGATATGAATGGAAAGCGATTGACGCTCATGCGAGTTTCAGCTGCCTTGGAGACCCTCCGCACCCCTCGGTCTCAGCTGAAACTCACACTTGATGCAATCGCCCGCTTCCGCCCTAGATACACAATATACTATTTCTCTTCTAGAAGTCATATCAATAACTGTCTTTGCACAAGAAAGGTAAGAAATAATTATAGTACGCTTTTTCCTTGTAAAGTCTTTACGCATACGGAAAGTCTTTATACAGTCAACAAAAATATGATTCAAAGTATTTTTTTCGCTGCGAAGAAACACTTGTCGCTGTAAATACTGTGAAATATTCGCTGCATTGGAAAAATAGTTATGCGCACAGAATATTTTTAATGCAAAATATTCTTCCCATATAAGGTTGTTATGCGTAGGCGATATTTTAAACGTAAAATGACCCCTGTGCATGAGGTGTGTCCATGCACAGAGATTATTCTTTAAATGCAGCATGTTCCCTGTGTATAAATTTTGGTCGTGTGCAGGGAACTCTGCATTGAAAAACATGAAGTAAAATGAAGCTGAAAATAGAGTGCAATTTATACACATAAATTGCTCAACACAAAAATCGAATTTCAATACAGCTTCCATTTAATGAAGATGAAGTATATAAATTAGTATTCGTTGAGTACTTTGATGACCCAACCCTACTAACACAGAACGTTATAAAAACGTTGTTAAGACGTTTACAAAATACGCAAAAACGTCTCTTTTGATTGATCGGAAAGACGTTTTCAAGACGTTTGCGGCAAAATAACGTATAAAAGACGTTTTGATGTCGTTTTTTTCGATCATCAAAAGGAGACGTTTTGGCGTGTTTTTGTAAACGTCTTACGTTTTTACAACGTTCCATGTTAGCAGGGAAGTCACCGAAATGACCGAATAGTACATGTTAAAGCGAATACGCGTCACCCAAATATGGGTGATGTGGTGATGAACGTGTTAAAATTACTTGCATGTGTTATTCGTGACAATATTTAGTATGATTTCTCAAATGGCTATATACTTACGGTGGAGCATCTTGACAAAAGCGACAACCAATCGTCCATGTTGCTCAACAGTGCATGTATTTTTCTTTCGATCAGAGAGGTTATCTACCGAGTATACTTCGTATCGGTTATGGTGGAAACACACTAGAGCATACATTTGCTGCCCTCGTGCAGATTTCTTTGTTTTTTTTCGCATTTTCTTTCTTCTTATATTCTTCTTTCTTGTTATATTCACTCAATAGACAGTTTTACAATTTTAGGGCTCACCAAGATACGAGCTAGATTTGCCAGGAAATACACTTATACGAGACACGAGACGATTTTGTGATTGTGGTGGCCACGTTTTCACCGGAAGTTAAAATCGACTTCCACTTTGGCATGGGAAGGGGTTCTATAGGCTATGTGCAGATTTTCTACTAGCGCCGCTCGCGGGAAAAAGTATAATATGGATGTTATGCAGCGAAAGTGATAGAAAAACATATATTTTATTATAGTGTTGTATTTATATTAACTAAATATAATATTCCGAAAGGTACGTAAAAATTATTCATCTGGACATTTTTTCATTTCTAAATTTGAAGTAAATGAAGAAATAAATGTTCAATTTCTTTACAGTGACAGCACACCATAGCCTAAAAACACTGCCCACAGCAATGGCGGCCATAATTTTGCGCATGTGTGTATGTTTTTGTGTTTGTGTGTGTGTCCGAATAAGGTCTCAAAAACTTACAATTATGTCCACCACAAGCGCTCGCGTCACGTTTAGTCATTACTCCGCCCCCTTGCACATAGTCTATTACGGTTCTTTCACGTGAGAACGCTCACCTCGTCCTAGCATTCTTATTGGTCTGCGGCGTTTAGTCAGCCTTAGTTCGCCTGAAAGCGCGGAACAACGGCGACGTACGCAGCGACCCTAGCGTTCGAAAAATCACAGTGAAGTCGTCCCGTATTCAGAGTCGAGTCTCATTTCTTAAGACGGTCTTAAGACGGCCAACGACCAATCAAGTCGTCCTAAACGACGACTTAAGACCGTCTTAGAAATAAGACTGGACTGTGAATACGGGCCTCAGGCCCGTATTTTTTCCGATGTTTCCGATGTTTCCGTTGTTTCAATTTACATTCCCGGCACATCTTCCTCAACACTTAATTCATGCATCAGTCACATTACATGAACATTCCAATTTCACCTTCGTTCACATTTCGTTTCGCACTTCATTTTCACCAGTGATGTGTGCGTACGTTTACTTGCAATTAAAAAAATAAAGTTCAATTGCGCTGGAAATAGAGTTCAATTTAATACAAATTTATCAGTGCAAGACCATATTCCGGGTTAAAGGACCGAGGGACATGTATAATAAAATTTGTCTACTTATAGCAGGTTGTCCAAAGCTTCATTCTGCCAAATGACTTTCCGTTCATGTTTCAGTAGGTCATACCAAACCTCATATGTATAAAGTAATTTTAATTTAAAAAAATAGGTTCTGCGGATAAAATTAAGATATATGTAGAAAATAATTTGGATGCAAAATATTCCTTGCGTATAAGGTGCAATTATGGGCAGATAAAATAGACTGCAACCATTTCAGGTACATATGCTGTCATCAATATGACCGATTCGGCGATTTTTTAAAATTACATATATATTAAGATTTATTAATATATCGGTTCTTTTGATGACAGTATATTTGATAATATACAGTCATGAATATCACCGATTCGTGACTTGAATATATATATATATATTCATCAAAATATGAAGTGGATACTTGAGTGTCTCTAAAATCCATATATAGCGTTATCAATGTGTTCAATAAATACAATAATTGATGTCACTAAATAGTCCATTCGATAGTTTTTTCATTGTCATATGAAAACGGTTGAAAATTTTTTGAAATCCTTTCGTGTAGACCTCCGACATGCTTTCTTATTTTACTTTTTATGGTCAAAATAGGTGGCCAAAAAAAGTCATCAAAATGGTCAATTAACATATATATATATATATATATATATATATACGAACCGGGGCTTTGGTCTGGTTACAATTTGGTTACAACGGTGGCTAGCGTGCTGGCCTCTTAGCCAGAGCCTCGGGAGGTCCCGGGTTCGATTCCCGGTGTCGTAATCTTGTCAGGAGAAAATAAAATATGGGCGTGACTAGCTCCAGATATATGTATGGGGCATACGCAAGTACATTTACTGGTGTGTGTCACGTACATATAGCTGTAGTCCATGTTTACGTTCTCCTGTCAAGATGTGACGTGGCTCCGACGCCGTGAGGCGAGCACGGGACCGACTGTAGTGGCCCAGGTTTTCCGCAGTTTCCCGGGGCCCATGATACGTGCTAATACGCGTGCCATGGTGAATGCGCTACAGAATAGGAAGTCGGCTGCGGCCGCACGGGCCCTGGGTGTCTGGTTACTGACCCGGACCAGATACCCAGGGTGGAGGTGGATGTGAGGGAAGGATGGAAAGGGAGGTGAGGGAAGGAGTGCCATCTTGAAAACCCCGAAAGGGAAGAAGGCGTGAGGATATAAATGAATAAAAAAAAAAAAAAATATATATATATATATATACGAAGCTCATCGTGTAGTGCAACGCCGGTATATTATGCTCTATCTCTTTCATATACCGAAGAGCTCAGAGTGCGCTATGAATACCTCTTTCTCTCTCTTTCTCCCCAGCCCACGCATGCTCTATCTCTCTCTCTGCTCTCTCTCTCACATACCGAGGAACTCAGAGCGCGCGATGAACGCCTCTTTCTCTCTCTTTCCCACACGAACGCGCGCGTTCGCTTTCTCTCTCCAGCCTATGCATGCTCTATCTCTCATATACCGAGGAACTCAGAGAGCGATGAATACCTCTTTCTCTCTCTCTCTCTCTCTCTTTCTCTCTCTCTCTCCCACGCGTGTACGCTCGTTATCTCTCTTCAACCCACACGGCGGATACAGGGTACACACTTAAAACATTTTTTACTATATTTATCACAGGGTACTCGTCAGCTGACTCATTATTGCCATACCGCGATTAATACGAGGTACTCTAAAAGCTACAATATATTTTTTATCTGTACCCTTGAGCCTATAACTTATACAATTCTTCGATTACAGATATACAAACGGGTGCTGGGAGAGCGCGCAATGCATCGAGAAACGAGGCGTTCGGAGATGTGCAACCGCCTGGAGATCGGATCATCATCACTCAGGATGCAGACCGATATTTTAAACGCTTTAAATTACGAGGCCGTGAGATAACGATGCATATCCGTCAGCCTCTCTCAGGAACAAGCGTAACAGCATGGCTTGAAGGAGCATTCCGTGATCTCTTGACGCATCTTACGAGCTGCTGCGAGGGATGCGACTACGCGGGAATCTCATTCTCAGCAAGTAGCCTAGCACACGGCCCCGTTTGGCTGTCATTCCGACCGGTCCGAGACTATACATTTGAAGATATATGGCAATTAATAACAAGTGTCGCTCAAAGTACAGCATCTCTGAATATTGACGATTCCTTTAATATAAAAGCGTGTATTGTTAAAGGTTGTTACGTCCCGCGACTTTCGGGACTTTTGCATCGATTTGAGATTACTTATATCTTGTAATTCTCAATAAAATTCAATACGAGGAAAGGGACCCGGTCATACGAGAGAAACGTTTTTTTTTCTTTGGAGAACTCGGATAGTTCGGGCTGTCTTCGTCGACACGAATATGGTCTCAAGTGAGCATAAATTATCGAGAGGTGACGCCATGGCGGCGTCGATATCGCAGCTCTTTATAACAAAACGTCCATCGTCGGGCGTGAAGAAAAACATCCGTCGATGCTGAAGAAATCTTTGGCCATGGCATCAGATTACTCAGAAGTGGTGGGCCTTTGTGCACAACGAAAAGCAATGTGCATGGGACACTAATACAGGCTGAGTGCAAAGTCTTTGCCTTCGTGAGAACCACAGGCGGTCTCTTTGGGTGTGTGTGAGAAGGAAAGCAGGAGAGACAGTGTGTATGCCTCATCTAAAGCTAAGTGACCGGTGATCCTCTTTTTCCTTATCCTCGAATGAAGACTTTATGAACTAAATTCCCGAAAGTACGTGAGTGAACGGATGTAAAAATGTAAAATCAGGAATGAGCATGGGTACCTGGGTCAGGTCATCGGTGATAGTAAAGGTGGCGTTAGATTATAGATTATTGCATTTAAATGTTCAGTTTTATTTTAAACTAGGTCGGCATTTCCATGAATCGAAATTGGTCGAAGAGAAGAGAATTCTTCTTTGAATCTTTGTTGTTTTTCTTTTTTTTCTTGCTCCGAAATTATGGGAGATTTTAGCCTTGTTACGACTTTTTGGGAACGGCGTCTGGAAAAAGTCATCGGATAATTCTCATGGGCGGTGTCTACATGAGCTCTGCACGTGATCGATAAATTAACGCAGTGGTCGAGTCGAGGAGACTCGATGGAAGAAAGATTTCGACGAAGCACCCAATCATCGACGACCAAAATTAAACAAACTTTTGAGAATATCTGTTTATGCTTGGACTGTTATTGGACTCCAATTTAATGAGCACTGAATGTTTATGCTGCACGAAGAGAACGCCGAATCTATAGCCAAAGAAAGAGAGCAAGCAGCGCTTTGTCCCAAGTCCTGGGATTCGGAAGGCGTATGTCCCATCAACATACGAATCCAAGCTCTCGCCTATGAAGGAGGGGCGACACCAAAATTCGGCATCGAATCCAACAAAGACCCCAAAAGCGTAGCAAGCGCATTATTTAATTAACGTTTTTCTTTTAATTAAAAATGACCAAACTCAAAGATTTCAGGAGATTTCGTAATGCATGGATAAAGGTTTATGTGGAAATGAAAATTGTGAATCCTTTTTCCTAAAATAATAATTACGAGATTGATGAGCAAATGTTTGTGTGATAGTTGTGTGAACATGAGATAGATCTTTCCTGTAATGACAAATAGGAGAAATGATAAAGCCGGAATCATAAAATTGCACAAGATCCGGAGTACATAGATAGAATTTTCAATTGTTATGACAAATGTAGAATCTGAATAACTGGTTAATAATTATGAGAATTTTGAGTAGTTTGGATACGCTAAAATAATTTCCTTTCGTATAATTATTGGAAAGAATTAATTATAATCCAAAAGAAATTGCGTGTCATACACCATTGCATCAGAACCTCCGCATGGTAAATAAAAAAAAGAAATAGGAATGAATGGAATGAGGGAAAAGATCGAACGAAATCCAGAGCGAGAAAGATACAGAGAAACAGAGGAGAAGTTGTCACCGAACGAGAGTACACGGAGAGAACAAAACGGCGATATTCATTGTGACTCACGTTGCTGATGCGCGTGAGACAAGCGAGAGATGAAAAAACAGCTTCAAAATGGCCGCAACCGAGTGAAATGTATGTTATAAGGAGGACCCCGCGCGTGTTTCACAGTGATCAGAACTGTGAGAAACAATTGAGACTCTCACACCTCCCATCGCTGTTTTCATGGTGTTTAGTATTGTTTTCACGCGCAACAGCACTGTGATGTCGCGGAGATAGGGATGGTTTCATAATAATCCCCGTAGCCGTTTTACCTCAGACTGTATTACCGCGTTCGCGCATGCGCATTCTATAAAATTCATGAGTGGAGCTGATGAATTTGCCCGTCGTCGTTTCACGTATTCTCTCGTAGTATGTATTATTATTTATTTTTAATTCCTAATCCGGGTCAATTCGTTAGCAGATTGTCGATTTATAGCATGATTTAAAATTCGCGGTCATTTCCTGGTTTTTTAAGGTTTTCTTTGTCTGATTTAAAAAATTCCCAGTCATTTCCCAGTTTCATGTACAGATAGGCACCCTGGTTAAGTATATATTATCGAAATAATATAGCCAATGCAAACAATTTTTGTAATGTTTTATTGATCATTGTTATATTACATTAAAAGGTTACATGTACAAAAATTTAAATCCAACGCTGAGGAATACATAACACGCCCTTGCTATTCTGAGTCACATGTGAAAATGCAAAAAACGAAAATTCCTCTAAACTTACACAGCGCCAGCACAACTGATTATCTTCAAACCCACTCTCGACTATATAACTTTGATAATGCTCGTCGTAATAAGAGTGGTTAGTGATGTCCTTCGCAATAACGTGAATTTTTTCACATGCATCTTTCAGAATGATGTGAACAATACATAAATAATTTTTTTCTTGTCCCGGTCTCATCAAAACTACATCGCTTGCTATCGTGGTCCCTTGAAATGAAATGTCACTGAGAACTGTTACTTTACAATTTTCAGATAAAAAAGGCAATAATGATTGATAAAAGTAAACGTTTGGTAACTCTTGAAGGAATAAACTCTCTAAATTTATATCTCTTTATATATTTAAAAAAATATATAAAGGTGTGCTTAAGTCGAATTAATACTCCAAAATCATTAGCGATAAAAAATCAGTTGATTTTCAGTCACAGAATTTTACGGAATGATTCGTCACATGATAGTGAGTTGGAGGTAGGATCGTTAGAGCGTGTATTTTCTCAAGAGTTACCACACCTTTACTTTTATCAATCATTATTGCCTTTTTTATCTAAAAATCGTAAAGTACCAGTTCTCAGTGATATTTCATTTCAAAAGAGACTACGATAGCAAGATATGTAGTTTTGATGAGACCGGGACAAGAAAAAAAATTATTTGTGTATTGTTCACATCATTCTAAAAGATACATGTGAAAAAATTCACGTTATTGCGAAGGAAACCACTAACCACTCTTATTACGACGAGCATTATCAAAGTTATATAGTCGAGAGTGGGTTTGAAGATAATCAGTTGTGCTGGCGCTGTGTAAGTTTAGAGGAATTTTCGTTTTTTGCATTTTCACATATGACTCAGAATAGCAAGGGCGTGTTATATATTCCTAAGCGTTGGATTTAAATTTTTGTACATGTAAGCTTCTAATGTAATATAACAATGATCGATAAAACATTATAAAAATTGTTTGCATTGACTATATTATTTCGATAATATATACTTAACCAGTGTGTCGATCTGTACATGAAACTGGGAAATGACCGGGAATTTTTTAAATCAGACAAAGAAAACCTTGAAAAACCAGGAAATGACCGCGAATTTTAAATCATGCTATAAATCGACAATCTGCTAACGAATTGACCCAGATTAGGAATTAACAATAAATAATAATACATATTACGAGAGAATACGTGAAACGACGACGGGCAAATTCATCAGCTCCACTGATGAATTTTATAGAATGCGCATGCGCGAACGCGGTAATACAGTCTGAGGTAAAACGGCTACGGGGATTATTATGAAACCGTCCCTATCTCCGCGACATCACAGTGCTGTTGCGCGTGAAAACAATACCGAACACCGTGAAAACAGCGATGGGAGGTGTGAGAGTCTCAATTGTTTCTCACAGTTCTGATCACTGTGAAACACGCGCGTGGTCCTCCTTATAACATACATTTCACTCGGTTGCGGCCATTTTGAAGCTGTTTTTTCATCTCTCGCTTGTCTCACGCGCATCAGCAACGTGAGTCACAATGACTATCGCCGTTTTGTTCTCTCCGTGTACGAATGAGAAAAGACGAATGGAAATGTACGTGTATGTGCGTGCGTGCGTGCGTGCGTGCGTGCGTGCGTGCGTGCGTGCGTGCGTGCGTGCGTGCGTGCGTGCGTGCGTGCGTGCGTGCGTGCGTGCGTGCGTGCGTGCGTGCGTGCGTGCGTGCGTGCGTGCGTGCGTGCGTGCGTGCGTGCGTGCGTGCGTGCGTGCGTGCGTGCGTGCGTGCGTGCGTGCGTGCGTGCGTGCGTGCGTGCGTGCGTGCGTGCGTGCGTGCGTGCGTGCGTGCGTGCGTGCGTGCGTGCGTGCGTGCGTGCGTGCGTGCGTGCGTGCGTGCGTGCGTGCGTGCGTGCGTGCGTGCGTGCGTGCGTGCGTGCGTGCGTGCGTGCGTGCGTGCGTGCGTGCGTGCGTGCGTGCGTGCGTGCGTGCGTGCGTGCGTGCGTGCGTGCGTGCGTGCGTGCGTGCGTGCGTGCGTGCGTGCGTGCGTGCGTGCGTGCGTGCGTGCGTGCGTGCGTGCGTGCGTGCGTGCGTGCGTGCGTGCGTGCGTGCGTGCGTGCGTGCGTGCGTGCGTGCGTGCGTGCGTGCGTGCGTGCGTGCGTGCGTGCGTGCGTGCGTGCGTGCGTGCGTGCGTGCGTGCGTGCGTGCGTGCGTGCGTGCGTGCGTGCGTGCGGGCGGGCGGGCGGGCGGGCGGGCGGGCGGGCGGGCGGGCGGGCGGGCGGGCGGGCGGGCGGGCGGGCGGGCGGGCGGGCGGGCGGGCGGGCGGGCGGGCGGGCGGGCGGGCGGGCGGGCGGGCGGGCGGGCGGGCGGGCGGGCGTGCGTGCGTGCGTGCGTGCGTGCGTGCGTGCGTGCGTGCGTGCGTGCGTGCGTGCGTGCGTGCGTGCGTGCGTGCGTGCGTGCGTGCGTGCGTGCGTGCGTGCGTGCGTGCGTGCGTGCGTGCGTGCGTGCGTGCGTGCGTGCGTGCGTGCGTGCGTGCGTGCGTGCGTGCGTGCGTGCGTGCGTGCGTGCGTGCGTGCGTGCGTGCGTGCGTGCGTGCGTGCGTGCGTGCGTGCGTGCGTGCGTGCGTGTGTGTGTGTGTGTGACATCGAGAGCTTATGACGGGTCAACGCGTGGCCCATAAGAGAAGTCAAATGCAAGCATGGAGGGATGAGAAGGAGAGAGTGACCAGAATGAAGAAGAGGGGTTTACTCCTCCGCTGTGTGGAACCTCCAAAACGAGGGATAGAGTGAGTGAGAAAGTAAATACGAAATATGTAAGTATGAGAGAGACAGAGTGAGCGTCTTCATGAAAAGACTGCGTATGTGCGAGAAATTAGTTTTCTGATTATTAGGTAATAATGGAATAATTATTATAAAGGAATGCAGGAGTGAATATTATATTATAAGGATGAATTCGTGTTAATCATAAGTATAAATTTTCGATTATATAGATTCTAGGGGATCATTGGGGATGCGAGGTGGAGGCGGCGGAGGAGCCTGGAGCGTCTAAGGCGTCTAAGGGCGTACCTCCCCACCGCCGAAACTAAGCCATCCTAGAGGACCCTATATAAGACCGGGTAATGAGCCCGCGGTATGTTCGTCAGAGTCGGAAGAAAATTTCAAGTAACGAATCGCTGGCAGTCGGAGGCCAGAGTAGATCTTAGTTTGAAGTTACGGTATGTCAGAACGTTCAGAAAGTCCGGAGAAATTTCTAAGCCGAATCGCTGTTCGTCGCGTCAATTATTTTTTATATACTTTTCATCATTTTTGACACAGTATCTCAAGTTTATTTTATTTTATTTTATTCAACCGATTTCAATACCGAACAATTTTATTTTTGTGAACCATTTTATTTTTGCGAACAATTTTATTTTTGTGAACCATTTTATTTTTGCGAACAATTTTATTTTTGTGAACCATTTTATTTTTGCGGACAATATTTTTGTTCCTATTTTATTGTGAACAGACATTTCATTTTCCTTTCGCTGGACCTTGTGTTTTAAAGAGCAAAATATATTTTTTTCCTCGTGTGAACATTTTGTTTTGTTGGACACTGTTTGCCCTGCCACAAATTCACCATTACGTTCAACCTCGTGGTAAATCGTTTTCATCGTCGTCATCGTCCAATTTTTGCCGGCCTTATACCTCACTTTGTTTCCATAATCATCGAAGTAGTAAGTATCTCAAAATGTTTTCTCGCATGTGTCAGTATATCTTTGTTCGTGTTGCGCGGTGTCTCCGACCCCGGTCGACACCCCATGACGGCTCGAGGCCCGTAACCGAAACTACCGGGTTACTCACCGTTGGAGCTCTATGAAATATTTTCGTTGTTGTTTTCCCTTTTCGCGTTATCCGTTTTGTATTAGATTCCGATTCTTGTGTTAAATTCAGTTTTATAGAGTTCAGATTCTTGTGTTAAATTCAGTTTTATGGAGATTCAGATTTTTTGTGTTTTATGGAAATTCAGATTTTTGTGTTAAATTCAGTTTTGTGAAGAGTTATGTCAATTTAACTTCAGTTTTGCGAAAAGTGTCTGACCAAAATTATTTTCTCAATTTTATCTTCCTCATGCTTAAGTTCAATTCTTTGTCCCATTTATTTCGCGTCGTTTAAAATTATTTTTATTTTTGTTTGTGCAATTCGATTTTTTCAATGTTCCGAGTAAATCGCTCCGAAAAACCTGTTCGTGTTTTAATCGTTTGTAGGATTATTTTTCATGTGAATTTATTTTCTCCTAGGAAGTGCTCATATTTGTAAATTCAGTGAAATATCTGCGAGTTAAATTCATTTGAGTCATTCACGTTTTGTTCCGGAAAATAATGGATCAATAGTGTTTTTTTTGTGTTTATCACTTGATATTCAATTCTAATATAAATTTTATGCATCATCCGTGGTTAAATTAATTTTTGGAGATTTTCGAATTTCTTTGAGTAATTAAAATTTAATCGAGTCGTGGTTGAGTAAATTCTGTGTTGATTTTTGTTTTTGTGAGGGTTGTCAATCGACCATGGACCTTTTCCAATTAAAGATAGCTATCGTTGTAGTAGCGGTCATTTTAATACTCGCGATAATTTCGTTTGTCCTTGTAGTTTGCGCGGATAAACCCCAGGAGGCTTATCTTGAGGATGGCCCTGTAGTTCATTTTCTTCCGCGTCAGTGACAGTTTAGTTCCCGTTTTATTTAGAATTTATTTAATGCGATCATACAATTTTTGTCCCTTTATATTACGAGTTTTTTTTCGTCCGATTTTGCCGAATTACAATTTATTAGTCTTTTCCGATGTATCTCGCGAAAATTAAAGAGTTTTGTTCGTGAGATTTTATTTTAATTTGCCATTGTTACCAAATTATGCACTCTCCGCCCATCCTGAGCAATTTTCCGCAAGGTTTGGCTCAAAACAGGGCAATAACCTGGCCAATTCCGATTTTATCTCGAATAACGTGTTAAAGGGAAAGCCGCGCTTTTCTTGGCCGAGATGAGAAAAATCGAGATTCAGGACGTAACAAGGTGTAGAGGGCCGCGGGCGAAAAGGTTTAACGCACGAGTATGTCGCCAAAAAATCAATTTTAACGATTCGAAACACCGACAATCTGTGTTTACCGCGTTCATTAGTAGCAGCGCGGGCGTACGCTGAGAGGGGTGAAATACGTACAGGAGCTCTGCACGCTAAGTGGCAACTTATTCGACAACTTAACGGGTCGCGTCAAAAAGAGGCAGCGCTTGAACCCACGAGAGACGCGAATGTTGATATACCGCCCGCGGGTTGCGGCATGCGTGAAATTGCTATATATCAGAATTATTTGGCTCGCGAGGGGATTGCTATCGTTGTTTTCGAGTTTTTTACTTTGGGGCGGCGCGAAAGGCCTATATTCGACGGTACACAGATGGCTCTGGATACAGCGGGTTCAATCAGGCATACACTGTATATCCTATATTATGAACGCTCACATCACTTCCAGCCGATTTTAAATCTGCGAGGCGCTGTGGGTAGTTTAAACTTCTGAGCGACCTGCAATGCCCGCTTTCGTCAGGGCCATAGGTGTTTGAAAAAGCAATGTCCTTGCTGCCTTCAAGCGCCGCCCTGCGTAGCGCCCTTGGCCGATAAAGTCAGATGTGAGGCGTGTAATCGCGATTTCTTTGGAGAGCAGTGTTTACAAAATTATAGGACTGCTGTAGTCAGCCGTAAGCGTCGGGTAAATACTGTGTGTGAGTCTCTCAAACGATGTCGTAATTGTTTTCGCTCAATAAGACCTTTAGAGAAAAATAAGCATATATGCGGGAAGGGTTTTTGCAAAACATGCAGATCACAACAACCCTATAATCATATTTGCTATATGAGACCAATCCGTGCTGTTGACGATTCAAAAGAGAATATATTTATTTTCTATGATTTTGAAACGCAGCAATGTATACCGGTAAAAGGTGACCCGTCAACACATATTCACAAACCAAATCTCTGCGTGGCTCAGCGCGTCTGCACCCGGTGTTGTGATAACGTTTCTATAGACGAGCCCTGTGGCTTCTGTGGTGAACACGAGTTTATATTTTAGGCGAGTCCTGTATGTCAGCTTGTAGAGCTAGGCATGCAGAATATTCCTGGCTCCTCACGCACATTTTCAATAGCCCATAACGCCGGTGGCTTTGACGCTCAGTTTATCTTGCGTTACTTCATCGAGGAGAAAAAAACGCAGCTCCCGTCTTTAATAATGAACGGTACTAAAATTATCACAATGCGTGTTGGCAAACTCGTGTTTCTCGACAGCCTGAACTACTTCCACATGCCTCTGAGCGCATTGCCAAAAGCTTTCGGTCTAAAAAGTGTTCTCACTAAAGGAACTTTTCCTCACCTGTTCAACAAACCAGAAAACCAAAATTATATAGGACCGTTACCTCCTGTAATCAATTACTCTCCTGACACTATGCGAGTGGAAGAGCGTGAGCGTTTTTCTGCATGGTATAACGAGCTAAAGAGTGCCGATTATGTATTTAATTTTTCAAACGAAATTATATCTTATTGCAAAAACGACGTTACGATATTAAGACAAGCCTGTGTCGTTTTTCGAAAAATGTTCATGGACAACGGCCGTGTCTGCCCGTTTACCGAAAACACAACAATCGCGTCAGCATGTTTTCAAATTTTTCGCAAAAACTTTTTAAAAATGAATACGATTGGAATTATACCTATGGCTGGCTATAGATGGGCTCATAATCAATCAAAAAAAGCGATCTCATGGCTCGTATGGATGGAGCACTCTTTAGGCCGTCATATTATTCATGCAGGGCGCTCGCGCGAGTTTAGACTGCCTCAAAATTTATTAGTAGACGGTTACTACGAAACTCCGGATACAGTCCACGTGTTACAGTTTCACGGTTGTTATTGGCACGGGTGCTCGAGCTGTTCCACTGTAAACAGAGATCGCAAACAAAGTGACGGCGAGACAATGAACGAGCGTCTCGAAAAAACAAACACTATATCGCACAGAATCCGTTCAAGTGGCTACACGCTAACCGAAATTTGGGAATGCGCGTACGACCGTATGGTACAAACAAACACAGAAATGAGCACTTTTGTGCGTGACCATGCTTTAGTCAAATCAGATCCTCTCAACCCTCGCGATGCATTTTTCGGCGGGCGTACAGAAAACATGGTTACACTGTACGATGTAAAAGACGGGGAGCAGATACGGTATGTTGACGTTTGCTCATTGTACCCGTATATTTGTAAATACGGCAAATACCCTGTAGGACATCCAACGGTGTATGTCGGTGATGAGTGCAGACCGCTGATAGAGTCTGAAAATAATATCGATCTTTCACGCGTCGAGGGCCTCGTTAAATGTACGGTACTTCCACCGCAAAATCTGTATCATCCTGTACTACCTGTGCGAATGCACCAGCGTTTGTTATTCGGATTATGTCGTAGCTGTTGCGAAACAATGTATCAAGACGCGTGTCCTCATGAAGATCCTGCGGAACGTTTATTCAACGGAACCTGGGTGGTGG
Source organism: Rhorus exstirpatorius (assembly GCA_963564615.1). NCBI lineage: Eukaryota > Metazoa > Arthropoda > Insecta > Hymenoptera > Ichneumonidae > Rhorus > Rhorus exstirpatorius. Next base: position 26,184,070 of record OY751313.1, read on the forward strand.
ATGAATTGCGAAAAGCTATCACGTGCGGGTATAAAGTGTTAACGGTGAGCGAAATTTGGCAATATGAGATAACACAGTATAATCGTGATACTCAGGAGGGAGGTCTTTTTACCGAATACATTAATACTTTTCTCAAAATCAAACAAGAGGCTAGCGGCTGGCCCGAGAACTGTATAGAGGATGAGGCTGCGAAAGACCGTTATATAGCTTCTTTTATGGCATCCGAAGGTTTTCAATTAAACCGTGATGTGATAGCGAAAAATCCGGGTTTGTGCTCGGTAGCTAAGCTCTGTCTTAATTCATTTTGGGGCAAATTCGGACAGCGCGAAAATTTACCTCAAACAGAAATAGTATCGACACGCGAAAAACTTATGGAACTTCTAAGCAGTCCTGAGCATGAGATCACCGGTATGTTACCTGTTAATAACCAGGTACTGTATGTTAATTACACGAAAACCGATGATGCTGTAGTACCGTCTAATATAGCAAACGCTGTAATAGCTGCATACACTGCAGCCCAAGCTCGCTTGAAACTTTACACCTATCTCGAGCTGCTGAGTGAGCGTGCTGTGTACTGTGACACCGATTCCGTTATTTACGTTACGAAAAAAGATCCTAAAGAGTATAAGCCACCAACGGGTCAGCTTCTCGGGGATCTAACGGATGAGCTAAGCTCTTACGGTGAGGGTAGCTATATTAAATCTTTCATTTCGGGAGGTCCTAAATTTTATTCTTTTATAGTTAATACCCCAAGTGGTGCGGAAAGTGAAGTTTGTAAAGTTAAAGGTATAACGCTGAATTATGCAAGCTGTTCACTGATAAATTACGAATCAATACGTTCATTTATAATAGGGGAGAGAGAGCAGCCTATTGTACTACAATATGATCCAATTCGGCGAACAGCGTTCCATCAGGTTGTTACACGGCCCGAAACGAAATCATGTATGCCGTTGAGCGTCAAACGAAGACGTAATAGCGAATACGGTTCACTCCCTTACGGTTACAAAGATTAGCGTATAAAAAAATCTCGTTTTTTACCGGGAACTTTGTAAATACTGTTGTAAAATATTGTAAAATACTGTTGTAAAATATTTATACTGTTACTGGGGGAATAAAAACTTTATGCATATTCCTATGTTCGAATCCTTTATATCTCATTGTTGTAGGGAAAGCGTGCTCATTCGTTCAGATGGACACACGGTGGAAACATCCCTGGACTTCAATCATCTGCGGTCCTACGGGTTGCGGTAAAACGTACTTTGTAAAAAAGTTTTTGAAGTTTATTCGGCATTTGAACAGTGAACCATTCGAGAGAATTATTTTTTATTATTCCGAGTGGCAGTCCGCATACACGGAATATGGTGCATCGATTGAGTTTCGCGAGGGAGTACCTCAGAGCGCCGATTATGCTAACGACCCTCGTGCAAAACTCATAATAATCGACGATTTGATGCGTGAGGCATCGAACAATAACGTTGTAGATCTTTTCACCAAGGGTAGCCATCATAAAAATCTGAGCGTTATTTTTATTACTCAAAACTTATTTCATCAAGGACACGGTCAGCGAGATATCTCATTGAATGCCAACTATATTGTAATTTTCAAAAACCCTCGTGATCGTGCTCAAATCCAACATCTTGCGCGACAGGTATATCCGGAAAATCCGCGTTTTCTACAAGAGGTCTATCACGACGCAACATCCCAACCTCGCGGTTATTTGTTGCTCGATTTGAAACAATCAACGCCTGACAATTGTAGGTTTCGTACTTGTATTTTTCCCAATGATCTTCATCATTTTGTCTACGTACCACGGAAAAAGCTGAAAAGTAGTTGCAGTGCTGGTGAATTACCAGTTCAACGCGTGTAATGGCGTCTAACGGCTCATCGCGTTGTGATAAATGTGTCGCCATTTTGAGCGTATTTCAACAAACTAACAAGATCCTAAGAGAGGCTGACTCACGTAAAAACAATTCAGACCCTTATTATGGTATTGGACGTTGTGTGTGGCACATTCTTGAAGGTAGCGCCACCCCACACGCTTATAGATAAAAAAAATCAGTTAAAAGGAACGATACGGTGAGGTACTCGACAGTTCGATACGCGTAATGGCCCGAGACGGTGTACCGCTCTGCAAAAAACACGTAGCAATACTACGTGTTCTTCAGCATCTCAATAAAGAGCAACGCGAAGCTCTTCTACGTAAAGCAGATCCACGTATCATCCGCTGTATCTGTGAGTGCGCCTTGAACGTTCTTTGCGGTAACGTTCCTTTAAAGGCTGATCAACGAAAAAAGTTACGACGACACGCTCCCATCCTCCGTCGTTTAGCCTCAAAAAAGGGCTGTTGGAAAAGTAAAAAACGCTTTGTTATTCAGAGTGGTGGCTTTCTGCCGCTCCTACTGGCGCCGATACTAGGCACTGTTCTATCGAACCTGATTGGTAGGGGCTGATAATGGAGCATGCGAGAAAAATGGTTCTCATCCCTGAGGAGCAGCTAACGCAATTGGGTGCGCAAAATCAAAAGCAACCAACTTTCAGCTCGAGCATCTCTCAGGCACAGCCGTTACAACCTGCTGATACGATATTATCCAGATTGGACACAGAGATGAATGAAATTTCGAATTCTAATGCATACAAGAATGAGAGGGATAAGTGGGCTGCGTACTTGGTTGTGCTACAACGCTATCTCCACTTTGCTGATGAAGAGAGAGCTCGACAGCACAGCACCCTTATGGACAACAAACATACAGTAGAGCCTAATTATGATAAAGAAGAAAAAAAAGAAGAAGAAGCCCGTAACGGCATGAGTGATTCCGTCATAATTGAAAGCGTACCGGCTAAATATCGCACCAAAGCGAAACTGCTACTTCGACGTTTAAATGGCACATCGCGTGGTAATTTTTCTTGGGATTCTGGTGGAGTCGTATCGGTCGGAGGAAAGATAATTCAAGGTTCGAATATTGTTGATCTTGTAAACGACGCCATGAGGGCAAGAAAAATACCTAAACCAGTGGGACGCAGGGCTTTTGCTAAACTTCTGAGAGCAATACAGGCTCCGCGAGAATTCATCGGCAATGAGGGTCTGTGGTTGGAGACAAGAGCCAATTCAACACTACGACCGTCACAGATCGACGGCAGCAGCAGCAGCAGCGGCGGCGCAACCAGCGGCAGAGCAACCATAGGGAGACAGTAATCGTTCTTCAGCGGCCGCGAAAGCATATCAGATAATACAGGACAAAGTGGCAGTGGTTATCATATTAATAATAAGAAAAAGCGTGTAACCTGGGTTAACCTCAAATTATAATCATGAAAACCTTAGAAAAACTGTATTTCAATCCATCCCATGAAGCGTCATTTTCAGGTGCTACCAAATTGTTACGTCAGGCTCGTCAGAAAAAATTTCTAAAGTGAAGACTTTGCACTGGCTTGAAGGACAGGCTGCTTATACAAAACACAAACCCGTACGACATCGCTTTCCACGGCGTTTTTACAACGTCCGGAACATTGATGATTTTTGGGAGGCTGATCTCGTTGATCTTTATTCTCTAAAGGCTGATAATGATGGTTATGTTTAACTCCTTGTTGTTATTGATGTTCTTCGTAAATTTGCATGGGTTCAACCCTTACATGACAAGACTGCCGCGTCTGTGGCTACAGCGTTTAACCTTATTTTATCGAGAAAAAATAGTAACGGTCGATCACCCGTTTGTCTACAGACGGACAGAGGTAAAGAATTCATCGGTGCTGCATTCCAGAATCTCCTAAAAAAAAGAATATTCAATTTCGTACTGTGAGAAACCCTGATATAAAAGCGGCAATTGTCGAGAGATTCAATAGAACGTTGAAAGAGAGAATGTGGCGTTATTTCACGTATTCCCGACAAAAACGTTATCTCGACATTTTGCAAAATATCGTTTCAGCCTACAATCACTCTATACATAGCGGTATTAAAATGGCTCCTGCCTCTGTGACTCTAGCTACAGCTGCTCAGGCTCGAAATAACCTGATCCGGCGCTACAAAAAAACAGACCTATGTTTCCCTAAATACAGTGTGGGTGACATTGTGCGTATCAGTACCGCAAAGGGAGCCTTTGCAAAAGGTTACGAGAGTGGCTGGAGCAGTGAGCTATTCAAGATTTATCGTGTATCGCAAGCTATTTGTCCCGTGATATATATCTTGCGCGATCTTAACGACGAAGATATTGATGGTATATTTTACGAAGCCGAGCTATCGAGGGTTCAAACGAAGAAGTCTTGAAAACGCTTGGCAGGATGAAGGATGAATTTTATATAGTTTTACCTAGCAACAGTAGTATGGATTATTATCCCGATAACGTAACAACACGATATACTACTCATTTACCGCAATGTGTGTCTCTTCACGGTAGTTGGGCTGTTTCTTTAGCCGAAATACACATACCCGCTACAATTCTGCATATCCCTTCGAACAAGGAGCGTGGTGTCAAGAACTACGCCACTGTATCTGAAAATGCAGGAGCCGTCAAGATTATGCACGACTGTGAATCGGTACCGGCTGGCATATACCACAGTATAGACACATTACTAGCGGTTATTAACAAGATATCATGTTTTGAGGGCCATCTGAAGCTGACATACGCGCCAAACGGGTATGTGGTCGTATCGCGTATTTGTGAATCGTGCACACGTCCTCGATTTCTCCAGTCAGTTAAACAAAATTTTAGGACTCACTGAGCCTGTGAGCTTATTATCGACTCAGACTGAGTACACTGCTCAGAGACCAGCCAGCTTAGCCAACGGTACTCCTAACATGATGTACGTTTATACCGATATCTGTGAATCCTACATCACCGGGGATGTGCACGCACCTCTGTTACGCGTCGTGCCAACCGCTATCACCGATAGCCGTAATTACGGATCTGTGAAAATAAGGAGCTTCTCGCCACAGCGCTACATTCCTCTATTACGCAATAATTTTCAAACCATAACCATTGATATAAGGGACGAGTTTGGCGAGCCGATACTATTCGAGTACGGGACGTTGACGGTGACGTTACAGTTCAAGCGTACAGATTAACTTGGATAGCTCCAAAAATGGATTACTACGACGAATACTTTGATATGCAGACGGGTGGCGGCGCGCGAACCGGTTATGGGGGTAGCAGCCATGTGTACATAGGATCACCGAATCAGCGAGGTCATGGTATCGGTAGTTTCCTAGGAGGTCTCTTTCGACGCATACTACCTCTCTTGAAACAAGGCGCTTGGACTGTCGGCAAAGAGGCGCTTCGCACGGGAATTAACATGGCGACAGATATCATTGATTCAGGCATACAACCGAGAGAGGCGTTCAAAACGCGGCTGCGCGAATCAGGCCAAAACCTGAGACGTAAGGCTGAAGAAAAAATTAATTCGCTCATGAAAGGTTCAGGCTATAAAGGTAGCAAAATTAATAAATTGATGCATTCTGTTGCTGAGAGCGCATCACGACGGAGTTCTGTGAAAAGAAGAAGAAAGGTCGTGAAGTCGCGAAAACGTTCAAGCAGTGGTGCTGGTGGTGTGAGAAAAACGCGAATTAAGAAGAAGAAGAAGAAGAAGCCTGTGAAAGGAAGAACGGCGAAATCACGCGTCAAGAGACGTAACAAGAAATCAAGAACAGTGGCGGATATTTTTGCTTAACCAGAACAATATAAAGAATGGTGTTCCTGCGTGCACACTCGTGTGAGTGTCTTAAGTCGAAGCTTGAATTATTTACATTGCCACCGACCCAGACAACGATTGAGGGGTCACACTCCGTGTATTATAAGCCGATCTTATCGTTGACGGATGATTCACCGATAGAATTTGTCGTACCTGGTCAGGGGGATAAATATATTGATCTCGCACATACGATGCTAAGTATACGTGTTAAGATAGATACTCCTGATAAAACGGAGGGGGCTGGTGATACAACTGCCGTTGTAGGACCCGTCAATAATCTTCTGCACTCGATGTTCAGCCAGGCCGATGTGTTTTTGAATCAAAAACTTGTGTCTCCTCCTAACAATGGTTATGCTTATAGAGCGTATATTGAAACACTCTTGAACTATGCGTACGCTGCGAAGACGTCGCATCTTACGAGTGCTTTATGGTATAATGATACAGAGGGGTCAATGGATGATACGGGCGAAGGTAATAAAGGACTTGTAGAACGGCGAGATATATTGGGTACGAAGAGAACAGTCGATCTTCTTGGTCATCTGCATTGCGATATCTTCAATCAAGAGAGGTTTTTGTTACACGGCGTTGAGATGCGCCTGCGGCTTGTACAGAACAATAGCGCTTTTTGTCTCATGACTACTTCAAAAAACTGTAAAATCCGTATTACAGAGGCATCGCTAATTGTGCGCCGCGTTAAGATAGCCCCCGGTATACTTCTGGCTCATGCAAGAGCTCTGTCTAAATCTACAGCAAAATATCCCTTGACACGTGTCGAAGTTAAAGCGATATCGATGCACGCTGGAATACACGGCGATACTCTTGATAATGTCATACTTGGCCAGCTACCTAAACGTATAATTATTGGCTTTGTCGATAATGAGGCTTTCAACGGCGATTATGGAAAAAACCCCTTCAACTTTCAGCATTACACGATCAATTATCTTTCTTTGGACTTTTCGGACGGTAATATGTACGTGGATGCATATCACACATTATTTTCTGGTTCAGGTATTCACTTTCTCAATGATGGCAATTGCATCACACGTATGAAATACCCACAAGGGCATTGTCTCTTCGCGTTTGATCTTACACCCGATCTCTCGGCCAATAGTAGTAGTCATTGGAACCTGGTGAGACACGGTAGTGTGAGGATAGAAGTACGTTTCGCGGGGTCTTTACCAACGACGATTAATTGTATGGTTTATGCTGAATACGACAATGTAATGGAGATTGACTCATCCAGACAAGTGATCGTAGATTTCAGCGGTTGATGAAGGAGAAGCGTCTTCAGTTTGCGTTGATCGTTCGAGGCGTGACGGTCAAAAAAAGACTGCATTATGTACATTGTCATTGGTGTGCAGGGCGTGAGGGGTGGGAATAACCAGTTTATACCTAAAGAAGAAGCTGTCGTATCGGTACAGACTGAAGACTGTGATCATTGGATTGTAAAACCACCCTATTCGTGTGACCACTTGTCACCCGTTGTAAAGAGACAAAATATGTGGCTATGTGATAATATTCATGGCATAGAATGGTCTGAAGGTGATACATCGCTACACACACTGGAGACAAATCTGAAGAGAATTACGGCTCAAGCTACACGGATTTTCACGCGTGGCTCTGAGAAACCATCATACCTGACACATCTTACAGGATATTTTGTTATAAATTTAGAAGACGATGAAGAGACTCCTTCATTACACTGCTTACCTCGAAGAGCCGCACGTTGTATGCATCATAGCGCTGCAAATCAAAAACACGCATACAAATGTGCCCTGAACAACGCTGTCAGGATCAAAGCCTGGCTCCGTCATAGTGAACAAATCACCTCCTTATGGGAGTATAGAACTACCACATCGTGGTACATTGGTGCGTCAGAGACCAAACCAGAAGAGGAAAAAAAACCCTTGGTGTATGAACAGCCTTCAGATCTTGCAATCTCTCAAGAGTATAAAGGATCACACCGTAGGCGTCTATCCAGCAGATCAGATCCCAAAGGTGTGGACGAAACCGACGGCATTCGTGGTTAACACCGATGGATACAAACTACCAGGGGCCCACTGGGTCGCCATGTACGTCGATCGACATGGGCTCGGATGGTTCTTCGACAGTTACGGTCTACCACCAATCATCCCACAGCATCTCCCATGCCTCCGAAGAAATTGCCGATTCTTCCGTTGCAACACGACTCAGTTTCAAGGCCCTAATTCGCAATGTTGCGGACAGTATTGCATTATGTTTCTTCATTATATGGCTACTGGTTTTGGTATTCAACAGTTTAGAGACGTATTTTCGCATGATTTGCTGCGAAACGATAAAATAGTTCATGAGTATTATAACGCATATATCGATAAACGTAGTAAATCTAAGGGTGTAGTTTCCGATACAGATGGCTGTATCGGTGGGGGGCATAGAATTAAGTATCTACATTGTATACAGCACTGCTGTTCTCGTGCTCGGTAATTATATGATAATAAAGTTTTAAAATGTTATGTCTGGCTCATATCTTATTGTGTCTAGCACCTATCCCGTTTCTGTCAACAAAATCATACGAGTAGTGACACGTTCTAGATCTACGGTTTCGGTGATGTGCATTTCTGCTAACTGTAATATATCTGCAGAGCTATCAACACTCATCGTCAGTCAGTCAGCGTTCAAAGTCTGAGGTGTTACGACGATTGAAAGGCATCATGAACATCGTTATCGATATACAGGGTCTGAAAGATAAATGTAATAATTTTGTGCCTAAAAAGGTTGCCGTGGTCTCTATAAAAACATCTTACTTAGCTCATTGGCTTATATCACCACCCTACGCTTATAAAGTTTTGCCACCTAGTGTAAAACGACAAAACACGTGGTTGAAGTGTAATCATCATGGTATAGAGTGGTCCGAGGGTGAAACGCCTTTACGTATAGTCGAGGCATCTTTGAAGCAAATTGCTGTACAATCTGATCGGTTGTTTACAAGAGGAGCTGATAAAGCGGCATATTTGACACAGCTAACGGATTGCTTCGTTATAAATCTAGAGGAAGAAGACGAAGAACCGGCGTTTCGTAATCTCCCCGAGAGCAACACTTTTTGTATATTTCACGGTCTACTACGTAAAAATTGCGCGTTCAAGTGCGCTCTCAACAATGCCGTAAAAATAAAAAAATGGCTTTCTCATAGTGACCGCTCCAGCTCCTTGTGGGAATACAGAACCACCACGTCTTGGAATATCGGCTTATTAGCAGTGGAACGCCAGGAAGAAGGAAAAGCAGTCGATATTTAAAAAAAAAAAAGCCGTTTCTCATTAGCTCCTATAAAAGGGATCATCCTCATAATTGTTGCGAATCTTATCTTCGCATACCATCGTTTTTATAAATGCTGATTTCTGAAAGTGATACACAATGGTAAACCAATACCATTGCCAAGGCGACTCTTTTTTTCATAATGGAGGGAGACGCTACATCAAAAGAATTCCGTCAGCTCTTTTCCGCATGCAGAGTAGGGATATGGATCTGTTAAGTGGGAGATCTAAAGTATCTGCACTCTCTGATGGACAGACATTGTCTTCAAATCTTCGTAGAAGTAAACATCGCGAGTTAAAAGAGCGCTTAGACGCCTTTTTGCAAGATATTGCAACGGTTAAAGCAAAAATACGCGTAAGATCAGAGTTTCGTGGTTTAACGTTAAAATTGCAAAAACTCAAATTGGACAATGGATTTCACACGCATCAATCAAGTCGGCCGTTTGGAGGCGCTTCTCCCCGTTAAAAGTCTGGCCGAGCTTGAACTCGAGAAAGATTACTACATCACCAGCATAAAAGCCGTCCAAACGAAATGGGGCGTACGGATTGTCGTGGATGTTGACAGTGAATTCACGTGCTATTTACCAACAAGGTTCGTCAAAGCTTTCAAAGACGCTGCTGAACTATTTCAGCAGATGACCGAAGCTGCCGCCAACAAGAAGTTAATCATGCAGTACTACGGCACGAAGTTCAACAAGCTAGAGTTCAAAGCTGCTAACGAATAATTATATTTAGGTATGTTGGGAAAAACCATATGTAAAGAGCCTATGTTATACCACGCTTGTATGTACGCGCCTCTCTCACACTATGTATCTATCTCTATTTTCCGTAGTTGGAGCATCGTCTAGTCAGCATGGTAAATCGCAAACCTCATCTCTATATCATCGAAGACATCATAAAAACGGACGAGAAAAAACCCCGTATATCAATTGTAAAATTTATATATCATATAATTGTTAAAATATGTATTTCAATCGTAATAAATATATATAAACAGGGTGCGCACTATGGTGACACGCTTCATCCTCCCTCCTCTCCCCGCACACCTCTCGCTTCACAACAGCAGCCGCTCGAGCTCACGACGGCCGCTGAGTGGGGGAAAGGAGTGGGGATAGGAGTGGGGGTCGCCATAGTGCGCACCTAGTGTGCGCGATAGTGCGCGTGTAACGACACCCGGTGAGTAATCACGAATACGTCCTTCAGTATGCAAGTTAAAATTAAAAATATATAATCCCCTGTTTCTCACCCCACAAATACGCCCTTCAGCATATAGCAGGAGCGGCGGCTGTTTTTAGAATAGGAGGGCGTAAGCAGCTATTTCGTGCTGAACAAATACGCCCTTCAGCATATAACTAAAAAATTAAATATATATATATAATCAGGGTGCGCACTATGGTGACACGCTTCATCCTCCCTCCTCTCCCCGCACACCTCTCGCTTCACAACATCAGCCGCTCGAGCTCACGACGGCCGCTGAGTGGGGGAAAGGAGTGGGGATAGGAGTGGGGGTCGCCATAGTGCGCACCCTACTACTGTAATCAAAGCCAAGCTTCTCATTCAAGAATTATGGCTTCTCAAGGTCAGCTGGGATGAACCACTCACCTCGGCTATTGTCAATCAATGACAAGAATTTCGCAAGGATCTCACTCAACTCGATCAATTGGTTGTCCCTCGGTGGCTGCAAATCTCATCCACGAATACGATAATGCAGTTCCACGGATCCTCGGACGCCTCGACACTCGCAATGAGCGCTGTTGTATATCTCAGGATAGAATATCAAGGTCATCCCAATTACGGTTTCTGTCGTCTGTGCGAAAACCAAGGTAGCACCGATAAAACGGCTTACTATACGAAGGTTGGAGCTCACAGCGGCAGTTATGCCATCTCAACTGATAGCCTACGCAGCGAGAATGTTGGCAGTAGAGAGTCTACAACTCTACTGCAGGACTGACTCTACGGTAGCACTCGCGTGGGTCACCAGCCATCCATCAAAATGGAAGGAATTTGTGTGAAATCGGATTGCAAAGCTCTAAACGACGTTACCTCGAGGACAGTGGCGTCACATCAACGGCAAGGAAAACCCGGATTGTGCCTCATGAGGTATCACGACCTCAGATTTAATCTCTCATCATCTCTGGTGGACCGGCCCGGCGTTGCTAATCAACCAACCAGAGCAATGGCCTAAATCTTCGGTTGATACACCGGTGGATGTCATGGCTGAGGCAAAACCAACTACGACAGTATCAATGGTAACGATCAAGGCAACGACATGGCATCTCATAGAAAAATATTCAAGGTTATCAAAACTTATTCAGGTAACAGCATCAGTCTTTCGAGCGATACGGTCTTGGAAAAGACGAAGAACGTACGAGTCTTCAGTTCTTGATACACAAGAACTCGAGGAAGCTCGAATCTTCTGGCTAAGGTTATGCAAGAAAAATTCTTCGGTTCTCTCGTCAAGATGCTCAAGGATGGTCTCAACATCCCCACATCGCACCCAATTTCAAGGTTAACACCTGTTGTGGATGCTCAAGGACTTCTTCGCATCGGAGGTCGGTTAAAATTCTCGGATTTCAGTCCAGAGGAGAAACAACCGGCATCGATGATGCACACAGACGGACATTTCACGGCGGAACACAACTCACACTCGCATATCTTCGGCGAAGATATTGGGTAATCGGCGGACGACCATCAATACGCTCTTGCATTTACAAATGCGTGACGTGTGCTCGACAGTGCGGAGAGCAGGCAAAACAGCTGATGGCTCAGCTTCCCGCATCTCAGATCACACCGTCTCGTCTTTTCCTCCATGCCGGCGTGGACTACGCCGGTCCATTCAGAATGACGACGTGGAGAGGGCGAGCGGCAAAATCATACAAGGGCAACATCTCAGTTTTCGTGTGCTTTTTTACTTCGGCGGTTCACCTAGAGCTGGTGACGGATTACACATCAGCTGCATTTGTCGCTGCGTGCAAACGGTTCACGGGTCGACGCGGGATCTGCTCGACACCAAGCCGCAACAAAGGCACAACGCTAGTGGGCGCGAACAAAAAAACTACGGCAACTTTTTAATCAAGCCTCGAAAGAGCATCATCATCTCTCGGCCTCTCTCGCCGCCCAAGGCACCAAATGGATTTTCAATCATGCGGCAGCTCCTCACATCGGCGGAAAATGGGAAGTAGCAGTCAAATCGGTCAAATTTTATCTCAAAAGAATCTTCGGGGACTCGGTCTTGACTTACGAGGAATTAAGAACCCTCTTGGTTCAGATCGAGGCCATATTAAACTCTCGACCGCTGTGTCCACTCTCGGATGACCTGGATGATCTATCGGCTCTCACACTCGGTTATTTTCTCATCGGAGAGTCTCTCATCATGGTTCCAGAGCCAGAATGTACCACGGATAATCTCAGTCGGCTGTCTCGGCGACAACTCATACAGTCAAGGGTACAACTGTTCTGGGAGAGATGGTCTCGGGAATGTATACAACGTTACCAAGTTATCTCAAAATGGCGGCATCCCTCAACTCAACTCAAGGTCGTCTCCATGGTCCTTCTCTCGGACGAACGGTTTCCGCTTTCACGGTGTCCATCAGCACGGGTTACTCGGCTTCTCCTGGGATCTGACGGTCTCGTTCGAGTTGTCGAACTCCGGTTGACCTCAACTACACTCATCAGGCCTGTGACAAAACTCTGTGTCTTACCAATTGACACTCCGGATACTTTATCATCGGATTGATGAAGTACGGGCGGAATGTTGCGGATACAATCGAGTTTTAGTATCGGTTATGCCATCTGTCTTTCGGTCGGACGGTTCACTCGGACAGAGCGTAACTGGGCCTTTCCTCGCTCACGGTTACCCCCTCTATTTCACTATCATAGTCTTTTCTCTAAAGATTTGGCTATATTAAAATTAGTTCAACTCTGGCGGTTATAACGAAAAGTACGGCTACATCAACGCTCGGCTTATCTCGTATCTAGGCTACATCAACGGTACAAATGATATGTCGGCTCTTTTATTAATTCAGGTATTCTCTATCTGTATGTGTGTCTCTTGTCGTTTATTTATGTGAAATTAAAACGGATATAAATATACAAGGCTTTTCTCAAACCATCGGTATACGCGCAAAAGTGTCTATCTCTTCCTTTCACGAAGGAACACCCGCGTTTTGCCGAATTTTTATTCAACCCCTTTATAAAAAACAAGATCCCTCACACATCCTCAAGGCTATCTCAAACACTATCGCAATGTGCTGACATCTGCCGTGTGTGAGATAAACTCCGGCAGCGAGAAGCGACTGCCGTAGCACAGCTGATAGTAAAAGCCCGAACGGGCTAGGGAGTAGCTCTGGAGGCAGGGCGTACGAACTACGACTGTTTCTGTGGCACTTTTAGGTTTTCTGCCGCACCGACAGCGTTGTCCAGCTGACAGCCAATCGAAAGCAAGATTCGTCCCCCACAGGCTAGGCGTAGCGAAGAGAGCCTTTAGCTTTCCTCTCCTCTTTTTCTTAGTTCGTAACGATTCTTGCCTCTCGACGTATTATTCCGACGTATTTAAATAAAATGTGATTCCAATAAATACATGTGATATACTTTTAATACTGTGTGCATCTTTATTATTTCGAATAACCAGCGGTGTCATTCGCCACAGTATTTTGGTGACTGCGACGTGATTTCATCGTACGAACTTTTTCACCGCTTCGAGGTTGAGCCCGTAGCCACGCGGTTACACACCTGTTGCATCGATTTACCGCATAAGTTCGAGCATCGCCTCACTTATTGTTTTCGACGAATAAATCGAATCCGTTTCGTTTGTCATTTAAAAATGGTTAGGCTCAAAACAGGGCAATAACCTGGCCAATGCCGATTTTGTCTCGAATAACGTGTTAAAGGGAAAGCCGTGCTTTTCTTGGCCGGGATGAAAAAAATCGAGGGTCAGGACGTAACAGACGAATTGATTGTTTAGTATGGATTGGCGATAAGAAATAATTGTAATTCTGTAGAAGATATAAAATACGTGATCTGGGCGACTTTTTATTGTCAATATTCTACCAACGAACAGCTTAAACACAAATTTTGTTCGCCCAGTAAAATGAGTTGGTGACTCGGTGAAAAGCGAAAGCACAAGCAAATCTTCACGTATATCAGCCTAAATCTGCACTTCATAAAGATGTACAAAAAGCAATTTGCCCTGTTCTGAAGCTCTCACTGACTATGCTCTGCTCGAATGGTGTCTAGGAGGATATAATCAAAACTGCAACGAAAACATAAATGCTATGATTTATAAAATCACACCGGAAATGAGTTTCAGTGGTATCGAAGTAGTTGAAAGAGATACTTCCTTCGCTACATGCATTTATAATTATGGCTAACATAATATTTTATTAATATTACGCCAATTGAACATAACCATAGGAGGTAATTGTGATGATATGTGTAATTACGAAGACGAGCACCGTATATCGCTTCCTGAAAAACGCGCGCTAGAAACTACAAAAGAGGCTAAACAGCTCGCAGAAGGTCAAGATTATCTCTTGAGGACCAACAACTTGCTGCAGAAGAACTACAAATGAAGCCCGAATCGTGGATTAACTATGCAACAAGGTAAGCCTCAATTCTCCATTTTTTTAACTGTTTTTTAACTGTTTTTTAACTGTTAAAGTTTAACAAAACTTTAAGCGCGTTTCTCCCAAAACAACTTTTTTTGAATTTGCAGGAAGTATAAAAACAACTTTTTTGATTGATTTGAAATCTATAACACACACTTGTAACATAATTATTTCAATCTATACGTAGGATTTTTTTTCTGATGCTAACGGTTTTCGTTTGATCACTGTTTTTAAGTAGAAATTTTATGTGAAAAACAAACATTAATTTTTAAACGGAATTCGTTGGTTGCGGAGGATCGTGGGTTCAAATCCCGGTCAATGAATTTTTTTTTTTTTTATGTTTACAGGATTTTCAAAAATAATGGAATAACAGTTTTAAACTCGTTCATCGATCATTCCTAATTGCTAATTTATAAATTACAAATAAACTATATTTATTATGGGGGCAATCTCGGGCCAGAATAATATGCATATAAAAATAACGCGCTTAAAGTGTGTAAAAATAACACACTTGGATTTGCAGTGACATTGATGGAAATGCGGTGCCAGATTAATATGCAATATATAAATGATTTATATTAAATATAAAGTACATATATTTAATAGATACTTTAAATCTATGTGGCACATATAAATAATTTATGATAAATACAAAATAAAAATATTTAATATATATATATCAGATATATAATGAATATATAAAAAATGCATAATTCTTTTGAACCAATTTATATCATAAATATATTATTTTATATATCTATCATATATGTATACATATATTGAGCGGCAGAAAGTTCGATATCTCTCATATATTTTGGATATATAATTCATACAAAATATACATCCATTATATATCTTACATACATATTCCATACATTGATAAATATATTTTTAATATACTCCATTTCCGTGGGGGCGGCCCAGTGAATTTTACGTACGGGAGAGAGAGATAGAGCGAGAGGTAGAGAGAGAGAGAGAGAGAGAGAGAGCAAGAGAGAGAGAGAGAGATAGAGAGAGAGAGAGAGAGAGAGCAAGAGAGAGAGAGAGAGATAGAGAGAGAGAGAGAGAGAGATTCGTCGAGTGTCTCTCTTTTACTGGTGGACAAGGGAGAGTAATATACTCTACTCGCCGCTGAGTGTAAACCTATAGTCATTGCGGCGTCCTCGTCGATGCCCCCAGAATGATCGTTTCCGTGTTCATTGATATTTTCAAGCAAATGCTACAATTGTGCTTACATTGTGCACTTTGTTATACATATTATGCTGTCCAATATCTCCCATATCTTTAATAATTATAGTTCATTAATGATTCAGAGTGTAAAACTGATTTCTGATCAAAAGTATAGACTGAATACAAATATTCAAAATCTTATTTTATGTTTTGTAATGATGTCCCCGAAGAGAGAAAACGTGAAGTGATCAATAAAAAATATTATTTTCCACAGATAACTGCTGATAACAAATCAATATTTATCAAATATAGATTTCGACCTCTCAATAAGAGTCTACTAAAAAAGGATGCTTCCTCTGTTTGTCGCTCGAGCACTTCCCCCACTCTGACTCGAACTCCAAGCTCGAGTTTTTCGCGTCCAAACCTCTGAATAAGGACCCCCAGCCTATGAGAGCTTAGAAGAGTAAAATTAGGTGAACATTGTGATGATATTTCCGTTACATAGATTTATGCGTTGTATAGATAGAGAGAGACAGAGAGAGTCAGTCAGCGTGGAGCGCGCGCCTGGTGGGGGTTCTCGAATTATCGGAAAATCTTTTCCCCTTGGGGGCTTTAGCGTTTATATTGAGAGGTCGCACTGTCGCAGAGGTCGAACTTTGATAGTAATCATTTTCACTGTAACGTTGAAAATAAGCGAGTTTTTTAAAAAACAAAAAATCACTCTTTAAATCAAGATGGCGGCGAACACTATGAGAGGATATTTCCTGAAAATCGAAATTTATACTACCAACCACCCCCTCACCCCTCTCCGTATAAAAAAGGAGAATCGCTTTGTCCAATTACTTCCGGGTGAACCAATTTTTTAGACATATCTTGACCCGACTAGATGGAGAATTCGATTCTCAGTCTCGTAGTTTGTTCGAGAACAAAATGTGGGCCTGAAAAGCTCCAGATATATAAACGCGTTTCACACACATCCCAGTACGCGTGTGTGGCACATGTATTGATATAGCTGTAGTCCATGTTTACATTCTCCCTAGCTCCGAGTCGAGAAGCGAATAATTTCCTAAATCGCGTGGTCGAACAAAGCAAAATTACCTGCTAGGATACGCTTTAGAAATTCGGATGTAAACAGAGAACACGGCATGGTTTCTTGTCAGTCCCACTCACTGTTCTTATGCTTTTTATTCACGCGCACCCTTGAACTACACTCGCCAACGAGTGCGACAGTGTAGACGTATTACTCCCGGTCTCTCTCTACCATTGGTGCTTTCGCAGAAAATTCATTTGTCGCCAGCCCCGAATTTTTAAATCTAGTCGGAGAGCTGACGACTATTTCGGACAAGTAATTTTATCAGTCACTATAATGAGGCTTTTTGCTACCTGAGGGACCCTTGTTGCAAAACCTCCATCCCGATTGGCCGCAGCTGGCATTGGCGACACAAGGGGGTTCTTCGAGTATACATAAAGCTTCGGGCGAGTGTCACGTGAAATGTACTTGACGCGAGACTCTTCCGACTCTCTTCATCTTTATCGCTTCATGGTTAAAAATTGGATAATCGATTATGTTGAATAATTGAAAAAAAAATGCAAGTTTAAAAGACTGTAACGTTCGTAAATAATTTTTTAATCGAGAACAATAGAATTAAAAAATCGATGATAATGTAATCCCCTCTTAGCACACGGATACTTGGAGGATTTCAGTTCCATTTTGGAAATTTTTCGAAAAACATTCGAGTGGAGCCGTAGAAAAAAATGTATTTTTATTCAAAGTGAAGAAAGAACAGTGAAATAATATTTAATGAAATTGAATATTTTTGTAGAAAATTCCATGCAAAACACCCAAACAATTACCTATGTTATTTCAAAAACATTATTATCTTGAGGTAATAAGAGATTTCGGCTCAACAAGTAAAGGCACCACCAGGTAAGGCGTATCGGTGTCAAAAGAGTGCGAAGAGCGCGTGTGTTACTGCGGCCCGTAATGAGGAAATCATGTTTGGCGTGAGGCTAACACACGCGCTGTGCACCACAGAGTGAAGAGCCACCTATCACGCTCAGAGATTTAAAGGATTATATATTTTTTTATGACCAACAGCGATAGGTACGCGGTCGGCGTGCGGCTCTGGCGATCACCGAAGTTAAGCAGCATTGGTCGAGGCCAATACGTGGAGCGGCGACCGCTTAGCCGCGCGCTGGCTGGCGCATCGAATCGCTGATCGGGAGGCCATCTTGCCAGAGTCTGGGGCGCCCGCCTAGGTAGCACGAACTCGAGCAAGAGAGCCGACTGTATCAGCACAGGTTTTCCGCAGTTTCCCTGTGCCCTCGTGCGAATGCGATACAGGAGAGGATAGGAAAGAGTGGCTGCGGACAACACTCTGGGGGGGATCTTACGAAATAAAAAGGGGACAGCTTAAAGGGGAAGGACCCCAAAAGCAATGGAACAATATATTTAAAAAAAAAAAAAAAAAAAAATTTTTATAAAAAATTATAAGTCCAGTATAGATAATGATGAAAAGAATTACATATGAATGTTTATTTCCCTTGCGGGGTACATTGCAGACTCCCGCTGCGCTCACACGTTTTTCCTTATCCTACACTTAACCTATCTTAGCTTACCCTACACTTCGAGAGAGAGAGAAAGACAGACCATTATCCTTTCTTAATTCATCTATTCCTTAATTTTTTCCTCATTCCTTAATTCCTTGCTCATTCATTCACCTCATTCACTCCTTGACTTCCGTTTCCACTGCACCACTCTACTTCCCCCCCCCCCCCCCATATCCTCCCCACCCCCACTACATCCCTTCCCACCCTTTGAAGTCTACCCACGTCTCTATCAGTATCATCACATCCCAGCTCCTCAGTCCTTCCCAAAACTCCTCATCCTTGTTTTTCACCCCCACCACATTCCAGCACCCCACTTTTATCGTGCTGCCTCTTCCTCCCGTTCCTTCCGCCCCTCCCTCTTTTCCCTCTTCTGCCCCTCCTCTCTTTCAGTCAGCCGCCGACTTGGCTCTCCCCCCAACCCTTCCCCCATCGCTGCCGTTATTACCTTCCACTCCCCCTCTATCTGCCTCCATCCCCCCGTCATCTCGTCCCACCGCCTCCTTTCGTTGTCTACCCACATCTTCATGCAACCTACTCGCACGGTCTTCTCCTTCCTCGCACGAGCGACTTAGCTTCACATCGAGAATCCGTTAATCAACAGTGAGATTGTTCTGCCGCATCGTGTATCGATTTCTACATCGATTGGGAGCCTGCTACTCATCGTCTGCTATGCATCGTCTGCGCATGCGTCGCTCTCTGTGATCGGGTGTAGTGGCTTTGTAACGTGCTTATCCTGCGTAGCTGCCTCTCTACCGGTGATTGCGTGTGGGCATTACTGGCTAGCTGATCTTGTGCAGAGGCCCCACCATCGCTGCTGCTCTCCGTATGCGTATTGACTCACTCAACGCGCTTATCTTGTGTAGCTGCCTCTCCGATCGCGTGTGAGCATTGCTGTTGGGTGTGTGCGTGGGACCTGTGTGTGAGCCTCGCTGGCTAGCTTGCTTGCCTGCTTTCTCTCTCCTCGCTTGCTCTCTCCTTGCTTGCTCTCTCTCTCTACCAGGCCGTGTACACAAACGTGAATTACAAATACTACCACGCGTCCCTTCTGCTCTCTCATTGCCGTCAGCTGTGTTGATAACTGTCAACAACTACTCATAACACCATGCCGGCGATCAGCTGTGGCATTTGCTCGCGATTTATCGCAGCTGATGATGTTGTGCGGCTATGCATGGTCTCTACCCATGGTTTTCACAGCGAATGCATGAAATTTAAGCTCGGGATAACGACCATGGCTGAATTGCCCCCGAATTCTGGTGTTTCTTGCTTCTCATGTCAAAAGCGCGCTGCTAGTGTGTCCAGTGTGTCAAGTAATCCCCCTGGTACGCCGACGGACCGAGCTGTGCCCGCTATTTCTGAGCAATTGGCTTGTCTGTCGCGTCTTGTCACCGCTCTCTCTTCCAAGCTCGACGGTCTCGATGCCACTATCCAGACGATCCCGAAGATGAACGAAAAGCTCGACAGATTTGACCATGCCATGAGCGATATTTCTATAATCAAGGAACAAGTGTCTGGAATTGATGATCTCCGTTGTGACGTTGGGGATTGCTTGAATAAACTGCATACCATATCATCACGCCTTGACGACGTGGAAGTGACAGCGATATCGACGGCTCAGCTACAGGAGAGTCTATCTCGGCGCGTTGATGCGATTGAGCGACGTGTTGCGGCCCCTGCGGCCACTCCGGTTGATAATCGAATCGAGGAGCGTGTCAAGCAATTGGAATATCTGCGGCATGCCGGTGATCTGGTTGTCTCCGGTGTACCTGAATCTGATACCGAAGATAGTGTTCACTTTATCGCTCTTTGCGCCGTAATAAGTGTCACCGTTGAACGTGCGCACATCATAGAAATCAGACGCATGCGGGCCACGAAAGGTACGAATTCGCCAAGATCTCTTTTTGTCACAGTCAACACAGCTGCTCTGCGAAACTCCATTCTTGCGGCAAAGCGCTCCAAAGGTTGCCTCAATGCAAAGCAGATCTACCATGCTTTCTCTGACACGCAGCTTATACACATAAATGAGTTTCTCCCGTCCGAGCTTCACAATCTCCTAATGAATGCCAAGGCAGTTGCGAGAGAAAAGCACTACCAGTACATCTGGACTCGCGATGGAGTCGTCAACATCAAGAAATCTTCGGACGCTCCCGTCATACGCATTTCTCGCGTTGATCAACTTAATTCTATTAACGCTCAATCGCTCGTTCCACGTTTCGTAGAATTCTCACAATATTTCTCCGAGTGTTATTATGACATTATTCTTGTATCTGAGTCTTGGCTGAAACCTCACATATCGGATGGGATTGTCAGTCTGCCTGACTACCATCTTACTCGCTGTGATAGGGTGGGTAAGGGCAGAGGGGGGGTGTGTGCCTACGTGCATCGTTCATTCCGCACGAATATCGTCGCTATCTCTTCTGCAGTAACGTATGAGCCTGGGCCCGAATATCTCTTTCTCAGTGTCAAAAGTGAAAACCTCGCAACTATTCTCGTCGGAGTCATTTATAGGCCACCGAAAGTTGCATTCTCGGAACGGATTGAAGGTCTTCTAGGTTCAGTGTGTCAAGACTTTGTCGCCAAGGTTATAATGGGTGACTTGAATTCAAATTTCTGTTCGATAAATCCCGACAGTATCTATCTACGTCGTATCTTTCGATGCTATATCCTTGACGTTGTTCCTTACCAGCCGACTCACATACATCGTCATCTTCGACCTGGCTCGATCTATGCATAGTTGATAGTATAGATAAGGTCACTGAACGAATCCAAACTTCGCTCCCTTTTGCTGCGGGACATGACCTAATTGGAATAAATTACAACTTCACTCGCTCTCAAATGGCACCGCTCCATGGGATTCTGCGTCGTAACTGGCAGTGCTTACGTGACTCTCAAGCCTTCTCCGCGGCTCTTGCATCGTATGACTGGTCCTCTGCAATAATCTCTACGGACTCGGATGAGAAAGTGAGGCAACTTAATGAAAAACTCAGCCAATTCTTGGATCACCATGCACTGTATCGTACTATTACACTTCGTCGGCCCTCGGCACCCTGGATCTCGCGTGAACTCCGTGAGCTGATCCTGCAGCGCAACCAGGCGCGCGTGAAATGGCAGCGCACTAGACTACCATTGGTGCACCGCGAGTATAAATCATTAAGGCAACGGACACGACTACTGCTAACACGTGCTAAATCGCATTACTATGCTCAGCGAATAGCTGCTATAACCGATCACAAGCGTCTGTGACCTGAACTCCGTCGTCTGGGGGTCGTTCCCAATAGCCAGCGTCCTGAAATTGCAATTCCTCCTGACGAGCTCAATACTTACTTCTGCTCTGTGTTTAATGCTGCACCGCTCTCGCCGCCCGCGTGCCTTCAGGGGATTCAAGCCTTCGACGACCAGCGTTTCTATTTTGCGCACATAACTCCGGAGGCTCTTAAGCGACATCTGTCTTTCGCTGACTCACACGTCTCCGGCCCCGATGGATTCTCCGGCTTCTTACTGCGACACTGCACCTTGACGCTGTTCCCGCTAATTCTCGATATCTTTAACTGTTCGCTAATGACTTCAGCTTTCCCTTCCTCATGGACAATGTCTTATATAGCTCCAGTTCCGAAATGCCGCAGTCCATCGGCACCGTCTGACTTCAGGCCAATCTTGCTTCTGTGTGAGTTGTCAAAAATTCTTGAGCGTATTGTGCTCGCCGATCTCATGAATTTCCTGCAGGCCTCCGCCCTTAACGATCCTTATCAATTCGGGTTTGTCGCGGGTGGATCCACTCAAGCTGCACTCATCAGGGTATTGGATGCCGTACGCCTTGCGATGGATCGTCGAGAGATCACGGTTCTCGTCCTCTTCGATTTCTCTAAAGCCTTCGATACCGTTGATCATGCTGAGCTTATCAGGAAGCTAGACTCATTAAATCTTTCACACTCGGTGTTGCAATGGTTCTGGTCCTATCTCACTAGCCGTACTCAAGCTGTACAAACGTCTCGCGGTATATCCGACTGGCTTCCGGTCACTTCCGGTGTACCCCAAGGATCGGTGCTGGGTCCAGCTTTATTCTCTCTCTTTGCGGCGGACATCAACAACGTGATCAAGCACTGCTCCATTGTGAAGTACGCAGACGATCTGCAGATCTTTACTCATTGTTCTCCTACTCATATGGGGAAGTATGTTGCCCGTATCAACGAGGATATTTCCCGAATCTGCGACTGGGCTGAAGAGAATTCTCTCCGTCTCAACTCAGCAAAAACACAAGCCATCGTTTTCGGCTCTGCTCGTGTTGTTAACGCGCTGCACTCAGCTGTAACTCCTGGGATCTACGTGCGTGGCTCTCTCACTCCATATGTTAATGTTGTGAAGAATCTTGGGCTACTCATTACTCCGTCATTAAATTGGCGCGACCACGTCACTGGTATTTGTAGTCGTGTATTCAAGACGTTATACCAGCTGAAAGCGAATGGACAGGCTTTGACCGGTGATCTTCGTCGCCTTCTCATAACTAGTCTCATTTTCCCGTTATACGATTACTGCTCAATACTGCTGCTTGATATCGGCTGCACTGAGGATATTCGTCTTCAACGAGCTCTCAATGCGTGCGTTCGTTTTGTCTTCAATGTGCGAAAACATGAACACATTACGCCTTATTTTACAAAGCTTAAATGGCTCAAAGTCTCGCAACGCCGTACGTATTTTTTGGGCCATCTCGTCTACCGGGCACTCAAGTTCCAGGTCCCCTCGTTTTTTGCTTCGCAGCTGACCCCACGCTTGGCGTTGCAGGGTCGGACTAGCCCCACTCGTAGGCCTCCGACTGACTTGTTCATACCCATATGCCGGACGAGTGGTTACCAAAACTCAGTTTTGGTCTCTGCCGCTCGGCTATGGAACTCGCTTCCTTCTGCGCTTCGTGAATCACCATCTCTTGCCGTTTTTAAGAGCAGATTCTTTGAGTTTGTACGTGCTTCGTAGCCTGACTTGTCACTACTGCCCCCTTACTCTTTTCTTTTACTTTATTTTTAGTTCGAATTTAAGTCTCTCTGTTTCTCTTAAGTCTATTATTTTGTTATTTTTCTGCTATCTATACTGATTTGTACTGTACTTTTATACTCTATGATGCGCACTTTGTATGTTCTACATTTTTTACTCGTGGGTTACCACCCTTGTAAAATAAAGACAAGTTCTCTCTCTCTCTCTCTCTCTCTCTCTCTCTCTCCTTTCCATCTCTGCCTCCCTCTCTATCTTCCACTTCACCTCTCTCTCCATCCTCGTCAAGTATCCAAACTTTCCCCCCTCTCAACCTCCCTTTTGACTTCATCACCTCTATCTTCTGTTCCCTCCCCTCCATCTCCACTAACACCATACCCCTGCCCTCTTCGTTTACCCCTCCAATTGTCGTCATACCTTTTATCCTTCCTATCACTTCCATCTTCATATCCTTTTTATCTCTTTATCCCATTCCGCCCCCTCTTTTCTCATAACCCCTCTCACTACTACATTCCTGGCTCTTTTTTCCCTCTCCCCCCTAACCAATCTTATCTCCAACTCTCTCACCTTCATTGCTCCCTCCTCTTCATTTCTACTCCCCCCTTTCGTCCTTTTCCCCTGTTCCCTCAACCCTCCACCCCCCTCCCCCACCCCTAGGCTTTCCACTTTCTTTTTCAGCTTATCAATCCGGCTTCTCAACTCCGTCCTTTCTCCCTCCCATCTCTTTATCAGCTCTTCCCTTTCCACTCTCGCCTCCCTCACTACCACCTCCATTCTCTCCGCCCAACGCTTCGCCATGCCCTCTACTCTCTTCTCCTACCCATTCGCCATTTCCTCGAACCTTTTCTCCCCCCTCTCTTCTTCCTGCCTCATCACCACCCCTACACTGTCCATTACTTTTTTTAGCCATCCTTCCTCCTCTGCTTTTATCTCCGGCGACCTTCCTACTATTTTGCTCCTCTTCTCCGCATTCGTCGATCTTCCCCTCCTCTTCTCTTCCTCTACACCGACCCTTCTCCCCTCGTCGTCCATCCTCACTACTTGTCTACTCTTTACTTTGCGCTGCATCTGCCACACACTTCACTTCCTTCCCTACCGACACCTTTCCCCCTTACCGACCGCTTCCGACTCTCTCTCTTCCCACTTTGCCCGCTTTTCCGCCGCTGCTCCACTGCCGCCCGTTCCTGCTTTTCCCCCACCCCCTTGCCTCGATACCACTCTAACCTCAAAATCGACCCACCCGACTTTTACCCCTGTCTAACTCCCTTTTCCCTCCCCCCCGCACCATCCCTTAACGCTCACCCCTGACTATCCCTTCCTACCCTCCTTATCCCACAGCACTTTTCACCCCTTCATTTCCCGCTCTCCTCACTATCGCACACTTTGTGCCCACCTGTCCCACCCTCACTCTACATCTTTGTCACCGGAAACGGAAGTCCTATGATGAAAATAATTAAAACCAGGTTATAGTCTTTGTAGTTTTCAGAAATATTGCTTATTTCCCTCAAAATTATTTGATTGGAATTAAAGCAAATAAACCTTATATTTTGTCAAGAATGAAAAATTTCAAAAAATGTGTATATCTCTATTGCTTGAAGGTTATAAATTGAAGAATCGACTCTGTAATTATGTGCTATTAGTTGAAAAAAAAAGTCATGAAAGCATAAAAGCTTTCGATGTCAAGAAACGTTTTTTATTTTCATTCATAAAAATGGAATTTGAGAGTTAATACTATTGTAATCCTTTTACATCATCGTGGCTTTAATGGAAATGTTTAGAAGATTTGAGATTTAGTTATGAAGTTCTTTTGAATAAAAATCTAAATGGTCTTATCAAAAAAAGAAAAAAAAAACATAAGCGTGGATTCTCCGCGCGACAGAAGTAAAACTTCTTGGGTAGGCATGTGAAAGAAAATTTTCATATTTCGTTTGACGAGAAAGGCGACACTTTGGTTATACGCATTTATACACATATTATCATATGATTGGTTGTATTCCTCGGTGCTTTCCGGATCTTCAAAATTTTAAAATGAGATGTAATAGGCTTATGATAACTGAAATTTTCTATAAAAACCCCTGATTCGAATGTGTGTAAATAACTTGAGAAAACTGCATCGATGCAACCCGATGTCCCAGAGTAAATTCTGTGAGTTGTTTCTCATCAAATTTTTGGTCAAGAAAATCAAACAGCTGTGCATCACTTAAAGCGTCAATTGTGCGTCAACGAAACGGAAATTTACGTTAAAATCTCCTCTTGGGATCATTTGAATTTTATGTAGATCTGATCCGAGTAAAACAGAACTCTTGACTCCCATATGCTAGTAAGGTCTGATGGATAAATCATATCGATGGACTAATGCCAAAGAGGCGTATCGGTTATGTATAAGCATAGCTTATACGCCCTTATGGAATTTAACCATCGATACGACTCATGGAATCTGGCAGTCGATGTATGCCTAAATGTATATATGTACACATATATACATATATATGAATGTATACAATGTACATATAACATATAATATGTCAACGTGAGAATATCGGCTTTTTACAATTAAAAGTCAATTTTAAGCATTGTAAGGGCGTGAAAAAACTAATATTTTTTCTGAAAGTTGACATTTTTTACTTAAGAAACATGTATTAATTGGATTTTCTTGCTGGATACAAATATAAAAAAAAACTGAAAAAAAAAAATAATAATGTTGAGACTTATCGGCTTGATTGAACAATAATTTTATGATATTTAAATGCAAGAAAAATGTAACTCCGATACATATCACGTAGTGAACATGTAGTCAGCATGGCCTGGTGGCTCTGGGACGACTTTTCCCAACGCTTGGTTACACGCACGCACACGCCCACACACACAACGCGTAAATCCATCCATCCATACATAAGTACAAACGTATCTACATATGTATATTCAATAGCGTTTGGACCTCAGCAAGCGTTACACTATGTATTCTGTATTATAAGAGCATGGGGCATACCGTGTAAGACTGTGTTTTATCTCATTCGCTCGTTCGCTACACATCAGCTCGTTTCTTTAGTCCAGCAAATTAAGCCCTGAACCTGAAATAATTGCAGAGCAGATGAATTTAATAGGATAGATGTGTTTGACCCTCTAGCAAAACCCCATAAAATTACAAGTCAGCAGCCCCCTCAGGAAGGGTATAGAAAAAAAAACCCCCCTAAAAGATAAGTTTTTCGCCCATAACTCAAAAATTATAAACAATAGAGAAAAATAGCTCAAACAAAAGTTGTAGGTTATTTTTTTTTCTATAAAAAATCATCAGATGGCATTCTCTAAATTTAGTACGTGCGCCATCAGAATTAATGTGAGATTCTCAATAATACTAGAAGAAAATCAAGGAGTGGGGAGACGGGCTCACTTCGCAGGCCAGCAGAGCGGGAGAACCCAGCGGCTCACGTGCTCGCTACCTCTCCTCTCACCCAAGGTAATACGAAACGTAGGGGTGTGCGTGAGAGCAAGCATTTTCGTACGGGTGGTAGTGAGAGCGTGAGAGCGAGCATTCACCATTTTATCGCTTGAAAATCCTGAATCCCTTGTTCAGGCCCCTCCACCGCCCTTTTCTCGATAGTTCAGCCGAAATAGGAATTCATCTGGGAAAAATTGAAGGAAGCGATTTTTATTTTTTATGCTTAAGGGGGATGGTTGGTAGTGTAGATCTCGATGTTCGGGAAAATCCCCTAATTGCGTTCATCGCGATCATGACTTAAAGAGTGATTTTTCGTTTTTTAAATAACTCGCTTTTTTCAACTTTAGAGTGAAAAGAATAGTGACAAAAGTTATGGGAAATTTAATTCCCCACAAGTTCAGTTGTGGTCATTTTTATCCTAGGATCGATATTTACAGAGTTGACTGCAAGAAAGGGTAATAAAGTTTTTTTTTTCAATTATCGTGTTTGTTATCAAGCTTATCGTAAAAATACTAATAAAGAATCAGGTAGGGAATTTCATTTCCTGCAACTCTGGTCCATCCGATTTTTACCGTAATATGGATATTTTCAGAATTAGCATTAAGATAAGGGAAATTCAATGGACGTGCACGATCTGAGGTACGTCGGAACCCCATTTTAGTTCTTACTGAAAATATCGATCGTAGGGTAAAAATAGTAATTACCAAAATTACAGGAAATAAAATTCCCTACCTCGTTATCATTTAGAAGCTTTACGATAAACTTTATAATGAACGAGATATTTGGGAATAAAATATTTCAAATCCTTCATTCTGTACAAGTCTGTAAATATTGATAGTAAAGTAAAAATAGCGATAACCAAAGTTGCAGGAATAGTATATTGTGCACCTAGGGCGTAAAGTGGGCTTTTTTAGACCGAGTGTGGAGATTGCAGTACGAGTCGCAGGTGAGCTAGCACGAGTCGAAGGCGAGCTAGCACGAGCCGAAGGCGAGTGCAGCAGCGAGCCGAAGACGAGTGCGTCCGCGAGCCGAAGACGAGTACTGCAACCACAAGAGGTCAAAAAGCCCACTTAGCCCTTGGTGCACACCATATTTTTTGTAACGCATGCATTGATTTCTGCGTTTTTTGTGCCTATGAGCGGCACTAATTGTAAGGTCTTCGTAGGTCTTCGTGTCCAGGTCGACCAGACCATAGTTTTCGAAATCCAGGTCAGCCGGTCGACCTGGCCACCAAGAACTACGTTCCGGTCGACCTGGACACCTAGACTTACGGTCCGGTCGACCTGGACACCGAGAACTACGGACCGGTCTACCTGGACACCGAAAACTACGGACCGGTCGACCTGGACACCTAAACTTACGGTCCGGTCGACCTGGACACCTAGACTTACGGTCTAGGCGACCTGCACGCGGTCGTACATACAGTCTTTCAGAAGCGGGCGTAAAGTGCTCACTTTACGCCCGCTTTTTTGCCCGCTTACCAGGAGCGGGCGTAAAGTGCTTACTTTACGCCCGCTCTTTCGAACCGGTCAAAAAAAGGTCACTTTAGGCCCGCTTAATAGGTCAAAAAAACGCAGAAATCGTGCATGTGTTACAAAAATACAATTTCGTATCTGATTGTTTCTTAGCATTTTTACGATACACTTGACAATCAAATAAATAATTAGAAAAAAAAATCCACCCCTACACTCAGTAGAATTCTGAAAACATCGATCATAGGGTAAACATGGTAATAATTAAAGTTGAAGGAAATGAAATTCCTCACCTGATTATTTCTTAGAAATTTCATGATATACTTGATAAAAAACGAGATAATTAGAAAAACCGTTTTAACCCCTGTTGGCTATCAAACTCTGTAAATATCATACGGTTTTAATGTTGAAAACCGAACGTGTGGGGAATTAAATTTCCCACAACCATGTTTCATATCTTTTTTATTCTAAAGTATAAAGTAAACGAGGGATTTGAAAAAAAAAAGATCGCTCTTTAAATCGAACGGGAATTTTCCCAAAAATCGAGATTTACACTACCAATCCCCCCCCCCCCCCCCGCCCCCAAAGTATATAACAGAAAATAGCTTGCTCCAGTTATTTCCAGATAAGCCGATTTTTAGACCTACCTCAACTGGACTATGGCATCAATAAATAGTTTAGAAAATGAGTACTATATGGGGCAATCCACGCCAAATCAGCCACTTCGGAACGTTACACGTTTTTTAAAGTGAAAGTTCTTCAGCGAGGGTGTGAATTAAAAACTATGAAACAAAAAAGCGACATTTATAAGAGACGAGCTGATAAGTAACAAACGAGTGAATAGAACACACTTTTACAAGTTACGCCGTATTCTCTTAGTTTTCCCTTTGTGGGATGCTTCGTGTCCTCCCCACTTTCTTCCTTAACCCTCCGTCTGTACTGTGAAATTTTGGTACACCGTCTGTACTATGGATCCTAGAAAGTCCTGCAAATATTTTATTCTAAGATAAAAAGGTCAAAAAATCTGGAAACATTCTGAAATACTTTTATAATATTCTTTTTCATGATCCAATTAGCCATTTCTGAAATACTTTTATAATACTTCCATTTCTGAAATATTTTTATAATACTTCCGTAACCCTCCGTCTGTACTGTGAAATTTTGGTACACCGTCTGTACTATGGATCCTAGAAAGTCCTGCAAATATTTTTTTCTAAGATAAAAAGGTCAAAAAATCTGGAAACATTCTGAAATACTTTTATAATATTCTTGTTCATGATCCACTTAGCCATTTATGGTACACAATTTTTTTTATAACAATTCCAAATTCCGAAGATATTCGATTTAAAAATTTATCCTGTGCCCTAAAAGTCCCATAGTAGAGACGGAGCGTTAAGCATGCGGCAGCTAAGGCCATGTCATACATAGTATAGTATAACGCGATTGACTATAGATGTGCTTGAAAGTATGTTTGGATGGATGTATGTATGGGTTTGGGTTAGTATGCGTATGTGTGTTCGTGTGTGTGTGTGCGCATGTGTGTCTGTGCGTGTGCGTGTGCGTGTGCGTGTGCGTGTGTGTGTGTGTAACCCAGCATTCGAAAAAGGCGTCATTAGAGGACATGAGAGAATTTTATGAAAATTTTGCCCCGTCGCAACGACGGGTTCCTGTCGACTTCAAATTTCAAAATTTTTTTTGTATAATCCTATCGGGTCCCTCGATTTTTAACGCCATTAAAAAAGATGAGAATGTCATTGGAGGGCTTGGAAGGAATTTTTTTTAAATTTCACCCCCTCGCAACGATAGGTTCCTGTCGGCTTTGAATTTCCAAATTTTTTTTGTATAATCCTATCGGGTCCCAAGATTTTTAACGCTAATATAAAAGATAAGAATGTCTTTAGAGGACTTCAGAAAAATTTCTGAAAATATCACCCCCTCGCAGCGATGGGTTCCTGTCGGCTTTAAATTTCAAATTTTTTTTTTGTATAATCCTATTGGGTCCCTCGATTTTTAACGCCGATAAAAAAGATGAGAATGTCTTTAGAGGCCTTGGGAGAATTTTCTGAAAATTTCACCCCCTCGAAATGATGGGTTCCTGTCGGCTTTAAGGGGAAACAGTACTGAAAAATTCGAACAAAATGACAAAAAAATCGATTTATCGTTTTTGTCGGAAAAATGTCCTTGAAACCTTCCTCCATCTATGAAAATTATCATGGTGGTGAAAAAAAATTTTTTTAATCTGATTTTGAGCCCCATAAACCAAAAAAAGCGTTATTCGCGTCATATTTGCTATACTAACGCCGCCATCGGTCGTCAGAGTCGTGGATAATTTGTCCAATGATCAATTTGTGATATACTTTTCCCATTTGCAATTTTTTTTAAATATTGCTTTTATCCATAGAGTATACCTAGATTATATTGTATATACAATACATGGCGCTTTTACCGCCTTTCCTGTATGGTTCATGAGTTCGACTCCACAGATGGCGCTGAAATTCGTATATCCTCATTGTGGCCTTATGCCAGATCGGACAGTGTTTCCCAAGGCCTTTTCTTATGTTACAGCAGAGATGAGCAGAGAGATCTCCAACGCTCGCATTTTCTTGATACCTGGTATTTTGGAGCGTCGACGTGACGCCTAGGCGGTCAAACGCCGAACTTGCACCATCGCGTGAAATCGACTTGAAGTTATGCGCGCTGAATTGAGCGGTTGCCAACCGTGTTGTTTTGCCCGAGATCATCTCGCGTTTCGCTGTCACGAATCCAATCCTTGCTGCCTGACGAAAATTTTTCCCGAGTTGATTTTTTTTTCAGCTTGTATGCATTAATTAATAAAAATGTATAAATTGGAACGTGTTTTGTCCTAAATTAACCGAATTTGGATCCAAATTGTCAAATGTTCCTAAGCGAGCTCGATGAGTATGTTCTTTCAATGTAGATAATAATTCGAAGAACTGGCTTGGCCGAGTGGATATGTTTACCGCTGAATCTCTGGAAGATTGGGGTTCGAGCCCGGAACTTTTTTTTTTTTATCTAAATGTTCAATTATCTTTATGATTAATAATTGTGCCTCCGTTTTATTTTTTCGCATGAGTTTGAACACTCGTACAAAAAAAAAGTACATGGTATGGCACGAATGAATAATCGAAAGGGTAAAAAAAAACAAAGCGGGTCCAATTTTGAAAACCCGAAACATCCGATCCTACCCAAATTTTACACATACGTTCTTTTTGACAAAATGAGACTACCCATAAAAAGATTTTTGGCAATTCGCAGTCGTTTTCGAGATATTAGTCGACCATCTTCTTATTATATCTATATATATATGGGTTATCGCGCGTTCCGATCTTCGCTGGCCCGCGAGCGGCTCTCGCACTGTGTGTTCGCTATATGTATATATATACACATGCGCACACACACACACTTCCATATATCGATCGGTTTGGCGACTCTTGACTGCTTGTTGCCAAAGTTTTATATTTTCTCGAGCTCTCGGCTTGAGGAAGAGTGGGGAAAGATCGTTTGTGGGCGCGGAGGTGCGCGGGTTGCCGGGCGCGCAGCGTGCAAGAGAGAGGTCCGTGTTACGAGAACCCATAGATTTATTATACAGCGCGAGAACACTAGTTATTTTCCTTAAATATTATGCAGTAAAACTTTTTCCTGGCGATCACATAATAATCTTAAATATGCACTGAATCCAGTGGATATTTTTTCATTGATTTCGTGTAGTTCTATCTGACATAAACAATCGTAAAATATCGGTTCTGGAGCTGATCTTGCTAAAAGAGCCTGTGTTTAAAAGCGTGTCTATGCCTAATTTTTTTTCTCAACAACCGCGCGTAGTGAAAAATCCTGAAAATAATTGATGCGACACATTAATAGGGACAAAACAAATTAGAAAAATTTTAAAGTAATAGTAGGAATCAACAGGGGTTTTTTAAAGGGAGAATCCTGGTCGGACGGATCCTGGTTACGTGGAATTTCATGCGATTAATTTCATTAAATTTTATTTCAACGGAAGCGACGAAGTCGAAGGCGAAAGAGCTCGAAAATCGGCGACAAGAGATAATTAATTTTTTTTCATTTCTTTTCATTTTTATTTTCTTCTCCGTTGCTTTCAGCGCCAACAATGACAATCCAATGAACGAGCATGAAAAATGTTTAATAACGTAAAAAAATCTGCTAAAAATTTTTGTTTCTAAATTTATATGATTTTTTTTTGTGATATGGCAAGAGCAGCAAGAATTTTTTAAAAATTATTTCATCCCGTGAATGCCAACAGATTTTAAACGACCTCTATGAACATACTTATTCCGCTAGCCCCACGAAAAAATCAAATAAGCGAGAAAAATCCGACTTTTTCGAATACATTACATTGTATGCATTCGTGGATATCCTTCAACCTGCTTCCAGCATTTTCATCGTCATTCGCTGCTCGTATTCCGAATGCTAAACATCAGTTTATAATTTCGCAATACAGGAGTGTCTTTTTTCTGTCTTATTTTATTGGAGACGTATACAATTATGAATAAAAAAAAGGTGGATCGAGTGTACGATATCTGTGCATACTGCGGTTGTAATAATTCGAAATTACGTACGGGTACGAAACTCTACAGATTTTCTCTGGTGGGAGATCCTCGCCTTGATGCGTGGGTTAAAAATACAGGTAAGTCTTGCTTTTCTAAGTTTCTGCAATATGAAAACATTAAGTGTATATTCAATGGAT
This sequence comes from Rhorus exstirpatorius, assembly GCA_963564615.1. Taxonomy (NCBI): domain Eukaryota; kingdom Metazoa; phylum Arthropoda; class Insecta; order Hymenoptera; family Ichneumonidae; genus Rhorus; species Rhorus exstirpatorius. The sequence continues at coordinate 26,217,042 of OY751313.1, forward strand.
TTGAAAAGCGCAAATTCTTTTCATGAATATCGAAAAATGTGAGCCTTTGAATTAGTCGCAAAAATAATTCGATGTCTCGACACGCGCGATAGACCGTTTTGTCTATCCCCTGTATATCTTCAACTGCGACTCCACAAAACCGATTTTGTCGTGTAGTTTGATTGCTGCTATTAACACGAAATGATCAAGAGGCACGGTAGTGCCTCGAGACAAGTACATTGCCTCCTATACCGACATGTCGAGAGGTACTACAGCCTCTTATACGCCGCACAACTTGCTTATACATAGGAGTATATCTATATAACGAAACTTATTTTCCTAATTATTAATTAATTATACGGACTTCGGCAATGATATTAACACGTATATTTTTTATTTTTTTTTCTCTTTCGATCGGTACCCAAATGAATGCTGTAGCTATTGATATATGAGAGATATCGCATTTTATTAATTATATTCCACGTACAATCACTTCACACGAAATTTTCGCATCTGTCGCACCAAAATCTGTCGCACCAAGAACTGTCGCACCAATTAGGTTAGGTCCACGGGTGGTGACAGAGTGGAGCGTCTCACGTACGTGCCGTATCTATCTCTCTAGAGTAGTGCAGCATTGCCCCGAAATTCGTTTTCCTAAAAGTCGTTTCCGCGATTATTTTATTAAATAGTTATTTAATTATGTAGAGTAAACATTAATTGAGAATTGTATTTCTCCACGATTCAGGATTTTTTTAGTCGCGATAGTGATGCCACCGAAACGAGAAACTTTTCCATAACACGAGACGAAACAAGAAATTTCTCGTCTCGTACATTTTGGCTTTTCTCGTCTCGAAACATTTTGATGAGTCGAGACAAGACCAGGCGACCGACAAGATTGTTGACCGAGAAATCGAGAAATCTTGATGTTCAATCCCCGAATCCTACATCACCACGCACATTTTTCGTCCAGGCTGATCGCACCATAGTTTTTGGTGTCTAAGTTAATCGCATCATAAGTTTTTGGCGTCCAGGTCGATCGCTCCATATTTCTTCGTGTCTAGGTCAATCGCGTCGTAGTTTTAGGTGTCTAAGTCAATCGCGTCATAGTTATTGGAATCCAGGTTGATGGTGCATTAGTTCTTGGCGTTCAGGTCGATCGCACCATAGTTCTTGGCGTCCGGATCGATCACGTCATAGTTCTTGGCGATCAGGCTGATCGCACCATTGTTCTTCGCGTCCAGGTCGACCGCACCATAGTTCTTGGCGTCCAGGTCGATCACGTCATAGTTCTTGGCGTCCAGGTTGATCGCGCGGTAGTTATTGGCGTCCAGGTCACCAAAGCCAACCATAGTTATTCTGACCAATATTAGTTAATAATGGTCATAGTTAATGACCAAGCCATAGTTATTGGTGCCTAAGTCCATCGCGTCAGAGTTCTAGGCGTCCAGGTCGATCACGCAATAGTTCTTGGTGTCAAGGTTAATCGCGCCATAGTTCTTGGCGTCCAGGTCGATCGCGTCATAGTTCTTGGCGTCCAGGTCGATCGCACCATAGTTCTTCGCGTCCAGGTCGATCGCATCGTAGTTTTTGGCGTCCAGGTCGATCGCGTCATAGTTCTTGGCGTCCAGGTTGATCGCGCGGTAGTTATTGGCGTCCAGGTTGACCAAGCCGTAGTTATTGGTGCCTAAGTCAATCGCGTCATAGTTCTTGGTGTCGAGGTTGATCGCGCCATAGTTCTTGATGCCTAGGTTAATCGCTCCATAGTTCTTGGTGTCTAGGTCAATCGCGTCATAGTTTTTAGCATCCAGGTTAATCGCGCGTTACTTCTTGGCGTCCAGCTTGATCGCACCATAGTGCTTGGCGTCCGGGTCTTACGCGCCATTTATAAGCGTAATGCCTTGCCGTTGACCTGGAACTTAAGAACTACAGAGCGCGAGACCTGGACAGCGTAAAACGCATTCCCGTCAACCTGGAACTCGAGAACAATCGAGCGGTAGACCTGGACGGTGGAAAACCCAATCCCGTTGACCTGAAACTCAAGAACTACGAAGCGTGAGACCTGGACGACGGAAAACTCATTCCCGTCGACCTGGTTGTCAAGAACGACGGAGCGCAGAGCCTGGACAGCAAATAACGCCTTCTCGACGACCTGGTGCTCAAAGATCACAAAACGCGGGGCCATTCCAGGACGGTAGGTGACGCATTCCCGTCGACCTTTGCTCAAGAACTACCGAAAGTGATACCTGCACGGCAGGAAAAAAGATCCCATGATCTGGGGATCTGGTGCTACGGAGCGCATCACCACATGTCCATCGGAAGCAAAACATAAAAATAATCCAACGTAAAAATTAATTAAAAAATGATAACTCTGGGTGACGAATGATGTTCCGGAGGATCTGTTTATTGCGAATTTGTACTCGTCTAATCGATTACAAATAATTGATTAAATATATTACTTTCATAATTTATAATTAAACGTTGTTCAATTACAATTATAATTTGTATTCAAATTCTTGTCGATTTTAAATTACATTTATAATGTGTAATTACACAGAAGTTTAATTACTAATTACATTTATAATTTGAAATTAAAAGAAGTGTAATTAGAAATTTTATTTGTAATGGGTATTTGAAAAAAGTAAAAATTTCAATTACAGATTATATTTCTAATTTTTAATTGCAAAATGTTCAATTACAGATCACATTTGTAATAGTCCATTGAAAAAAGTTTAATTTCAATTTACATTTGTGATTTGTAAGTAAACAAAGTTTAATTACAATTTTCACAACTCGGTTCGGTACAGACAATTCAAATTTCAAAGGACCTGCGCATACGGACAACATGCTTCATTTTTCTGTACCAATTCGGTTATAGACTGAGTTTGTCTGGATCAAATCGCTTCATGGAATTTTTTTTTGGTAGTGCAATGATTTGTCGAATTTTCCTGTGTTCAGTTAACTATGATGGCTTTTATGAGTAAAATTACGTGGGTCGCGGTCGGGTTGAGTCTGCGTTTAATTGATATCTTACAAACAAAGCTCTACTATTCCATCGCGAAAAAAAAGATAGTGCTCAATACTGTGAACCGACTATAGAAAAGCAATGCTTGTGATTTTTATAACTCAGCGATGGTGCTTTGTATCAAGAATCGAAACTCAAAGTTGTTTGAATGGATCATGCGAGCACTTTCAAGAATAGAGAGACCTCATTGATAGGATTTTGTACGCATAGAACACTTTGGAGTTCGCTAAACTTGCTAACGATCTAATAAAAAAAATGCAAATGATAATTCGTGTGCTAGGGGCTAGATTGGGGCTTCTGAAGTTGTGAAATAATGAAACCATTCCATAATTGTACGAAATGTTTTGGCAAGACAATTTATGCCGTCCAAAATTGTTCAATTCTAGCCTGAGCATAGCAGTCACCATTTAAAGCTTTTACATAGAAGTTACATCGTAAATATATATCGACATATATAATGCTTTGCAAAAAGGAACCATATCCCACCAAAAACACCATGAATGGTGTACAAAAACTTGAGACAAGTACATTTCCTTGCGTCTTTTTTTTTGTATGCTTACAAAAAGATGTCAAACCCAAATATTTGCCAAATAAACCTTTACAAAAAGATGTCAAACACAAAAAGTTGTCAAATAAATTCAAATAATCTAAGTCACAGTTGCCAAGTACATCAAGCATTTTCATTGTTTACATTTTTATTAACCGTTTATAAGTAAGTAACAACGCTCGAAAACGTCTTGAAACGGGACTTAGGGACTTAATTTAAAAATTTAAGGTTTGAAATATTGTATTGAAGAAAAATTCGCATTAAAAAAAAATTCGAACGAAGTACTTGGCGAGTTATATAAAATGACTGTACGGACTACCTGTTACGAACTCGCCAAGTACTTCGTTCGAATTTTTTTTTTTAATGCAAATTTTTTTTCAATACAATATTGCAAACCTTAAATTTTTAAATTAAGTCCCTAAGTCCCGTTTCAAGACGTTTTCGAGCGTTGTTACTTACTTATAAACGGTTAATAAAAATGTAAACAATGAAAATGCTTGATGTACTTGGCAACTGTGACTTAGATTATTTGAATTTATTTGACAACTTTTTGTGTTTGACATCTTTTTGTAAAGGTTTATTTGTCAAATATTTGGGTTTGACATCTTTTTGTAAGCATAAAAAAAAAAAGACGCAAGGAAATGTACTTGTCTCAAGTTTTTGTACACCATTCATGGTGTTTTTGGTGGGATATGTATACCACGTGACACATGAGTGCGAATACGATAGCAAAATAAGGAAGCAAAATGCAATATACATATTTTTTATTTTTTTTCAATTAATTTTTTTTGAGTTCTGTCGAGAAGACAAGACGCTGGAAAACGACGGACGCTGGAATCATTGCCTCGGTTGGGTTGATGGGGGGAGGGCAATGGTTGACGGAAGAACCCGCAACAGATCTCCACCCCCGATTGTGAGCATTATTAGACCTGGGCTCCGAATAAGGCCGCACGTATGGAGTGCTCTGCTGCCTCCGACGGCGGTTCCAGCGCCAGTTATTCTTATTCTTTTTTGAAAGAATAATTATTTCCAGAAAACGTTAACATAAAGATAACGAGAGATGACATTTTTTTTGTTACTGGAGGGCCATATAAAAAGGCGCGCGCGCGCGCGCGTGTGTGTGTGTGTGTGTGTGTGTGTGTCTGTGTGTGCGTGCGTGCGTGCGTGCGTGCGTGCGTGCGTGCGTGCGTGCGTGCGTGCGTGCGTGCGTGCGTGCGTGCGTGCGTGCGTGCGTGCATGCGTGCGTGCGTGCGTGCGTGCGTGCGCGTGCGTGCGTGCGTGCGTGCGTGCGTGCGTGCGTGCGTGCGTGCGTGCGTGCGTGCGTGCGTGCGTGTGTGCGTGTGTGCGTGTGTGTGTATGTGTGTGTGTGTGTGTGTGTGTGTGTGTGTGTGTGTGTGTGTGTGTGTGTGCGCGTCTGCGCGTGTGCGTGTGTGTGTGTGTGTGTGCGTATGCGCGTGTGCGCGTGCGTGCGTGTGTGCGTGTGTGCGTGTGAGTGTGTGTGTGTGTACATATGTGCGAGAGTGTGTACATATGTGTGCGAGTGTTTCTAAGTGTATGCGAGTGTGTGCAAGCGGACGTGGGTGTTTGCAGCGTTTTGGATTAAGGCCTACAAGCCACAATAACTCGTAATATTATGCGAAAGAGATTTTTTGACGCGTGACGAGCTTTCAAGACAATAGACGATTTCAGGACATGATGAAATCTGGAGACGAGGCGAGATTTCAAGTCGAGACCAGAAATTGGTCTCATGTCGACGAGATTTTTGACAATCTCATTCCGGTTGAGTCTCATCTCGTCTTGTCTGGCGGAATCACTATACAAATTTAGAGACTCCGAAAGTCCTCTCATACCAATTTTTATGCGAACCAAGTACATTTTCGAATTTTAGTATGCCACATGCAATTCACCATTTTGAATTTTTGAGTTTTTAGGATAGATTCGTAATTAGTGACCTCGAAAACCCTCGAGTGCCGATTTTCATTCGAATTGAATCAATTTTGAATTTTGATCCTGGATATTGGATCCGAAATTGTGAATTTATAAAATTGAACCTGTGACGAACCGAGGTATTGCTACTCGCGCTCATTTCAACACAACAGAGTCATCAGATTCCAGAGAGTACGCCGACTCTTGCGACAGACACTCTCTGGAAACTCGAGCAAACCGCGCGTCAGCAGATTCCTCTTTTCGTCCTTGGAATCTTGCTACCTTACCATATGACCTGGTTTATTCGATCCCTTGCATCACACATGACATCACATATGATGTATTACTTGCATCACCAGGTTTCGTAAATCATCGAGATTTCCATCCATCGATGATTTCTCGACTCATGGGTTTCGAAATCATCGAGACCTACATCGATCGATGATTTCTCAATCCACCCCCACGAGACTCTTGTAGCCGGATGCCCAAAGCTAACGAGGGTTCTCTAGACATATTATCAAATCAGTCTTAATACGACGCTCTTAGCAATCGGTCGAGAGATCCCGTTCCTTAGCCGCAAGTCCGTTCGCGTACTTAGGTTCTCGCGGGCGTGATTGACGTGATCTTCTCAAACCCTTGTTGTAGACAAGTGTATAAGAACTCATTAAGTGAAGGAACACCTTAGCGGCGCTTCACTTCCTCTGTGATATAATTGTTCGTGCCAATTACCTTGGCGGCATTGCGCGTCAGTGTATCATAGAGTATAACATTTGTATCAACTCAAACTATTATTGTAAAAGTGATTGATTGATCTGTGTTCTTGAATAAATACATTCGTGTGAAACCACCTGTACTTCTTCATTGCATCACAGCTCATCTGATTATCACCAACTACAAGCATATACAAGGTGAGGTGCTACCCTACTCAAATAGGACAGAGAATCCATTCGCCAGGGCCTTTGACTTCAGGGAATAAAATAATAATAAGTTACCACGGGATAAATAAACCCGTGTGTAACAAACCTCAAATTTGTAACCAGTGATAAAAAAAATCGTTTGGCGCTATTCTTTATTAAAATAGGAATAATTTATTTTCCGCGCTTGGGGCACAAACAGTGAAATCTTGCTTGCCGCTCAAGGAGTTAACCATATTAAGGTGTTCTCCAATAGCCAGCCCGTCTGAATAACTCTTATTTTTATTTCAGAGATATGAATTAGGTCGGAAGAATTCTTCTCCGACCTTGAATCTTCAAAAAAAGCTCAGTGTCTGTGGAGTAACCAAATGATCGATACTTTTGTCGTGGTATTCACTGACATTGGTAGGATCAATGCTTGATGGTTGATAAAGTGGATGAATACTTTCTTTGTGGCATGACAATTGATCCATACGATCTGTACGTTTATTTAGTGATTTTAATGATGTTTTGACGAAGAACGAGGAGGAAAAACAGTTTTCTCTGCACATTATTGAAGACTGTCAAAACAAACAACCGGATACGAAAAAAACTACGATGATGGAATGATATTGAACATATATAATTCTACAGGAAGACACACATTTCAAACCATTATTGGGAAAATTGAACTAGACGAATAAATAAATAATTCATTTATCCTGTCGCGTACAACGTTACAATCTAAAAATTTTAATTTTTCTCGACAAATAGTCCAGAACCGCGCGAACTTTAAAGTAAACACGTGCATCTCAAAAACTATTCACACGCCTAGATCTTCTTAATACCTCTGCATGGGAGAAGCAATAAATGATCGTTTTTCTCGAAATAAACTGTGAACCGCATGTGCAGCACATAAAATGTGAAAATACCCCCGCCCCTCTACGACATCATTATGGGGACACGCGTCAATATATATATGTAAACATGCTCAGACCTGCGTGACGCTTTACAGCGCGAGTTTTTTCGGCAACAGCTATAAGTGTTACAGCAAAGGAAGCCGCTAAACTACTTGGATAAGATACTTGGACCAGAGACCCTAATAATATCTTCATTGCCGCTGTGAAAAATAATTTCCAAGAACTGTAGAAGTTAAGCACGCCGATACCGAAATCCGAAAACAACACCCTCTATCTCTCTCACTCTCTCTCTCTCTCTTCTCGCTTCCTCTCGTGGACATGTATCCGACCTCGTTATTCCGCCAAATAGAACCAGCGCGTACGAGAAATCCACTATTGTTTCTGCCACTCGTCTGTGAAACTCACTCCCACCTGCCGTGCGTAACTCACGCTCTCTTGACTCCTTCAGGCACCATTTAATGGAACACCTCACCCGGGCACATGTTATCTGAGTAAACTCAGCGCTATATCGCTTGTGACGCAATTTTGTCAGTTCAAGCATCACAGGTCGTTCCGAACCTCGTTTACGAGACAATATTCGTATAATCCGGATTAAGTTTTAAGACTTAACGGATGGATTCGTTATCGTTTTTTCAGTTTTCACGTTATTGTACGTTTAAGTTTGCGAGTTTTGTTTTATGGGGTCAATAGTATGAAGGATACCGAGTTACCGTGAGACAGGGCCGAAATAACGAGCCACCCGGTAGATTTGGTCTTTCTTGGATACGTAATCGAGGGAAGTATAAAGGATTGAGTGGGAATCTCGACGCTTCAAGATAAAGAGTATGGGAAGAGAAGGGCGATCTTCGAGTTACGTATGGAAGGCCGTTGCCAGCTGGGATTGCGATCGCCCAGCCGTCACGGATTGCCCGATCGCAGTTATCGTAGGTTTAGTTACATTTACGTATGGAACGCCGTTGCCGGCTGGGATTGCGATCACCCAGCCGTCGCGGATTGCCCGATCGCTGTTATATTAGGTTTAGTTCGGTAGTCCCGGATCTTCTTCTTACTTGAAGAATACCCCTTGGAGGACCATCCTCAAAATAAAAAGTACCCCCACGCCATAACACCTGGGCATTTTTCCGTTATCGATTATTAAGAAATATTTTTGGTTGAATTCGTGTTCTCGTTCGAATTTTACCGTTTCATGTCTGTGATAGGTCTTTATTCATGTACGTGAGGTAAGGAGAAGAGTGGGCTTGTAATCTTATCACGCGTGCGCGTAATCGTTCCCTCTTTTCACGTTACCTTTCCGATCAAGCTATCGATCCGATATTCGCTCTCTTGCGGCGCGACTCTCGACCCGAGCGGTTCACCACTCGGGGAGCTCCCGACATGCTACCGTTTCTGCTCTCGTTTTGGTAATGTTGCCCTACCGTTCGTTCTCAAGCTATCGTTTTGATATCGTCTGTTACCGAGATATCGTTTGAGCGTTCTCGTTTTTTATTACCGTTTTGTTACCGAGCTACCATTTGGCGTTCTCGTTTTGAAATCGTTTGTTACCGAGCTATCGTTTGGCGTTCTCGTTTTCTGATACCGTTTGTTACCGAGCTATCGCTTGGCGTTCACGTTTTGTTATCGTTTGTTACCAAGCTATCTTTTGGTTCTCGTTTTGCCGCTGTCGTTTGTTCTCGCCTAATTTTGATCTGGCGTTACCGTCTCCGTTACCGTGCTCCGTTCCCGTTACCGACGTTATCGTTAATAATTTTTCGAATTTCTTTTCAGCATTACCGAATTAATTTTTTTTGCTACCGACGTTCTCGCCGTTATCGAATTTGTTTATTCGTTATCGCTCCCGTTATCGTGCTATCGTTACGTTTTCTTCGTTATCGAGATCTCATTTTGTTCTTTTTCGTAATCGAAATTTGGGTTCTGGTCTGGGAATTTAATGTAAGCTGTCGATTCATAAATAAATTAGCCTCAACCAAGGCCCCATACGTTATTTTTCGAGTTGAGTTTTATCATTTCAGTCTACGTTTCCTAAGGCACTCGAGAGTTAGCCAGCCATCCACGCCCTCTCTCCACAACCTACACACTGAGCGAATCGGGTATACCGTCACCGATCTCGCCATCCAACACGCCGGCGTCCCTTTTTCGTGTTTCGTTTACGTCTTTATAAAGTTCCGGATAAGTTTAGAGGGTTTGGCAATTCCCACCGTTGAATTAAAAAGATTACCTGGCGCTCAACGGCTCTCCCGGCGTCGAGGATGGTGAGACGGGCCGAAGGTGACGCGAATCGCGAGACTCCCGTCATCTATCCATCCATCCATCCATCCATCCATCCATCCGTCCATCCGTCCGTCCGTCCGTCCGTCCGTCCATCCCTCTCTCTCTCTCTCCCTCTCTCTCTCTCTCTCTCTCTCCCTCCCTCCCTCCCTCCCTCTCACGTCCTGATAACTGACTCCCCCCTGCCCCCACCATACCTGCGTCCCTGTCTGCTCGATCTGCATCTATCCGAAACCACAACTCGCCCCTTTCGAACCTCTACTCTCGATCTCGTCATTGCATCGGTAATGTTTATGCTCCCCTCGTAAATCGTAAATCTAATTCCTGATTTCGGCATCGATTGAGGCTGCCTGTACTCACCTATTATTATTATTTTCCTTATTTTTGATTATGTTATTATTATTCAATTAGTTTTAAGTTCTATTCTATCGTGTTCCATGTACTGTGTCGAGCTCTTATGGGTCAACCCCCAGAGCCAAATTAAATAAATATCAAAATATCAAATATCAAATATCTCTCTCTCCCTCTCTCATGCATGAAACAGTATGTAACTAAACCAACTAGAGTTACGGAAACGTCACAAACTATAATAGATTTGGTATTCTCCAATTTCGACATAAAGGCTGAAACGATGTTAACACCGAAGATAACAGATCACAACATAGTACGAGTTGACACGCACTGGTCTAACGTCATTAATAATAAGAATGTAACGTACTATAAACGTGATTTAACTAATATAGACGAAGAAAGATTTAATGCAGTTTTGAAAGATAAAATCGAGCGTAGGGTACAAGATGGAAGCTTAAAGCTCACACTAGATAACCACAATGAAGCTAATAGGGTGGTCAACGAGGTGATGCAGTATTTAGGTGAATCTATGGATGAAGTTGCGCCTTTTAAGAAAAAAGTTATTCCCTTGAAGTGGATAAGAAGACCGTGGATCAATGATGAAGTTAGACGTAAAGTTAGGGAAAGGGATATGGCTTACAAATGGGCGGTAAATATGAGCACAGAGGAAAACTGGGCAGCTTATAAGATAAATAGAAATCAGGTGGTAACAGCCATCAGAAAAAGCAAAAGATCTTACTATGAACATAACATAGATCATCAAAAACACAACCCAGTGAAGATGTGGAAAACGTTGAAAGAGTTGATAGGAAATAAAACAATACAACAAAGTAAAAAAGGAATAACTTTTGATGGAAAAGGGTACACAGAACCCATGGAGGTTGCTGATAGATTTAATAAGTTTTTTGTGGATAGCGTAAAATAAATTGTACTCGACATTGATAAGGAACAAGAAGAAGATAGTTATACGCAAAAAACGGGTGGAAAGTTTGAACAGTTTAGAGAAATCGATAATGTAGAACTTGATAAAATAATCATGAATTTAAAAGAAAAAAAAGGATTGAAAGATAAAATATCAACGATAACAATAAAAATGTGGTGGAGAGGATGCAATAAATATGTCCTACTAGAGTTGATAAATAAGTTAATGTTGCAAGGTATAGTGCCAGACTTATGGAAGAACTCAAAAGTCATACCAATACAAAAGGTTAATGGCACAACGAAAGCTGAGGAACATAGACCTATTAATACCCTACCGATCTATGAAAAAATCTTAGAATTAACAGTAAAAAATCAGTTGATTGAATACATTGATCATAATAACATTTTAATTAGTGAACAGTCGGGATTCAGAGAAAAGCATTCTTGTGAAACGGCCTTGCAAAAAATCTTGACGGAATGGAGACAGGGTCTGGATCGAAGTGAAATTATAGTTTTATTTATTGACTTTAGACGAGCATTTGAAACTATTGACAGAACAATCTTACTGAAGAAATTAGAGATGTATGGAATATCAGGGAATGTACTTAACTGGTTTAAATCGTATTTAACAAATAGAACCCAACAGGTACAATATGATCAAGTAATCTCGGGCAAGATTCATATTAATCACGGTGTGCCCCAGGGATCTGTCCTGGGACCTATTCTGTTCATATTATATATTAATGATGTTGTGACGGAATTAATTGAATGTGGATGTTCAGTGAAATTATTTGCCGATGACATGATAATATATGGAAGTAGCGATGATATAACTGTGATAGAGACTGGACTCAACTATAGCCTTATCAAATTAAGAACATGGCTTAACCGGAACTCGTTGAAATGGAACAGTAGTAAAACAGTCTTTATGCCCATACATGATCCGAGAAAATTAAATATTCGAGGAAGGTGCAATATTAGAGTCGGGAGTGTTGCTATCAAAGAAGTACGAGAATACAAGTATCTGGGGGTTATGATAGATGACAACTTATTGTTCGAAAGCAACGCATGGTATACCGCTAAGAAAGTAGCTAAAAAAATTAATTTTCTAAACAGAATAAAGTCTACCATATCTGTGTTCAGTAGAATTACTGTATATAAAACTATAATCGGACCTCATTACGACTATTGTAGTACTATTATGCTAAACTACAGTGAATAAAGTATGGAAATGTTATAAAGGACACAGAATCGGGCGATGCGCGCAATACTACTAGTAAATAAATACACACCTATTTTGTCAATGTTAGAGGTTCTTAGATTTCTGAGTGTTAAACAACGATTGAAATATAATGTATGTACGCTTGTTTATAAAATGAAAGCAGGATTAACTCCGAAATATCTAGGAGATGAAGTCCGATTGGTCAGTGAAAGACATCGTTACAATACGAGAAACTGTAACGATATTGACATAAAATGAACGAGAACTAAGACAGCAGATAAGTCAATAGTGACTAGAGGTTTTGAAATGTTTAATGGTCTACCCGTAGAGTTAAAAGAAGAATTATGTATTAAAAGATTTCAGCGCGAACTAGTTGAATATATAAAGTTTTCATGGTAAACTCCCGAAAGCGATGGAATGGTCTGCAATAGACAAACTCTGTTAACGTTGAGAATAGTATTGTAAGTAATATATATATATGATTAGTCATAAGATGAAACTGTAATATGCAAGTAGCCAAAGAGCTAAATAAATACCATATCTCTCTCTCGCTCTCTCTCTCTCTCTCTCTCTCTCTCTCTCTCTCTCTCTCTCCAGGGCGCAGAGCGCACGTGTTCCACCACCTCAACATGAATGAACCTGTATGGGATCTCAGCTTCAGAGCAGTAATATGAATTTTCTCACCGGATTTCCGAGTGCTACCGTAGGAACGGTTGGAAGTCCTATAACACTCAGATGATAGGTCATGAAATCAGATTTTTATTGCTGCTGAGGAAATAGAAATCTAGATATAAGCACAGTTGCTTAAATTGTAAATCTTACTTCCCACGACACGTCTACCCACACTCCCTTCAAAGATGCAGATAGCCTATCTCAGATATAGGTAAACCACATCTTTATGACCATATTCCGACAATATAATTTCCGCACGGAAATTATATTAATCGCTGCGCGTGTGAGGGTCCGAATTCCCCGATGGCTGTTAGCTGTTCACACTAGGCAGGCACGCAATGAGGAGAAAATGAGTTTCATGACGATACACTTGAAATCTTATGCAAATTGTCGTTTCCGTACGACAATCGCTACTTACGTTGAACAATGGGTGCAGATGTGAGTCACAGCATAAATTTTACTTTGAGCGATTGTTAATTGATTTAATGAGCATGAGATGTTGAGCGTAGCACCGTAAATCGAACGATGAGAGTGTCACTTGCCCACCGGGCGTTGCGCGAGCCTCGTGGTCGATTCTAGATTTTTGCACGAGGCTCCGTGTAGGCGGCATGCACGCCCAAGAAGTGCTGCCCCGTAGTAAGTCGAGTGAGAACGCGTTGCTGAGATCGCAACGAATATTTCTTGAGTAGAAAGATATGCGACGTTTATGGAAGTATATCGTTGAACAGTAAAGAAATTCTGCTTCACGCAGAAATTACGAAGAAATCATTCTTTATACAGTTAGCAAATATTGTGTGCCGCACGGGATTCAGAACTCACGTACGAAAATCCGAACACAAAATTTCTTGAATAAAAACCTTCCTTTTATATGCATTGCACTGAAAATGCCGACACTTCGATGAAAATGTTTGACTTACCAGTGAAGGTCATCCCCCCGACATGATCGTCGATCTGTTAACGTGACAGTACAGTTGTTTGCTACAGCATTGATTGGATCTCGATAATTGCGTTGCCTCAATTGTTTGCCACCGCAGATTGTCGGGCAGGGTCCCCACGTGCCCCACTGAGTAGTTTTGCAAGGTTCTGTAGATTTATTATTCACATTAGAGATAAAGAAACAACTAAGAAAAGTAATGTATATCCAAAAAAATATACTGAGGTCTAAAAGCATGGAGCCACAAAGAGTGATACTTCAAGTGTTGTAACATTAGACGTTTCATTTTTCGTTGAATCGCTTCTTTCTGAATATTTTTTATAAAATCTGGAAACTAATAAATACGTTCTGTTTTATGTACAAAAACAAATAATAATGGCACTTAACAAGGAAATCCTTCGAGGTATCCTCCTCCGATTTCAATGAGTATTGGATATGTTATAGTCACTAATAAAATAAGACACGTATTTTTTTTAATGACCATCCAGCCAATTTAAGTGGATAAAACAACCCCAAAGTTAGGCAAAGCAGCTGGTAATTACGACGTTTTACATACAAGTAGTGCTCCGATCGACATGAAACCATTTGCAGCTTTTGTTACTTATGTTACATAATGAAACTCACATGTCTGACTTCCCATGCATCATTACTGCAAAAAGGTGAACTACCCCTTATAAACTTTATTTTATACTTTTTTTTTATCTAACAAATTGGATTATTGACCGAAATTAAAGAACCAAAAACCAAATTCAAGAGGAAAAAAAGTTGACGTATTTTTGCTTTTTTCGATAAACCAAAATAAAGAGCTAAGCTACTCCTCTAAGGGAAATTCTCTTTTTTCGCGCTGAAATTTACATGTCTTGCTTATGATGAATTCTTGTCTCATGGTGGTGAACCATCCGTTGGAACGTTTATTTTATACATTTTTAGGCTATTACCAATGCAAAGGTATTTTTTTAAATTATAATTTGTCGTACACTATGTACCAGACAATGAGTTCTATTGACACTACGCCAAATTCCTTCCACAAATTTCAAGATAATGTGCCCTAGAATATGTGTTCCAAAGGGAAAAGTGATCGGACTAAAACTAATGCGCAGGAGATTTTTTGAATACCCAAAAATACAATTCGCAGTTGATATTGGAGTTTATTTATGGCCATTATAAGTTATCACCACTGGAAAAATTGTACAACTCACAAGAAGTGAGGCGTACATCCGGATGATGGATTCAGTTCAAACTCCTAGAAGTTACTTCTTGGCAGTGTTGCCAGATCGGTCAAATGTGAGTACCGTACGAAGTTAGGAGCGATTACCGTACAATTACCGTACATGAGCTCATACAATTTAAAACATGTGTGATGAAAACCGATAGCGTCGGTATAGTAGGAAATGTTAAAACGTGTAAAACATAATTCGGGGGAAGTGCATCCAACTCACGAATCACCCGATCGCGGAAACGATTTTATAGATGGTTTTCGGTATTGGGCTCCTAATTTAACAGTTAGCGCCCAAAAATCTCATGAAAATCATGTGAAAGCTAAAAACTGGGCAAGAAAAACTGGAAGTGGTGCCAGTAGAATATTGCGAGCAAATGATTCACGATTATATACATAAATGGGATTTTTTGTGTTCCCACATTCTCTAAGCTGCTTTTATGTCGTAAATAGCTGGATTGCAGCCTGCTCTGATTGGTGAATTCACCAAAATCACTCTATCTTACCGTCAGAGTAGATCAAACAAGCTTTCACATCCTTTATTGAAAAAAATTGTACAAAATTATCGTATTTCGTACTTCTCAGTCTCAGCGAAAAAAAACGTGCAAATTAGAAACTTGCACATTATTTCATTATTTTATCTTGCTTATGAATCCTTCCCGATGAGCAAGTGGGTTTTTTAATTTTGGCTTCGCCTTGTAGAAGCTCGTGAATGAGATAAAATAATGAGGAATCAATGTGCAAGTTTTTTTTCGTCTCAATCAAGCTCTTTTTATGAGGCAAAAAAGTAGAGATCATTTGTTTGCTCAAATTTCGCGTCAATCCATTGCCATCATTAGTTGTAATAATCAATTTTAATAATTTTATTAGAACTTGGCATCAGCCGATCAGGCGACAGACATTGTTTCTTCCATGATTCATAAAAATTTCATCATTACACGAAATTTGCCCTAATTGCTGTGACATCTCACATTCATTTTTAGAATATTGAAAAAATGCCGTGTCTACAAGGAATGAGTATTTTCTTTTGCAATAAATGTATTTTATTTTCACCTTTTCATATATTATATTAACGTCAACATTATAGTAACTTATTACCATATTATTACAATATTCCCTTACCCTTACCATACTATACCCTTACCAAGCACTGATATTGCCATTTTACGGTCTCTCATTAACTTACATATCACATTGACGCAGACCTTTTTTCGTTTTATCACATATAGATTTCGACTTCAATTATTTTTATGCTTTTTAAATTCAATATATAAAATATTCATAATACTTATACGTTCCATTAATCTCATTAGTTTTTAAATAGCTCATTAATTTTTTCTTTGGTGCAGGGACTAAATTCGTTCACATTATTAATTAAAAAGAATAATCATCGTCCTCAGTAGTTAAGCCTTCAGGCTGGTGACTGACGTAAAGATTCGCTGCTGTCATTCGGCTGTACATCGCTTGAGTTGGTTTAAATACTTGACAACAATCCCCCTGCAACCTACCTTTCACGCATTCACTGCTCAACAAAGCACCGGTAATCGTCGTTGTGACCAAGCGATTACGTTTTTTCGTTTTGATTAAGTTTACTTTACTAAAGATCCGTTCACATTGAGCGTTTGAAAGCGGAATCGATAACGCTTCCAAAGCAAACGATGGAAGAAGTCTGAAGTACGGCTCACCCATGGAATCTTCATATTTGCTAACCTGTAAGAATATAAGAAAATTAATGAAAAGGTCGACGATAAGCATTCAATTAGTATCACACGCTTATTAATTTTTCGTATTAATCTCTTTAATGATGTAATGCACTCATTTTTTTTAAATTTCAAAATCGTTGACTACGGTTATTAGGGTGTTTAATTTTCAACTTTCAAAAAACATCTCGCAAAATAGGATCAATGATAATTAAGTCCACTGATTAACCATCTAACTTATTCATATAAATGTTTAGTAAGGCAACTCATAGACTGAATTTCTGTCGATCTCGGAAAGCGCTGTATTTTAAAGTCGCAATGTATACTTTTGAAGCGTGACAAACGAGGAAGAAAAAAGTTGAAGATAAAACACCCTAGTCCTTGTATTGTATAAGAATTTATATTCATTTTGATTCTGACAAAATTTGAAAAATTTAAATACTTGCTTTGTCCCAAAAAACATCAACTTCAGTCTCTTTCACGATTTCCTCTGGAAATTTAATTAGAGGCATCTGTCGCCATTTGTCATCAAGTCTTTGGAGCTGTGCATCTGTAGCAGGACGGACTCTCGGCAATTTGTTTATTAAGGGGATTAGTGATGGTGTTAAATCTCGTTCTGAAGGGGCCAAAGCTTTTTCAGGAGTCAATATTGTGATGGAACTCAAGACTGGATCGTTAAAATCGTATCGTTTTTTTATTTGGATACAGCCCGTACCGAGGAAATCCCTGCACCTTGTTTTGAAGTCAGTAATGAGATCTGGGTGACGTTGTATTTCTTCCATTTCCATTTGCTTCATGACTCCAATGCCCAAGTAGAGATTCGCGATCGGGACGAATTCTTGCGTAGCTTCTGGGTTGATATCTTGGAATGGCATTTTAGCCAGATAACTGCGCTTCATGTAACAGCCTAGTAAATCTTTATATGCCAATTCCATCCTCATATGCATACTTGTGACGATGACGTGTTCCGATTGAAAGAATTTGTTGAGATTCGTGAATAAAGGCAAGGCCCACTGAAGAAATAGATAATATGCCTTCATGAACGGATTATGTAATTGTTTGTGAATTTCTTCCACGGCCATTAATCTTTCGTTGAGATATTCATAATAAAAAAAAGGCGCAATGCATCCCATTGTTCGAGAATGCGGTCCACGACAGTTGTGAGCGATAGCCAGCGAGTCTGTGAAGGATGCAACATCTTGTGTATATCCAAGTCCAAAAACATCTGAAACTCTACAAGCTTTGCTTGACGTTTGCTGCTATGCTTGAAATAAGAATAGATATTTCGAGCATGGTCTTAACAGTATCGTGGTAGCTTCTTGCAAGCTTCACTGGCACACAAGTGCAAAGAATGGCAGATGCATTTCATAATGACAATTCCAGGGCACGTAGCGCGAAAGCGACTCGCAACCGAATTATTAGAGCCCATCATCGTGTTACATCCATCTGATCCAAATCCGATAATATTGTCTCGTGGAATGTTGCATTTGTCAAACGATTCCAGAATAATCGAAAATAAGTGCTTCGCAGTAAAGCTGATATTTGTATCAGCAGACGTCAGCTTTTGACCACCGAATACTTGAACCAAATCCCAAAATTGACTTCGTATGATTCCGACTTCTTTATCGTAAAAACGAACTGCGAGACACGATGTTTTTATTGCTGCAATATCGGTCGATTCATCGGTCGAAATCGAGAATTTGTCTCGCTTCAGCTTCTCGATGAGTTGTTCTTTCTGCGATTCTCCTATTACATTCTTGATGACTCCTGTAGCTTTAGTCCTCTTGAGTTTTAGAGACTGTGCAATTTTGGAATCAGTAAAACACTTTTTCAAGACATCACTCAAATGGTCCTAGACAGAAAACGGAATGTTATGAGCTACCAAAAAACCGCACAATTGTATCTCGGCCTTCTGCACTTTGTCGTCTACTGGAGAGACAAATTCCTTTACAGTTTTCTGTACTTCAGAACGGACGTCAGCGCAGCTTTTTATATGTTTTGCACTTTCTCCATGTCTCTTTATCGCAGGGAGCTCGGTTTGCATTGAAACATCACACAATGTACACCTTGCCTTGAAAGACGTCGTATTATCGGGGCGAAGCCAAAGCCGAAACTCGGGTACTGCTTGCCACTGAACTCGATATTTCTGCGAACGATGTTTTGCTTTGATTATAGTCTTACGGGATTTTTGGCCGGATTGCAATCTGTTGTCACGTTTATCCTCGTCGCCTGAGCAATCTGATTCAGAAGTTTCACCGCCCATAACTTGGAAATTGTGATACTGCAATAATAAAAGTTGACTCACATTAGTTAATAAATTATTGATTTCAACTAGAGTTCCGAAAAGGTGCCCAAAGGTTGCATCACTAATCGACTCCGAGCTCCGAGCTCCGTGAGACGACGAAGGCCAGAAATACAGGGAGGCCTCTTTGGAACTGCAGTTCTTATCTCGATCGTTTTTATCGAACTTTTAGTTGTAGTGTTGCAACGAGAGACGAGAAAAATGAATTGAGTATAATTTAATTAAAAATCTCATTTTTCAGGGGTTCAATAGAGAACTTGCATTTTTTACAACTTTTAAATTATTTAAAAGATAATTATTCAAACACATCATTTGCATAGGTATTTTCAGTTAATCATCATTATTTAATTATTTATAACAGCTTGAAAATTTAGTTGCATTTCAAATGTACATCACGTGACAGTGACGTCACAACATCCCAGTGCAGCAGCGCCTCTAGCGGTAAAATTAAAACAATCGAGCAGCAAATGATTCCTAATCCGAAAAATCTCCGTAATTCGTAAATATTTTAGTCTGTAAGTGGTTCAAACATGATCAATGTATCTGAACAATCGAAGAAAGGGTAAACATATTTTTTTGTACCATGTTGCAAAAACACAACTGTATCAACACCAGAAAAAGAGTTTCTTTGTGTTAGGAACATCTCGAAATCTATTCTTGGAAAATTTGCAGATATTCCCTTCATGTACCTTTGATTACTTTTTTTTTGAGTTACAGTATACGCTGTAATGTATATTATATCCTTACCCTAGTACCGAGAATTTTTACACCTAAGACCTAAGGTATAATAATTTACTTGGTTAAAGAAATGAATACAATATTTGTTAACTTCAGGAAATATTGAACTATGACAAAATAATAAAAAAAAAAGGAGAAAATCGTTTACACGCAAGTTCTCTATTTGTATCTTTCACGTGAGAACATTCACTTCATTCAAGCATTCTTATTGGCTGACTAAACGTCGTGAATCGAGAATGGTAAGACGAGATGAATATTCTCACGCTGAAGATACACAATATTGACCCCCAGATTCAACAGCTACTCGTTCTCGTCGTCCTAGGTTTAACGGACACGCACTCACTTGTTATTTTGAGTTTAATAAACATCTTCGATTTAGTCGTTTTGGGCCTAATAATTATATTCACTCACGTTGCCTTGGACTTACCAAATACGCTTGATCTTGTTCATTCGGATTTAAGATAATTTTTAAGAAAATGACAATAAAGTTTTATCTCGTAATAAATTGAGTCAAAAGAGTTTTTGAAATGAGGTAAGCATAATTAAGGCGAGAGAACGATTTTCTATCGATTTTCGAGACGAGATATTATTTTTCGTATATTTATCGATACGAAATGAGAGAAGAGCGATTCACATCTTTTGTCTCATCTCGCAGTAATACTATTTACAAAATTATAAATTACCTGTACGGTATTATTCGGTGTCCTTCTTGCTGTATGACGTCCGAGCACTCAAAACTCACATTTAATTATAAAAATTGATGATAAAAGACTAAAATGACAAAATACCAACTGACAACTGACCATGTACAAACAAGCAACAAGCAACAAAATTTTGGATACCAGTAACCCGCGGAAACGGAAAGGCTTTTCACGGCACGGTTAGATCATAAATCACAAGATGATGAGAGAGACGAGAGAGTGATGCAAACTACGCGAATACAGGGGTTACCCTCTGAGAGCAGAGTCCCTCCGCCAAGTTGCCCAAAATCGCCGCCGGTAGGCGCCGGAGCATGATAACCAATGGTAAACATCGTAAACATCCAATATGAAAGAGCGGGAGTTCAAAAATGATATGGGGGTAAATTGCAGTACAACTTGAAGTTGGTTACTGTGGTGGTGAGATTTTACTACAATTTAATCACAATATGAAACTTTGCCTGTAGATGGTGCAGTCACCGCTGGCCAGCGACTGCTCTCATATTTTCTTGAAAAAAAAAACCGTACTTGCTCAAAATTACCGTATGATTACCGTACTTTTTTGTACGGTAATCGAAAACCGTACAACACCCACAATTACCGTATATGTACGGTATATACCGTACGTATGGCAACACTGCTTCTTGGGGCAAAAAATGAAACCTATGCTGTTTAATTCAATCTCATAGGCCTTTATTCTCTGTACGAGCCCAAATTTGTGATATTATTGAGCGATTCATAGATTACCTGCGATGATCCAATATATGTCATTCTTAATGAACCTAATCACTCATGTTGATAAAGAGCAGCTGATTTACAATAAAAAAATGTTTCTGTTTTACACAATGAAATTATCACAAGTCTCATCTTTAAAATTCACAATTTCTAGCGAAAGACGATGCTGTCAAGTCTTTGTCGCTGCATCGGATTATCAGGCTCCTTGACCGGCTTACCATTATACATTCATTCTGGAATATATTTATACAATATGTGGTAAGCTCATTTGATTAATATTCATAGCTTACAAATTTCAAACAAGTGTACCGAGTCGTAAGACTCATCTGACACTTGCGAACCAGCGATATCCAACATCAGTTTCACTATCACTTTATTGACAGTATTGCAGATTCCGCACATTACTACATATAAAACATGAAGCTTTGGGAAATTATCATATCAATTTGAGAAAAAATTACACTTTTCTGTTTCAAAAGTTTTCTCAGGTTGTTGGCTGTTCATACGAAATGATTTATATCGCATATATATATATGGGAGAAAATCAATATTCCATAAATTCAGAAGTAAACATTGCTGTTTATTTTATGTTTCAGAAATCACATTTCATCATTGGTACTTGGTTCACGATTCTCGAATTGCTTTAGATACACAAATATAACCTGAATTTGCGTAAAGAAAGGTTATAACACCAGACAGCTGGCCGAAACACAACAGATCTTACTTTGTAATCCGCACACCAAGTTGGCTGGTGGCAGCACTGTTGTTACGGAAACGAAGGAAACGAGATAGCCGTACAACGTTTTTTTTTTCTAATCGTTTGGTGATCGTTGGGTGAAGATTGGTGAACTAATTAAAACGTTCGGGGGTCAATAGTTTTTTTTATAAATGAATTATCAAAATTTTAACGTATTGACCGCCAAACATTTTAATTAGGCCACCAATAATTATCAAACGAGTTTTTTTTAATTCCAACGTGACCGTAATTTTTTTATTATTTATTTAAAAAAAACACTATTTACCGCCTAACATTTTCGTTCGACCACCAATCATCACCAAACGATTTCCCTTTAAGTCGTGAATCAAGCGTGTATCTTTCGATAAAAGCAATGAGTATAGGATAGGATAGAGTGGATGCTACCATAAGGCCGCAATTTTTTTTTTTAATTTAAGAGTACAAGCTGTAACATAAGAAAAGGCCTTGGGAAACACTGTCCCATCTGGCATAAGGCCGCAATGAGGATATACGAATTTCAGCGTCAACTGTGGAGTCAAACTCATGAACCATACAGGAAAGGCGGTAAAAGCGCCATGTATTGTATATACAATATATCCTAGGTATACTCTTTGGATAAAAGCAATATTTTTAAAAAATTACAGATGGGAAAAGTATATAACAAATTGATCACTGCACAAATTATCCACGACCTATGGAGGCTGACGACCGATGGAGGCGTTAGTATAGTAAATATGACGCGAATAACGCTTTTTTTGGGTTATGGGGCTCAAAATCACCTTAAAAAATTTTTTTTTTCACCACCCTGATATTTTTCATAGATGGAGGAAGGGTTCAAGGACATTTTTTTCGACAAAAACGATAAATTGATTTTTTAGTCATTTTGCTCGAATTTTTCAGTACTGCCCCCGCTTAAGAGAATTATCACAGGGAAGATAAAGTTTTGAGTGTCACTCTAGACGCTTCGTGTAGGAGGTATGGGAAGAGAAGGGCGGTTGCGGGTTGAGTTACGTTTGAGGTTGAGTTACGTTTGGAAGGGCGTCGGCAGATGGGATTGCGATCACCCAGCCACCACGGATTGCCCGATCACAGCGTTATCGTTAGGTTAGTTCGAGGTAGCCTCGGATCTCTCCCATACCCGAAGAATACTCCTGTAAGGACAATCAACCAAGCAAATAGTACCCCATGCCCTAACGTCTCGACATTTTCAGTTATCGATTAATAGAAACTATTTTATCGTTCGTGTTTCGTGTTACCGTTTTAATTTCCCAGCTGTGCGTTCGACATATGGCTTCCGGGTGTGAGTGACGTCAGGAGCCGAGAGGACCTCGAGTTCTCGTTACGCGTGCGCGTACTCATCCCTCTCTCTCCTCGTTATCTTTTTAAGCGAGTTATCTGTTCGATCCGCTCTCTTGCCGCTCGAATACCTCTCGTAATTTTTCTTTTACTTTACTCTTATTTTTCGTTATCGCTGTGCTACCTCGTGTTCTCAAGCTATCTTTTCGCGTTCGCGTTCCCGATGCTACCGTGTTTTCGAACTATCTTTTAGAGTCCTCGTTCGCAATGTTACCGCTGTTGTTGAGCTCCTGAACCCGCTACTCTCGGGTAGAGGTGTTTCCGCTATCGATTGTTACCGTTGTCGATCCGATTATCGCTTCCGCTACTAATTTTTATTTTTTAGCCAGACCCCCCCCCCCCTTCCCGAGTAAGTTGATCGTCGAGATTTCTCTTCGATTCAACCTACTACCCGGATTGTCCCTATCATGAGAGTTCCCGTTATCGACTTTAACTTCAGTTATCAAGTTCATCATTGCTACCGAATTTATTTTCAGTTATCAAATGTATTGTTAGTAACGAATTTTTTTCCAGATATCGAATATATCGTCGCTATCGAATTTATTTTCAGCTAGCGACCTTATTCTCGCTGTTACCGAATATATGTCCGGTACTCGGACCTATCAAGCTACCGAATTGATTTTTCGTCCGCAAAGTTATCACGCGTTACCGATACCGGAGGTTACCGTTTGCAGCTCTAGCATCAGCTTTGATAGATATAGTTACATGAGTTTTTTGTTCTTCGAATTCGGTGAGAGTCTCGATAATTATTATCCGTTATCGAAGAAGTGTGAAGAAAGTAGCCCGAACCAAGGTCCCATAAATTTCTTGTGTTGAGTTCTATTATTTCAGGCCAATTGTAGAGACCACTCGAGAGTTAGATCGCAGTCCACGCTCTCTCTCCACCACCTACATCCTGAGCGAATCGGGTATACCGCGAACATTCTCGCTGTCCGACGCGCCAGCGTCCATTTTAGTTTCGGTTAAGTTCAGCTTTCGTTACGTTTAGCGGGTTTGGTGATTCCCGCCGTCAATTTAAAAGATCACGTGGCACTCAACGGCTCTCCCAGCGTCGAGGATAACGGGATATGGGCGAAGGTATCTAGGATCGCGAGATCCCTGTTCCAATATTTACAAAATTTTGTCCGCATTTTTTCTAGAGTTATAAAGGGGTGAAACTTGGAATTTCTGTATGTGCCATCAGGGCGCGTGAAAATAGTCTCGTCAGATACTATATTTTCATGTGAATGGCGGAGAAGAAAATATCCAAATTATTCAGGCTTATTCCTAAAATAGTACCGAAGATGTGACTTAAAAAAAATCAGATTTTTGTGTGTATTCTGCTCTACCCGGTGAACCTATTTATAATTTGCGAGAATTATGTTTAGGGTTCAGGCTTAGTAAAATTTGCGGTTCGTAAAAGAGTATCTATGGAGCGATGGACGAGGGAGATGAGCGGAAGTGAGCGAGAGCGAGAGAGAGGTTTGAGCGGCTGTCGTGAATGAATGAGAGGGAGGGAACGAAATCAGACTGAGAGTCTGATTGGCAAGAGTAAAAGAAAGAAAGAGAGAGAGAGAAAAGCAAGAACTGACTGTCGTGAATTAATCGAGAAAAAGAAAGCTGTATAACAGACACGCTGAAGGAGACTCTATTGCTTTGAACAATTCTTTTATAAGGTAAAAATCGTGTGATTATGTGCACAATGATAAAATGAATAATTTAATTGATAATAAATCAAAAATAATACGGGCCACTATGGTGGATCCTCAAGACACCCATCCACGCTCCTACTCCCACCATAACACTCATGCCAGAAGTACCTGATGAGGTGATAGTGAAGCGAATAGCGTTGAGATAAGAATGGAGGTGACCAGAGTGGTCAATATACTAGTGGCGTGCAAAGTTTCGTTCCAAATTGGTGATTATACAAATATTTATTCAGTCCGTCCTGTTTACTATGCCGCTGGATTTGCAAAGTTACTGAATATTTCAAGTCATGTTTCACAGCTTATTTTCTTGGTAGTTAAGCATTATTATTATATGAAGATTTGTTTATCGGACATTTGTGCAGGTCATCATTTGTGCAGTAGGGTCATCAATGACAAAGGAATCATATAGAAAGTTTTGTTGTAGTCTCTACATGTTTACCAGTAAGAGAAATCTACAATAAATCATACGGATATTGAAATCATCATAGGTAATATATTGTTATCCGCCGTTATAATCTAGCAGACCCAGTCATGCTACTGCAGTAGTCATGGAGACTGTGTGAAAAATCTGTAGCCTTTTCTCCCACATACGTAGTGCATCTATATAGTGAAACGTTTGAGATTTTCTTACGAGAATATTCTATTGCGTAATTACGCAATACAATATTTTCGCTCTTAATTTATGACTTCTCAAACAATATTGTAGATTTTATTTGTAAAATGTCGACTGTCGGTGAAATGAAGACAGAGTTCGAGTTCTAGACTCGAGAAGGAAGCCGGAAATGAGATTGATGATTTTTATTTTTTTTCTGAACGGCAGAAGGTCTAAGAAATTGTATTTGCTTTTCGAGATGGCCTCAGAGTCCTAACCACGACTGTGAGCTATAAAAGCTACGCGTTGGTTGACCCTTCATCATTGGCCATTGACAATGGATTTCGGGTCCAAGTTATTTTATAATCGAGAAGCGAAAATAAAATGATTACTTCGTGTCGTGAAGCGACGCGAAATATTCAAGGAGCGAAATTTTACGATTGAAAGATTTCGTTTAGCAAAACGATTGACATTAATGAAAAAAGGAAGTTACGGGAAATTCATATATGAGGTAATAAATTTCGGAATTGATTGGAACTTGAAGAGTTCATTAAAGTGTTAATTTTGTAGCACTGTTAAAGGAGAAAAGGAGACTCTGTTTCCTCGTTGTTTCGTATGTGTCAGCGTCTTGCTTCGATCGTGAGAAAGCCTCACGATTCAGGTTTATTCGTCTGAGTTGCGTCGGTACACGTCGCCACGTGGTTTTGAAATTAATTGACTTTGATAGGCGTGCTCGAAGAGCACGCTTACATTATTCGAACAATCGGGGTTTCTACCAAGAGGTACCTCTAGCTGTGGTCCAACATCCGGTCGCAGTGACCGGGGCTTTCCACAGTTCGAGGGGCCCTCCTACCTAGGGGTTATTAGGATGCTGAGAATAGCACCCGCCTTGAGATCCAACTTATGAGCGCAGTGCTCAGGGCTTCACTCTCGACGGACTCCCTAGTATCTGGAATCTTCATTGAAACACGAGTTGTTTATTGATTTGTCTTGAAAAAGACAAATCAATTACGTTATAAGTGAATCGCCTTGAGAAAGGCGATTCGATGGTGAATTTCTCTAATTGTCTTCAAAAAGACAAGTCGTGGGTGATGACTCGATGGAGATCGCGTCGTGGTCGGGTTGGCCTTGAAGTTGAGAAGACGTCCGGTCTGTCACACCTTCGAGCTGTAGTATGGTTGAAAGTCCTCGACTTTCGTGAAACGGCGAGAAGCGCCGGTAATAAATATGTTAAGCAAAAGCTTAACGCGGTATATGCTCACATTACGTTGATGGCAAAAATGAGAGCGAGGCTTGCTCGCGAGGCTCTTAAATACTTTATCGCGATCCATCGGCGCCGCGATTTGATTGGCCGATGGATCCGTGGTAGGGCAATTTCATCGAGCTTTCGGTGCTTTTGCACCTGGTATGCTCGTGACGTATCTCAATTCCCCGAAGGATCAAATTCTATTTCGGTCCTTCGAGGAATTCCGATATTTGGTGAGAATAACAAGTCATTATGATTATTGATCATGATCTCATTGTAACGTCCCGTTACAATAGGTGTTTATGGTTGGTACAATACTACGACTGGATCCATTATTATCGCACTATTTTTCTTCTCAAGGAACATTGACACTTTCACCATTCTGTAGTTTGTCACCTCTTTGAGGAAAAAAACGAACTCATTTTTACAGAAAAATGATAAAACAAAGCAATACTTGCTGATTTTATGGCGTTTTGAAGATTTTTCATCACCGGGTTTGTTGTTCACTTCAGACGTCTCATCACAAATTTTCTCGTAAAGCCGTTGCCTGTTTAAAAAGAGCTTCGCCATGGGTTTCATGTCAAGCCCCGATGGATCGTAAAATGGTGATCTTGTGTCATTTGGATACATTGACGTTATTCGCCTTATTGGTTCGGGTGGATTGGTCGGTGCATTTGCTGACTGAAACATAAATTTTCACATTACAGAAAGAACACTAAAGTATGCAATTTATGTTTAGCCGTAGCAATGTGCCATCATGAAAAATATTTAAATCGTACCCGTACTAGGATATCCGGAGGATTAGAACCAATCACGGCTTTCTTTTAAGTGCGTTTAGGTGGGTCAATAACGATATAATTATTTCAAGAAAGTGGAGATCGATCATTGTTTATTTATTAAGTTGATTAATTATAATAATAACTAATGATGATAAATATGATTATGTATTCATTCGGGTTGTTCTAGCTTAGTAAAGTTTCTGCATTCTATTGTATGCCCCCCCCCCTTCCCTCTGCAGCTTCCACCAAGGTATTTTCAGTGAGCAAAATATTCAAATCGTGAGTCAATTGGTTTTAATTAACAAGTGGCTCTTAATTTTCTTGTGAAATTTTTTTACAGTATTCCATCCTTTAGGGTCTTAAGAATAAGTGTACCGAACTTAAAGTCAAAAGTCGCAAAATTAGTCAAGTTTTAAACCATACATTGACTCAGCGCGCTGGTACATAGTTTTACGTACGCTGGAGTTGCCTGGGTCCAACCCTCGGCACTTGACGTAGTGTGGATATGAAGATAGTTAACAAATGATTTTGAATGTTATGGATGACTAGCCTCAATGGTAGTGTCCGATATAACGGTCGGCTAGGCTGAAATATCTGGTAGTATTTTGCTCAATAGGGATGGCAAAGTTATAACGAATTCAAGTCACGGTTATCGTATGATCGCTTTCTCGCGTGTTTTCACCACAATATTTCGGTGAATCCAGCTTCAGTATATCCAGTACTCGTAGTTTCAGTTTCCAAATATCAATGCAGTGCAAGGGTGTTGTGCAATACGTCAATTATATCCTCTAATTCACGATAAGTGGCGTGCAATGAACGGGAGAATGGTTTCGGTCATGAGAATGTGGGAAGTGGGCAAAGGGGATATCAATTTATTTTATAGCTTGATAGTTTAAAGCCGTAGCCAATTCAAACTATGCTTCTATATAACAAATATTTACTATGCAGCAAAAGATGCATACGAAATATTCATGAAAAACTCAGGGTCCGAAGAGAAAACAAAAAATGCTAAGCACGTTATCCAATAACGTATGAATTTGTATCTGAAGATAGCATATGCAAAAAAGGGGCTACAGTTTATGTTTTGAGATAATGAGGCTTCTTGAGAAACATACAAGCAAAGTTGATGACGTTGTGGTGAAATTTCCCCACTGTCACGTTTGTACATTATGGTCATCAAAATGTTGCATCGAGAAAAACAAAGTTTGGACCGATCGACGTGCAGACGATGGATTCAGCGAATCATGAAGGGTTGGCTGGGAAGATAGAAATTGATTGTATAAAAGAAATATTCTGATAATTTGGGGAAATGTCTCAAATACGAAATTAAAAATACATCGATGATGGAGACACGGAGATGTCTAAAGCCTTGTTAGATGACATCCATGTGGTGCAGATGTGACGATAACTTGATTGTAACGAAAATGAAAAGAAATAAAGAAACTAGGAGGTAGAGGTAAATTTTCAGATGAATTCATAAAAGGATTGATAATTTCTACGGCTTAGCTATCATAAGACATCAACACATGGAACATGGTCCACTAGGACCATGTTCCATCGCAAGAACTCGAGGAATAAAAATCCACAGCATATTACCTGTCCCATTGGGTCATAGATCTGGTTCAAGTTGCGCAAAGCCGAAGTCCAGAAAATCCTGGACGATTTTAATCACGCGTCACCACTTGAAGTAGCCATAATGTAAACTCAAAAAATACCATAATGTAAATTCAAGAAGGTCACGCAACAAGAGAGTTACTAAAATAGGTGATTGGATAATGACGCGCAAAATAACAATAATAGTTTCAACTCATCTGTCTGGTGGCTCAGTCCCAAATATCTTCACTGTGCCTGGAAAGGCATCGGAATCACTGCTTAAGTCTGGTACATACGGCGGATTTTTTCCTGCAGGATCGTTTGCTTGGAGCTCTGATTGCAGTTGAGCAGGAAACTGTACTTAAAAATCACGCTACTGCTGGTACCAGTACAAGCTGCCTTGCAAGATTTTGGTACACTAGGACCTCGATTTAACGGCCAGTGGCGGGACCGGCTCCGCATCGCACCTTGTTAAATCGAGGTAGCTTATGCCCGCCCATGCTGTATCTGCGCATCGGCACTCCGTGCTACGGGCCTGATCGGGGAGACTTTAAGCGTCCCCCACCATCTCCCACCACGTGAAAAACCGATCGATGAATGCGACATGGTGGGGACTGTCTATTAAATCGAGGGCCATTAAATCGAGGTTCTAGTGCAATTCGCGGTGTGCTATTTTCTCTGCACGTTTTTATGCTGACAGGCGATTGCAGAACATGTACACTGAAGGGCATGAATGCCTGGATTTACAATTTTAGGGGGCTTGGAACTTTTTTTTACGGCCCTGGCCAAGTGACGATCGTCAGAGCGGTGGTCGCGATCTCGTGAAGACGACACATTCAGATGATATATTCAAATGACAGATCGTGATCGAGATCAAATTTGAGGTTTTTCTATGCGTTCATTTAGCAGAAGCGAATATGTGTGACAGCTGAGATATCTATGATATTTGACAGATGGTGATCAAGTTGAATTTTGAGGATTCGCGATACGTTTATTCGGCAGAAGCGAAAATATGTGATAGCTAAGATATACGCTGAATACATTCTTTCTCTTAAAAAGTTGATGTGACGATCGAATCTCGAAGTTATCGAAATATCGAGCACATTGTTGGCATTTTATTCGTCTTGTGATTGGTCGGTTGGCGGACAAGGATTCGTGATCAAGTTCAGTTTGTCAGTTGTCAGTTTGTCACGACTGTCAGTTTGACAGGTGTGACAGTGATTAGCCGATCATCGAAACTAGATTGGATTGGAGCGCTGCAGCGCTGTCAGAAAACCACTCGCGCGCGTGAGCGCGCGTGATTGGCCCTAGTATATTTAAATTACGAATGTGAATAACGACATTAAAACGTTGAAAAATATGCAAACATATTGCTTTTGATTTAAAGAGTTGATGATAAAAATTAGTCGTTAACTTTCTACTAAAGATTAAAAATAAGTATCTTAAAAAATAATTATTTATGATTGAAAAATGTTTAGGTGATATATCAAAGAAAAGCTTTTTCATCGATGAATAATGTTTTCAATACATTGAATTTTTTTATTTTAACGGTAAACTTTGGGGAAAATCTACACTGTAATGATTTTCTTTATTTAGGTCGTTAAATAAAGAACATATTGTCAGGACATTATTTATTTTTATTGAATGCTCCGGACGATTAATCTCGAAGTCGCTTTAGTTTTATGTTTTTTATTTTTTCTTTCTGAGAATTATCGCAAAACATTCACGTCGGATACACGACGTAATTACACGAGGCTAAATCCTCGAACCAATCGAGAAAAAATTCAAATATATCATATTTTGTCTGTTATAACCGGACACGATAGTCTTTCACGCGTAATATTCATACACAAACAAAACAAAAAAAAATA
This sequence comes from Rhorus exstirpatorius, assembly GCA_963564615.1. Classification (NCBI taxonomy): domain Eukaryota; kingdom Metazoa; phylum Arthropoda; class Insecta; order Hymenoptera; family Ichneumonidae; genus Rhorus; species Rhorus exstirpatorius. Next base: position 26,247,944 of record OY751313.1, read on the forward strand.
TACAAAAACGAAAACTCACGGGCGATGGGTGAACGTTATTGTGATTTGACGAATCATATCAAATTTCGATAGCATAGTAATAATCTCATTATTCTATGGCCTCAGCCTATATAATATATGAAAATTCTTCGAAGAATTTATCGGGATCGAATGAGTCACGCTTCGCTCATCACTCGACCGTCAAACGCTTTCTCGTGATATATAAGGAATTCGCAATAACGAATGCGAGAACAAATGAAATCGGAGACAAACAACGATGCAAAGACATAATAATCAAAAAACGATATCGATTCATCGACGTGGATCGCAATCCTCGCTTATAAATAATGTCCTCAGACGAATAATTCTAAACGATATCGACAGACGAATAAATAAATCTTACGAGAAAAATGTGAATTTAACGTGGATCGTTCGCGAACGAGAAAAGAGATTATTACTTTTACAAAGATACGCACAATACAATTGTACGCGAATTATACGAATACGCACGCCACACAGTGGGACAGAATCCCAAAAAGCTGGCCAAAACCTCGGAAACCAAGGTTTTATTTCGGGTTTCTCGTGTTGCGGAATGCGAAGTAGGGGTATCGAGGGTCCCCAAACGACCGGTCTTTAGGCGCAGGTATATTTCTTGTCCCTGCAGGATCAGTTCGAATGTGACCGTTACGCGAGACTCATCGAAGTACCGAATCTGACGCGCGCCATACACTACAGAAAACCCACAATATAATGGTGAAAAATAACGCAATCGGAAAAGTATAAAATGGATTCTCTTTGTGAAGGTATGTAGAATCGAATACAATTTATAGAATTGCAAAATTGTTACTATGAAAAGAGTTATTCGTTTTGAATTGAGGGTGTCTTTTTGGGACAACGCAAACGAAAAGTAAACTTTCAGGCAGACATAACTTTATCGCTCGTCCTCGCTCCTTTTTTGGAATATTTTTTATTTAATTGCTTATATCCTAACAAAAGAAAGCGAGGTCGCCGAACTTGCGCATTTTTGCGCGAACGGAGATATGATTTTTTTTTCTGAAGCCGTGCCAATTTCGATGTGGCATTTTGGTACAAGGGGGTTTTCAGGGTCGCTGATTTACATATTATTTCTTAACTTCTTTCATTATGAGTTTTTTTTTAAGGATGAAAAAACATATCTCTTCAATAAATTATTGTGTACATCGAATAAAACATAGTAAAATATGTCACAATATAGTAGTGTCACAGTATAGTGAGATCTCTTGTTTTCGCTCACTGTTAATTTTATTCACGGGCTAGTTTCGGCTCCGAAGGATATAATCCCATATTATTCACTGATTTCAGGAACTGAAGACGTTAGAGAAGAATTGACAAGGAGAGAGATATTCCGCATAACTAAGAATTCGATCGCTTCCCAAACTGTGGACGAGGCAGCTCTCGTTCTTGAAGCGCACGTCTCGTGCCAATTGGGCTATGCATTCTTCATGACTGGAGAAGTGAAAAAAAATTTCTCTCATGTATTCTACTAACTACGTGATATGTGGGAAGAAGCTTACCGGAAGGAAGAGAGGTTATTCGAGAAGAATGCGGAATGGTTAAGCATTCAATTCATCTTATCTCAGGACGGATCTTCTCAAATTACTCTGGAGTCAAAGGCGATCGGGGGTCGACCTTCTACAAGTTTTTCGGATAGTAGTGGCAGATCGAAACGGCGAAAAACGGAAAAACTGCGCGAAGAATATAGTTCAGAAGAACTCGCCTTTGCTACGCAGATGAGCCTCCGTGCAAGCGGTAAGGTTCACGCTGCGCAGGTATTAGAGAACGTTACAATGGGGAGTCCCTCCAAAGCATCATCTTACCTGTCGTCTTCGAACACCGTTAGAGAAAGAACATTGACGCATGAAAAAGCATTGTCGGTCTTTGTAGAAGGTAGATTTTCGAAAAATCAATATTTAGTGGCAAGAGCAGGCTGCAAATTAGCTAATAGTCGAGCTTAGCCGCCGTATAACGTACTTCGAGAAGCTAAAAATTCTTGTTATCTACCGATAAAAACAATTACATACACAGAGAAATGAGCAGCCGTAGAACTTCAAGCATTATTAGACCTTACAGTGAAACGAATCGTTTTAGCGCAAGAAATTGCCATTCAAAATGTATCAAACGTTGATTTGGGTAAAATGACTTTTATTTGTAAGTAGGGATGTGATGGATCTTCGGGTCAGAGCGAATATAAGCAAAAATTCACCGGTGATGATGGCACATTTACAGACACGAGTATTTTCTTTACCTCATTAGTTCCACTGCAACTTTCAAGTATAAATGAACAAAATGAAAAATATGTTGTCTGGCAAAACCCTGCGCCTTCTTCTCCGCGATACTGTAGACCGATAAAAATAGAATTTCTGAAAGAAACTGCGAATACAACGAAAGCCGAAATTCAATATGTACAAGATCAAGTTGAAAATCTTGTTCTATTTTCAGACATGGTTAAGGGAAAATGTATATAAGTGAATTATAACCTTGCCTTGACCATGGTAGACGGAAAAGTGTGCAATGCAGTGGCGGACAATGCAGCGACTCAACGCTGCTGTCTTTGCAAAGCTACATCAAAAGATTTTAATGACCTCGATAAAATGTTGAAGCTCGAAGTTATCGATGATTATTTGAGCTTAGGTCTTTCTTCGTTGCATTCATGGATCCACTGCTTCGAATATTGTCTGCACTTATCTTATAAATTGGTTATCAAAAAATGGCATGTGCGAACTCCGGAAGATGAAACGATTGTTCAGAATCGAAAAAAGGCCACTCGGGAATCTTTCAAGAAAAATTTAAGCCTTATTGTTGACCAGCCGAAGCCAGGGTTTGGGAGCTCGAATGATAGCAACACTGCTCGTCGTTTTTTTTGAAAACGCTACAATTTCAGCCGAAATTACTGGCGTAGACATTCGTTTAATCTCAAGATTCCACTCCATTTTACAAGCGATTTCGTCAAGTCGTACAATTGATGCTCCGAGATTTAGAGATTATGCTTGGGAAACTGCGAAATTATTTGTGGAATTGCACTCATGGTACTACATGCCACCATCGATCCATAAACTGTTCATTCATGGTCCGCGAATCATTGCTTCGGCATTACTGCCAATCGGTCAGATGTCTGAGGAAGCACAGGAAACGTTCCACAAATATATAAAAAAATTTCGCCAGGATTTCTCGCGCAAAAGTAGCCGTTCTTTTACAATGCAAGATGTATTTTGCCGTCTGTTAATGAACTCCGACCCAAACATTTCAAATGTACGAAAACTACCGAAAAAGAAAAAAAAATGTCGCTTGCAGCTCTACATTTAACTGTACCCGATGATACGGACACTGAAGACGACACTGACGTGTCCACTGTATATACCAATAGTGAATTTAATGATAGTGAATCTGACTAGATTAATACAATGTATATGTAGTGTACAAATAAAAAAAAAACATTTTCTTATCTTATTTTCATGTTCAATTCATTTGCACATAGTTCCCCGCCGGAATCTTTCTGATTCTTATACATTGCCGATGTAATTGCGTTTAAAATATTTTGTTTGTTTCAAACCTGACATCTTATCCGTGATTAGCGCAATGTAAAACCCCCAGATACAAAATTTTACCGAAAAATAAGAATTTTATAAGATACTCGGTCGCCATATTAGATCCGTCATTTTTTTTTGCCAAAACTGATATTAGATTCGTTATCAGCGACCCTGAAAACCCCCAGATACAAAATTTTACTGAAAAATAAGAATATCATAAGATACTCGGTCGCCATATTGGATCCGCAATTTTTTTGGCCAAAACTGATATTGGATTCGTTATCAGCCACACCGAAAACCCCCAAGTAGAACATTTCAAGACCGTTAGACAACGTTTTGAGTTTTTGGCCAGCTTTTTGGGATTCTGTACCACTGTGCGCCAAGTCTATGAAATGTGCTTGGCGTAATATTCACGGTAAATGGTCAATTGACCGCACGACAGAAAGGACGTGAGTGGGGGACTTAGCTTTCCGTGGCTGATGGGCCTCGATGTGCACGCTGAATCGTTGATCAAGATGGCGGCGACTTCGCTCTTCGAGTCTCGGTCCCGTGTCACTCTCTCTATCTCTCTCTCTCTCTCTCTCTCTCTCTCTCTCTCTCTCTCTCTCTCTCTCTCTCTCTCTCTCGTTACCATATACCACGAGTCTCGTTGCTAGCGGCGTAGATTATCGGCCAGGACAAAATCTGACTGGAATATGGATGACGCCTCGGCGTGATGATTCGTAATACTTATGCTCCCGCAGGAATGATCATGAATGCGTCCACGAGCCTCATCGTGGGTTTTATCGCGAGAATCGTCGTATGACGCGACGGCCCAGTCACGCACTGGTGCTGGAATATATTCGAAGAAGGCCACAACAATCGCGTCGAAACGTATAGCGCGAGAGATGAGTATTTTTTACAATTCAATAGTAGGACTAAAATCACAATACCTCGGAGATAATGGCCCTCTCACGTGTCTTGGTGAGTGGTATATTTTAGGAAACATCCACTCACCGAGACGACTCTTTGCTGACTGGGGCGAGGGCTTATGCTTAATCTATCGGATTGATTCGCAGGGGGTGGGGGGTGCCCACGTGATAGACGCCAGCCGGTGAGGCATCGCCGGAGTGTCGACACATGAAGGATAATAGATCTTGGGATCGATAGGTGTCATGACGAGCTCCGATGAGCCTTGTCGCCGTTACAACAACATTGGTGAAAAATTGCGCTAATTTTTGTTTGAAAATTGTGAATCATGTCTGATGCATGAGCATTGTTGAAAATATACCAGAAATAATTTTCATGGAAAACGTTATTCCTCGTAGTGTGGGATAATTGTCGTATTGATATCATGAATAATAATAATAATTATTATTATTATTATTCTAACTATTATTATTACTATATCAATCATAATAATATTGATAATGATAAGAATGATAATAATTGAAATTATGATATTAATGATAACAATAATAATAATATTTATTACTATTCTTATTAATATATTTGTGATGGGCGAACGTGTTAAATGAAGTGAGAATGAAGTTAGACTTGAAACATTTTAGACTGATAGTTTATTGGTAAGTTGGTATATTTGGGAGTGCACGTCCGAACTGATAGAAGGTTAATGATGAACTACAATGCTAATGAGGTGAAGGAAGGAGAGTACTTAATGAGAGTGGAGGGGATGTCATCAAGATAGAGGAACAAGGCCCGTGGGACCAAGGGCAAGCTGGAGCTAAGGTGCTGACGGTTGTGAGATTGACCAGAAAGGAGTATTAGGTTTAGCTGATAGGTAAGGTCTAAGCGTGCGAGTGGACTGGTAGCGAAAGTGAAGTTCATGAGCTGGCGTGGGAAAGGAAAAGAGTTTTTTAGCCTATAGGACGGGACCGTTACACCTTCCCTCTTACAAAACGATGCTCCGCATCGTGATATACAATAATTCGTTTTACAATAATATTTTAGTGTTCTGATTTTATATAATGAAAAATTGATTCTATATAATGAAATGAGAACGAACATGTTTGTTATATTTTCGTAAATGGTTTTGTTTGTGTGTACGTATTTTGTGTTTCTTCTGCCTGATGGCTTCAGGCTGTTGGTTTGACTATTATTTCGCGTGGATTTTTGCTTTCTTGTCCATTGGCTTGAATCGAATCTGTGGGTATTCTTGTCTGTTTCGACTATGAATTCTCTTGAATTTTTCCTCAGTGCTGAGATCTGAAACTGACTGAGTTCATTAGCTTTTGTGTTAGTGGTGAGTGGTTTGTTATATATGGTCTGTAAGGTATCCGTAAAAGTAATCATATGTATTGCACAAAAATATTTGACTATAAGAATTCATGATTCCTTTGCGCTTTTGTTTCCTTCAGGTTTAAAATTTTTCTGTTTAGTTGGTTATGATGTATCCGATTTTTCGATTGTCGTTGCTTTTCGTTTATTTGATTGATGATTATCCTGAAACAGTCTAAATTCTGATTAGCTTTAAGGTTAGTAGGAGAAAAGGTGTGTTAGGCTGGATTTGGGTGGTTTGATTCTGTTGGTCCTTGTGACGACTAAGCGATACACCTTGTTTACATGGTTAATGTTTATGATTTATTTGTTATTTTGATTACATGAAATATCTGTAGCTATCTTTTATAAAAAAAATGTGTAGGCGTATCAATTAAAATAATAGTGATTTTTTTTAAATAAAAATTATATGTATATTAGTTACCACTTTTTCGTTTTAGGTGTACCTGTCGGTTTCACCTGTAAATGCCTGAATTTTTCATTGTTTCGATTTGTGTTTCGTGGTTATCGCAGATGACAAATAGGCTTTCGATCTTAGGTGCTACATATAGGTAACAATTGGGAAAAAAACCTGCGATGTTTTCAGTAATACCTTGTATTGTATTAATTGTTGAATAAACACAAATCGCAAGACTGGTATAATTAATAGTGTGTTGAATCTAACAGTAGAATTTTCATAATATAAATTTATAACATAATAAATGTTGGTATAATTTGTAGTGTGTCAGATCTAATAGTGGAATTATTATAACATAAATTAGTTTTTCTCCGTTGTGGAAGACTGCTAATTTCGTTGAGGTAATTGACTCGGGTATGTATTTTATGTCTAGTGGTATTGGAAATTCGGTATTTGGAGAAGATTTCATGATGGTCTCTGCGCTGTGTAAGATTGTTTTTGCTGATAGTAATTGTGGGTGCATTTGTCCGGATTTCACAGAAAGGATTGCGTTAATTAATTCTGCTGTGTCAATTTCTAATTCTATAAGGGCTTAATTAGAACCATACTCTTTATGACAAAAAGCGTAGAAGCTTCTACGCTTTTTGTCATAAAGAGTATGGTTCTTTGTTTGTGTCGTGTAACTTCTGCGTCGTCTCGAAGTCCGAGGAGAGCGAGGTTAATGTTTCACATTTCCTTGTTTGTTGTTTTTGCTAAAGATTATACTTGTTTGTGTGTTGTGTGGAAACCTGCTTTTAAAATTTGTGTAGTTATAGACTATTTCCGTTAGTTCTAGTGAGTTTGTTTGCGAGTATTTCTATTTGTGTACTTATTCTATTTGTGTACTTATCCTAGTTGTGTCGTCAATGTCATTGTTCTAATCCTTATTGATTAATGTTTCCGATGAAATAGAGTAATGCGTGTCTTTTATTGTTAGTGTTGCTTTGTGAAAATATCTTGGAGTTTCGTCGTTGTTGATGTTCTTCGCTTTGTACGACTCGTGTACCGACGTTGTTGGTTGCGTCTTATTTTGTATGTGTTGTTCTTCATGGTACCTGTGCAGTTTGTCGTTATGTGTGTTGTTACGTTCTTTTCATTGGTTGTCGGCATATTTATTTTGGTTCTTGTTTCCGTTCGTTTTTGTTCCTCATGGTGGGGGGATTTCTTTATATCACTTGACCGACTTGACTCTCTTGTTGGTATGGCAGGCAATTCTTCCATTTGCGTTTCGACGTATGATGTTTGGTTTTGGTCTTGATAAAGAGGTCCGACGTAGTCGGTAACATGTGTTTGTTTTGTTGCGAAGTCGGGTTCTGCTGTTATTTTTTTCCACCTCTTTCTCTATGCCTGGTTGTTCGTTATGAGTCGATTAACGTTAGTCGATTTCTGTAATATTGTTATGGTACGAACGTTATGTCAATGTCGAGCTCTCGGGATCGCTGTCGGTTGAAAATGGCATGTCCAGATGTATGGGACTTTCCTGTATTTTTTTTGTTCAAATTGTGCATTTTTTTCGTGGTCTTCTCGGTCCACGTTTGGCAACTAGTGGTGGTAATGAGGAAAATGGTTTTTTTTTCGAGGTCTATCAGGTTTTCGTTTTATAACCGCCGTCGATAGTTGAGATAGAGGTCTCTTATGTGGTACTTGGTTAAAATTCTCATGAAGAAGTTGGACGTGTGGAGTACGATGTTGTAGGTTCCGATTGGAGTTGTTTTTCCACATAAGTTGGTAATGTCCGTTCCTCTTCTTCTTGCAGGTCCCGAGATGATAGTAGTGACCTGAAGTTGGGTTGCGCGTTCGGTTGTTTCGCGCGTTTTCCGTCGCTTTTGTCTGATGTTGGTGACCTAAAGTTTGGGACAACCTCCAGTTCCGCAGACTTTTCCTCTTTCGTTGCCATTTAATTTTCTATTTCGTTTGCCATTTCGTTATATGTGTCATTGTTTCTCACGACTCCGGGTCCTCCGTATGTATTGTGAGTAGCAATGTTATCATCACATGTGGCTCTGGGTCCTCCAAAGCGGTCACTAGCGTCGATAGGAATCCGGGGTGGCGGCTCGGGCTCGCATCTTTTATTTCCTGCTGCGTTCAGCTTGCTGTATTTTCTTCTTGCTGCGTTGAGCTTTTTATATTTTCTTTGTCTGTATTTTCGCATAATTTTGTTGTATCCTCTCGTTTCCTAGTTAGTTTGCTTGGTTCATTTGCCGTTTCTTTGTTTACTGTTTTGTTTTCCAATTTGTTTTCCTGTGGGTTGTCCTTAGAAAGTTGCCGTGTCGGTTCCTGTTCAGTTCTTGTGAGTTTAATTTGTTCTTCTTTTTCAGGCATTGACGAATCGTAGTTGTTGTCGTTAATTTTTGGATCTAATTTGGGTCGTGCACTTCCTTTGTTTTGTTCCTGATCGTCTGATGTCATTTTTTGATCTGAGTCAATGTTCTCCAATTCTTCAATTTTTCCTGGTAGTAATATTATCTTGTTCCGTGCTGGATTACCAGAGGACTGGTTCGATGATGATGATCGAATACGTTTGTTGGATTCTTGCGATATTCTTGACCTTTTTGTTTCGTTTTCTGATTCCTCCGATGATTGTTCTCGGGGTCTGATATGGAGAATTTGACTGGATTTTGTGATAACGTATTTCGTACTTCGAGATTTTTGTCATTTATTGGTTTGGTGTTAAGCGCTCTTGTGATTCGCTTCGAGTCGCGCTGTCCCACGAAGTTGGACTCGAGTTCTTTGCTTGCTGTATTTCCGCTACGGCTTTTGTGACTTCGCGAATTTGGTCCTTAAGTCTTTCCGTACTTTTGCTACGTCGTTTTTGTGACTTATCGTTAGAGTATCTGTCGCAAGAATTATCTCGAGATCTGTTTCCCGAGTTACTGTAATAATTGTATGAGTCGTAATTGTGATGATTATTTTGGTATCGTTCGCGGTCGTGGTCGCGATACCTATCTCGTGAATTGTCTCTGTAATAATTTTGCTGTCTGTCGCACGAATCGCTACGATATCTATGATCGGAATATTGCCGGTCGCGCGAATCGCTGCGATATCCGTGATCGGAATATTGTCTGTTGCGTGAATTGTCACGGTACCTATTTTGAAAATTTCGTCGCCTGTCATTTGAATCGTCGCGATATCTGTTTTGAAAATCCCGTTCTCTGTCGTTTGAGTCGTTGCGATATCTATTTTGAAAATTTTGTTGATGATCGCGCAAATCGCTGCAATACTTGTTTTGAAAATTTGGCGTCTTCTGGTGGAATGAATCCCTAGATCTTCTGCTCCGGTTTTCTCTTAATTCTTTTATGGTGAAGCATTCTGCAGTGGAATGACTGTTCGTTTGGTGATATTCCCAATATGTTTGTGTTATTTCCTGTCGTGTTTCGACAAAATGTGCTTTCGCTAGCTCGGATTGTTCTATGTGGGTATTTTTGTGAGTTATTCGATTAAGATTTACTGTTCTCAGTTTCAAAAGTTCTTGTTCGATATAACTTGCTTCTTTTATGGCTTGTTCAAGGGACTGAATGTTTTGATTAATCAAAAAACTACCTATTTTGTCGAAAAGGCCTCTAACGAAGGCTCGTGTAACCGATTTTCTTAGTTCTGCTATTCTATTCTTGAGGTATTCTTTTTCGCTTTCCTGAGTGTAACATTCCTCTAATCTTTCTGTTATTCGTTTTAAAATTAATCGTGTTCGTGTCGCGTATTCTGGTACTAGCTCATTATAAATTTGTGAAATTGTTTTTAATTCTAATTCGAGATCAAGTAGTTCGATTGGGGCACTAAAATTGTCTCTAAGATCGTTAAGAAATTCTGTAATTGTTTCATGTGTTTTTGTTTCTGCGAAATCAAGAGCGGTTCCGTTTAATTTGTATTGTAACATGATAAGTAATTTCGCGTGTTCATTTTCGGGTAATATTTTGATTGCTCTTTTGCATGCTTTGATAAAGTGGTCGACAGGTATGTTTTTGCCATCGAATATGGAGATTGGGTTGCATACATCGTGAAAGGTGACGCCACTGTTTGACATATCGTCTGAATTTATGTTTTCGTTATTTAAATTAAAAAAAAAAGTATTCGTTGAATTTAGTCGTAAGCTCCTACGCCACTATGGTCATGTTGGATTAATTTGTGTAAACGAGGGTTTTATTTATTTATTTTTTTATTTTTTTTTTCTTTCGTGTGTTCCAACGTATACCCTTGCGGGTTTTTACGTATTAACCCTTCCCATTTTGATTTCTCCTACCGCTCCCTGCCCACACTTCGCTAAGCTAAAACCTAACTTCCGTAGCAACCGCAGCTGCTTTTTAGCTACACTGTATCGCGTTCGCCGTGGACATGGGGAAACTGCAGAAAAACCCATGCCGATACAGACGGCCTTATTTTTACTGAGTTTCCGATATGTTAGCATCCAAATCTCAGTAAAACTGCCTCCCGCTCGATAGTCGGCGTGCCAAGCCAGTGCACGGCTAAGCGGTCACCCATCCAAGTAGCCGCCTCGGCCAATACTGCTTAACATGGGAGATCGCCAGAGCTGCACACCGACCGCGCGTCCACTACTATCGGTTATTGTTTTTATTTTATTTTATGATTTTTTCTTTTTTTAATTGATAGAAAATGGAGAGAGAAAAAATTTTGGGAACGGGGAAACAATAAATAAATTCGTTGATTTTATTAAATTTGTTCAATTAATTTGGGCGGAGAAAAAAAAATGAAAAATTCAAATGGATTATCTATATTTTGCCTAACGTTGAAATAGAAAAATCGAATTGATGGAGTAACTGAGTCACTCAAGAATACGCATGTAATAAGCCGTATCGGTGTGATAAGGCTAGCAGTATACGCTCATGTGCCACAAGGGCTCGCAGAAGCATAAAAATCTTTCGCTTATTTTGTACAAAATTTTATATTATAATAGATTTTGAAATATTTAATGGTACTTACATTGTCGCGATAAGGGGAATGAGGTTATCATGTGATTTCCGAAGTTTTTCGTTAGGTATACGATATTTCCCTGTTTGTCTTCCTTTCTTCTTTCCTTCCTTGATTTTCCGATTATTTTCGTTTTGTATATTCCTCAAATTCGGTTTCGATGATGTGTATTGTTGAATGTGTGTTGCTTTAATCTTCTTGTTTTTTCGATTCAGGTTTTTTTTTTTTTTTTCAATTTCACAATTATATTGTTTCCTTTGTATTTTTGAATGTCGTTGAATACATCGTTCTTCGCTTCTATTGTCTTTGATTTTTTTTTTTTTCTTTTTGGGTCAGATTTTTTTTACTTCCACGTTTACTTTCGTATGTTTTTTTATTAATTCTTCGATATTTTTTTCAATATTATTTTTTAAAAAAAATTTGGTTGTGCGCGTGTTAATGGATCGAACTTCTGACACTAATTTGTGATGGGCAAACGGGTTTAATGAAGTGAGAATGAAGTTCGACTTGAAATATTTTAGACTGATAGTTTATTGGTAAGTTGGTATATTTAGGAGTGCACGTCCGAACTGATAGAAGGTTAATGATGAACTACAGTGCTAATGAGGTGAAGGAAGGAGAGGACTTAATGAGAGTGGAAAGGATGTCGTCAAGACAGAGGAACAAGGCCCGTGGGACCAAGGGCAAACTGGAGCTAAGGTGCTGACGGTTGTGTGATTGACCGGAAAGGGGTATTAGGTTTAGCTGATATGCAAGGTTTAAGCGTGCGAGTGGACTGGTAGCGAGAGTGAAGTTGATGAGCTGGCGTTGGAAAGAAAAAGAGTTTTTTAGGCTATAGGACGGGACCGTTACATATTCATGATTATTGCTATTATTATTGGTATTAATATGATTATTGAATAAGCTAACGAGTGATTACTACCGTCCAAGTCGACATTCTCGTATATTAACAATTATATATCGGGCATTGAAGTGCGAAGTTTTGTATAATAATTGATAAAAACTATAAAAGTTAGCATTTCTCAAAATATGTCGACATAACGGACACAAAGAAATGCGGTCGAGGAGCCCCAAAAACGATTTAAATGAATAAAAACCGAAGTCCTCGTTTTGCGAGCACTATCATTATCAATAATGTTACTTATAATCGGAATACTATACGAATACGGAATCGGAATCCGGAATTAAACTAGGGAACGGTGAAATTCGCTTCCGCTCTGATTACATAAAATGATGCTACGAATCATTCCGACCGACTGGATTGATATTCCCATAGGATAAAATTTTTTATCGAGAATCGGAAAGTATCGTTTGATATAGCCAATACAGAAGCCTGTATTTCTAAATCAATCGAGGATGGAGCTTTCGAACCCTTCGGTCAGTAGATCCTTGTAATGTCATATTCCCATTACAACGATCGGCAGAAGCATAGCTACCGTTATGCTCAAACATCTAAATATTTTTTGGCAAGACCGATGAACAAGCCGGTATTTCTGAAAATATTGCAGTTGCACCTCTCTAGGTTGAAATGTGATGAGCTCACTTTAGGGATAATGGTATTCTCTAGCAAAAAAAAATTTAAAAAAAGACATGGGTTTTTTTAATCCCAAATGATGTTTCACAACTGCTAGTCGTATACTGGTGATTTAATTCACGTCTTCTGGTAGGAAAGTGTTCCAGTCCCTATACATCTGCTCCATGTGGAAGGATCTCGAGATTCACATTTGGACATATTAGAGAATAAAACAGATCGCAAGTACTGGTTTAAAAATTGATAAATGCTATTAGAGACTTGAAAACCCCCACAGTGATTTTTGCTCCATTTATTATAATTTGATAAAAAGAAAACGTGTATTGGGATTCCCACTTTTCACCCTTAGGAGGTGAAACAAGTAGCGATCATAGCACGATAAATTAAAAAAATAATGTCAGGGATTAGAAGGACCCAGTGCCCATGCGTGTTTCATTTCCTATCATCGGATAACGAGCAGCCAGATCTCGAGATTCACATTTGGACACTTTTGGAGATTTACGAAATCGCGAATGCTGCATTATAAGTTGTTGAATACTATTAAAGACTTGAAAAACCCTACAGCCATATTCGTTTTATTTATGATGTTTTTATAACAAGCATACGAATATTGAGATTTCCACTTTTCACCCTTAGGAGGTGAAACACATGGCGATCATAGCACGAAAAAATACAAAATAATGTCAGAGATCAGATGGACCTAGGGCCAATGCTTGTTCCATTTTTTAACATCGGATAACGAGCAGCCAGATCCTGAGATTTACATTTGAACACTTTAGGAGATTAAGCGAATTGCGAGTGCTGCATTGAAAATTGTCGAATATGATTAGAGAATTGAAAAACCCTACAGCTATTTTTGGTTTATTTGTGGAGCTTTTATTACGAGCATACGAATACTGAGATTTCCACTTTTTACCCTTAGGAGGTGAAACAAATGGCGATCATAGCACGAAAAATTACGAAATAATGTCAGGGATCAGATGGATCCAGTGACCATGCGTGTTATGTTTCGTACCATTGGATAATGAGCAACCCGATATCAAGATTCAAATTTCGACACCTTAGGAGGTGAAACAAATGGCGAGCAAAGCACGAAACAATATAAGAAATCGTCAGGAATCAGAACGAGCCACTATCCAAGCTTGTTTTATTTCCTGACATCGGATAACGAGCAGCCAGATCTCAAGATTCACATTTGGACACAATAGGAGATTAAACAAATCGCGAGTGCTGCATTAAAAGTTGTTAAATATTATTAGAGACTTGAAAAACCCCACAGCGATTTTTGTTTTATTTATTAACATTTAAAAAAAAAGCATACTCGTATTGAGATTTCCACTTTTCACCGTTAGGAGGTGAAACAAGTTGCGAGTATGGCACGATAAATTATAAAAAATCGTCATGAATCAAATGAACCCGGTGTCCATACTTGTTTCATTTACTAACATCGGATAATAAGCAGCCAGATCTCGAGATTCACATTTGGACACATTAGGAGATTAAGCAAATCGTAAGTGCTGCATTAAAAATCGTTGAATATAATTAGAGACTCAAAAAACCCTACAGCTATTTTTGTTTTAATGATCAAGTGTTTATAACGAACATACTATAACGATATTTTCTTTATTTTAAGCATTATATAATGAAAGGGTAGACAGATAGACGATGAGAGGTTTCTGACTCATATATGTGATTTATTATTATGATGTTCGATCGGGTTAATCGACAAATTTAGAGCATGAATTATACTGGGGTATGAAAGTATTGAGGCACGACAGGTATTCTGGCGCGACCAGAGAGAACAAAGATCTTTCTCGGGCGATGAGTGAGTATTATTCGCAATGGAAATGTCCTATATCTCTTCCTCTTTCCGACGCGTGAGGAAAGGTCGATGATAAAGACAATGACTCGATATACATAGAATAAGACGAAAATCTCGCGAGCGTAAACAGAACCCACGTGACAGATGGCCTCAGCCTTCCGCACATACGTAATACATAGGCAAGAACCATGAGCATGCAAACGAGCTCGCGTATTTACCCACTCTTATAAACTCATACCAATGCGCGTTACAGATGACGCGCGCGCAACACACCAAAAGAATATATATAAAAATCAAGAGAGTAAATCCTTATACACGGGAGAGAAAAAATAAATATAGATGAAAAAAGATATCGATGCACCGAACAGGATCGCAATCTTGCGTTACGTGTTATATGTAGACTGAAATTTATGACTCGAATTGGCGAAATGTTCGTTATGCCCGCTCGCCTCGGGGATCTTACGCTTTTTTCACGTTCCGTGACGAGTATAGAGAATAATGTGCGCAGGTCACTTATCTTTCGACGAACTTTTCGTGAGGCGATGAAACCGACGGGGCGTGGCCAAGATGGCGGACGGTATCCGATTCACGCGTCGCCTTTGTGATGCCGTGCTACAATGTCTATCTTGCTCTCTCGTTGATCCGCCGCCTGACTCCTCGTGTTCGATGCAATATGCGACAGATCGCCACTGACTAGGATGTGCGCCTCGGCGTGACGATAATGATTACGTTTGTACGTCGTTTCCCGCAGGACGAACCATAAAACACAGAGACCCAATTACGGCTGAACAACGAAAAGCACTCGTATCGTATGATGGAGTGTGCTCGACTCCTTCAAAAGCCCAGTACCACGCGGGTGCTGGAATGTTCCGATCGATGCACAAGCGAGAGTATGCTTACGATTTGCACGCAATATAATGAATTTACAATAGGCCCGTAGACTTTTTAGAACGTACCTCATATCAATGCGCACTACAATTTGTCTCGGAGAGGCATATAATAATTATACAAATTCAGGGAAACGTTGTGTATGACGGTACGCTCCCCGACACGATTCCGGGTGGACTGGGAAAGGAACGAGGCTTACGTGCGGTAATCGATTGATTTGGGGGAAGCCACGTGACCGGAGCAGGCTGGTAAGCTCCCCAGGGATCGATACTGATAGATATTATATGTATAACCCGAAAGATGGAATGACGAGCTCCAACGAGACTCGTCGATCGTTCGATACGTATATTGAGATTTCCACTTTTCACCTTTAGGAGGGGAAACAAATGGTAATCATAGCACAATAAAATTACAAAGTAATGTCAGGAATCAAATCGACCCAGTGCCCATACTTGTTTCATTTCCTAACACCGGATAACAAGCAGCTAGATCTCGAGGTTCATTTGGACACATTAGGAGATTAGGCAAATCGTGAGTGCTGCATTAAAAATTGTTAAATATTATTAGAGACTTGAAAAACCCTACAGCCATTTTTGTTTTATTTATTAAGTTTTTATAACGAGTATGCATATAATGAGATTTCCGCTTTTCACACTTAGGAGGTGAAACAGATGGCGTTCATAGCACGGAAAATTACAAAATAAAGTCAGGGATCAGATGGATCCAGTGCCGATGCTTGTTTAATTTCCTAACATCTGATAACGAGCGGCCAGATCTCAAGATTTACATTTGGTCACATTAGGAGATTAAACAAATCGCGAGTGCTCCATTAAAAGTTGTTAAATATAATTAGAGACTTGAAAAACGATACAGCCATTTTTGTTTCATTCATTAAGTTTTTATAACGAGTATACGTATTTTGAGATTTCAACTTTTCACCCTTAAGAGGTGAAGCAAATGGCGATTATAGCACAAAAAAATACTGAATAATGTCAGGGATCAGATGGAGCCAGTGCCCATGCTCGTTCCTTTCCTAACATCGGATAACGAGCAGCGAGATCTCGCGATTCACATTTGGACACATTAGGAGATGAAACAAATCACGTGTGCTGCATTAAAAATTACCCAATGCTAGGAAATGAAACAATCATGGACAGTGGGTCGTTCTGATCCTTGACATTGATTTGTATTTTTTCGTGCTATGCTCGCCATTTGTTTCGCCTCTTAAGGTGTCGAAATGTGAATCTCGAGATCGGGCTGCTCATTATCCGATGTTAGGAAATAAAACGAGCATGGACAGTGATTTGTTCTGATTCCTGACATTATTTCAGATTTTTTCGTGCCATGATCGCCATTTGTTTCACCTCCTAAGGTGTCAAAATGTGAATCTTGGTGATCGGGCTGCTCGTTATCCGATGGTAGGAAATATAACAAGCGTGGTCACTGGATCCATCAGATCCCTGACATTATTTTGTAATTTTTCGTCCTATGTTCGCCATTTGTTCCACCTCTCAAAGTATTCAATGGTGAATCTCGGGATCGGGCTACTCATTATCCGATGTTACGAAAAAAAACAAGTATTGGCAGTGGGTCGTTCTGATATATGACATTATTTTATTATTTTTCGTGCCATATTCTCCGCTTATTTCACTTCTGACGGTGAAAAGTGGACATCTCAGCAAAAGTATGCTTTTTATCGAATGTTAATAAATAAACAAAAATCGATGTCGGGTTTTTCAAGTCTCTAATAATATTTAACAATTTTTAATGCAGCACTCGCAATCCGTTTAATCTGCTATTGTGTCCAAATGTGAATCTCGAAATCTCGCTGCTCGTTATTCGATGTTAGGAAATGAAACAAGCATGGGCACTGAGTCCATCTGATCCCTGATATTATTTTGTAATTTTTCGTGCTATGATCCCCATTTGTTTCACCTCCTCAGGGTGAAAAGTGAATATCTCAATATACGTATTCGTATGCTTGTTATAAAAACTTCACAAATAAAAAAAAAATGACTGTAAGGTTTTTCAAGTCTCTAATAATATTTTTGAATTTTTAATGCAGCTGTCGCGATTTGTTCAATCCCCAATGTGTCCAAATGTAAATCTCGAGATCTTGCTGCTCTCTATCCGTTGTTAGGAAATGAAACAAGTATGGGCATTGGGTCGATTTGATTCCTGACATTATTTTGTAATTTTATTGTGCTATGATCACCATTTGTTTTACCTCCTAAGGGTGAAAAGTGGAAATCTCCATATTCGTATGCTCGTTATAAAAACTGGATAAATAAAACGAAAATGGCTGTAGGGTTTTTCAAGTCTCTAATAATATTTATCAATTTTTAATGCAGCAATCGCGATTTGTTTAATCTCCTTATGTGCCCAAATGTGAATCTCGAGATCTGGCTGTATGTTATCCAAAGTTAGGAAATAAAACGTCATGGGCACTGGGTCCATCTGATTCATGACATTAGTTTATAATTTTTAGTGCCATACTCGCCACTTGTTTCACCTCCTAACAGTGAAAAGTGGAAATCTCAATACAAGTATCCTTTTTTTCAAATGGTATTCAATAAAACAAAAACCGCTGTCAGGTTTTTTAATTCTATAATAATATTGAACAATTTTTAATGCAGCACTCACGATTTGTTTAATCTCCTAATGTGTCTAAATGTGAATCTCGAAATCTGGCTGCTCGTTATCCGATGTTAGGAAATAAAACGAGCATGGACAGTGAGTCGATCTGATTCCTGACATTATTTTATATTTTTTCGTGCTATGCTTGCCATTTGTTCCACCTCCTAAGATGTCGAAATGTGAAACTTGAGATCGGGGTGCTGTTATCCTATGGTATCAAATATACTAAGCATGGTCACTGGATCCATCCGATTCCTGATATTATTTTGTAATTTTTCGTGCTATGTTCACCATTTTTTTTACTTCTTAAAGTATTCAAGCGTGATATTTGAGGTCTGGCTACTTGTTATCCGACGTTAAGAAATGAATCAAGCATTGGCACTCGGTCTATCTGATCCCTGACATTATTTTGAAATTTTTCGTGCTATGATCGCCATTTGTTTCACCTCCTAAGGGTGAAAAGTGGAAATCTTAATATTCGTATGCTCGTTATAAAAACATCATAAATCAAACGAATATGGCTATAGTGTTTTTCAAGTCTCTAATAATATACAACAATCTGTAATGCAGCACTCGCGATTTTTTTTTATCTCCTCAAGTGTCTTAATGTAAATCTCGAGATCTGGCTGCTCGTTATACGATGTAAAGAAATGAAACAAGCATGGGCACTGGGTCCATCTGATCCCTGACATTATTTTGTAACTTATCGTGCTATGATCGCCACTGGTTTCACCTCCTGAGGGTGAAGAGTGGGAATCTCAATACACGTATGCTTTTTATCAAATGTTAATAAATTAAACAAAACACAATGTGGGGGTTTTCAAGTCTCTAATAGCATTTATTAATTTTTAAAGCAGCACTCGCGATCTGTTTTATCTTTTAAGGGGGGAAACACATGGAAATTTTTTCAAAAAAGTTTTTTTTTATTTCACGAATCGATAGGTCAACATCTTAAGAATATTCTCTGAAAATTTCGTTGTGATATCATGAATACTTTCGATGTTATGGCCGGAGAACTGAGCGACCGCGCGCGGAGCAGGTATAACGCCGCTCGCCGGGAGACCCCTTCGTTCTTTGTTTGACAAGAAACATCGGTTCCCTCGAGTGTACAATTCTCTGTGTGTATGTGTGTATAGTGATGTATACTGATGCTTGGTAACGGTTCTATTTACTGGCAACTGTCAGTCGTGTTTCGAATTTTGGTTCGTGCCGAAGTCTTCAGCTGCAAAAATGTATCCGAAAACACCAAGAAGTGAATCTCAACGTTCCGCGAGACGACCGAAACGAAAATTCCAAGGGAATCAATTCTCCGATAAAAAAAAAAGATGAATCGTTGGGAGAGAGTTCGAGTGCGAAAAAACTTACCAGTGCGTCCTATACGGACATTAAAAAAATAATGCGCACTGTTACCGAATCATCGAGTTTTTTACGATTTTTGGCGCTCTATCGGAAATGCTCATTTGTGCGAAATGTAAAAAGAGTGTTAAGTTTGAAGAAACCTCGGGTCGTGGATTCGGTTTCAAGCTCGTGGTTTTGTGCCGGTGTGGTCGCAGTGACATACCCTCTGGACCTTCTTGGAAGAGTGGTTTTGAAATAAATCGAAGGATTGTATTTGTCATGCGACTTTTGGGCATCGGCCGACAAGGGATAAACATATTTGCTGGTTTGATGGATCTCGATCGTGGTCTGAGTCAACCCGCATACGAGAACAGTCTGCAACATATTTACAGTTCAGCAAAAATAATGTTTAACATTTTCTGCAAAAAAGCTGTCGAAGAAGAAAAAGAAGAAAATGTGAAACGCGGAAGGCCTCCATCGAATCTAAAAGTATCGGATGATGGTTCGTGGAAGAAACGCGGCTTTTCTTCACTGTATGGCGTAACAACTCTTATTGGTTATTATTCTGGCAAGGTAATAGACTTGGTGGTTAAAAGTTCGTACTGCAGACGTTGTCAAGAATGGAAAGATAAAAAAGATTCTCAGGAATATCTTGACTGGTACGCAGAACATGACGATACGTGCACTTCAAATCACGAAGGTTCAGCGGGTAAAATGGAGGTGGACGGTATAGTAGAAATGTTTGTGGCATCCGAAGAAAAATTCGGAGTAAAGTACGGAAATTATATAGGAGACGGGGACTCAAAAACGTACAAGGCAATTTTGGATGAAAGTCCGTATGGTGACGAATTAGAAGTTGTCAAGAGCAAGTGCGTTGGGCACGTCCAAAAAAGAATGGGTACTCGACTCCGCAATGTGAAAAAAGAAAAGAAACTAGGCGGTAAGGGAAAACTGGCTGATACGCTGATAAAAAAATTGACAATTTATTACGGTTTGGCTATCAGAAGAAACGCTGATTCCGTCGAAGATATGGCAAACGCGATTATGGCAACTTATGACCATTTATGCTCGAGTAACGAAAAATCGAGGCACGAAAATTGTCCTACAGGAGCAGACAGTTGGTGTAAATGGCAGGTTGCTCAGGCTACAGGTGGTGACTTCAATCATCCTCCGCCACTGCATCCTGATGTCCAGAAGCATCTGCTTCCGATTTACAAGGACCTGTCGAAATCAGAGTTGCTGCAAAAATGTTTGGGTGGACATACGCAGAATGCGAATGAGAGCTTCAATGCCACCGTTTGGCGCTTAGCGCCCAAGAATTTACATTGTGGGTTGCTAATTGTTGAGATTGCTGAGTTTTTGGCTGCGATCATATTCAATGAAGGTTATTCTGTGATTCTCCTAATCATGCAGAATCTAGAAATAACTATTGGAAATAGTTGTGTCCACTTCGCGGAGGAATACGACGAGCAGCGCTTGAAGAGGCAGAATCGCCGCAGCCTCGAAAGCACTAAAGAAGCTCGCCAAGCTCGAAGACAGGAGACATTGGCAGAAAACCAGCTCTTCGAATACGAGGAAGGTCCACTTTATGGTCCCGGAATAGCGGAATAGCCTTGAAACACCTATAAGGTACCAGACTTTGATTTTCCGTTGCCCGAAACTTTAAACGCGATTATCTCGAAACTACATTTTCGCAATCTGCGGCAGCGATAAAAAAAAAACTATTTATCCGATTCACTTCAACCAAATTTTTTTAGACACGTAATTGCAAACCCCTGTCGATAAACCTCCAATATCTTGAAAAAAAAAATTTTAAATGCATTTTGCATAAAAATGTTCGGTGAAAATCCGATCTTTTTTTTCTGAGTGCCGCCATTTTTACAATATTCAACATTTTTAACTTTTTTTAGGTTTATCGACAGCGTACTTTCATACAGAATTCAATGGTTTTTGAAATTTTTGTTTCAGATGAAAAATGAAAAAACTACAGCTGCCGCAATTTGACGTCGCGGGAAAAATTCGTTTAACAACAATTGGTTGCAGTCAGCTAATGAATAATTATTTTCCATTGAAAAATTTTCTTTTCAAGCCTTCGAATATCAAATAAAATAGCCTCCAAAGTTGAAAACGATTGGTGTAGTACTGACTTCAGAAAAAAATCCCGAAATTCCTCGTCATTTTTGACCGTTTCCATGTGTTTCCCCCCTTAATGTGTCCAAATGTGAAACTCGATATCCTTCCACATGGAGCAGATGTATAGGGACTTGAACACTTTCCTACCCGAAGAGGTGAATCAAATCGTTAGTATACGACTAGCAATTGTGAAACATCATTTGGGACAAAAAAACCCATGTCATTTTTAAAATTTTTTTTGCTAGAAATTACCAGTGTCCCTAAAGCGAGCTCATCACTTTTCAATCTAGAGAGTGCAACGATCGACGAGGCTCAATAGAACTCGTCGAGCCAACTAGCGTGCCAGGGGGCTTATCACGGTTCTCGGGTTGGGTGAAAATGACGAATGCGAGCAACTCACCCAATCACGGTCAATCTCACCTCGTGAAAATACGAGAATACTCGCGTGAGCGGGCTCGACACAAATTTTTCAGGCGAAAGAGTGAGATTGCCTCGAAAAGACGCAGGGCGCATTTTTCGCGCAGTCTATAATGGTCTATAATAAATAGCGGTGCACACTTATTCGAAGTACACGTCAACGCTCGCGTCTATAATCGATCAACAAAATATTGTGCACAAAATGGATAATTTAATGGTTGTATTGTTTATGCCAAACCGAAATCGTGTGATGTTAAGAATTCGGAGAAGATTGCGGGAGTCCTCCAATCCATTTATGATCCCTGAAAGCGAATTTCGTAGTCTTTACAGGTAATTATATTCGTGCAATTTTTGGAGGTTATATTTTTTTGATTTGTTGATGACAAAATCAATAATAAATGTCCGAATAATGGATAATAATGTTACATTTTTAGTCAAATGAAAATAATGTATAATTGACTTCATAACACTTTAGATTGTCGAGGGAAGCAGTACGAGCACTCATTGAAGAACTACGACCTCTAGTACCGAATGCTATTCGACATCACGCAATCTCTATTGAATTACAGGTACTTTAGAATTTCATGACCAAATAGACTATTTGCTACACTATATTGTGCTAAATTTTTTTTTATTTGTACAGGTTCTATGTGCGTTGAACTTTCTAGCTTCAGGGTCTTATCAGAAACGTGTTGGTCAAGACTATTTGTCATGCACGGGGCAGTCAACAGTATGCAAGATTCTACGCAACATTGTTGATGCTTTGAATATTTTAATGCGTGATTGAATAAAATTTCCAATTGAAGACAATGAAATTCAACTTGTTAAAGAAAAGTAAATTCAATACATTCATTTTATAATTCAACATTAATTATTTTCCGTTATTGCTTATCTCGTTGAATAGATATTTTAATTTTATTTCAATGTTTTAGGTTCTGGATTCGTACACAATTTCCTGGTGTTATTGGAGCAATAGACTGCACTCATATAGCAATTGTTCCACCGAATGCAGAAAGGGAGCAGCTCTATATAAACAGGAAATTATACCATTCGCTGAATTTCTGATTGTAAGTGCGACATTATTCATATATGTATGATTACATGTACACATACATCAATGATTCAGTTAATTATTTTATTTATATTTTCAGGCATCAGATTATGATGGGAAAATTATAACTGTCAATTCGGCTCATGGTGGAAGAACTCATGATGCCGGAGTTGGGAGAGCAGCTCTTGTATCTAACCACCTAGACGAAATGTATGCTGCAAGGCGAAGAAATGCGTGGCTTTTAGGTAACTATATTTTAGGTTAGCCTCTTAGCTATTCTTTAAGCATTGATAAAATACTCTTCTAAGTGCATTAAATTATATAATTTTTTGTATAGGTAATAGTGCTTATCCATTGTTGCTATACTTGATGACACCTAAGTTGCATCAACCTGAGGGTACACCATCCACAAGGTACACGGGACGTCATGTCCGAGCTCGTTCCTGTATGGAAAGATGCATCGGTGTTTTGAAAGGGAGGTGGCGATGTCTTCGGAAAGACCGAGTACTGCATTATGCACCAGAGGTTGCAGGTAACATTATTTGTATACTATACATGTTAGTTTACATAATATACACATTAGGGTATAGATAGATAGGATATAAGTCCTCGAAAAAAATTCACTACCCTCGCGCATATGGATATTGTACACACCTATTTATTAGGGTTTTTTAAAATGAATATTTCAAATGAAAATCATCGTTTCATTTTCAGCTAAAACAGTTAATGCTGCATGCGTGTTGCACAACATTGCGATTCAGTGGAGGATTCCAGAACCGGAACTGTATTTTGATGACATAGATCGAGAACTTCCAATTGGAAATGATGCGATAGGAAATGGAAACGAAGTCCGCGAGCGAATTATTAATATGTATTTTCAAAATGAATGAAAATTTTGATTTATCAAAAATAATTGTGAATAATAATTAGGGTTGAGAAATGCTGTGTCAGAGCCATGTTATATATAATGTGTGTTTATTTTTTACATTTATTGTTTTATATCTCTCTATAATATAAAGATATATCGCCGCTGCCGCCGCCACCGCGGCCGCCGCCGCCGCCGCCACCGCTGTTTCAGGAATTGAGCTTATCCGGGTGTCCAATTTGAAAAGAATGACCAACACAAACCCAAACCCAAACCCAAAACCCAAACCTATACCTAAGCAACGAAGATAGAGTCCCTCTAGAAGTGTAGTTCTTATGGGCCGCTTGAAGCAAAAAAGTTGGGGAACTCGGACGAGCTATATCCCCAACGGTAAGATGTCGCTAGTGTCACTTTTACTTGTGTGCGGCTCACGTACAGCACTCTACATGCTCACGACTGTATCCGTGTGTTCGCTCCGCCTGCCGAGTTGGGGATGTCATGCCATCTCTCTTGGATTGAGTTGGGGATGTCGTGCTGTTTCTCTCACACTCACTTGGGGAGACGATGCGTTCTCTCTCGCGCCGAATCGAAAACATACGCGAAGTGGGGGTTTCATACGCCGCCCTTGGTACCCCTGCAGTTCAAGTCACATGTGCTCGATACGGGGCAATTTTTTTTCTCAATCTTTTATTTACAGGTTACCACGTTAATTAAAAATAGTATTTAACCGAACCAAGCAAACCCAACCTAATTGAAATACAGAGCGATTAGAATTTATATATTAAAAAACTGCATTTTAATTCGAAAAGGTATTTGGTCTAATTGGTACGGCACCTATATATAGTTACTATACCCGGTATCATACGTTCAAGTCGCCTATCGGATTCTTTTATTTTTTATTTTTAATAATTATTATTTAAGCACACGCGCTTAATGCATCTATATGTCAGAGTACTAACACATTTTTTTATAGAAAAAAATTTAAGTTTCGTTATCGCGCGGAGTCCAGCTCACAGTTGGGACCGGCATTTTATCTCTGTCCCGCTCATTCAGTGCTCGATGGTCTGATCTCTCTCGCACTAAAGCGCTATATAGCAGGTGACTAGAGTGGGGATACCACTGCTTGACGGATGTTGACGATACACTCTCCCGCCGACTTCTAGCTTATTCGCGCACGTGTTTAAAGGACAGGCTCTTGTTTTGCTTTTTCGGTAGGGACGATTTTTCCGATAAATCTTACGTACTTTCCGCTCAATTAATTAATTGCATGGGTTGCGATAATAATAGGTTAATAACGCGTTTAGTGCTATGTGAAATCTTTTTTTGTAATTTGTATATTCCGTGCTTAATTTGTAACACTTTTCTTCGTTATTTTGTTGTGCCTCTGGTCTTCGCACGATCTTTGTTTTTTAACGGTTAGGGCGGTTCTTGTAACGCGGTGATTTAGTGTGGCTTAAGGCGGTGATTTAATTTTCCTTATTGCAATGCCTGCTTGTAAAGTGTGTGTCTACAGAGGTTGTGGAAGCGCGAAAAGTCGGGACCCGAATGTCACTTTTCATCGCTTCCCAAAAGACGAACACACGTAAGTTTTTGTAATCATATTCATTTTTAAAATTACATTTTTATGTCTTCTCAACGATTCTTCCGCGTCAATTTTCGTCGCAATAAAACTTTACAGATTTGTTGAATACCGCAACATCGTATTATATATCGCGTGACCAATATAAAAAGGTGGTAAGCGACAAAAAGTGCGATTGAAGAATGTATCAGACGTACCTTCCCAACCAAAAGTGGCTTTCGTCAACAATATTGCATACTTCATGATAAGATAAAAATCGGAAAAAATTCAACGCGATACCAATCCTTAAATGACAAAAGGGCGTAATTTTTTTTCGCTAATCGATAGGAAATCTTTAAAAGCTATGAATATTTTTTTTTGCGACATAAGCAAGTATAATGGCTATTCCGACGTATTTTGCATCATTTTGATATTTTTGGCGGTTATGCCCTTTTGACATTAGTCCACATGGTTTTTGCTTGTGAGAATTTGGTGAGAATTCCTTGATTAGGGGTGAGATTCCTGATTGGCATTGAATTTAACTAGAATCGCTTAAGGGGTTCAGATTTTTTTTTAATTTGAAATTTTTTAAAAATGTCCCCGCTCTAACTTTCGTAAATTGGAGGCTATCGAGTCGTAACTTTTTACACAAAGGGGACAAGAATAAGTGGCACTGAATTTGGTTAGAATTACTTAAGGGGTTCCCGATTGTAGACATTTTTGAAATTATCTACAAAGTTTTGTATATGTCTCGATTTAAAATAAACAATCCAAATGAATGGGGTAGCAATGTGCATCTTTCTAAATTGCACGCTTTTTTCCATAAAGCTTATGCCAAAAAGGCGTATCCGCCAAAATTAACGTTTAGCAACTAATAAAATATTTTTCGCAGATACGCCCGTTTGGCATAAACTTATCTAATATTTCCAAATGGCTAGGGACGTATCTCCGGCATTTACGCCCTTATGTTTTTATTTTTTTGCAAACGAGCGTAAAAGTGTCGCCTACGACCATTTTCCATTAGTCATGCGATATGAATTTATGAACAATGGTCCGTTCCAAGATGTTTCATTGCAGCAACCAATCGTCATACGCACAAGCACGTATGAGTTTAAGTTGACGTTTAAAAAAAATGTCAAAAATATTCGTGTATAACCACCGACACTCAAGAAAATTAATGTATTCATTGTTTTTAAAATATATTGTCCTGACTCGTACATTACGTAATTTCTACTTAGAGATCGACAATAATATAATCCACCATTACCCATTAGCAACTCTAAAGCAAGTTTGTAATTTATTTTGTAACAATTATAAATTCTGATGGAATTGTTAATTAATTACAAGACAATTACAAATTCGGCAACGTATTGGTAATTTATTTTAAAACAATTACAAATGTCAGAATTTATGGGCAACTAATTTCAAAACAATAAGGAGAGTTAGAAAGATTTGGGTTATTATTCTGAAAAAAATGAACTGATGCCACGAATATTACGAATAACCTTTTCACTTCTGCAGGGATAAAATGATTTTAGAAATTTTCAGTTGTTTATATCGTCAAAATGGTTCAGTACTCTAAATCAACATTAAAGTAAAGTCTGCATGTTTTATAATTAAATTATCGTAGTAAATAATGAACTTTCGAATTATCATTGCAAAACATCGTTTCATGGTTTCATGGCGGTGGTGTTCATTTTTAACGATATTTTACACTTTTTTTTATTTTGTATGTGTACTAACGCTACGTGGCACATTTATCATGCTACAATTAACCAGTTGGAATGTTCGTGGTGGTGATTGTACAAAAAAAAAAAAAATTATATGCATCTGTATTGCTAATATGTTTGCTATTGTACAAGGTCACATTATGCATGTAATATTGCGATATATCTATTGCATTTACAATCCACTGACAAGGATCCACTGACAATCCCAGGTCGATCTCTCCGATTTTGATCTAACTCATATATGTTGTTGTACATTGAAAACTAAGCGACACGTATTTTTTTTTTATCTGCCATTAAACACTTTAAGGGGGTGAAACCACCCTCCAAAGTAAGGCATGTCAAGGGGTCATTTGGCAGTTTCACCCACAAGGACATAATATTTTTTAACCAATCCAACTGCAAAAGTTTTCTCATAATGAGAAACGAAAAATGTAATTTTCTCGATAAAAAAAAAAAAACAAGGGGGTGAGCCACCCCTAAATATTATTACATTAATGCCAAAAATGGGCAAATTCAAGTTAAAAAATCTGAAAAAAATATATATTACGTATGAACACAAAATAAAATTGACGTGTTTTTGGATTTTCCCGAAAAAAAAAAATTGGCCGGGGTAACTACCCCTGAATGCTGTTTATCTTGCGTGTATGCGAAAAATAGTCAAATTCAAGTTTAAAAATCTAAAAAAATGTATATTGCGTATAAACACGAAATAATATTGCCTTGTTTTTGGATCTTCCCGAAAAAAAATATTGGCCGGGGTAACTACCCCTAAACGCTGTTTATCTTGCCTGTACGTGAAAAATGGTCAAATTCAAGTCTAAAAATCTGAAAAAAATGTATATTGCATATGAACACGAAAGAATATTGCCTTGTTTTTGGATCTTTCCGAAAAAAAATATTGGCCGGGGTAACTACCCCTGAACGCTGTTTATCTTGCGTGTATGCGAAAAATGGTCTAATTTAAGTCTAAAAATCAGAAAAAAATGTATATTGCATATGAATACGAAAGAATATTGGCTTGTTTTTGGATCTTCCCGAAAACAAATATTGGCCGGGGTAACTACCCCTGAACGATGTTTATCTTGCGTGTATGCGAAAAATGGTCAAATTCGAGTCTAAAAATGTAAAAAAATGTACATTGCGTATAAATACAAAAGAATATTGACTTGTTTTTGGATCTTCCCGAAAAAAAATATTGGCCGGGGTAACTACCCCTAAACGCTGTTTATCTTGTCTGTACGTGAAAAATGGTCAAATTCAAGTCCAAAAATCTGAAAAAAATGTATATTGCATATGAACACGAAAGAATATTGCCTTGTTTTTGGATCTTCCCGAAAAAAAATATTGGCCGGAATAACTACCCCTGAACGCTGTTTATCTTGCGTGTATGCGAAAAATGGTCTAATTCAAGTCTAAAAATCTGAAAAAATGTATGTTGCGCATTAACACGAAATAATATTGACTTGTTTTGGATCTTCCCGAAAAAAAATATTGGCCGGGGTAACTACCCCTGACCGCTGTTCATCTTGCGTGTACGCGAAAAATGGTCAAATTCAAGTCTAAAAATCAGAAAAAATGTATATTGCATATGAACACGAAATAATATTGACTTGTTTTGGATCTTCCCGAAAAAAAAATATTGGCCGGGGCAACTATCCCCGATGAACAAAATTCATTCGGGCGGTTTTTACTCCACGTACACGTTTCAAAGGTGATCGTGAGGAATTTAATTTTATACAAAATACTGAATCCGCAAGGCAGACGTCGAAATCGAAGGCTGCACAAACGTTGCTGTTATTCGATGTTCATGGTGTAAAAAATCCTTCTGCTTGAAACACTTTTTCGACGATTATCCCTATTGTTCAATATTCGAAAATTAATAATTTTTGGTTTATCATTTTCGTAACGATAAGTTATACCAATAAAACGTATTAAACTTCATTCGAAAAATTACCTTGTCTTTGTTCCCGACGATTTTTTTGTTTAAGCATTTGATGATATCGAGAGAAAACAAACAAACGTTAACAATTCAAAGCATTTAGGGGTAGTTACCCCGGCCAATATTTTTTTTCGGGAAAAACCAAAGACACGTCGAATTTCCTTTGGGTTCATACGCAATCTATTTTTTTCAGATGTTTAGAGTTGATTTGACCATTTTTCGCATACACACAAGATAAAAAGCGTTCGGGGGTAGTTACCCCAGCCAATATTTTTTTTCGGGAAAATCCAAAAACAAGTCAATATTTTTTTGTATTTATACGCAATGTACATTTTTTCACATTTTTAGACTCGAATTTGACCATTTTTCGCATACACGCAAGATAAACATCGTTCAGGGGTAGTTACCCCGGCCAATATTTGTTTTCGGGAAGATCCAAAAACAAGCCAATATTCTTTCGTGTTCATATGCAATATACATTTTTTTCTGATTTTTAGACTTGAATTAGACCATTTTTCGCATACACGCAAGATAAACAGCGTTCAGGGGTAGTTACCCCGGCCAATATTTTTTTTCGGGAAGATCCAAAAACAAGGCAATATTCTTTCGTGTTCATATGCAAAATACATTTTTTTCAGATTTTTAGACTTGAATTTGACCATTTTTCACGTACAGGCAAGATAAACAGCGTTTAGGGGTAGTTACCCCGGCCAATATTTTTTTTCGGGAAGATCCAAAAACAAGGCAATATTATTTCGTGTTTATACGCAATATACATTTTTTTCAGATTTTTAGACTTGAATTTGACCATTTTTCACGTACAGGCAAGATAAACAGCGTTTAGGGGTAGTTACCCCGGCCAATATTTTTTTTCGGGAAGATCCAAAAACAAGGCAATATTATTTCGTGTTTATACGCAATATACATTTTTTTAGATTTTTAAACTTGAATTTGACGATTTTTCGCATACACGCAAGATAAACAGCATTCAGGGGTAGTTACCCCGGCCAATTTTTTTTTTTCGGGAAAATCCAAAAACACGTCAATTATATTTTGTGTTCATACGTAATATATATTTTTTTCAGATTTTTTTACTTGAATTTGCCCATTTTTGGCATTAATGTAATAATATTTAGGGGTGGCTCACCCCCTTGTTTTTTATTTTTTTTATCGAGAAAATTACATTTTTCGTTTCTCATTATGAGAAAACTTTCGGAGTTGGATTGGTTAAAAAATATTATGTCCTTGTGGGTGAAACTGCCAAATGGCCCCTTGACATGCCTTACTTTGGAGGGTGGTTTCACCCCCTTAAAGTGTTTAATGGCAGATAAAAAAAAATACGTGTCGCTTAGTTTTCAATGTACTACAACATATATGAGTTAGATCAAAATCGGAGAGATCGACCTGGGATACCTTCCTTGTGAGTCTTGCCTCTTAAAATTTGGAAAATTTTTTTACTCACTTTCGAACTCTTTGCGAAAGAATTGTGATTTTTGGACTCAGTGGATTCTTGGCTTTACATTTATATGCATTTTCAGGCGGCGCAAATGGATTGAACGGTGTAGCAATAAGCAATTGGAGATTTTATCACCGGCTCAGCTCGAAAATCATCGAGTTTGCAGCAATCACTTTTCTTTGCATGATTTTCAAAGCTATGGTAACCGAGGTAAGCGAAAAATAAAAAATTCTTCGATCCCCATTGACGGCTCTAATGTCGGCTCTGTGATTACCGGCGTAGATATTCCGCCGCCACAGTCTGATATTGCTGTTTTCTCTCAGTCGCCTTCCGAAACTAGCTCGGTCGTTAATAACCCCGCGATCGGTATAGATTCTTCATTAATATCGACCACTGTCGCAGATACGACTACAACTGTTGGTCCTCTCATTGATACTGTTAGCAGCATTTCGGCCTCTTCAGTGAACCGTACAAACAGCGCTCCGTTAGTGAAGGGATTCAAAACGGTCACAGCTCGTGAAATTCGACAAACCCGTATAATAAAGTCTCTTCGCGACGAAATAAAAAAACTTAAGCAAACAGCCAGGCGACTTGTAACTGCAGCTAAAAAAGAATCAACTTTTGTAGCCACTGGAAAATCCATCAAATCATTAAACGACAATCAGCAAGCCTTTTTTCAAATGCAAATCGAACATACGAAGAAGAGACCCTGGTCGGACGAAGAGCAGCAATTTGCATTATCTTTATACTACGTATCGCCCAAGGCATACGTATATCTTCGAGACAATAAGCAGTTTGCTTTGCCTTGTGTTTCTTTAATAAGATGTTGGACAAATGAATTAAATTTGACTCCTGGTATAAGCCCTGGACTATTTGACAGATTGGCGATGAAGACAGAGACAATGGATAAAGACGACCGGCAATGCGTTCTTTTGTGGGATGAAATGAGCATCAAGCGGTTCTACGAGTACAATCCTAAAGCCGATCTGGTAGAAGGATTTCAAGACCTTGGCGAACTTGGCCGAACGAACGGAGCTGCTAATTACGCGCTTGTATTTATGCTCAGAGGCCTGAAGTACTCGTGGAAGCAGCCGATAGCTTTCGTCACCTCACAGGGGAACGTTTGCAACAACGAACTGCGACAACTCCTTCTGAGTGTAATCGATAAAGTTCATTCGATCGGGTTAAATATAAAAGTAGCCGTTTGCGACCACGGATCGGCAAATCGGGCGGCTATAATTTCGCTAGGTGTGACTGTCGAGGAACCCTTTTTTCACCATAAGTCTCGAAAAATCTTTTTCTTGTTCGACCTTCCTCACTTGTTTAAGAGCATCCGAAACATTTTACTTGGCAAAGATATCGTGATCGATGGAGTAATAATTTCGTGGGAAGTCTTTTGTCAATTACTCGACATCATGCGAAATAGCGTAAGCAAAGCAGCTCCGAAGCTGACCGATCGACACATCGCGCCAAACAATTTCCAGCGAATGACAGTCAGCCTCGCAACGCAAGTCTTCAGTGCGTCTGTCGCTGCTGCGATACATGCGGGAATGGTGACCGGCGAGCTAAAACATCCTGCTTGCGCAGCAACCGCGAACTTCACCAAGAGAATGAATGATCTCTTCGATTGTTTGAACAGTCGCGGGCCGACGGATCCAAATCCCTTGAAACGCGCGATGTCATCTGCGGAGCCACAAGTAGAAAAATTCCTAAGAGAAAGTGTCTCATGGATTCAAAAGTGGACCGTTTCCTTTGGGAAGCCGCCGCCGTGTTTCTCGGGTTTGGTTTTGTCGATCAACTGCACTCTTCAACTTTTCGAGGATATGCAAGCTTCAGGATCACACTATCTCATTACTTCGAGATTGAATCAGGATCCTATCGAAAATCTATTCGCTATCTTGAGAAGTCGCGGAGGAGATAACAGCAATCCCACTGCAATGACATTCCGTAGGAATTTGCAGTATGCTATGACCGCGAACTTGATGAAACCCTCGTCGGCAACTAATTGCGAGGCTGATGACTCAACAGCCCTACTCAGGATTTTAAAATCCAGTCCTCGAACTGAAGATCCCGTCACGGACGAGACAGATTTGACAAAAGAAATTGACGCATGGGTCAACCAAGAACCAATCGTCGGTAGCTCCATTGATCAGGCGAGTAATTTGACAAACGATATCGATGCGCGGGTAGATCTAGAACCAATCGTCGGCAACCTGATTGACGAGACCGTTGTTGATAATCGGATCGAGGAAGAATGCAACGTAAGCGCTGAATGTAATGTAGAGTCAAGTTCATCTTTCGACAGTTCGATTACTCTAGAAAAATGCGCTATGAAGTATGTAGCTGGGTATCTTGCTAACAAGTGCCTTAACAAATTTGATTGTTCCGAGTGTCGAGCCAGCTTAACGAAAAATAATCAAAATTATGAACAAACGAACGAGCTTTTAATATTTTGGAAGGCCTATAAATGCAAAGAGAACCACGAGCTCGGCAACTTGAAAGTCCCATCTGATGAATTCAATAACGTCACGTCCACCATGTACAAAATATTTACCTCAACTTTCACGCCCAAACCACACAGAGTTTCTTTAAAAAAGCACATCGAAACCTGTATCCACACGGCCTTGTCGAATCAACACGCCGACTATTGGTCACTTGAAGGAACGTGTCGCGAGCACAGGATTTATATCGTCGAGCTTTTTGTACGAGTTCACATCTTCAACAATCTGAAGTGGATGTCTCGAAACCTCAGAGATCGGTGCAATGTGAAGAAGAGAGACTCTGGAAATTTCTCAAATAAGCCACACCGGAAGTTGATGAAAGTGACTCATCAATAGATAGATTTTTGTGCAATTTCGGTTTATTCATTTCCTATATTTCCATATGAAATCTTATTGCCTCATTTTTCTGAGATTAAAGGGTTTAACTTTAATTAAAATTAAATAAATTTAAAAAAATTAAAATTAAAAGATTAAAGGGAGATTAACGATGTTAAATAATTTGTATGGCGGCATCAATTCACTTCCATTTCCCTTCGTTGCAATAAACAACAGGTATAAGTCGTATCTGCTTCAGTGTCCTTCAATTAGTCATGCTATACACTCAGAATAAAATATTGTTTAATGTTCACTTTTTGACAAATCAGTAATTACATCTAGCTATATGCATTATGCAATTCTATCAAAATACAATTCAATAGGATATTATATTCAATTCAATAGGATATTGTTCTCAGTGTAACGCAACTCTGTTTCGCTATCCTCCCGTGTATGAGATAAGTGTACATAATTTTCATTCAAGCATCGAATCTGACGACAAGTTACGCAGGACAAGATACCTCGGAATGTCCATATTATAGAGTATAGGTTCCCGTTTGTTTTCCTTCGATATAAAGGGCAAGTCGTTATTTATTTTGTTGGAGCATCGCGTATTTGAGTTATTGGATTATCTTCTTTACTAAAGTTAGAGATTCTCGTTCATTTTCCTTCCCTGATTTCTTCAACGCATTCTTTCATAACACGACCTCACTACTCACTTCGTTTTGAACATTCTGTCATTACTTTACTCAATTACCGTTAAAATAGAGGCTTTAAGCAAGCACCCCGATAGTGAGAGGCGAGGGGACTCACTGAAAGCAAGCACCCCGATAGTGAGAGGCGAGGGGACTCACTGAAAGCAAGCACCCCGATAGTGAGAGGCGAGGGGACTCACTAAAAGCAAGCACCCCGATAGTGAGAGGCGAGGGGACTCACTGAAAGCAAGCACCCCGATAGTGAGAGGCGAGGGGACTCACTAAAAGCAAGCACCCCGATAGTGAGAGGCGAGGGGACTCACTGAAAACAAGCACCCTGAAGGGGTGTATATAGGTTCATATAAGTTTTCTGTATATAGGTTCTGTATATAGGTTTCTGTACATAGGTTTTGGGTATATAGGTTCTGTATATATAGGTTCGCGTTGTTCATATTTCGGCAATATTCCTATCCTAGTACCCATGCTCCATCCTTCATCATTCCCGGGGACAATGCCACAGTCTAGAATTTCTTCACGATGGAGAAATACAAAATTGTTGATTTTTTAACTGTACATTTAGAATTTCAATATTATTATTACTTGATACTTAGATACTACTGCGTCTCTTGATTATATTAATTTTGCAAGTTAGATTATCTGGACATTGGCATTGTCCCTACTCCTGATGGAAGAAACCCACCACCTTCACGTGGTTTCCATCGAGTAATCTTAGTTTACGTTTTTCATTTTTATCTCTTCTGAAATATGATTCCTTGGCAATGATAGTTTTAAATTGTTTCATAATAGCATGCAATCATAATAACAAATAAGCAATGTCCTTTCATTATTGTTAATTGTCGTACATTTCATGGTATTGAGGAAACTTTGAATTAATGTAAACTAAGATTAGCTAAGAGTGGGCTTGTCTGCTTGCTTTTATTACATCTAATTTGTTACTAAATATGTAGGAACCGCTAGTCCAAACTGTTAACGCATGGCCCACATCTATAATTATTACTCCTACAGTGTGAACATGCACATGTAAATATTATGTAACGTTAAAATAAATACGGTGTTGCATTGGAATAACGGTTCGATTAGCCTCTGCAATTTTGGCTTCAGCATAGTGTACGTATTTATTATATTGTTTTACTTAAAGAGGTTCCATACTTTAACACACCAAAAAATAGAACGGTTTTATCATTTTAATCAAAGTCAATTTTGGAAAAATTTACGCACATATTTTTACAAACCTTCACTATTATTTTTTGTTTCGGAATTTCGTAAAATGATAGAGGTACACTCTCAACGTAGCGGCTCCTCGAAAAAAAAACCGAATTGTCTTATTAACGGCATAACTTGATATTTATTGAAAGAATTTTGACCTCACGTTTTCTCTACATATATGTTTACCACTCTGGAACTTCTATCGCATCACGTTGTATTTCTTTTCATTCGACCTACACTTTTTTTAAAATCGCAACAAAACAAAATGGTTTTTTTTCATTACCAAAAAAACTGAAAAACGCAAACTGCTGCCAAATTTCGATATATTTTAAAATTTTGAAAGAAATCGTATGTAATGCGGTAGAGGTACTTTGGTATACTCTGGTAAGTATTGTGGTAAAAATTTGAGCTCTCAATTAATTAAATAGAAACCCACTTAAACCGTTAAAAAGATAACTAAATTTTAAAAAATATTGAAATAAAATGTTTTCGAAGAAAAAAAAAAAAAAAAAAAAAAAAAAAAAAAGGGAGGATTGAACCCGCGACGTTCGCATCACTTCATACGCACTCTACGTACTCCGCCAGTCTACCATTATGATAATATATCGCAAATGCTAATATATTAATTGTGTCCCGTCTTAATTGGGTGCCATTGGGTTCATTTGGTTTACTGAAGAATCTATTGATTTCGCATATTTATGGGATTCCCTGATTTCTTTTACTTACTTTCAAATTATAATAAATACCGTCGCGGTAGGGAAATCGCGGTAGGAAAGTCGCGATAGGGGAGGCAGTGCAGCTCCCCACCACATGCAATCCGCCAGAAACACGAGGCTGGTAGGCGGGGCGTATCGATCGGTCGACGGTAGAGCCATCATACGGCTGTTAGAGTCGCCGAAAGCTTTGCTTCAAGCGGCCCATAAGAACTACACTTCTAGAGGGACTCTATCTTCGTTGACCTAAGTGAGGGCGCGTAGCGCCCTACGCACCCCTAGTGTATATATATATATACTAGGGGAGCTTCGCCCCCTTGCGCGCTCCGCGCACCAACCCCCCGTATTGTGTTTGTGTCAGTGGTTAGAGAAAAATATTCTGGAAAGATGTTTTGATAAAAAATTGATTATATTTGTATTTTTTGGGTTTGGGATATGTTTGGGTTGAGTTTGGGTTTGATTGAAATATCGACATATTGATTCTTGACACGATTCGATGTATCGAAATATCGATTCTTGACACGTTTCGATATATCGATACATCGATTCTTAAAACGCTTCGATGTATCGATATATCGATTCTTGACACATGTTGATCTATCGATAGATCGATTCTTAAAACGCTTCGATGTATCGATATATGGATTCTTTACGCGGTTCGATATATCGATATATGAATGCTTGACGCACTACAATTAATTGTAAATCGTGTTCAAAATCTTTAAATGGATATATTAATATATCAATTTATCGATTTTAGACACGATTCGATGTATCGATTCTTGACATGATTCGATATATCGATATATCGATTCTTGACACGATTAGATGTATCAATACATCGTTTCTTGACACGGTTCAATATATCGATGTATTGATTCTTGCATTTCCGTTGAATTGGGTATAAGTGTAACATTTATATTGAATATTATATTTATGTGTGAATATTTATATTGACACGGTTCCATTATATCAATACGGTTCGGTTTGTATCAATGCTTGACGCAGTACAATATTTCAATTTATCGATTTCAGACACGATTCGATATATCGATAAATCAATTTATCGATTATCGACACGATTCGATGTATCGATATATCAATTTATCGATTCTTGACATGATTCGATATATGAATTTATTGATACTTAACACGATTCGATATATGGATTTATCAATTTATCGATACTTGACATGATTCAATATATCGATATACCGATTACTGACGTGCTTCGATATATCGATTCTTGCCGCAGTTCGATATATTGTTTCTTGACATGAATTGATATATCGACATTTTGATTGTTAAGTTTTTTTGGAATTGAAATTTTTAAATTTTATTTCAAGTTTTCTTTTGAATTCTCTTGATTTGAATTTTTCGTGTCAAAAATTATAGATGAAAATTTCTGTCATAATTTATATACGAAAATTTATATATGTTTGGGCTGGGTCTGGGTTTATCGATATAAGTAGTAGGTGCACCACTCTGGGCCCCCCCACTCCTATCCCCACTCCTTCCCCCACCGCGCGGCTTCCCCCACCACTCGATTTTCCCCCACCGTGCGGTTGGGTGTGTCGAGTGTTGAGGTGGCGTTGTGTGTGTGTGTGTGTGTGTGTGTGTGGGTGAGGTGAGGACAGGGGGGGCAACTCCAAAGTGGCGCACATTATTATTATTATTATTATTATTATTATTATTATTATTATTATTATTATTATTATTATTAAACCGGGGCTTTGGTCTGGTGGCTAGCGTGCTGGCCTCTTAGCCAGAGCCTCGGGAGGTCCCGGGTTCGATTCCCGGTGTCGTAATCTTGTCAGGAGAGAATAAAATATGGGCGTGACTAGCTCCAGATATATGTGTGGGGCATACACAGGTACATTTACTGGTGTGTGTCACATACATATAGCTGTAGTCCATGTTTACGTTCTCCTGTCAAGATGTGACGTAGCTCCGACGCCGTGAGGCGAGCACGGGACCGACTGTAGTGGCCCAGATTTTCCGCAGTTTCCCGGGGCCCATGATACGTGTTAATACGCGTGCCATGGTGAATGCGCTACAGAATAGGAAGTCGGCTGCGGCCGCACGGGCCCTGGGTGTCTGGTTACTGACCCGGACCAGATACCCGGGGTGGAGGTGGATGGGTGGGAAGGATGGAAAGGGAGGTGAGGGAAGGAGCGCCATCTTGAAAACCCCGAAAGGGAAGAAAGGCGTGAGGATATAAATTTAAAAAAAAAAATATTATTATGATTATTATTATTATTATTATTATTATTATTATTATTATTATTATTTCCAATATTCTCTCTCTTTGGATTATTATTATTTTTAATTTTATAATTATAATTTTTTATTATTATTTTTAATATTCCCACCTCTCTCTGCGATTTATTATTATTTTTTACTTTTACTTACCCTTCTTCCGAGGCTATTCAGTGCATCTCTCTTTCTCTCTCTCTCTTTCTCTCCCGCGTCTGTCGCTTATGCTTTTTCTCTCTTTCTCCTTCTCTCGCACGCACTCTTCTGATGTTTTGCACGCACCTTTTCTCTCTCTCTCTCTCTCTGTCCCGCGCATGTCGCTTAGCTTTTTCTCTCTCTCACTATTCTAACTCGTTGCTTATTCAGTAGTAAAAAAAATGTTTCAGATCGATGAAAAAGAGAATCACCGCACCGCGCAATTATGAAGAAGTTTAAAAGTACTCGTACTAGCACTCAAAAATTTTTTTTCCGATAGAATGAAAATCTGCACAGATACATTCGTTATACTCATCTCCGTGAGCCACGTTTTGATTAAATATTTTTATTATCACAAGCACGCACGTTAATCCTCAGGGCACATAAATTATTTAAACGATTAATATATTAACCGATCGACGTTGTGAGAACGTTTTACCGATGTTACGCGATTAAAAGAACGACGATTACTGAGCTCTACAGCTGCTTGGAGACAAACTCCACGCGCCTTTAGGGATAATATTTCGAAGACTTCTCGGCGCGCGAAATGCACCGTCAGCACCACGTGCATGTCTCATCGTCGCTCAGGCTTGCTCGAATTCGCTCATCTTTTTATTCGTATGGAGAGTAATATATTTAATGTGTGTATATATATATATATATATATATAATGTGATCTAAAGATGCAACGCGCGTATACCTATAGACACAGTAGGCATACTCTGCGAATATACATAGGTAAGCTGACGAGGTATCGTTCCGTAGCGCGCGAGAGTCAACAGCTATGGGCAAATTCACGCGGAATCGTCCAGTAGCATCAGCGGTTCTTTTACATATGGGCGAAGAATAATTTAAAGTGGTGTAGGCCACAGGCAGGGATACTTTAGCATCGAATGACCTATCTCCATTGTGAATATATTTTTCAAATTTTTTGAACCCGGAGAGAAAAGTTGCATAGCTCTCGCCGCTACACATACATGCTGTTGTGAATCATGCAATGTCAGCTAATTTGCACGTGCAAAAGTTTACTTGTTTTGGCTAAAATTAAGTATCAATATCATGAAATGTCTCATGACAATACAATATGTATACTCTGCGAATATACATAGGTAAGCTGACGAGGTATCGTTCCGTAGCGTTCAAGAGTAACAGCTATGGGCAAACTCACGCGGTATCGCTCGGCAGTAGCAATTCTTTTACATATGGGCGAAGAATAATTTAAAGTGGTGTAGGCCACAGGCAGGGATACTTTAGCATTGAATGACTTATCTCCATTGTGAATATATTTTTCAAATTTTTTGCACTCGGAGAGAAAAGTTGCATAGCTCTCACCGCTACACAAACATGCTGTTGTGTATAATGCAATGTCAGCTAATTTGTACGTGCCAAGGTTTACTTTGCTTCGGCGAAAACTAAATATCATATCTTACACCTATATGCAAGCATACATATATATATACGTTCGTTTTAGTGTATTGTACTATATTTATTTGAAGAAAATGCAAAAGCTAGTCAGTCTTGATTTGAACAGATACCCAATACCATTTCTTTTCTTGAACCACGATGGAAAATAATATTCTTCTTCGCGATTGTATTTTAAATTTTTCGCGCTTGGCAAAGCTGCACAGTCCTCATCTCCGGCGAAAGTGTACTGATCGATGGTGTGATCAATTGCGATTTTTGTCGTACAACGTACTCATTAAACGCCTCAGATATGTGATTTGGTGGGCCCCGCTACGCATCATTATTGCAGCGTATAACTGGGGTGTGTTTAAAGGACAAAGAGTTTTAAGCTGTGTGTTTGAAGAGATACAGCGACGAGGTCTCCAAGACGCTCCTTCTGTGCGTGGAATTGCTGGTGAAATTCGGGGTGAGTAAAATTATTACTTATTGATTATTTATTAAATAACTGGATAATTTTTGATTTTCGATTCAATTATTATATCAGACTATCAGCTATTGCACTGCACAGAAAGTGGCGAGGAAGACGAATTGATAGCAGCAGCCACCGCTGTAGAAAATGCTGAATCGATATTTCAATCGCACGGCGTAGAAAATGCTTCTCTTCTTAACGAGAATATCGATGACACGGGTAAATAGCTCGTATTAAATGAATTATGAAGAATCAATATTATTAAAATTTTTAATTTTGTGCAATCTAATTGCCGATTTTTTGCCCGAAATATAACATAATTCCTGAATAATGTGTTGTTTTTACAGCGATAACACAGGTGCTTAGCATAAGTGGGCATAATCAGATTCCTGCAACAGCTGTGACAGAACCTCTCGGGCTACACGGGGGCGCTGGAAATACGGAAGATTTAGCGGTACCAGGGCCTTCGGGATTGCGCAGGCGATGCAGCATATCTCCCGATTCAGATTACGATGCTGTGCCGCTTTCGTCGCGGAACCAGCTGCTTCTGTTTCCCGATAGAGGTATCAATAATTTGGTGGAAAATCAACAGAGGCTGATCGATCGGGTTTTGATACGCGAGAATCAAGCAGGGCTGGAACGTCTCGAAGAGGAGAATCCATTGTCGTTGCAGAGAGCATCAAGATCAGTGGCATCAAGATATTTTAGAAGATGATGACTCAGGTAAATACTAATTTGTTATCGTTTTTACGATAATTTAACATACATTTACATAACGATATTCAACATACATTTGAGAACATTCAAGAGATACATTTCGTTACCTTCCCCATCCCATAATATTAAATTCGTGTGTAATTTCTCTGTCTCTGCGTGGGGTTTGAGAATTGGATAATTAGCTGTCATCGGGGGCTGTAGAATGAAAATTAAGTTACGCACGTATATCGCAGGTTACTCGACAGAGCTCGAAGTTGATGATAATGAAGAACCCTTGTAGATTTACCTCATACGAGGTACTGCTGAGTAAAAATCTTTTATAAATTTTTCTCGCATTAATTATTGTTCACTCACACTAAAAGATTTTGCAGGTGTTCAAAGCGGTGGTGGTAGGCGAAGCAACGTTTCGAGGAGCACTGGGTACGGCGATGTACAACCACCGGGAATGCGATTAGACATCGTAGAAGATTATATGCGTTATTTTAAGCGATTCAAACTTCGCGGCCGTGAAACAACAGTGCGAATCAAGCAGCCACAGTCGGACATCAGCGTATTGAAGTGGCTCGAGGGCGCATTTCGCGATCTCCTCACACATATTACAAGCTCGTGCGAGGGTAACGATTACGTCGGTATAACGTTTACGGCAAGCAACGGTCCCGTGTGGCTGTCTTTCCGACCGGCGCGAGACTACTCTTTCGAGGACATTTGGCGCCTTGTGAGTAGTGTCGCACAAAGCTCAACGAATTTGAACATTGACGATACATTCCGTATTACAACGGGTGTTGTCCGAGGCGTCGAGGGAAGTGGGCGGAAAGGGTTGACCCACGAAGGCGTCGCAAAACAATCGATTTTGACGATTCGTAACACGGATAATTTATGCCTTCCACGTTCGTTGGTAACTGCTCGAGTTTATGCTGAACGGGGAGAAATTCGAACGGGAGAGTTGCACGCTCGCTGGCAGCGTATACGAAAGCCTAACCTCCCACAAAAAGAAGCAGCGCTCGAGCTCACAAGAGCTGCAAATATTTGTATACCAGAGCGCGGGTGCGGTGTAAATGAAATTGCACGTTATCAAGATCACATGGCCCGAGAAGGTATTGCAATTATTGTTTTTGAATTTCTAACTCTGGACGCGGAGAGTTACCATTGTTCGATGGTACGCAAAAAGTAAGAGATACTGTCGGTTCCATTAAACACACTCTGTACATTTTATATTACGAGCGGTCGCACCACTTTCAGCCGATTTTGAATTTGCAAGGGGCTGTCGGTAGCAAGAGGTTTTGCGCACCTTGCAACGTACGGTACGACCGTAAATATGGCCACAGATGCTCCAAAAAATGCCCTAGGTGTCATGGAACACCACCATGCAATGCCCCCACGAATAAAACCAAATGTGAAATGTGCAATATTTTTTCGGCGAAAAATGTTTGCGACAGCATAGATCTGCAGGTATCTGTGATTCCCGTAAACGCTGCCATAGCTGCTTCAGAACGGTCAAACCGCTAGAATAAAAAGGAACATACATGTGGGGTGGGTTTCTGCAAAACATGCAAATCCGACCGGCCATACAATCACCAGTGTTTCATGAAGCCAATCAGAGAAAGCCCAAATGCTTCACCTAAAATCATTTTCATTTTTTACGATTTTGAAACACAACAGTGTACAACGGTGAAGGGTGACCCAAACTCGTTCGTACACACACCGAGCCTTCGCGTAGCTGAACGCGTTTGCACGCAGTGCTGTAACAGCAACTCTATTAATGAACCGTGTGAGTACTGTGGCATGCATGAATTTATATTTCGAGAAAACCCGGTTGGACAACTCGTGGAATTGGCTATGCAGCAACGTAAGGGCTACTCACGCACAATCTGTATAGCTCATAATGCCGGAGGATTCGACGCTCAATTTATCCTACGGTATCTGATTGAGAACAAAAAAACACAACTCCCTACGTTAATTATGAACGGAACAAAGATCATCACGATGCGTCTCGAGAAGCTTGTATTTCTCGACAGTCTACATTATTTCCACATGCCTCTCAGCGCATTGCCAAAAGCTTTCGGTCTCTTGGGTACAAAAGGTACATTTCCTCATCTGTTCAATCGTCCTGAAAATCAGAATTACGTCGGAGAGCTGCCACCCATCGAGTACTATTGTGCCGACGCGATGCGTACCACTGAGCGCGAAAATTTTTTAGCGTGGTATCGTGAATTAAAAAACCAGGATTACGTGTTTGATTTTGCAAAAGAAATAGTGGATTACTGCGTGATGGATGTTACGATACTCAGGCTCGCGTGCATGGCTTTTCGGAATATGTTCATCGCTAGCGGTCGCGTCTGCCCATTCGACGAGGGTACGACTATCGCATCCGCCTGTTTCCGCATTTTTCGCAAAAATTTTCTGAAAGATAACACGATAGGTATTGTGCCGGCGGGTGGGTACAGATGGGCGCATACGCAGTCAAAAAAAGCCGTTGCGTGGCTCGTATGGATGGAACATTCTCTCGGCCATCCCATCATACACGCTGGCCACTCGCGCGAATTTAAATTACCGCTAAATTTACTAGTAGATGGTTATTACGAGACGAACGACTCGAAGCACGTATTGCAGTTTCACGGGTGCTATTGGCATGGTTGTCTGCGATGTTTTCTCGTGAACCGCGATCGCAA
Source organism: Rhorus exstirpatorius (assembly GCA_963564615.1). Classification (NCBI taxonomy): domain Eukaryota; kingdom Metazoa; phylum Arthropoda; class Insecta; order Hymenoptera; family Ichneumonidae; genus Rhorus; species Rhorus exstirpatorius. The sequence goes on from OY751313.1 coordinate 26,291,651, forward strand.
ACAGAGCGACGATGTGTCAATGGACGAAAGGTTCGAAAGAACCATCGCTATTTCCGATAGAATCCGAACGGGCGGCTATGTGCTGACAGAAATTTGGGAATGCGCATATGATAAAATGTTAAAGGAAAATGCTGAAATGGCAGCTCTCGTGCGTGATCATCCTCTAGCCTGTATCGAGCCTCTCAACCCACGTGACGTATTCTTCGGTGGACGTACCGAAAATATGGTCACGTTGTATGATGCAAAAGATACGGAGGAGATACGTTACCTCGATGTTTGTTCGCTATACCCGTCTATCTGCAAGTTTGGTAAATATCCTATCGGCTACCCGAAAGTTTATGTAGGCGACGAGTGTATGGAACTGACGGGGACTGACAATACCGATCTTTCGCGCGTTGAGGGGCTCGTCAAGTGCGTTGTATTACCACCACGCAACCTTTATCACCCGGTGCTACCTGTACGCATGCATCATCGCCTGCTATTCGCACTCTGTCGTAGCTGCTGCGAAATTATGAACCAGGAAGAATGTACGCATGAAAAACCCGCGGATCGTACTTTTGAGGGAACATGGGTTGTCGACGAGATACGAAAAGCTGTTTCGTGTGGGTATAGAGTCATGCGTGTAATCGAAATATGGCAATACGAGATCACACAGTTCGAACGTAACACTCATAATGGCGGCCTTTTTTCAGAATACATGAACACATTTCTCAAAATTAAGCAGGAGGCTAGTGGCTGGCCCGAAAATTGTTTGCAGGATGAGATTGCGAAGGATCAATATATTGCCAACTTTGAGAGCTCTGAGGGTTTTAAATTAGATCGTGCTAATATATCCAAGAATCCCGGGTTGCGCTCAGTAGCAAAGTTATGCTTAAATTCATTTTGGGGAAAATTTGGGCAACGCGAAAATCTGCCGCAAACTGTGATAGTATCCACGCGGGAAAAATTGATAGAACTACTGGCGAGTCCCGAGTATGAGATCACCGGCATACTACCTGTAAATAATGATATATTATACGTCAATTATACGAAGACCGATGAGGCAATACAGCCATCTTCCATAGCTAATGCCGTAATTGCAGCATACACCACCGCTCAGGCGCGCTTAAAATTGTATAGTTATCTCGAGCGCTTGGGTCGACGTGCATTGTATTGTGACACAGACTCGTGTATCTATGTAACGAAAAAAGATCCGAATGAGTACGAACCGCCGATCGGTCAGCTTCTCGGTGATCTGACGGATGAGCTTAGCAGTTATGGAGAGGGCAGTTATATTAAGTCGTTCGTGTCCGGCGGACCGAAATTTTATTCATTTATTGTGCGAACACCTGATGGCTCGGAAAGCGAAGTATGCAAAGTCAAAGGTGTAACATTAAATTTTGCAAATAGCTCATTGATAAATTATCGGTCTGTACGTGCGTTTATAGTTGGCGAGAGAGAGGAGCCAATTACTCTGCACTATGATGCGATTCAGCGTACGGCGTTCCATCAGGTTGTTACACGTCCCGAATCGAAAATGTGCAAACCGTCAAGCGTCAAACGAAGATGCAACGGAGAATATGGGTCTTTACCATACGGATTTTGTAGTTAGATATAATTTTGTATTTACATATGTACACGCATCTATGTTTTGTTAATAAAAAAATATGTAAAACCCTATTTGCTCATCTCGCCTACTATTATTTCTCATTTAAACAGCGGAGAATTGTTACGACACGAATGATACGAGCAATATGAGCGAGTAATACGTAACGAATAAGCGAGCGATACGAACGAACGAGCGATACACATGAACGAAACAAATGAGCGAACGCTACGAACGAACGAACGACGAAAGCGAACTACCATTGAAATTCTGTTTTTCAAAAAATTCAAAATTTTTTCTGACAAATTATTTAAGCATGAGCGACACGAGCAAATAATAATACATGTCCAAATATTTTTCGAAATTTTTTCCGACAAATTACTTAAACAGAAACCATACGAGCAGATAATATGAACGATATACGGACGAACGGCGCGGTCAAACGAAAAGAATGAGGGAACGGTATGATCGATATGACGAGAGAGAGTTTCCAATAAAATTTCTGTTCCTCCGACGTTCTTTCGTAATTTTTTCCGAAAAAGTTTTCCAAGTGAAATTATTACAGCACGAACGATACGAGCGATACGAAAAAACGACATGAGCAAATTTATAATAAAATTTTTTTCTGAAACATTATTTTTGAAATTTTTCTGAAAATGTTTTCCAAGTGAAATTATTACGACATGAACGATACGAGCGATAAGAACGAACGACGAGAGCAAGCTTCCAATGGATGTTTGTTTTTAAATATTTTACCGACATGCATTTTTTTCTGAAAAACTTTTCGAAGTAAAACCATTACGGCATGAACGATATGTGACAATACGAAAGAAAGGTACGAACGAACGACGAGAGCATGTTACCAATAAAGTTTTGTTTCCTAAACTTTTACGAAATTTTTTTTCGAAAAATTCCTTCAAACACAAGAAATACGGGCAAATAATATTAACGATACGAGCGAACGAGCGATACGAATGAACGAAACAAATGAGCGAACGCTACGAACGAACGAACGAACGAACGAACGAACGAACGAACGAACGAACGAACGAACGAACGAACGAACGAACGAACGAACGAACGAACGAACGAACGAACGAACGAACGAACGAACGAACGAACGAACGAACGAACGAACGAACGAACGAACGAACGAACGAACGAACGAACGAACGAACGAACGAACGAACGAACGAACGAACGAACGAACGAACGAACGAACGAACGAACGAACGAACGAACGAACGAACGAACGAACGAACGAACGAACGAACGAACGAACGAACGAACGAACGAACGAACGAACGAACGAACGAACGAACGAACGAACGAACGAACGAACGAACGAACGAACGAACGAACGAACGAACGAACGAACGAACGAACGAACGAACGAACGAACGAACGAACGAACGAACGAACGAACGAACGAACGAACGAACGAACGAACGAACGAACGAACGAACGAACGAACGAACGAACGAACGAACGAACGAACGAACGAACGAACGAACGAACGAACGAACGAACGAACGAACGAACGAACGAACGAACGAACGAACGAACGAACGAACGAACGAACGAACGAACGAACGAACGAACGAACGAACGAACGAACGAACGAACGAACGAACGAACGAACGAACGAACGAACGAACGAACGAACGAACGAACGAACGAACGAACGAACGAACGAACGAACGAACGAACGAACGAACGAACGAACGAACGAACGAACGAACGAACGAACGAACGAACGAACGAACGAACGAACGAACGAACGAACGAACGAACGAACGAACGAACGAACGAACGAACGAACGAACGAACGAACGAACGAACGAACGAACGAACGAACGAACGAACGAACGAACGAACGAACGAACGAACGAACGAACGAACGAACGAACGAACGAACGAACGAACGAACGAACGAACGAACGAACGAACGAACGAACGAACGAACGAACGAACGAACGAACGAACGAACGAACGAACGAACGAACGAACGAACGAACGAACGAACGAACGAACGAACGAACGAACGAACGAACGAACGAACGAACGAACGAACGAACGAACGAACGAACGAACGAACGAACGAACGAACGAACGAACGAACGAACGAACGAACGAACGAACGAACGAACGAACGAACGAACGAACGAACGAACGAACGAACGAACGAACGAACGAACGAACGAACGAACGAACGAACGAACGAACGAACAGCAAAACAAACGATACGAACAGCAAAACAAACGATACGAACGACCGACAAAACGATAAAAGTGGGGCTTCCGATGAATTTTTTTTTGTTTCTTACACCTTTTTCAAAATTTTTCCGAACAAGTTTTCCAAGTAAAGTTATTACGACGTGAGTGATACAAATAAACGGAAAGAGCAGTACGGCTGAACGAAAAACAAACGATACGAATAAACGAACGGCAAGAGGGTGTTTCCAATAAAATGTTTGTTTCTCAAATATTTTTAAAAATTCTTTCCAAAAAATTTTTCGAAGTAAAATTGTTATGGCACGAACGATACGAACGAATGACAAGAGCAAGTTCCCGAGAGCATTTTTTCCGAAAAATTTTTCCAAGTAAAATTTTCACGACACGAACGATACAGGCGATACGAAAGAACGATGCGAACGAACGACAAGAGTAAGTTTCCAATAAAATTTTCGTTTCTCACAAACTTTCTGTTTTTTTCAAGCAATTTTTTCAAGCAATACCTTATTTTTTTCAAGCAATTCAAGTCATTTTTCAAGCAATTCCTGTAGGGACAAGAGTGTAGTGCTATAACCAAATCGAAAAATATTAAAATTGTCCTCTATTCAGCGCTCGAGAGACTCTCGAGCATGAAAAACAGCTATGGATACAGAAAGAGAGAGAGAGAGTTAGCGAATAACCGCACAAAGAGGAAAGCCCAATAACTATGCTCGTGCTCTCTACCGTACCGTACCTCACTGCTGAACCTCGCGTTCACCTCTCTGCTCTTTTTTCGAAAAAAAAAATTTTCGTTCGACAAAAAAATATTTTCAAGGCAAGAGAGACATTTTTGACGATAATGGTCGGAGCATGGAATGTTTCTCCGATAATTTACAATCGAGCGGCAGCACTATTCGAAAAGGACCGTAGTATTGATACCTACACTAGAGTAGTTCTTTCTGTCTCTCTCTAATATATTTTCCTTTATCTGTGTTCGTAAAAACAAAGTAAGTTTTGGCGCTCACAAACTAGCTGAAGTCTCTACTTCAAAGAATATGTCGTATGGCTCTGTCCTCTAAATTTATAAAATATTATTCTAAAGCATGTATTGCTCTTTGGAAGAACGGCCCCTATATATATATATATATATATATCTCTATAATATAAAGATATGTCGCCGCTGCCGCCGCCGCCGCTGTTTCAGGATTGGAGCTTATACCGGGTGTCCAATTTGAAAAGGATGACAAACCCAAACCCAAACCCAAAACAGAAACCCAAACCCAAACCTCAGTGAGGGCGCGTAGCGCCCTACGCACCCCTAGTATATATATATATATGCTGACATACGGGGCCCACACACACACACACACGCACACACACACATGATAAAGCTGCAGAATAAAAAGATGATATAAGTTAAACAAGAGCATCTCTGGGTGCTGTTTACTCCTATATTAATTACAAAGGGATCGTTTACTCGGGGTATATTCCGCTGACAATGCATTTTTTGAAGATCACGTCTTTAATATAATTACAGTATCCTGATCGCTGTGCGTATTATAAAATGTAGTCTTCAGTCGCTATTCATCCGTCAAGCGAACCAGTTAAAAAAAATTCTACAAACGAGGAAAATGTATCCGCGCTATCGCGACAGTTTTTTAAAGGGCTCATTTTGGTGCCACGTTATCGAGATTTTGAGTGTGCAGTTCGTGATGTTACGTACGCTGGAGATGGAAGAGGCGTACGAACAGTTAGCAATTATATTGAGCGATTATTATATAGTGCTTCAGAAAGGGATACCCCTCGCATATGAGGACATATTGGAGGGCGCCTCATGTGTCGTGCGGTGTGGGTTGGGGGTATATCGCGGGGAAATCGTGTACTCCGACGACGCCGGTTTTACTGAGGTGTTCCTCGTGGATGAGGGTCGTACCGGTTACTTCGAGGCCTCGGCCCTTTACGAAGTAGAGGCTATATTCGGCGTGATTCCCGGGCTATGTATCGAGTGTAGAATGAATGGTCTGGGTGGTGTGGATGACAACGGTGCCGCCACCCTATTGGAAAATTTATGTCTTCAAGATCCCCTCATGGAGTGCCGCGTGGTATCCCGCAGTGACGGTGCTACCTGTATACGGCTGCGGGGTGCTGATCGACGGGATTTTGGGGATGTTTTAATAGATGCCTTCGGGGGTAACATCCCGTACGATGAGGGGCATCTTGATGAGGGCTTCGGTGACGGGGTAGAGGGTGGTGACGACGCGTAGTGTGTGTGTGTGTGTGTGTGTGTGTGTGTGTGTGTGTGTGTGTGTGTGTGTGTGTGTGTGTGTGTGTGTGTGTGTGTGTGTGTGTGTGTGTGTGTGTGTGTGTGTGTGTGTGTGTGTGTGTGTGTGTGTGTGTGTGTGTGTGTGTGTGTGTGTGTGTGTGTGTGTGTGTGTGTGTGTGTGTGTGTGTGTGTGTGTGTGTGTGTGTGTGTGTGTGTGTGTGTGTGTGTGTGTGTGTGTGTGTGTGCGTGCGCGCGCGTGTGTGTGTGTGTGTGTGTGTGTGCATCTTCGGCAGGCGTCGTCGGAGAGGATTAAGGACCCCATCAGCACCTGTCACGTAAGTCTCTTATCATTTTATAAAAATTTGAGCTCTTGCAAATTTTAGCTATTTAATTTTTATCAAACTGGTCTTCATCGAAAAAATTTCTTCCCCTATAATTATTGCAACACGAATGATCCGAGCGATACGAACTAGCAATACGAATGACGGCGTGAGTTTCCAATACAAAAAAAATCCGTTTCCCAAAAATTTTTCGAAAAAAATTTTCGATTAAGTTTCAAAGTAAAATTATTACAAACGAACGACAAGAGCGAGTGTCCAATCAATTTTAATTAAATTTATTATCAAAATCTTTTTTCGAAACAAATGAATTTTGTTTTAGAGACGTTTTTCTTTGAAAAAGTTTTTCAAGTAGAATTATTATGACACGATCGGTACGAGCAGTACTAACGAACGACGGGAGCGCGTTTCCAATAAAATTTTTGTTTCTCAAACATTTTTTTCAAAATTTTACGAATAAACGAAAAAAATGAGCAATTGATACGAACGAACAGAAATAGCGTCTTTCTAATTAATTAAATTTGTTATCAAAATCTTTGTCTTCGAAAAAAGTTTTTCATGAAAAAATTATTACGACGCAAATTATTACTACAAAATCATTACGATATGGACGATACGAAGAAACGAATGAACGAACCGAATGAGTTTCCAAAAAAGTTTTCTTAAATTTTTAGATTTAAATAATTTTCCTCGGAAACATTTTTCATATGAGTGATCTGAACAAACGATCAACAAGCGATTCCCGGTTGCTTTTATTTTTTTCGAAGAAAAAATGTGTATGAAAAGAAGTAGCAGCGTTCCAACCCTCGTGGGTGAAAGCAGTTATACTATGTATTCAGAGACACGGGGATTGATAGAGATAAGCGCACATTAAGTGAAAGACAAGGAAAGAGCCTCGCAACATTGAGCGAAGACGGCGTGTAGCCGGTTGCTGCCCTGCTGCCAATGCATTTCACACATCTCGAAAAATCGAGATATCTCGCAGTGCTATTCCTGCATACTCGGTATACATCGAAAAATATTTAAAATTCCCAAGATTGCTGCGATAGAAAGACTGTCGAGTATGGAAAAACATATGGATACAGAAAGAGATAGAGAGAGAGAGAGAGAGAGAGAGAGAGAGTTTGCGAATACTCGAACAAAGGGGAGAGCTTGATAGCTATGGGCCGTGCTTTCTACCATGGCTCTCTGCCGAGTCTCGAGCTCGCCTTTCGGCCCTTTCTTCGAAAAAAAATTTTTTCAATGAGAATATTTTCAACGGAAGAGATAAATTTGGAACTTGGTTATTTTTAATTGATAATTTTTATTTTTTATTTTTGCTTTTCGATTTTTGACAATAATACCTGGAGTACGAGATATTTTTCCGATAATTTATAATAAGGTAGCAGATCAATGCGAGCAACTTTGAGAAGGAGATGGCCTGTACCAACTCAGTTTTTGTCGCAGATGAGAACTGGACAGCTTTGCCAAGCGCAAAAAATTTAAAATACAATCGCGAAGAAAAGAAATGGTATTGGGTATCTGTTCAAATATAGTGCAATACACTAAAACGAACGTATATATATATATATATATATATATATATATATATATATATATGAGACATTCCACGTCAACTCAGCCACCCCGGTTTTTTTATTGTCTCGAAAAAATTATTCAGTCTGGGCATTTCAAAGGACAATATATCCATGACATTTTACCAAAATTTCATCCCCCCACTATTGTTGGTTCTCGAGATAATGATTAATGAAGTCTCAATTTTGTAAAAATCATAACTTCGTAACTACTGATCGGATTTAAACGATTAAAAAAAGAATCTTTTTTATTTTTTTTGCTCTTTTCGAGAAAAAATATGTCATCATCGGATAAAAGCTCATTAGACATTTTTCGGAGTAAATTAACAAAAAACAATTTTTCCCTCTTCACTGATGCCTTGTTCCATTTTGAAAAAATCCTGCGGAGTTGTGTATTGCCTCCCTCTATCAGAAAAAAAATACTGAGTAGAATTCCGACACACACATACACACACGCACACGCACACGCACACGCACGCGCACGCGCACACACGCACGCACGCACGCACGCACGCACGCACGCACGCACGCACGCACGCACGCACGCACGCACGCACGCACGCACGCACGCACGCACGCACGCTCGCACGCACGCACGCACGCACGCACGCACGCACGCACGCACGCACGCACGCACGCACGCACGCACGCACGCACGCACGCACGCACGCACGCACGCACGCACGCACGCACGCACGCACGCACGCACGCACGCACACACACACACACACACACACACACACACACTCGACACACCCAGCCGCACGGTGGGGGAAATCGAGTGGTGGGGGAAGCCGCGCGGTGGGGGAAGGAGTGGGGATAGTAGAGTGGGGGCCCAGAGTGGTGCACCTACTACTGATATATCGATTTTATGGCTTAGGGTTTATGTATATGACAAATATTATATTTATATATCATTCTAAATTATATACAGATATCGCTGCCGCCGCTGTGTCAGAGCTTATAATGGTTATCCAATTGAGAAAGAATGAACAAGAATCAAGCTTATAACGGGTGTCCAATTTGAAAAAGATGACCATCCCAACCCAACGTAAACCAAACCTAACCTTACCTAGGTTACCTAAGTTCCGTGGATTATATATGTTACCATGGTTACCCGGGTTATCTTGGTTACCATGGTTACCATGGTACGATAAGAATTGTCATGTTTATTTTGGGTTTGGGTTTGGGTTTTCGGTTTGGGTTTGGGTTTGGGTTTGTATAGGTCAGGGTGTATTCTTGACACGGCGGCGGCGGTGGCGGCGGCGATATTTTTATATAATATAGAACGATATATTAAAAATGAAAGATAGCTTAACATTACTCTAGATAAGATAGGGCTATTTTTTCAATATCCCCTCTCATATGTATGACGTTATTACTGATATCACTTATTGCTCCTGTAATCTCGGAATAAATCGTTTTAATATGTTTAAACATCTCTTTTTTAATCGATAATTTTTATTTTTTAACCTCAGCTTGTCTTCCTCGATTTCTAACATGCGAGCTTGGAAATTTTCATTCGATGCCACTTATTGTTCTAGTAATTGTAGTTTTTTTCCATCAAGTCAACAGCTAGACCCGCATTATTGCGATTCGTTTTTCTCTTTGGTGTTGCTGTAAAAACATGAAATTCAAAAACCACTATATTGAAACACGAAAAATCATGATTATTTATAGATACAACCTTTCGTTTGGTTCTGTCCGCCAAGAATTTCCTCAGGTACTGATAAAATATTGATTTTACTTCGCATCTCATCTATATTTTTATCATCATTGGAATCGTTCATGTCATCCACTTCCTGTAAACATAAAATATTTATCTATATTGCAGTCACAAACAAAAATTACAAAAAATATAAACCTTTATGACTTACCAATGATGTAAAAGTTGAGTAGCCCAATTGATTGACGATGCCTATATAAACGCAGCATTATAAATGTCCGGTATTTGGTCAATTTCATCACTCGATGTAACTGAAGGTAAACGGATCTGAAAATATAATTTACAAATATATAATTTCTTGGACAAATGACAACAAATATAACAGTTTAATGCATATCATACCCGTTTATTTATAGAAGAATGTGCTGTCTTTTCGTTCACTTATTGTGACACCCTTTTAATATTTTCACTGGGTTTCAATCGATCGAAGGAACCTCCCTCTATAGACGGAGAGCTAGCCACGGAAATAGGGCAGCAATTTATAGAACGATTAAAACCACCTAATCAGTGTGCCTTAACATCATTATTAATTGATTCGGGCGCCTGGCAGCCTTTCATTGGTAGGGGTGGGCGTGGTACGGCCGTAAAGAGGTTGAAAAATCAATTGAAGGTGTTCAATTTATAGAGCGCTGGTTATTGGTGTGATTGTAGCTAATTATGTTCAAAATTTGAAAATAATATTGCCAGGCGATTCGCTTGGGGGAAAAGTAGTGCCAGGTGACGTTAAAGGTGTGTAGAAAAGTGCCGAAGTCGTCTCATTTATAGAGGGCTGGGACTAAATTTTTTCGTTACATTTAACCCTTAGGATAGTGTGTGTAAAATGACAGGCGGAAATATTGAGCCGAACACCTTGCCAGGCGCCGATAAAGAGCGAGAAATGCGCGCACGATAGTCAATCAGATGCTACGGTTATTTTTTTTATGAACGTTGTACGTCATTCTATTGTTATGGATTAAAGGGAGAACATTTTTTATTCATTATTGTTTATTATGTTTGAGCAGTCTTAACATTCACAATGTTAATTGTTTATTTTTTATCAATTAATATCATGCAATTTTTTTTTTTTTTTAATTTCATGCATGTAATCGTACATGAAAACACGGTAACAGAAACGGCTAGATATCTTGATAATTATTCTGAATATTTAAGTATGAAAATTACCGTTATAACTGTTCATGAAAAAAAACTATCAATACTCTATAATAAGAATAAAAATTTATAAAAATTTATTAAATTGTATAAAATTTTAAAATTTCTAAATTTATAAAATTTTACAAAAATTTTTAATTTATAAATTTATAAAATTTATAAAAATTAAAATTTATTTTAAAAAATATTTTAAGTATGAAATATTAATATTAAGGTTTCTCGGACTGTTTGCTCCTCTATTCGATAATTCTCGTGATCTGTACGATAAAGTAAAAGTTTTCGCTATATATTGAGTCAGGTAAAACCCCGGGGAATTATCGGATAGAAAAGCCAACAGTCCGAGAAACATTGATGTTAATATTTCAAACTTCAAATAGTTTTTTTAATTTTTATTATGTAGAATTGATATGTTTTTTTTTCATAACGAGTTATAACAGTAATTTTCATACATTAATATTTAGAAAAATTATTAAGATATCTAGCAGTTTCTGTTACTGTGTTTTTGATTGATTGGTAAAAAATAAGCAATTAACGTAGTGAATGTTAATACTGCTTAAAAATAATGAATAATAATGAATAAAAAATGTTCTCCCTTTAAGGATGTATGTTAGTTATGCAAGGAGGGGGAAAGCGCGGCGCTGTGGCAACTCGAGAGGCAAGCTGCGCAGGAGAACTGCGCGCGCGACATAAATGCTTTCTTTTCATAACTCGAAGTTTAACTCATAATATTTCGGAAAGTATGTGCGCACTTAAAAATTTTTTTTCTTTCACGTGTCTCAAAAACTACAGGGTTACGTTGGAACATTTTTGTAACTCAAAAAGTAGTCGGGAAATACTTGATTTTCTAGAATAAATGCTATTTTCCATGGGCTGCTGTATGAATCCCATTTTAAATGTCTCACTTTGAGCTCGTATATCTCAGAATTCACATGGGCGAAAATTTGGTAAAAAATCTTAAAATATGCTATATACCGTCTTTTCTAAAATCTAAAATTTTCAATTAGAAAACTAGTAATCGACTTAGCTAGCATACATCCTTAATCCATAACAATAGAATGACATACAACGTTCATAATAAAAAATAACTGTAGCCTCTGATTAACTATCACGCGCGCACTTCTCGCTCTTTGTCGGTGCCTGGCAAGGTGTTCGGCTCAATATTTTCGCCTGTCATTTTGCACACACGATCCTGAGGGTTCAATGTAACGAAAAAATTTGGTCCCAGCCCTCTATAAATGAGAAGACTTCGGCACTTTTTTATGTACCTTTAACGTCACCTGGCGCTCTTTTTCCACCAAAAAAATCGCCTGGCTATATTATTTTCGAATTTAGAGCATAATTAGTTACTACCACCCCAAAAACTAGCACTTTGTAAATCGAACACCTTCGATTAATTTTTCAATCTCTTGACGGCCGTCCCGCTATTCTCGCTCTTTGTCGGCGCCTGGCAAGGTGTTCGGCTCAATATTTTCGCCTGTCATTTTGCACATACTATCCTGAGGGTTGAATGTAACGAAAAAATTTAATCCCAGCCCTCTATAAATGAGACGATTTTGGCACTTTTTTACGCACCTTTAACATCACCTGGCACTACTTTTCCCCCAAGCAAATCGCCTGTCAATATTATTTTAGAATTTTGAACATAATTAGCTACAATCACACTAAAAACCAGCGCTCTATAAATTGAACACCTTCAATTGATTTTTCAACCCCTTTACGGCCGTACCGCGCCCACCCCCACCAATGAAAAGCTGCCAGGCACCGGAATCAATTAATAATGGTGTTAAGGCAGACTGATTATGTGGTTTTAATCGTTCTATAAATTGCTGCCCTATTTCCGTGGCTAGCTCTTAGACTACTAGATTTGCTGGACCATGTACTGTAGCCCCTTGTTTCAATAGACTTCTATTAAAACTCCCTCCTTCGGGGATCTCATTTAGACCAGCGGACTCTGGATCTATTACTTCTAAAAGAGCCTCTTCTACTTCGGATAACGGAAGTACTTTTGGCGGCCCTCCGCCAGTACCTTTACCATAACTTTTGTTTTTGGCAGATTTCTTTAAGACATTACTCTTCCAGTCTCTCCAAGTCTGTAATGACGTTAAAATAATCGATTGTAATTGTTGAATTGACCTCTCAAACTATGAAAAGTTATTGCTAAATCATACCTTTTGCCAATCTTTTGACTGTTTGTGCCGCCCGTCGCCAACAGCATTTAAATAATTGGTCAAATCCAACCACATACTATCCTACAGGAAGCCAAAATTGTATTTAAAATGCATGATAAAAGTAAAATATGTTGCAAGTAACAAGTTACAGCATGAAATTGAATACATTCCTTATACGATTGTAATGTATAATACGATAATATATAATATACAAACCAATGTTCTTTTATTTCCAGCGTTGTGACGCAAACGACCTCTGGTAAACTCACGATTTCTTCTCATATAATCGAGTATCATGCTTTTTTGTTTTACCGTCACGTTCATTATTTATTTTCGTTTAACCTCACTTTTGTATATACAACAATCTTACATGAACGCAATTCAAATGTCAAAATATCAATGGCGTGGTGAAACTGCATAGACGTAGGAATACAATTCCTACGTTCATGTGAAAATGTGAGATCACTAGCTGGTACTAATAGCTGGTACTAATAGCTGGTAAGTACCCTAGTGACTTCACATTTTCACTCGGCGGTTCCGTGATTGGGTGAGCCAACTCCCGTGAGATGAGAATATGAAAAGTGAGCCAGCTCACCCGAGAACCATGATAAGCCCCCAGGTATGGATCATAGATCCATATCGACCTTCGGCGATCCCTCGCTTGACAAAGCGTGTCACGTGGTCTTTCACCCAAGTTTGAGCACCGGCATTTCGCATAACTCCTCGTCCCAGTCCACCCGGAATCATCTCGGGGAGATCATCGTCGTTTAATAATGTTGTTGTGCAATTATATCTATGTATTCTCTTAGCCCTCCCCGAGACAATTTAGTGTGCGCGTCATTCTCAGGTATGGTAAAATCATTATCCCTGCAGCGTCATTGTAAAATTGGTGAGCCTTCGAGGCCAATCGACCCTCGTGGTTATTTGTCATTTTCGAAAACGTTCCAGCACCCGTGTGTGACTGGGCCATTTATACGTACAAGAGCGTTTCCGAGAAACACACGAGTGTGGATCTCTTCGTCACCCACGAGTGGGTTAGCATCGTCTTATTGGCCTGCGGGAACCGAATATTCGTCGTCAAGTCACGCTGAGACGAAAATATTTTTTTCGTGTACCGACACGTAGAATCACGAGAGAGAGAGAGAGAGAGAGAGAGAGAGAGAGAGAGAGAGAGAGAGAGAGAGAGAGAGAGAGAGAGAGAAAGAGAGAGAGAGATCTCCTTCTCGATTCAGAGTCGCCCAGATAAGTTTTTCCTTCAAATTCGAAGAATTTTCGTTTTTATTTCAACCGATCGTAAAAATAACGTACTGTGCTCGATTCATCTGAATTCCTTTTTGTTTCCGTGCTTTCTATTATTTACAGGTCTGCGGACACCGCTTGTTAGGATTGCAATCCCCATCGTATAAGATTGTCGATAATTTCATGCTTGTTCGATCTATATATTTGTGTATCCCGGATTCTCTTTGTCGCAAAGTGCGATTATTTGAGCGTGTATTATATATGTGTGCGTATGGGTTCTGCTCAGCGTGTTTACCTTTTCCTTTGTAAACTCTCAAGAAGGAGAGAAGGGCCGAGGCCTCGATTTATCCCAGATTGATCTCATAATAATTATATTGGATTTTTTCACGAATAATGTTCCCTATCGCCCGAGGATAAACTGTCATGCCCGAAATAAATATGGAAATATATATCTGCCATAAGAATAATGAAGAACAATCTCATTTTCATAATAATCGTCTCTTTATTCCTTGCGAAATAAGGAAAATTCGTTACAAGAGGTGCAACTCCAATATTTTCAGAAATTCCGGCTTGTTCATCGGTCTTGCCAAAAAATATTTAGATGTTTGTGCATCAGAGTAGCTATGCTTCGGCCAATCGTTGTAATGGATATATGACATTACAAGGATCTACTGACCGACGGATTCGAAAGCTCTATCCTCGATAGATTTAGAGATACAGGCTTCTGTATTGGCTATATCAAACAATACTCTCCGATTCTCGATAATAATTTTCATCCTATTGGAATATCAATCCAGTCGGTCATAATGATTCGTAGTATCATTTTAAGTAATCAGAGCCGAAAAGAATTTCACCGTTCCCTAGTTTAATTATTTCAAGCCCGTTGGCGGATGTATTCCGATTATAAGTAACATTATTAATAAAGATAGTTCTCGCACAACGAGGACTTCGGTTTTTTTTAGTTGAATCGATTTTGGGGCTCCTCGACCGCATTTCTTTGTGTCCGTTATGTCGACAAATTTTGAGAAATGCTAACTTTTATAGTTTTTATCAATTATTAAACTAAACTTCGCACTTCAATGCCCAACATATAATTGTTCATATACGAGAATATCGACTTGGACGGTATTAATCACTCGTAGGCTCATTCAATAATAATAGGAATAATCATGAATATATTAAAATGAATAGTAATAAATATTATTATTATTGTTATCATTAATATCATAATTTTAGATATTATCATTCTTATCATTATCATTATTATTATGATTTATATAATAATAATTAGAAGAAGAATAATTATTATTATTATTATTCATAATATCCATACGATAATAATAATCTCACACTACGAGGAATAACGTTTTCCATGAAAATAATTTCTGGTTTATTTTCAACAATGCGCATGCATCAGACATGATTCACGATTTTCAAACAAAAATTATCACAATTTTTCACCCATGTGTAGATTTTTCTTAAACTTTCCCGTTACAATAAACAATTCAATGTATTGAAAAAATTATTCCTGGATGAAAAAGCCTTTCTTTGATATCACCTGAATATTTTTCAATCACAAATAATTACTTTTTAAACTACTTATACTTATTTTTATTCTTTAATTGAAAATTAATGATTAATTTTCATCGTCAACTCTTTAAATCGACAGCAATATGTTTCCATATCTTTCAACGTTTTAATGTCGTTATTCACATTCGTAATTTAAATATAATGTATTCAGCATATATCTTGGCTGTCACATATTTTCGCTTCTGCTGAATAAACGTATCGCGAATCCTCAAAATTAAACTCGATCACGATCTGTCAAATATCATAG
Source organism: Rhorus exstirpatorius (assembly GCA_963564615.1). NCBI lineage: Eukaryota > Metazoa > Arthropoda > Insecta > Hymenoptera > Ichneumonidae > Rhorus > Rhorus exstirpatorius. The sequence goes on from OY751313.1 coordinate 26,307,743, forward strand.
ATATCTCAGCTGTCATACATATTCGCTCCTGCTAAATAGACGCATAGAAAAATCTCAAAATTAGTCTCAATCACGATCTGTCATTTGAATCTATCATCTGAATGTGCCGTTTTCACGAGATCGTGACCAACGCTCTGACGATCTTCACTTGGCCAGGGCCGTAAAAAAAGTGTCAAGCCACCTTAAAATTGTACGTCCAGGCATTCATGCCCTTCAGTGTACAGGGAGTATTTTGTAGGTTAAGCTGTGCACACATAGTGGTCTTGCCATTTGAATAAAAATGGATGCCGTTGTGTTGAGTTTGTTCATTGAAAACGGGCAGCAATCGGTGGTTTTCCACTTATTGATACATTGAAGAAAGAAAGTGATCGGAAACCGAAACGCAGGATATGGAGCCGTACTTGGCTAAAGCGGATAGACATGAGGCGAGGTGTTCTGACGGTGTTTTTCAACGAATTAAAGGAGGTTTCTACTTTGTTGGATCAAAAAATGTCCGAGTTTCACCAGATTTTTATACGAAAAACATTAAATATCGAGTGTCGATATTTAGTATGCTCACTAATCGGTCTTTATTGAACATGATAATATATTTTGGAGTTTGACGAAACATGGAATTGAGAGTGGCAGAAGCCACGTATGTCGGTGTGCCAGCGACGATCTTCTTCGCTTGTGGAAGTCCCAAGTTCTGGATGGATAATCGGAAGCAAAAAAAATCGAAAATATTTTTACTGCGTAAAATATTGTATACAAGTTGAACTGGAATGAAGAAGAAATATTAAAACATAAAAAAAATAGTGAGCGATCTAAGTGGACGTTAGTTTTTGCCCAAATTTTTGCAGTTTTTTGTTCATAAAGTAAAAACGTTTAAATAGTTTTGGATGATTCCTGTTCAACTTATACACAATATAGTACAAAGTAAAAATATCTTCGATTTTTTTTGCTTCAGATCGCCAGTCCAGGACTTAGAACTTCCGCAAACGAAGAATATCATCCCCGGTGCATCGACATAAGTGACTTCTCCCACTCCCAATGCCACGTCTTGTCAAACTTCAAAACATATTATTATGTTCAATAAAGACCGCTCAATAAACATACCAAATATAAACATTCTATATTTAATATTGTTCACATAAAAAATTGGTGAAAAATTAAATATTTTATGGCCCAATCCCCCTTAAAGTAAACTAATTCGGTTTGCTGAGCTTTGGATTTGTTGTAGTTTTAAATGAAATTACATAAAAACATTTTTTATACGTACCCTTAAGCCGATTTACGGGGTGGAATCAGTCCCCAAAGTTACAGGTTGCAGCTAGTAATTTCGCTGTTACACATAGGAGCAGTGCTCTGATCGACACGAAACCAATTGAAAAATGTTTCTTATGTTTAAGAGTGCATGTGCCGTTACTAAAGTACTATTTTTGCATGTGCATGTGCCGTACTAAAGTACTATTTTTGCCAGCCAGGTTGCTATTTGTGGCCACTAGAAACAAAAATGATTAAAAGGAGGGAGTAGTATATGGAACACTACGTTCCATATACGTTCTTTCGGGAAAGAGCTTCAAGGATCCAGGATTATTCAAATTTAAATTTTGAAATCAACTCAATTCAAGTAAGTAGTTTTATTTCTTATTTGATTTTGTGAATTTCCAACGTATCGACGGGCTATATAATTTTTGGGGCATTTTATCATAAATAGTTTTTTTTAAATAAAAGTAAAAAGAAATCGTCAGTGTCAACAAAAATTAAAAACTTAAATTTAATTGGAATATGGTAATTTGCGCTCTTTGCCCTTTCCCGAGTATTTTTCTTAAAGATTAGACTCAAAACAGGGCACTAACTCGATTTAAACTTTTACTTCTAATGAACGTGTAAAGGAAGAGAATCTCTTCCTGACCGAGATAGAGTAAAATGTCGATCGGGACGTAACATAAATTTTGGGGGCTCGTCCGGGATCAAGAGAATGCAAATTTAAACTATATACATGTATAATTATTCAAAATTTTAATGATGAGTTGTGAAATTTTTCTGAATAAAAACGAAAAATAATACCTCTATAATAAATGTGGGGAACGAGATCCAAACTTAAAGTCGATGATGACGTTCTTGGAAAATATGTGTCTGAACGAAAATCAAGAGCCGAGCAAAAAACAGTAGAACAACACAAAGAAAAACGTACACGATCAAGTAACTCTAAGAAAAAGAATAAAACTAATACCCCAATCGTATCGCCACGTAATCTGTTAGGAAGAGTCACGTCTTCACCGGATTTGGAAATTCACGAACAAAGTAAAGGAACAAATACTGAGGAATCATACGAAGATTCATTGTTAAAAATTGACGCTAGTAACATTGATTTTTCAAATAGTGAAAATGTAACGGAAAAGTTTGTTGAAAGTCCAAAATCAATACAATTAGAGAAAGTGGGAGAATTAACAGCTAATACTTCAAATTTCGAACTTGTGTCATCTACATTGAATGAAAAATATTTAAATAAAAATTCGGAAGCAGAAAAAGAAATCCATCGGACTTGTGAATTTTCAAATTTGGTTTCATCAGTTCAAAAGAGTTTTGCACGTGATATTCGTTACATACCACGGAAAAGACCGACTTTAAGATTATTACCAAAAGTATGTTCATCTAAAAAGAAATAAATAAAAAATAATTCCAGTAAAAAATCATTAAAAACGTCTATGGAAAAATCGATAACTAATAAAGAAACGAAAAGTACTGGAGAAAACCTAAAACCGAAAAAATTGTTTGAAAACACCTTAAATACAATGGGAAAGGACGAAGATGGTAATGCCGATGATGAAAATGGTGCTGATAACCATCAAACGGATAGGAAAAAAATGTCATTACCCTCAGTTGGATCTAGCGGGATAGGAAATTTGAGAGATGCTTTAAAATTAATTCCAGAATTTGATGAAAAAAGAGAATCATTAAATCGATATGTGGCAGGATTACAGGATGCATTAGAAATTGTAGGACCAAATCTCCAAAATGATCTGTTAAAATTGTCAAAAACCAAATTATCACCTTCAGTTCGGACAATGATTTCAAAAAATTCTTTCGATAATATTGAGAAATATATAGAATACCTTCAAATCACATATGATCCACCAAGAGACATTTATCAATTGACAGGGGAATTGGGATGGGCATTTCAAAAACAAAAAGAGACTGTGGATGAATTTTAACATCGAATACAAGAATTAGTAGAAAAAATATTAGAAGCATTTTATCATAAAGAGGGATATTTGGATCAAGATGAGAGAAATCGAATTGAGAAAATGGCATTGGGATGTTTTGTAAAAAGAATAAAACTAAAATATCGGCAGGAAGTTAAAGATTTTAAAACACTTAGAGACGCGATCGCACATGCTAAAACAGTTGAACGAGAATTGGATGATTATGAAAAATTAAGAGAAACCGAAGTATTAAAACAAAGAATAGACAAACCTGAAAAAAAACCAAGCATAAATTATTTTGAAACAGGAAAACCAGATGTAAGTAAGAATACGGAAATTGAAGGTAAGTTCATCTGCCAACTATGTGGAAAGATCGGTCACACAGCTGATCGGTGCCGATCTTCTTCCACTCAATCAGATTTACCAATTACTATTACGTGCCAATTGTGTAAAAAAACAGGTCACAGTGCAGAAAAATGTTCAACACTGGCCCCTGTTCAGCAATCCAGAGGGCCTCTTATCTGTAAACATTGTGGTAGAACTGGCCATACTGTTGATAGGTGTTTTAGAATACCTACTGCAGTGACACCTCCTGGCTTAACCATTTGTCAAATATGCGGAAAAAGGGGGCATCCAGCTGAAAAATGTTATAATCGGCAACAGTTTTTTGAGCCACAAGGTTTTGTTAATGATCAGGGTCTTCAAATAGGGCAACAGAATAACGGGCAAAAATCAGGGATTCAGTGTTACGAGTGTCAGGGTTGGGGTCATTTGGCCAGAAATTGTGGAAATAAAAAGAGTTATAGTCATCAGAGAGCACAAAATCAGGGATATCTTCAACAAGATTTAAACAATTTGCTAGTACAGGGAAACGGGAATGGCCCACCAGTACCGGGTGTTCAAACGGGGGCCACTTCCAAAGTACACCCAACTCTAACTATCAGTTTAATGCCAAAATAAACTTTCAGCCACAAATAATAGATGTTTTCCTTACTCGTCCTGAGGGAAATTCAATTGCACCTACTGTTTTATTGGAAATAAGTGATTTAACAACTGAAACAATTGTTATGATGCTTGACACCGGAGCAAGCAAAAATATTTTGAAGGAACAATGTTTAGGGAAAGATTTTTCCATTTATCATGATGAAATATTAAGACTTAGTCGAATAACTGATAACTTCGTGTATACCTTGGGATACATTATAATCAATACTTTAGGAAGAGAAACGACGTACCATATAGTACCCGATAGCTTTCCAATTGTACAAGCAGGAATTTTGTCAACAGAATATTTTCAGGAGAATTTAGCAAAAATAGATTACGAAGAGAGTTGTTCACAAATCCGTGATCAGAGAATACCATTTTACACACGGGAAAGTATAATTTTTCCACCACATACAACGAAACCATTTTATGTGCGTTTAAAGAATAATGATGATATAAAGGAAGGATATTTGCCAACTTTATCAGCAGGAGAGGGAATTGTTTTTCAGTAGGGTCTTGTAAAAAATATCGGCGGTAAGGCTCATATTCTTGTAACCAATAATTATGATCAGGAAGTTGGAATAGAAATACCGGTAATACAATTGGAAACTGTTAAACCAATGGTTGAGAATCTACATACTGAAACAAATTTGGGTTTAAGAGATATCAACGCAGGAAAGACTAATAAAAAAGAAGAAATTGAACAAAAAAATTACTCAGGTTCTCGATTTTCCTCAATCAGTAATAAGGAAAAATTTAATAAAGAAACTTATGAAGAAAAATTTCGCGAGGAAAGAAATAATGATGAAAAGATTTGTTTTAATGATAATGAGAAAAATAAAGATGATTTTGTCGAGTTGAAAAAGGAAAATGTTATTAACTATATTGAAGAAGAAAGAATAGAAAAAGAAAAAAAGAGTTTAAAGAAAAATCCGAAACTGTGCTTGGGTGACCTTGAAACTTGCGAAGCGTTAGTGTACATGTCTAAGGAGACCTCTGAGACACAGCGTATGGGTCCCTCGAAGACTTTGAGACATTTCGGAGAAAAAATGAAGGAAAGAAATTGTGCAGAAATAAAGAAAGAAAGAGAGAAATATGTAGGAAAAGAAAGAGAAAAAGTTAGTTATGATGATATTGAGAATAAAATTTGGGTAGAAGAAGAAACTTTTGTGGACAAAGATGATTTAAAAAAAAAACGATATTTTTTATATGAATGAGGGGGATCCGAAGGATATAATTGCGAAAATTGGTTCAGAAGAAACTCAAAATCTTGATATTTTTGAAATTAACAAAAATACGAAAATAAAGACCAAAGATAAAAATAAGCCATGTCAAATGAACATGAAGTCAGGAAAGATAATTTCAGTAATGACTACCTATGACAATGGGATTAATTCAGTTTTGACTGGGGATTAATATCCCCAGTTTTTTTCATGAAGTATAATTACTTCATGAAAAAAAAGAAGAGTTAGCTTTATTTCCTACTAATAATAAAGGAGTTGCTGAAGATAATCTAGAGAAAAAGAAATGTTATGAGTTCATAGATCCTCTTGTGGGAAGCAGATTTCTGATAAAGGCAGAATGTTTTGCCACAAATATTGATGAGCCAAATTACAATCGATTTGTTAAGGTGCTAGAGTTACTAAGATTAGAACATATAAATTCAAAGGAAAGAACGGAAATACATGAGATAATTAAACATGGAGCTGATAGATTTCATATACCAGGGGAAGTACTAGGGTCCACGGACGTGATAACACATAGGATTCCGACTACTGATGATTTCCCCGTAAATTCTAGACAATATCGATTCCTAGTACAGCATAAAGAAGAAATACGAAAACAGGTAGCAGAGTTACTTGAAGCCGGATTAATTGTAGAATCAGCTCTCCATATAACACACCTGTATGGGTCGTGCCAAAAAAACCTGATTCGCAAGGAAAACTGAGATGGCGGATGGTTATTGACTTTAGACAATTGAACGAAAAGACCATAGGAGACGCATATCCCCTGCCAAACATTGTTAATATTTTGGATCAATTAGGTGGAGCTAAATATTTTTCAGTTTTTGATCTTGCATCAGGATTTCATCAGATCAGTATGCATCCGGAGGACCGTCATAAGACAGCATTTACCACTCCTTATGGTCATTATGAGTACACTCGTATGCCAATGGGATTGAAAAATGCACCTCCTACTTTTAAGAGAGCAATGGATATGGTTTTGATGGGCTTACAGAGGCAGGAATTATTTATATACCTGGATGACATAGTCATTTATGCGAAAAATTTAAAAGAACATAACGAAAAATGTAAAAAGTTAATAGAACGATTAAGAAAAGCTAATTTGAGTTTGCAACCAGATAAGTGCGAGTTTTTGAAAAAGGAAGTAGTTTATCTTGGACACGTAATTAGTGAGGAGGGACTACGGCCAGACCCTAAGAAATTAGAAGCAGTTCAAAGGTTTTCACGGCCAGTTAACGTAAAAGGAATTAGACAGTTTTTGGGATTGACAGGATATTATAGACGTTTTATTGAAGGCTATGCCAAATTAGCCAAACCATTGACTAACCTTTTAAAAGATAAAGTACCATTTTTATGGGAAGAAAATCAAGAAGAAAGTTTTGAAGAACTAAAAATTAAACTCTGTACTAAACCAGTTCTGATTTTTCCCGATTTTTCCAAGAAATTTATAGTAACCACAGATGCCTCTGGTTATGCAATAGGGGGTATTTTGTCACAAGGATTAATAAATAAAGATAGACCAATAGCATACGCTTCTCGTACCCTTCATGCAGCAGAAGTTAAATATGGTACTTATGAAAAGGAAGCTTTAGCGATTGTTTATAGTGTTCTACATTATCGACCGTATTTATGTGGACAAAAATTTACATTGGTAACAGATCATAAGCCCTTAATGTGGTTTAGGAATTGTAAGGATGGTAATATGCGAGTATTAAGATGGAGATTGAAATTAGCAGAATATGACTATGATGTACTACATAAGGCAGGAAAGACGAACGTAAATGCAGATGCTTTATCACGAAACCCTGTTGAGACTACATTAAAGGAAACATTTGACGAAATTTTTGTGACCACCACAGACAAAATTAACGCATTAACTGATAAAGGAATATTGGAACTATTGAATGAAGATCAAGACGTTTGTGACGGTAACAGCGATGAAGAAGTGGAACAAGAACCAGAAGATCCGGAGAACGATTGAAAACAGTCACTGACTCTTTCTGAGTTGGCCGGAATCAAGAAGCCAATTTTACAAATGAAAATCTTTAAAGATTCAGAAAACATCGCAGATAAAACATCAGAAGAAACCGGAATCAATGTTTTAACTGAAGAACGAAGATAAACAAGAAGTCAAACCAGAGCTCAGCAACGATCAAACGAAGTTAATTTATCTGAAATAAATAAAGAATGAAAAATGAAATCGGATCATCAAAATGAAGTAATTGAAGAAAATACAGAATCAGAAGTAAGTGACTTTGAAGATAAACTACAACCGAATAAGGGGATTAAAAAGAAGATATGTACAAAACAACATCAAGAAAAACGACAAGAGAAGACGCAACAAAAAAAAAGGACGACCACATATTATAAAAGATAAAGTAAAGCAACACAAGAAAAAAAGCAAGAAAGTACAGAGAATAACAGATTCGGACGAAATATCGGAGGAAATAACTAACGATAACAGTGGCCAAGACGACAACGATAACACTAAAAATTATACTGAAAATAAAAATAGTGATGATCAAATTAAAATCAAATCTATAGGAAATAATAGCAATCCAGATGATGTAAAAGTAAGATTACCAGGGAATATTATCCAATCTAAAGATCTTTTCTTTACAAGGAAAGATAATTTAGTAATTTTTGTGACAACAAACCTTTCGACCTAGGGTCAAGAAAATTGGCTGATCGGAATGAGTTACCCTATTTTTCAGACCTTAAATTAGGAACAGCGAGTATTGAAAAACGAAGAAATAAATATTATATAGGTTTAACCGTTAGCGATGATTCAGGAGAAGGTCAATTACAGACCTTGAATCACATTAAAAGCTCTTTTCAAAATTTGAGGAAATTGGCGGAAGAAATAGGAATATGTAGCTTGAGTATATCTAAAACGGATTTTATAGGTTACGTTCCTTGGGACAAAATAACTACAGAGCTCCGATTGGAATTTCTGAATAGCCCATTGAAAATAATCGTTTGTCATGGAATAATTAGGTATCCAGCGAAAACAGAACGCGAAGGGATAATTCAGGAAATGCACAGCACAGCTGTTGGAGGTCATCGAGGAATTACTAAAACTTATAACAGAATTAGACAAAATTACTACTGGGAAAAAATGAAAACCGACATACAATATTTTATCCAACGATGCTTACCATGTCAATTAAAAAAATGTGTAAGGATAAAAACAAAACAGCCGATGGTAATCACGGATACACAAGGCACTGCATTTGACAAAGTAGTGTTACGTCCTGACCCTCGATTTTTCTCATCTCGGCCAAGAAAAGCGCGGCTTTCCCTTTAACACGTTATTCGAGATAAAATCGGAATTGGCCAGGTTATTGCCCTGTTTTGAGCCTAACCTTGCGGAAAATTGCTCAGGATGGGCGGAGAGTGCATAATTTGGTAACAATGGCAAATAAAAATAAAATGTCACGAACAAAACTCTTTAATTTTCGCGAGATACATCGAAAGAGACTAATAAATTGAAGCTTGGCAAAATCGGACAAATAGAACTCATAATATAATGAGAGAAAAATAGTGTGATCACATGAAATAAATTCTGATAAGAATACGCAGACTCAACTTTCACTGACGCGGGAGAAAATAAACTACAGGGCCATCCTCAAGATAAGCCTCCTGGGGCTTATCCGCGCAAACTGCAAGGACAAACGAAATTATCGCGAGCACTAAAATGACCCCTACTACAACGACAGGTATCTTTAATTGGAAAAGGTCCATGGTTGATAGACAGGACAACTCACACAAAAAAAAATCAACAAAGAATTTACTCGACCACGACTCGATTGAATTTAATCACTCAAAGAAATTCTAAATTTTTGGAAAATGAATTTAACTCGCACATTTCTCACTGAATTTACGAATATGAGCACTTCCTAGGAGAATATGAATTCACACGGAAAATAATCCTACAATCGATTGAAATACGAACAGGTTTTGCGGAATAATTTACTGGGAACATTAAAATAATCTAATTGCACAAACAAAAATAAAAATAATTTTAGAGGACGTGAAATAAATCCGACAAAGAATTGAATTTAAACATGAGGAAAATAAAATTGGCAAAATAATTTTGGTCAGACACTTTTCACAAAACTGAAGTTAAATCGACATAACCTTTTCGCAAAACTGAATTTAACACAAAAATCTGAACTTCCATAAAACTGAATTTAACACAAAAAAACTGAATTTAACACCAAAAATCTGAACTCCATAAAACTGAATTCAACACCAAAGATCTGAATCTAATACGATAAAAATAACGCGAAAAGGGAAAACAACGACGAAAATATTTCATAGATGTTCAACGGTGAGTAACCCGGTAGTTTCGGTTACGGGCCTCGAGCCGTCATGGGGTGTCGACCGGGGTCGGAGACACCGCGCAACACGAACGAAGATATACTGATACATGCGAGAAAACATTTTGAGATACTTACTACTTCGATGATTATGGGAAAAAAGCGAGATGCAAGGCCGGCAAAAATTGGACGATGACGACGATGGAAGCGACATACCACGAGGTTGAACGTAATGGTAAATTTGTGGCAGGGCAAACAGTGTCCAACAAAACAAAATGTTCACACAAAAAAAAATATATATTGCTCTTTAAAACACAATGTCCACACGAAAAGGAAATGAAATGTCTGTTCACAACAAAATAGGAATAAAAATATGGTTCGCAAAAATAAAATTGTTCGGTATTGAAATCGGTCGAATAAAATAAAATAAAATAAACTTGAGATACTGTGTAAAAAATTATGAAAAGTATATAAAGAAAAATAAATGACGCGACGGACAGCGATTCTGCTTAAAAATTTCTCCGGAGTTTCTGAACGTACCGCGGGCTCATTACCCGGTCTTATATAGGGTCTTCTAGGATGGCTTAGTTTCGGCGGTGGGGAGGTACGCCCTTAGACGCCTTAGACGCTCCAGGCTCCTCCGCCGCCTCCACCTCGCATCCCCGATGATCCCCTGGAATCTATATAATCGAAAATGTATACTTATGATTAACACGAATTTATCCTTATAATATAATATTCACTCCTGAATTCCTTTATAATAATTATTCCATTATTACCTAATAATCAGAAAACGAATTTCTCGTAAATACGCCGTCTTTTCATGAAGACGCTCCCTCTGTCTCTCTCATACTTACATATTTCGTATTTACTTTCTCACTCATTCCATGCCTTGTTTTCGAAGTTCGACACAGCGGAGGAGACAACCCCTCCTCTCCATTCTGGTCACTCTCTCCTTCTCATCCCTCCATACTTGGGTTTGACTTATCCTATCGGCCACGAGCTGACCGGTCATAGGCTCTCGATGTCAAACACACACACACACATACATACACATACATTTCCATTCGTCTTTTCTCATTCGTACTCGCGTTCGGTGACAACTTCTCCTCTGTTTCTCTGTATCTTTCTCGCTCTGGATTTCGTTCGATCTTTTCTCTCATTCCATTCATTCCTATTTTTTAAAAATTATTTACCATGCGGAGGTTCTGATGCAATGATGTATGACATGCAATTTCTTTTGGATTATAATTAATTCTTTCCAATAATTATACGAAAGGAAATTATTTTAGCGTATCCAAACTACTCAAAATTCTCATAATTATTAACCAGTTATTCAGATTCTACGTTTGTTACAACAATTGAAAATTCTATCTATATGCTTCGGATCTTGTGCAATTTTATGATTCCGGCTTTATCATTTCTCTTACTTGTCATTACAGGAAAGATCTATCTTCATGCTCACGCAACTTTCACACATACTCATCAAACTCATATTCATCAAACTCGTAATTATTATAGGAAAAGGATTCGTTCACAATTTTCATTTCCACATAAACCTTTACCCATGCATTACGAAATCTCCTGAAATCTTTGAATTTGGTCGTTGTTAGTTAAAAGAAAAACGTTAATTAAATAATGCGCTTGCTACGCTTTTGAGGTCTTTGTTGGATTTGATGCCGAATTTTGGTGTCGCCCCTCCTTTATAGGCGAGAGCTTGGATTCGTATGTCGATGGGACATACGCCTTCCGAATCCCAGGACTTGGGACAAAGCGCTGCTTGCTTCTTTCTTTGGCTATAGACTCGGCGTCCTTTTCGTGCAGCATAAACATTCAGTTCTCTGAATTGGAGACGATATACACATCCGGCCGATAGCGGACCGGGCATGTTCTTGAAAGTTTATTTAATTTTTTTCGTTGACGGTTGGGTGGTCTTCCGAAGTCTTTCTTCCATCGAAATCCCTTGTCTCGGCCATTGGTAATTTACTGGCCACGTGCAGCACTCCATACAGGCCATCCATTGATTTCCTCAAGACGTTGTTTCCAAAAAAAAATCGTAGCAAGGCTCGCACCCCTCATAAATTTAGGGAGGAAAAAAAACGAGACGACAAGGAACAAAAAATGCAAAGAAGAAAATTCTTTTCTCTGACCAATTTCTTTTCATGGAGATCTCGACTCAGTAAAAAAAATATAAAATCTAGTATTAAAGTGCAATAACCTATAATCTACCGACACCTGCCCAATACTGATGACCTGACCCAGGTACCCATGCTCATACTTGATTTTACTTCATTATAGTCATTTGCTTGCGTACTTTCGGGATCTTAATTTGTAAAATCTTTCACTCGAGGAAAAGGGAAGAAAAGTATTACCAGGTCCCTTAGATTTAGGATGCATTCTTTCTCTCTCTATTCCCACTCTCTCTCTCTCTCTCTCTTTCTTCTCTTTTGCGCACAACGAGTAAGACTCCACAGGGTGTTTATGACCGTGCAGTTTTTGTGTCACGCCTTATGTCGACGTCGCGTACGCATCGCCTTTCGTCATGCACAAAGGCCCACCACTTCGAGTAATCCGATGCTCCTAACCAAAATTTCTTCAACATCGACGGATGTTTTTCGTCACGCCCGGCGATGGACATTTTGTTAAGAGAAGTGACGATATCGGCTCCGCCATGGCGTCGCCTCTCAATAATTTATGATCACTCGAGACCATTTCTTGTGCTGACGGCTAAATTCATTGCTTCCTGGTGGTTAAGAGAGAACAAAAAGTTTCCTCTCGGGTGACCGGGTCCCTTTCCTCATATTTAATTTTTATTGAAAAATTGCTCGATAAAAGCAATCTCAAATCGATGAAAAAGTCCCGAAAGTCGCGGGACGTAACAGTAGCTATGGATATAGCAGGGCCAATACCGAAAACAAAACAAGGTAATGAATATATTTTAACGATTCAGGACCAATTGACTAAATTTTGTATGGCAATACCTATACCAAATGCAACTTCGGCCATGATCGCCGATGTAATGGTTAAGCGATTTATTAGTATATTTGGACCTCCAAAGGCCATATTGACCGATCAGGGTCGCAATTTCTTAAGTAGTTTAATCAAACGTGCTGCTAAAAGATTCTGAATAAAGAAAATTAGGACCACGGCTTTTCATCCTCAGTCTAATGGTTCTCTGGAAAGATCACATCATGCCCTCGGGGAGTATTTGAAACAGTATGTAAACAAAGAATTTGAGTGGGATGAGTGGGTTGAGTTAGCCGTTTTCAATTACAATACTAATATACATGAAGGAACAAAACACACTTCTTACGAATTGGTTTTTGGTAAACTAGCAAGAATACCATCAAGTGAACCTTTGCAAGAAGAGGATAAATTTCCAACGTATGAAGAATATTTAGTAAAATTAATACCGCAATTACATGAAATACGGGAAATAACAAGGGAAAATTTAATAAATGCAAAACTAAAATCAAAATTACACCACGACCATAAGATTAATCCAAGAACCTTTAAAATAGGAGACAATGTATTTTTGCAACAGGGACCTAAGCCCAAGAAATTAGGTGATCATTATACAGGGCCACACACGGTAGTGGAAGTTTTAAGTAATCAAAACATTAAAATAAAAACCAGTAAAAATACACAGGTTGTGCATGCCAATCGTTTAAGGGATTCCCATATAGCACCATCCTAAACAACTTATCAATAAAACCTCTGTAGTGGAATATGGACATCATATGCAAATACAATTATAGAATAAACTTATTTTACAGAATGTCTGGATCAAGAAATGCTGTAAAGATGTTGGAGGATTGGAGCAACGGAGGAATAAAATCAATATACTCCATTAATAAAAACAATAGAGGAATGCCACATGGGGATTTTAAAGTCCAAGTAAAATATGGCGAATTTATGACAACTACAACTGGAAAATCAAAAACAAGTGCAAAAAAATCTGCTGCAAGGGGAATGATTAGAATATTAAGACGACAGGAAGTAGCAGTACCAGAAATTACTGAAGGAACGAGTTTGAAAGAAAAATATAATCGGATTCGAAATTTTTATCTTAACAAAATCAAGGAGGTCAAATGACTTCCGTTTCCGGTGTGAATGGAGAGAGACGGGTGAGTGAAGCGTGAGTGAGAAAGTGCAGAAAAAGGCAGTAGCGAGGCGGAAAAAAAGGCGGAAAGTGGAGGAAAAGGTACGTGAAGGGGTGATAAGTGCAGTGAAAGAGCAGGGAGGGAAAGGGAAGGAAGAGGGAGCAAAGGGCAGAGTAAAATAAAAAGCAGGAAAAGAGGAGGTTAGGAAGCGGCGTGAGGAAGAGGGGCGTGGAGGGAAAGGGAATAGGCACGACGTGAGTCGGCAAGCGGATGCGATAGTAGCGGCATCGGGTGGCGAGAAGGGACGGCAGAAGGAAGGTAAGGAAGAGAGCAGAGAGAGAGAGAGAGAGAGGTGGTCGGCAGAGCCATCGGACGGCGGAGACAGGTAGCGACGAAGGGATCGGGTACGGTGAAGCAGTGTTGCGACGTCGAGGTTGATATAATTCTGTAGATGGCGCTGGAAAATTTCTTTAGTTTCTTAATTTAGGTTGTCTTCATGCGCGCGACAGCCCTTGGTCGTCCGCGTGCATAAAAACCCGGCATTTTTTGGAGCTAGTCTACAATATTCTGTAATACTGGTAGATGATATGTCAGAGTTCGTTCGTTTGTTTGTGGTTCGCTACGTTTCATCCATACAGCGCTGAAAATCCGTTAATTAAAAAACATGTAGCGATATCGCTACATAAGAATTTCTAAAAGAATCGTTATTGTTTTACCTTATTCATGAAATTTTTATATCGTTCCCTCGACCCTCAACATTTAATAACCCGTAAAATTTATTTACAACTCTAGATTAAAATGTCAAATTTAAGCGAAAGATAGCCACCTTATCATGTCATTGTACCCAATAACACGCATACTAAAATAAACCCAAACTCAAACGACCCAAAAAAAATCACAGTCTCGAACGTTATTATATTTTCGTTTATAAAGGAAAATACAAGTGATTAACAATGCGTGAGGAAAAATATAAGCGCGAAAAAAACGTAAGCGTGTTTGTAACAGCCATTGACTATTCCTTATTGTACTAATCATAATAATTATTTAGACGTTATCATAGTAATTATTTAGACGTTTAATCTTATTTGGACGTGTCTATAACCATTTTTATTGGGCGTGAATGAGCGAATCGAAAATAAAAACGGGATTATGAAACGAGAATTTATATATAAACAAATGCGAGATAGAGATAAATATCGATTATCGATTATTTAAGATTTTTTTAACAATCTGATTAGATGACAAAGATTACATTTTTTTTCTTTTCAGAATCTATTACATGTTTTATTTTTTTACATTTTTTTTTCTTTTCAGAATCTAATATCACATATTTTCTTTTTCTTTTTATTTTTAAACTCTATCTAATACCACATCGATCTAAGAACGTGGGCATGTAGGGCTAAGTGAACGTAAACGCGATAATAGTGTAACGTGTCACATAGAGTCGAGTTTTGAATCTTATTTTGAAGCTCTTATGTTTCCGATCTATCATACATTGAATCGTTGTGTTTTTTTAAAACATCTCGACTAATCGGAAAATCGAAACAACTTTGATCGTTCATGAGGGCCTTGGTATAGAGCAAGCCCTGCAACGTCGCCGTATCCAAGCGATTTCTCGTTTTCGTTTTGTTTAAATTTATTTGTGAAAAAATACGCTGGGCATTTGCGCTTGAATGTGGTAGCGACAGGAGGTTTAAGATGAATTTCGAGAGTAGAGGGAATTTTGGGGTATCATCGCCACATCGAATACCCTGAACCTCTATCCAAAATTTGCACGTCGAGCTCCCGTTCCCAAACGACAAGTCCATGTTTCGGAGCTCTCTCCATTGAGAATCTAACTCGTTCAACTGATTTTCGCGTATCAAATTCGGAAAACAAGACGCGAGTGACGCGATTGAGGTAACTGGAGCAGTACCAACTTTCGTGAAATTTGCCGAGTCGAGAATTGAGAACATCCTGATTATTTTTACTTTAGGGTCTTTGAAATTGAAGCGCTTTTGTATTTGCTTACAACTTTCGATATAGAATGCTAAGCATCTCTGTCACAAATGATAAATTACGTCCGGTTTTACATTATGCTTGTTTCGAAATAATACCGCTGTCAAGGTGGCACCCAAGTACACCTGTTCAAGTGGCAAATAAAATTCAGGGTTGTTTACGTTGATGTCTTCCAGTTTGTTTTTCGTCAAATAATCGGATTTCATAACAAATTCCATAAACGACTTCAGTACCGTCGCTACTCTATCGTACAGGACGTGCATCTTTGAATCCTCAGATTGCATCTCAAGGTTCAACGTATGAAATAACGGCAACACGAATTCAAGATACTGAAGATACATCTTAACGTATTGTTCCTTCAATCTTGCCGCGATCGTCTCTGCTGCAAGAATTTTGTCGGTCATAGCAGCTTTGTCGAAGAATTTTCCGAGAGCATCGTACTGTTCGAGAAGCCGTTTCACAACTGGTAGAAGCGAGAGCCACCTGGTTTGACTAGTCTGTAGCATTTTATGCGGTTTGATATCCATCAAGACCTGAAACTGCTTAAACTCTTCCAGTCGCTTATAACTATTATTTAAGTAGTTATAAACGTCTCGACAGATGTCTTCGATTATCCTCAGTAACGTAGCGCACGCGTAGCTCGCACATAATGCAAGTAAGTGACAAATGCACTTCATAGTGAAGAGATTCGGAACATCTTTAGCGAGCAGGACAGCAAGAGAATGATTTACGCCAAACATATTACTTGCTCCGTCTGAGGCAAACCCAATAAGATTCGTCGTATACGGGATCGCGTTTTTCGCGAAAAAATCGACGATACACGCATAAAGGCTTAGAGCCTCGGCATCAGAGACAGGAATCAATCCGAGAAATCGATCAGATATCAAATTTCCATCGAAATATCTGGCGATTATGACGAGATGTTTGACGGAACTCACGTCGGTCGATTCGTCGACGATGATCGAAAATTTATTGCCTTGTAGAGACTGTACAATCGCTTCGAAGCCACTCGCGCCAGTTACGTTCTTCACGATCTGCGTACATTTTTTTCGGCTACAACTTAAGTTTTTGACCACCTCGGGATCAGTGCCGATTGATCGGATTAACGGAACCAAATGATCGACTACGTTAAATGCCACGTTGTGTTCTGCGATGAACGCCGATAGTCGAATTTCTGCCTCTTTAACTCGTTGAGATTGCAGGGTCGTTTTTTTAAAACAGTCTGAGATACCCGGCTGCTTTGCGGTAACGGCTTTGGCCTTTATGCTATGCTTCTCGCTCGCTTCGTGTTTTTTCAAATTCGATTTGCTTCCAATTGTGGTATAGTCGTCGTTGCATACCTTGCAATGAAAGTAGCAATCACCTTTTGCGCTTCTGCATACCCAGCGTTTGAAGGAAGGATCCAGGTCCCAGCGCGAATTATATTTTTGTACGTATGACTTTTCAGTCCGTTTTCTTTTTTTTGCTGGTCGCTTGGCCTGTTGCTCATTAGACGACGAACAGCTGCTATTATCTGAATCCATTTCTACTGAAACATAATAGTATTACAAGATGATTCGTAAATTAAGACGAAATTATTAGGGGAAAAAGGATGAAAAATCGCGTGTCTAGTGGTATAAGGTCGTATCCACCAAAAAGTTGATTTTGGTGGTAAAAGGTCGTATATTTTTTTGTCCTTTGCCATTCGCTATTATAGTATCCGAAACGCATATATATATGAAAATTAGCTGAAAGAAAAAATAAAGGTGAAAGGTCGTAAGTACTGGCGGTTACATCCTTTCATTTCTAGATTAGAAAAAAAAAATCGTGTTCACTAATGATGTATGGTCGAATCCATCATTTTTATTTATATTATATAATTTTTTTACAAATCCTTTAAAAACCTCTGAAACGCATAGATTCATCGAATTTCGGACAAAATTCCAAAATTTTTATTTTTTGAGAAAAAAAATTATCAAGCTAAAGGTATAAGGTCGCATCGACAATTATTTTTTTATACTTTTTTTTACAAAACCTCTAAAAATCTCTGAAACGCATAGATAAATCGAATTTCGGACAAAATTCCAAAATTTTTATTTTTCGAGAAAAAAAATTAACGAGCTAAAGGTATAAGGTCGTATCGACATTTTGTTTTTAATTTTTATACTTTTTTTTACAAAACCTTTACAAACCTCTGAAAATTATATTATATCAAAAAAAAAAAATGTTCGATGCGACCTTATATCATTAGTGAACACGATTTTTTTTTCTCAAGTGGAAATAAAAGGACGTAACCGCCCGTACCTATGACTTTTCACCGTTAGTCGATCAATTTCCGAATTTCATGTTTTTGAACGTATTTTCACATTTTTAGCGGAAATACGGAGAAAAAAATTCATATATACCCTTTTACCTTTATGCATGGTAAGAAGTCGTATATTGGCGCATACGTCCTTATACCATTAGACTCGCGAAATGTATGGTACGTTTATCTCACCTAATTTTCTCGTGTATCAAATTGTGTGGTATCACAATGGGCGCGAAGCACGAAGTACGAAATACGAGGCTGTAAATTTTATCGCGAAGCGACGTTCGTAAATTGTATTTTATGATTAAACCTATAAAGGAAGGAAAATGATTGATGATTATATACGATGCTAGTAAAGATCGCCACTTGTTGATAACAAGACAACCATTTCGGCGTATATGCATGTTTTTTTTTGGGTTGAACTTCGGGTTCATTTGGCGTGCTTGGGTTTCTTTCGGGTCTATTGGTATTTTTGTTCTTTTTTCGCTTACTAATATGGCCAAGTGCGTTCCGAATGATTCGCTTGGTGATATGCTTCTCTTTCTTTCATTGGTGATGAGAAACAAAATAAGTCGCGCAGCAGTCATTCGGAACCACTGAAATATAAGTTTCGGAACGCATCCCAGGTTGGCATATGACTTTGGCATAGACAACATGTTACCTAGATAGGGTTGAGTAAAAAAAACCTAGAATCGCTACATACACGAGGCGAAGCGAGTATTTGCACAAATGCAAAGAACCAACAGCAACTTTTCTTTAGAATTCTTCAGAATCTAGAAATATCTTCATAAATAGTCTAAGAATTCTTAATTCTTAGAAATCGGCAGAATTCTGTAGATTTAAGAAATTTCTTAGACAGTCGCAACGCTGCGGTGAAGGCAGAAAGGTAAGGTAAGGTAAAGTAAGCGAAGGGTAAGGTGACAGGGAGAAAGAGATACAGGTGTGAGCGGGACGATTTGAATCGGGAAGAGAGGAAAGAGTGAATAGACAGGGAAGGAAAAGAACAGAAAGAGAGGAACACGGAGGTGGAGGAGAGCAGGATGGAAGAGGGGGAACAAAAAACAGAGGAGGGGGGGGGGAAGTAGGAACGGCGTCGGGAAGGAGAGGTAGGAGGACGAGTGCGGAGAGGCCGGGGAGAGAGAGAAGCGTAAGCCTAGGAGGTATGACGGATATAAATGAGTTGTGGAAACGAAAGAGGGAGCAATTAGAGAGCGAGGAAAAAGAGAAAGAGGAGGAAGAGCGGGCATTCCAGAAGAGCAGAAAGGTTTATAGATCACCGGAAGAGAAAGAGAAAGAGGCAAAAAAGGAAGAAAACATAGGAAACAGAAAGGATGATAAAGGAGATGAGGGAGGAGGCTAGGAGAGACGCGCAGGAAATCAAGAAGCAGGGGAGAGAGATGAGAGAGGAATTGGAGAGAATCAGGGAGGAAGGAAGACAGGCGGAGGAAAGGTGGAGGGAGGACTGGGAGGTCATATGAAGAAGGTTAGGGGAAATAGAAAATAGGGTGGGGTTACTGGAGGGGTCGGAGGGAAGAATGGAGGAGTGGGAGGAAAGGATGGATGGGATTGGACGGGAGATAGAGAGCGTAAAAGGAAGGCCAGTGGGAGGGAAGAGTGTAACAGGGGAGGGGGAGAAAATAAGGAAACGATTGGAGGATCTAGAACGAAAGTTGGAGAAAGCGGAGCGGGAAGAAAAGAAATGGAATATAATTATAAAAAGAGTAGACAGAGAAGGAACAGCAATGGGGACGGCAATGAGGGTACGAGAGGGGATAGGGGTGACGGGAAAATAGATAAGGCAAGAGAGATTGGAACGAGAGGGAGGGATGGAAAGGAGGGGATGATGGAGGTAAGAATGGAGAGTGGGGAGGCGAAGAAGGAGGTAATGAGGAAGAAGAAGGAGTTAAGAGGAAGGAAGGAGATAATAGAGGAGGATCTGACCTGGAAAGAGAGAAGAACGCAATGGCGGATGAGGAGGATTGGAGAAGAGGAGAGGGCAAAGGGGAAGAGAGTAAAAGTTGGCAATGAAAGAATAGAGGTGAATGGAGAGGTATGGTGGTGGGATGAGCAAAGAGAGGGGTTAAGAGATGGAAGAGGAAGGGAAAGAGTAGAGGAAGACGAGAAGGAGGCAGGGAATAGAAAGGGAAAAAACAAGTAGGGGGGGCACGGGGATGGAAGAGAAAGGATAAGGAGGGGGAGGAAAAAGGGAAAAGATGGAAAATAGGATTCTGGAATGTGGCGGGGCTGATGAATAAAGACACGGAGTTCTTGGCAGAGATAAAGCAGTGGGAAGTGAGAGTCCTAATGGAAACCTGGATGGAAGAGAAAGGCTGGAACAGGATAAGAAGGAAGCTGCCGGCAGGATATGAATGGAAGAAGCAATGGGCGAAGAGAAAGAACAGGGAGGGTAGGGCGAAGAGAAAGAACAGGGAGGGTAGGGCGAAGAGAAAGAACAGGGAGGGTAGGGCGAGTGGAGGAATGATGATTGGGGTGAGGAAAGAAATGATCGGGTCGGAGATCGAGGGGGAAAGAGAGGAGGAGGATGGCGCAATGGATAAAGGCAGGAGAAGACGCATGTATAGTAGTAGCGATTTACGTAAACGGGGATATGGACAGGAAATTAGAAAGTGTGAGGGAATAGATGGAAGTACAGAGGGTGGGGGAAAGGGTGATAGTAGGAGGCGACTGGAATGCGAGGACAGGGTAGGAGGGGGGACGAATGGAGAAATTGGTGGGAGAGGAGAGGGAGGGGGTAGACGCTCAAAGGATAAGAAGATAAATAGTGAGGGAAGGAAGTTAACGCGGATGATAGAAGAGGTAGGATGGGAGATCTTCAATGGGAATGTAGACACGTACACGGGGGAAAGGTGGGACACGGTCATAAACTATGTGGTGGGAGATGAGGACACGCGGGAGGGAATATAGAGTATGGTCGTGGGGGACGCGGTGGAGTCGGACCACCACCCACTAATTGTGTTAATGAAGTCGGGAAAGGTGAGGAGGAGAGAGGAGAGAAGGAAGGAAAGAAAGATAGGGAGCGGAAAATGGTCGGACAAAACGAAGGATGTGTACATGGCAAGGATAGGAGGGGTGGAGGTGAAGGAAGAAGGTATACAAAAATTGGTCCGGAAGACAGGAGAGGAAATAAAAGTGGCAATGAAGAAGAGTGAGGAAGAAGGGGGAAGGGTGAAGAGGCAGAGAAGGGAAGGATGGTGGGATGAGGAGAGTAGGGAAAAGAAGGATAAAGCCAGGAAAGAGTTGAGGCAGTGGAGAAAGGGAGCAGGTACGAGGGAGAAGTACAGAGAGGGGAAAAAGGAATATAGAGAGGTGTGCGAGAGGAAAAAGCGTGAAGAACAAGAAAGACTAATAAGAGAGGTGGCGGAGGCCAGAACGGAAGATAAGGTATGGGAGATAGTGAACCGGGGGAGGAAAGGGGGAAAGGGAGTGGATGAGAGGGTAACGAAGGGGGAGTGGAAAATATATTTTACGGGGCTGCTGGGGGGCGTAGGGAATAGGGTAGCGGTGGGAACGAGACGGGAGGTGAGGGAAGGGGAAGAAGGAGAGTTAAGCAAAGAAGAAATCAGAAAAGCGCTGAGAAAGACGAAAGAGGGAAAGGCTATGGGAGGGGATGAACTACCGAGCGAGGCATGGAAGTGTGGGGGGAAAAGACGGTGGAAATGGCGTGGGAGATATGTAGAAGGGTGTGGAGGGGAGAGGGATGGCCGCAAGGATGAAAAGATGAAATAATAGTGCCGATAGTAAAGAAAGGAGAGGGAATAAGAGTGGAGGACTACAGGGGAGTGACGCTAATGCCGGCACTGTATAAAATATACACGACGGTGCTGGCAAGGAGACTGGAGGAGGAAGTGGAGGAAAGAGGAATGATACCGCCGAACCAGACAGGGTTTAGAAAGGGGATGGGGACAATTGACAACGTATATGTGTTGAATTATTTGGTGAGTAAACAGGTCAAGCAAACGAAGGGGAAGTTGGTGGCGTTGTTTGTGGATTTGAAGGCGGCGTTTGATTCGGTAGACAGAAGGGTTCTGTGGGAGTCGTTAGAGAGGAGAGGAGTGAGAAAGGAACTGAGGGAGAGGATAGAAGAGGTGTACGGAGAGACAGTAAATAGAGTGAAGGTTGGGGGAGAGATAGGAGAGGGATTCTGGACGGCAAAAGGGGTGAGACAGGGGTGTCCGATGAGCCCTATATTATTTAATATGTTGACGGTGGATATGGAGGAAGAGCTGAAGAAGGGAAGGTGGGGAGGAGTAAAAGTAGGGGAATGGAGGATTTGCTCGTTGGCATATGCAGATGATGTGGCAGTGGTGGCGGAAAACGAGGAGGAGATGGAGAGTATGATTAGGAGATTGGAGAAGTATTTTGAGAAAAGGAAATTGGAAGTGAATGTGGGAAAAACTAAGATAGTGAGATTTAGAAAGGGGGGAAGGAGATGCAAAAGGGGGAATTGGAGATGAAAAGGGAAGAGAATAGAGGAAGTAAAAGAATTTAAATAACTGTGGTATGTATTTAAGAGGAATGGGGGGCAGGAAGCACATATAAAGGACAGGGTTAGGAAGGCGGGGGCGGTGATGAAACAGGTATGGGGGATAGGAAAGAGGAAGTTTGACAAGAAATGGGAGAGAAGGATGTGGCTGTTTGACACACTGGTGTGGACAGTGATGGGATACGGGGCGGAGATATGGGGTTGGTAGGAATGGGAGGAAATAGAGAGGGTGCAGGAAAGATATATCAGATGGACGCTGAGCATAGACTGGAGGTCACCGGGATATATGGTGAGAGAGGAGGCAAAGAAGGACAAGCTGAGAACGAGGGCAGGAAGAAGAGCGTGGAAATTTGAGAAGAAGCTGAGGAAGGGGGAGGGGAGTGAATTGGCGAGGGCGTGCTGGGAAGAGATAAGGGAGCGGAGAAGGGAAAGGAAGGGGGAGATATCGAGCTGGGAGAAGGGGAGGAAATGGTTCTTAGAAAGGGGTGCAGGAGGGAGGGAACAAAAAGAAGAACAGGGAGACGGAGGACACGAGAAGATAGAAAAAGAGGATCGCAGAGGACAAGAAAGGGAGAGAAGAAATAAAATTGTCAGATCAAAATATAACAGGTGGTATAGGGAGATAGGAACAGATGGGATACCCAAGTATCTGAAGAGGGGATGGAGCGAAGAAAGATGTAAGAGGATAGCAAGGTTTAGAATAGGGAATGAGATGAGAGAGGGTAGTCATTGGGAGAGGGAGGAGGATAAAGTGTGTAGAGTATGTAGGGGGGGGGAGGAGGAGACGTGGGAGCACGTGTTAGAGAGGTGCAGAGGAGCCGAGGGGGACGAGCGGGGGATCGGGGAGAAGATTAGAGAGATTCTGGATGAAGGGGGAGGGGAGGAGGAATGGATGAAGGAGCTGCAGAGGATCAGAGGGGAAGTAGGAATAGAAGAGGGGGAAAGGGAGAGAGAACAGGTGTGAAAGAAGGATTGGAGTGAAAGAGAGGAAACAGAAGTCGGCGCGAGGGGGGACAGGCGGTAGAATAAGAGTAGGTTAAGAGAACGGAAAGAAAAGAGCAAGTGGAGAGGAAAGGAGGGACCCCCTCGAGAGACGAGCGTGCGGGTAAAGCAAGCGAGCGAGGCGGGAAAGCGAGCGAGGCGTGCGAGGTGCGAGCGAGGCGAGCGAGACAAGCGAGCGGCGGATGAGAATGAGAATGAATGGATGAGAGAGGAGAGAGCTGGAATGGGATATGTAAAAAGAATGTGATCGAGTGTAAAAGTATGTAAGGAGAAAGAAAGGATGTAAAAAATGTAAACAGGAGATAACCTTTTATAAAAATCGTGTAACTCGGTAGGGAGATAATAAATATATATATACTGTCACGGCACTTTTTGGTTTGCCGGACGTTATTACCGGTCGAACCCAGGCTAGTTGTTCACACGGGGGATTTATTCAAAGAAAAAAATAAGTGAACACCAAAGAAAGAATACGAAAATTTATTAAGGGGATTCAGGCGACTCGCTCACGCGACAATTTCGAGCGTGGCGAGGACGCGTGGTACACAATAATCAGTAAAAAAAATGAACGCAAAAAAAGAAAAACTGTACTAATGATTTTTGGGCGCCAGTCGATATTGATCGACGAAATTCTTAAAACTACTGACTAAAAAAAATTGAACAAAGAGAAAAAGGGGGGGGGGGGGATTCTAGTATCTCAGGGCTTTGGGTTTTCCGGCTCGCGGGCCTCTTAATTATTACCCACGTCGGGTTTTCGTGATGACGGAAAATAATCAAACTCGCAATTAAACAGGGGAATTACTCGAAGTGAAAAGAAAAGAAAATGGGGACGACGGGCTCGAAAAATCGCGGAAGTGTACAAGGGCGGGGAAATCGCGCTGCGTCACCACACGCTCACGGATTGATAAAAAAAAACAGGGTAAATTGTTGCAAATAATCTTCGAAAAAATTGCAGTTAATAAAAGGGTAATGGAACAGGCTTACTTTTTCGCTGGTGAGATTTCCACACGTGCAACTCGCTCTCAACGCTCGCTCGTGGTTCTCGATAACCAAGATGGTGGTCACGGCCACGCGCTCGCTCTCTGGCTTTACAAACTCTGTAATATGTGACTCGATACAATGGAAAAATCGCTTCTACTCTCTATGACTGCTCTCGCCGAAGTGACGAGCTCGTCGTTTTCTTCACCGGGACAGCTTGGGGTGGAAGGGTAGGGGGAATCTAGGAATGATTTGGGGATCAAGGGCCTGCGCAATGTAAAGGTAGGTCATGTAGGGATCAATAATCGATATATAATTGGGTCACCGGAGTCGCCGTCACAGGCGCAAGCGCCTTCGATGATTGATACCCCGTAAGGTGCTGCCAAAGATGGAATGTGACGGTCAACTCGGCGATAAATCTCATAGGGGGAAGGGTGGGGGCTCCCTGTGGACACTGGCTCTCGAATTTGCGTATGATGTGACGTTGCTCGCGCTCATCGATGATTTTTCCCGATAATCCCAGTCGCTCGATATACCGACCGGGCCCTCGCAGATGTTCGGTTTCTCTCGGTGTTCTATCCGTATGAGGGCCTGGGCGCGGTGGTGTGAGTGGGACTCTCGGTGAAGACTGGGATAATATGCGGCGTTGTCCTTGTAGCTCGTTCTTTTTCGCCGTCCACAGGGTTTCCTTTAATGCTTTTTGTCGGGGATTTGTGGGTCGACGGGATTATTAAGGACATTATCGGGTTTATATGGGACTACGGGGATGGTGACAGAAGAGCGACGAGGGACGACGGTGTTTTCGATGCTTTTTCGAGGCTTGGTAGTTCTTATGCTAATTTACATTTTTCGGGTTTTTCGGCGTGTGGTGACGGACTTCGGCGAGGCGTATGCCTCGCCTGTGACGCAGTGTCACAATACATACATACATACATACATCAAGGAGGTCAAATTAATGCAATTACATTTGGGAATAATGATATTAGAAGGGATAATGGAAGCAATAGACACAGGCAGGGACAAAATTGACTGAATGGCAGTGCGAACGACACTATGATCATTTAGTCCAGACGCTCAATATATTCCAATACTATGTGAGTAGTATATGGACCACTCTGGCGACCCCCACTCCTATCCCCACTCCTATCCCCTCCACTTTCCCCCCGCGTTGAAGCCTCTTTCCGAGCGTGGTGGGGTTTGTGGTGGGGAGAGGTGGTGGGGGGAAAGAGTTCTGAGGGTTCGCCAGAGCGGTCCGATTATTATCATTATTCAAATAATAATAATCCATACTTTTTTTCACTTTATTTAATTTTATATACATTTTCACTTAATTATACATAATGCTTTTATACAATGAGGAAAGGATTTATCTTTTACGGGCTATAACAGTTTTAACTATGTGATCCAAATGATGCGTCAGTAGATTGTCAATTATCGTTGTTTTTGTACAAGTAGGTAATTCGTTATATGAATTATTCGGCGATGTTCGTTTTTGGGTAGCTCTCTCTCGTATTTTCGCACGCTTCGTGCGAATATTACGGCGTATGAAGCTCGTTGTAAAAATGGATGTTTCTGATGTTATTGCATCTACAAGAGAGTCTCTGCACTTTTTTACCTCGTTACAAACACGACGAAGCCACGAGATATTTCTGTTTATACTGGCTTGTAATAATGACAGTATAATGAATTGCTCTTTTGTAAAACAGAAAATCGGTAAAGAGCGATGTGCAGGGTCTTCTTCATCCTCTATGTTGAAATGATTTTGAAAATCGTGCCAAGAACGACCGTCCATAGTTAAACAACCATGGATATAACATTTGAAGCTAATCACAGGCCGTAACGTACCGTTCCGACAAATATCAAGGCCCACCCACACAGATTTCGTCCCCAAATTATTTAGCTTATAGGCGAACGGTAGCAGTAGCGCACGTAGATTCTTAGCACGTTTCGCATACATCGCAGGACTTAATGATTTGTTGACGGTTTGAATTCCAGATTATTGAATTTTGTTCCGCGATATTCCATGGCCAAATTATTTTCACGGGCTGCGGCTATCATCTGCTGAAATAGCTGATCATCTTTTTCGAACAGTTGGACGAATCTGGCTGGTAGGAAGCACGCAAATGTGTTTTCAACGTCGATGACGATACGCGTGCCCCATTTAGTTTGAACGGTTCTTATGTCGCTGATGCTGTAGTCTTTTTTGAGCTCTAGTTCCAATAACTTTTTCACAGGTAGAAACGCGGCCGTTTGTCCCACTTTGTTGATTCGTGCGAAATCCATCGTAAATATCGAGTTCGTCAAATTTTCGTGTTAAAGAGAGAAATTGCGATCTCGCTTGTATTACTGCTTTGATACTCGCAATGTCGTGTGAAAGTGCTTCTATTCGCCGTTTTAATTCGCGTCGTTTTCTCAGCATACACCTCAAATGACAGCAAATGAAAGTCTTTAAGAGTTTTTGAAGTTTACTTCGATATCTGACCACGGTTTGATCGCGAATGATGGTCGTTCTCCAGGGTCTAACTTATACTCTGCAGTCGCCCCTCCACTAGATCACCCCCACTATCAAGAGGCTCGGTAGAGTCTCGAGACAAGTACATTTCCTTCTTTACCGACACGTTGAGAGGTACTAACAGCCTCAATACGCCACACATCGCGCTTATACACGGGAGTAGATCTATATAACGAAACTTATTTTCCTAATTATTAATTAACTATGCGGACTTCGGTAATGATACTGACACGAATATTTTTTATTTTTTTTTCTCTTTCGATTCTGAAAAACATCAATGCCGTGGCTATAAGCAAATCGGTGATATCCCTTTTCTTTGTTTTCACGGAGCTACAAACATTTCGTCGTTTTTTCGTCGTCATCCGTTTTCTTCGCACACTTGATCAGCTGTTTTCTTCGCACACTTGACTGCGTCATTCAAACCGATAACTTCATGGAGTATATGTTAAAAGAATTGACGACTTCATATATCATATGGCTACCATATGGCTAAAATAAATTATGACGGACAACTGGCATATTAGATAATTTATGACATGAGAAAAGAGATATTAATTTTTGTTAAGTGAAAGTGCGAATATGTTTTATATTTTGGTGATAAAAATATATGTTTTTTTAATCCTCACTTATAAACAGCTGCGTATCTGATCTTGTTACTCTACTCAATGTGAATCTTGTGATCGTGACACGAATGTGTATATATACGCAGTTTATTTACATACTTTACAAGAAAAATATATTGAAAAAAAAACGAACAGTGTTAGAGTATATGATTTTCTCATTTTGGGACAGAAACGGTGAAAAAAACAATTATATACTTATATGTGCGCTCTCGTAGTGATATGACTCGCCAATTAAGAGGTTGGTGTATTTCAAAATACATACTGATTAAATAGCTATTGAATAAAGTTTAGAGTATTGTAATGTTTCATCCTATATGTATCTTGTATACGTATATCTACGTCCTGTATAACGTTCCATCCATCGAAAACCAGTTATGACCGGATTTCGACGAAACAGTGAGTAAGAGAGAGAACAAGCTATAAACCGGCTTAAGCCGGATAAAACCGGTTATACGCATGACTCACGGGCCGCACGAGGCGTATATAAGACCAAGCGAACAACGCTTCAGACCTTCATTTCCAATCCAACTCTCCTACCGTACGCTTCGTATCGTAGCAAGCCACATAGGCTTTCCCAAGCCCTTTTGCCGTTTATGAGTCCCCAGAATCGCTTCTGGCCCTCATAAACTGTTGACACAGCCCAGGTCACTCTTGAGAAAGCCCATCTCACTCACCCAAATCCTATCCTCCTTTCTTGCGAGCTCCCAGGATCGCACCTGGCCCTCTCAAGAAAGAATCCACGATAGAGAGCTCCCAGCATTGCAGTTGGCCCTCTCTATCTCCTAACTACGTCACTTCCTCCTCCCTTGCGAGCCCCCAGGATCGCACCTGGCCCTCTCAAGGAGGAAAATCACGATAAAGAGCTCCCAACATTGCAGTTGGCCCTCTCTATCTCCGAACTACGTCAATTCCTCCCTTCTTGCGAGCTCCCAGGATCGCACCTGGCCCTCTCAAGAAGGAATCCACGATGAAGAGCTCCCAACATTGCAGTAGGCCCTCTCTATCTCCAAATTCCGCCATTTCCTCCTTTCTTGCGAGCTCCCAACATTGCAGTTGGCCCTCTCAAGAAAGCATCCACGATAAAGAGCTCCCAACATTGCAGTTGGCCCTCTCTATCGCCTAATTCCGTCATTTCCTCCTTTCTTGCGAGCTCCCAACATTGCAGTTGGCCCTCTCAAGAAAGCATCCACGATAAAGAGCTCCCAACATTGCAGTTGGCCCTCTCTATCTCCTAACTACATCATTTCCTCCTTTCTTGCGAGCTCCCAGGATTGCACCTGGCCCTCTCAAGAAGGAATCCACGATAAAGAGCTCCCAACATTGCAGTTGGCCCTCTCTATCACCTAATCACATCCTCTTTGGTCTTGCGAGCCCCCAGGATTGCACCTGGCCCTCACAAGAGCAAAAATCCATAGAATCAGATCATCCAAACACAACATCCTAGAAAGACCGGCACAAGGAGCCCCAGCATCGCAGTTGGCCCTCTTTGGCCGATAACAAATTTCCTCCTCCTCTCGCGAGCCCCCAGGATTGCACCTGGCCCTCGCAAGGTGAAATTGTTAGGAACTCGAGCGCAAGCTTAAGCCAGGGATCCAAAATCACCGAAACTATTTATTAAGTGGACAATAAACTTCAGAAAAAGAAATCAAACGTAAGCACCAAGCAAAGAGCAAATTTAGCCTACAAAGGGCAGGCGAAGCCCCTACCAAGAGTATATAATCACGGGAAAGTGAACAATACTCTGATTAAATAAAACAATTAACCTTACAAAAGAGAATAGAAACGTAAGCGCAAAGCAAAGAGAAAAATTTCGCCTTTAGAGGGCAGGCAAAGCCCTCACTACATACACACGCCCACACACACACACACACACATCCACACAGTCTAGAAAAACGCCTTTCAAATACTTATATCAACACTTGTATCAAACAAAACAATAAAGAACAAATATTGTCCGATGATGATACATGGGTTGACCACCTCTTCGAGAGCGTAACCAACCCAGAAGACTGAGGACTCAAAATAAAATAAAAGTCGAATCAATAAAAATACAACACCCAGGTGTTCTGCAGATCGAGCCTAGAGTCGAACTCACGTAATAATCACACCAATAATCAAATAAAATACACACAAAAATTAAACACACATCAATAAAACGGTTTAACGTTTCAGTATATTAATGAAAAAGATTTGTGTTTTTTTCCCCCACGATTCAGCTTTTTTCGTCAAAAACGAAAAATCATCAAATAAATATTGTTTTTTTCCACGATTCAGCATTTTTTTCTCAATAAAGAAAAATCGTCAAATTAATCGCCGATCAAGAGATTATGTTATGAGTGTATTTCGAATTAAATACTGATTGGATAGTTATTAAATAATGTTTAGAGTATATGACTCAGCTTTTTTTTTGTAATCGTATGTAAGATCAAGCAACCTGTACCTCGGAAGAGAGATGTATTACTAGGCTAATACTTGACAAGACTCATTAGGATAGGTGTAAGATGATTCGACCTTCGACAGGATCATCAGGGCTTCAAGAGGTTCCGTGAGCATTGCTTGTTATCGATAAGCCGGAGCTCTTCTAACGTTTTTTAATCCGCACATGATCTCCGCCATCAACTCCGAGTATTATATTTGACATCATACAAAGTCCCAGCTACACTGCCTTCTTATCACAGATTTCATCTGAATGCAAACCAGAGAAGCTCACGCAATTCGAGACAGTAAAATAGTATGCGTCATCAACTAAACACATAAAAATTTGTTACATCGCTAAGCCGTCACAGAAACATTTCCCCATATAGGATTTGACCCAGTAAATTTGGCCCATAACCAACTTGATAAAAAGAAACTCGTTGCGCCATCAACTTGCTACAATAAAACACGACGCACCACCAATTTGGAATAGAAAAATTCAACGCATCACCAACTCGACGCACAAAAAATCTCCTACGGGCTATCTCGATGGAGCTATACTCTCCCATGGTACAGTTTCACACAGCGAAAACTCACATGCGGCGTAACTTGGTCCGCTTCAACTCTCAACAGACGCAACCATAGTCCGTTAGACTGTGTAGAGTTGGAGCGGGCCGAGCTGTGCCACGAAAGTTTCGCTGTGGCGAGTCACGCCAAGGGAGAATTTTTCTGTGTAGGCAAGCCCTGGCAGTTATTGCATGTCGAATTGGTGATGCGTCGAGTTTTTCCATGTTGAATTGGCAATATGTCCAGTTTAATCGGAGCAAGCCGATGGCGCATTGGGTTTTTCTGCACCAATTTAGTAATGGGCTGAGTTTGTCTGGGTCATGTCGCTTCATGGGATTTTTTTTTGTTTTACAGTGCAATGTGTCGAATTTTTCTGTGTTCAGTTGATTATGTGTGTGACTTTTGTGAGCAGAATTATGTGGGTCGGGTTGAGTCTGCATTCGGTTGGTATCTGTACAAACAAAGCTTTACCATTCCATCGCTAAGAAAAAAAACATAAAGCTCAATATTATAAACAGACTATCGAAAAGCGTTGCTTATGATTTTATATCTTAGCGATGGTGCATTGTATCAAGGATCAAATACTCAAAAGTGTTCGGATAGGTCATGCGAGCATTCTCAAAAATCAGGATATTTCATTAATAACATGTTGTACGCAAGTAACATTTTGAAGTTTGCTAAGCTTATTAAGGGAGTCAGGTACCGAAAATTCCACATCCAGAACCTCTCACGGTAAATACTCGCTGATTTTTGTCTTGATATCATTTCTCATATCAAAATACTTCACATTGATGAAATTTTGAAAAATTAATTTTTTCCCTGTTTTCAAAATAATTTTTTTCGAAACCGTTGGATATCGAAAATCCCATCTGCTAGATTATTAATTGTGATAAGTGTTATGTAATTTCGTGCAGGAAAAGTTTTATTACTTGATCATATCATAGCATTTTTTATATTCAGGCCATGGAATCCATTTTCTTCTTATTTATTATATTCTACCAATTAATTTATCATACATTTGGACAATTTTTGTGCCTTTAAATGGTATCTCCTCCTACAATTTTGAACTTTGAAGGTTATAGATTTTTTACACATTCTTTGGGTCACAATGAACAATCTAGCAGATGGGATTTTCGATACCTATCTCAACGGATTCGAAAAAAATTATTTTGAACACGGGGAAAAAATTAATTTTTCGAAATTTTATCAATGTGAGGTATGTTGATACGAGAAATGATATTAAGACCAAAATTAGCGAGTCTCTACCGTTAGCGGTTCTGGATGTGAAATTTTTGGTAACTGACCCCCTTAAGGATCTAATAAAAGAAATGCAAATGATATTTCATGTCTTAGTTGCTAGATTGGGGCCCCTGAATTTTTAAAATAATGAAACCATCGCGTAATTATACAAAATGTTTTGGCAAGACGAAATTCATCCCGTCAAAAGTTGTTTAATTCTAGCCTGAGTATAGAAGTGACCATGCATTCTAAGCTTTGACATAGAAGTTACATGGTAAAAATGTATGTACATATGTATAATGCTTTGCAAAAAGAAGCCAAATCCCCCTAAAAAACACCATAAATGGTGTACAAAAAGTTAAGACAAGTACATTTCCTTGCATCGTTTTGTCTATCCTTACAAAAATATGTCAAACATAAATAGTTGTAAAATAAATCCTCACAAAAAGTTCTCAAATAAATTCAAATCATCCAACTCACAGTTGCCAAGTACATCCAGCATTTTTATTGTTTACATTGTTTATTAACCGTTTATAAGTAAGTCACAACGCCCGAAAACGTCTTGAAACGGGACAAAGGGACTTAATCTAAAAATGGATTGTTTGAAAAATTTTTATTGAAAAAAAAATTCGCATTGAAAAAAAAAATCGAACGAAGTACTTGGCGAGTTCGTAACAGGTAGTCCGTACAGTAATTTTACATAACTCGCCAAGTACTTCGTTCGATTTTTTTTTTTTTCAATAAAAATTTTTCAAACAATCCATTTTTAGATTGAGTCCTTTTGTGCCGTTTCAAGACGTTTTCGGGCGTTGTGACTTACTTAAACGGTTAATAAACAATGTAAACAATAAAAATGCTGGATGTACTTGGCAACTGTGTGTTGGATGATTTGAATTTATTTCAGAACTTTTTGTGAGGATTTATTTTACAACTATTTATGTTTGACATATTTTTGTAAGGATAGACAAAACGATGCACGGAAATGTACTTCTCTCAACTTTTTGTACACTATTTATGGTGTTTTTTAGGGGGATAAAGATGACTTATTTTATTAGAAATAACAAAGACAAAAAGAAAACTGATCGTCTACATATGATACCCTATAATGATGACTCATTTCCTTAGACATAACAAAGGCAAAAAGAATTTTTTTCCTACCGATTTGAAGAATCGATGGTTTGATGCACATGCCGCTTGAAATATGATAGTCGCTAAAAGTGACTTTTGTACCCAAAGAATGCTGACTCCAAGGCGCGTGATCGCAGTTCAAGGATAGGTAGAAAAAATAAAACGTGAAAAATTTCAATGTTGATTTTATTTCTTATATTAAAATAAGATTCATTATTGCCGTACACGGGAACAACAGTTCTGTATACAGTGTAAGTTTTTATGATTAAAATTATTTGTACCACCGCCACCACCAACCGCAGAGTCCATATTGAAAACTTTGCCCCGAGGCTTAGACTTTTCGCGTTTTTTTATATACGCATTATAGTAATCGTTCACTGTTTTATCGTTTCGGGATAAATCATCTGAAAATACGCTTTGAAACTTATTAATACCGAAGCCAGTTGACATATAATGAAGAAACATAATGCAATACTGTCCGCAACACTGCGAATCTGGACCCTGAAGCTGAGTAGCGTTGCATCGGAAAAGCTTGCAGTTTCTTCGGAGTCGGATGAGATGCTGCGGAACGATTGGAGGGATCCCGTAGCTGTCAAAGTATCGTCGTTCTCCAGTTCGATCGACGTACATGGCGACCCAGTGGGATCCGGGTAATTTGTGGCCATCGGTATTAACGACAAAAGCTGTTGGCCACGTCCACACCTTCAGGATACGATCGGCTGGGTATACGCCTATCGTGTGGTCTGGTATGTTCCGCAAGGCCTGCAGAATTTATAAACTGTTCATAGCAGCCTGAAGCAAAAGGTTTCTTTTTCTTTTCCTCGCGAGGCCCGTCTAAGCTCCAGCTCGTGGTCGTTCTATATTCCCATAAGGAGTCGATGCGATCTTTATGACTGAGCCAATCTTTTATTTGTTTCGCATTATTCAGCGCACATTTGTACGTGAGATTGTTATGTAGCGATCCGCGGTATATGCAACGAGTGTCGTCCTAATGAAGATAGCGGAATGAGGGAGCCTCCTTCTCCTCCTCTAAATTTATAATGAAGCAACCTGTCAGTTGCGCCAGGTACTCTGATTTTATTGAACCCCTTGTGAATATTCGATCAGATTGTTCCGCAATATTTTTCAAAATTGATTCCATATGTTGCGACGTTGTATCGCCCTCACGCCATTGTAAACCATGATGATTTCTAGTCAACCAGGAATTCTGACGCTTCAGCGCCGGTGATAGATCCTCATTATCGTGAGGTGAAAACACAAGCCAATGAGCGGTGTACGGCCCGTGTAGGCAAATGATCGCAACTTCTTTCGGCACAAAACGATTGCTTTTATCTCGCAAACCCTTTATATCGATTGCGATATTCATGATGCTTTCTCGTTGCTCTCTCTGATAATATTATTCAGCTCTTTGCGTCACGGAGACCTAGCTCGGCGGATACAAATTCTGCTGGCTATCCAGAAAAGTCAACGATTACTTGTCTGGATGAGTCAATCTCCAGCACATTATCATACTCGGCGTACACAATACAATTTACCGTTGATGCGAGAGCCTTTTCGAATCGTACTTCTATTCTAACACTGCCGTGTTTTACCAAATTCCAATGAGTACTGCTGTTTGCTGATAAATCGGGCGTAAGATCAAACGCGAAAAGGCAATACCCTTCGGGGTAGGCCTCCCGTGAAATACAATTACCTTCATTGAGAAAGTGAATACCCGTTCCGGAGAACAGAGTATAATACGTGTCTACGTAAAGCTTCGATTTTGTAAAGTCGGGCTGCAGAGCCTTTGACGGTATTTGCATACCATCCACATACAACGATAGATAATTGATTTGATAATTTTTAAAATTAAACGGGTTTTTATCGAGGCAGCCGTTGAACGCTTTATTATCGACGAGACCAATGATGATACGTTTTGGTAGCTGGCCGAGGATTACATTATCGAGAGTTTCGCCATGTACTCCGCTATGCATGGATATAGCCTTTACCTCCACGCGTGTCAGGGAGTATTTTGCCGTAGCTTTACACAGAGTTCTTGCATGTGCTAAAAGTATACCAGGTGCTATCTTGGCGCGACGTACGAGAAGCGACGCTTCGACAATATGTATTTTATAGTCTGCCGTCCCGCCCATAAGGCAAAACGAATTATTCGTGCGTACGAGTCGCAGACGCATTTCAACACCATTCAATAAGAATCTCTCTTGATTAAAGACATCGCAGTGAAGATGACCGAGGAGATCAATAGTTTTTCCACTGCTAGGAAGGTCTCTGCGGCTAACAAGCCCACCGTTGGCTGTATCTGTATCCTTCATTTTTCCCGGTGTATCGGCGAACCAGAGCACACTCGTAAGATGAGAGTTTTTTGCGCCGTCTCCATAATTTAGCAGTGTTTCAATGTATGCTCTGTATGCATACGCGTTATTCGGTGGCGATACAAGTTTCTGATTGAAAAACACATCTACTTGATTAAACATTGAATGCATCAGATTATTGACGGGGCCTATTTAATCGCTAAATCAGGCTTCTCAGCCAAACACTGTATTTGAACGCGCATGCTTAGCATGGTGTGAGCAAGACAAATGTATTCATCACCCTGACCAGGTACCACAAACTCAATTGGTGAATCATCCGTTAAAGATGAGATCGGTTTGTAGTACACCCATTGTGTTCCCTCGATGGTGGTTTGTGTAGGAGGCAGTGTAAATAGCTCGAGCTCTGACTTTAAACACTCGCAAAAGTGTGTGTGTAAGAAAGCCATATTTACTCTCTCTCTCTCTCTCTCTCTCTCTACGCGAAAATATCAGCCACCGTTCGTAAAGCCTTCCTCTTCTTGGTTGGCCTTCTCTTATTTATCCTCCTCTTTGCCGTTGCCCGCTTTCTCGGTTTTCTCGACGAAGACGTAGCTTTCTTTCTTTTTTTCACACTATCGATACGTCGCACACCACGGCCGGCAACGGAATGCCGAGATCGATTAATTTTAGCCATTTTATAACCAGAACCCTTCATGAGCGTATCAATTTTTTCCTCCGCCTTTCGCTTCAGATTTTCGCCAGACTCGCGTAGACGCGTTTGGAACGCTTCTCTTGGCCGTACACCATTGTCCATTATATCGGTGGCAACATTAACACCGGCACGCAGAGCCTCCTTGCCGACAGCCCGTGCTCCATTCTTCAAAAGAGGTATAATACGGCGGAAAAGACCCCCGAGAAAACTGCCAATCCCGTGGCCCCATTGATTCGGTGAGCCTATGTACACGTTACTGATACCCCCATATCCGGTCCGAGCACCGCCCGTCTTCATATCAAAGTATTCATCGTAATAAGTCATTGTGACGACTTCTCTTATCAGTACGCTTGAACTGTAATGTCACCGTCAGCGTCCCGTACTCAAATGGATAGGCTGTCCAAACTCATCCCTTATATCGATATCGATCGATTGAAAGTTTGTATGAAGCAGAGGTACGTAGCGTGGTGGCGAGAAACCTCTAATCTTCACAGAGCCGTAATTGTTGCTATGCGCGGTATAAGATGGTACAACACGTAACAGAAGTGCATGCACATCGCCGGTAATGTAGGGTTCACAAATATCCGTATAAACGAATAACATATCGGGAATAGCATTAGTTAAGCTGGCAGGTCGTGCGCCTGTATAGCCAACATCTATGAATGCAGGCGGGAGCGCCACACTGCTGGGTGTGGTAAACTCTAAAATCTTGTTGAGCCTTGGTGAGAAATGGAAAGCATGAATTAAATTTTCGCAAGAATCGCAGATACGGGTCACTTGGACGTAGCCATTGCGAGTGCGCTGAAATAGTAAATGACCAGCAACGCCCTGTAGTTCATTTATTACTTCGAGGAATGAGTCTATACTCTTATATACACCGGGTGGAACATACACGCAGCTCTTTTCAAAGTCAATAGCAGAATCGTGAATACCCGATTGTACTTTATACGGTGCGGTCTTGATGAAGCTCTGCTCGTCTTCCTGAGGTATATGCAGAATCGTCATGGGTATCGAGAGACTCGGTAGAGTCTCGGGACAAGTACATTTCCCGCCGGCTCGACGAAGTATCTATTCCCGAGCCAACTCCGTCCACGCGCATTGCCTACCTTTGTCATGCATTGTAGAACAAATTAATGGATAATCATAATTTCTAATCATAGTTTCATTACATAATTCGATAACGATCTACCGATTAATATCAGAATTAATTGAATCGGTCGACACGTTATCGAGTTTCATGACTTTCACAATTTCATTGGGTCACTTGTATCTCACTTAGCCGTCTCCTCATCGTGTATGTCACGCAAGGCGAGTTTCTATGGCCCGTGTCACGCAAGGCGCGTTTATATGTACGAGGCACACGAAGCGGCGAATGGGGATCCGCACTGCCAAACTTAGCCGCGTGGCGGCAGCATCATAGATTGCGCCTTTTGGCGGAGCTTTTGAATCTTTTTTATCGAAATAAACATTTGTATTGAAAAATGAGCTCTCCTCAAGAGAAAATATTACGAAATCAATTCAAAATAATACAATATTTTACCTAAATTAAAACACTAGTTGATAGTTGAATTTAATTAACCCATTATG
Organism: Rhorus exstirpatorius; assembly: GCA_963564615.1. Classification (NCBI taxonomy): domain Eukaryota; kingdom Metazoa; phylum Arthropoda; class Insecta; order Hymenoptera; family Ichneumonidae; genus Rhorus; species Rhorus exstirpatorius. The sequence continues at coordinate 26,345,424 of OY751313.1, forward strand.
CGTAATTGTTGTGTTCCGTTGTGTAAAAGAGAGGGAATTTTTTCATTTCCAAAAGACGATAAACGTTGGAGTCGCGATAATTGGTATCACTCGGACACCAGAATTCTGGATCGGGATATAATTACCGATGCATGATGCATCTGATAATTGAAAATTATCACTGTCATCGTAGAAGAACAATCGAAAAGAAAAAAATATTACATTATTATTTTAGAAATTTTCGTGATGCTATTTGCGAGATTATACTTTTATTTATGTACCAAAAATTATATTTTTAATATCGCGTACCTTTTTTTTTATCAAATAATGTATTTTTTTTCAAGCAAACATATCTCTAAAAATATAGATCGCAGAAAAAAAATGATCCGAGGTGAAAGTCATAGTTTTTCATCACCTTTTCAATGAAATCGGTATCATAATTTTATCGTCCTTGTAAACTAGATTTTTTTACGAAAATGTAAGAAATGTTTTTTTTTTTCTTCGAAAAACACTACTTTTATTTTGCTGCCGAATTTACTCAACCTTCGGGCATGTGTGTCGATTTAGTAGAAAAATCGCCAGAATGGGAACGTCAACCCTTCTGGCTTACAAAATAACGATGCAGGTGTTACAAAAACTTGTTTATTTACGGGAGAGAGCGTTGTTCTGTTCAAGAATAAGGATGAAACGATGCTAGTCGAAAACTTGTATTACAGAGCTATTGTTTCGCAAAAGAGTGCCATAATATAAATGAAATTTGAGAGACAAAAGTTGTAGACATTACCCAATGATTCCAAGTATTGGGAGCGATTTCTCCATCCTTATAGATACGTAACAATATGAATTATTCGTCAAACTGATTTTTTTCAAGGAGGGAATGTATGTATTCAGTGCCAACACAAAATAATCGATAGGTTTTTAGGAATAAAACATTTTCAGCAGGGTAATTCTCAGTTTTATACAATTTCACACGATTAGTTTTTTTTTTAGTCCAGAACCCCTGGCGGTCCTATTCTGGAGATTTTTTTTTGCCGAATCTACACGTGTGCCCAAAGGCTGAGTAAATTTTGCAGCAAAATAAAAGTGGTGTTTCTTGAAGAAAAAAAATATTACTTTTTCATTGAAAAATTTAGTTTACAAGGATGATAAAATTATGACATGGATTTCATTGAAAAGATGATGAAAACTACATCCTTTACATAGAATACTTTTTTTCTGCGACCTATATTTTTAGAGATATTTCTACTTGAAAAAATATAGTATTTCTAAAACGGTTATTGAAAAATCTGAAATAATTCACTCAAAGGCTCTTAAGGTAGTATCTCCACAGGATAGTTGAATTATGGAATGGTCGAAATTTGGCATACAGGTTATTTAATATGTTATCCGAACATCGGTGCAATTTAAATAAGCTTAACCATCCCGAACCCGAGATATTTTCACTCAAAGTTGGCTTGATTTACACGTAACATATGCGCCATGCGTGCACGAAGAGTTAGTTATTAATTCTACCGTCAAAACTAAAAAAAAGACGGTGATGAAAAAAGAGAAGAAGCTAGAAAGGGATGTCACGAATAATGTGAAAAAAATTCAGGAAGATATACGATTTAGTTTTTGAGATATTGTACGTGAAAGAGGTACGTCTATGAGCTTTGTTTCATATGCGTGCTTGCTCGTCGCACTTCTCCGTGCCTACGCTCCCGCTTATTCCCCGCCGTCGGTTGCGGAACTACCTTAACTAGTTTTACAAACTGGCACAGTTTCGAAAATTTCGGGGAGAGTCGCAAAAAAGTGGCTGGTATGGTGGAGAACGCTTCATATATATATATCTCGCCTTAAAAATGTATTTATTTGTTTTAATGAGAAAAAGATCCTCGCGATAGATCTAACAAAAAAAAAAATTACTTTAAAAAAAGACGTGATATCACAATAAAAAACGCCTCCGGCGAAAAAAAATTGGACAAGTACATTTTAAGTATTTTTCCCCACACAAAAAGCATTGATATCATTATACGGCCAAGTCATCGTCACGATTGAAAATAATGATGAAATATGTTCTTACATTATACTTTCTTTCACTTACAATATACCAATTGTAAAAAATTGTCAAATAAATTTAAATCTCACGAAAAGTTATGACTTAAATTAAACCTTATGGCGGGGGTTTCATAACATGAACAACACCTTTAAACTACATCCTTAAAAAAGTTATCAAATAAAGCAAATGTCAAATTAAAACACAAGAACGAAATATAAGTATGTACTTGGCACTACCGTGTGGTTCGACATCGAAATATATGTATCAAATGAAAGTAGCGCCAAGTACTTACTTATATTTCGTTCTTGTGTTTTAATTTGACATTTGATTTATTTGATAACTTTTTTAAGGATGTAGTTTAAAGGTGTTGTTCATGTTATGAAACCCCCGCCATAAGGTTTAATTTAAGTCATAACTTTTCGTGAGATTTGAATTTATTTGACAATTTTTTACAATTGGTATATTGTAAGTGAAAGAAAGTATAATGTAAGAACATATTTCATCATTATTTTCAATCGTGACGATGACTTGGCCGTATAATGATATCAATGCTTTTTGTGTGGGGAAAAATACTTAAAATGTACTTGCCCAATTTTTTTTCGCCGGAGGCGTTTTTTATTGTTATGTATTTCTGTAAGTCCAACGGCCCAATTGCCTTGCAAAGATACGCGCTGTGGCAATCGTGTGGTATAACGCGTTGTCGTATTTTCCGGGTAATATTTCATACTGCTGTTGCTCGGTAAAACGATATAAAATTTGTCTCTCATGGTGAATTTTTATTTTTTTCGGTAATAGTACGAACTCTCGATAACTCGGCCTCGTTAAAAATGCCGTCAATATCTTCGCCGTGAAGATCGCGTAAAAAGTACACCGTCGGCGAACTAGTCGTCGATATGCGATGAATTTTGAACAGCTCGCTGCTCCAGTCGCTCTCGTAACCTTTTGCAAAGGCCGCTTTTGCACTACTGATTCGTACAACATCACCGATCCCGTATTTAGGGATGTGTTCTCGCTCCGAATCCTTGTAACGCTGCATCAAATTAGCACGAGCTTGAGCTGCAGTGGCAAGAGTCACCGTTACCGGGGCCATTTTTATGCTGCTATGCCGGGCATTATTATATGCAGACACTATATTTTGCAACACATTGATGTATTGCTTCGCGCGAGTATACGTAACATATCGCCACATTCTTTCTTACGATGTTCGATTAAATCTTTCCACAATTGCGGCTTTTATATCAGGATTCCGTGCAGCTCGAAACTGAATATCTTCCTTCTTTAGGAGTTCTTGAAATGCAGCACCCATGAATTCTTTGCCTCGATCTGATTGCAGGCGAACGGGTGATCGGCTATTAGTGGCTTTTTGCGTGAGTATCCGCGTAAAAGTCTTAGCTACAGACGCAGCAGTCTTGTCGCGTAAAGGTTCAACCCATGCATGTTTACTGAGCACATCTATGACTACGAGGAGATAGGTATGACCATCGTTGTAATCTTTGATCGAGCGAAGATCTACGAGATCAGCCTCCCAGACATCGTTAATGTTTCGCACGCTGTAATGGCGTCGTGGAAATCGATGTTTTACAGGACGATGTTTCGTGTAAGCATCCTGTGTCTCCAACCACTGCGCGGTCTTTTCGTTAGAAATTTTTTTTCGCGTTGCGCGTAATAATTTTGCAGCGTCCGAGAACGATGCTTCGTGGGAGGGATTATAGTACAGATTTTCCAATGTTTTCATGGTTTAGGGTTTTAGGTTAGCCCAAATTACACAATTCTTCTTCGTCTTTTTACACTGGCCAGCGCCTGTTTGCTCCCTCTCAGAGGTACTGAAGAGCTCATAAATACTGGGATCGGTGGATTCGTCGCTGCTGTGATTGGCTCCCGCGTCGCTCAACGACAAGTCGTGGGAGTGCACAGGTATTTTTCTTTTTTTCCGAAAAGGCGTCGAGGTGGGCACATCGGACCTCCACAGATTCTGGTTTCCAACAAACTCGCGTGGAATTTTTGCCGCTTTTAAAAATCCTGCAAATGCATGACGACCCACCGGCGTTGAGATTTTCTTCGCGCGCATAGCATCGATTATAAGATCGACAATATTGGAGTCCTTGATTTCTTTGCCTGCGATGGAGACGGTGCCTGTATGATCCCAGCAAAACTCTGTTACTGGTACAAGGCGTAAACGACGGAGCAATAGTTTTGCTATGTTGCGATATTTTGTCGGGACACTCTCAACGATCATAGAGTCGTTTATGCGTGGAATTGCAGCGCCTTTTCCACTATTCTCCTCCTCCTCTATAGGTGCCGTGATGTAATCATCATTTTTTGTGAGTGCACGATGCTGCTGCGCTCGCTCATTATCGGCAAAATGGAGATAACGCTGCAACACCGCGAAATACGCCGACCACTTTTCCCTCTCATCCTTGTACGAATTAGAATTCAGAATATCGTTCATCTCAGTGTCCAATCTACTCAGTGTCGTACCAAGAGTTTGCACTGTTTGCTGCTGTTGCCGTTGAACAGATTCCGTTTGTCGATTATTCTGCGCGCCTATATGCTGAAGATTTTCTTCAGACGCGAGCACCATTTATCTCGCATGCTCCATTATCCACTGCCGCCGATCAAACGTGACAAGAGCGTATCCAGTACGGGGGCGAGCAGCAGCGGTAGGAACCTATTTTGAACCACAAAACGTTTCTTGCTCTTCCAACTACCGCTTTTCGCAGCTAGTCGTCGAAGAATAGATGCGTGGCGACGCAACTTTTTTCTTTGTTCAGGCTTCAAAGGCACGATACCACGTAGAATGTTTAACGCACACTCACAAATACAACGAATTATTCGTGGATCGGCTTTACGCAAAACGGCGTCTCGCTGTTCCTTGTTGAGATGCTTTAGTGCGTGCAATATTGCAACGTGCTTCTTGCAGAGAGAGGACCTGTTACCCGACATCACAGCCGCAAGACTGGCACTTCTCCCGCTGTGTCGGTGCTTTTTAACTTTTTTCGCGGCACGTAAACGAAATGCTGTGGATCATCGGGGAAAATACACGTTCGAAATCTACAGTTATCGAGAGTCGATTGTTTCAAGTTCAAGAGCAGATAACCGTGTGGTTTGCTCGTCGCGTCGTAATAAACTTCCTGCAGAAATCGGGGGTTTTCGGGGTAAACCTGACGCGCCAAGTGCTGTATTTGAGCGTGATCTCGCGGATTTTTGAAAACTACTATATAATTAGCGTTCAGCGATATATCCCGTTGTCCGTGGCCCTGATAAAATAAATTTTGCGTTATAAAAAACACGCTCAAATTCTTATGATGACTCCCCTTGGTGAAGAGGTCGACAACGCTATTGTTCGATGCCTCGCGCATCAAATCGTCAATAATTATAAGTTTTGCAAACCATCGCCGTCCAAGGATGTTTCCACCGCACATCCATTTTTGCGAATGAGCACAATCTTCGTATTAGCTTAAACATATATAGTGTTCGAAAAGATGAATATACGTAAGAACATAAAGTTTTATTTATATACATTATTTACAAAGTTGTGCAAGGTCTATATCTTTATACATTATTCTTTATAACCGTAAGGAAGAGTGCCATATTCGCCATCTCGTCTCCGTTTGACGCTCGATGGTTTGCATGATTTGGTTTCAGGACGTGTGACGACCTGATGAAACGCCGTGCGCCGTATAGCGTCATACTTTAGCACAACAGGCTCGTCTCTCTCACCGGTTATAAAGGAGCGCACTGAGTTATAATTGATTAATCCCTTGTTCGCAAAATTAAGCGTTATCCCTTTTACTTTACATACTTCTTTTTCCTCTCCATTGGAAGTGCATACGATAAAAGAATAAAATTTTGGTCCGCCTCAAATGAAACTTCCCCATAAGAGCTCAGCTCATCTGTGAGATCCCCTAAGAGCTGTCCCGTTGGAGGCTCGTACTCGTCTTTTTCTTCGTGCGATACGTAAATTACGAAATTGGTATCGCAGTACAAAGCACGATGACCCAGACGCTCTAGGTAACTATAAAGTTTCAGGCAGGCCTGGGCTGTGGTGTATGCTGCTACTACGACGTTCGCTATGCTGGATGGTATAACAGCGTCACTGATTTTCGTGTAGCTCGCATACAATATGTCGTTATTTATGGGTAAAATCCCCGTGATTTCGTACTCAGGGCTAGTCAATAGTTCCATAAGCTTTTTACGCGTCGAAACTATTTCTGTCTACGGTAGATTTTCCCGCTACCCAAACTTCTCCCAAAATGAGTTGAGGCATAGCTTTGCGACAGATCGCAGCCCCGGATTTTTAGCTCTGGAGTCGCGATTTAGCTTGATTCCTTCCGATCGTTCAAAATCGGCTATATAGAGGTCTGGCGCGGCGTTATCTTCGGAGCAATTGTCGGGCCACCCACTGGCTTCTTGTATAATTTTTAAAAACGTGTTAATATATTCGACAAAGTGGCCCCCTGTCTGTGTATCGCGATTGAATTGTGTCGTTTCATATTGCCAGATTTCAGTCACGTCTATCACTCTGTACCCGCATGACACGGCTTTTCGCAACTTGTCGACAACCCATGTACCCTTGAACATGCGCTCTACAGGGTCTTCATGTGTGCATACATCCTGATTCATAATCTCACAACAGCTTCGGCATAGAGCAATCAATAAGCGGTTATGCATACGCACTGGTAATACAGGATGGTAAAGATTACGAGGCCGCAATACGGTGCATTTTACGAGACCCTCAACGAGAGTTAGATCGGTGTTATCAGGACCTGTCAATTCCACGCACTCGTTACCCACGTATACTTTCGGATGGCCCACGGGGTATTTACCGAATTTACAAATATACGGGTACAAAGAGCAAACGTCTACGTAACGTATTTTTTCCGTAGCGTCAACGTCATTGAGCGTAACCATGTTTTCTGTCTGTCCGCCGAAAAAAGCATCACGCGGATTGAGAGGTTCTGCTGTAGCTAAAGGATTATCTTGCAGGAAAGTCCTCATCTCGGCTGTCGAATTTAATAAGCGGTCATATTCACACTCCCAAATTTCCGTGAGCAAATACCCTCTCGCTCGAATCCTTTCAGTTACAGCAGTAGTTCTCTCGAAACGTTCGTGCATGGATATTCCGTCGCTTTGTCGACTGTCTCTGTTTGTGGGATAGCAACGTGGGCAACCGTGCCAGTAGCAACCGTGAAACTGCAATACATGCGCCCCGTTAGGAGTCTCGTAGTACCCGTCTACCAAGAGATTTTGAGGTATTCTGAATTCGCGTGATCGGCCCGCATGAATAATGCGAACACCCAGCAAGTGCTCTATCCACGATAGCCATGAAACCGCTTTTTTCGATTGATTTTGCGCCCATCTGTATCCCCCCGTGGGTATAATGCCTATTGAATTATCGTTCAAGAAATTTTTTCGAAAAACTCTGAAGCAGGCTGATGCTATTGTTGTACTTTCACCAAACGGGCAGACGGGACCACTGATAATGAACATATTCCGAAAAGCCATACATGCACGTCGTAAAATCGTGACATCTGTCTTACAATAAGCTCTTCCGAAAAAATGAATACGTAATTGTTGTCGTTTGTTTCGCGATACCAATCGAGAAATTTTCGGCGCTCATCGGCGCGCATCGTGTCCGGAGAATAATGCTCGAGAGGCGATAATTCGCCTACATAATTTTGATTTTCCGGTCGGTTAAACAAGTGCGGAAAAGTGCCTTTAACGATAGCACCGGTAAGCCCAAAGGCTTTCGGTAAACCACTCAGAGGCATGTGAAAGTAATTTAGACTATCGAGAAATACGAGCTTTCCGATGCGCATCGTAATAATTTTCGTACCGTTCATGATTAGTGTGGGGAGCTGAGTTTTTTTCTCTTCGATGAAATAACGCAGGATGAATTGAGCGTCGAAACTCCCTGCATTATGAGCGGTACAGATGGTACGCGAAAAATCTTCGAGCGGTTGCGTGGCTAGTTCGACGAGCTGGGCTACGGGGCTGTGACTAAACACAAATTCGTGTTCCCCGCAATGCTCGCACGGTTCGGTTATAGAGTCGTTAACGCAGCAAAACGTGCAAACGCGCTGTGCCACGCAAAGATATGGTTCGTGTACAAGAGTAGTCGCATCACCCTTCACAGGTGTGCTCTGCTGTGTTTCAAAATGATAAGAAATGAATAGTAGTAGTAGTTTTCAAGTCTGGACTACTACGAATCGGTTTCATGAAACACAAATGGTTATTCGGTTGATCGGATTTGCACGTTTTGCAGTATCCTACTCCGCATTTATGCTTCTCTGATTTTTCCAAAGGCCTTATTGCTCGAAAGCAGTTCCGCCATCGTTTCAGAGCTTCACAAACGCTAGGCTTTCTACGCCTCATGGTCACGATCGGTACCTTATGACTCTGAAAGCAGTCCTCTCCAAAAAAATCGCGATTGCACGCCTCACATCTGATTATATCGCGCGAGCGCGTATTGCACGCCTGCAGCCCCCAGCATCGAGGACATTTTTTCTTTAAACATCTATGACCGAGTCGACGATAAGCCATATTACACGAGAAACAAAAATCTCTACTACCGACAGCTGCTCTGAGATTGACAATAGGCTCGAAATGATGTGAACGCTCGTAATACAATATATACAGGGTGTGCTGAATTGTGCCTATGCTGTTCAGAACACCCTGTCTTCCGTTAAATAGAGGCTCCTCCCCGCGACCCAAAGTTAAAAATTCGTAAACGGCAATTGCTAAGCCGTCTCGTGCCAAATAATCCTGATAGCGCGCAATTTCGTATACACCACAGCCCTCTGCAGGTACGTGGACATCTGCTTCACTTGTAAGTTCGAGCGCTGCCTGTTTTTGTACGGACCCGTTAATTTGCCTCATACGTTGCCATTTATTATGAAGGCTACCCGCCAGCATTTTTCCTCGTTCTGCGTATGCTCGGGCTGCTACCAACGAACGCGGTAAACACAGATTGTCGGTGTTTTGGATCGAAAGAATAGATTGTTTTGCGACAGCTTCGTGTGTGAGACCTTTCCGACCGCGCCCTTCAACCCCCTTGACAGCGCACATTTTTATCGTGCACGAGTCATCAATCTTCAAAGATGATGCACTTTGTGCCACGCTGTTTATCAATTTCCAAATATCTTCGAATACATAATCGCGGGCCGGTCGGAAAGCTAACCACACGGGCCCGTGCGGCAAACTATTCGCTGTAAACGAAACGCCTACATAATCGCCGCCGTCGCAGGAGCTCATGATGTGTGTTAACAGATCACGAAACGCACCGTTGAGCCAGTCCACCACGCTAACTCCAGAGACTGGTTGACGAATTCGCAACGACGTTTCACGCCCCCGTATTTTGAAGCTCTTGAAGTACCTCGTGTAATCACCGATGATCTCAAAATGCTTTCCCGGCGGGTGTATTTCATGGAGCGGCTCGCTCCTTGCTGCAGTACGTTGCCTGCCTGACCCACTTTGCAACTCTGGAAAAAGAGGCATGTATTAGATTATAGAGCTGATTAATATGGAATTATTTAATTTTATCAATATTTGTACCTCTCGCGCATCATAGTACTGCTTGAATAGACCGATATCACCACTTAAACAAAGATGCTGACGAATACCCTGTTACAAAAGGACCCACTTACTTAAATGCTGAATTAATTTTTTCATGTGTAAGAAAAATTATTTCCCAGAGTCGTCATCAGTCACGAGCATTTGAAGCCAATCGTCAGCTCTTTGAAATGCTATTTCCTCGTCTCTCTCGTTCTCGATTGGATATTCCCACAGCTGATTTTCGCGATGGTCAAAAACATCATCAGGGGCAGAGGCTGGGGTTGCTCGTCGTCCAGAATGGCATAGGCCTGATGGGCCTGGTACAGCAGCGTCTGTTACCCTCTCCCTATCTATGCCCTCTGGATAAATTTATGATTTAAAATTGACGCCACACCAATTTTTTATTTTTTTTTATTTTTTTGTCACCTTAATTTCAACTTACGTTCGAAAATCGACGAATTAGAGAATATGTCCGAAGGATGCTCGATACTTGAAACCGTACTCGTAGGTCGCTCATCATTCAGCTCGGTGCATGACAGGTGCTGACTCGTTGTGCTCCTCTGCTGGCATGCTAATTCTACAACACAAGCCCCTTCTATAAGAGCTGCTTCTTCATTCGGCGATGCATCCAAGAGCTGTCGATATACTATATTAGGCGCACAACCATTAAAAATAATATCCCTCTTTTAATAGAAGTAGTGCTTTCAACTCATAATTTTTCCAGTAACCGAACCGTGTTAAAATTTCATATAAATGTTTTTCTTACGATAATAATGTAAGGAGAGAGAAAAAGAGGAGATTGGTGAATAAAAATACATTTTTTAAATATATCAGATTGAAATTCGTAAAATATTTTTTCTAACGATAACAGGCGCTCTGTACCCCTTTAATGAAAGAGAGAGAGACAGCGAGAGGTAGAGAGCGCGGAACCACGCGAAGCATAGCACAAAGAGTAGAGCTCGATAAATAACGATTATCTCTGCTCACGCAAACAGGTGCTCTGCATCGTGCTTATGAAAAAAGAGCGAGAGAGTGAGAGAATGGCAAAGAATGCGGAACCACGCGAACCATGGCACAAAGAGTAGAGCTCGATAAATAGGGTTTGACCATACTATCGTAATAACAGCTGTAAAAATATTTTTTCAATACGCTTTAAGATCCATACCGCTTTAACGAGAGAGAGAGAGAGAAAGAGGAAATTGATCAATAAGAATACTTTTTGAATATTTTGCGTTGAAATGCGTAAAAATTTTCTAACGATAACAGAAGCTCTGTATCGCTTTCATGAAAGAGAGCCAGCGAGAGGTAGAGAGAGAGAGAGAGACAAGGAGCGGTAGAGAGCTCGGGACCACGCGAAGCATGGCACAAAGAGAAGGGCTCGATAAATAAGGCTTGCCCGTGCTAGCGTAATAATAGCACCGTGAAAAAAATTTCAATACGTGCTGGCGTAATAATGGCGTCGTGAAAAAATTTTTCAATACAGTTTAAGTATTACAAATATACATGATTATTTTTTATGATAGAACAGAACTTACTTCTGATTTCATCGACAATACCGCGGACACATGGCGCGTTTTCCAATCCTCGACGCTGCAGCTCTTCAAACACACACGCTAGCACTTGTTGACCATTTAGTATGCCTCTGTTGTAGGCTGCCGCTATGATTCGCAAGGGCGCCCACCATACAATATATTTTAGGCATCTTATAAGTCTATCGCCCGACAATCGATTTAATTCGTTGCACCATTGCTAGTTACACCGACGACGAAGCTGAGAACTATGTGATATGGCCAAACGCAAAATATTTAATATACACTCGCGAAGTGCTCGATCTACCATGATTGATAACGATACGTGATAATACCCTGCTGGATTGAGACTGATTAACATTGCATCTTGTTCTTTCCATATAAATACTTAGCGCTAGCGCTAGCCTTCTGAGCGAATTTACTCATTTACTTAAATTGCAGAGCCATCAAAAATCGATGCCCCTTACGGCACAAAAACATGCATGATGAGGTATCAAGATATCAAGATATCAAGATATCAAGATCTCACCACATTTGTATATAAGCATTCCAAATGCTCTTATTGTTTCAATGTAACATTATATAGCGAGACTCTGATCAAATTTTTTAGCGCTAGCCTTCTGAGCGAGTTTACTCATTTACTTAAATTGCAGCGCCATCAAAAATTGATGCCTCTTGTGGCACAAAAACATGCATGATGAGGTATCAAGATATCAAGATATCAAGATTTCAAGATCTCGCCACATATGTATATAAGCATTCCAAATGCTCTTATTGTTTCAATGTAACATTATATAGCGAGACTCTGATCAAATTTTTTAAACAGCGACTTCTTCGAAAAGCGCAACGAAGTGGAGATCGCTTAGCTTTGATATGCATTTCAAAACTTAATATCATTTTTCAAAAAATATACTTTTACAAACGAGAAATAAGTGGGTGGTCTCAATAATTTTCATAAGTCTTAATGGGTCTTGAGGCCCAAATATATTAAAATTGTATTACTATAAAGAGCATGAAGTACGAAAACACATTAAATGAAGGATAAGGAGAGATTCGCAGCAATGAGCAAAGAAGGCATGCAGTCTGCTGATGGTCCGCTGATGATGCGTTTCACGCACCTCGAGAAATCGAGAAATCTCGTAGTGTTATACCCGAATACTCGGTGTACATAGAAAAATATAAAAAAAGCCCCGCGATTGCTGCGATAGAAAGATTCGAGGCATGGAAAAAGATATGCATCAGAAAAGAGAGAGAGAAAGAGAGACAGAGTTAGCGAATATTCGCACAAAGAGGAGAGCTCGATAACTATGCTCGTGATCTCAGCCGTACCTCTTTGCAGACCCTCGAGCTCATATCTCTCTCTCTCTCCAATATTTTTTTTCTTCAAGTCCGATCAAATTTTCTTACATACCTCTAATAGGTCTTATATCATTTTTATGAATCATTGTGATATTGATACTCGGTTTTCGTCAAAACAAAGTAAACCTTGGCTTGCGCAAACTAGCCGTCATCCTCTATTCCAAAGAATATGACTTATGGATTTGGCTTGCAAATTTTTTATAAAATATTATTCTTATGCATATGCTGCTCTTCGAAAGAAAGGGTTGTATATATATATATCTATATATATATGCTGAACTACGGTGCTCGCGAAAGACGCGAAATAAAAAAGATGCTGTATAGGCTAAACAGACAGTCGTGTCTCCGGGGCTCAGTTTACTCTTATATTAATTACAAAGGGGCTCATTTACACGGACCACGTGCATTTTTGCGGGCCATGCATTTCTTGACGATCGCACCTTTAATACAGCCACAGCATCTTCTCTGCTGCTGTATATTATAGTACGTAGACTTCAGTCGCTATTAAGCAGGCAAAGAATTCAGATCGCGAGCGAGCAATTTTATTTCAAATTAAAAAAAAAAAATGTGTCTGCGATACAAAGAGGCCATTCCATCGGGCGCGTTTTGGTGTCGTGTGGTGGGGGTGCTGAGCGAACAGTTTATAGCCATACGTACCGCCGAAATGGTGGATACGTATGAGCAATTCGCCCAGTTGTTGTGCGATTTTTATATCGCACAACAAAAAGGCGATCGTATGACAGCCAATGATGTGGTGGCGGGTGCGTCATGCGTTGCACGGTGCGACGCGATAATGTTACGCGGGGAAATAGTTTCTTCCGATGACGCTGGATTCACGGAGGTACGCCTCATCGACGAGGGGCACAGAGAATATTTCGAGGTCGCGGACCTATACCAGCCGGAACCGTTGTTCGCCATGCTACCACCCCAGTGCGTGGTATGTCGATTGATGGGACTGGCTGGCGTGGACAACGCAGGCATCATCACCCTTTTGGAAAACCTGTGTCTCGGCGAGCCCCTCATGGAGGCTCGCATGGTGTACCGTAGTCACGATACACCATGTATACGCCTGCGGGGCCCTGATCGTCGGGATGTAGGGGGCATTTTAATAGATGCCCTCGGTGACAACATACCCTACGATCGGGGTGTGTGTGTGTGCGTGTATGTGCGTGTGCGTGCGTGTGTGTGTGTGTGTGTGTGTGTGTGTGTGTGTGTGTGTGTGTGTGTGTGTGTGTGTGTGTGTGTGTGCGTGCGTGCGTGCGTGCGTGCGTGCGTGCGTGCGTGCGTGCGTGCGTGTGTGTGCCCCTCAGTGCATCGGCTGTAGGCGTCATCGGAGCGGCGTAAGGATCTCCCCACAGACACGTAAGTTTTTCATATTTATTAATAAATAACAATAAAAATAAAATAGTATGAATTATTATTATTATTTAAATAATGATAATAATCGGGCCGCTCTGGCGAGACCCTCAGAACTCTTTCCCCCCCACCACCTCTCCCGAGAGAGAGCGAGAGAGATAGAGAGAGAGAATAATAAAAATGAATAATAATAATAATAATAATAATAATCGGACCACTCTTGCGAACCCTCAGAACTCTCTCCCCCCACCACCTCTCCCCACCGCAAACCCCACCACGCTCGGAAAGAGGCTCCGACGCGGGGGGAAAGTGGAGGGGATAGGAGTGGGGATAGAAGTGGGGGTCGTCAGAGTGGTCCATATACTACTTATGTGCATGAAAAAGTAGTTTAACAAGGAAAATTAATTATGGTAGCATTGGTAATTCCTGAAAAACCCTTGCAAATTGTGTTAGAAGGTGGAGAAGAAGGAGCAGCTTTCGTAAAGGCGAAGGCCATCCGACAATTAGCGCTATCCGCTAAAGTACGATTGGATATTAGGCCAGATGGAATGAGAGAGTAAAAAAAAAACTATTAAAAATATCAACATATGCATACGATATACATACACATATATACAAAATCTATCTGTGGGTTAAAAATGTATCTTTCAGGATGGAAAAGAAAATACTTGGTGTTGCGGAATTTTCGCAATGGATCGAAAATATAAAAAGAACCACAAAGAGGGAAGGATCGGCAACAAGAAAATTAGTAAGAAAAATGCGAAGATTTGGAACATCGACACAAAAAGAAAGAATGATTATAGAAAATGAATTAAAAATGACGATCTTTACAGAAAAGGGATCAAAATTAATCATAGCTATATTACTAATCACCGGTATTATGTTTCAAATAAAGGGACTTGAAAAAGTTATTACAGCAGAGGAGGCGGAATGGCATTCCTTTCAATTAAAAGCTACGTTAACTTTGCTTGAAATTCCAATAGAGGAGGAAATGTTTAAGAACAAAGACATTTATGTAACAATTATAAGGATTGATCTAGACCCACAAATAATTGAAATGGAATGCGGGAAAGAAAGAATGACTACGTTGGGTTAATAGCCATTCGAAAGGCAGCAGAAAAAATGAGACGGCTTTTGGATATGGAAACATAAAAAAAAAAAAAAAATCATGTATAAAATCACTCATATACATATACATATACATATACATATACATATACATATCATATATACATAGCAGTAATCGTCATAATGTTTGACTAAAATGTATCTTGATCTGAGAAATGAATTAAATTGAATAAAAAGAAATAAGAACAAAAATAACCATATTTTGCTTTGTTATTTAGATGAGTAAGATGGTGATTATGTGGGTAATGGTAATGGGGAGCTTGACCTTCCTATATCGTCCTTGCGATGGCATGATCGGATACGAATGTGGGTCATCAGCATCAAATATCACATCGCTATCTCTCTTGGACGTTGATGAATGCGACATACCTCGCCAAGCGCTGAATATCTTGGCAATACAGATTCAGCTGTTACAAATAAATGATTATGATTCCATACAAATCCGACAGTGCAAGCTGCAAATTGATAGAGACGTTCGAAAATGTGGCATGTTTTCACATAAAAGTGATGTGGCAAACGGAAAAGCCTTATATATACAGGGTGTATACTAACGTACTGATCATATTATGAGATTCAGGTAGAGCGTCGAAAACGGAGCAGAAAAGTCCTTTTCGAAAATTTTGTAAAATCAAATTATGTGGAGTTATTAGCGATTTAAAGTCGACCAAGGTAGACCAACGTCGACCAATCAGCGCTCGATCGAAGAGAAATTTGAAAGGGTTGAGACAGCTGAGGGGACGACGTCGGTAGTAGCGAGGTTCGTGAAACAAAACACTCGTAAACCTACACCGTTGAACACTACACGGACGCGCGAGAGCGAAACAAATAAACGCTAGGCGTGCGGCAATGTTCATGCTTGTCGCGATGGCCTGGCTTATGAGAATATAAACAAATGACGAGAATCAGCAGGAAAATAATTTTTTCGCAATGATGAGTAAAAATTGATAAAAAAATTTAGTAATTATTTATGATGGTGGCTTTTTCAAATGTTGGTTTTTAAAAATGTTTTTTTCGACAAAATCTTTTTATTTTAGGACCAAAAATAATAAAAAGGCGGAGAACTGAAAAAAAAATTGCATCTTCTCTAGGCAGTCGCCGAAAACATTTTTTCGCGAAATTCTAAAGGGCAAATCTGCCCAGGATAGTCTCGAATTATTAGAAAAAAAAAACTCATTGTAGAGGCGGGTTGTGATTCCGGTTCAGAAGATTTGCATCCAGTTTAGCCAGTCGCAAGGTTACATTTTGTCTTGATATTTTCAAGGGGATATCTGGCAAGGAACGGCTGAAATTGTTTTGAAAAAAACGAATCAGCAAAGTCAATTAGCCAGATCGTCGAAGCCTTTGCTTCAGCACTGACAAGAATGATCGGCATGGAGCTGAGAGTAAAAAAAAAAATTAAAAAATTGTGGCTTGCACTTTTTGCGACTTTTTCATGTTCCATCCCTAGATTATTGTCGTTGGTGTTAAATAAACACGTTTGTCAAGGAATACAGCAAAAAGATACGGAAAAGCCGCTATTTTATATAATATTCAAAAATTCATGATAATTTCACAAGTATTGGAAATCATTGTTAGAACGCAGATAAACATTCATTGCTCCAAAAATGTATTTAATTGAAAGAGCTCGCGACGGAAAAATAAAAACTGCAATGATAAAACAAATGAAACGAAAAATTTTTTGGAGAATGAAAACAAACGTTGAAAACTTTTTACCAAATAATGACGGGAAATTTTTTTGACAAAACTTTAATTTATTATGAATTTGTGCATAAAAAAAAGTGTGAAATAATTAACCGTACTTTGCGTATAATAATAATAAAAATTGTTATTAATAAATAAAATGGCATTTTGATATTCTCATTAATATGAAGATGCATCGCCAGGAATCTATTAAGCTAATAACCATGATACCGACAATAAAACTGTCAAATTATAAGGCTATTGGTTGATGAGAGAATCGACCACTCGAGCAATTTCCGTACTGCCAGAGATGTCGATAGATTCCGAGAAAGTTTATTCTTTGTGATTCTCACCATGTACGGGAAAATCGTGTTTTTTGTTGGATAGTATGGTTTTGTTTTATAGCAAAATATTGTCGATTCTGCTATTGCAACTGAATTAATCTCCAGCGATAATTTCGAGAGCTCGTGTACTCGTATCGCTACAAGTGACGCGAATTATGATCGAATCCCCTGCATTGCGCACTGTGGGAGATGAAATCAACATTTCCACTTGCAACATTCGGTTCTACCAAATATTTGTACATTGACGATGCCCTTGTCATGTTTGATTTCATCTCCCTGCGGATTTCCCGAGCGCTCGTTGTCCACCGAAAGGAAACAAGGCGAAAGAACATTCTATTTCTTTCACTGCTCGAGATGAAATCCATTTTTCTGATCGGAGAGTTCAATTTTTCTCAATATTCGACGACACGACATTCCATATTCGAGACTGATTTCATCTCTGCCTTTCATGGAGAATGTAAGGTCGGTGGTGCAGCTGCAGATAAACGGAAAATCGTTTCAAAAATTTAGAATCTCCTTGCAGGAGATGGGATTCGTGTTTTTTGTTGGACAGTATGGTTTTGCTTAATAGCAAAATACTATCGATCCTGCTACTGCTACTGAATTAATCTTCAGCGATAATTTAGAGAGCTCGTGTACTCGTATAGCTACAAGTGACGGGAATTTGAATCGAATCCCTTGCATTGCGCACTGTGGGAGATGAAATCAACATTTCCAATTGCAACATTCGGTTCTACCAAATATTTGTAGATTTACAATGCCCTTGTCATGTTTGATTTCATCTCCCTGCAGATTTCGCGAGCGCTCGTTGTCCACCGAAAGGACACAAGGCGAAAGAACATTCTATTTCTTTCACTGCTCGAGATGAAATCCATCATCCCGATCGGAAAGTTCAATTTTTCTGAATATTCGACGACACGACATTCCATATTCGAGACTGATTTCATCTCTGCCTTTCATGCAGAATGAACGGTAAGTGGTGCAGCTTCAGATGAACGAAAAATCGTTTCAAAAATCTAGAATCTCCTTGCACGAGATGGGATTCGTGTTTTTTGTTGGATAGTATGGTTTTGCTTAATAGCAAAATATTATCGATCCTGCTACTGCAACTGAATTAATCTCCAGCGATAATTTCGAGCGCTTGTGTACTTGTATCGCTACAAGTGACGCGAATTATGATCGAATCCCCTGCATTGCGCACTGTGGAAGATGATATTATAGGATCGATAATATTTTGCAATTAAGCAAAACCATACTATCCAACAAAAAACACGAATCCCATCTCGTGCAAGGAGATTCTAGATTTTTTAAACGATTTTTCGTTCATCTGAAGCTGCACCACTTACCGTTCATTCTGCATGAAAGGCAGAGATGAAATCAGTCTCGAATATGGAATGTCGTGTCGTCGAATATTGAGAAAAATAGAACTGTCGATCAGGAAGATGGATTTCATCTCGAGCAGTGAAATAAGTAGAATGTTCTCTCGTCTTTTTTCCTTTCGGTGAACAACGAGCGCTCGCGAAATCCGCAGGGAGATGAAATCAAACATGACAAGGGCATCGTAAATGTACAAATATTTGTTAGAACGGAATAGTGCAATTGGAAATGTTGATTTCATCTCCCACAGTGCGCAATGCAGGGGATTCGATCATAATTCGCGTCACTTGTAGCGATACAAGTACACGAGCTCTCGAAATTATAGCTGGAGATTAATTCAGTTGCAATAGCAGGATCGACAATATTTTGCTATAAAACAAAACCATACTATCCAACAAAAAACACGAATCCCATCTCGTGCAAGGAGATTCTAGATTTTTTAAACGATTTTTCGTTCATCTGAAGCTGCACCACTTACCGTTCATTCTGCATGAAAGGCAGAGATGAAATCAGTCTCGAATATGGAATGTCGTGTCGTCGAATATTCAGAAAAATTGAACTTTCCGATCGGGATGATGGATTTCATCTCGAGCAGTGAAAGAAATAGAATGTTCTTTCGCCTTGTGTCCTTTCGGTGGACAACGAGCGCTCGCGAAATCTGCAGGGAGATGAATCCAAACATGACAAGGGCATCGTAAATCTACAGATATTTGGTAGAACCGAATGTTGCAATTGGAAATGTTGATTTCATCTCCCACAGTGCGCAATGCAGGGGATTCGATTCAAATTCCCGTCACTTGTAGCTATACGAGTACACGAGCTCTCTAAATTATCGCTGAAGATTAATTCAGTTGCAGTAGCAGGATCGATAGTATTTTGCTATTAGGCAAAACCATACTGTCCAACAAAAAACACGAATCCCATCTCCTGCAAGGAGATTCTAGATATTTGAAACGATTTTCCGTTTATCTGCAGCTGCACCACTGACCTTTTATTCTCCATGAAAGGCAGAGATGAAATCAGTCTCGAATATGGAATGTCGTGTCATCGAATATTCAGAAAAATTGAACTCTCCGATCAGAAAAATGGATTTCATCTCGAGCAGTGAAATAAGTAGAATGTTCTCTCGTCTTTTTTCCTTTCGGTGAACAACGAGCGCTCGGGAAATCCGCAGGGAGATGAAATCAAACATGACAAGGTCATCGTAAATGTACAAATATTTGGTAGAACCGAATGTTGCAAGTGGAAATGTTGATTTCATCTCCCACAGTGCGCAATGCAGGGGATTCGATCATAATTCGCGTCACTTGTAGCGATACGAGTACACGAGCTCTCGAAATTATAGCTGGAGATTAATTCAGTTGCAATAGCAGGATCGACAATATTTTGCTATAAAACAAAACCATACAATCCAACAAAAAACACGAATCCCATGTCGTGCAAGGAGATTCTAGATTTTTTAAACGATTTTTCGTTCATCTGAAGCTGCACCACTTACCGTTCATTCTGCATGAAAGGCAGAGATGAAATCAGTCTCGAATATGGAATGTCGTGTCGTCGAATATTGAGAAAAATTGAACTGTCCGATCAGAAAAATGGATTTCATCTCGAGCAGTGAAAGAATGAGAATGTTCTTTCGCCTTTTTTCCTTTCGGTGAACAACGAGCGCTCGCGAAATCTGCAGGGAGATGAAATCAAACATGACAAGGGCATCGTAAATCTACAAATATTTGGTAGAACCGAATGTTGCAATTGGAAATGTTGATTTCATCTCCCACAGTGCGCAATGCAGGGGATTCGATCAGAATTCGCGTCACTTGTTGCGATACGAGTACACGAGCTCTCGAAATTATAGCTGGAGATTAATTCAGTTGCAATAGCAGAATCGACAATATTTTGCTATAAAACAAATCCATACTATCTAACAAGAAACACGAATCCCATCTCGTGCAAGGAGATTTTAGATTTTCGAAACGATTTTTCGTTCATCTGAAGCTGTACCACTTACCGTTCATTCTGCATGAAAGGCAGAGATGAAATCAGTCTCGAATATGGAATGTCGTGTCGTCGAATATTCAGAAAAATTGAAATTTCCGATCGGGATGATGGATTTCATCTCGAGCAGTGAAAGAAATAGAATGTTCTTTCGCCTTGTGTCCTTTCGGTGGACAACGAGCGCTCGCGAAATCTGCAGGGAGATGAAATCAAACATGACAAGGGCATCGTAAATCTACAAATATTTGATAGAACCGAATGTTGCAATTGGAAATGTTGATTTCATCTCCCACAGTGCGCAATGCGGGGGATTCGATTCAAATTCCCGTCACTTGTAGCTATACGAGTACACGAGCTCTCTAAATTATCGCTGAAGATTAATTCAGTTGCAGTAGCAGGATCGATAGTATTTTGCTATTAAGCAAAACCATACTGTCCAACAAAAAACACGAATCCCATCTCCTGCAAGGAGATTCTAAATTTTTGAAACGATTTTCCGTTTATCTGCAGCTGCACCACCGACCTTTCATTCTCCATGAAAGGCAGAGATGAAATCAGTCTCGAATATGGAATGTCGTGTCGTCGAATATTGAGAAAAATTGAACTCTCCGATCAGAAAAATGGATTTCATCTCGAGCAGTGAAAGAAATAGAATGTTCTTTCGCCTTGTTTCCTTTCGGTGGACAACGAGCGCTCGGGAAATCCGCAGGGAGATGAAATCAAACATGACAAGGGCATCGTAAATGTACAAATATTTGGTAGAACCGAATGTTGCAAGTGGAAATGTTGATTTCATCTCCCACAGTGCGCAATGCAGGGGATTAGATCATAATTCGCGTCACTTGTAGCGATACGAGTACACGAGCTCTCGAAATTATCGCTGGAGATTAATTCAGTTGCAATAGCAGAATCGATAATATTTTGCTATAAAACAAAACCATACTATCCAACAAAAAACACGATTTTCCCGTACATGGTGAGAATCACAAAGAATAAACTTTCTCGGAATCTATCGACATCTCTGGCAGTACGGAAATTGCTCGAGTGGTCGATTCTCTCATCAACCAATAGCCTTATAATTTGACAGTTTTATTGTCGGTATCATGGTTATTAGCTTAATAGATTCCTGGCGATGCATCTTCATATTAATGAGAATATCAAAATGCCACTTTATTAATTAATAACAATTTTTATTATTATTATACGCAAAGTACGGTTAATTATTTCACACTTTTTTTTATGCACAAATTCATAATAAATTAAAGTTTTGTCAAAAAAATTTCCCGTCATTATTTGGTAAAAAGTTTTCAACGTTTGTTTTCATTCTCCAAAAAATTTTTCGTTTCATTTGTTTTATCATTGCAGTTTTCATTTTCCGTCGCGAGCTCTTTCAATTAAATACATTTTTGGAGCAATGAATGTTTATCTGCGTTCTAAAAATGATTTCCAATACTTGTGAAATTATCATGAATTTTTGAATATTATTTAAAATAGCGGCTTTTCCGTATCTTTTTGCTGTATTCCTTGACAAACGTGTTTATTTAACACCAACGACAATAATCTAGGGATGGAACATGAAAAAGTCGCAAAAAGTGCAAGCCACAATTTTTTAATTTTTTTTTTTACTCTCAGCTCCATGCCGATCATTATTGTCAGTGCTGAAGCAAAGGCTTCGACGATCTGGCTAATTGACTTTGCTGATTCGTTTTTTTCAAAACAATTTCAGCCGTTCCTGGGCCAGATATCCCCTTGAAAATATCAAGACAAAATGTAACCTTGCGACTGGCTAAACCGGATGCAAATCTTCTGAACCGGAATCACAACCCGCCTCTACAATGAGTTTTTTTTTTCTAATAATTCGAGACTATCCTGGGCAGATTTGCCCTTTAGAATTTCGCGAAAAAATGTTTTCGGCGACTGCCTAGAGAAGATGCAATTTTTTTTCAGTTCTCCGCCTTTTTATTATTTTTGGTCCTAAAATAAAAAGATTTTGTCGAAAAAAACATTTTTAAAAACCAACATTTGAAAAAGCCACCATCATAAATAATTACTAAATTTTTTAATCAATTTTTACTCATCATTGCGAAAAAATTATTTTCCTGCAGATTCTCGTCATTTGTTTTTATTCTCATAAGCCAGGCCATCGCGACAAGCATGAACATTGCCGCACGCCTAGCGTTTATTTGTTTCGCTCTCGCGCGTCCGTGTAGTGTTCAACGGTGTGGGTTTACGAGTGTTTTGTTTCACGAACCTCGCTACTACCGACGTCTTCCCCTCAGCTGTGTCAACCCTTTCAAATTTCTCTTCGATCGAGCGCTGATTGGTCGACGTTGGTCTACCTTGGTCGACTTTAAATCGCTAATAACTCCACATAATTTGATTTTACAAAATTTTCGAAAAGGACTTTTCTGCTCCGTTTTCGACGCTCTACCTGAATCTCATAATATGATCAGTACGTTAGTATACACCCTGTATACGAGATATCAAGAGATGCTTGCGACCACATGCATGATTACGGATCGTTTCGAATGGATTCTGTTCTTATTATGGAAATATTAACGAACCAGAGCAGAAGCCATTCAGTAACATTGGCTGGGGAAATAGGGATTGATGGAGTTTGTAGTGGAACTACTTATTTGGACCCATATGGTAGTTGGAATGATGTAATAGTCCAAGGAATAATTAAAATTACTTTGCGTGATTATCGGGCAGATGTGGGATTAAAAAACAATAAGGTATATTTGAAATCAGGTGCTAGGGGCGAATTAAGTAAGGGATATTGTATCAATATGGAAGGTGGTCCAACATTTTGGAATTCAATCCCTGCAAATAATTGCGGAGGAAATAAATACGGATGGTTATATGACGGTATCGCGGAAAGAGGATTCAATGGAGACTCAGAAATATTGTATACAGTGACTACGAGCGATGTGATTTTTGCGCTTATGGCACGAGAATCAATTGTTATATGCGGACAAACTTTGATCAAAACCGAACACCCTAGACTATATATTTTTGAAAAGAAAGGAGAACAAAGCTTCTTGCAAAAACAATGAGTAAATGTCGCAAATATGGATATTTATGCATATGTCAATTCGAAGTTTGTTTATGTGGAAAAACACGTGCAAGTTCAAATTCAACAGGTATACCATGATTTATTGACACATAAATGTGAGTTAGAGCGTGAAATGTTGAGAAATCGTTTGGCAATAGCTACCCAATTACCGGATGAGTTTGCGTATTATTTAATGAAAGAACCAGGGTATATGGCCGTAATATCAGGAGAAGTAGTGCATGTGATAAAATGTATACCAATTGAAATAACAGTACAGCATTTAAATGATTGCTATGCTCATCTTCCGGTGGCAGTAAGAAATCATTCTTATTTCATGGCGCCAAGAACGCATATTTTAATGAAAACTGGAATGCAAATCACATGCAATAAATTAATACATCCTATGTATTTTATTGACGAAGAATGGTACGGAATGATGCCTGGACCTACACATATATATCCGCCTGGTATCATAAAACCTACTACTAAGCCAACGTGGAAGGCGAAAAGCACAAAAACTTTGGCCACTAGTGGGATTTATTCAATAACAGATTTGGAACAATTAAGGGAACACGTAATGTTTTCTGCAGAAAGCGCTGCAGTATTAAATTCAGTAGTCCGAGGAATGATGGGAAAACCGCTAGTAACCCAAGGAGGTTCAATTAGAAAACTACACGAAGGGCCCAAAATACTAAAATTAATGGAAACAACATCGGAAAGTATGTGGAAAAAATTCTTATTTTTTGGCAGTATCAGTGCAGGATTTTCGGGAATTTTTATATTTATACGAGCAATCAAATTAATAATAGATACTTTAATTCATGGCTATACACTGCATACCGTTTATGGATGGTCAATATATTTAATAGGGGCAATATGGGATTCTATGACTAACCTGTTGTTACATTTAAAAAGAAGGGCTGAAATTCCACAATCAGTAACTAGACAGAGAAGAACGAATATTGAAGAAGGAACAGGCGAATCACAAGATGAACATGATAGTGAAAACGAGTAAGAGGTTGTTGAAGAAGGAAGAATGCAGTTAGAAAAAACGGAACAAGAAAAAAAGAACGTGGATAGAAGCATACAGACAGGGGTGGGTAAAGCGAGTGCCCCCATATACCCAAGACTAGAGTAAGATTACATCAATGATAAGCAACAGAATTATAACAGAAATAACATTTAAAATTTAAGGTGCATAAGTACACGCGTATATTATAATAAGACATACGAGTGAACAATAAGATGTGGGGTAATGTATTGAAACGTTTCGAGATTTTCTGTGTTAAATATCGAAAGTTTTAAATATTCTATTTTGATCTGAGAGCTGGATTCGTGTTCTGGACTCGAGTATTCAAAAAGAGATAGCCGAAAGATTAATTCTTTAAATGTAATTTGAGAAATTAATGCAATTGATGTGTTACTTTTTGTTGTTTATGTTGTTTGCCTCAGAATATGTTCACTCTTAGGGTATGGTGGCCGGAACTATTTCATCATAGGCATTGTGACTCTATTGTTGAACGTTTTGCCGTTCAATTAATTAACAAAAAGAGTGATATGGACTTTGCCGGTCCAGACGGCTGATTAATAAAAAAGAGGTTAATTTAGGAGGACACGATTTTTGAGATCGACGATTACTGGTCCTTTGGTAATCTCGAGATTGAAGTGTGAAATTTTGTTTTTTGTTTTCTTTACTGAAGCTAAGTTAAAAAAATTGGTTTTATTCGAGTTTTTGGTGTTTTAGTTGCTAATGCCGAGATCTAGGTTTTTCTGTGAGAAAGACTTATACTCTAGGCGACTTATCCTATGTTATGTCGTACTCTCTCTAGCTCGCGTTGGACGCTGTGCCAAGATGAATTCGAGATCGTGCGACGGTAGTGAGCCGGGCCTGCTCAGGAGCACGAAACAAACAGAGCGGATCTTCCTGTAAAAGAAAGTATGGTATGATGGCTTGAGTGGTACCTAGTGGATAGCTGTGGTTGATTACTCGACGAGGGTCGAGTCGTTAGCACAGCTGTTAGCTGGGGAACTTTACTATGCGCTCGATGCAATACGAGGACTATAGTGAAGTATACTAACTAGGATGGAAACTTTGGCTAGGCGCTCGACGCAATGCGAGGACTCTAGCTAAGTATGCTACTAGGTAGGAACTTACTCAGGCAATCGTGCAATACGATCACTTCGCAAGCGAAGGGTTTAGAGGAAGGTCCTAATGCTAGCGTCAGACGCGATGCTGAGACTAGCGCTTAGAAGGTAGAGGTGTTCTGGAGTGAACGGTAGGAAAAGGAATAGTGAAAAGGTACTCGTCCGTCGTTTGCTCGGCCTTTTATACCCGTCGCGGCTGTGGTGTCTCGCGGTGGGGCCGTGAGTCATCAGCGAATCTTGTTTGCTCATGCGCAGGATTATTATTGTTATTTGTCCACTACTGTCGGTGTCTTTGTCAGGTACTATGCGTCACGTTCTGATCTCTATCGATCGTGATCTAGCGAGTGTTGGTAAGTTAGAGTACGCGGGAGTTACCCTCAGTAGATGCGTCGCTGTGTGGGTAATGCGCTCAGTTTATTACGAGAAAAAAGGTGGGGGGGCTTCGTTCCGTTACAGTATATCTAAAGATAAACACACAAAAACATATATATAATTTTAAAAAAAGTAAATAAATAAATAGGAAAAAAAATATTCATAGAACAAAATATTAAAAAATAATGAATACATAAAATAAAATCATTTACATATATACATATTTTTAGTTACAAATAAATCTTCTATAATTTTAAGAAAATTTTGTTACCATTCAAAACCAGAAGCATTCTGAAAAATTTCTAGTGAGTTTACCCATTAAAAAAAAGCAAAGAAAAGGAGACCTCTCCAGGGTCGACCGCCGTTTTTTCAAAAGCGACGGTCGTTTTAAGGGAGAAGGTGTTACGTCATGCGACTTTTTGATAATTTGAAGAATCAGAACATCGCTAAAATATACAAACAGATATACAAATCTGCATGTTTCGTGAATGGGTACATCAAAATATATATGTATATAATATATATACAGTGAAGAAGAATAAAGAATATATATATATATGTATATGTGCTGTGACGGGGATTTTTCCTACCACACTTCCTGATCGGGCATATCACCCGTACCTTTCGTGCCGGACAAAAAGACTAAAGAATTGACCACAAGCAAAGGGAAAGTTCGAGTCAAAGCGTTGGGTGCCAGGTACAAAGTACCGCCGGTTATGGACCGACTTTTATTTTCTTGCTTCGATAAGAATCCCGGAATTGCGTAGGGCACGAACGAACGGGTGAGGCGAGATCGAGGGCAACTCGACTAGCTCAGCTCACCTGAGGGACGAGAAGGTAGAGGGGCAGGGTCAAAGTAGAGTGACAATAACTCGGAACTCAATATTAATACCTCCTTCGAGGATTTATTCAAGATAATGCTTCAATTTCAGGTTCACAATACTTCTTCGGATGGTATCCGATACATTTGCCAGATCCTCCTCTAATTACTCATTTCAATAAGACAAAATATGCTATAGTCACGACACGGGTAGACAATAATGCTAAACGAAAATTTACCGAGGTAGTAATCATTAACCGAGGTAAGATAATTGCGCTGTAACGAATAAATGAACGAGAGACAGATGGTAAAATTATTGCGACTACATGACCGAGGTAAAGGTAGTAAGACTATTGCGAAGAAATGACCGAGGTACAGATAGTAATGCTATTGCGAATAAATGACTGAGATATTAATTGCATATTTTCGTGAATTTACCGAGGCAGTAAGAAATAACCGAGGTAGTAATAATTAACCGAGGTAGTAATACTAACCGAGGTAGTAATAATTAACCGAGGTAGTAATAACTAACCGAGGTAGTAATAATTAACCGAGGTAATATAATTGCGCTGTATCGAATAAATGAACGAGATAGAGATAGTAAAATTATTGCGATTAAATGGCCGAGGTAAAGGTAGTAAAACTATTGCGAAGAAATGACCGAGGTACGGATAGTAATGCTATTGCGAATAAATGACTGAGATATTAATTGCATATTTTGGTGAACTTACCGAGGTAGTAAGAATTAACCGAGGTAGTAATAATTAACCGAGGTAGTAATACTAACCGAGGTAGTAATAATTAACCGAGGTAGTAATAACTAACCGAGGTAGTAATAATTAACCGAGGTAATATAATTGCGCTGTATCGAATAAATGAACGAGATAGAGATAGTAAAATTATTGCGATTAAATGGCCGAGGTAAAGGTAGTAAAACTATTGCGAAGAAATGACCGAGGTACAGATAGTAATGCTATTGCGAATAAATGACTGAGATATTAATTGCATATTTTCGTGAATTTACCGAGGTAGTAAGAATTAACCGAGGTAGTAATAATTAACCGAGGTAGTAATACTAACCGAGGTAGTAATAATTAACCGAGGTAGTAATAACTAACCGAGGTAGTAATAATTAACCGAGGTAATATAATTGCGCTGTATCGAATAAATGAACGAGATAGAGATAGAAAATTATTGCGATTAAATGGCCGAGGTAAAGGTAGTAAAACTATTGCGAAGAAATGACCGAGGTACAGATAGTAATGCTATTGCGAATAAATGACTGAGATATTAATTGCATATTTTCGTGAATTTACCGAGGTAGTAAGAATTAACCGAGGTAGTAATAATTAACCGAGGTAGTAATACTAACCGAGGTAGTAATAATTAACCGAGGTAGTAATAATTAACCGAGGTAGTAATAATTAACCGAGGTAGTAATAATTAACCGAGGTAGTAATAACTAATCGAGGTAATATAGTACGCCGACGGAATTCTATAAGAGTTGAAATAGGCATCGGAAATACGGAAAAGATGATTACTTATGGCTTACCCGGTACACGAAAAATGCGATAAATTATACGAACGAAATAACGCAAAATAATTCGACGGATTTGCACGAGACTCCGGCTCCCCGCGCTTGGCGAGTATATGCCGCGAGAGAGAGAAAAGATAAACAAGCGCGGCACGCGAGAGCGTACCATTGTCTCGAGCGCGAGGCCTTGAGCCCGCAACTTGATAGAAGGAAATGCTCAATATGCGAAATAATATTTCACCGATTATTTTAATTAATTCCAGTAAATGCGCGAAGTATAATTAAAATTACTGAATAGTGACGCGCAAACTTAATTACCTAAAGGGCATAATTTATTGGGCAAAATTACGATCGGCAAAAGATTCCATAAATTCGACATTTAATTGTTCAGACCAGTTCGAAGGAATTCTCTTCTCGCCCATTTCTCTAGTCCAATTCTTCAGTCTCAATTACTCAAACTCAATTAAATACTCACAAAACAATTATTCACGACCATGATCGCGAGACTATCGCTATTGACCGTGGTCGCTATTCTTCAAAATTACCACCTGATGGACAAGACGAGAAAAGAATTCTGAATATTAAGGCAGAAATAAGCGTGAGGAGAGTTGGGCTCACCGAGTTCCTTCGTTGTCCGGTACTTGAGCACCGACCACTACTTCTGCTCCTCGCTCGACACCCGAAAAATTACGACTGATCTAATGATTCTCAATAATCGATCGACTTACCTCGGTGGCCCACTCTCTCCTCGATTCGCGCGCTTCACTCTCTCGCATCGCCCCGCCGGTGTCTCATCTCCCTACTTTCCTTAATTTTCTCGCTTTCTTCGTTGAGTGACGTGTGACGGTGACGAAGGGACCACCCCTCCCGCGACCGAAACCGTGTGCGAGCCTCTACTCGCAGCTATGATATGCTGCCCCTCAATCGCCCTCCTCCTGGGATCCCGTGGATGATTACCAGCAACGGGGGAGACCTCCCTCGCGTAATCAAAGCGTTCCTTGATTAGGCGGTGGGCCCATAATAAACGCCACCAGGCAAAACAGCACCGCGTTGCTGGCTCCGTCCCAAAGATCCCCTTAAATGAGGCACCGAATCTCACGGTCCACGACGACTGAGGAGGCAGTAGGGGAGGGTGCAACACCAAGGTTGCGTAGTCAATCGGAGCGGGTGATGCTGTATATCGGTCCAATTCCCAATGTCTCCGTTGGCATACCTATCTCCCACGAATAATGATGGCGAATATTCGCCTGCGTAATGAGCAAAGTATCGCTCGAACCCTCTTGGGCCAACGATGCACGGCTCGGCCACGAGCGAGATGCCCCCGCGACACGTCACCGCCACTCGCGAGTCCCAAGTTATTCCTCACCGGCAAGTGAGCTCGAGAGCGGGACACGGGATTTCACTCCTTATATGGCAGAAATAACTGCTGGTCTTACACCAAACTATAAAATTAAATTCTTTCCATTACTTTAACGAACATTTCGCCTAATGAATTATTCGCCACGCTACAATGCAGGTACTAAACAAAAAAACAACGCAAAACTTATCCTAAAATGAGTCGAAATTCCCCGGGTGGTCTATCGAAGAGCGTCGTCATAGGGTCGTAAACCCGACCCCATGGTCGACACCACTCCGTGCGGGTGGCGAGGCAAAATGTCACGTCACAGTGCATATGTATAGAAGAAAGAAGAAAACAAGAACGTGGCTACTATTGAGAGGAAGGGAGTATAGCGGGAACCACCAATCATCGAGGGCGGATTTGGCTACCTTCACACATTCATTATCTAAAAAAATATGTGTTTGTACATGAGCAACGTGAAAGAGATGTATGGAGTTTATATGAGAAGCCAGACGAAACCTGAAGAATCACTCTTTCCACCGAGCATTCGATTACGGATCAAAAATCATCAAAACTGATAAGCGGAATACCTGTGCCGACGACAACAGCGGAAGGAATTAATTACTGAACTCACCGCTGGTTGCAAGAGTGCAGCACCTCACGGTCACTAATTATTTGCCTGCTCGCTTAATGCACCAACCACCTATATACAGGAGCGACTCAAATAAATCAGCGCGCGCCAATACACTTTAATAAGTCGAATAAGAAGGCAGAAATGACAAACAAATTTAATTAAAAATAAATTCAAGCATGAGTACTGAATTATGGGTCAAGTCAATAAAAATTTAGAGAAGAAAAAGCGACACTATAGTAAAGCAAGAAAAGTTATTTTTAAATAAATTTACAGCAATACAGAAATTAAAGTTATTAAATTTTATCAAATTTTTGAAATTATCATATTACATTCTTTATTTTTAGAACGCCTAGAGAAGAAATCTGTGTTAAAATTAATCAAAACCAAGATCTTTTGAATAAATTTGGTTATTTTGGAACTAGAAAAAATGCAAATTAGGAAATAATTATCGTAAACATTCATTCAAAAACGTAAAAAATGGAAATCTTAAGCTGAATCACAATTAGATAAAACTTTATTAATAAAGTGTAAAATATATAATTAAGAGAACTTTAATCAATAAAGTTAAATTGGCGACACCGCAAGTGGGAGAACAGTCGTAAGGAAAGAGTAATTAGCATAAGAGGGAGAATGTATGTTGGAATATACCGTTCAAGTTCACGCGCCTAACTCTACTTGTCGCCACACAACGGCAATCTACAATACTAACATCTATCCCACTCGCTCCTATACATAACAATCGGAGCACATGTCAATTACAACCCCGTTATACAATAAACACAATTAATTGAACATCGTGTTGCATTTTACTCTCCTCAATCTCGTGCGCCGTAAAATACAACAGGTTATGGGCCCAGACACGAAGAGTTAACGTGCAGTTTCGACAACGCAAATTACGCGAGAAGCGAGAGCTAACCTCAAAACCAAGAAAAATCTTCAGAGTGCACGCGGCCAGCAAGGGAATTCCGCGATGACTTCAGGAACAATCAATTCTACGAGGATAGAGCTCCTGTCACGAGAAAATTACGACACATGGAGCATGCAAGTGGAAGCACTCCTTATAAAAAATGATACTTGGAGCTACGTCAGCGGGGAGATAGCCAAGCCAACAGTCGCTGCGAGCGATCCGTCAACCGAGGCCGCTTACAAGGTATGGAAACAGGCAGACAGAAAGGCCAAGGCCGATTTAATATTATCGATCAGCCCAGGAGAATTAGCAAATGTAAGACATTGCGAAACATCTAGAGAGATATGGGACAAGCTGCGTTCCATCTACGCCTCGAAGGGCCCTGCGCGCAAGGCAACTTTATTAAAACAACTTACGTTGCAGCGCATGCAAGAAGGCGAAGATGTGAGAGAACACGTAGGAAAGTTCTTTGACGCAGTCGACAAATTACAGGCCATGGAAGTCGAGATAAACAAGGACTTATTAAGCATTATGCTACTTTACAGTCTTCCGGACAGCTTCGAGAACTTCAGATGTGCCATTGAGTCTCGAGACGAGCTGCCGTCAGCGGAGACTCTCAAAATAAAAATTTTGGAAGAAAGCGATGCCAGAAAACAAAAGACGAAGGACGGAGAGGCGGGAGCCTTACTCGCGAGACAACGAAGATTTCGAGACCAAAAGGATCAGGGACGAGGATCAAAATCTTCGAAGGCCGCCGGGCGTTACCGAACTACTGGAAACGCGGACGCCAGAATCCGTTGCTTCAAATGCAATAGATTCGGTCATAAATCGACGGAATGCTCGTATCAGGCCGAACATACGAGCGAAGAGGATGAAGAAGCAGACGAAGAAGAGGTAGACATCTATTACATCAGCGAGGGAGTCGAAGAAGAAGCTCGAAAACTCGAAGATAAACGCTCGGCCGACAAATGGTGCCTCGACAGCGGATGCACCTCTCACATTTGTCGAGATAAAGCGAAATTCGTGCACCTCGAGCCTGATGACCACACCAAGCTGAATCTCGCCAACACGGCGTCGACAAAAATAGAAGGGAGAGGTAACGTAAGAATTAATACAACAGACGGTAACGAAAGTAGACCTGTACAACTAAACAACGCCCTATTCATGCACGATTTAAGGTCCAATCTAATGTCCGTGGCGAAGATCACCGACCAAGGCAACGAAGTTGTCTTCTATAAATACGGAGCGGAAATCAACGACAAGAACGGAAACATGAAGATGCAAGCGGAAAGGATCGGAAACCTCTATTACGTCATCGAAACCGAAGAAGAAACACGAAAGACTACCGAAAAAACGGACACGACCGAGCTTTGGCATCAACGATTCGGCCATTTAAACGTCAAGGCACTTCAACAGATGGCACGAGAGGGAAAAGTGAAAGGAATGACACTTTCCCCCCACGGCCAACCAGACTCCTGCGACATCTGCGCGCTCGGAAAACTCACGGCCAAGCCCTTCAAAACAAGAGAAACCAAGTGCCGAGTGCCCTTGGAAATCGTTCACTCCGATCTCTGCGGCCCGATGAGAACGTTGTCGAAAGGCGGAGCAAAATACTTCGCCACCTTCATCGACGACTTTAGCGGATGGTGCGAAGTATACTTTTTGAAGCAGAAGGACGAAATCTTTCAAGCCTTCAAAACGTACAAAAACATGGCCGAAACGGAAACCGGACATAAACTGAAGGCCTTGCAGACAGACAACGGCCGAGAATATTGCAGTAAGCAATTCGAGGACTTTCTCAAGGACCACGGCATTCAACGTCGACTCTCAGCGCCGTATACACCTCAACAAAACGGAGTCGCCGAACGCCGAAACCGAACTCTGCTCGACATGGCGCGTTGCCAATTAATTCAATCCAACCTGCCATCGTCGTTTTGGGCGGAAGCAGTCGGAACGGCAAACTACATAAGAAACCGATGCTCAAGCCGAGCACTGTCGAACAAAACCTCGTTTGAACTGTGGAAAGGATGGATACCCATCGTCGGTCACATGAGGACTTTCGGCACGAAAGTATACATTCTCGACAAAACACCGACGAAAGGAAAGTTCGAACCACGAGCCAAGGAAGGAATCTTCGTGGGTTATCCTCAGTCAGCGAAGGGATATCGCGTGTGGATACCTGACGACAATAAAATGGTCGTCTCCAGAGACATCAATTTCGTCGGTGAATCAGCGCTCGACCATAACCAACCAAAAATCCAAAAAATCATCATCGACGACGTAAGACCCGAACCGAGCATCGCAGAAACCGAAATCGGTCCGAACGAACCGCTCCAAAACACACTTACGACCGTCGGAAGAGGCCGAGGGAGACCCAGAATCATACGATTGGGAAGCAGAGGTCGACCTCGGAATGAATATCAACCACATCGAGGTGAGGGAAAAGAGAAGCCTTCGAACGACGACGGTACCGAGCGCGGGACGAAACGCCTTCCAGAATCACCGCACCAAGAGGCAAGAAAACGAACCAGAAGTGCAGCCCAACTGGAAAACTCTGAAGACGATGACGACGACTACGACCTCGAAGACGAGAACACCGACGATGAAGACGAACAAGAGACCAGTCTCGTCGAGTTCGCGATGAACGCCATGGAAATCACCGTAACCGATGCTCTCCAGGGCCCCGATTCTCGATCGTGGAAGCAGGCCATCGCATCCGAGGTAAAATCCCATCTTAGCTACGACACATGGGAAATAGTCGATCGACCTCGGAGCAGGAACGTCATCGGTAGTAAAACAGTGCTAAAAACGAAGTACAAATCGGACGGCAGCCTTGAGCGAAGAAAAGCGAGAATCGTAGCTCGCGGATTCGCCCAACGACCAGGATACGATTACTTCGAAACCTTCGCCCCAGTGGCGCGACTCGAGTCGGTTCGGCTGCTCACAGCACTCGCCGTGGAACAACAACTTTCACTTCACCAACTGGACATTACGACGGCGTATCTTAACGGGTCCATAAACGAAGAAATCTTCATGGAAACACTAGCAGCCTTGGAACAATCGCTAAAAGATATTTCACAGGAAGCCGATGAAAGCGAAGAAACAAGACAAAAAGCAAAACAAATGTTACGAAAAATCCGAGAAGGCAACAAAGTTTGCCGACTCAAGAAGGCAATTTACGGCCTGAAACAATCCGGTAGACAATGGCACAACCGATTACACGAAGTTTTGACTCAGGAGAAACTCACGGCAACCGGATACGACCCATGCGTCTACCACAGCGACCACCACGACGAAACACTTATAGTGCTAGTCTACGTAGATGACATCCTGATCGCCTCAAACAAAGCGGGTCGAATCAAGGCACTGAAAAAGGCCTTGGCAAAGAATCTCGAGGTGAAAGATCTCGGCCGAGCCAACTACTGCCTCGGAATTGAAATTCGCCAGTATCAGGACACCATCACTCTCAGCCAAGAAAGGTACACCCTACAGCTACTCGATAAATACGGCATGAAGCAATGCAATGCCGTACTCACTCCAGCCGAGCCAGGAAACTCGCTCAACATCACAGGACAGCCCGTCGACAAGCTACCGACTCCGAAACAATATAAGGAACTGATTGGAGGATTAATGTATCTGGCGGTCGCTACAAGACCAGACATCGCACACACGATCAGCATGTTATCGCAATTTAACGAAAAACCCGAGAAACAACATTGGAAAGCCGCCAAACGAGTCCTCCGCTACCTGCAAGGAACCGCGGAGCATCAGCTGATCTTCAAACGAACGGGACAGCCACTTATCGGATACGTGGATGCAGACTGGGGGAACTGCAAAATCGACAGACGATCTTTCACCGGATACGCGTTCATACTCGGATCGGCGGCCATCAGCTGGAAAGCTCAGAAGCAGAGAACCGTATCCCTATCCTCAACGGAAGCTGAATACATAGCCTTGTCCGAAGCCTCGAAAGAGGCCGTTTATCTGAAAGGTTTCATAGAAGCGCTACACTTCAGACACCTTTCCAAGGTCTCGATAAACTGCGACAACCAAGGAGCCATCCAGCTAGCCAACAACAGCATGTACCATCCAAGGACGAAACACATCGACATCCGGCATCATTATGTACGCAAACTCATTGAGAGAGGGGAAGTCAATCTGCGACACATCCCAACACAAGAAATGACTGCGGACGTCTTAACCAAGTCATTAACCAGCCCGAAGCATCGTTTGTGCTCGAAGCTACTCGGCCTCGCGCAACCTCAGAAGAACGGCACCGGCGCTTAACTTGAGAGAGGGTGTTGGAATATACCGTTCAAGTTCACGCGCCTAACTCTACTTGTCGCCACACAACGGCAATCTACAATACTAACATCTATCCCACTCGCTCCTATACATAACAATCGGAGCACATGTCAATTACAACCCCGTTATACAATAAACACAATTAATTGAACATCGTGTTGCATTTTACTCTCCTCAATCTCGTGCGCCGTAAAATACAACAATGTATTTGATTGGACGAAGCAAAAAATCATCGATCAAAGATTATTTAAGGGCATGCGACCCAAGTGCGGATATAGAAGGTCGAGAGAAGTTCGGAGGAGAGAATCAGCGAAAGTACTGTCAAAATTATAAAAACTTTATTATACTGAATTGCTGAAACAAAATTAAATAAAAGAAAAAAAAAAAAATTAAAATCAACTCTAATTATTTATCGTGAACCATCGACCTCGGAATTTTCTTGGGCTTCCTACGTTCTTTCGGGAAAGAGCTTCAAGGATCCAGGATTATTCAAATTTAAATTTTGAAATCAACTCAATTCAAGTAAGTAGTTTTACTTCTTATTTGATTTTGTGAATTGCCAACGTATCGACGGGCTATATAATTTTTGGGGCATTTTATCATGAACAGTTTTTTTTTTTAGAGAAATAAAAGTAAAAAGAAATCGTCAGGGTCAACGAAAAATAAAAACTTAAATTTATTTAAAATATGGTAATTTGCGCTCTTTGCCCTTTCCCGAGTATTTTTCTTAAAGATTAGACTCAAAACAGGGCACTAACTCGATTTAAACTTTTACTTTCAAAGAACGTGTAAAGGAAGAGAATCTCTTCCTGACCGAGATAGAGTAAAATGTCGATCGGGACGTAACACGCAATTACTCAGTCAATTTTCGTCGTACGACAATTTGCAAAAAAGCGTTGTCTTGGTGTGACCCACTCTACTCGCCCACCAAAGGGACACATGTAGTTACAATACACCCTGTATATGTATTATAAATATATATAAATATCATTATAAAAATAATAAAAAATAATAGTAGTAAAATGTTTATTTCCCTTGCGGGGTACATTGCGGACTCCCGCTCCGCTCACACGTTTTCCTTAACCTACACTTAACCTATCTTATCCTATCCTATATATTGAGAGAGAGAGATACAGGCCTTTTTCATTCCTTAATTCTTTATATTTCCTTATTTATTCCTTCATTCCTTCCTCCTTCCTTAATTCCTTCCTCATTCATTCACCTCATTCATTCCGTGACTTCCGTTTCTGCTGCACCACTCTACTCCACCCCTATATCCTCCCCACCCCCTCTACTCTCCCTTCCCCTGCTCTATCCCCTTGCGCGCCCCTCCATCTTTCTATTTTCTCTATCCATTCCTCCCCCTCTCCCTTCTCTCCCAGTACCTCTCCCCTTACCTCGCTCCACCCTCTCTCACTCTCCCAGTCCGTACATATCTCCCATACATGTTCCCACGTCTCCTCCTCCCTCCCGCACATCCTGCAGCTCCTCTTTCCCTCTGTTTCCCAATACATTGTCCCCCTCATCATAAAAAATAATAAATATCATTATAATAAAAAATAAAAAATAATACAAAAAAAACAAAAAATATGATAATAATATTTTTAACAAAATTTAATATTATCGTTCTATTATTTGTTTATTAATAAAACATATATTTTTCGTTCATTTTTTGTATTATTTTTTATTTTTTATTATTATAAAATATTTTTCATTATAATAAAAAAATAATAATATCAAAAATAAACAAAAAATGTACTAATGATATTTAAACATTTTTAAAAAATATTATTAAATTTTTTGTTCATTCTTGTGTTATATTATTTTTATTTATATTTTTTTTTATAAATAAATATTTTAGTTATATTTTTTTGTTTCCTTTTTGTATGATGTTTTTTTCTTACTATCTTCATAATGATATTTATACAAATTTATAATATATATGATCATATAATATTACGTAAATATTACATAAAAGATAATAAATATATAATATGCTTGTTTAAATTTTGTGTGGTAATCCCTGTTTGAGCCTTACCGGGCCCTACATGGATTGAACTATCAAGGCCCTATTAAATTTCCACCTGGAAACCTGTGATTGCCTTATCGGGGCCTTTTAGGGCTGTATCCGGGAAAATCATATTAGGGATTCCACATTTAAACCTGTTCGGGGCCCGATTATTATTAGGGCTTCCCTGATTATTTTCTACACGGGCCATTCCTTCTTTCACTCTGTCCAGCTACTATCTACACCCCGTCTCTCTCACCCTCACCTTTTCCCGATACTCTCCCTCACTCCTCTAGCTCTCTACGTTAAGATCCTCTAGATCCCTCGCTATCCACCTGCCTCTAGATTCTAGATCCTCTAGATCTCTCGCTATCTGCCTGGCTTTCCTCTCTCTCTCTCTCTCCACCTCTCTCCGTCCCTTCGACTTCCGTTCACTACCCTTTCACTCCGTTCTTTTCTTCCTGCCTCTTATGCTAGTTATTCTTGCCTCCCCTCTTCCCCCTTCCCTTTTTTATTCTGCTTCCGTTGCCCATCGCGTACCCCTTTCCAAAGGGACAAGGGTACGCGATGGGGAAGGAAAGCGGGATAAAGGAAGCGTAGAGGTCAGGAGGAAGAACAGGAGAGAGAACAGGAGATAAAGAAACAGGAAGGCTAAAAAGAAAAGTCTTTTTAGCCTTCCTGTTTCTTTATCTACTGTTCTCTCTCCTGTTCTTCCTCCTAATCTCTACGCCCGTCTCCTTATTTCGCTTTTGCCCTTTTATCCTTGTCCTCACCTTTTTACCCCTATGCGTTCCGTTCTCTCCCGGTACTTCGGCCTTTTTCCTCTCCCTGCCCGTCGCCCCTCTGTCCCTTATTCCGTCGTCTCCCCATTCTTCATCCTAACCTCTTCTTTCTTTAACCTTTATTCTTTTATCTTCGCCGCCCTTCTACTTCACCCTCATCCCGCGTCATTCCTACCCCATCCCCTCTCTTCGTACTGGTGCTATATCCTCTACCTACTTTAAACTTGCCGCCCACTTATCCATCGTCTCCTCCCAGCCTTACCGATCCTCCTTTATGCCCCCTCTACCTTTCTCACTGCCCGCCTTTACCCGCCGTTCTCGCTCCGACTTTTTACTTCCTGCTTTCTCCGCTGCTGTCTCTACCTTTCACTCACCGTTATCTCTTTCCCCTGCCCCCACTCCCTTTTTCCTAACCTCATTTGGCTCTTCATTTCCTGCCTTTCCGCCTTTATTCTCTAGCCCTAATCCGAAATTATTATTTCTCTACGATCCTTGTTCTTTCCTTCCTCTTTTCTACCTCTTATCCACTTTCCCGTCCCCCCTAAACCCTTCACTCATCTTAAAAAACCTCACCCACTACACCACACACGTCCACCACACTCACATCCGGAAACGGAAGTCATGTTTCCGAAATATGTCAATTGCAATAGAACATTTTTGATATTTTGGAAACATTTATGAAATATTCAATTTGCAATATAACGTTTTTAATATTTCTGAATTTTTTCCGAAATATGTCAATTGCTATATAACATTTTTGATATTTCAGAAATATTTCTGAAATATGCAATTGGCAATATAACGTCTTCGATATTTCTGAAATATTTCCAAAATGTCAATTGCAATATAACATTTTGGATATTTTTGAAACATTTCTGACATATAAAATTTGCAATAGAACATGTCCTATGCTTCCGAAATATTTCAGACATATTTAAAATGTCACATATCATTTATATCATTTTGCAAATTTGTTGGCGAGCCTCAAGTGACAATTTGACTTGCTAATCTGCAGTGTGATTATATTCATAATCAAATTCGATACGAATTTCGAAAAAAAAAAAATACGTAATTCCCACTCAGCACGACACATTTCAGTAATGTTTCGTATTATTTCAATGTTTCAGAATCATAATAGCATAACTTTCAAATATTTCTAGAGTGTGTCTGAAATATGTCAAATGTAATGTAATATTTTCAATATTTCTGGCATATATCAAAAACATTTCGAATGAAATATATCATTTTCAATATTTCGGAAAGGTTCCGGAAATTTATCGAAGGAATCTTAACATTTTTGGAATTTTAGCGACGTTTCAGGATATAATATAACATATCAATGGACTAATGCCAAAGAGGCGTAAGCACCAATGTGGTTAGTGCCAGAAGGGCATGAGCACTATACTTGGCGGGCTTAAGGGAAAGAGAATTCTACAGCCAAACGGGCATAAGTGCCAGGGCGCTTACGCCCGTACGGCAGTAATAACTCTGAGAAATTGTGAAATAGGTCAAATCTTACTGCCAGAAGGTCGTAAGCGACAAACTTTTTTGCGGTGGAGATATTCCCCTCTGGCAGTAAGATTTCGCGATTTCAGAATTTATGTAAAGTTTATGACCAATTTCACAATTTGAAAAAATATTATGACCGATTTACAGTTTATTCGAATATTATGTGAACCCAACCCAACCCAACCCAGCCCGTCTGGCAGTACGAATTGACCGATTTTACAATTTCTCCAAGTTATTGCTGCCACAAGGGCGTAAGCAACGAACTTTTTGCGTTGGAGATAGGCCTCTCTGGCAGTAAGATTTGACAGATTTCACAATTTGTTCGAGTTAATACTGCCACAAGGGTGCAAGCGACAAACTGTTTTGGGGTGGTGATACGCCCTTCTGGCAGGAAGATTATACAGATATCACAATTTATTTGAGTCCTTACTGTCATAAAGGCGTAAGCGCCCTGGCTTTTACGCCTGTTTGGCTGTAGAAATCTCTTTTCCTTATACCCCCAAAATATAGTGCTTACGCCCTTCTGGCAGTACAAACGCGAAAATTTCGAAAAAGGCGCTTACGCCCCTTGGCATTAGTCCAACGATATGTATGTATTATATTATAGAATTTTTAGAATTTTTGATTCACCATATTGGATTCGCCACATTCAATCTTGTAATGTACCAAAACCGACATGGTATACTGAATAAAGGGTGGAAGACGGGACCACCACCATCCCTTGAGTAGCTCTCAACATACAACTGATCAATTATTCTCTGGCATGTCAAATACATCATATTCATTTACAGAGTTCATAAACAGTCGATAGCGTAGTGGGCAGCGTGTTAGGTAAATAGTTAGGATAGGTAGGTAGGTCGCAGGTTCGAGTCCCCGTCGAGGAGAATAAAATCATATCGAGAAATCGCTGTGCAGGATTTTCTTTCCCCGGTGTAACCCTTCTATAACAACGACAAAATAATGTGAAGAAAAAAAAAATCCAACGATGTAACTAATAAAATATTTATTATAAAATATATATTACCGGAATATTTCTGATATATTTCTGAAATGTTGGAATGAAATATTTCATGTTTCCAATGAAACACATCTCAAAAATTTCTGAAATATATCGTCGAAATATTTCTGCCATATTACCGAAATGTATCTGACATATTTCTAACATATGTCAGCGATGTAACGTTCGTTGTCTCCACGGGCATGGACATATTTCTGACATATTCCTGAAATGTTGCAATGAAATATTACATGTTTCGAATAAAACATTTCTGAAACATTTCCGAAATATATCGTCGAAATATTTCTGACGTATGTCAGCTATGTAACGTTTGTTATCTCCGCGGACATGGACATATTTATGACATAATTCTGAAATGTTGCAATGAAATATTACATGTTTCGAATGAAACATTTCTGAAATATTTCCGAAGTATTTTGTGCCAGGTGGGTTGTTCCATCATATAAAATTTGACCAAATACACGGTTTATTTTCTTTCTTCAATAGTGTCATGATTGACCACCAGTGGTGAATCGTCAAGAGTTGTTTCGCCGATACGTACAAAATTAATTTCTCACATTAAACTTGTACTCGGTCAATTTTTTTTCGTTTTATGTTGAGCGTTATCATGTATTGATTTTTTATTTTTGTATTGAGTGTCGTCATGTTATATTGATTTTTCTATTTTATATTTATTACATTGTACCCGAAAAAAGATTGGGAATTAAAATATGACCATGTTCAATCCGTTGTTATTCATTTTATGGCTCGGACGATATGCAAAGCTTATATTTTCTCATGCCATAACAACTGATATCCCTTATCAATGACAAAGTTCTCGTTTCAGGCGAGGCTACTCCCCCCTCCCTCACTCTCATGGAATCACTGTAGCTCCATCTCTCTCGCGCTTGATCGATCGTGGTGCATGTATAGCCTTGCCGACGGCCCGCCAGCCGCAGCCAACGGCTCCCCGCTCGCGGCCGTCCGCTCGCCGGATTAAAAAAAAAACCCTCGCCCTACAACCTGATGGTGTATTTTGCGACAGGTGTCGAGATGATGCTGAGCGGTTCTTTCATTGCCCTGGGGGATCTTCTGGTGGAACCGGGGGAATCGGAGCAGGAGGAGATAGTCCTTGAAAGGATCAAGTTACCCAGAAATTCTTGCCGGAGCTTGGAGCTTCCAAGCCGGATG
Organism: Rhorus exstirpatorius; assembly: GCA_963564615.1. Lineage (NCBI taxonomy): Eukaryota > Metazoa > Arthropoda > Insecta > Hymenoptera > Ichneumonidae > Rhorus > Rhorus exstirpatorius. The sequence continues at coordinate 26,387,361 of OY751313.1, forward strand.
GCTTGGAAAGTTACAGGTGTCTCGGTGCGCCATATATTCGGAGAGAAGGTGGACCTGCAGGTTCTCAATGAGCTGAGATTCGCTCTTTCGACAGTCGAGTTGGCTAAGGCGTTCGACCAGGAGGCCTTGAACCTCTCGGAAAAGGTTTTTCGAGATATCAAGACCAAGCTAGTGCACTGGGATTTCACCAGGGCACTCATTTACAGCCCCCGTTTCGTCGCAAACAAGATTAGAGGTTCATCAGCGCAGACGGAACTAATCAATCGAGCGATTGATCCGGTCAGGGCGTTCCTCGTTTCGGGGGAGGAAGCGGACAGACGTTTGGCGGAAATATCGGACTTGGACTGGGGACAGAGATCAAGTCGTAAGAGAGGATATGATTCGTCGCCAGTGAGTAGGGAAAAAGGTCTAGGTTTGATACCCTAGAGAAGCGCATGAACGAGATGTTCGCGAGAATGGAGGAGAAGCTCGGGTCGATGGAGATGGACTCTGTTAAACAAAGGACGGAGGGCTCGGAGTACAACTCCTCGGAAACTTTTCTGGAGGAGGAAATCGAGTACCTGCTATCTCCAAGCCCGCCAAGCTTGGCTGCAGAACAGGCGTCCTGGAGATTCCTCGATAGTCTTGTTCGGCGGCGTGCAAGGCGAGGAGTCAATGGAGCCTGCGTCTGACCTACAGTTCGTTCCGGAGGTGAAGGAGTATAAGCCGCTGCTTCCGAAACCAGAAACTTGCATTAGAGAGGAGGGGATCGCGTGTCAGAAACTGAGCACAGAGGGCTGGAATCGAATCCGCTATAAGGAGGTGGAAAAGCGTTTACATGCGTCCCCGGTGTTCAGCGCCCTAAGGGTGAACACGGAGTTGTCAGGACTGGAAGCGCAGGTGTCTCCCCTCTGGAGAAGGCAAGAGGGAATGCTCGGGGCGATGTCTCATGGGCTCCTGGTGCAGTGGAAGGTCTTGGTAGAGGAGCTGAGGAAGATCGCCAGCGAGGTCCTGGCCGCAGCCGGGAGTTTGCGGAAACTGTTGACAGGAGATTCGAGATTTAAGATAATCTCGGATGATCTACTACAGTTCGCCTGCGGGCATCGTGCGGAAGCAATCGAATCAAGGCGCAGGACCTTCAGGGCAAAGAATGAGGCGCTGACGACGATACTGCAGCAGATCCTGCCGTCGCCGACCCACCTCTTTGAGGGCGCGAGGCTGGTAAGTCTACTGCGAGACAATGGTGGATTTCGGCAGGTTTTTCCGTCCCGGGGCTAGGGGTTGCCAGATAGGAGACCGCCGTTTAGGAGGTCAACTGCTCGTTCGCCGGCTCCCCGAGGTGCCAAGCCAAGACAGCACGTCCAGCGTTCACAGGTGGCTTTAACGGCTTGGGCAGAGTCGGGGCGGAAACCTTTCGCAAGCAGACGAGGTCGAGTCGAATCCCGCTCAGGGCGGACGGCAGAGAAGGGAAGGAGTGGCCGGAGGTTTTGACGGACTGTTCCAGGGGGGTCAACTGAGGGAGTATCTCGCGCGCTGGAAATAGTTAGAGGCTCCACTCTCGATTATAAAAATTGTTTCAGAGTACTCGATTCCGTTTATTCGAAAACCACCCTCGATCCCCCTAGATGTGGAATTGCGAGAAAGGTTCGCAACAAAGAGCTCCCCGTAGATGGCGGAGGAATTAAGGAAGCTTCAGGACTCAGAGATAGTAGTAAATTCCGTAGCCGAGAGAGGGTTCCTGTCAAATATGTTCCTGATTCTAAAGCCAGACCGGGGGGTGGGGGGTAAGACAGATATTCGATTTGAGGAGCTTGAACGAGTTTTCAGAACCCCAAAGGTTCCGCCTAATAAACCAGAGTCAGGTTCCAAGGTTCCTCCAGAGCGGAGATTTCATGGGGAAGTTGGATCTGACGCAGGCGTATTTCCATTTTCTGGTAAGAGAGGGTCACAGACGATGCTTCAGATGACCTCCCTTCCCTTCAGCCTGTCGAGCGCACCGTTGGCCTTTTCTCGAGTAGGCGATTGGCTAGCAGAAGTCATGAGAAGAAGGGGTATGCGGGTGCTCGTTTATCTCGACGATTTTCTGTTCGCCCACCAGAATCCGGGGGTATTAGAGCAGCAGATATCAGATGCGGTGCAGCTGCTCCGTTTTCTTGGGTGGTCCGTGAACGCAGGGAAGTCCATCCTCAGGCCCACGAGACGGATAGAGTTCTCGGGCATAGTATGGGACACGGATCTAAACGAGAAGAGGCTCTCAGACGAAAGGATGAAAGCGCTATCGAGCGAGCTGCGAAGGCTGACGGAAGATCGTCACTGGTGCTGGAAGTCGAGCATGTCACTGGTAGGCCGGCTGGGCTTCGCGGCACTGGTGGTGCCATTAGGGCGACTCTTTACAAGGCGCCTTCAAAGGGAGAGTCGCAGGCTCCCAGAGGGGAGACCCAACGATAAGCTCACCTTGCCAGAGCCGGCATTGGCCGATTGCCAGTGGTAGGTTTCGAATCTGACGAGACCAGGCGTGCTTTTTACTCCCGAGCCGGAGATTTTAATCACAAATGGTACGTCTGATGAAGGATGGGGAGTGCAGATCGATGCTCGTCATCTCGCGGGCGTGTGGACAATCCAGCAGTGGAGTTGTCATATAAACAGAAAGGAACCGCACGCTGTCACGATCGCGCTGGAGGAGTGTCAAAGTCAGGTGAGAGGGAAGGCGATAATGTTGCAATCAGACAACAAGACCGTAGTTGCACACCTGAGAAATCAGGGCGGAACGAGGTCACTGACACTTTAGGAGGCATCGAGGTGGTTGTGTTACTGGCACGGGAGCTGAAGATCGTTCTGTACCTTTTTTATATCCCGGGTCGTTACAATACGATAGCGGACTGCTTTTCCAGGGGGAGGAGTCTTTCGGACTGGCACTTGGATGTGCAGGCAACCGGGAGAATCTTTCGGAGGTGGGGGACGCCCCAGATAGATTTGTTTGCATCGGTCGACTCAAGGGTGGTCGCTCAGTATGTGTCGATAGATGCGAAGAACGCCCAGGCACTTTTTGTCAACGCATTCAGCCGGGACTGGGCCTACGATTTGGCGTGGGTCTTGCCGCCTCCTCCCTTCATTCCTAGGGTGTTACAACACCTGAGCAGGGCGTCGGAGACGTTCTTGGTGGTCGTGTCAAGATGGGAGAGAGTGTTTTAGAGAGGAGACCTGGAACGCAGGGCCCTGAGCGCACTATGGTGGATACCGGACTTGGGTCAGCACCTCATCGACCTATCGACCAACCGGTCACAACCGAGAGCAGACGACCTCTGTTTGGAGGTCTGGAAGATACGAGGTGGAGTAGGGTGACACCAGGTCTGGCCTTAAAAAACGTGGAGCTTCTACAGTCGGCTTGGTGGGGTTCTACGTGGAGAACTTACGGTTCGGCTTGGAAGCAGTGGGTTTCGTGGTGCATATATTTATCGTATGAAGTTTGACTCGGATGACAGAAATGAAATTTTCCACAGCAGTAATAATAAATGGCTGCTATTAAAAGGGTGAATGCGAATCTCCCAATGAGAAAAAACGACAGAGAACGATGTAACAAATCTGACCATTTGAATCGGTAGATTTATTCTTTACAAGCTAATTGATGTGAGTTGTGACATTATTATATTGAAAAACAGTATTAACAACCATGACCGAGTTTTGAAAACGAAAAGAAAAATCCATTCTATTATGTTTTTCGACCCTCATTTTGATTAGGAAATAATGGTTGTGCGAAATTTCCGCCTACTCAATAATTACGGCACTGAAATAGATGCCCGGCAATTTTACAAGTTAGCGTTAACGCTTGCCGTCATCTTTAAGTCATTCATTCAACAACTAGCGAAGTAGGTTCTTACATTACCGACCGCTTATACTACAGAGCACTGCCGGTACTTGTGTGATTTCGATGGATTGTGAATTAGATATCAACGCTCCACGTGGCATACTGCTCGTGAGAGAACCGCCGAACGATGCCTGGACGGAAATGGAGTAAGCGCTCACGTGTGCTTGTTCGAAAGTGGCATACCCCGTATCATGAAAATGATTTATTGCGTAATTGCCAGTAAAAGTGATACATTTTGAGCTTTCAACCGGGATAGGCATTTCGTTCTGATATATTTTGAGTAGGAAAGGCAGTCACGCGTATAAATATTTGATACTATAAGTATCGGTTGGAGTTGACACGGGGAGATAGAGAGTTCTATTCTTGAGAGATAAAATCGGTTTGGTGTTGGTGATTTGGTCACCTGTATGTTACCTAGACTATTGCGATTTAATAAATGACCGAGGTTAAGAAAACGAAACTATCGCGATTGCATAAATGGCCGACCATTGCAATTGCATAAATGACCGAGATAATTATGAGATTTGCCCATAAAACGAAATTAGATTATATGAAATTAGACAAAATATGAACATTATTCGTACGCGAAACTGGCTCTCGGTGCTCAGCGAGGCCATGGGCCATGGAAGAGCGAAAAAAGTAAACATTGATGAGAACGCCCTGAATAACGAAATATAAAACTCGAACAAATATTTACGCGTAACTCAATCGGGAATCTAATTCGCTCATATCGCAACGATTTACGGGGTTTTCTAAGATAGCCATTAATTAAATCTGCCTAAATAACCGACTTTGCAATCACAACGGAAATGCACAAGATCGTAGCTGATAGGGAGGCCAATCTAATATCTAAACAGGAGACAACCAGGCAACAAATAATATAGACTAATTAGGCCAATAGTCCCAATATAATACGTATTAATGGGGCAAGTAATCGACAATATGCCGGATAATGGCGCAAATGGGCTCAATAGAATACGTAAAATGAGGTGAATAATCGATAAATCAGGGAGCAGGTGACGCTGTATACTGGTCTAATTCCCAAATCTCCCTCAGCATCCCTATTTACACGAAAATGGATGGGCGGTATTCGCCTGTTTGATGATGAAAACCTCACTCGAACCCACATAGGCCAACGATGCACGGGCCGGGCCCGGGCGGAACGAACCCCGCGACAACGCGAATGTCTATCACGGGTTTCTCGTTTTTCTCCACCAGCGAGCGAGCTTGAGGGTGGAGCGCCCTAATTTCACTCGGCTTTGCTGGTAATTACTGGCTGAATGCTACATTAAATATTCAATTAATAATCAAGTAAACAGCGTTAATTATCAGGGTATGTACTACTACGAAATGCCCAATTCCAGGTAGTAAAATTGTAATACAAAAACTTAGCCTATGATGAGTCGTGTCTACCTGGGGACAGATCTGTTTGAAGAGCGTTGTCGTAGGGTCGTTAATCGGACCCACTGGTCGACACCACTTCGTGCGGGTGGCGGGGAAAAAATGTCACGTCACAGTACACTAGGTAATATGTTTCCACTTATAATCATGCGCTCCGAGTTTCTGTAGCTTATTTCCGGAAGTCTTATGAGGTACGTTTCATATGCTTGGATGATATGAATCGGGATTTTTCACAGTTGCGTATGCAGTATGTCTCATGTATTTTTATAGCGCGATTTGAGTTTTTTAATTTTTAGTACATTCTTATAGTATAAATTTACTAACCGTGTAAGTAATCCCATCGTCGGTACCCGCATCGTACGGATATAAGTTGAGCTCTTTGTGCACAATCCACGAGCAATTTGCAAGGCACAGTTCAAGTCCTGATATTCCAACAATCCAATCAGGTGAAGGAACTGAAAAGTTTATTCCAAGAAATTGAACTACAAAAAAAAAAGAATAAGTACGAAAAAGGAACTGTTAATTGTTTACCGATCATGGATACCAAGGACATCAAGTGGTGCATCTTATCTACGCGAAATACCGCGAACGTTCGTCCTGTGACGTTTGGGTACGTTATTCCTCTGGCCTTTATTATTGTTCGGATCTTGTCACTCTATGAATAAATTGCAAAAACATATATGACACATTTCGTTGCAATTATTTTAAATTTTTGTTGAGATGTATTAAGTGTAACTTTGCACTCCAATACATCGTGTTTAATATGACTTCAAATATACAGAAATTCTGAGGGTATACATTTTCGACGACAAATCGGTAATTGCGATAAGAAGTAAAGTGGCTTCTGAAATTCACCGATTTCAGAAGAAGTTTGAGTGCAGATATGCAACATATCATTAATGACGCTTAGTGGAAGGGTCTCATTAATTAAAACTTTCCATAACCGGTAAATTTTCAGTAGTACTTTGTCGATACAAATGACTACTAGTAATTGAAATTACAATCTCCTATGTCACAGGATAGGCATCAACGAGAAATGTAAATAACATTAGAGCTTTCTTTATTGTTTCGAGTAAAAATTACTGTTTTGAACAATCTCATCACGCTCTTTAATTGTATCAGACTTTAACCAAAATAAGTCATGTAAAACGTAGAGCTAGTAATTTTTTAACCGTTGCTTGGCATATTACAACTATCTAATAATCTGGGAAAACGAGAAGCACCTATTCCGTAATTTCCAGTAACTTTTTGTACAGCCGATAAAATCCTACGCAAAAATATAAGCTTTTGTAATATCAAGAGACGCGCCAGTGTCTTGACGCCAAGTAATTGAGCGTCATTTTAAAATATAAATACCCCCACCATAGTCTGCTATACAATAATTTTACCAAAACAACGTTGAATTACAATTTATTATCGACGTCACACCCAAATGAGTCATCTATCAAAAAATCAGAGGTTATTTTCGCTGTCACGTGCCATGTTCCCGCGTAACCGTCTTGGTTACTCAGTGACACGGGGTGGCGACAGTTGGGAATTTACCGAAACCGTCTTCATTTTTCTCCTATCCAATAAGAACGATGTTTGCACATATTACATTACACTGTAAAAAAAAAGCAAATGTAATATGCCCAATCATATGAAATTTACTAACTGGGTTCAGTAAGCTGACTTTAATGTACCTTGTACTGTAAAATTGAAAATCTTTCGTAAAATAAATGTACGAAACATGAAAGTTGAGAAACTTTTGCATTGATATTACAAAATTGGTTCATGGAAGTATTGTTTTATGAACAAGTTTATGAAATTTATTGAAGTATTTTGAAAATTTCGCACTGCCATTAAAATCAGTGGAAAAGTTTTTAGAATTAACGTGCTCATAGTGGGGTGAATTTCAGTCAGTAACAGTTGAGAAATCAAACACAATAACCTTTAGTTTTCATCCACGATGGTACTTGAAAATGAAAGAGAACTCATAATATCCAAACACTTGATTGTAAATTTCAATACTAGTGTTTGAAAAGGAATATGGAAAGGAATATCCTGTTAAGTAATTTCAAGCGCGTTTATTGTAAAAACTGATGTGTTGTTCATTGAGATGAATTGCGGTGCCGAAGATTCCGAGCATTTGGTTGATCTGAAGCATGGGAACGCAACGGATTCTTGAAGTATAATATAAAAAGGGGTTCGCCTCGTAGGAATTTTTGAAATTTTCATTTTTGACGAAATTGCGACCGTTTTAATTTAACATTCGTTTTTCGTTCGCAAACTCCGACGATTTTGTTTGCATAAAAAAGAAATGGTTCAATTAAATTAAAAAAATCCTACGAAGCGAACTCCTTTTTATATTCAAAAATCCGTTGCGTTTTCATGTTTCAGATCAACCGACGGCCCTTACCGACGGATTTTACTTGGCCGGCAAGCCATGTCAACGAACAACAACATGTCTAACACTGAGTACAATAACGGCGCTTCCAGTCAACGACTTCATTTTAAAAAAATTTTAAACAAACCTCAATGTACATATTTTTTAATAAAAAAAAAACCAAGATATTATTGAAACATTAGTTTTTGAGATGAAATTTCCCGAAGTGTACCTGTTTTTCTCGCCATTTACTTAGGTTAACGATGAGAGCGCGACCTCTAAATCTTGACGAATTGTGCCCTGTCTTCGCGCTGTTTATTTTTATGTTAAAATGTGACCGAAAAAGTGGTAGGAGCTAAAAAAAATTAAAAAAAAAAAACCACTCTAACATATATAAATGTGTGTGTGTGTGCGGGCGTGACATGTATGTGTATGCGTGTGTGTGCGTGTGCGTGCGTGCGAGTGAGTGTGAGAGAGAGTAAGAGAGAGAGAGAGCGAGAGAGAGAGAGAGAGAGAGAGAGAGAGGGAGTTACAGTTATGTACAGTTATGTACCTAGATTATCTATAGACAGTATACAGCGTGACCATTATGATGTGGAATGTATTTTTTTGACGGATTTGGGAGGTGATATCGGGGTTTTTCGGGTACGGTTTTTGAATGGTTTTTGAAACCCGATTCGAAAAAAAATACGGTGTGAATGTAATAATTATAATTTTTACAGCAGAAAAATAGTTATGACGAAAAATAATGTCAAGTTGATTTTTATTTTTGAAACATGAAGATTATTTAATTCTGAATACAAAGCGCTGGTGAAAAATTTTTTTGACGCAGATTGCATGGAGAAAAAAATGTTCAAAGTTGCATTTTAATGCGTTTTTATTCGAAAAGGTGGAATAGAACTGTGCCGCGTGACGTTACATCACATAAGCTCTGCCTTGGCTCACAGCTGTCGAAGCTCATGTCACTTGGCCCGAAATGACAGTTAAACGAAATGACAGAGAGAAACGTATTTTCAGCTATCCCTCTCGCACCCATGCCAAGCCGTAGTGTTTAAAAAGTGATGTTAAAAAATATGAAAAAATAAAAAAAAAACTGTGATATTATTTAAAAAAATGAAAATTGGATGAAACGTGAAATAATAGTATTGAGAGAAAGCTTAAAAAGTGTGAATCAGTTTTACGAATATTAAAAGTGTTGACAGATAAATTTAAAACAATATTTTCTGAGAAATTTCGAAACATTTTAATTAACTTTTAGAATTTCAAAAAAAATTCATAAAAATATCAACATTTGATACAATTTTGATTTTTTTATTCAATGTCTAGCTCGCACAAGTTAAAAGATATGCTAAATTTGTTCGAGAGTATCATCTGGGGATACATTGTAATATTGTAGGACAGAATTTCCGCAAGTTACCAGCTGCAAACGTTACTTTAATACAACTGTTTACCGATTTTTCTAAAAACTTTGTCACTTGGTGCCAAATTTCAAATTGTTCAACATTTTCGCAGCTCAAGTTGGCTTTTACCTTTCAGTACTGTTATTAGCAGTTGTTAAGCTTGACTTTTTGTACACTTTGGCTCTGTACAAGCTGTGAACTTGCCATTTCCTGAGAAATTCAAAAGGTTCAACCTATCTAGCATTTACCTTTGGATTAAGAGATCATCACAGTGCGACCGCCCGAAAAATAGCCAAATTCGCTTTTTTTTTGTAAGGTGGATAGGATGAGCTAATCAGTCGAATTTTTTTTACAAATTGGAGCACCAATAAAGAATATAAATTTTTTTTTTTTTATTTCTTCATTCATTGTTTAACATTTTTTTATTTGCGTAAAATCGCGTTAAAAAAATGGTGTCTCATGTTGGCCAGGATTGCGAAAAAAAATTTCATGTGAAACGAAAAATTCAAAATGATTTATTAATCTGTAAGAAATCCGCTATGTTCTTATCGAGGTTATTTTTAGTGAAATTTCAAAAAATGGCGGCGGTTTAAACAAAAAGTATCGAATTGAGCTTTTTTCGACAGTTTTTCGTAAGAAAAAGATTGATTTAAAAAAAAAAAAGCTTCCATAGAAGCATAACGAATGACGTGAAGAATGTTCTGTCGGAAATTCAAACGGATAGGTTGAAAACTCTTCCTTTGAGAGTGGCCACTGTTTTGTAAAACACCATTCCAAAGAAAACTTGTTGTGTTTCATTTTATCTGCTGTGGCAGTAGCGAACGTCCATGACTAACCGCAAGGAAAACGGAGAAAGGAAATTCTGCATTTTCACTGCGCGGAATGGGATATACCTTCCCGGTTGAACCTTTCGATTCGTTTAAATATTCGTCTACATCAAATTGCATATTTCAGACTGATTTTATCGCTTAAGCGCTTAAGGTGAACGATCGACCGGTAGTACAGATGAAAGTTAAGACAAAATCATTTCAAAAATCTACGTGGCCCCTCGTGTTTTTTTTTAACGAAAAGTTTAGTTTCGTTCAAAGTTTGAGTAGTGTAAAACCCGCTCGTGTAAATGGTTTCATCTCGAGCGGAAATTACGATTGCCTACAACTTCACGTGATCGAAATTACCATCGAATTGTCGGCATTACCCACTATGCAAGATACAATCAACTTTTCCGTTTGCACGATTCCATTGTACACAATATTTGACTATTTACGATGCTTTTGTCGTGTTTTATTTCATCTGTTGCGGCAGTAGCGAACATCCATGACTAACCGCGAGAGAAACGGCGAAAGGACATTCTGCAACTTTCACTGCGCAAGATGAAATCCACAATCCCGGTCGAATCTTTCGATTCGTTTAAATATTTGACTGCATCAAATTGCATATTCACGACTGATTTTATCTAGCGGTCGACAAGTAGTGCAGCTGAAGGTGAAGGCAAAATCATTTTGAAAATCAAAATCACGATCGAATCTCCTGCTTTTCCCACTGTTTGAGATGAAATCAACATTTCCGTTAGCACGATTCCATTCCATCGAACATTTGACTATTTACGATGCTCTCGTTGTGTTCGATTTCTTCTGCTGTGGCAGTAGAGAACGTACATGACTAACAGCGAGGAAAACGGTAAAAGGACAATCTGCATTTTCACTGCGCAAGATGAAATCCACCTTCCCGATCGAACCTTTCGATTCGTTTAAATATTTGGCTACGTAAAATTACATATTTTAGACTGATTTCATCTCCAGCGTTTAAGGTGAACGATCGACAAGTGGTGCAGCAGAGGTGAAGGCAAAATCGTTTAGAAAATCGACGTTTCCCCTCTTGTTCTTTTAACGAAATGTTATGTTCCGTTCAACGTTTAAATATTGTAAATCCCGCTCGTGTTAATAGTGTCATCTCCGGAGAGAATTACGAACGCCGACTTGTAGTGCCACGCGTGATCAAAATTACGATTTAATCTTCTGCAATTTTCGCTGTGCGAGATGAAATCAACACTTCCGACTGCACGATTCCATTCTACGCAATATTTGACTATTCACGATGCCCTTGTTGTGTTTGATTTCATCTGCTGCGGCAGTAGCGAACGTCTATGACCAACCGCGAGGAAAACGGTGAAAGGGCATTCTGCATTTTCACTGCCCGAAATGGAATTCACGTTCCAGGTTGAACCTTTTGATTCGTTTAAATATTTAACTGCATCAAATTGCATATTCAACACTGATTTCATCTGACGATCGACAAGCAGTGCAGCTGAAGGTGGAGGCATAATCATTTTAAAAATCGAAATTACAATCGAATCTTCTGCATTTTCCACTGTGCGAGATGAAATCCACATTTCCAATTGCACGATTCCATTCTACTGACTATTTGACTATTCACGATGCTCTTGGCGTGTTTGATTTCATCTGTTGCGGCAGCAGCGACGACTGACCGCAAGCAAAACCGCGATAGGACATTCTTCGACATTTACTGCGCGAGATGAAATCCACGTTCCCTGTCGAAACGTTCGATTCGTTTGAATATTTGACTACATCAACTTGCATATTCGAGACTGATTTTATCTAACGATCGACAAGTAGTGCAGGCGACCGAGCAGGGAATAAAAATTTGGCGCTTGTCGTGTTTGATTTCATCTGTTGCGGCAGTAGCAAACATCCATGACTGACCGCAAGGAAAACGGCGATAGGACATTCTGCGACATCCACTGCACGAGATGAAATCGACGTTCCCGGTCCAATCTTTCGATTCGTTTAAATATTTGACTACATCATATTGCATATTCGGAACTGATTCAATCTAACGATCGACAAGTAGTGCAGCTGAACATGAAGGCAAAAAAAATTTTCCCTTCGCGTTCAGCTGCAACTTTGCGTGGAGGCAAAAAAGTGCGATGAGCTGCACCACTACTTGTCGATCGTGAGATAAAATCAGTCTCAAATATGCAATTCAATGCAGTCAAATATTTAAAGGAATCGAAATGTTCGATCGGAAACGTAGATTTCATCTAGCGCAGTGAAAGTTTCAGAATGTCCTTTCGCTGTTTTTCTCGCGGTCAGTCATGGATGTTCGCTACTGCCGCAACAGATGAAATCAAACACCACAAGGGCATCGTAAATAGTCAAATGTTGTGTAGAATGGAATCGTGCCATGGGAAAAGTTGATGTCATCTCGCACAGTGGGCATGCTGAAGATTCGATGGTAATTTCGATCACGTGTAGTTCTACAAGTAAGCGATCGTAATTTCCGCTCGAAATGAAACCATTAACACAAGCGGGTTTGAAACTATTTAAACATTCAACGAAACTAAACTTTTCTTAAAAAAAAAACACGAGGGGCCACGTAGATTTTTGAAATGATTTTTCCTTAAACTTTATCCGTACTATTTGTCGGTCGTTCACCTCAAACGCTTAAATGATGAAATCAGTCTTAAATATGCAATTCAATGCAGTCGAATATTTAAACGAATCGAAAGGTTCAACCTGGAACGTGAATTCCATTTCGCGCAGTGAAAATGCGTGATGTCCTTTCACCGTTTTCTTCGTGGTTAGTCATGGACGTTCGCTACTGCCGCAGCAGAAAAAATCAAACACAGAGAGTTTTCTTTGGAATGGTGTTTTTTTTTTAATGGTGTTTTTCAAAACGGTTGCCACTCTCAAAGGAAGAGTTTTCAACATATCTGTTTGAATTTTCGACAGAACATTCTTCATGTCATTCGTTATGCTTCTATGGAAGCTTTTTTTTTTTGAAATCATCCTTTTTTTTTTACGAAAAACTGTCGAAAAAAGCTCAATTCGATACTTTTTGTTCAAACCGCCGCCATTTTTTGAAATTTCATTGAAGAAAACCTCGATAAGAACAGAGCGGATTTCTTACAGATTAATAAATCATTTTGAATTTTTCGTTTCACATGAAATTCGCGGTCGCAATCCTGGCCAACATGGTACATAATTTTTTTCCACACAATTAACGCAAATAAAAAAATGTTAAACAATGAATGAAGAAATTTAAAAAAATCAATTTTGTAATCTTTATCCAAGCTTCAATTTGTAAAAAAAAAATAGACCGATTAGCTCATTCTATCCACCTTACAAAAAAAAAGCGTAAATCGGCTTTTTTCGGGCGGTCGCACTGTGATGATCTCTTAATCCAAAGGTAAATGCTAGATAGGTTGAACCTTTTGAATTTCTCAGGAAATGGCAAGTTCACAGCTTGTACAGAGCCAAAGTGTACAAAAAGTCAAGCTAAACAACTGCTAATAACAGTACTGAAAGGTAAATGCCAACTTGAGCTGCGAAAATGTTGAACAATTTGAAATTTGGCACCAAGTGACAAAGTTTTTAGAAAAATCGGTAAACAGTTGTATTAAAGTAACGTTTGCAGCTGGTAACTTGCGGAAATTCTGTCCTACAATATTACAATGTATCCCCAGATGATACTCTCGAACAAATTTAGCATATCTTTTAATTTGTGCGAGCTAGACATTGAAAAAAAATCAAAATTGTATCGCATGTTGATATTTTTATGAATTGTTTTTTTCAATTCTAAAAGCCAATGAAAATGTTTCGAATTTTCTCAGAAAATATTGTTTTCAATTTATTTGTCAACACTTTTAATATTTGTAAAACTGTTTTCCACTTTTTACGCTTTCTCTCAATACTATTATTTCACATTCCATCCAATTTTCACTTTTTCAAATAATATCGCAGTTTTTTAATATTTTTTAATATTTTTTAACATTACTTTTCAAACACTACGGCTTGGCATGGGTGCGAGAGAGATAGCTGAAAATACGTTTCTCTCTGTCATTTCATTCAGCTGTCATTTCGGGCCAAGCGACATAAGCTTCGACAGCCATGAGCCAAAGCGAAGCTTATGTGATGTAACTTTACGCGGCACAGTTCTATTCCACCTTTTCGAATAAAAACGCATTAAAATGCAACTTTGAACATTTTTTTTCTCCATGCGATCTGCGTCAAAAAAAATTTTCTACCAGTGCTTCGTATTCAGAATTAAATGATCTTCATGTTTCAAAAATAAAAATCAACTTGACATTATTTTTCGTCATAACCATTTTTCTGCTGTAAAAATTATAATTATTACATTCACACTGTATTTTTTTTAAATCGGGCTTCAAAAACCATTGAAAAACCGCTCCCGAAAAACCCCGATATCACCTCCCAAAACCCTCAAAACAAAACCGTCCACATTATAATCGTCACGCTGTATATAGAATATATGAAGAGAGCGAGAAAGCGAGAGAGAGAGAGAGAGAGAGAGAGAGAGAGAGAGAGAGAGAGAGAGAGAGAGAGAGAGAGAGAGAGAGAGAGAGAGAGAGAGTAACAGTTTTGTACAGTTTCGTACACTGTAAAAAATGTTCGTAAATTCATAGCACAACTTAATATTAAAATTTAGAACCGGGTGTATGAAAGTAAAATTAATATAAACGGCATTGTAAATTTCATAAACTTATATGAAATTTATTTAGTCAGGTTTGAAAAATATCATACTGGTGTATTAATTTCTTCGTCGATATACTGGTGTATGAAAATCAATACACAGTTTTGTAAATACAAAGACCGAATAAGGTTTGTAAGATCTTTCTTGATATTGAAAATAGTGGTCAAAGTTGTTGAAAATTAAGTTAAGGCACTTGAAAAATCAGGCAACAGTGTCTTGTCAATTCTCCCCACACTGGTGCATTAAAATCCATAGATCGATTGAGAATTATAAAATACTGGATTGGAATTTAAGGTACCGTTCTGGAAAAATGATAGCAGAGATAATTTATTTAGCACACTGGTATTTTCTGTTTACAAGACGTGATAGAAATTTACTATACCCGTGTATGGGTTTCGTCATCAATGGATTTGCGTATGAAAATCATTATACAGTTTCGTAAATACAAAGACCGAATTAGGTTTTTAAGATCTTTTTTTATATTGAAAGTAGCAGTAAAAGTTGTTGAAAATTAAGTTAAGGCACTTGAAACATGAAGCAACGGTGTCTTGTTAATTCTCGCGACACCGGTGTATTAAAATCCATAGATCGGTTGAGAATTATAAAATACTGGATTGGAATTTAAGGTATCGTTCTGGAAAAATGATAGCAGAGATAATTTATTTAGCACACTGGTATTTTCTGTTTACAACACGTGATAGAGATTTACTATACCCGTGTATGAGTTTCGTCATTAATGGATTTGCGTATGAAAATCATTATACAGTTTTGTAAATACAAAGACCGAATTAGGTTTTTAAGATCTTTCTTTATATTGAAAGTAGCGGTCAAAGTTGTTGAAAATTAAGTTAAGGCACTTAAAACATGAAGCAACGGTGTCTTGTTAATTCTCCCGACACTGGTGTATTAAAATCCATAGATTGACTGAGAATTATAAAATACTGGATTGGAATTTAAGGTATCGTTCTGGAAAAAATGATAGCAG
Source organism: Rhorus exstirpatorius (assembly GCA_963564615.1). Taxonomy (NCBI): domain Eukaryota; kingdom Metazoa; phylum Arthropoda; class Insecta; order Hymenoptera; family Ichneumonidae; genus Rhorus; species Rhorus exstirpatorius. Next base: position 26,402,867 of record OY751313.1, read on the forward strand.
AGATAATTTATTTAGCACACTGGTATTTTCTGCTTTCAACACGTGATAGAAATTTACTATACACGTGTATGAGTTTCCTTAAAAATCCTCGAGAACAATGTTCAAGTGAATTCTATATAACCCTTTGCGGCATAGTGGGACGTACCAGAGTCCCACCTTTTTGATTCACAACTTTCCTCGGTAGATTTAATGCTTTCGAAGTAACATCCACGAATCTTTGTACTATAATAGTAGAAGCATCGTGGAATGTGACAAAAATGATGATACATGCAGTTACGCAAAATTACAAACAATTATAAATAAATAAATGTCAAAAATCGTTCATTTTTTAGAGAAAAAATAATTTCCGAACGAACTTTTGGGTAAATTGCAACCAAATTTGGTACTCTGGGGTTTTGGGGGTCGCTAATTACGAATCTGAGGTCCATTTTTTAAATAAAAAATGGCGGATTCAATATGGTGGACGAATTTTCGAAAGTTCATCAGATTCACGTGAAACTAGTTACTCGGGGGTTTTAAGGGTCGCTGATTACGAATTTGAAGTCCGTTTTTGGAAATTAAAAATGGCGGATTCAATATGGCGGACAAATATTCAAAAATTCATCAGATTCATTTGAAACTAGTTACTCGGGGGTTTTCGGGGTCGCTGATTACGAATTTGGAAACAGTTTATAAAAATTGAAAACAGCAGAACCAATACGTCCCAAACGTTCCGCTGTTTTCAATTTTTATAAACTGTTTCCAAATTCGTAATCAGCGACCCCGAAAACCCCCGGGTAACTAGTTTCAAGTGAATCCGATGAACTTTCGAAAATTCGTCCGCCATATTGAATCCGCCATTTTTTATTTTCAAAAAAGGACTTCGAATTCGTAATCAGCGACCCCTAAAACCCCCGAGTAACTAGTTTCAAGTGAATCCGATAAACTTTCGAAAATTCGTCCGCCATATTAGATCCGCCATTTTTTTTTCAAAAACAGACTTCAAATTCGTAATCAGCGACCCCGAAAACCCCCGAGTAACTAGTTTCAAGTGAATCCGATGAACTTTCGAAAATTCGTCCGCCATATTGAATCCGCCATTTTTTATTTTCAAAAACGGACTTCAAATTCGTAATCAGCGACCCCGAAAACCACAAGTTCGATAGTTTTCGTAAAAAACCGTTCGTCTGAAAAATGTATGCCTCAAAGGGTTAATTTTAATGGATCCGCAATTCTGAATTCTGAAAACCTGACTGTCGATTCGAAATTAATAAAATTTTTCCCGTATAAAGAAGCTCTATTTCGTTTATATGCTTCAAAATCTTTTCGTCAAATGATAATATTCAATTTTTTATAAGTGTGAGTCAGCATGCAACTTATATCTCGAATTTGATGCAACGAAATTAAGTAGTAGTCAATAGCGTAATAGGTAGCGTCCCGGGTTAGTAAGCAGGCATTAGGTAGGAAACTTGTGGGTAGGCGGTTCGAATCCCGCTTCAGACCGAAATTGTGTGGTGAGTGAATATCGACGCAGAACTTTTTTTTTCTTGTTATATTATTTCTGATATCATAATAGGTGCATTATAGTTTATTACTAATTTTTTAGCTTGAAATTTAAAAAACGATTTATGCACAAAAATGGGTATATTAATTTTAGAGCACTTTTTTTCTTGAAATTTCATGTACCTTCTTTATAAAATTTCAGCGATTGTATAGTAAATTTCAAGTACCTAATTATTGTAATCCTACGTTACTGTCATGATTTTTCATATACCGGCACATTAAAATTCCAACGTACATGCGCTTGAAATTACATGTACCTTCGCCATAAGATTTAAGTGACTGTTTGGTAGATTTCAAGTACACGGTTATTGTGATCGTGCATTACCGTCTTACTTTTTCGTAAAACGGTACATTAAAAATCAAATACGGTCTTCTATTAATGTCAACAAATTTTTTCCTTAATAGTAGTACACCAGCACTGTAAATATACAATATGTATGCATATAAAAATTAATATACGGTATATGCATCCGAGCTTTGTATACCGGTATACTAATTTTCGCACAAAAATTTTTTACAGTGTACCTAGAGTATCTGTAGACAGCAGAGATGGGCACAACTAGCTACTTTCGAAACTAGCTACGACGAAGCTACACGATACGGGTAACGTAACGGGTATGCGTAACGGGTAACGAAAATTTTCTAGTTACTTCGATCCAAATGTAACGACATGCCTCTCGTGGTCTCTACTTTTTGTATCGAGTAGCGAAATTTTTCTCGCTACCCGCTACTTTTGTATCGAGTATCGAATTTTTTTTTGCTACCCGCTTTTTTTGTATCGAGTATCGAAAATTTTTTCGCTACCCGCTACTTTTGTATCGAGTATCGAAATTTTTTTCGCTACCCGCTACTTTTGTATCGAGTATCGAAAATTTTTTCGCTATCCGCTACTTTTGTATCGAGTAGCGAAATTTTTTTCGCTACCAGCTACTTTTGTATCGAGTATCGAAATTTTTTTCGCTACCCGCTACTTTTGTATCGAGTATGGAAAATTTTTTCGCTACCCGCTACTTTTGTATCGAGTATCGAAATTTTTTTCGCTACCCGCTACAAAAGTAACGAGTAACGAAGTATTGAACCAAATTTCGTTACATTTTTTTTTTCTAGAATGTAGTCCCTTAAACGTACAGCGATTACAATTACCCAATATTTGGAACATTCAAAAATTTTTAGAATAATTTTAATTTTTGGGAGTTCATCTTTTTTTTTAGTTTCTTAATATTAGGAACGTTCAAAATATTTTTACAACGATTATCAATATTTTGGGAGTTCATCATATCTTTAAATTTTTTTTTTTAAGTAGTTTTTTACGCGTAGCGCGATTACACTTACCCATTATTTTGATCATTCAAAATATTTTGAGAACGATTATCAATATTTTGGGAGTTCATCATATCTTTGTTTTTTTTTTAGTAGTTCCTTAACATTAGGAACATTCAAAATATTTTTACAACGATTCTCAATATTTTGGGAGCTCACCATATTTCGTTTTTTTTTTGTTTTTTTTGTTTTTTTTTTAATTAGTTTCTTAAGCGTACCACGATTACACTTATCCATTATTTCGAACATTCGAAATATTTGTATAACGATTCTCAATATTTTTGGAGTTCATCATATCTTTAAATATTTTTTCTTTTAATCTGTAGTTCCTTAAGGATGTATGGGCCTGCAGTCTCAACCAATAAAAGTTTCGCTGAGAATTTAAAGTACTTCGCGTTGAACCAAAAATCTGAAAAAAATCAACCATAGTGAAGATGATAACAATATCGTTTTCTAATAAAAACAATGCTGAAAAACTATCAAAAGATTGTTCAAGCAACACATTTTTGCAAAAACTTCCCGTAAAAATGTTTTTAGATTATATCTAACAAATAACTCGATATTTCTGACTACGTATGAATTTATTATGGTTTTTAATTTGTGTTTTTTAGGATTTTGAAAAACTGTATTCATCAAAGTATTTGTTTGATAATCCGAATACTTCGTGAAGTTAATATGAACCTTTGTACGAGAACATATCCAAAATTCACCACTTTTCTTGCAATTTTAAAAATAAAAAATTTTTTAAAACAAAAATAAAGAAACCATAAGAAAATTCATGAAAAATTCATATGCATTAAGAAAAATCGGGGAATTTGTTACATATAATCGAAATACAGTTTTACGGGAAGTTTCTGCTACTATTTATTGTTTAAATAATTTTTTGATAGTTTTTCGACATTATTATTATTAGAAAACAATATGATTATCATCTTCAATATGGTTGATTTTTTTCAGATTTTTGCTCCAACGCCAAGTACTTTAAATTCTCACCAAAACTTTTATTGGTTGAGACTGTACGGCCTTAAGCATACATCCTTAAGCATACAGCGATTACAATTACCTATTATTTGGAACATTCAAAATATTTTTAGAATGCGATTCTCAATTTTTTTCAATTCATTATATCTTTTTAAAATTTAAGTTTTTTCAAGAATTACAAATTTATCGTTCCACTAATCATTAAAGGGTATTCGAGAATGGAGTTTGAATCATTAGTTTTCGTGTAGTTAATGATATCCAAAACGAAAATATTCATTTTCAGCCAATAGATAATATTTCCGCAAAATACTTATGAAAATTCCATTTATTTTACTGAAATATTAAATTTTATAATTTTGGTCTAATAAAACTAGGAAATGGGCGATTGAAGAATTCTGAACTATGATTAAAGAAAACTCGCATTTACAGCAGGTGTATTCACTGTGTTTTATTGTGTATATGTACATGTATGTATGTAGGTATGTATATTCATTGTTCCCTAACGGGTTACAAGTTTTTGAAAAAGTTATCTCCTTTTTTTTCCTTACATCCTATTATCCTCTTTCACATTCTTTTCTACATATCCTATTCCCATTCCACATATCCCATTCCACACATCCCATTCCACATATCCCATTCCACATATCCCATTCCACATATCCCATTCCACACATCCCATTCCACATATCCCATTCCACATAACCCATTCCACATATCCCATTCCACATATCCCATTCCACATGTCCCGTTCTCTCTCCTCTCTCATCCATCCATTCTTATCCTCATCCTCCGCTCGCTTGTCTCTTTCATCTCGCTCGCACGCCTCGCTCGCTCGCTTTATCCGCACGCTCGTCCCTCTCCCTCCTTTTCTCTCCTCTTTCTCCTTCATTTTCGTTCTCTTAACCTACTCTTATTCTACCGCCTGTCCCCCCTGGCGCCGACTTCCGTTTCCTCTCTTTCACTCCAATTTTTCTATCACACCTGTTCTCCCTCCCTTTCCTCCTCTTCTATTCCTACTTCCCCTCTAATCCTCTCCAGCGCCTTCATCCATTCCTCCCCCCCCCCTCCCCCTTCATCAAGAATCTCTCTAATCTTTTCCCCAATCCCCTGCTCGTCCCCCTCGCCACCTCTAAACCTCTCTAGCACGGGCTCCCATGACTCCTCCTCCCCCCCACATACTCTACACACTTTGTCCTCCTCTCTCTCCCAATACCTACCCTCCCTCATTTCGTTTCCTATTCTGAACCTTGCTATCCGTTTGCATCTTTCTTCGCTCCATCCCTTCTTCAGGTACCTTGGTATCCCCTCTGCTCTTATCTCCCTATACCACCTATTATATTTCGATCTCACTATTTTCTTTCTTCTCTCCCTTTCCTGTCCTCTACGATCCTCTTTTTCTATCTTCTCGTATCCTCTGTCTACCTGTTCTTCCTCTTGCTCCCGTCCTCCCGCACCCCTATCTAAGAATTCTTTCCTTCCCTTCTCCCAGCTTGATATCTCCCCCACCCTTTCCCTTCCCCACTCCCATATCTCTTCTCAGCAAGCCCTCGCCAATTCACTCCCCTTCCCACTCCTCAGCTTCTCCTCAAATTTCCACGCTCTTTTTCCTGCCTTCGTTCTTAGCTTATCCCTCTTTGTCTCTTCTCTCACCATATATCCCGGCGACCACCAGTCTATACCCAACGTCCACCTGATATATCTTTCCTGCACTCTCTCTTTTTCCTCCCTTTCTTCCCAACCCTATATCTCTGCCCCGTATCCTATCACTGTCCACACCAGTGTATCAAACAGCCACATCCTTCTCTCCAATTTCTTCCCAAACTTCCTCTTTCTTATCCCCCATACCTGTTTCATCACCACCCCCGCCTTTCTAACCCTGTCCTTTATATGTGCTTCCTGCCCCCACTTCTCTTAAATACATACCCCAGGTATTTAAATTCCTTCACCTCCTCTATTCCCTCCCCTTTCCATCTCCAATTCCCCCTCTTGTATCTCCCTCCCCCCTTCCTAAATCTCATGATCTTCGTTTTTCCCACATTCACTTCCAATTTCCTTTTCTCTAAATACTTCCCCAATCTCCTGATCATATTCATCTCCTCCTCGTTTTCCGCCACCACCACCACATCATCCCCATATGCCAACAAGCGAATCCTCCGTTCCCCTACTTTTACTCCTCCCCACCTTCCCTTCTTCAGCTCTCTCGCCATATCTGCCGTCAACATATTAAATAAGATGGGACTAATCGGACACCCCTGTCTCACCCCTTTCGCCGTCCAGAAGCCCTCTCCTATCTCTCCCCCCACCTTCACTCTACTTACTGTCTCTTCGTATACCTCTTCTATCCTCTCCCTTAGACCCTTTCTCACTCCTCTCCTCTCTAACACCTCCCACAGTACCCCCCTGTCCACCGAATCGAACGCCGCCTTCAAATCCACAAACAACGCCACCAACTCCCCTTCGTTTGTTTGACCTGTCTGTTCACCAGATAATTCAGCACGTGTGTATATGTACTCATGATATATATATATCTCTCTATAATATAAAGATATATCGCCGCTGCCACCGCCGCTGTTTCAGGAATTGAGCTTATACCGGGTGCCGAATTTGAAAAGAATGACCAACCCAAACCCAAACCCAAACCCAAAATCCAAACGTAAACCTAAGTGAGGGCGCGTAGCGCCCTACGCACCCCTAGTATATATATATCTCTCTATAATATAAAGATATATCGCCGCTGCCGCCACCGCCACCGCCGCCGCCTACGCCGCTGTTTCAAGAATTGAGCTTATACCGGGTGTCCACTTTAAAAATAATGACCAACCCAAACCCAAACCCAAAACCCAAACCTAAACCTAAGTGAGGGCGCGTAGCGCCCTACGCACCCCTAGTATATCTCTCTATAATATAAAGATATATCGCCGCTGCCGCCGCCACCGCAGCCGTCGCCGCCGCCACCGCCACCGCCGCTGTTTCAGGATTTGAGCTTATACCGGGTGTCCAATTTGAAAAGGATGACCAACCCAAACCGAAACCCAAACCCAAAACCAAACCTAAGTGAGGGCGCGTAGCGCCCTACGCACCCCTAGTATCTCCCTATAATATAAAGATATGTCGCCGCTGCCGCCGCCGCCGCCGCCGCCGCCGCCGCCGCCGCCACCGCCGCCGCTGTTTCAGGATTTGAGCTTATACCGGGTGTCCAATTTGAAAAGGATGACAAACCCAAACCCAAACCCAAAACCCAAACCCAAACCTAAGTGAGGGCGCGTAGCGTCCTACGCACCCCTAGTATATATATTGTGACGGTACGACCATCCGAGCGACATACCAAGCGCACGGAGGGCCGGAACGTCGCAGTAAGGACCGCCTATTTATCCGGCCCGGATAAAGGCGGGCAAACATCGCGGAAGAGCAAAAGTACCTCCTTATTACGCGGGGCTAACTCTCTCTCGGTACCTCTCATCAGAACGAGTACGGGGGGAGAGAGTGCGCTAGGACCCGTCTAAGGAGAAGGAGAACGTGATGAGCACGCGAGCGCACGAAACCGACGCGAACCAGATATAACTGGATATTATGAATCACCGCTCTAATTTCCAGATTTATCCATGTACATAAATTCTCCGAAATTATAGGCGAAAACAATTCGTGGAATCTCGTGACGCTCGTCACCAAAATTCCCACTCAATACTGACCAGCCTATCAGATCATTGCGCTGGTCAGTACACAAAAACCTATTTAAGAACCTGACAAACAAGACTCGCTCTCATTAAGCAGTCATCTCTTGTGAGCACTACACGTGGCAGATTTTACTCTGCCACAATTCTCGACATCTTTACCACTCTTGAAGCCCGGAGAGACCCGACGTCTCATCGAGGACTTCAAGGAACACCCGACCATAACGCGATCTCCATCGTGTCTCCAATCTCGAATCGTCTTTTTAAAGACGATTCGAATCGACCACTGAATCGTCTTTTTAAAGACGATTCAGCTATAACGTAAACTCGATTCGTCTTTGTAAAGACGAATCGTACGACAACTCATTCTCAATAAAGACTTACAGGTACTAGGGAACCCGTCTCGAGTGAAGCCCTGGGCATTGCGCCCAGAAGTTGGATCTTGAGACGGGTGATCGTCTCAGAACACCTCCGACCCCTAGGTAGGGCCCCTCTAGCCGTGTGAAGCCCCAGCGATTGCCGCTGGAAGTTGGATCACGGCAAGAGGCAAATTTTGTTGGAAAACCGTCATATAAAAACAGTCAGCGCACTCTTAGAGTGCGCACGCTCAATAATAATTTCACTAAATACGCGGCGACGTCTACCCACGCATTCTCGGCAAGACAGCGTGATTAACAAAGCATCACCCGCGCCTCAACGTGACGACGTGACAAACACCAAACGAACCAACCCGACTTGTCCTATCCTGGAGAATAAAATATGCGACCCATCTAACGAACTCGTTAACTCGTTCAAACGTAGATTCTTTCCTCTCATTAACATTACCTTCTCGAAAACAAACCTTTAGGCTTCCCCTTTTGGCTAACGTTTCCGTCGTATTGCAAAGCGACAATTCACAAATAAAAGAACACTCAAATTTAGACTCCTTACGTGTTACTCTCGCTTCTCGAGAGTAAAACAAAAGAGCTCACTTCCGCCTCACGGAATTGAGACAATTTGGACCCATAATCCATTTTTCAATGGCCGATGATGAAGGGTCAACCAACGCGCAGCACTCATGCTCATAGTCGTGGTTAGCACTCTGAGGCCATCTCGAAAAACACATAAAAATTCATGGGCCTTCTGCCTATTTTCAAACATAAAAATGAAATTCTTATTCCCAGCTGTTCCTTTCGAGTCTGTACTCGTACTCTGCATACAGTCGATCACCGACACGTAAACACATAATTTAAAATAAATTCGTCGCTCGCCTCACGAGCGACAACAATCGAGAGAGAACGATAGTCACGGGAGTTGCCTCGCGCGACTGTCCGTTCTCAAAACTCGATAATGTCACAATATATATATATATATATACACATATAATCATATTATTTACAAACGTTTATATAAATAGCGCGATAAGTCACTGATGCTAGTAATTTCGTGAATGTAGTATACTTGTTGAGTTATGACTCGCAAGTTAGATAAACTACTAAATAAATTGGCCATAACTTAGCCACAGTGGCTGGTTAATGCGGTGATAACTCGACCAGATCGACTAGTTCTGTCAGGAATGAGGAAACCGGATGCTAAATGAAGTTGGCGATAACTCGACCAGATGGAGAAATGAAGTTTGTGATAACTTCACCGGATCGATAAATAAAGGTGGCGATAACTCGACCAGATCGATTAGTGATTTCGTGAATAAGGAAACCGGATGGATAAATGAAGTTGGCGATAACTCGGCCAGATGGGTAAATGGAGTTGATGATAACTCCACCTGATGGATAAATGAGGTTGGCGATAACTTGACAAGATGGATAAATGGAGTTGACGATATTTCGACCACAGATAAATAAATGAAGTTAGCGATAAATCGACCAGATGGATAAACTAAGTCAGCGAAAACTCAACCAGCTGGATAAACGGAGTTGTCAATAATTCTACTAGATCTGTTTGTTAATGAGGCGATAATTCAACACGCTCTGTATGAAAATTTTATTGAGGGTTTATGGTGTTTGAGGTTTCGACGGCGTTCGCTTTTATTAATACCCTTTGTTCAAAATGCTCGTTTGATAAACGATTCCATTTTGGTAGGTTCATCATTGTTGCATAACTAAATAAACGCTCAACGGGTGCAAATGACGGCAACGGCATGTTAAATTTGATAAATTATTTTCTTATTAGAGGATAGTCTTTCAGCATCTCCAAATCAATGCTTGGATTTGCCATGTATTTGGCGATCTCAACGGACACGGTTCCATTTGTAGTTGGTGTAGCTATCTCAACTTCATCTCCGAAATCGAAAAAATCATCTTTCTCTGGCTCCCGTACATCCAATTCGGGCAATGGTTCTTTTCCCTTATTATGCTCCTCTAAAGCTGCCTTCAAAACTAGATTTTCTACTTTCCTGTGAATTGTATGAGAAAAAGAAGCTATCCATCTATATTTGAAGCGTTGGTGACTTACGGCTGCGATCACTGCGCCGGCAACTTCATCGTCAACTGAAAAAAATGGTTGAAATCTATTATCGATTATACCATTTATCAATGCCCTAAATCGTGTATTCGTATCTAGGTTTAATTGATATAGTGACTTTAATTTCCTTTTCAACGATACCAAAGATAGGAGAAGATATCCGTAATAACAGAAACTTTCCCCCTGCAGTAAGTCAGTTGTCACTGCCAATGGTTCTAAGATCCTCAGGTATTCCTCAAGGTATCTGAAATCAGTCTCTGTTAATACATTTGATATTTCAACTAGCGGGCTCACCTGTACAATTTGTTGCTTCAACGCAACAATGCGCTTCAAAGCATCATACATTGAATTCCAACGTGTGACGACGGGACGAGGCAAAGTTGTACCTAAATAATCAATCATCACTTCATTAGACTTTGGAGAGCGGAGAACATTTCACAATTCCGTGCACTTTTCCAAAGCTCCAAAATGGGTTGAAGAAAGATAATTTGATGCTTTAATTATTTTTAAGATATCAACCGAAGCGATCAAGTGCAAGGTGTGACTTGCACATCGTAGATGCTTTGGTAGCAATAAGCTAAGGTCAAAGATCTCATCATGAGTTGCTCGATCGTCATTGGAAGAAACTTCATCATCATTATCCACACTTGAATCTGCTGTAGATGGCAGATTAACGGCCAGTGATGAGACTTCGTCGAAATCTCGATTTTCATCTAAAATTTAGTAGTATACACATAAAAGCACATAATAAATATTATATCAATTGAAGTACCACGTAATATTTGATAAATGTTGTTAGTTACCGTCCACAAAACTGTCAATTATATTTACACCAAACTCGTGGAAAGCTTTCACGAAATTGGAACCATTGTCGGTCACGGTTGCAACGATTTTATCGGAATCCAAACCGAATGAGGCGTTGATATCCGTCAAAATATCCGCTATTCTTTCCGCCGAATGCGTGCGAGGGAATCTTCGGCATGCGATAGCTGCAGACTTCCGTATCAACGACCTGGTATCGATAACAATGGACAAATCCGAAAAATATGTATTACGTTCGGCTCGCTCTGTAATTATAAACACTGAGAAAATTTATATTTACAATAAAGACTGATTTTAAATTGCGTCTCACCCAATGTGCTGTGACACCTATAAATCGGCGACTCCTTGAGGTCCATATGTCTGTTGTAGTGCAGACGTAAGTCGCATTGTCTCTAAGGTTGTAACAGATTTTTTCCATTTCGTCCTTGTACAGCTTCTCGATTAGTCTGCATACCGTACTCCTCGACAGATGTTTCAACGTCTTATTATGTAGCTGTATCTTTAAAGCTGCATCAATAAATCGAATGAAATTATAAGTTAATGCAATAACGCGTATGAATCTTTTATTGTACTTTGTAAATACCAAAAAACGTGTAACATTGTACATTTCGACTATTTCGACACGAGCTAATTCTTTCTTTTTTATTCATCAAGCTTTTTTTTCGTAAGACTGAAACTCTCATGATACCTGAATTTCAAAAATTTGAGCCGTCTAAATATCTCTTTGGTTTCCTCATAACTGAAGTATTCCTTTTTCTCCTTAAAGTGTCTTAGTTATTAATTTTTTTTACATATAATTATTGGTTCGTGTGAAAAAATGAGCCGGACACCCATGAAATAGAGTAATTCCATTTTTTTTTTAATTCAGAATTTTACAGTATCCCAACCACTATCAATCGGTGTTCTTTAAATTTAATTACAGCTTTCCTTTTGCGATACTCTGATTATATAAAACAATATAGTGTGGTATCTTGAAATTTATTTAGAATTTAGAATTTAGAAAGAATTAATCAGTGTCGAAGGTGTCGAAAAATCATCATCTTCACTGATATACAATTTATAAGTATATATCATGATATTAAAATATTGATAATTCCGAAACTATTTATTCTATTTGTGGCAAGGTCTTAGAAGTGTCGTATCCCGACGGAGTTCTATAAAATTAGAATTAATTATAATTACTAATTGAACTCACCGTCGAACATGTTCCGGAAACTAGGCATCTCAACAGTACTGCATGGTGCCATACTCTCAAGAATGTAATTCGTTACATTCATTTCGAAACTTCGTTGTGAAAATTCACAAGTTACCCTGTGACATTCTCGAACTCGATCGTCTTGCTGTTCCGATAAAGTCTTCCTCTAATGCAGGAATGCCTGGGAATGATCTGCATGTTTCCGCTGTAAATAAATAAACATTTATCAACAGGTCACGTTCCCAATGAAAAAAAATGTCCTGAAATGTACCTTAATACGCGTTGCAAAATTCGACGGTGATTTGAAGGAACCTTTTATCGTCTTATGGGTTATGCACCATTTGCAGATACCAACGAGCGTCCCACGAAACGAAGATTTTTCCACGTCAATCTGGAAGTATTTTCCATCGGAAAATGCATGTTTTTTGCATTCCTCTATAATCAGTGCTATGTCAGCTCGATCCTCAATAACACTGTCTTCCGTATTTCGAATTTCAATTTGCGAACTTGAAACAGAAACACGATTGTTCAAAACGGTATCAACAGATGCAGCAGCGTCACTGCAAATCCAAGTGTGTAGTTTTTACACACTTATGTGTGTAAAAACTATATATGTGTAATTTATATGTGTAATTCATATGTGTAATTATATGTGTAATTCTACAAAATAACACACTTAAAGTGTGTTATTTTGTAGAATTACACACGTGAAAGTGAGTAAAAAGTGACTACAAGAAATTACACACATACGTGTGTAAAAACTACACACTTGGATTTGCAGTGGTCTTGAGGCCAAAAATATAATTTGTAGCTTACAATTGCACACCGTCTATTGAACGAAAGAACGTTTGAGTATTGCCATCATCATTTGTCATCTCCTTGGATAGAATGAGGGTTTTAATCCAATTGTACGCAGCATGATCACAAGCTGTGACAAACGACATTAGAAACTTGTACAAATAATACGAAAGAATAGTATTGGGTATAGCGTAGTGAGGTTAATAGTACATACTTTTCAATTTATGGTACGTCTCCGTATCAAGCCCTTTGACTTCATGAGGTTCTTGATCATTAATTCGAAAGAATATCGAAAATACGATATCTGGTTCTTGATCGTCCATGGCGTCGATAAAAACAAGGATACCATGAAATTTGCGAAAATTATAACAATACGATCATTTTTTTTTTGAAAAATGTATCTGTTGAAGTACCCCTAATTCTACATATTATGTAGAATTAGGAGTTATGTAGAATTAGGAGTGTAGAATAAGGAGTGTACAATTAGGAGTAGGGTTTTATTTCAGTCATTTGTCTCCTTTTTTTTTTAATTTTAAATATAAAAAAATATTTATATATTTTTTAAAACCTATGCCATTTAATCACATTATTTAATCTATTTAATCACATTTCGCGGTGGCCAATGTTTGCAGGTTGTCATCAATAAATGTGCCATGAAAAATGCTATGAGAATGTAAGACGTTTTTTACGAGTCGAGTATATGACCAAGCGCTTTAAACGTGCAAAAAAAAACTGTCAATTTCGTAAATTCTTTGCGAGACTTGATTTTTTGTTTAATTTGAAGATAAAAAAATTACAAATCGAATTGACCTAATATAAGACGATTTCTACGAGTCCTTATCCTTGCAAGACGATGCTGAAGTCCGATATTTTGCACGTCGTGAGTGCACACTTACATCGCCGCGCCGCACCGACGATTAGACGTGCTCCAGCGAGTGAGAGAAAGAGAAATAAAGGTAAAGAGGGAGAGAGCGAGAGAGATAGAGAGAGAGAGAGAGAGAGAGAGAGAGAGAGAGAGAGAGAGAAAGAGTTTCTCAAATAGATTTCATTCAGAGTAGAATTAAATGTTAGGATGTGAAAGAGGTAATTTTGAGTTGCAGGGAACGTTTTTTTATTGTTCGTAGTTGAAATTTTTATTTTATTTAAAAAAGACGATTTACAAATAACTGTTCTCGTCTTTTTATTTTAATGCTTAGCTTAAATTAATTTAAAAATGTATTGAAAAGTAATAATTTATATATATGTATCTAACATATATAAATGTATTATATTATATATACTAAGGTGTGCGGAAAAAAAACAATTTTTTTGTTTTCGGTTGCATCCACCAAAAAAAGTTAAAGTAAGGTAAAAAAGAGGAATCCTAAAACGTGAGGCCAAAAAAAAATTATTTCGAACGGCGCATTGCATTTGAATATTTTCCATAAGAATAACACAGGAAAATTTTGGGATTTCTGAATGTCGTAATGCAACTCGTCAGAAAAAAATCACACAAAGATGTCATTAACATATTCTCATGGAGAATCGAATTCTCCACAAAAAAAGTTCTTACGAAAAATTAGCTCAGAACAACCGTTCAAGTGGAATATAACGCGAATGAATATAGTGGAAATAACGCTGTCTGAAATTGAATTGATAGGAAAAAAAATAATTCAAAAGGCTGTAAAAATCAAATTTTTCGCTTTACGAAAAAACCTTTTGAGGGTCTTTTGTAGAGAATGTTCTGCTCTAACATACTTGCATGAAATTGTTCTCAAAATATTTCTCTTGTACAAAAAAAAAATCAAGTACAAAAAGAAATATAAAAGAAACGACGTTCGTCATTGATCGTGTTTAGAAAAGCTTTATTCAATGAATTTGGTTTAATAAGATAGAATAGGTTTTTTTTACATTATAATGCTTAATAATCATCGTTTCTTTTTTTAAGAGTCTGTTTGTTGCAATTAGGGTATTTCTATCGATAATTTTGCACTATGCCCAATAAATATTGTAGCTGCTCTTCGTTTTTTGTTAATGAACCGTTATATGCTTCTATCAAAGCGACGTTGTTAGAGCAGAACATTCTCTACAAAAAAACACCCGAAAAGTTTTTTCGTAAAGCGAAATATTTGATTTTTACAGCCTTTTGAATTATTTTTTTTCCTATCAATTCAATTTCAGACAGCGTTATTTCCACTATATTCATTCGCGTTATATTCCACTTGAACGGTTGTTCTGAGCTAATTTTTCGTAAGAACTTTTTTTGTGGAGAATTCGATTCTCCATGAGAATATGTTAATGACATCTTTGTGTGATTTTTTTCTGACGAGTTGCACTACCACATTCAGAAATCCCAATATTTTCCTGTGTTATTCTTATGGAAAATATTCAAATGCAATGCGCCGTTGGAAATAATTTTTTTTTGACCTCCCGTTTTAGGATTCTTCTTTTTTTACCTTACTTCAACTTTTTTTGGTGAATGCTACCGAAAAAAAAAATTTTTTTTTCCGCACACCTTAATATATACATATATATAATACACGTAAAATGTTTCAATGTGTTTAAAAAATTATTACTTTTCAATACATTTTGCAATTAATTAAAGCTATACATTAAAAATAAAAGAGAAAATATAAGTGATTTGTAAGTATTATTCTTTAAATGGAATAAAAATTATAAATCGAATAAAAAAAAAGGTTCCCTGAAATAAACTCGAAATTACCTCCTTCACATCCCAACATTTAATTATTTTCTCTTAAACGAATTACCGATTTCATATTATTTCAATTAATATCTAATAATATATTTTAAAAAATGAAATGTATTTGACAAACGCTTCTCCCTCTCTCTCTCTCTCTCTCTCTCTCTCTCTCTCTCTCTCTCTCTCTCTCTCTCTCTCTCTCTCTCTCTCTCTCTCTCAGTTTCTCTCGATCTTTATCTGACTTCTTACTCGCTCGAGTACGTTTTATCCTCGGTGCGGCGCGGCAATGTGCGTGTGCGCTCACGGACGCACGGCGTATGTGTGTGTGCGCTCACGTGCTCACGAATGCGTGGCGTATATGCATGTATGCTCACGGACGGGCAAAATATCGGACTGTGGCGTCCGATCTTACAAGAATATGGACTCGTCGAAATCGTCTTATATGAGGTCAATTTGATTTGTAATTTTTTTCTCTTTAAATTAAAAAAAAATCGAGTCCCGTGATGAATTTACGAAATTGATAGTTTTTTGGCACGTTTATATGTCGCGAAAATTGGCCAACGTGAAATGTTTCGATTTCGATAGATTTTTTAATGACTCGTTAATTATGTTGACGCCAAAAAACGCGGCCTCATGCTATGAGACCGATGGTTTACGGTTACACGGTATAAACCCTCTGTCGGTACTATGGGTCTTTTACGGCACAAGCTAAATTTTCAAATCGAATGTCTCCGGAATTAGGAAAGGGAGGACCAATTTTTTTTTACTATAAATGGCTAAATAATTGATTGGATCATAGAAAAGGATATTATATAAGTATTTCAGAATTTTTCCAGATTTTTTTGACGTTTTTTTCTTAGAAAAAATATTAGCAGAACTTTTCGTATCCATAGTACAACCGGTGTACCAAAATTTCGTAATACAGACGGAGAGTTGAGTTACATCGCGTTGAAAAAAAAAAAAATTTTGCACCGTACACTTCTGCAAGGAAAATTTCACTGGCTCTTAGACTATTATGTCCTTTCAGTTGAACACATGTTAAAGTTGAAATATACATACCTTGGAGATATTAATGCAGCTCTTTTGCCACTTCAAAACCTTTGTTTCACGACACTAAATGTGTTGTGGCTTCCGTAATATGAAAAAAAATTCCGCCAGTCTCACACTTTTATTTAACTTTTGCTATAAGCAAAACTTTTCAACAATAGTACACCGTAGAGGAACGAATCCAAGAATGAAACTGAGCCTGAACGAGTACCACATGCTAAAGCTCGAAACCAGATAACAATCACAGGATAATGTGATGTACGATTTTCACGCGCGATCGCTACTTATAGTAAATACGTATACTCTATCGATATAAACACAGAAACACAGAAACACACACACACACACACACACACACACACACACACACACACACACACACACACACACGCACACGCACACGCACACACACGTGTTTCACCGTCCCAAAGCTTCCTCTATGAGGAAGTAAAAGAAAACAATAATATATACATGGGGCATTCCAGGTCAATTCGACAAGGGTCTAACCCTCACCCTCTCCAATCTGAGTCTTAATGATCGGAGGTGTTTCGTTAGCCTAAAATAACATCTCCAAATTTTTCTCAGATTTTTACCAACCCGCCTGACGCCCCCCCGACCCCTTAAGTGATGATATTTTCGAAAACGGTCAATCAGACATTTTTGAAAATTATGAAAAAAATTACATAAATTCTGTAGTCAAAAAGAAAAATATCCCAACCAAAATAGAAGTGAGCAGGCAAAACAGTAATTTTTTATCAATTTTTTTATCGAATAATTTTTTTTTTTTTCAGTAATTTTGACTTTTTTCGCATTTTTCAGGATTCAATATATTTTCCTAAATGCAACACTATCGGGAGAGTAATGTAAATTTAGGAAAAGATTTTGGAAGGATTTTTACAAATGAATAAATACTATTGCATTTTATGATCTGAGAATTTTATGATTTGAGATACCACGAAGTTCAGGTTAGAACTAAGGCGAAACACGCGTTAATAGTACCAATATTGTCCATTAGAGTGCAGGTGGCAAGTTCTCGCGCGTGCGCGCTCGCGCAAACGGCGAGAAACCCTTAGAACGCCGTTATCTGCCCTATTCCTAAATTGACTGGCAGTGCTGAAAATGTACAGTATACGTGACTTGCACTATACATTTTCAGCACTGCCAGTCAATATAGGAACACGCCTATCAGCTCACGATCCACAGGATCGTTCTCACTCACCCAATCACAGCGTGCAAGCGTGGCACCATACTCGCTACACCAATGGGCGCTTGCCAACGTGGCCACTGGCGCTCGCAACAGCGACACTAGCGCCTCCCTCATACGCGGGAATATTTAAATTATACTACAGCTCTCAACAGAATGTTAATTACTTTCTAGATGGTTGTTGTATTAGGAATGGTGGATAGAACTCTGAAAATTAAATAAAAATCAAAGTAACTGAAAAAAAAGTTAATGGGTTAAAAAGTTGATAAAAAATTACCGTTTTGCCTGCCCACTTTGATTTTGGTTGGGATATTTTTCTTTTTGGCTACAGAATTTATGCAATTTTTTTCATAATTTTCAAAAATGTCCGATTGACCGTTTTCGAAAATATCATCACTTAAGAGGTCGGGGTGGCGTCAGGGGGGTAGGTAAAAATCTGAGAAAAATTTAGAGATATTATTTTAGGCTAACGAAACACCTCCGATCATTAAGACTCAGATTGGAGAGGGTGAGGGTCAGACCCTTGTCGAATTGACCTGGAATGCCACATATACATGTGTGTGTGTCTGTGTAGGGATACTCTGAATTGGGAATCCTTCTTCTAACATATGGAAAATTCATCAAAAAAGAAATTTAAAAAAACGTTTTCAACTATCGGTACGCTTATGTACTTGCGACATGTGTAATATATATTATATTAAGGTGGCTCATCAGTGAATTAAAAAACCGGCGATACGAATGAAACTTCAGGAGATGAATGAAGAAGATGCAATGAACGCTCTCTCAAAATTTCAGGGTATGTTGCCAGGCAAATTATTGCGAACGAGTAATTTAAAATTACCTATTTTAGCATGGGTCTTATGGCAGTTGATTCCATTTTCACCGGAAGTGACATGATACCTTTTGATAAAGACGAGAGTTCTTATACAAATTTTGAGTATTGAAAGATGAAATCGTGAACTTTCCAATGGTATTTAAAAAATTGTGTGTTGCCAGGGATTTTTCCAAGAAATTTAATCGCGAAAGTCATCGTGTGTGCAAATCTCGGATACAATATATGTCTGTTATTCTGCACGCGAGGAAACATATGAATATCAGCTATCGTTTTCGACTCGATCGCTCTGACAGCGTTAAATACTTTTGTCAGTTGAGACTTTATTTATAATATTATTTATAATAAATTATGAATAAAATATCACGGGAAACGTCATCGAAATTCATAAATTTTATTTAGACAGAGTATTTCGAAAATATTATGATAGGTTTATGATTTTTTTTCACGTCACGATTTTTGACTAGTGTTGTCACTGATGGGCCGCCTTAATATAGCAAACAAAACACCTGTACTTTTGACATACAAAGAATAACATTTCTCGGATTTTCAAGATAAAAACTGAAATCAAAAAAATAATTTGTTGTGTCTGAAAGCTTAAGGATGTATTGGACGCATCTTCCCAACCAAAAGTCACTTTCGTCGACAATATTGCATACTTCATGATAAGATAAAAATCGGAAAAAATCAACCACAATAAAGACGATAAGAAGATCACTTTTTAATAATAATAATGCCCAAAAGTTATCAATAAATTGTTTAAACAAAACATCGTTTAACAAATTTTTAGGGAATTTTTTTTTTGTCATGTGAAATGAATTCATTGATTTTTCTGGCTACACATGGATTTTTTAAAAATTTTATCATTTTGAAATTTTGGTTTTCGAAAATTTGTAAAGGTTGTATTTACCAAACCATTCGTTCAATGCCCTGAAAACTTTTTAATTGTAATATACAACGTTTTTACGAAAACATGTCCAAAATTTACGATTTTTCCTTCATTTTTCAAAATTAAAAAGTTATCGAAACGCGAAATTTTTTTTTCCATTGAACCCAGCATCGCTTAGCCCGTCAACGGTGCGTAATTCATCCTTCCTCTACACCGCACATCCTCACGCGCGTTCCTTGTATTTCCCCGTCCCGTTCATCCTATGTTACCTCAAGATAGATATCATAATGTATACTGTGAAAATATGGTGTGGGAAATTAGACCAACACATTCGTTAAGCATTGAGAAAGTCAATATTGCTTCTGTGCTGACCTAACGAGGCAGTTCGAAACGACAATGGGACCAAGAAAGGAGTAAGTATTCTTCATACGTATTATACCAAAATTTCTTGCCACACTAAAAGTTATATAGCGGTGTCGAAAATAAGAATAATTAAATTTTCCCAGAGACGTTTTGAAAAGGACAAAGTTAACTTCATTTGGCTTTTTTAAAAAAATCTCTACGGTTGTTTTTGTCCCAGTATACACTTTTGAGGATGTATCGCACGTATACCTTCCCAACCAAAAGTGACTTTTGTCGACAATATTGCATACTTTATGATACGATGAAAATCGGAAAAAATTCTACCACAGTAAAAACGATAAGACGATTAATTTTGAATAATAATAATGCCAAAAAGTTATCAATAAATTGTTTAAAGAAAACATTGTTTAACAAATTTTTAGGGACAGTTTTTTTTACACTTGAAATGAATTCGTTGATTTTTTTGACTACACGTGAATTTTTCAAAAATTTTCTTACCATTTTGAAACTTCGGTTTTTGAAAATTTTTTAATTTTGAAAAATGAAGGAAAAATCGTTAATTTTGGACATGTTTTCGTAAAAAAGTTCTATATTACAATTGAAAAGTTTCCAGAGCATTGAGCGAATAGTTTCGTATATACAACCTTTAGAAATTTTCGAAAACCGAAATTTCCAAACGATAAAATTTTAAAAAAATTCATGTGTAGTCAGAAAAATCAACGAATTTTCAAATAACAAAAAGAAACATTCCCTGGAAATTTGTTTAACAATGCTTTCTTTAAAAAATTTTTTGATAGCTTTTTGGCATTATTATTATTATTAAAAAGTAATCTTCTTATCGTCTTTATTGTGGTTGAATTTTTTCCAATTTTTATCTTATCATGAATTATGCAATATTGTCGACAAAAGTCACTTTTGGTTGGGAAGGTACGTCGAATAGATCCTTAAACGTCGCCGTTTTTCCGTTATTTCTTAGGTGTCGAAAACTGATCCTAATACTTGTGAAAAAAAAATTTGTTTTGTTTTTCAATGATAAACTTAAAGAAGATATTGAAACCTGCATTCTCGTTGTTTATAATGTTTCGTACAATTTTTTTTCGCGTCAGTATTGCAGTTTTAACATGCTTATATTAGGTTCATGTGCATGCGTGTGTGTGTGTGTGTGTGTGTGTGTGTGTGTGTGTGTGTGTGTGTGTGTGTGTGTGTGTGTGTGTGTGTGTGTGTGTGTGTGTGTGTGTGTGTGTGTGTGTGTGTGTGTGTGTGTGTGTGTGTGTGTGTGTGTGTGTGTGTGTGTGTGTGTGTGTGTGTGTGTAAGAAAAATCGAAGAATCCAATTTCACCCACGTCTAGTGGTCGTATCCATTCAAAACTTTGAAAATGTACGTAATTTCGATGTCAATTCAATGATATGAAAAATTTTATAGTTTAAAAATATAATTTGAAAAAAAAACTGAAAAACACACTTAAGTTTTTATGTATATAATAAAATATAGTTCGAGAAAACTAAAAAACGCTTCAATGCACTAAAAAGTTTTGAATAATTTTATTCATTATGAAATGAGTCAGCCAGTTTCGCTTAATTTAGCTAAGTTGTATAAATGGCGTATCCTATGAACTATATCTGGGGCATTCCATGATAAGTCAGCCACTTCTGAACCTTACCATTTTTTGTACATTAAACTCTGAACCTTATGGATGTATGGGCCATACAGTCGTAACCAATAAAAGTTTCGGTGATAATTTCAAGTACCTACTTCGCGTTGAAGCAAAAATGTGAAAAAACTAACCATTTTGAAGATGATAATAATATCAATTTCCAATAATAACAATGCCGAAAAACTATCACTAAATTGCTTAAACAATAAATTATTGCAGAAATTTACCGTGAAAATTTTTTTTCATTATACGTAACAAATTCCTCGATTTTTATGAATACATCTGAATTTTTCAAGAATTTTCTTTTGTTTCTTTTTAACTTTTGCTTTTTAAGAATTTTGAAAAACTGTATTTATAAAAGTATCCGTTTGATGATCCGGATAGTTCAGGAGTGTAATATAGAGCCTTTGTACGAGAACATATCCAAAATTCACCACTTTTCGTACAACTTTAAAAATTAAATATTTTCAATAACAAAAATAAAAAAACTATAAAAAAATTCTTGACAAATTCATCATATGTAAAACCTTTTTTTTACAAAATTGATCCAACTCGCCCGCCACGACGTAAGAGCTTACGTCAAAATTTGACAAATACATTTTTTAATCTTAATACCGATAATAAAGAATCAGACGCGATGGCAAACAGCGGTGTTACCTTTCGCGATGTATATAACGCAATCCCGATATTCAACGGCAAAAATATACCAGTCGACCATTTTATTAAAGCATGCAAGAGAGCAGCAAAAGTATTGCCGGAAAGCGAACACGAGAGACTACTCATTATGATACAGTATAAATTAAACGGAACAGCCCTCGATTTTGCAGAAACAAAAACTCACGAAACATTGACAGAATTCCTTAACGATCTTAGGGACAATTTTAGCGCCCCAATTGAATTACTTGACCTCGAATTGGAATTAAAAGCAATTTCGCAAAATTATAACGAATTAGTTCCAGAATACGCGACAAGAACGCGAGTAATTTTAAAACGGATAATAGAAAGGTTAGAGGAATGTTACACTCGAGAAAGTGAAAAAGAATATCTTAAGAGTAGAATAGCAGAATCGAAAAAATCAGTGACACGAGCCTTCGTAAGAGGCCTTTTTGACAAGATAGGAAGCTTTTTGATGAATCAAAACATCCAGTCTCTCGAACAAGCGATGAAAGAAGCAAGCAACATCGAGCAAGAACTCTTAAAACGAAAGACAGTAAATCAAAATCGAGCCACTCGCGAAAATACCCAAACCGAATATACCGAGACAGCGAAAGTACATTTCGTCGAAACTCAACAGGAAACCACTCAAAAATACTGCGAATTCCACCAAACAAACGGTCATTCCACCGCGGAATGTTTCATGATAAAAGAAATAAGAGAAAGTCGTAGCAGAAGACCCAGAGACTCATTCCGCCAAAATTCACCAAATTTCCAAAGCAGGTATCGCAGCGACTCGCGCGACCGCCAACAAAATTTTCAAAATAAATATCGCAGCGACTCGCGCGACCGTCAACAAAATTTCCAGAACAGGTACCGCAGCGACTCACGCGACCGTCAACAAAATTTCCAATACAGATATCGCGATGACTCACGCGACAGACAAAATTTTCAAAATAGATATCGCGACAACTCACGTGACAGACAAAATTTCCAAAATAGATACCGCGACAACTCACGCGACGGACAGAATTTTCAGAACAGATATCGCAGTGATTCGCGCGATAGACAACAAAATTACTTCCGAAACAACTCACGCGACAGACAATACAATAGCTCACGAGACGACTCATACGATTACCAAAGTAACCCAGGAAGCAGATCCCGCGACAACTCTCGCGACAGGTATAGCAATAATTCACGAAGGCGACGTGCCGAAAGCAAGGACAGATTTACTGACCACATTCACGAACTCGCAAGAGCCTTAGCAGAATTACAGCAGTCAAAAAACGCGAGTTCAACTCGGCGGGACAGCGCGACGCGGAGCGAGCCACAAGAGCGCCCAATACAGAACCAGTAAACGATAAAACCCCAGAAAAACGTAAAGCAATAATATCACTCGGAAAAGCGGAAAAACGTCGACCCCCGACGATAATAATAAACTCTATCGACTTACACGAACATTCAGCTCGATTGCTTGTTGACACCGGTGCAGAGATAAATTTAATTAAACAAAAAGCAGTGGGAAATAACACAAACGTAAACCCTCTCATTATATACGAATTAACGGGAATCACGAAAAATACGATTTTTACAACCGGTATGTGCATTATTAGAATAAAAAACATTTCAGTTGAATTCCACATAATCGGTAACGAAGTACCAATTGCAGAAGACGCCGTTTTGGGCGACGAATTCTTTCAAAAAACCCCAGCCGACATTTTATACACAAAATAATGCATATCATTCGGAGATATCACAATACCCTTCGAAACTTATGAAACCGTAACGATACCGGCTCGATCAAAATCAACAATTTACGTCAGAATAGCAAATCCAGACCTCCTAGAAGGATACATCCCAAGAATGGACGCAGGAGAAGGTTTATTTATCGGCGACGCACTAGTGACAAATAACAAAGGTATCGCGTACCTAAGAGCGATAAATACAAACGAACGCAAAATACACTTTAGGGTACCGACAGTAGAGTTACAAC
Source organism: Rhorus exstirpatorius (assembly GCA_963564615.1). Taxonomy (NCBI): domain Eukaryota; kingdom Metazoa; phylum Arthropoda; class Insecta; order Hymenoptera; family Ichneumonidae; genus Rhorus; species Rhorus exstirpatorius. The sequence goes on from OY751313.1 coordinate 26,426,976, forward strand.
CGATCGACGGAATATCGGAGCCGCCGATCGCCCTCAGAGAACACGATTTACACGACGAACAACGCGCATCAATTGGTGCAGCAGTAGTAAGTGAGGAAAACAGATTTAACCAGCTTAGACCACTCTTACATTTGGAAGGCTTAAGTAACGACGAGCAAGCTCACGTGCTCCGTCTAGCTTCAGAATACTCTCACTTATTTTGCTTACCAGGAGAACGGTTAGGTCACACGACAATGGCAAAACACGAAATTTTTACAACCGACGATAAACCAATCAACACGAAACAATATCGATTCCCACAAGTACATAAAGACGAAATACAGAAACAAGTAAACGATCTCCTAAAAAAAGACATAATACAACCATCATTATCACCATATAACTCCCCAGTCTGGATCGTGCCTAAGAAAGCCGATCACGACGGAAACAAGCGATGGCGTATGGTTATCGATTTTAGGAAGCTTAACGAGAAAACGACACCAGACGCGTACCCGTTACCGAATATTATCAACATCATCGATCAACTGGGAAAATCCCGTTATTATTCGGTATTGGATTTGGCATCCGGCTTCCATCAAATTGAAATGCACCCGCGAGACAAACCAAAAACGGCTTTTTCCACGCCGAACGGTCATTACGAGTTGAACCGAATGCCGTTTGGACTGAAAAATGCGCCGGCAACCTTTCAAAGGTTAATGGACATAGCGTTATCGGGACTCCAGGGTACTGACCTTTTTGTATATCTCGATGACATAGTCATTTACGCTACCGATCTGGAAGAACACGAACGGAAATTCCGCAGACTGGCAAAGAGATTGACGTACGCAGGACTCACACTACAGACAGACAAATGTTTATTTCTACAAAAGCAGGTTGAATATTTAGGGCACGTCATCAGCGAAAAAGGCTCACAACCCAGACCAGGATTAATTCAAGCAATAAAAGACTTCCCTGTCCCAAGTAATAAAAAGAATATCACACAGTTTCACGCACTAGCGAATTATTACAGACGCTTTATAAAAGATTTCGCAACAATTGCTATCCCGTTAACCAAACAATTAAAGCCATCGGAGAAATTCAGATGGACAGAAGAATGCCAACAAGCATTCGACTGCCTCAAACAAAAATTAACAGAGCAACCTATTTTGTGTTACCCAGATCACAAAAAACAATTTAAGCTCACAACGGACGCATCAGACTTTGCGATTGGTGCCGTCCTCAGTCAAGAACACGAAAAATTTGACCACCCTGTTGCATTTTACTCCCGAACCCTCTCAAAAACGGAAATAGTATACGACGCAATGCGTAAAGAACTCTTAGCGGTAGTCAACGCAATTCAACACTTTAGACACTATTTATACGGACATCACTTCATCTTAGTAACAGATAACAGAGCACTCACATATTTAGTAAAAAAAGCCAGACCCACCGCAACAGCTACAACGTTGGCAGGCAGTCCTCAACGATTACGATTACGAAATCCACCACAAACCAGGGAAACTTAACGTCGTCGCCGACGCACTATCGCGGAACCCAATAAAAATTCTCCCAGTCAGACCCCGAGAACAATCATCGGAAGAATCGGAAAACGATGTAAAAAGGCCAAGGATATCGCAAGATTCGAACAAACGTAATCGATCATCATCATCGGATCAGTCCTCCGGCAACCCAGCACCGAACAAGATAATATTCCTACCGGTAGAAACCGAAGAATCCGAAGACATCGACACAGACACAGATCAAAAAATGACATCAGACAATCAAGAACGGATTGAAGGGAGTGCACGACCCAAAACCAATAAAAAAATCGACGACAACAACTACGATTCGTCAATATCAGAAGAAGAACCGATCGAAACCATAAAAATTGAACAGGAACCGACCCGGCAAACTTCAAGGGATAACCCACAGGAAAACAAAGTGGAAAAAGATGCAACAAAATGTTACGAAAAAAAAGATAAAAAAGAAAATATAGAAAGCTCAACGCATCAAGAAGAAAACACAAAAAGCTCAACGCAGCAATGAGAAAAAACGATAAAAGCTCAACGCAGCAAGGAAAAAATACAAAAAGCTCAACGCAGCAGGAAATAAACGATGCGAGCCCCGAGCCGCCACCCCGGACCCCCATCGGCGCTAGTGACCGCTTTGGAAGACCCAGAGCCACAAGCAGCGATAACACTGCTACTCACAATACTCACGGAGGACCCGGAGTCGTGAGAAACAGTGAACCATACGACGAATTGGCAAACAAAACCGAACACGAGACGGCAACGAAAGAGGAAGAGGTCGCAAAATAGGAGGTTGTCCCAAACTTTCGATCACTAACACATCACGAAAGCGACGGAAAATGCGCGAAGCAACCGGACGCGCAACCCAACTTCAGGTCACCACCACCACCAAGGGACCTGAAAGAAGAAGAAGAACGGACATCACCAGCTGATGTGGAACAACGGCTCCAATCGGAACCTCAAACATCGTACTCCACACGTCCAACTTCATCATGGGAACCGGAACCAAGTACGTCGAAACAGGCTAAATACACGGACATCGAACCAACCTTCCGATCTCCATCGGAGATACAAACGGTCCCAACACCAACCACCAAACGCAGACCAGGTAGACCACGGAAGAGACCTCCTTCGCAACTATCATCACCGGTCATAGTACGCAGGCCCGGTAGACCACGAAAAAAGCCACCTTCCTCATTACCATCACGAGTTGCCAAACGCAGACCAGGCAGACCGCGGAAAAATCCACCGCCTGAGCCAGTAACACGGAAAAGTCCCATACACCCGGACACACCGTCCTCAACCGATAGCGATCCCGATGACCGCGAACTGACACAACGTTCATACCACCTCAATATCACAGAAATCGGTTGACGATATCTGGCCCACAACGAACAACTAGAAGCAGAGCAATAAGGGAAGAAGTAACAACGGAACCCGACTTGGCATCAGAACAAACAGACGCCACTGACTACGACGAACTTCCCGATCAAAACCAGATCGAAACATCACATGTCGTAGCACAAGTAGAGGAATTGCCTGCCCTCCCACCTGAAGGGTCAAGCCAACCAGCCGACGTAAATGGGTCTCCCCAACAAGAGGAGGAAAAACAAACGGATCCACGGTCTGAAATAAATATACCAACGCCCAGTAAAAATAAGCGTAACAGCGAGCCTGGCGACAGATCACTAGGACATCAGGACGAACAGTCTTTGCAAAACGAGAGCACAACTGCGAGGGAGAACATTATAATAAAACAACAAAACATCTTGTCACAAAAAGACAACATAGCGTTCTTCTTAGCAGCTGATTGCGCTATAAACACCATGGTTTCGAAAACATTAATCGAAAAAGGAAAAATCAAACAGGAGGAACTTCAGAAAAGTAAACTACGAGTTGGAGAAATCGTCATTACAAAGCAGGGAGAAAACTATTATATTTCCATGATCTGCAAAGAAAGATCAACAGACGACTCTAACTTACACACGATTCAGAAATGTCTAAAAACACTCTTACAGACATTACACAGAAACAATATAGACTCCTGCGCACTCTCAAAAGACCCCGGAATTATCGACACATTCATGTGGACCAATATAAAAACATTCTTAAAGACACACACGCATGGCTTAAAAATAACAATCACTCTCTGTAAAGGGCTCATCTCTGTTCCACCACTAGCCAATAGACAATCCATCATCAAAGAATTCCACGCCTCAACAATCGGCAGACACAAGGTAATCGCAAAAACCCAACAGCGAATACGTTCCCAGTACTATTGGAAAAGCATGAAAAACGACATCCAAGAAGCAATCAAATATTGTTATGACTGCCAAAAGAACAAGCTGGTTCGTGTTAAGGCCGTCCTCTAGTTTCTCGGGTCGAAAAAATCGATTTTTTTTCGAATCGCGAAAAGAGAAGACAGAGCAGCTCTGCGTGACTTCCAAGAAGAAGAGGAAGGCCTATTGTATGGTCCAGGCATAGCAGATTGACGGTGAGATGAAATTTTTAGTATAAATCACATGCGCGAACTTTCAAACGCGTTTTTCTCGAAACACCATTTTTCGAAACGGTAACCACGATATTTCAGAAACTATTGCACCGATCTTGTTCAAATTTATACAGCATCTTTAATATGTTATAAGCCAGCGATTGAACTAGGATTATCATGATTGCTTCGATAGTTTTTTTCGTACGAGCGAAAAACTTAAGAAAAAATGAGTAAAAAATAGAATGTAATTTTCAAAAGTGTATAAAAAAGTCAATTTTTGTAATTTAGAATTCACTCTAGTTCAATCGCTAGTCTTGAATATGAAGATTAAAATGCCGTTTGGTTTTTTGATTTCAGATAAGCAGAACAGCCGCAATCTTGGTCACCGTCAAGCACCTCTTTTACTTGATGTCTTCCTGTCGGCCACTATAACTGCTATTCTATTATATATTTTGACTTCAAAAAATTTGTAAAGCTTATTTAAATGTTAATAAAGATTATGCAAAAATAATGAGATTGATTATTTCGATGCTTTGCCCGTAAAAAAATTATTGAAAAAGCCATAAAAAAACAGCCGAGAAACTAGAGGACGGCCTTAAAGATCGAGCCCCCATGATCATCACAGATTCCCCAGCCAAAGCATTCGATAAAATCGCGATTGACATAGTTGGACCACTACCAAAGACAAAGAAAGGACATGAATACATACTAACAATTATCGACTTATTCAGCAGGTTCAGTGTCGCTATACCGCTAATACAAATAACATCATTAGATATTGCCAAAGCATTGTGTAAAGATTTCATCACGATATTCGGTGCCCCACGCGCAATCTTGTCAGATCAAGGCGCAAACTTTATGTCAGACGTTTTCAAGAAATTTGCAAACCTTTTCCAAATTAAACAGTACAGAACTTCAGCATATCACCCACAGTCAAATGGTGTATTAGAGCGTAGTCATCAAGGTCTAGTGGAATACATAAAACATTTCCGAAACAATGAACGCGATTGGGAAGACCTAATATCATTCGCGACACTATCATACAACACCAGCGTCCACGAAAGTACGGGTTACACGCCTTACGAACTAGTTTTCGGACACCCGGCTACCTTACCATCGGAATTCCCGCCAGTGGAAACATTAGTGACATTCGACGACTACATGACTACACTGAATAAAAACTTAAAGGACGTCCAACAGTTGGCCTTGCGGAAACAACAAAAAATTAAAGAACGAACTAAACGGTACTACGACAGGAAAACAAAAACGCCAAAATTTCAAGTAGGACAACTAGCATTTTTTGATAAAGGAACCAAAAAAAGGAAAGCTCGACGCAAACTACAGCGGACCATTTAAAATCTTAGAAATCACTGAAAATAATAACGTCAAATTACAAATAGACGATAGCAAAACAAAAATAGTACACGTAGATAAAATAAAACCGGCATATGTTGCAGATGCCAAGTTCGCGCCTCAAGCGACGGCGACACCGTAAGAGTCACGCAATTCTCACAGAACCCAGGGATGCACTCGCAACTACTGGGCACTCTCCGGTCGTCTCATACAACCTGGAAGCTCGTCACATTCATAACCACTGACGGACTATCAATCAGACGGCTACAGATAAAAGAAAACCTAGACCAGATGTTCAATACTGCCACACGCTCAAAACAATGTGCCTCGCCAAAGGACAATTAGCAGTAATAAAAAACCGACTAGGAAAAGTACAAAAGAACGGACAATTGTTAGAAGGGCTAATACCATCATCGAACCTCACTAGCAGCCGCAAAAGACGAGCACCATTCGAATTCATCGGAAAAATTAACAAAATACTTTTTGGAACAATGGACATCGACGACGCCAATAGAATAAATGGACAAATAGAAGCACTCACAAACAACTCGTTAGAACTAGCAGAAATAATTTATAATTAGACACACATTGTAAGAGCAGGTCTCGACACGACACGCAAACAAGTAACATCTCTAGCGAAAGCATTAGACAAAGAAATACGAAACATTAACTTCGACATCAACAAGATTCAAAGCGCTACAGAAATGATACGACACGATCAAAAACCATACTCTATTTAACAGAAATTGAAGAAGCCCTTACAGAACTAGAAATCGATACGGAAGAATTAATCAATGCAATCCTTTTTGCGAAATTTGGACAAATACACCCACAATTACTATCAGCAAAAACAATCTTACACAACGCGGAGACCATCACGAAATCTTCCCCAAATACCGAATTTCCAATACCACTAGAGATAAAATACATTCCCGAGTTAATGACCTCAACGAAATTAACAGTCTTCCACAACGGAGAGAAACTGATTTATGTTATAAAAATCCCACTATTAGATCTGACACACTACAAATTATACCAACATTTGCCTGTCCCAGTGCGTCAGGCTGCGTCAGCCTCGCGCTTCGCGTTTATTAAACCATCGGTGCAGTACACGGCTATTGCCGAGAATTTCGAAAATTTTTTCAGTTTCAATGATATAGAGGAGTGCAGTTTGACGGTCTCGAGGTACATATGTGGTCAGGTCAATCCCATAGAACTTGTAGGCGATGAGGCCGGATGCGAGGTTCAAATGCTAACTAACCCGCAATTCAGTAACCTCGAAATTTGCGACATTAAACTCAAAACACTGAGACGAACCTACTGGTCCAGAATTCGCAACACTAATACGTGGCTATACGTGGCTCCCGAGATCGAGAGCCTATACGTATCTGCGACAATCACGAGACACAGATAAAAACAATAGAGAATTCGGGTATCGTTCAACTGAACCCAGCATGCCAAGCGAAAACAAAAACAGTTAAGCTGATATCATCAAGCGAAATAACGTCGTATACACAGGTCAACCAAACGCACACACTAGTACTCAATATTACCGAAATGATCGTAAAATCAATGAAAGCATTCGAACTCTGGAACATTACAGAAGTATTAATAGAAACAGAAAAGTTTACGCAACTAGTAGAACCAAACAATATCGATAATGATTTAGAAAAGAATGAAATAGCATTGAAAACCGTTATTGCAAAAGCTCAGGAAATAACAAAAACACACTACATAAAGAACAGATTATCAGTCCTAGAGAACATACTAAAATATTTGGGCATCTCGACCGGTTCAGCTCTCCTATTCGCAGCGATCGGTTGGAAATTCTCAATGTTCGGAAAAATATCGAAATTATATAAACTCGTATCATCTGTAGCCAATCAAACAAATAACGCGACCCCACGTCAGACGAATAACCAAATGCAAGAATACCCCGTGCAAACCTATCGACCAACCATACAATTTATCGAAACCATCCCCATACAAGCAAGCCCTCGTCGCGAAATAACAGTCTCAACAGAAGAACTCTCAGAAATGGAGCCTAGATCACCCCGCGCCATTACATACCATAGACGAGCCTTACCGTAAAAGAAACCCTAATAACACGGACATATACACCCATATCACAACCACGCTATACCATACCACCGTACGGTTTATCTTTTAATCGCATGACACGCTTGCTTCGCATAAATCACAAAACAGCAATAAAACACATAGCACCCGAAATATGTTCACACCCACTCACAGACAAACATCAGTCACCATGGAGTCAACTAAACCAACACCAACGGTCAAATGCCCGCTATGTAAGAAGAACGGAAATGTCAACCGCCTAAAGGAGCACATCAACACCTGCAGTTGGCAGTTAGCAAAAGAGGCTAGAACATCGAAACTCAGGTTCATGATATGCCCATTATGCGACGGTCGCTACCCACCGTCACGCCTTATGGACCACGTAGACCTGTGCACCAGCTACTGGGTGAAGATTGGAAGGTGGCCCAAAGGCGAAATAACGGCAACAACAACGATAACAACAACGTCATCAAACACCCATACAACAAAAGCAGCGAACACACACACCACAAAAACAACAAACACGCACACCACAGAAACAGCAACGATCGAAAAAATAAAGACTCTGACCCTGGTCCCCTACGACGACTCGGAAGACGAAGACGACCAGGACATGACGATAAGCACCACAAAAACCACAACGGCAACCCCCCCACCCCGACCACAGACGCAAACACCGACAAGAAAAACAAAGACGCTGGCAACACCAACACGACGACAACACGGAAAAAAAGTGACGATACCGACAAAGAGCAACCTGTTGCCAATTAACGAGGACAACGAAGACGAGGACAGAAAGACAAGAGACGAAAACAAGACACCGGACTCCTACACAGAGCAGCAAAAAAGACAGGGAGCAATCTCAAAAAAACCTACCGCAACAACAGCAGACGGAGCGAAAGAACCGACACATATGCCATGGAAATCAATCAGAACGCACCTCCTCACAATCGGCGACGGAAAACACGTGACGAGATATACCCAGACGGAACTACGGACAGAACAACAGATAGACAGGGACGTACTGAACAGAATCATGACGTACGACCTCGAAAAACTCCAGGAACTGAGACTTGACATAGAACATATGATTTTCAAAGAACTACACCCACCGGAACGACTACTGGAATAACGGACAGGTACAGAAACGGAACACACACGACAACACGAACACACACACGCTTTGCTGTCCACTTCACTCATAACAAAGAAGTCCGTAAATAAATAGATACATGCACACTTATATATGTAATCATAGAAGTAAATATCGCAACTAACATAGGGATAAGGTTATACGAATACGCCGTTAGCGTAACTAACACACACATTTTTTTTCTTCTCTTCTTCCCCCGTTATTATAAACAAGTACGAAAAATATAATAAATAAATCAAAACATTATTATACAAAAAGGGTGTACTGCTCAATCGTCGCAAGGACCAGAAGAACCAAATCACCTGGATCCCAGCTAACATACCCCTCACACCACTAACCCTAAAGCTAACCAGAAATTAGACTGTTTCAGGAAAATCATCAACCAAATGAACGACAAGGGACGATAATTGAAAATCGGAAGTACCATAACAATTAAACGGAAAAACTCTAGCACAGAAGGAAACAAAGACAGAAAAGAATCATGAGCAGTTATTTTTGCACAATACATACAACTATTTTTATGAATGCCCTACAGAGCACCCCCCTTTCCCAACATAACGAACCACCCCCTACTAACATGAAAGCTAACGAACTTAGCCAGTTTCAGATCCCAGCACTTCGGAAAACTCAGGGGAATCCACAGTCGAGCAGATAAACATACCCGCGGATGCGATATAAATCATTGGGCAAGAGGAAAATCCACACGATAATGACCAAACCACGACCCGAAGCCACCCGACAGAAGAAGAACAAAAATACTTACTCACAAACAGAAACCATTCACAAAAAATTTAACGAACACGTTCTTTCTCATTTCATTATATAGAATCAACTTTCATTCTACAGAATCAGAACATTAAAATATTATTGTAAACGAATTATTGTATATCACGATGCGGAGCATCGTTTTGTAAGAGGGGGAGTGTAACGGCCCCGTCCCATAGCCTAAAAACTCTTTTCCTTTCCCACGCAAACTCATCAACTTCACTCTCGCCATCAGTCCACTCTCACGCTCAAATCCCACATATCAGCTAAACCCAATACTTCTTTCCGGTCAGTCATAATCGTCAGCACCTTAGCTTCAGTTTGCCCTTGGTCCCACGGGCCTTGTCTCTCCGTCTTAGCGACATCCCCTCCACTCTCACTAAGTCCTCTCCTTCCTCCAGCTGATTAGCACTTTAGTTCTTCATCAACCATCAATCAATCCAGACGTGCACTCCCAAACATTCTAATTTACCACTAAACCAACAAGCTAAAATATCTCGAGTTCAACTTCATTTTCTATCTCACTTAACCCGTTCGACCATCACATGAATTTGTTGTAATCTATAATTTTCCCATACTCGGAAAAATTTCCTCGACCTTGGGAAATTCTTTCCATACATGGGAAATAATATTTTTTCCAAGTAGGAAATTTTGGAGTAAAATATAATTTTCCCATACTTGGGAAATTTTTCATACATGGGAAAAAAATTGGCCTGAGATTTTAAAGTATTTTCGTGCATCTGGCTGTTAAAAAGTAGGCTACGAGTTAAAAGGTCGTTCCAAAAAATAATTCCGGGACTATTTTCAAATTTGGAGTAAAATATCATTTTCCTATACTTGGGAAAAAATATTTACCATACTTGGGTAATTTTTTTCATACTTGGGAAAATATATTTTTTCACGCATGGGAAAATATATTTTTTCCACGCATGGGAAAAAATTCCAAGTATGTGGAAAAAATTGGGCTAAGATTTAAAAGTATTTCCGAGCAGCTGACCAGCAGAAAGTATGCTATGTTACGTCCTGGGTGAGAACGATAGGGTATATATAGAAATAAGGGTGCCTCTTGTTGGGACCGGAATGCGCCGGTCGGGGATAGAGGCAAGAGTGCGGTGATCGTGTGACGCTACTTACGTGAAACGTAGATTTTTCTTGCTTCCTTTGGTAAAACGTGGTGTTTTACCGTGGTTTTTGTTAGGTGATTTTTGTTTGGGTGTAGCGGGTGTTTAGTTGATGAAGACGACGTTGTCGGTTGAGGTGTCGCTCGAATTGTTGTTGCTGTGCTCGTACATTAAACAATTCTTCCCTGGAGCGAGTCGTTATTATTTTCGTATTTACCGCTTCGGCGTTTGCTCGTAAAAGTCTGAATGAAAAAGTTATCCTTCGAGTGTGCCCTATTTTCGGGTGGGACTCCCACACGATAGGGTTGAAACCTCCACCACAGTGCGTGCGTCTAGCGCACGGAGTTGTGGTTGGCTGGTTAGAGTACAGAGCGTGCGTCTGGCGCACAGGGCTGTACCCGGAGAGAGGAATAAGTAACTACGTGAGCATGTGCATCTAGCGCACTATGCTGTAGTTAGAGAGAGTGAGAAAAGTAACTACTCAGGCACGTGCATCTAGCGCACAGTGCTGTAGTTAGAGAGAGTGAGAAAAGTAACTACTCAGGCACGTGCATCTAGCGCACAGTGCTGTAGTTAGAGAGAGAGTTAGAAAAGTAACTACGTGAGCATGTGCATCTAGCGCACTATGCTGTAGTTAGAGAGAGTTAGAAAAGTAACTACGTGAGCATGTGCATCTAGCGCACTATGCTGTAGTTAAAGAGAGAGTTAGAAAAGTAACTACGTGAGCATGTGCATCTAGCGCACTATGCTGTAGTCAGAGAGAGAGGTAGAAAAGTAACTACGTAAGCATGTGCATCTAGCGCACTATGCTGTAGTTAGAGAGAGAGGTAGAAAAGTAACTACGTGAGCATGTGCATCTAGCGCACTATGCTGTAGTTAGAGAGAGAGGTAGAAAGTAACTACGTGAGCATGTGCATCTAGCGCACTATGCTGTAGTTAGAGAGAGAGAGTTAGAAAAGTAACTACGTGAGCATGTGCATCTAGCGCACTATGCTGTAGTTAGAGAGTAGTAACTACGTAAGCGCGTGCATCTAGCGCACAGCACTGTAGTTAAAGAGTATGAGAGGAAACTACTAGAGAACGTGCGTCTGGCGCACAGAACAGTAGTTGGGAAGAGGCGTTGGGAACACGTGAGTTTTGGTGGGTGTCCCAATCGAAACTGAACAACTTGAAGTATGTTCGTACGTTTTATCAATTACTTTCCCGTATTTACCGGCCGAATCTATCCTCGTTGGATGAGCGGATGTAGGCGTAGCGGGTTATTTAAACGAGCTTGTCGAATCACTTTTTAATTTCAACAAGTAAATTTCGGCGTTTATTAAAATAGTCCTTGACCAACCCCGTTGGGGAAATCGGACAAGAAGTTTTCACAATTTTTACAATTTTTAAGTTTTAAGCTGCTTTACACGCGGTCGGGTCCCCGAGGTAGAACCGCCGGTTTTTCCGATGGTTCTTCGTTAACCTGTTCGACTGACTGAGTACTCTGACTCTTAACTGTTGATTACTCTCGACTCCTCACTGACTGACTTATAGACTGACTGACGGACTTCTTGCTGGTCATTATATAGGCCCTTATTCTATTGTCGCATAAGGTGGGAGATGTCGGCGCGTGAGGGAAGAGTTTCTCTCACACCTCGACATCCTGCTGACGACAATCGCCAGACGGATTTCCAGTTATTATGGCTGGTGATTTCATGTCAGCTTCGTGTAATCGACATTGTCCAGACTGATTTCTGACTACTGCCAGTGCAGGGATATCGATACTCACGAAGAAGCTTGTTGTTTATGTTGAGGCTCGTCCCTGGGCGATAAGCGCGGCTATCGTGTGCGAGCCAGCAAGGCGTTGATTTTCACTAACTTCCCGCATCTGCGGGAGCTTGGTGATAACGTGCGACATACGCCGGTTCGTCACTCACGCGCCTTCCCCCGTGACGAGCCTCGTTCGTAAAAGATTAAAGTTTTTGTGCGTTAGGCGGTGAACTCCGGCAATGGGGATCACCTCTGGTCGTTCATGTTTTCTTGGAATTTAAGTATTAAAAGAACGTATATGAAAATTTTCAAATTTAGGTGGGTATTTCGACCCAGGACGTTACAGCTACAAGTTGAAAAGGTCGTTTCAAAAAATGATTCGGGGACGATTTCCAAATTTGGAGTCGAACTTTATTTTCCCATACGTGGGAAAAATTATTACGTAATTAAATATTTAATTAATCTTCTGAATCGGAATCATAACCCGCCTGTACAATGAGTTTTTTTTCATATAATTCGAGACTATCCTGGACAGATTTGCCGTTTAGAATTTCGCGAAAAAATGTTTCCGGCGACTGCCTAGAGAAGATGCAATTTTTTTTTAGTTCTCCGCCTTTTTATTATTTTTGGTCCTAAATTAAAGGATTTTGTCGAAAAAAAAATTTTTTAATACTAACATTTGAAAAAGCCACCATCATGAATAATTATCAAATTTTTTTATCAATTTTTACTCGTCATTGCGAAAAAATTATTTTCCAGCTTATTCTCGTCATGTGTTTTTATTCTCATAAGCTGGGCCATCGCGACAAGCATGAACATTGCCGCACTCTTAGCGTTTATTTGTTTCGCTCTCGCGCGTCCTTGTGGTGTTGAACGGTGTGGTCGTGCGAACGTTTTGTTTCACGAACCCCGCTTCTACCGTCGTCGTCCCCACCACTATTTCAACTTTTTTAAATTTCTTTTCGATCGAGCGCTCATTGTTCGACGTTGGTTGACGCTAAATCGCTAACTACTCCACCAAATTTGATTACACAAAATTTTCGAAAAGGACTTTTCTGCTCCGTTTTCGACGCTCGACACGGCAGTCATAATATGATCAGTAGGTTAGTATACACGCTGTATACCATATAGATACTACATCGAATCACACTTTTGATGTTCAAAGCGCTCATCGGCAGGATGTCAAGGAGTTGCTCGAGTAGATGACCTGGGGCGCGTTAACGTTTACAAACCGCATCAGGGTCACAATTCTAACCCAACCATCTACGAAGAGCTGACTATACAAAATAAAATGGTGGATCTTGCAACCACCACAAATACTCCTTTTCGACAAATATGTGACACCGTTTGTAGGAGGTTGGTTTCTTGTTCTTTCGATGATGTATTGCATTCTTTAAAAATTGTTAGAACGTTGATAATCACGATAAATAACTCTGTATATTTGAAGGCGCTTATCTGATCTGGAATGACTGCGTATCACTAATTCGTTCTGATTTCATTGCAGTATTGCTGCAATTGCACCCAAAATCATATAGGGTCGGGTGCAAAGTATGATGCAACGCGCTCGTGCTAAAGTCAGGCCCACTATACCTGGGAGTCTGCGTGATTTGGCGACCGTACTGGATACTTACTCCCCTCCAGAAGGAGTGTATCGTGATTGAGTGAAGGCCGATGACGATTCCGTTGCTCTTATATTTGCGAGCGACCAGTTACTGGGAACTTTACAAAATGCCAAAGGGATATATCTCGATGGCACATTTAAAGTGAAATAAAGTATACTCGTCACACTCTCTAATCTCGAACATACAAGCTCACTCTGTTAATCCGTATTCTCACTTCTGGATCAGTTAGACACTTGTTACCTATTCGACACTGAGAGTAAAATCCCATTTGATAAAAATATTCTCATTTGACCAAACTATAATTCTCTATCGAACATTCGCGTACAATCACTCATGAAATTCTGCAGGAACAAATTTTCTGTAGTCTATTTAAGTGGGAATCATAATATGCAACACGCATAAATCCTATTTATAATCCATCTGTTCGTGATTAATAAAAAAAATTTTGCAGGTTGCACCAAACTATCCTCGAGTTGCTCAATTGTATACAATACATATACGCGAAAAGGATATCGTACGTCCCATAGTTCTTGCAATTGGGGTACAGTATACAGTGGTTAGCACAGGCATTATCAAAGCTATATAAATACGACAACTCGCCTTCGTTAACCATTTTCGTATCACAGTTATGAACGGAAAACCGTACTTCATAATTCTGAAAATTATATGCCCTTTTAGCACGAAAATCTCAGTTTTTGCTCTTGAAGTATCCACTGTAGAAAATTTCTATCGTTATTTTACCCAAAGTATAAATGGTGGAATAATAATACAAATCTGGTAATGTAATTTCACAAATCATTTTTCACTTCATCAGTACGATCTGTATCTTTTTGAAACAAAGCAGTGGTACAATTGAAACTAATTTTGGTACTGTTACTGTAACATAATGTAATATTACAACTTATAAATATATTCTAGTATTCAATCAATGTACAAAGCTTAGTAATTTGGCTCTACGTTTATTTTAAAAAAATAAACCACTGCATACTTCACCCTATAATACTGCACTAATGTATATAGGGTATTATAAATAATACTAGAATATGTAATATATAATATAAAATATAGTTATCTATAATATATACTATATATATCGTTCGATATTATATAAAGATATCGCTGCCACCGCCACCACCGGCCTGTCAATAATACAACGAAACCCAAACCAAAACCTTAGCTTTGGTTAAACCTAAACCCAAACCTCGAGTTTAGTTAAACTCAAACCCCAACGCAAACCTTGGGTTTGGTTAAACCCAAACCTAATCCCGAATCCAAACACCGCCACCACTTCCACCGTGCCAAGAATCCCCACCTCTGCCGCTTCACCGCTCTACTGCACCGCTCCCCTCTTATCCACGCTGTGCCCTTATTTAAACACAGATTAGAGAATGTTGTTTCAAAAGAATTTTTAAAAACATTAATAATCCAAATATACGGGACGTGAGATTTGTTTAAAAGTTTTTTTGAAATTTATAGCACACAATGATAGTGGATTAGGCCTACTGGGAATACAATAAAAAAAAACACGCCATATTACGTGAACGCACCGAATCTACTACCGCATACATCGCATAGGCGTGTAATTCCAATCCTCACCTGCTTATTCTAGCCTATGCCTATTATGTCTATTCAAAATTCGTGGTACACAATGACAGTGGATTAGGTTTGATTGGGGGGATACCACTTACAAAAAAAAATTCACCCCTTTTTTTTACCTATTTTATTTATTTTTGAATAGATTTTTTCATTTTTTTTTCATTATTTAAAAAAAACATTACTATGAACATTATTTTTTCAAAAAGATTTCTTCCCTAATCACTCACACAAACACAAGATAGGGGGTTGGCACGCGGAGCGGGCAGGGGGGCGAGGCCCCCCTGCATATCGATATATCGATATATCGAACCGTGTCAGTAATTGATATATCGATTTATCGAATCGTGTCGAGAATCAATAAATTTATGCATCGATATATCGAACGGTGTCGATAATCTATAAATTGGTATATCGATATATCTATATATCTAATCATGTCAAGAACCAATTTATCAATATATCGATCTATCAATCAAACCTAAACTCATAACCCAAACCCAAAATATATCGATATATCGATATAGTTTTAATGTATCGAACTGCTTCAAGTATCGACATATCGATATATCGAACCGTGTCAAGAATCGATATATCGATGTATCGAATCATGTCGAGAATCGATAAATTTATATATCGATATATCGAGCCGTGTCGAGAATCGATGTTGTTGAGTCAGTTTTCGCGCGCTTGGTATGTGTGTGCATGTATGAATGTGTGTGTGTGCAATGGCGCAGACGACAAGGCGCATGCGCCAGTATTATAACAAGACGAAGGCGTCTCGTGCGACGCCATGCGAGTTTAGTTGTATACGAGCGACCATTGCAAACGAGTCAAGAGAGAGAGAGAGAGAGAGAGAGATAAACGGTGCCAAAAGTGTTTGTTCACCAAAAAATAATAATAATAAAGAATAATTAACATTTTGTTTCATATCAGAGTGTGCGTTGCGTATTCTTTCACCCATATCCTTAACAGAAGTAAATCACGTCAAGAATCGATAAAATGATATATTGCTACATCAAATCGTATCAATAATCGATAAATTGATATATCGATATATCGAATCGTGTCAAGAATCGATAAATTGATAAATCGATACATCTAATCATGCCATGAATTAATATATCAATATATCGATCTATCAATGAAACCCAAACTCATAACGCGAACCCAAAATATATTGACATATCGATATAGTTTTAATATATCAAACTTCTTTAAGTATCGATATATCGAGATATCGAACCGTTTCAAGAATCGATATATCGATATATCAAACCGTGTCAAGAATCGATATACTGATAATCGAACAGTGTCAAGAATCGATACATCGATATATCGAACCGTGTCAAGAATCGATGCATTGATACATTGAACCATGTCAGTAATCGGTATATCGAAATATCGAATCGTGTCAAGAATAGAAATATTGATGTATCGATATACCAAATCATGTCAACAATCAATATATCGATATATCGATAAATCAATCAAACCCAAACTCATAACAAAAACGCAAACAAACACAAACACAAACAATAAAAAAAAAAATTTCCAGAATATTTTTCTCTAAACACTGACACAAACACAAAATGGGGGGTTGGTGCGTGAAGTGCGTACATATCTATAATATAATATAATATATTGTAACTTTATAAAAAATCGTGAGCTAATAAATTTGCGTGATGACTCACGCTAGCACGATTTGCTCGCGATTGTTGTCTCTCGGGAAGCGAGTGACCATCTATTTTGGATTTATTGTTGTTTTGGTCGGGTCAGTGACCGACCGTAGAGTTCGTGTACTAGACTCGATAAGGAAGCCGGGAATAAACGGATTGATTTTATGATTTTAAACAGGCAGAAGGCCCGAGAATTTTATGTGTTATTAGAGATGGCCTCAGAGTACTAACTACGACCGTGAGCTATAATGCTACGCGTTGGTTGACCCTACATAATTGGCCATTGATAATGGATTTGGGGTCGAAGTTATTGTCTTCATCCGTGAAGCGAAATTAAGGTTGTTATGCTGGTTACGCAGCCAGGGGAAAGGGCGAGGTCGGTTTGCGGTGGGCGCGGGGCATGCATGGCGATACAATGTTCTTCTGAAAGAAGAACTCTTTCATTATGGATATTAATATTATAAATATTACATATTGAATATTCTAAAAACGGTACAGTCAAAACTTCTGAAATTTCTACAGAATATCCAGATAATGTATCTTAAAACATATTCATATTTTTCAGCTTATTGGCACCATTTTCTTGTCAGATATTACGTAAATACTGAAAAAATTGGCAGAATTTACCTATCATGGGTGCAGTGAACCTACGAAACACATTAACTTTCAGAATTTTTTTCTCAAAAACGCTACTGCAAATCGTACCCAAGTTTCATAGGAACGTAGGCAAAAGGATCATATAAATTGTGGAAAAATTTGGTCTGCATGGCATCATTTTGAAGTATCGTCATAACAAACTTAAGATCTTCATTTTACTCTCGAGAAGCGATAGTGAAATGCAATGAATTGAATTGAATTCTTTTATTCTAAATAGTCGTTTTTCAATTCGACTGAGAAAATAATACAAGAGGGAGTCTTAAGGGGGGACAGTACTGGAATTGGATTTTTTTTGTTTGTATATGGATATTCTTTAAACGTTGACAACTTTTATGGAACTTTTAAACTAGAAACTGATGAAAACTCAGGGTGTATAGGTCAAATGTTTTGTGAGTTATGGCCATTTTTCTAATTCTGAAGTATACTTCTTCGAAACGTTTCCTGCGCATACAGTGTTGTCGCAGAGGGTTAAAATTTGTTTCTCACACAAATACTACCATAATCTAAAAATTTGTGGAAGGAATTTTCAAATAGACTTTATTTGGCTATTCAAGCTATTACCAATGCAGAGGTATTTTTAAAATCATAATTTGTCGTACATTATGTACCAGAAAATGAGTTCTATTGACACTACGCCAAATTCCTTCCACGAATATGAAGATAATGTGCCCTATAATATGTGTTTCAAAGGGGAAAGTGATCAGACTAAAACCAATGCGCAGGAGATTTTTTGAATACCCAAAAATAAAATTCCGAGATAAGCGCGATTGAATGAATTTTTCTTGGAACAATTCCTACGAAGCAAAAAGTGAATGGGAAAGGCTGAATTTTGTTCTGTGAAGATTCTTGACGAATAGTAGTCGATATTGGAGTTTATTTATGGCCATTACGAGTTATCACCAGTGGAAAAATTATACAACTCACAAGAAGAGAGGCGTACATCCGGATGATAGATTCAGTTAAAACTTCTAGAAGTTACTTCTTGGGGCAAAAAATGAAACCTATGCTGTTTAATTCAATCGCGTAGGCCTTTCTTTTTTGTACAAGCCCAAATTTGTGATATTATTGAGCGATTCATCGATTACCTGCGATGATTCAATATATTTCATCTAATTGACAGCACTGAAAAATTCGGAAAAAATGACTAAAAAATCGATTTTTCGTTTTTGTCGGAAAAATGTCCTTGAAACCTTCCTCCAGCTATAAAAAATATCATGGTGATGGAAAAAACTTTTTACAGGTGATTTTGAGCCTCATAAACAAAAAATGGGGTTATTCGCGTCATATTTGCTATACCAACGCCTCCATCGGTCGTCAGCGTCGTGGATAATTTGTGCAATGATTAATTTGAGATAAAATTTCCGATCTGTAATTTTTTTTAAATATTGCTTTTATTAAAAGAATATACCTAGGATATATTGTATATCGATACATGGCGCTTTTACCGCCTTTTCTGTATGGTTCATGAGTTCGACCCCACAGATGGCGCTGAAATTCGTATATACTCATTGCGGCCTTATGGTAGCTTCCACTCTATCCTATTCCATACCCTTTGCTTTTATCGAAAGATACACGCTTAATACACGGCTTCTGTCAAATGTCTACATGTTGTCAAGCTAGCCTGATAAATACGTTATTTCATTTCTAATTTATTTCAAAATTAGTTATCATGAAGGGAAATCGTTTGGTGATGAATGGTGGCTTAATGAAAATGTTTGGCGGTGATTATTTTTCGTTTTTCAAATAAATAATAAAAAATTTACGGTCACGTTGAAATTTAAAGAAACTCGTTTGATAATGATTGGTGGCCTAAGTGAAATGTTTGGCGGTCAATAAGTAACAATTTTGATTACTCATTTATAAAAAAAACTATTGACTGCCGAACGTTTCAATTAGTTCACCAATCTTCACTCAACGATCACCAAACGATTAGAAAAAAGTTATACGGCTATCTCGTTTCCTTCGTTTCCGCAACAAGAGTGCTGCCACCAGCCAAGTTGGTTTGCAGATTACAAAGTAAGATCCGTCGTGTTTCGGCTAGCTGTCTGCTGTCATAACCTTTCTTTTCGCAAATTCGGGTTATATTTGTGTATCTAAAGCAATTCGAGAATCGTGAACCAAGTACCAATGATAAAATCTGATTTCTGAAACATGAAATGAACAGCAAAGTTTACTCTTGAATTTATAGAACATTGATTTTCTCACATATATACATATGCTATATGAATCATTTAATATGAATAGCCAACAACCTGAGAAAACTTTTAAGACAGAAAAGTGTAATTTTTTCTCAAATTTCTATGACAATTTTCCAAAGCTTCATGTTTTAGATGTAGTAATGTGCGGAATCTGCAATACTGTCAATAGAGTGATAGTGAAACTCATGTTGGATATCGCTGGTTCGCAAGTGTCAGATGGGTCTTGCGACACGTTACACTTATTTGAAATTTGTAAGCTATGAATATTCATTAAATGCTCTGACCGTATATTGTGTAAATATTAAATATATTACAGAATGAATGTATAATGATAAGCCGGTCAAGGAGCCTGATAATCCGATGCAGCGACATAGACTTGACAGCGTCGTCTTTCACTAGAAATTGTTAATTTTAAAGGTGAGACTTTTGATAATTTTATTGTGTAAAACAGACACATGTTTTTATTGTTAATCAGCTGCTTTTTATCAACATGAGTGATTCGGTTAAATTAGAATGACATATATTGGATCATCGCAGTTAATCGATGAATCGCTCAATAATATCACAAATTTTGGCTCCTGCAGAGAAAAAAGGCCTATGAGATTGAATTGAACAGCATAGGTTTCATTTTTTGCCCCAAGAAGTAACTTCTAGGAGTTTGAACTGAATCCTTCATCCGGATGTACGCGTCTCTTCTTGTGAGTTGTACAATTTTTCCACTGGTGATAACTTGTAATGGCTATAAATAAACTTTAATATCAACTCCTATTCGTCAGGAATCTTTACAGAACAAAATTCAGCCTTTCTTATTCACTTTTTGCTTCTTAGGAATTGTTCCAAGAAAAATGCATTCAATCGCGTTTATCTCGGAATTGTATTTTTGGGTATTCAAAAAATCTCCTGCGCATTGGTTTTATTCTGATCACGTTCCCCTTTGAAACACATATTCTAGGACACATTATCTTTAAATTTGTCGAAGCAATTTGTCGTAGTGTCAATAGAACTCATTTTCTGGTACATAATGTACGACAAATTATAATCTAAAAAAATACCTCTGCATTGGTAATAGCTTGAATAGCCAAATAAAGTCTATTTGAAAATTCCTTTCACAAATTTTCAGATTATGGTAGTATATGTGTGAGGAATAAATTTCAACTCTCTGCGACAACACTGTATGCGCAGGGAACGTTTCGAAGAAGTATACTTTAGAATTAGAAAAATAGCCATAACTCACAAAAAATTTGACCTATACACCCTGAGTTTTGGTCAGTTTCTATTTCGAAAGTTTCATAAAAGTTGTCAACATTTAAAAAATATCCATATACCAACAAAAAAAATTCCAATTTTAGTACTGTCCTCCCTTAAGGGCGGGGGGGTCTTGAATTGGACGGTTCGAAAAATCGATGTTTTGGGAAATTTTTTTAGGGTAAAAAAAAGCAAGTCTAGCGAAATTTTTAGATTATTTTATTACATGTCTGAACATGAGAAAACAATTTTTTTTAAAGAAAAATATTCACAGGCAACTGATTTTTATGCACATTCGTGCAACTGCTGTTTCCAATCGGCGGGACAGATGGAGCTCGTAATTTTCATCTGAAACAAAAAAATCAAAAACCATTTTCTTCAGTATTGTTTTCTTTTCTATTTGAACTAAAAACACTGTTGAAAAAAAAATTCTTAACAACTTTTTTAGCAAGTTGAAATTATTTTTTTTTTTCAAAAAGGACATTTTCTGTTTCAAACCCGAGAAAACATTCGAATTTCATAATTTTTTTAGTTTTTCTTAGTTCATATAGAAGAAAAATATGTTACAATTGAAATGGTTTTTGGTTTTTTTGTTTCAGATGAAAATTACGAGCTCCATCTGTCCTGCTGATTGGAAACAGCAGTTGCACGAATGTGCATAAAAATCGGTTGCCTGTGAATATTTTTCTTTAAAAAAAATTGTTTTCTCATGTTCAGACATGTAATAAAATTATCTAAAAATTTCGCTAGACTTGCTTTTTTTTACCCTAAAAAAATTCTCCAAAACATCGATTTATCGAACCGTCCAATTCAGGATCCCCCCTTAAGGAAGCTTTTCGTGAAGGTAAATTAATCAAGGAGTTAGAGCTAAATTGAACGAGTTAATTATATTTTGTTAAACGGGTCTCACAGTTAATTTCGAGGAAGAGGATAGTCCAGTTTCGTTCTCTCAATTGCTCACCTGTTTGTATCGTCACGTCGCGTGCGATGTGTGAGTGATCGAGCTTTACTTGTCGAAGTTGCGTCGGTGCACGTCGCCACGTGTTGGTATTTGATATGAGTATGTGCGTACTCGCAGAGTACGCTTATTGAGTTAAGACAAAGGGTTCTTCAACAAATAGGTACCTTTCACCACGATCCAACTTCCGGTTGCGATAACCGGGGCTTCACGCGGTTTGAGGGGCCCTACCTGGGTGTTTGAGGGATTCTGAGACGATCACCCTTCTCAAGATCCAACTTCTGGGCGCAATGCCCAGGGCTTCACTCAAGACGGTTTCCCTAGTACCTGAAAATATTTATTGAAGAACAAGTTGTCGAGTGATTCGTCTTGAGAAAGACGAATCACGGTTACGTTACATCTGAATCGCCTTGAAAAAGACGATTCAGCGAAGATGATCTCTAATCGTCTTCAAAAAGACCACTCGAGAGTAGAGACACGATGAAGATCGCGTTGTTGTCGGGTAGGCCTCGAAGTCCGAGACGAGACGTTGGGTCTCCCTTCGCTTCGAGATATGGATAATCGAAAATTGAGACTTTCGAGCGTGGTAAAGACCACGCTTCGAACGGATTGTCGAGATGACGCTCGGCGAGAGTATGCTCACAAGTGATGACTGCTTGATGAGATCAAGGATTGCTCGTCCTGTGTTTAAATACTCTATCACGATCCATCGGCGCCGCGATTCCATTGGCCGATGGATCAGTGGTAGAGTAATTTTACCGAGCTTCTCAAGCTTGCACACGGCCCGCTAATGACGTATCATTATTCCTCGAAGGATTAAAATCTATTTCGAGCCTTCGAGGAATTCTGACTTTTGACAAGAGTTATTATTATTGAGATCGACCGTGACCCCGGGAACGATCCTCAGGACGGAAAGTTATGATATTTTCCGTCCCGTTACAATATATTGTGACACTATGTCACAAGCGAGGCTTGAGCCTTGCCGAAGTCCGTCACCGCACGCCGAAAACCCGAAAACTGTAATCTAGAATAAGTTACCAGAAATCGCGAAACCCCATCGTCCCTCGTCGTTCTTCTTACACCATCTCTGTCGTCCTGTATCAAACCCAATAACCTCCCTAATAATCCCGTTGGCCCAAAAATCCCAGCTCAATATTATTCAAGAAAACCCTGTGGACGGCGAAAAAGTACGAGAGGCCCCGACGTGATGGCGCTGCTCAAAGCATTTCGTCCTTCGTGGAGCGTCCTTCTCACACCACCGAGGCCCCCACACGGACACAGCACCGAAGGAAGCCGAATATCTGTGAGAGCACGGTCGGTATATCGAGCAACAGGGATTATTGGGAAAAATCATCGAAGAGCGAGCAACGTCACGTCATACACAAATTCGGGCGCCAGTGTCCACGGGGAGCCCCCACCCTTCCCCCCGTCACCGAGTTGACCGTGACATTCCATCTTTGGCAGCACCTTACGGGGTATCAATTATCGAAGGCGCCTGCGCCTGTGACGGCGACTCCGGTGACCCAATTAAATATCGATTATTGATCCCTCCATGACCTACCTTTATATTGGGCAGGCCCTTAATCCCCAAATCATTCCTAGATTTCTCCTACCCTTCCACCCCAAGCCGGCCCGGTGAAGAAGACGACGAGCTCGTCACTTCAGCGAGAGCATAGCGAGAGAGTAGTCCATAAACGTAAAATTATATCGAGTCTTTGCGAACTTATTGTAACGTGAGAAAGGAGGAGACAATAGCGTGACCGCCATTACGAGCGACATCCGAGATCACGATCGATAACCCCTCTTTTGAGCGAGTACGCGTGATTGAGCGACGTGTCAAGTAAGCCCGTTTCGTTACCCCTTTATTTTCATTCTCGTTATTGATACTTTTTGCGACAATTTGCCCTTTTTCTGTATATATTTCCGTGAGCGTGTGGCGACGCAACGCGATCCGCCCCATTACACTTTCGCGATTTTTGCTTAACCGTCGTCTCTATTTTCTTTTTCTTTTTATTTATCCGTGATCCCCCCGTTTATTTTTGAGTTCGATTATTTTCCATAATTACCAAAACCCGACGTGGGTAATAATTAAGAGGCTCGCGAGCCGGAAAACCTGTCAACCCTGAGACAGTATAACCCCCCCCCCACCCTTTTTCCTTTTCCCTTTTTTTTTTGTTCGAGAATTGTTGGAGAATTTGCCGGTTATCGCCGGCTGGCACTCAAAAATATACAAAGAGTAATTACACGCGTTAAACACGCCAAGTTAGCGAGAATAGTTCTTTTTTTTCCTTTTGTTCTTTATATTTTTTTCCTTCCACCGAACGAATAAGAGATTTTGTTATATATAAGCAAGAGAATAAATTCTGATTTCATTTTATTCACCCCTACTACTGCTTTACTATTCCCTCGTGTTTATTTTTTTTTGCGAATATCTAGCTCAGGTTCGCCCCGTAAAAAGTCCGATCAACGTAAAAAAGGGCCGTGACAATATATTGTAACGGGACCATATATAGTCCCCATACATAATCACGCGTAGCACACGAGCAAAAGCTCACGCACAGGAGCAGTAACGGCCGATCAACGCAGGCGCAGACGCGTGACACGCCGCCGCGCGGCCCCACCATCATACCCAACGATCCATCGGGTATATAAGCACGATCCCAGCACCCATGAAGTCCACTCTTCCTCCTATCGATCGGATTGCTTCATCGCGAACAATTCGATCCTTAAGAGACATACCTCCGAATCGTGTATCTTGCCAGAATCGCTCTGGGGAGCTACGCTATCACCACCCATCCTCTCATCGATCAAATTGCTTCATCGCGAACAATTCGATCCTTCCCGTACCCACCTTAAAACTGGAATCGTTCTAAGGAGATACGCTATCCGAACTCTACCAAAAATATCCCAAACTGATATCCTGGATGCTCGCACCTCAAATTTATTTTCAGGTGTTTAATTCAAACTCGCCTCGAGTCTCTCGACTATACTGAATCGCTCCAGTACTAGTCGATTGGTCATCGGCCATAGGGAAGATAATATAAAACTAAGAAAAAATCGCCTTGAAGTCTCTCGACTATACTGAATCGCTCCAGTACTAGCCGATTGGTCTTCAGCCACAGGGAAAACGATAAAAACTTGATTTTTGAAATTATCCTCCTAGCAAACACGATTTATCCATGAATATTTTCATGGATAAATAAGTGCGCTACGACGACTAATTCAGCGAGCCACTTAAACAAAAACGTCATCGAATAGAAATACAAAACCCACCGGTCTTATCCCCTCTGGCACATCACAGAGCTGGAATCCTGAACGATCAAACCAAACCATGCAAATTTCAAATCATTTCTAAATATCTAAAATTCATTCCCCGAGCCTTCTGCTCGCTTGAAATCTCCATCCCCCCATCTTGCTTACCACGTTATTGGAATCTTCAAGGTAAAAAGCCGACCAATCACGTGAACTTAAATTCCTCCCATCAACCCCAGATTCTACTCTTCATCGAGCCTTCTGCTCGTATAAAAGCTTCGGCTACATTTCTACCTCCTCACCCATACCACCCTTTCCTACATTAAATCCTGCCCATGATGACACTTAGCCAAGTCGCGGAAACGCGACTTTGACGAAAAGCTAAAACGCTGAGGCATATCTCCCTTTCCCCAAAACACAGTAACCTCGACCCCGGTCCAGAACACGAACCCTAAAAAGTTCTTAGAAAACCACCTTTCGCTTTCCTCACCCCTTCCGGAGGCAACGCAAAAGGCGAAAACGTTTCAATATATATATATAATATATAATATGTCATATAATAATAGGTAATATAGTAACGTATTATGGAGTATATAGTATCCCACGGGAAGTGGGACAGTTGTTTGCCGGGGTCAGCGATTATTCTAAAACCCCGAAAATTGAAAAAAACTAGACAAAATGTATGCAGTGATGTGGGCGATAGAAAATTTTCGATCAATTTAACTCTTGTTTATTTAAAAAGAAGGCGTTATTATGGAGTTAAAATTCACTAGTGAAGTTTGTTCTTCCGTTGATTCATACTCAATATATACGGAGTCAAGGTTTCAGTGAATGTTGAATTACGGTACAGACTTCGTAGTCACAGTATCTCCTGTACTAATTATAGTTGGGATATATAACTATAGGAGGCTCTTCACATAATAATAAGGAACTTAATTCTAGACGGCCGTCAAAATCACTGACCACTGACTGAAAACCGTTCTACTTCTCGTGGAATACTCCGTATTAAATTTTTGAATGACTATAAAAAAACCCGAATAAAATTTTTTTAGGGTATCGCAACAGTTTTCGTCCTCTGCAGCTCACAGACTTAATCTTTCAGCCCAGTCAATAGGTAGTTTGAAAGTGCTGTTTGGTGAAAAAAATAAGGAACATGGGATATTTTCAGGACTGGTAGGGGGGTGTCTCGTGAGTATAAATCCAGATTGGCGACCTCTTACCGCTATCAGGGTCGCCGCCATCTTGGAAAACGCGTTTCGCTCTATATCTCGCGAACCGTCCACTTTACGACAAAATGTGAATATACCTTTTTTATACATAATTAAATTCCCCATCTTTTTTGCCAATAACTTTTTTACGTAACATCAATATTTTTCAAGTTATAACACTTACAAAATTATTTCTCCGAATATCTCCCTGAGCGTTTATTATTTCGCGAAAGAATTTATTGTCAAACTTGTAGAGCATCAAATTCTCTACATTTTTTAATTTAACCTTTTTTTCCTATCATTAATACCTTCAAAGATATACCGCCTTTATTGCGCGAGGCGCCGCGAAATCTCCACAAAAGGCGCACAATAACGGTCGACGCAGGTACCCATTGTAGACGTTATATTGCGGCAATATAACATGGAAGTTACAGGTAATGTCACAATGTTATTCTTGTGATACATAGCTGTTATATAACGTGGAAGTAACATGTTATGTACCATATGTTATATGCTGGTTACATAACTGGTATGTAAAGTTTTGACGTTACAGTAATGCAATAGAGTTTTGTAGCCGTTACGTAACATGTTTGTAACAAAGTGAGTGTACCTTTGGTGATATTTATGTAACGTTAATGGGGTGTAACGTAGTAACGTTACAGTGATGTAACATGACTCTGTAACGTTTACATAACATGCTTGTAACAATGTGAGTGTATCTTTGGTGATATTTATGTAACGTTAATGGGGTATAACGTAGTAACATTCCAGCAATGTAACATGACTCTGTAACGTTTACATAACATGCTTGTAACAATGTGAGTGTACCTTTGGTGATATTTATGTAACGTTAATGGGGTGTAACTTAGTAACATTACGGTAATGTAACATGACTCTGTTACGTTTACATAACATGCTTATAACAATGTTAGTGTACCTTTGGTCATATTTATGTAACGTTAATGGGGTGTAACGTAGTAACATTACAGTAATGTAACATGACTTTGTAACGCTTAAGGTAGTTGTGCCGCGACCCGCGACGGGGAATAAGCGGAAACGATGGTGCGGCGGTGCGCGGTGAGCGGAGCACGCATATAACAAGAGAGAGTCTGACCGTTCATGCCCTATACCCGTAGATAGCGGGTAACTTTGATTAATTATTCCCGAAAAACTAAACGGTAGATCATTCCGATTTTTTTTATCATCAATCCTGAAACATCCTTCTACCATATGCTAATTTTTTGTAAAAATCTATAGAACGGTTTTCGTACTAAAATTAGCGATATGCGGTTTCTATATACTTAACATGGGGAACGCGTGTGAAAAGTTCCAACTTTGAGGGCGATTATTTCGCGTTCCAGACGGGAGAAAAATCTGAAATAATTTGTCCACCTAGATTTCACGTTAATGAAACTGTATTCCGAATTTCAGCCGATTCTATAGAAAACTCTCTTTGCGGCACAACTACCTTAAGTAACATGCTTATAATAATGTGACCCTGGAGAAAATAGAGTGTGCAAAGACAATAATACAAAATAAAATAATACAATAGTACAAATGACAATAATACGGCGGTCTTCATTCAGGTAAATGCTGTAATAAATTATTATACTTTCTCACTATTTTTTATATTAACGTTAAATGATATCCATTGCTTATCGAGCGCGTTTTATGAAGATTTTGCAGCGCCTCGCGCAATAAACGCGGTATATCTTTGAAGGTATTAATGATAGGAAAGAAAAGTCAAATTAAAAAATGTTGGGAATTTGATGCTCTACAAGTTTGATAATAAGTATTTTCGCGAAATAATAAACGCTCAGGGAGATATTTGGAGAAATAGTTTTGGAATTGTTATAACTGGGAAAATATTGATGTTACGTAAAAAAGTTATTGGCAAAAAAGATGGGGAATTTAATTATGTATAAAAAAGGTATATTCACATTTTGTCGCAAAGTGGACGGTTCGCGAGATATAGAGCGAAACGCGTTTTCCAAGATGGCGGCGACCCTGATAGTGATACGAGATCGCCAATCTGGATTTATACTCAGGAGACACCCCCCTACCAGCCCTGAAAATATCCCATGTTCCTTATTTTTTTCACCTCAAAACTACGTATTGACTGGGCTGTTTATATTTGTCAATTTTCGCAAAAATCTCATTATTAGCAGCCAGTCTCTCAGAAAACCTAGAGTTCATCATGGGCGACTATGAACGAGCCTCGATGGGTGCACTGTGTGAAGCCTTCCTAGCAGCCCATTTACACGGCTGGTGGTTTCATTTTAATCAGGTGAGCACACACTAATATTGTGTAGTAGATTATGTGCTAGTACTAGTCACAAAATAGTCATAAACTTTGAAAACTCGTTCTTACAATCAGGCTCTTGTAAGAAAATGGCGAGGTCTAGGTCTGACGAATGCTCCAAATACTGTGCTGTCGTTGGCCATGGCGCTTCCTCTAGCTCCATGTGACCAATTCGATGAGAGGCTGGCGTTATTGGCGACTGCGGCGGACGGAATTTCATAAAATTATCCGGCAATATTGTAATTTATGCGGTACTTGAGGACGCAGTGGCGGTCGCTCGCAGAAGTCGACAATTTAGTTTAACTTAACAATTTAGTTAAGTCTTTTCATAACGGTGCCAAACGAAAGCTTGGTGGTCTCCACCCTTATACATAAAAATTCATTGGTACGTTCATCTCGATCTTCACATGAAAGCGGTATTTCAATATTGATAAGTAGGCCTTTTAAAAATAAAGTCATTAGCGTTTTTATTTTCTCCTAATTACCAAAGTACATGAATATACATGTTTTTCCAACCGTGAAATGTGCCACAGTCCAAATTATACGAGTCACAATAAGGCTCTGTTAAAGTTTTTAATTTTTGTATTTCCAGAACATGTGTTGGATATGATAACGGATCAAGGAATCCATTTCGCGCGAGTTCTGGATAACCAGCGACCTAGACCAGGACGTGCCATCCGTTATATGATGAAGGACACCATCATAAGAGATGCTCAGTACGCTCTTAGCGTTAGAAGGTGGTATCACATTTTTCGACATATGTTGAATACAATTACTTCAGCCGTCATAGTGTAATAAATTGGGCTATTAATGACGATCAAGTAAAACACATAGTGCCACTTCGTGTCTATGCCCAATGTTGTCAATGAATATTGAAATTCATATTGCTTGGAGTTTGCGATGCTTGTAGTCATTGTCATATCGATAATATTCATTATAACATAAACTTTTGAAACTTATACGTACGTTCCGAAGATTCACGTTGAGGCAATTTCTGGAACGCTGCGCCCCTCGAACTGCAGGTTATCCCGTTAACAGGGATAAAATAGCAGAAGGTTCGTAACAATATAACTTTGCATTTTGTGTTCCGAACACAGACTATTCTTCGCCATAAAATAACCAAATATAAATTGCAGAGGAAGCACCGGGACAAAAGGTCTTGGTTGAGCCTGGGATTCTAGCGGCTGGAAATGCAGAACTAAACGAACCTGGTACGGAGTTATTGAACATACATGATATTAATTTTCTAATGTTTCTGTACAACTGACATAATTTGTCAGTTATGTATAAGAATATTATGTATTAGCTGATTATTTATGTTAATCTGAAGTTCAACGCCGTGGCAGACGTCCTAATTTAAGGAACTGAGCCGTCGCTGCCCCTGTCCAGCCACTTGTCGAAGAGGCATCGCGCCACCAATCCCGCAAGATCTAGATCCGGATGATCCCGTACCTAGAGAGGGCCAAGACATTCCCAGATTTAATGAACCTGGCGCGGAATCATTTATTATACATGTACTCACCTATTATATGAATGTTCCAATGTTTTTGCAGAACTGAAATAATTTATCATTCATGTATATGAATATTATGTATTACTAACATGCAATTACTATTTGCAACATGGAACAGATTTCGGAAATTAGTTTCATGGTTATATCAGGTTTGCGTTAAATACTCGATTTACCCATTATGGAGCATAACCGTGATCGATTCGGGGTCACGAAATGTGTTTTAGATGTTCGTCTCTTTTTCATCGATAAATCGTAATTTCATTCGCTTCTCAGGGTATGAGTTTACATTGTTATTTTTCTTCTTTTTAGTCGAGGCATCTTTAGCCTGAATTACAGCTTTCTGTCGTCGGTT
The DNA here is from genome assembly GCA_963564615.1 of Rhorus exstirpatorius. Taxonomy (NCBI): domain Eukaryota; kingdom Metazoa; phylum Arthropoda; class Insecta; order Hymenoptera; family Ichneumonidae; genus Rhorus; species Rhorus exstirpatorius. Next base: position 26,457,774 of record OY751313.1, read on the forward strand.
TGCTTGTCTTATGAATTGAATTATACAGAAAATAATGACCAAATAAATATAAATTCGCTTGTTATGAAAAGAGTACGTAAAAATAAAAACAAAAGTGCATTAAACTTATTCGATATCTCGTTCTTGATATCGAAGAGCTTATATCTTGTTCTGTGTGAGGATCGTTGAAGAGCCTCCTGTTAGTTTCCATTGCTCTATGACATGTTTCAGAATTCCCAATGACAAAATTGCTCTCCCAGCTCTCCTCGTATTTGATTGAAGGTTCTTCCTTGTCGATCATCCAGAAAGTTTGCTCTCGGTATCATCTGTATACGTCGGAGATTAGGTCGTTGTTGCATCCAAAACGTTGTTGAAACCGGCACGTTCTTTCGCCGCGACTTCAGCTGATTTAAATATTTATCTAGTAGTTTCTGAGGCGTCTTATGCCCATTTATTGCTTGAACTTGAATATTTAGCGTAGATCCGTCAATCTACAGCTATTTCTGTTGACTATGTATTGTGGCCAAGTTATGATCATTGCTGCATGTGAAATCCGTTTGCAGGGGAGTTCGGTGAGACGTTCCGGTGTTGAGATGGGCGTACCAATCAACGCTTTGTCGTACCTAAACCCATGATGGGTGAACCAGCATCGCGTTATCGTTCCTCTCGTTCCCAGAACGCACCAAGTGGTCTGTGAGAGTGGTGTAATTCTGCAATTGCCATTGTTGGATTGAGACGCTCCGTGGATTTTGCATTGTCGATTGTCATGATTACGGGTTGGATGATGGTTGTGTGTTAATGAGACCTCATCGGTCTCGCGCCTTTATGTTGGTCAGTGTGTTTTTGGTCATGCTGTATTTTGCTGATTCGTTCCGTGCACGAAGAGTGCATAGAGGTCTGATTCAGCACTGTCAGTTGCTTTCGCAATGCTGTGTCTTGGGTGTTACTTTACCGCTGTGAGGATATAGGACAGTTCTTGCTCTCGGCGTCATCGTCGGTTGTATAATCGTAGTCTCTAGATGATGTAGATCTAATGCGGAACACAAATTTCTCATCGTCATCAGATGACCAGCATGAATCTTCGTCGTCTGCGAATGAAGAAGATGTATCAGAGATTTTGCTATCTTCCGAAGCTGACTTTGGTGATCCGGAAAATTGTGAATATTATATAGTTGCACAATTGTATCCCTGAGGTTTCTCCTTCCTCGATTTAGATTCGTTGAATGGCCCACTCCAAGGGCAATGTCTTTTCCTATTGGAGGTTTACAGTCTATACCCACAGTCCTTACAATAGTAACGTACTGAATTCCAACGTACTTCTTAGTCGGTGTATAGCTGGAAGACCTCATCATCATCTTCTTCTTCGTCGTCAGCCTCCCAGCCCCTAGCAGCCTCGTCTTCATCTTCCAACTCATCGAGAAGCTCGTATATCATTGGTAATTTACTTCTTGCGGGTTGGTCACGCAAAATTTGTGTGGTCAGCATGTTTGTTGAGTTTTTCTTGGTTAGTTGATTTTTTTCATTTTTGAGTGAGTTAGCGGACAGAAGATCCCACTTCTGACGCCAATTTGTTACACACGGGTTTATCTATCCCGTGGTAACTTGTTGTTATTATTATTATTTTATTCGCTGAAGTCAAAGGCCTCGGCAAATGGATTTTCTGTCCTATTTTAAGCTGGATAGGACCTCACCTTGTTTGTAGTTTTATTTGGTGATGATCGGAGCTGTGATGCAATGAAGGAGTAGAGGTGGTTTCACACTATTGTATTTATTCAAGAACACAAAACGATCAGAGTCACTTTTACAACGATAGATAAAGATGTTACAAAGGTTAAATATTATACTCTGGGATACACTGACGCGCAATGCCACTAAGGTAAATTGGCACGAACAATTATATCACAGAGGAAGTGCAGTTCCAATAAGGCGATCCTTCACTAAATGAGTTCTTACACGGCACTTGTTTGAAACAAGAGTTTGAAAAGATCACGTCAATCACACCTACGGGAACCTACGTACGTGAACGGACTTGCTGCTAAGGAATGAGATCTCTCGACCGGTTGCTAAGAGCGTCGTATTAAGACTGATTTGATAATCTGTCGAGGGAACCCTCGTTAGCTTAAGGCGTCCGGTTACGAGGGTCTCGTGGGGGTGGATTGAGAAATCATCGATGGATGGAAATTTCGATGATTTACGAAACGTGGTGGTGCAAGGGGTCGAAGATCCGGTCATATGGTAAGGTGGCTTCCTACATCCGGAGTAAGAGTCAGAGACCTGAAAGGAATCTGCTGACGCGCGGTTTGCGCGAGTGTCCAGAGAGTGACTGCCGTGAGAGTCAGTGTACTCTCTGGAATCTGATGCCTCTGTTGAGTTGCAATGAGCGCGGGTAGTGATAGCTTGGTTCGTCACAGTAAGGTTTTATTAAAAACCATAAGATGTCGATTGAGTTCCCTTCTCAGTGATTTACTAACAGTGCTATTTGTGAGGGACGGCCAGCCGAAATATTTTTCGGATGTTTATTTTCAGCCCAGACCTCTGTCCTCTCCAAAATTTGGGCCGTTAAATTATTGGCCACATCTATTCATCCATGGACGAATAACCCGAAATTATTTGTCCGGATAGTCATATGAATCTGTAAAAAATTAATTCGTTCGGACAAACATAAGAATTAGGCTATGAAAATAAAATAGCTGGAAGAAATTACGCTATTCGCCCGACAGCCGTACAAATCGTTGAAAAATTTCAAATTGATAAATAGCCGGACGAATAATTTCAAAACATCTGTTCTAACGTTTTCTAACCTTAACTGGCTGTCTTAACTTGTTCTAGCTCTTCCCTGCTAAAAATGTTGATGTCATAAATCATATAATATTATGAAAGAATTTAGCACGTCTTTTAGCATATGGTTTATGATGTGAATTTGGTCAAAGATATAAGAAATCACATAATAAATCATTCAGGCATGAATCATCAGATATAGGGTATCTTGGTGCTTCAAACGCTGCAAGTGCCAACGCTCTCGCAGCTTCACCTTCAGAGGTGAAGCGTTTGGAATGCATTGGAAGCGCCAAGTGGACCGTATCCATAATGTATCAAAAATTATATGGCTGACCATAAAGTTTTTCATGTAATTTATTTTATATTATATCTGATGATTCGTCCGTGTATGATTTATTATGTGATTTCTCATAAATTTGACTAAATTCACAAGATACATCATATGATGAACGACGCGCTTCTTTCATAATATTATATAATTTATCACGTCATCATTTTTGGTAGGGTTCTTAGAACACCGTCTGTGTTGTTCACAATGTGTATGTGTTGTATAATTGGCTGTTCTGTATTTCTCGTGATTCCAATGTTCACACCATTCGGCTGAACAACTACGGGGACGAATAATCTCTTAAGATTAGGCTGGCCTACAATTTGATGGTTCCTAATGAAAAAGAGCCAACTCACCGGGCTGGTTAGAAAAGAGCCATCTTGCCGGACCGGTTATAAAAGAGCCATCCCGCCGGGCTTGATAAAAAAATTGGAGTGTAGGTTTATAACTTAATATAAAATTTGCGCAAACAAAAATTTTCAAGTAAAAAAAATGGTCGAAAATATTTAGAAGTAACTATTGAAGAAAAATCAATCGATTCTCGCTGGAACTGGTTTTGCATCAGCAGTACGACTTGGGTTTTTTTTTTAAATTCATTGTAAAGAATATAAGGACATTTTTCGAGACGGCAGTGACATTTTTCGAGAAAGCAGAGAGCGTTAGATTGATTAGGTACGACGAAACAGGCCCTCCCGCAGAAATTGAGTTAACCAGCGTCAGCTCAGCTAGGGGCTTAACCCTGAACCCGAATGACACCCCCCAGGTCCTGCCCACTAACCCTGGCCCCTCTCTTCCCCCTTATGACGAAAACACCGCCCACCACCCGGAAATCCCCATTCCACTTGCTATCGTACCGGGCGACAATCGTACCATGGAAGTTAGGATTTTGAATCTAAACATGTAGCGTTCCGCAACTGTAACAGCCAAGGTGCGTTCACTCAAGGAGCAGAAGCGACTGGATGTCCTGCTATTGAGGGAACCATACGTCCGGAAGCAGGACCACAGCCACACCTTCTACGGGGTAGGGACTAGAATGAGGGTAGCAGTGGTCTGCTTCCAGCTACCGTGGGCGGCCGTTGCTCTCTGCGATCCCGATTGCCAGATGATCTTCATCTCGCAACTAAGCACTACGCACTGTGTTTGTGCTGAAGTGCAGGCACCCGGATTCTCGTTCTACGTCGTCTCTCATTATTTTCAGTGGAGTGACGAGATCGCGGAGCACCTCAGACACCTCGCTATGGTGCTTCGTTCTCTGACGAGGGAAGAGAGTTTTAATTGCACTTAAGGCCAATGCTAGGTCCACCCTTCGGGGGCCTTAAAGAACCAACCCCCAGGGACTCTTACTAGAGGAGCTCATTCAAGAATTCAACCTACACATCATGAACGACATAGGCCAGCCCTTCACTTTCTGGACGACTAGGGGTTCATCATACATTGATGTTACCCTGGGGTCTCCTTCCATGGCCCCATACTTCGGGAAATGAAGAGTGCGGGAGGACTGGACCATCAGCGACCACAACGCACTTGACAGCAGGCTTCGTATTCCAAGGGCCACGGGGGATGATAAGCTGTCAGGGACCAGGTGGTTCAACGTCAAACGAGCCGACTGGGATTTGGTCGCCACGACCCTGACCGGTCTCTCGGCTACGAGACTCGAAAATCTCCTACTGGCGTCGGTGGAAGATGACGAGACAATTGCTTTGGCTCTCACAGGTGTTGTCACGGACGCCTGCACCGAATCAATGCCTAGGAAAAAACATTTTAAAAAATCCAATCCATGGTGGACAGCCCAGCTGACGAATCTAAAAAAGGGAGTCTATCGCCTCAGACGTGCGTACAAGGGAGAAAGAGGTCTGACTCGTCGACACGCAGCCCTGCTGGAGTTTCGTATCTTGATGCGGGAATACAGCAGGGTGGTGAGGAGAACGAAGATCGAGAGCTGGAGGCAGTTCGTTACGTCGCACGGGAACAAGGAGCCCTGGGGCTTCGTTTACAAGCACAAGGTGAATAAACTCCAAGTTGAGAAAGTTCTCAGCACGATTCGGCATAACGACACTGTCACAAAGGACATAAAAGAATTGGCGAGCTGCCTCCTGAACACGCGCGTCCCTGATGACCAGATAGAACTTGATACCCCCCAGCAACGGATGGTAAGAGACGGAGAACGCATCGCACCCAATACCCCTAATGCAGATCCCTTCACATAGGCCGAAGTTGCCGCAATTGTAAAGACTCGTAAGAATAACAATGACCCCGGTCCCAACCTCATTGAAGTTGCCGCGCTTAAGGCGGCATTCGCTGCCGTCCCTGCCCAACTAGTCCACCTCGTTAATGGATGTCTTCAATGGGGGTCTTTCCCTCTGCCTGGAAGGAGGGCTCACTCCGAGTACTCCTGAAGGGCCAGGACAAGGACGAGAAGGTTCCAAAGTCGTACAGACCCATTTGCCTCCTCTCCGTGATAAGTAAACTATTCGAAACTGCCCTCAATGGACGCCTCACACATACGACAATGGCACTGGAGAAGATCTCCAAGCTACAGTTCGGCTTCGTGCCGGGCAAATCGACGGAGAACGCGATCGTGGAGCTTTGCGGCATGGTGGCCGTGTCTCAGGAGGTGTACACCGTCGCGTTGCTCTTGAACATATCCGGAGCCGTTGACAGCGTATGGTGGACCCTGATCCAAGAAAGCCTCAACGTGAGAGAGTTCCCAGAAAATTTGTTTCAGGTTATCTGCAGTTATTTCGAGAATAGGCGCGTAAAAATATCGTGGGGAAAGGAAGAGGTGTCCAAGATGGCAACCAGGGGGCGCCCTCAAGGCTCCGTCCTGGGTCCTGCCTTCTGAAACCTCATGTTCGACGGTCTCCTTCGAATTCTCGAGGAGATGGTCCCAGGGAACTTTATAGCATACGCAGACTATCTTCTTGTCATTGTCAGGGGTAACACACGAACAGAACTAGAAGCTAGGGGCCAGCGCATCATCGACGCGATAGTCGAGTGGTGCGATTCAGCCAACCTTAAACTGTCGGAGCGAAAACAGAGGCAATAGTCCTCAAGAGTGAATGGGTCCGTCCTCCACCGATAGGTAGAAGGAGAGGAGACCATCCTCACCGTGCTAGAAGGCAAGTAAGGAGGCCTAATCTGGCCGGTAGGTACCCTCAAATCATGATAGGTGGTACCATGATAGCCTTTAAAAATAGTGTGAGGTACTTGGGGGTTCACTTTGACAGAGAAATGAGAGTTGAGCCACATTGTCCTTAGGGACAAGACAGCTAGGCTCTTCAATAAGTTCACGAAGTTAGCTGGTACTAGGTGGAGTCTGCGATATAAATCATTAGCCACAGTGTACCAGACGGTCTTCGTGCCGACGGTCTCCCACAGAGCCGCGGGGTGGGCGGACCTGTGCACAGCACGGGATAGACAGATTCTAGGAACAGGACAAAGGCACGCGCTTATCGCGACGACATCAGCGGATAACACGACATCGACACCGGCGCTGTGCGTTGCAGGGGGAACACTTTCTATAGATATTCTCCTAGAAGAAAGTAGAGCTAGGTACGAGATTAAAAAAGGCAGAGACGCAAAGACTAACAACGTGGTCATTCCTCATGTGGCGAGAGATGCCGTCAGGAGTATCCAGGCAGAGGGCAATAAACATATGGCAGGCAGCGTGACAATCTTCGACAAAAGGCCGCACCACATTTTCCTTCTTCGATCACGTCGCGGATAGAGTAGCGGCTCGCTGGCTACGGCCTGATCACTATACGACGCAATTCCTTACCAGCCACGGCAATTTCGGTGCAAACCTCGCCCGATTTGCGCGTAGCGGCAGGGAAGAGGGCTAGTATCGCCAGCTGGATACCGCGGTCCACACCCTCTTCGAGTGCAAAAACTCAAGCCGCAGAGAGTCGCTCTGCGGGAGTTTTTAGGGAACCGAGAATGGCCAGAAGCCACGCGCCAATCGGTGTCGTCGAAGTAGGCATTCTCGGTGTTTGCCAAATTCTCCGAGGAGACCCTTTGGCTAAAAGGTCAGGAGAAACAGGTACTCATGGCAGGAGAGGAAGTGTAGAAGGTTCCAAATCCTAAGCCCCAAGCCCCAACCAAGCCCCAAGTCCCAAGAAAGCCCTAAGCCCCAAGTCATTGATCGAAAATTATAACTGTAAGCCACTTACTGTAAGTCCCAAATCCTGAAGCCCCAAGACAGAATAAAATCAATAGCCCTAAGTCACTAGCTGTAAGTTGGGGGTATGTTAAGTTCAGACAAAATCGGAACTTATGGGTTGGGATAGAAAAATAGGAGGTAGGGGTAAAAGAGGTTATGGAGAAATAGGCGCGATTGACCGCAGTGAACGTGTAGTGAGGCACCTAGCCAGGGAGACGTCGGATTCCCATGGTGAAAAGTGGTCGGGCCCATAAACTTCGCGGATCATCCATATACCCGGGCATGTCAAACGCTGCAGGATAGGGTACAGAACTCATACAAACAGCACGAAGACACATAAAACACAAGCACATGATGCATACACGAACACGAACCATCACCTTCCACAAACTCTGTCACCCTATTCACACACTTTATGGGCTTGTGTCCAGGCGGGACACAGAGAGCGGGCCTTCCCGAGGTTCCCCGTGAGTGTGCGGCGATCCAAGCACCCGTGCCGTTGGGAGGGCTATATGCTCTTCGATCGGGGCGGGACTCGGGTCGCCGTGCAGCCAAACCTTTCTCTCCGCTTTGCACGGCAGCGGTAGTCAAAGGATTTCTCCATCGCCGGTTCCCCGTGGTTGTGGCTCCCTCGCTGAAAAGCGGATATTGCCGTAGCGTGTACCAGAATTGGCGATGTAGCAGGGGCTGTTCGCTTTCGAGCGAACGGTTCACGTATTAAATGTCTGTCGTCTGAGTGATCGATTGTTTCGAGTTGCACAAAGGATGATTTAACCGCACCGAAATATCATTATCGCTGCGCATTTGAGTGCTGAGTGTTACGCCGTTGCACGAGGCCGGCCCACCTCGTGGTGAGAATGATTTTATTGATGATGTATTTTGTTATGCAGATTGCCGTTTCCGCGTGGCAATCGCTAATTGAGTTGAGTAATGAGTGAGGGAACAAATTAACACATGAGTTTAACACTGGAATTACAATGAGTGAGCCTACGAGTTAAAGAATAAGCGAGTGAGAAATGAGGTGCTGTGCGTAGGACCGCGAATCGAACAATGAGCGTCGCTTGCCGGCTGGTCGTTACGGGAGCCTCGTGGTCGATTCTAGATCTTTCCACGAGGCACCATGCTGGTGGCTCGCGTGCCCATGAGGTGCTGCCTCGTAGTGGGGCAAATGAACAGCCGCTGCTCAGAGAGCACGATTATTTTGCGAACAACCAGAAATTTATTAAAAAAACTACGAACAAATAGGTGGGAAGTATACTTCCCGCTGCCCCTCAAAGGCTTAACGGATTTGTCGAAAAAAAACCACTAGTAACCGCATGATTGGTTGATCGCGGTTATCTGGATTATTCTGTGGCAAGATAACTACTAGGAACTGCATCATCATAACAGCCATCATAAAATAGCAACCACAAGAAACTGCATACTTCTGAAGTTGTTTTTTGCACAAAGCAACCGGTTGTCTGCCAGGTTGCTTAGGGTGGTTGCTTTTCTTGCAAGGGTTGAGAAAGAAAAAAATTGAAGACGATGGACATCAAGGTCATATGTGGGCCGTTAGTCACCTTTTTTTTCATATGAAGTTCACAATAAAATGGCATAATGATCAGTACTCACGACCTATCTGTTCAGGTGTGATTTTTGTTTCCCCAGGTGATTGATTTGGAAGTGGCATTGTACTTAGAGATCTGCTCATTTTAATAAATGCTATTCAATTTTTGTAGCAATCCGAATGAACCTCACTGTTGAAAGTGCAGTGACAGCTGAGGATGACGCTTTCGTCTACGATCCATCCAGATCGTCGCAGAATGTAAACACCAAGTAACGTATGCCACATTCGCTCATTAGCACGTCACACACATATTGAAAACATATCATCTTATAACATTAATTTCAAGTATGCGATGTAGCTCCTGTTTAGTCGAAGCAAGCGACGCTAGCTCTGCTGAGTCTATACGACGCGAATAAACACCTTGTGGACAATCCAAAGAAGCAAGGAAGGTTGTGGACAGCAATTTCTACCGGATTGTTTGAAACTTGTGGAATGGAGGCAATAACTTGTTTTTCTTCAAACTAGTTCTTACAAACTTTGACATTCTAGAAGTATTCCAACCGATTGAATATTGTAATCTATAGTACAATAGAGCCTCGATTATCTGAACCAATTGGGACCAGGCCTAGTTCGGATAATCGAAAATTCGGATAATGGAACAGTAATGTTAGATGCCGATATTCAACGCTGGGAAATATTCAAGAAATATGCAACACGCATATTTGTTATAATATATATGCATATTATATATCATATAATAACATTTATAAACATTTAACACGTGGTTTAAAGTGTTTTCTTTAAGTACATATCAAATGTCTAAATAACAAATAATGAAACGATTTAATACGTCACACAATACATATTTGAAACACAAAACAGTAGGAAAATAGTACCAAACAATGAAATCTCGTTATATAATGCACATTATACGGCTAAAGTTCAAGGCTCTGCATTAAAAAATCCAAAACTTTTGGTTACCGTACGTTTGTTACCCGTTTTTTAGCTGCTAAATCCTGCAAACGTTTCAGAAGAAGGAGCTGTGTTGGGCAACATTTTTCTTGTCGTTCAAATCACTCAAGACCCGTCTCGAAAACTGCAAACGCTTCAGCGTTTGAAGGTTTCTTGCACGTACCCGAATCTTCGTCGCTACTGCTGTCGTCACTGTCATTCTCCTCGTCTGGGATTTTTATCGAAGATACTATTTTATCATCATCTAGAAGCTGATAACCAAGATCGTTTGCGGCGTTGTTAATCCAGTCTATAGCGTATTCCTCGTTACAATCCTTAAATCCCGGGATACTGTTGAATTAGTGAACGAATTCAGGGGGATCAGCATGGGGAATCTCTTCTACAATCTTTTGTTCTGGCTCTGCTGAAGGCGGCCACAACTTATTCCAGGCATTTTTTGAATTTCCGTCCGTTAGAGAATCCCAAGCATCTGCTAGCATGTAGGAAGAACCCTTCAAGTTCAGTCTCTTCGAAAATGAAAGACGCTGTCCTCAGTGTTGTATTCTGCCAGTAACAGCCTTCGTTGTATTTGCTTACGGTACATGCGTTTCATTTTTTTGATCACACCCTGATCCATAGGCTGGATCAATGACGTGACGTTTGGCGGAAGATACATAACGACGAAGTCCAGGTCAAAGGCATTTAGAACTTCAGTGGATGGATGAGATGGCGCGTTATCCAACAACAGCAGCACTCTCCCCGTTTTAAATTGAGCTTGACACCATTTATTTACACTTGGTACAAACTCATTTTTATATCAATCGCAGAACAACTTCGAGTCCATCCAAGCGCTTTTCTGTGTTTTGTAGGTTACTGGTAAATTCCTGACTTTTTTAAAGCATCGTGGCTTTTTAGCTTTTCCGATGAGCAGCAAAGGCAATCTGGGAGTACCAGCGGCATTAGCACATGTCATGGCAGTCACCCTTTCCTTAGAACTTTAAATCCACGCGCTGCATTTTCTTGTCGAGAAGCAAGAGATTTTCGGGTAAAGCTCTCCAATCGAGTCCGGTCTCGTCTGCGTTATAAACGTCATCTCTAGAAAACCCTTCCGTATCCAAGAACAACTGGAATGTCTCCTTAAATTTTTCAGCCGCGTTGGAATTTGCCGATAAAGCCATGAATCCGCAACTCACGTACCCCGTGACGATTTTAAAACTTTTGAAGCCAATCGGAACTGACCTTAAAATCTGATGGCCCCTCGAGCTTTTTATTCAAATCAAGGGCTTTCTCGGGCAATAGCGGACCCGAAATTGGTTTCCCCAAGCTTCGTCTCTGTACGAACCACTTAGAAAGTTCTTCGTCTAGATCCTTATTCTGCGCACTTTTCATCGCTTTTCGTTTTTTCACTCCTTCCTCACTGTCCATCGTGGACGCAAACGATATGAGACTCTCTCGATTCTTTTTGATGTCAGTGATCGTTGCTTTACCGACATTATATGCACGCGCCAGAGATACACCAGTTTCACCTTTATCTAACTTTGAAATGATCTCTAATTTTTGTTGCAAGACCGAAACATTACGTTTCCGTTTAGAGGAGGAAGAACTTGACGTTGAAGCCATAACACGTATACAAAGAAAAAAACTAACAGAATATCAACTACGTATTTACGGAACTGAGTTTTCCCGAAGCGAAATGAAGACTGACAGTCAGAATGAATATGCGAGCCCCACTAATGCCCTGACAGGCGAATCAAGCTTGAACACGTTAGACCAGACGCTACGCTTGCAACATTGTATGTACGGGCAGTTGACGTGGAATTAAATTTCCAAATTTCGTGCCATTGTTCAAATAGACACATTACTGACATTGCTGTGTGATGAAGCATAAAAAGCGCGTGTATAAAGAAGAAAAAAAACATCGAGTTAGGTTCGGATAAAGCGAATCGTGGTTCGGATAACGGAGGGTGCGGATGATGGAGGTTCAGATAATCGAGGTTCTACTGTAAATGAAAAAATAATCACTTTGGCGGTTTTCAAGTCTCTAATAATATTAAACGATTTTGAATGCAGCACTCACGATTTGCTTCACCTCTTAAGGATGCGGATGATGGAGGTTCAGATAATCGAGGTTCTACTGTAAATGAAAAAATAATCACTGTGGCGGTTTTCAAGTCTCTAATAATATTAAACGATTTTGAATGCAGCACTCACGATTTGCTTCACCTCTTAAGGTGTCAAAATTTAAAGCTCGAGATCGGGTTGCTCGTTATTCGATGTTAAGAAATGAAATAAACATGGCCATTGGGTCCTTATGATCCCTGAGATTATTTTACTATTTTTCATTGCAGACTTGCTGTTTGTTGAAAATGTGGACCTCAAGATCGGGCGGCTCATTGTCTTATGTCAAGAAATGAAGCAACCGTGGACATTGGGTTCCTTTGATCCCTGAGAACATTTTATGGTTTTTCGTGCCATTATCGCTATTTAATTCATCTCTTGAGGTTAAAAACTGTAAAGCTCGCTATAGGAATGCTCGTTATCGATAGCCAAGAAATGAAACAAATATGGCGGTGGGTTTTTTCAGGTCCCTGACCATGTTTCAAGATTTTTAATACCGCACTCACGATTTGTTTTACCTCTTAATGTGTCAAAATATGAACCTCATGACCGGGCTGCTCCTTGTCTTATTATAAGAAATTAAACATACATGGACATTGGGTTCCTCGGATCCCTGAGAATATTTTATGATTTTTCGTCCCATCCTCGCTACTTGTTTCACCTCTTAAGGTTGAAAATGGTGAAGCTCCCTCTACGTTTTCTTGTTATTTAAAGCGAAGAATCGACGAAATATGGCCATTGATTTTTATCATTCCGTAATAGTGTTTTTGAACTTTTCATACGACAAACAAATCTCAAGTGCTGCATAAAATATCAGTAATAATTATTGTTGGGAAAATATCATGTTGAATGTTCGCGCTCAAATCACCCACGGCAGCACCTCTCGGTCAGCGTTCCTCGCGCGCTCTCTCTCTCGCGGGATTTTCCGGCGACTCAATCGAAGAGAAGCCGGCATTTCATCATTCTTCGCTCAACCACCGTGGCTAATGCGCACGTGGTTTTTAATCAATTCGTAATCCGGAAACTCTCGATCTCTATTATCGGCATCGGTAATCTCATTGGTTGGTATTCGTTCAAACCAATTGAGCTTTCTCGGAACGAATCTTTATTTTCGCGGATTTTGGCTCGCGTCGCGGAACATCGCGGCATTCTCATGATATCGATCTCGAGGAGATTCGATACGGCCAACCTCAATTTATACGTTTCTAAGCGGTGATTCTCGCGTTCGGTACTAACTCATCTCCGGTCAGACTCTCGGGCCTCGTCCTTAGTTTCTCGGTAACGACCAGAATATCTCTAATCTCGGTGATTCTCTCGGCTTCAACGGATAGCTTTAGCGATACAAAAAGCCGGCATCGCGTTCGAGTGGTCAACCATCTTGAACTGTCTCTTGGCATAGCGCTCACGGTGTTATTCTCGCATTAAAATACCCTGTATTCTCGTTGGTAATTCGCTTAGCAATAAAGAATATCTCTCAACGTCTCATCGGGGCCTATTATATTCGGGTTTCTCAAGTGTGTTTCATTTTCGGCGTTCCTCACCTCGACCCCCCCTCCCGCCACCAGATATCTCACCGGAGTTTTTACAACTATTGGGGACCGAAAAAACCGCATTACCGTATTGGTTTGATTTTTTTTGCATTGGAGAACGAGCACAACGGTTATCGGCTAATTACTCTTCAACTTGGAGGGATGAAACAAATAGCAGGTGCGGCATAAAAAATTTTTAAATGTTCTTAGGGACCATAGAAATTTCCAGGCCCTGGTTTTTTTAATTTGTTAACCTCAGATAACGAGCCAACCGATTGCTAGCTGAATACTTTGCGCACTTAAGAAGTTAAACAAAACGGAATTGCTTTTCGAAAAATCGTTAAATATTATTATGAACAAAAAGAATCCTTACGTCCACATTTTTTGTATTTTTCCGCCTCAGATAACAGGCAAACCTACATCGAGCTAAACACAATTAAACTTCGAGAGGAGAAAAAAATAGCAAGTCTGGTACGAAAAATCTTGAATCATTCTTAGGGACTAAGAAATCTGATGGCCATGATTCTTTCGTCTCGGTACCTTGGATAACGAGCAGTAAAACTGTGAGGTACAGAAATTCTTACCTTCACAGATCAAACAAGTCGCAAGTGTTCCATTCAAAATAGTCTATTATTATTATTATGGACAAAAATACCTGATTGACATACTTGTTTAATTTTCTTCGTCTTCAATAACAAAAAGACGAACGGCGGGCTTCACACTTTGCCACCGTAAGAGGTGAACAGAACGCCAGTGCTGCATGAACAATGGTGATATATTATTACGGTCCCGAAAAAGGTAACAGGAAAACTGGCCCCTGGAAAATTGGCCCTGGAAAATTAGCACCCGGAAAATAAGCACCCGGAAAATTGGCCCCCGATCTCTCGCCAATTTGGCTGAAACTCGGCACGGACCTTCTTTTTGACGATATAAAACTATGCTTAAAAGGATTTTGGTGCATCCCAATGGTTCTCGTGTGTGTGTGTGTGTGTGTGTGTGTGTGTGTGTGTGTGTGTGTGTGTGTGTGTGTATGTGTGTGTGCGTGCGTGCGTGCGTGCGTGCGTGCGTGCGTGCGTGCGTGCGTGCGTGCGTGCGTGCGTGCGTGCGTGCGTGCGTGCGTGCGTGCGTGCGTGCGTGCGTGCGTGCGTGTGGGTCGCCCTCGCGCGCGCGCTCAATCTACTGGGGTCCAGGGGAGAAGCCCCGGCGCGGGGTTCGGGGGGGCGGAGCCCCCCGACTGTCACAAACGTAGATTTTTATGTTTTAATCTATTTATTTAAACGATTACACACACATACACACACGCTTCACACAAAAGCAAAAAAAAAGTAAGCAATAACATTTATGATGCCAAAAACAACCAAAAAAGGTTGGGTTGGGTTAAGAAAAAAAAAAAAACAAAAAAGAAAGTACTCAAGTTAGCTGTGTTCACGGTGAGGAGAGTATGGAGGCGAAGGCGCGACATACGTGTCTTAAAATGTCGAAAGAGTAGGGATAAGAGTGCATGCTACGATAGACATAGATATACACGCGCGTGTATAGATATACATTTTAAAAAATCACAAGTGTAAAGGTTTGATCGGTTTAGGCATAAAATAAATTCGAACTACTGCAATAGTGTCATAATCCATCATACTGCACTGTGTATAATGAAAAGATATATGATCTGCCTGAATATTTTTCAGTTAGAGGATTTAAAAAGAATACTCTAAAAGATTCAGCTCGTGATTCAGGGGCCAATTTTCCGGGGCCAATTTTCCGGGAGGCTAATTTTCCGGGTGCCAATTTTCCGAGGCCAATTTTCCGGGGGCTAATTTTCCTAGATTCCCCGAAAAACCCCAAAGCTAAATTTTTTTTCTCCGTTTTGGATCACGAGCAGCCCCACAGCGAGATAATATATTTTGACGTACAGAGATGAAAGAAATTCCAAATGTAGTGTAAAACGTTATGAAATACTAGTAGGGACCAAAATAAAACTACTTGCTATATTTGTTTCATTTCTTCGCCTTAGATATTGAGTAAATTGACAGCGAGCTAAACACTTTTCAACCTTAAGTGGTTAGACAAATCACAAATGTAGTGTGACGCAACTTTCAATTTTAGCGTCACAGGTCGTTCCGGCCGTCGTTTACGAGACAATATTCGTATAATCCGGTTGATTTTTCAAGATTTAGCGTATGGATTCGTTATCGTTTTTTCAGTTTTCGCGTTTTCGTACGTTTTGGTTTGCGAGTTTTGTTTTATGGGGTCAATAGTATGAAACATACCGAGTTCCCGTGAGACAGGGCCGAAATAACGATCTACTCGGAAGATTCGGTCTTTCTGGACAAGTTATCAAGAAGAGTATAAAGGATCGAGTGAAAATCTCGACGCTTCAAGATAAAGGGTATGAGAAGAGAAGGATGATTTTTGAGTTACGTATGGAAGGCCGTTGCCGGCTGGGAATGCGATCGCCCAGCCGTCACGGATTGCCCGATCGCAGTTTTCGTAGGTTTAGTTACGTTTACGTATGGAAGGCCGTTGCCGGCTGGGATTGTGATCATCCAGCCATCACGGATTGCCCGATCACTATTATCGTAGATTTAGTTTCGGTAGTCCCGATCTTCCCCATACTTGAAGAATACCCCTTGGAGGACCATCCTCAAAGTAAAAAGTATCCCCACGCCATAACACCTGGGCATTTTCCCGTTATCGATTATTAAGAAATATTTTTGTTCAAATTCGTGTTACCGTTCGAATTTCACCGTTTTCTTTCGGTGTTAGGACTTTATGTGTGTGCGTGAGGTAAGCAGAAGAGTGGGCTTGTAGTCTTATTACGCGTGCGCGTAATCGTCCCCTCTTTTCGCGTTACCTTTTCGATCAAGCTATCGATCTGATATTCGCTCTCTTGCGGCGTGACTCTCGAACCGAGCGGTTCACCGCTCGGGGAGCTCCCGAGATGCTACCGTTTCTGCTCCCGTTTTGGTAAGATTGCGCTATCGTTTGTTCTCGGGCTATCGTTGGCGTTCTCGTTTTTGATATCGTTGTTACCGAGCTATCATTTCGGCGTTCTCGTTGTGCTGCTATCGTTTGTTACCGAGCTATCGTTTCGACGTTCTCGTTTTGATATCGTTTGTTACCGAGCTATCGTTTCGACGTTCACGTTTTGTTACCGTTTGTTACCGAGCTATCGTTTCGGCATTCACGTTTTGTTATCGTTTGTTACCGAGCTATCTTTTGGTTCTCGTTTGGCCGCTATCGTTTGTTCTCGCCTAATTTTGATCTGGCGTTACCGTTTCCGTTACCGTGCTCCGTTCCCGTTATCGACGTTATCGTTAATAAGACTTCTAATTTCTTTGCAGCGTTACCGAATTTATTTTCTTGTGCTACCAACGTTCTCGTCGTTATCGAATTTGTTTTATCCGTTATCGCTCCCGTTATCGTGCTATCGTTGCGTTTCCTTCGTTATCGAGATCTCTTTTTTTTTTATTCGTTATCGAAATTTGGGTTCTGGTCTGGGGAATTTATGTAAGCTATCGATTTAAAAATAAATTAGCCTGAACCAAGGCCCCATACCGTATTTTTCGTGTTGAGTTAATTTATTTCAGGTTACGTTTTCGAAGGCACTCGAGAGTTAGCCAGCCATCCACGCCCTCTCTCCACAACCTACACACTGAGCGAATCGGGTATACCGTCACCGATCTCGCCATCCAACACGCCGGCGTCCCTTTTTCGTGTTTCGTTTACGTCTTTATAAAGTTCCGATTAAGTTTAGCGGGTTTGGTAATTCCCGCCGTTGAATTAAAAAGATTACCTGGTGCTTAACGGCTCTCCCGGCGTCGAGGATGGCGAGATGGGCCGAAGGTTACGCGAATCGCGAGATTCCCGTCACAGTAGAATTAAGAATAGTAAAATACACTTAAGGACCAAAAAAACTCGATACTCATACATTATTTTATTTATTGGTGTTCGGTAACGAGCAGCCCGATAACAAGCGAGATAATTTGCAGCCTTGAGTAGAGAAAAAAAAATACGCAGGTGCTGCGTGAAAAATCGTAGAATATTGTAGGTACCGAAGAAAGAAACCCCGTGGCCGATCGCAGAGTTGAAATTCAACATAATTTCTTCATACGTTGGGTAAAATTACTATTTTTTGACGTAATCTTCACCTGTAAACTATTATGAGGATCGAGTTGATAAGAAATTTCGAGTAACGGTTAAAAAGTCGAAATTGCCGATCCTTGAGGTCATGGAAAGTTCTCTGAATTTATTATTTCCATGAGACGGATGCATGGGCAGGTTAAAAAAATTAGACAGAATTTCGGGGGTATTTTTCAGCTGTCCGCTAGCGAAAAGGATGCCGCAAGCTTAACAGATCACTTTCAAGAAAATCGTCCGAGAATAGGGAATAAATTCCAGAATCGGAGTAAAAAAAAATTTTCTCACACTTGGGTAAAATTATTATTTCTCGGCATAGAATTTGCGTGGAAATTTTCATAAGAAAAACATTAATAAGAAAAGTGGAATAATGATTCGAAATCCGGGATAGCTGCTCCTTAAGGTCCTAGAATTTATTTTAAATTATTTTTTCCATGAAACGCTTGGATGGGACGATTAACATAAATTGGACTGAATTTGGAAGATATTTTTGAGCACCTAGCTAGCAAGCAATGTAACACTAGTTGGACAGGTCATTTGGTAAAAAATAGAGATTAGGAGACGATTTTCAGAATCCGAATGAAAAATCACTTTGCCAGATTTGGGTAAGATTACACCGGCACACAAAAAAAAGTGGTCTGTACTTTTTGACCAGACCCATCTAGGGTTATGTATTTCGATGCGTTGAATCCGATTTTGGGGTCGGCTTAACCCGTACACCCTCAAAATTTTGAGTAAATTTCAAAAAACCGCTAAAAATCGCTAAAAATAGCAAAAAATTCAGTTATGCAAGCGAGAATATTTTTTTACAAACTAGATCAATATTTATTATATATTCCGATGCGCTGAATCCGAATCTGAAGTTGATTCAGCTCGTCAACCCTCCAAATTTTGAGTAAGTTGCAAAAAACCGCTTAAAATCGCTAAAAATAGCAAAAAAAATGCAGTCATGCACGCGAGAAATTTTTTTACGAACAAGATGAATGTTTATTATGTACTTCGATGCGCTGAATCCAAATCTGAAGTTAATTTAGCTCGTTAACCCTCCAAATTTTGTGTAAATTGCAAAAAACCGCTGAAAATCGCTAAAAATCGTAAAAATTGAAGTTATGCAAACGAAAAAAATTTTCTCGAACTAGATCAAGTATGTTTTTTGTGTATCCCGATAGGCTGAATTCAAATAACAAGTTGATTTAGTCGGTAGACCCTCCAATGTTACCATAAATTGCGAATAACCGCTGAAAACTACTAAAAAATCCTGAAAATTTGCAATTACGCAAACGAAAAAAAATTCGTTAAATTAAATCAAGTATATTTCTTTTGTATTTTGATGCGCTGAATTTAAATCCGAAGTCAGTTTGGTATTTAAAGTTGGAGGGTGTACAAGCCAAACCTACTTCGGATTTAAATTCAGTGCTTTAAAATACATAATAAAAATACTTGATTTAGTTTAACAAATCTTTTTTCATTTGCATAATTGCAATTTTTCTCGATTTTTTAGCAATTTTCAGCGGTTATTCGCAATTTACTCTAACATTGGAGGGTCTACCAGCTAAGTCAACTTGTAATTTGGATTCAGCGCATCGACATACACAAATAACATACTTGATCTAGTTCGAGAGAATTTTTTTCGTTTACATAACTTCAATTATTACGATTTTTAGCGATTTTCAGTGGTTTTTTGCAATTTACTCGAAAGTTGGAGGGTTGACGAACTAAATCAGGGTTGACGAACTAAATCGAACTAAATTCAGATTCGGATTCAGCGCATCAAAATACATAATAAACATTCATCTAGTGCGTAAAAAAATTCCTCGCTTGCATTACGGCATTTTTTTGCCATTTTTAGCGGTTTTTGGCGGTTTCCTGCAATTTACTCAAAATTTTGAGGGTGTAAGGGTTAAACCAACCTCAAATTCGGATTCAGCGCATCGAAATACATAAGCCTAGATTGGTCTAGTCAAAAGTACTGTAACGATATCGCAAAGCCACCTCCCCCATTTTTGTAATACGCTACGACGTTCAAGTCGAGCGCGCCGAGGAGACGCATCGCGCGTCATGCGAATCCGGCTTCATAGTGGAGAGGGGACCGAGTCGAGCGCGCCAAGGAGACGCATCGCGCGTCGTGAGAATCCAGCTTTAACAGCGGAGGGGGAGAAGCGCACAGGATTCTGGGACACGGCCCAGGATGGGTAAGAAAAGAGAAATTTCAGCCACTGGAAGGTACTTCGCTCCGAGACCGGAGAAGAGGACGGAGCTCTAACCAGCCGACTCTGCTCTAGCTCGGAAAAGACCCTCGAAGTCTCGACAAGACAGTTACTCTGCCCAACGACAGAACGCCATTAGTAAATTAAAATCACCTGAACAATTTTAAATTTGTATTAGAATCCAAGTTTTCTAATCAAATTCCGAGTGCCAACAACGGATTTCCTTGGGATGACCTTGGATTTCCCGCCGTTGGGCTCTACCAAAAATATCCGCTTAATTTCCGAGTACTAGTAATGGATTTCCTTGGGATGACCTCGGATTTCCCGCCGTTAGGCTCTACCTAATTGTCCGCTTAAAATTCCGAGTGCCAGCAACGGATTTCCTTGGAATGACCTCGGATTTCCCGCCGTTGGGCTCTTCACTCCTAATTAAAAATCTACCACTACTATCATTAAGGAAATTTGAATATAAAAGGACACCATAAGCTGTTGCGATACAAAAAAATATGTTATGAATAAAACATAAGAAATACGAGAGAAACGACTGTAACGAATGAAGAAAGAAAAATCAAGAAATGAAAACATATTTGAGTCTCTTTTCACCTGCTCCGTATATCAACGAAGCGCGAATTCATGCGTAGCGTGAAACCATGCCATAAGGACAAAAGCGTACCGTTACAGTACAGACCACTTTTTTTTTGTGTGCCGGTGTTATTGTTTCTTGACGTCATATTTACCTGGAACCTTTTATAGGGAAAGCGTTGATACGACAAATCGAGTAATGATTGAAAAGTTGAAATATCCAGTCCTCAAGGTCATGGAAAGATTCTTTAAACTATTATTTTTATGACACGGATGCATGGTTTAGAAAAATTGGACAGAGTTTTGGGGTTATTTTTGAGCCTGTCACTAGCGAAAAAGATGCCGCAAGTCAAATGGGTCATATCAAAGAGAAATATGTGAGATTAGGGGACGATTTGCAGAATTGGAGTAAAAAATAATTTTCCCAAACTCGGGTAAAATATTATTTCTCGACATCATCTTCAGCTGGACGTTTTCAT
This sequence comes from Rhorus exstirpatorius, assembly GCA_963564615.1. Classification (NCBI taxonomy): domain Eukaryota; kingdom Metazoa; phylum Arthropoda; class Insecta; order Hymenoptera; family Ichneumonidae; genus Rhorus; species Rhorus exstirpatorius. The sequence continues at coordinate 26,478,564 of OY751313.1, forward strand.
AGGCAAAACTTTCATAAGAAAAGTTGCATAACGATTCGAAATCCAGAATGACTGGTCCTAAAGGTGATAGGATATTTTTCAAATTAATTTTTTCATGATATGCATGCATGCACACGTTCAAGAAAATGCACTGAGTCTTGAAGGTATTTTTGAGCATCTGGCTAGCGAAAAGTATGCTGCGAGTTGAATATAATATAATAATCGGATCTAAGGGGGCATCGTCTGCTCGCGTACTTAGGCCTGTGGCCCATTGTACACCCCTTGCTGCTTTCTACTCCCTCCTATACCAGACCGCTGTCTTTTACCAGCGCCAGCAGTCCGGTCATCGGGAATGTGACGATTTCTCTAGGGTCCACAAGATGTGACCCTAGATGCTTAAGCCTCTTTCCGACTAGCGCCGGGCAGTGGCATAGTATGTGGATGGGCGTCTCGTCGTCCTCCCCGCATTTCCTGCAGGCGCTGGTCTCTTCTATCCCTAGCGTGTGCATGTGTTTTCTGAGTCCGCAGTGTCCTGTCAGGATTCCCACTGTCAGTCTTAGGTCTGTCTTGCTCATCTTTAGGAGTTGGTCCGTGATGTTGTTATCTGGACCTCTGATGAGTGTTTTGGTCTGCCTTAGCCCGGGCGTCGCCTCAAATAGGCTTTGGTGCTTGTCCTTTGCCCACCTGGAGATCTCCGCCTTGACTTGGCAGCCTGCGATGCCGACTGCGGGCTCCGGCCCCCAGAATTGAGTACTCGACCCCTTTCTGGCTAGCTCGTCCGCCCTTTCGTTGCCGGCGATGCCTTCATGCCCTGGGACCCACATTAGCGTCACCTTGTTGTGGTCCGCCAGTCCCTGGAGCAGTTTTCTGCACTCGTTCACCAGGTGCGAGTTGGTCCTGCCCCGTTCCAGTGCCTTCAGTGCGGCTTGACTGTCTGAGCAGATGCATATTCTTTTGCCTCTGTACCCTGTCAGCTGATTTTGCAACGCACATACCAATATGGCGGTGATTTCTGCCTGGAAGACTGTACCATGTGCTCCCAGCGAGAGGTGTGTCTCCCTGTTCGAGCCACCCAGGCACAGTCCCGCGCCCGATCCTTCCTCCATCTTCGAGCCGTCTGTGAACCAGGCCAGTTCCTGCCCTTGCAGCGGTCCTGTTCCTTCGGTCCACTCTGCTCACTCCGGGTATACGACTTTATATGTGTTGTTGAACTGGTATCTCGTTAGGTCCCAGTCTTGTTTCATAAACGCTGAGGGACTAGCTTCCTTCAGCGTCTCCACTATTTTGGTGTGGCCTCCCTTTGGCAGTTGACCCTGCCATTGCGCCGTTCTCATCAGCCTGTACGCTGCCGCCGCTGCCGCCCCCTGGGTCGCCACAGCCAGCGGCGGCTAGCCCAGCAGCGCGTCTAGCGCTGCGCTGGGGGTGGTTTTCATGGCACCGGTGGCGCCTCTACTCGCCAGGCGTTGGACGTGTGTGAGCATATCCCTCGCTGTTTTCAGCGTGGTTCTTCCCCACCATACCACGGCCCCGTACAGTATGGCCGGCTTTACCACCGTCGTGTAGATCCAGTGCATTGCCCTGGGGTTTAGACCCCAGGTAGCGCCACAAGCCCTACGCGTAGCCCACAACAGGGCACAGGCCCTGTCGCGTATTCTTTGCAGATGCGGCCCCCAGTTCAGTTTCGCATCCAGGATGACTCCCAGGTGTTTCACTTTCTCTGTTGGTCTGATTGTTGTACCCCGGTAGGTAAGTTCCCTCCACCCGTCAAACTTCCGTTTGCGGGTGAAGCGAACAACCTCAGTTTTCTCCGGGTTGACTTCCAACCCGACTTCTCTGCACCATCTGCTAATGAGATTTAATGCATTCTGCGCCAGACTTGACGCTGTGTTGGCGTCTCTTGCGCGTACCACCACCGCAAGGTCGTCCGCGTACCCTTGCGCGTATATCCCTGCTTTGCCCAGTCTGTCTAGTAGTTCGTCCACCACCAGACACCACAGTAGTGGAGATAATACCCCCCCCTGCGGGCATCCACGGTTGATTGAGACCTTTGCCGCCTCTTCTCCCCTGGAGATGGTCAGTACCCGTGAGGTGAGCATGTTGTTAATCCACCTGATAGTGGTGGGTTGCAGTCCATGCCTCCTCATCGCTGCACTGATTGATTCCACCGTGGTGCAATTAAATGCCCCCTCGATGTCAAGGAAGATCCCCACTGCGATGCATTCTTTGCTTCTTGCTTCCTCCAGCTTGTATACCAGCCTGTGGAGGGCGGTTTCCGTCGACTTATTCGCTTGGTAGGCGAATTGTAATGGGTGTAGCGGATGTGTCCCTAGCGGTCCATCCCTTACACTCCTGTCTATGAGTCTCTCCAGCGTTTTGAGCAGGAAGGACGTGAGACTGATGGGTCGGAATGCCCCTGCCTGGTCGTAGTCAATTCGACCTGGCTTGGGAATAAACACCACCCTTGTTATTCGCCATTGGAGAGGCGTGTACCCCAGTGCCACGCAGGCCCTCAGGATCTTCGTTACCGGTAATAGTATTACCTCCAGCCCCTGCTGCAGCAGTGCTGGGAATATCTTGTCGGTGCCGGCGGCCTTGTATGGTTTGAAGCCCATGATGGCCCAGCGGACCCTGGAGGGAGTGACTATGCTCGCGGCCGTCGTCCAGTCCATTTCCCGGCGTTTACACGCCTGGTATGGCCAGTCCGGCCAGCCATCGATGAGGGCGTACCCGGGAAAATGTTTCCCCAGGAGTACCTCCAGTTCCTCCCCCCACGAGCTCGTGTAGCCACCATCCGACCTCCTGAGTGAGCCCGACAAGGTCGCAGGGTCCTTCCTGAGGACCCGTTGTATTCTCGCCGTCTCAGGGATACTTTCAATCTCTTGACAGTATCTCCGCCACGAGTCTCTCTTGGCTGTACGTATGGCTTCCTTGTACTCCCGCTGGTTCCTTTTGTACTTATCCCAGTCCCAGGGTTTCCTGGTTGCCTTAGTCACGTTAAATGACCGTCGGGTGGTCGCCCGCATTTCCTGCAGGCGCTGATTCCACCACGGCGTTCTGTCCCTGTACGCTGGTTTCGGCGTACAATTACTCTCGTAGGATTCTGTGATCGCTTCCTGCAGTATCTCTACCGCAAGTTCGATCTCATCCTCCCTACCGTATCTGCTCGGGAACTGTTTTATCCGTTCCCGCAGATCGTTCACATATGCCGGCCAGTCCGTCGATTTGGGGTTCCGTACGGGCCCCCTTTCTCGTCGAGCCGCCTCTGCATTGAGCGTGTAGGTAATTTGCCTATGATCCGATAGTGACGGCTCATCGGAAACCCTCCACTTCTCTATCCTTACCCCCATTCCTGGTGTTCCTAAGGTTAGGTCTATAACCTCCACCCTGTTAGTAATACAGAACGTTGGCTCCTTACCTTTATTGAGGATCTGCAGCTCCGTTCCCGCCAGGTACTCCAGCAGTGCCTCTCCTCGGGCGTTGGTGTCGGTGCTGCCCCACACCGTGTGGTGGGAGTTGGCATCGCACCCTATGATCAGCTCTCTGCCCTTGGTCCTGCAGTCTTCCACGAGTCCTGCGATGTCTCCTGACGGTGGTGATTCCTGAGAGTCGTAGGGCATATACGCTGATGCCACGACAACCTCTCTTCTGCTCCCTCCCAGGGTTACCTCGAGCTTGATAGCCACAAGGTCTCCCCGGCTGAACTCCCTCAGTGGAGTGGCATCTAACCCTCTGACGAGGATACATGCCCTTGGCCTATCAACAGAGGTACAATAATGAAGCTGTGCCCCACGAGCATTTAATCCCCTGACCTTCCCGCGGTACGTCCACGGTTCCTGTATCAGGGCGATCTCTATATCTTCTGCAATAAGGCGCCGCGTCAGCGCTGCTGCCGCCGCCGACGCCTTATGCAGATTTATCTGTATGAAGCGGATTGCACTCACTGTCTTGGGCTGCATCCTCCCCCACGTCTATCTGTCCTTCTCCTGCCTTGTAGTGGGCATCCAGCAGCCTAAATTTGGCCCTGCCCATCCCTAGGTAGGGTTTCATCTCCACCGCCTGCAAGACCGGTATGGCTCGATCAACCACTCCCAGCACGAGGCGTACCCCCTTCCCGGAAGCATCCTCGTGCCTTTCGTATGTGATCCACCTCCCCGTTGCCAGGCCCGGATTCTGCTGCTCCAGCCTCTTTAGTGCCGTAGCCGTGTCCATGGATGCTCCGGAAATCCAGGCCATGACCCTCACGTACTTTGGAAGGTCGCTTGCCTCGATCACCTCAAGGTCCGCGCCCTCCCATTTCCGTAGGTTCCTAACCTGTTCCCGGAGCCATGTTGCCGATTTCTGATCGGCGCAGATCACCCTCAAGACCCCCTTACTCAGGTACGTCTGCTGGAAGCGCGGCGTAAAATCCCCTGCCGGGATCCCGTCCATCGTCTCCATCAGACCCTCCTGTATGAGGGTGGACTGTTCTTCGGTGATGTCCTCCCGCAGCCCTTTATGTACGACGGCCAGCTTAGGCAGGTTGCTGGCCGCCATCGCGTACGAGCTTTGCCCGTTTCCCGCCGCTCTTGGCCTCTTGGAGCGGTCGTTTGGCGGTGTCTCCTTGGACTCCCGCTGCCGCTTCCCGTAGCCCTTTCTCTTCTCCGCCAGTGTAGGCGTCGCCCTCTTACCTCGCTGGCCCGTCCCCGGGGCGCTTTCGGCGCCCTTCGGCTCCTTGACTGCTTTCGCTGAGGCATCTTCCACGGTCGTCGTCGACGTTCCCGCTGCTTTAGCCGCCGCCTCTGCCTCCCTGGCCTTGGCGAGCTTATATTTCCTCCTGGCGGCCCCGCTGAACTTTGGTCGTTGTTTGATCGCCATCCTGCTGATACCTGTTGCGATCTCAGCCTCCTGGCGACTTTCCCCGACCATTGTTGTATTCGGGAGTTCCCGCGTCTCGACGGTAGCAGAGGGTACCTCTTGGGTCCCGACTGCTTGCCGTCGGATGATGTCGCGATCCTTTTGTAGGCTCGCTTCATCCACCTCCTCGTTCTCTTTTTTTTGGTTTTTTTTATCAGTTTCCATTTTTGGTCCCACGAGTATCTAGGGAAAGAACGTCCGCCCCGGCAGAGCCCCGATTGCCGGGGTAAGGCCTGAATGCTCTGGGATTCGACCTGGTGTCCCAGAGGCACCGTTCAAGACACTATTCCCCAGTGCCATTCAACCTTAAGCACGGTAGCTAACACCTTAGTTTGGGATGGCTGTTGCAGGGTGCTTAACGCACCCTGAGCGATGGGTCCGCCACCTCCCTACGCTAGTTGGACTGCTTGTTCGTCTGATCTTTACCCGTCGGCCTGTCCGGCATAGGTGACCTTTCTGGAGGCAAATGAATGCCTCCGCCGGCATAGCCCTTCGGGTCGCCGAGACACACAAGCCCTCCCACCAACTTCAAGGTCTTGCAGTCCCCAGGGAGGGTGCGAGTTGAATAGGTCATTTTGTTAAAAAAAAAGGACTGGGATTAGGGGACAATTTCCAGAAGGCGGGGTAAAAATATTTTTCCTATACTTGGGATAAATTATTACCTCTGTACATCATCTTCAACTGGAAACATGTATGGACAGCCTTAATAAGAAAGAGGAGTGATGATTGAAAAATTCTAAATTATCGGTTGCCAAGGTTATAGGATGGGTTTCAAGTTATTATTTTCATGACACCGATGCATGTATCGGTTCAAAAATTTACATCGAGTTTTGAAGGTATTTTCAGCATGTGGCTTGCCAACAGTATGCCGCAAGTCCAGAGGGTCACTTGGAAGATAATTATTTGACATTAAAGGACGATTTCCAGAATCGGAGTAAAAAATAATTTCCCCATACTTATGCAAAATTCTCGTTTCTTGGCGTTCTCTTCATGCCTTAATTTTCACAACAAAGAAACCTTCGACGATGTGAGTGAAAAGTTCATTAAAAATCTGAAATGGCTTGTCATTGTGCTTGCAGGATTTTTTCAATGTTTTTTTTCCTCACGACTTGGATGCATAGACAAATTAAATATTATTCGGTTCGATCGTGGCAGGTGTTTTCCGCTTCTGGCTAGCGAAAATTATTCCAAGGGTGATGTAGGTAACTGAATTTAATTATTCGAGGTGAGTACCTAATTTCGATAATGAGAGTGAAAATTAATTTTTTCATACTTGGGTAACCCTGACCAACTGAATGTTATTTAATCAGTCCATGCATCCAAATCATGAGTGAAAATATGACTTTCAAACAATCTTACACAAGGACAAGGCATTCCTGATTTTGAATAAACTTCCTATTTATCTCGCCGACGGTTTCTTTCTTGTGAAAATTGACGCTTAGTGAGATCGCCAAGAAACAAGAACTTTACCCAAGTACGGGAGAAATTTTTTTTCACTATGGTTCTGGAAATCGTTCACGAATCTCAAACGATTTTCTTCCAAGTGACCCATCGGACTCGCGGCGTACTTTTCGCTAGCCAGGAACTCAAAAATACTTTTAAAAGTAAGTACAATTTTTTTAAATCTATCTACCCGTGACGTGAAAATAATAACTTGAAAAACCATTCTATGACCTTGAGGAGCGGCAATTTCGAATTTTGAATCATTCCTCCATTTTGCTTACGAATGCTTTCCTTATAAGAATTCCCAGGTGAAGGTTATGTCATAAAATAATAATTTTGCCCAAGTATGGGAAAGTTTTAGTGTACTACGATTCTGCAACTTATCCCCTAATCTCAGTATAATTTTCTTTAAAGTGGCCTATTCGACTTCCCGTGTCCTTTTCGCTAGCGGCATGCTCAAAAATACCGCCAAAACTCAGTCCAATTTTTTTGAACGTATCCACGCATACGTGTCCTAAAAAAAATAACTTGAAAAATTGTTCTGTGACCTTAGGGACCGGCGATTTCGAAATTTCAAAAACTACTCGATTTTTTTCTATCAAGGCTTTCACAATAAAAGTTTCCAGGTGAAGATGACGCCGAGAAATAATAATCTTACCCAAGCATGGGAAAATAATTTTTACTCTGATTCTGAGAATCATCCCTTCATCTGAGATTTTTTTTCCAAATGACTTATGTACCTCGTAGCCTACTGTTCGCTAGCCAGATGCTTAAAGATACCTTCAAAATTCAGTCCAATTCATTTGAACCATCCCTTCCATGCATGTCACGGAAAAAATTATAAAAACACGTTCTAGGAACTTAAGGACCAGCTATTCCGGATTGCAAATCATTATTCCACTTTTCTTAGGAAAGTTTTTCCCATAAAAGTATCCAGGTTAATACGATGTAGAAAAATGATAATTCTACCCAGGTATGGGAAAGTTGTCTTTTACGTCGGTTCTGGACTCCGTCCTGTGATCTCAGATGAATTTTTTCAAAGTGTCCTATTCGACTTGCGATGCACACTTCGCTAACCAGATGCTCGTAAATACTTTAAAAACACAGTTCGATATTTTCCAACCGATCCATGCATCCGTGCTATGAAAACAATAACTTAAAAAACTATCCTACGACCTTAAGGACCGGTCATTTCGAATTTTCAATGAATCTTCCATTTTACTTGTCAAGTAAAATGCCCACAACAGTTTCCAGTTGAAGATAATGAGAAGAAACAATATTTTTACCCAAGTATGGGAAAATTATATTTCACTCCGATTCTGGAAATCGTCCCCTAATCTCAGATTTTTTCCCCCAAATAACCTATTCATCCCGTAGCATACTGTTCGCTAACCAGATGCTCAAAAATACCTTTTAAATTTAGTGCAATTCCTTTTAAACCTGTTTATCCCTGCACGTCATGGAAAAAGTAATTGAAAAGAAATTCTAGTGCTTATTCTGGGCCAGCTATTCTAAATTTCGAATGATTATTAGACTTTCATCATCGAGTCTTTGCTTATAAAAGCTTCCAGTTGAAGATGACGAGAAATAATAATTTTACCAAAGTATGGGAAATTTTTTTTTTTTTACCCGACAGTGTCATGACCAACTTTTGGCAGCCCTGGTTGCTTAAAATCATCCTACGAGTTATCAAAACCGTCCGCAGTGCTCTAGTGGGATCTGTTAGAAAGAGGGCGTCGTATATCTATCACATATACTGTGACACGGTGTCACAGGCGAGGCATAAGCCTCGCCGAAGTCCGTCACCACACGCCGAAAAAACCCAAATAATTTAATTTAGAATAAGTACCCAAATAACCGAAAAACCAGCGAAACTCCGTCGTCCGTCGTCGCTCTTCTTTTACCATCCCCGCAGTCCAATATCAAACCCAATAACCTCCCTAATAATCCCGTTGGCCCAAAAATCCCAGCTCAATATTATTCAAGAAAACCCTGTGGACGGCAAAAAAGTACGAGAGGCCCCGACGGTGCTGCTCAAAGCATTTTCTCTTTTGTGGAGCGTCCCACTCACACTAACGAAGCCCTCACACGGACACAGCACCGAAGGAAGCCGAATATCTGTGAGGGCACGGTCGGTATATCGAGCAACAGGGATTATTGGAAAAAATCATCGAGGAGCGAGCAACGTCACGTCATACCCAAATTCGAGCGCCAGTGTCCACAGGAAGCTCCCACCCTTCCCCCCTATGAGATTTGTCACCAAGTCGACCGTCACATTCCATCTTTGCCAGCACCTTACGGGGTATCAATCATCGCCAGTGACGGTGACTCCGGTGACCCAATTAAATATCGATTATTGATCCTTCCATGACCTACCTTTATATTGCGCAGGCCCTCGATCCCCAAATCATTCCTAGATTCCCCCTACCCTTCCACCCCAAGCTGTCCCGGTTGTAATGACCAACGAGTCCAAATGGGCCTCGTCGCGTCATCTACCGGGTCCCGTCCCGAGTCATGCGATATATCGATCTAGCATCGATTTTCGCCAGCCGGCTTCGGACACGTGGTCTCCCCCCGTTACGCGAGCCCGAGCCGTCTGCCTAATCCCTCGCCCCAGTCAACCCGGAATCGTCTCGGGGAGAGCATCGTCGTGTTATAACGTGTTCGCAATTATTTATATATATATTCTCATAGGCCTCCCCGAGACCATTTATTGTGCGCGGCATTCATAGGTACGTAAAATCATTCTCCGTGCAACGTCGATGTCACATTCGTCAGCCTTCGAGGCATATCGAACGCCGCGTCTATTGTTCTTTTGGTTTAATCTTTCTCGAAAACGTTCCAGCACCCGAGTGTGACTGGGCCGTTGTTTATCACGAGAGCTCAAGCGCCGAGACCCTGAGTGGGTTCTCCGACGATATCATCCTGCGGGATAAATACGTTGTACCTGTCGTCTTGCTTCGGCAGACATTTATACTTCACGATGAAAATTCACCAGTCTGAGACGAGTACCATCGAGTTTTACCACGAGGCAATAGACGCATCGAGTATCGGAAGAACATCGGAGGGAAGCGGAAGAGAGAGAGAGAGAGAGAGAGAGAGAGAGAGAGAGAGAGAGAGAGAGAGAGAGAGATAGAGAGAGAGAGAGAGAGAGAGAGAGAGAGAGCGAGAGAGAGAGAGATAGAGCGAGCAACTACGTCGTCGTTACGAGAAGAGACGCCGTCCGCCATCTTGTCTCTCTACGCCGCGTGCTCCTCACTCATCGAGCGACGATCCGAAGCTAAGTTCGCCGCATATATATATATATATATATATATCTATTGTCGATGCGTGAGGCGTCAAATATCGAGAAAAGAATCTTTGGCGGAGTTTATTGAACATTAAGATTAAATTTAGCTTTCCATTCATATTATTAAGATAACTCAAGTCGAGTTCCTGCTACATTTGAAATCGTCTGGTACGATCTATTTTCATTCGAATAATTTTATGAAAGCAAGCGTGTGCGAATCTGTCTGCGGACCTTGATGTTTGGATTGTGATCCTGGTCGACGAATCGACCCTGTTATAATTTATCCGTAATTGCTCCGTGATTTTTGTACTATATTTTTTGCCCCCCATAATTTCTTTATTTTTCATTTTTTTTTTTTGCTTTTCGTCATAATTGCGATTAATCGTTCAAAACGATCAACCGTTTGCCGCAACGTATGGGTAATGTGAGGCATGACGACTGCGGTCCTCTGCTATTGCTGTCGTTCTTGTGTTATTATATCACGGTGGGTTGAGGTCATTCTAGCGTGCGAAATCTTGGCTCGTAAGCCACGTTAAATATATAGATATCTATATATTTACGATATCTATATTGATCTATATATTTATCTTATATATTTATCTTATATATCTATATATATTTAACGTGGCTTACGAGCCAAGATTTCGCACGCTAGAATGAGCTCAACCCACCGTGATATAATAACACAAGAACGACAACAATAGCAGAGGACCGCAGTCGTCATGCCTCACATTACCCATACGTTGCGGCAAACGGTTGATCGTTTTGAACGATATCTTTGTGATTCTTGAACAACGCTCACTCGACGCCCGAGATCCCGTGATCGATCGTGCGCATCGAAGTCGGTCGAGCCTCGTAAATATATTACTCCTGTTTTTTTTTTTTTTGTACTCTACGAATTTTTGAGGCATAATAATTAATGAATATCAATGGACTTTGTGAATCGCGTCGAAGAAGTAGCGAGCATCTTCGAAGCCTCTCGAAATAAAATTATATACCTGATATTTTGAAAATTTAATTGTGTTACTTTATTTTCTAATAAAATAAAGACGAATTTGTTACACGGTGAAGAAGACAACGAGCTCGTCACTTCGGCGAGAGCATAGCGAGAGAGTAGTCCAGCGAACGTAAAATTATATCGAGTCCTAGAGAAACTATTGTAACGTGAGAAAGAAGGAGAAACGATAGCGTGACCGCCATTAAGAGCGACATCCGAGATCACGATCGATAATCTCCCTTCTGAGCGAGTATGAGTGATTGAGCGACGTGTCAAGTAAGCTCGTTCCGTTACCCATTATTTCTATTCTCGTTATTAATACTTTTTGCGACAATTTGCCCTTTTTCCGTGTATAATTCCGTGAGCGTGTGGTGACGCAGTGCGATCCCCCCCCCCCTATTACACTTCCGCGATTTTTCTTAACTGTCGTCCCTATTTTCTATTCTTTTTATTTATTGTAATTCCCCTATTTATTTGCGAGTTTGATTATTTTCTCTAATTGTAAAAACCCGACGTGGGTAACAATTAAGATGCCCGCGAGCCGGACAACCCGTAGACCCTGGGATGGCATCATTCCGCCCCCCTCCTCCCTTGTTCTTTCCCTTTTGTTCCGTGTTCAAGTTACTCGAGATCACGATTTTGTCGATTAACATCGACTGGCGCCCAAAAATTATTAATTACGCGTAGATAGCGTTACGCACGCCGTTAGGCACGATCACATTTTTTTTCCTTTTTTTTTGCGTTTTCTTTTTTTTTCGTTTGGAATATATTATTTCCTTTTGTACTGCGCGTTCTCGCCACGCTTGAAAGTTATCGCGGGAGCGTGTCGCCTGAGTCGTCATAATAAATCCTGACATTATAGTAACTACTGAGCCATTGTCATTTTATTGTTTTTTAAAGTTCTTTTGCGAATATCTAGCCCGGGTTAGCCCGGTAATAAAGTCCGGCAACGTGAAAAGTGCCGTGATAATACATATACATATGTAAAAGCTTTACAGCCAACGAGCACGGCGCTGCTCGAGTAGTCTAGCGATGGATAGTAAACGATACGCACGCATTATATGCAATAATTTCTTTCTTCGAATAAATCACGTTTTTTCCTATTAAATATTACTCGCAGTTCTTTTATACGCCTTGAAATCCAACAAGTTATGGACCCAGGCTCGCTCGAGAGTGTCAAGGAGGTGCAGAAAGTTTTTCTGAAAAGTGCATCGCGAAAATTATAAAGCTAGAAAGAATCAGCTTGCGTGGGATAGCGGATTACCAAAATCGCCGTTAGACTCGTTCGCGAAAGTTCGTTGTGTTTTGAGAAATTAAGCTACAGGTGTAAGTCCGTCGCCGAACGGAACAATAATCGTGTGTGCGTGTCAATAAGAGCAGAGTGTCGAACTATTCGATTTTCTTTTGTCACGAGTTAAAGAGTCTTGTCATTGTACAAGTTAGCTGTCGAACGTAGTGTATGGTATTAAGTCGTGCATGTACGCGTATATACAGCAGTAACGTCGTATAGTTCGAATACAGATCATTCAGGATGAGTGAATCAACAAGTATTCCGTTCGTTCACATGACAAATGTAAGCAATTATAAGCTATGGAAATTTCAAGTGGATGCAGTTTTGCGCAGAAAAGGATTAGCAAAGTATGTAAAGGATGTTATAGCAGCCAGAGCGACGTCGAATCAGCAAGGAACTTTCAGTATCAACGATGGAAAAGCTATGGCCATCTTGATCGCATCGCTGGAAAGAGCACAACGCGTTCTGACGTGCTCAACGGTAAAGGAAGTCTACGATAAACTCAGTGCGATATATGCAAAAAATAGTGAAGTCAGTATTATGACCCTCTATGAAGAATATTTTTGTTTAAAAATGGCCGAAGATGAGTCCGTGACGGCCTATGTTTCCAAGGTGATGAAAGTAGCTGCTGAAATTGAACATCAGAGAGAACCATTGTCGGACAACATAAAAATGTCAAGGATTATCAACAGTTTACACCCACGTTTTCAAAATTTCAAAACAGTGTGGTTTAATATAAAAGAAGGTCGCGATGTCAACAACTTGTTATCACGTCGGAGACAAGAGGAAGGTCAGCTGAATAAGAATAGTAGCACGGATGGTGCAGCGTTCGCCGCTCGGAAAATGTCGGAAATCGTGTTTCAATAGCCGATCAAAAAAGAGTAGCAGGGTGTCACAATTGTGGCGAAAAAGGTCATTGGTACCGTGAGTGTCCGCAGAAGCAAAAAAGGGGTAGCACTGAAAAGAGTAATCCGGTTGCATTCGTGGCGACAATGAGGGAAATTCAAAATGTTGCGGTCGAAGATGTGTGGATCGTTGACTCAGGTGCATCGTAGCATATGACGAGGCGAAAAGAGTGGTTGAGCGAACTGAAAGAGATCTCGTCGGGAAAATGCGTTCGAGTGGCGAGTGATGATAAACTTCCGATTCATGGATACGGTTCGATACGCGCGTCAATGTGGAGTGGCACCAGTTGGGAAGCGTGTGTCTTAGAAAATGTACAGTATGTGCCTGGTCTAAGACCAAACCTCTTCTCAACCGGCACAGCGACCTCGCGTGGGTTCGTGATGATTGAAAGACAGCATGATTGTGAGTTGAGACACCCGGATGGAACGGTAGCTGTAGTTGGTATTAAAGACAACCTGAATCAGTATCAATTGGGGTTCCGTTATGAAAAAGAAATAGTAGCAGACAGTGTGACGGTGACCTCGCTTCACAGATGGCACGAAAGACTTGGATATTTGAGCGTGAGTGTAGTTAAAAATATGGCGACGAATAACGTTATAGATGGCGTGTCTTTCTCGGATAAACATAAATTCTTCTGCGGAGACTGTGCTGTGGGAAAAATGCATTGAGTCTCTCACCCATCACTAGACAAGCCCAAATATCGGCCTGGTGAGAGATTTCACGCAGATGTTTGTGGTCCAATGAGTGTCGCATCAGTGGGAGGCTCAAATACCTTTTAGTATACAAATATGAAGCTACGAGCTTCCGTTACATTCACTTCCTTGTGCACAAGTCTGATGTAAGCGGCAAGATTGGTGATCAGCTTGCAGCGGTGGAAGTTGTGACTGGACGTCGAGTAAAATCGATCGGAATGGACGAGAGTCCGTCAATGAAAAAATTACGAAATCGTTGCAAGAGAAAGGTATATTACACGAACGCACATCTCCGTACACACCAGAGCAGAAAGATCGTATATTTATTATTCAAATGACATTTCGATATTTTCATCAGAATGGAGATGCATCTCTAGAAATCTAATAAACTAATAGCCATGAATAAATGTCATTATTGCACTTAAAGTACGGTGAATTATTTCACTCGTTTTTTGATGCATAAATTTATAATGAATCAACGTTTTGTCAACATAAATTTCCAGTCAGAATTTAATGAACAAATTTTTATTTTTATTTTGATACTCCTAAAAGTTTTTCGTTGAATTTTTTTTGTTAATTACCGCTTCCATTTTTCTTTCGTGATTTTTTTTAATCAAACGTATTTTTTAAGCAATGAATGTTTATCTGCATTCTAACAATGATTTCAAATACTTGTGACATTATTAATAATTTTTGATAATTATTTAGAATAGTGGCTTTTCCGAACGTTCATGTTTTTTTTTTCTGGACAAAAGTCTTCGTTTTACCACAAGCAACGATAATCTGGTGTTGGAATTTTTTTTGTTAATTACTACTAATTTTTGCGACAAAGTCGCAAAAAAGTGAAACCATAATTTTTTATTTTTTATTTTTAGCTCCCTGCCTGATCATTATTCTCAGTGCAGAAATAAAGTCTTCGACGATTCGGCTAATCGAATTTGGAAATTCGTTTTTTTCAAAGCGATTTGAGCCCTCCCAGGCCAGATATCCTCTTTAAAAATATCAAGACAAAATGCAGCTGAGTGACTGGCTGAATCGGATGGAAATCTACTGAATCGGAGTCATAACCTGACTCTACGATAAGTTTTTTCTTAATAGTTCGAGACTTTCCTGGACAGACACACCCTCGAGAATGTTGCAAAAAAAAGTAATCGGGCAACTGACCTGATCAGATGCTTTTTTTAAGCTCTCCGCATATTTATTATCATTGGTGCTAAAATAAAGGCTTCTGTTGAGAAAAAAAATTAAAAAACACGAACGTTTGGAAAAGCCGCCATTCTCAATAATCATTCAATTTTTACATTAATTTTGCTCAGCATTACTAAAAAACTATTTTCTTTTTTATTCTTGTCATTTATTTTTATTCTTATCATCTGGACCATCACGACAAACATGAACATTGCCACATGCCTTGCGTTCGTTTGTTTCACTCTCGCGTGTCCGTGCGGCATTCAACGATGTGGGTTTACCAGCATCGTTTCACGAGCTCCGCTGCCACCACCGTCGTACCCACCACTATCGAAACTTTTTTGAATTCCCTTTCGATCGAGCGCTCATTGGTCGATGCAAATCGCCAATTACTCCACCAAATTTGATCGTACAAAATTTTTTAAGAGTTTTCAAGAGTTCTTTTCTACTCAGTTTGAGACGCTCCATCCAGCAAGCATAATATTTGATATATGTTTTGGGACACCCTGTACGACCACGGTTTTGAGGGTGGGCACAGCCTTATCTGCAATTTCCAAGACATAAATAACCTAATCGGTATTAACTGTAACGGTACGCTTTTGTCCTTATGACATATTTTCACGCTACGCGTGAATTCGCGCTTCGTTGATATACGGAGCAGGTGAAAAGAGACTCAAATAGGTTTTGATTTTCGATGTCTCCTTTGTTTATTCTTTGCAGTCTTGTCTTTACTTAGGATATATTCACAATATTCTTTTTAAAGCAACAACTTATGGTGATTCGAATTTAACTTTCCCTAAGGGTAGATGAGATAGATTTTAATTTCGGAGTGAAGAGTCCAACTGCGGGAAATCCGAGGTCATCTAAAGGAAATCCGTCGTTGCAACTCGGAAATAAAGTGGACGATTTAAGTAGAGCCTAGCTGCAGGAAATCCGAGGTCATTCCAAGGATATCCGTCGCTAGTACTCGGAAATAAAGCGGACGATTTAGGTAGAGCCTAGCTGCGGGAAATCCGAGGTCATCCCAAGGAAATCCGTCGCTAGTACTCGGAAATAAAGCGGACGATTTGGGTAGAGCCTAGCTGCGGGAAATCCGAGGTCATCCCACGAAAATCCGTCGCTAATACTCGGAAATGGATTGGGAAAGTCTTGCTTCTATTTGTTCAGTTTGTTTCACCATAAATTGATGGATTCTTAGATTCTATAATTTTATATTTGCTTTGAATAATTTTTGATAATAATGGCGCTTGGCCGTCGGGCAGAGTAAGTGTCTTGTTGGGACTTCGAGGGTCTCTCCGAGCTAGAGTAGAGTCGGCTGGTTAGAGCTCCGTCCTTTTCTCCGGTATCGGAGCGAAGTGCCTTTTCAGTGGCAGAAATCCCTCGTTTTATACCCGTCCGGGCCCGTGTCCCATAATCCTCTGCGCCTCTCCCCTCTCCGCCGTTAAAGCCGGATTCTCAAGACGCGTCTCTTCAGCGCGCTTGACTTGATGGTCGTAGCGTAGTAAAAAGGGGGGGGGGGGGCTTTGCAATATCGTTACATAACATGTACATCCTTATCGTGAGCTCGCAGTTTGATTAGACTTTTCTCAGAACCTGTGTCGAGGAAAAATTGACTTTTTTTCCTTAAGTTCAACCGCGGCCATTCTACTGCCAGTGATTCCACTTTCATTGATGCCCAAAGGATCCCATAGGCGACTCAACGAATTTCATTGATAATTAATTCCCGGTCACTAGCGTCGGACAAGTCGGAGGTGCTTTGATCGCTTGGCTCGTCGTTACATGTTACGCGCAGAAGGCACTCAAAACGATAATTTTGTTGGGATTAATTCTATTTATTAATTTTCATCAGGTGCCCCTACTCAATCCCGTATAGGCCCGGTCACGCCCGGAAATGGGGAAAGGGTGATCCGACGAAATAATTGATATATTCATGGCTTATATGGATCGATAGTGGTTGCGTTTATTTATATTTACGCATCGGTAAAAATGTGTACGAGAAATAAGAGATTATAAGCTCAGTGCCCCGCGAAGGAGGGAGAGAGAAGTGAGACGAGAGTGGCTGCTCTACGTCAGCCGCTCTCGACCGCATTCTGACTCGATTACTCCTTCTTCGAGTATGAAAATATAGATAAAGACATAAAAATAATAGCGCAGAGTGGGAACTTACTCGGTAGCAAAGAAGAGACTGAACATAAAAAAACCCTCAAGATTTATAGTAGCGACACTTTTCGCATTTACAGTCAATAATCACTATTGTCACTAGGCACTCACAGTCACTAATCACTTAGGGTCTCTCATGAATTTAGTAGTTAAATATTTTTTTCTCTGATAATAGTAATTATCGAATTTGGTAACGGCACAACAATCTTTATGCGTTCCACCGCGAGATCTCCATGGATTTCACGTTGCCACGACAAGCTAAGAGCTAAAGTATTTGCCTGAGCATGCTTTCGCAACTTGGTACAAATCAGTACTGGCACGACGCAATGGAAAACTTTAGTTCACCGGTGAGTCCCGCCAGGACAATTTTCACGAATGTGGCTATTTTGATCGGCCCCTTTATATCCTCGAATTCTCCTTGAGCTTGCAGGGACTCGCATTTCCTTGACGAAAGAATGTGCTGATAAAACTGTTGACCCGTGGGATTAAGAAGTCACTTCCGTTCCCGTGAAACTTGCGTTTCGAAATTGAAATATATTGAGTTGGGGAAAAAGTAATTTCGGTTTTTCCCAATAGATGACTTCAAAGTCGCATATCTCTAGTAATACTTATTCAATGAAGCCATACTATAGCACGTTCAAAAGTAACAGTCCACAGAACATTCGAGATATAAGGGTAGCGACATACGATTACTCAGTCAAAAGTTATTGCGCTTTGAAAATGGAGATTACAGAGGTCTACTTCGTATTATTTTGCTTTTTTACTTCCGAAAAGAGAAAAACGCAGCGCAGGCTCATCGAAAATTGTGTAGTGCTTATGGTGATGGATGCTTAAGTGAACGCCAGTGTCAGAATTGGTTGGCTCGTTTTCGTTCCGGCAATTTCGATGTTAAGAGGGGACAGTACTGAAATTGGAATTTTGGTGGTTTATACATGGATATTTTTCAAATGTTGACAACATTCTACAAACTTTTGAACTAGAAACTGACCAAAACTCAGGGTGTATAGGTCAAATATTTTGTGAGTTATGGCTATTTTTCTAATTCTAAAGTATACTTCTTCAAAATGTTTCCTGCGCATACAGTGTTATCGCAGAGGGTTGAAATTTGTTCCTCACACAAATAGTACTACCATAAACTAAAAATTTGTCGAAGGAATTTTAAAATAGACTTTATTTGGCTATTCAAGTCATTACCAATCCCCCCAAAAAACACCATAAATGGTGTACAAAAAGTTAAGACAAGTACATTTCCTTGCATCGTTTTATCTTTCCTTACAAAAATATGTCAAACATAAATAGTTGTAAAATAAATCCTCACAAAAAGTTCTCAAATAAATTCAAATCATCCAACTCACAGTTGCCAAGTACATCCAGCGTTTTTATTGTTTCTATTGTTTATTAACCATTTATAAGTAGGTCACAACGCCCGGAAACGTCTTGAAACGGGACTTAGGGACTTAATCTAAAAATGTATTGTTTGAAAAATTTTTATTGAAAAAAATTCGGATTGAAAAAAAAAATTCGAACGAAGTACTTGGCGAGTTCGTAACAGGTAGTCCGTACAGTCATTTTACATAACTCGCCAAGTACTTCGTTCGAATTTTTTTTTTCAATCCGAATTTTTTTCAATAAAAATTTTTCAAACAATACATTTTTAGATTAAGTCCCTAAGTCCCGTTTCAAGACGTTTTCGGGCGTTGTGACCTACTTATAAATGGTTAATAAACAATAGAAACAATAAAAACGCTGGATGTACTTGGCAACTGTGAGTTGGATGATTTGAATTTATTTGAGAACTTTTCGTGAGGATTTATTTTACAACTATTTGTGTTTGACATATTTTTGTAAGGAAAGATAAAACGATGCAAGGAAATGTACTTGTCTTAACTTTTTGTACACCATTTATGGTGTTTTTTGGGGGGATTTGGCTTCTTTTTGCAAAGGATTATATATATTTTTACCATGTAACTTCTATGTGAAAGCTTCGAATGGTGACTGCTCTGCTCAGGCTAGAATTAAACAATTTTTGAGGGGATGAATTTCGTCTTTCCAAAACATTTCGTCATGCGATGGTTTCATTATTTTACAAATTCAGAGGCCCCAATCTAGCAACTAAGACATTAAATATCATTTGCATTTCGTTTATTAGATCCTTAAGGGGGTCAGGTACCGAAAATTTCACATCCAGAACCACTAACGGACTCGCTAATTTTGGTCTTGATATCATTTCTCGTATCAAAATACCTCACATTGATAAAATTTCGAAAAATTAATTTTTTCCACGTGTTTAAAATAATTTTTTTCGAATCCGTTAAGATAGGTATCGGAAATTCCATCTGCTAGATTGTTCATTGTGACCCAAAGAATGTGTAAAAAAATCTACAACCCTCAAAGTTCAAAATTGTAGGAGGAGATACCATTTAAAGGCACAAAAATTGTCCAAATGTGTGATAAATTAATTGGTAGAATATAAGTAGAAGAAAATGGATTCCATGGCCTGAATAAAAAAAATTCTATGATATGATCAAGTAATAAAACTTTACCTGGACGAAATTATATAACAGCACTTATCACAATGAATAATCTAGCAGATGGGATTTTCGATATATCATCGGTTTCGAAAAAAATTATTTTGAAAATAGGGAAAAAATTGATTTTTCTAAATTTCATGAGGTATTTTGATATGAGAAATGATATCAAGACAAAAATCAGCCAGTCTCTACCGTTAGAGGTTCTGGATGTGAAATTTTCGGTACCTGACCCCCTTAATAAGCTTAGCAAACTTCAAAATGTTCCATGCGTACAACATGTTATCAATGAGGTATCCCGATTTTTGAGAATGCTCGCATGACCTATCCGAACAACTTTGAGTATTTGATTCTTGATACAATGCACCATCGCTAAGATATAAAATCATAGGCATCGCTTTTCGATAGTCGGTTTATAATATTGAGCTTTATGTTTTTTTTCTTAGCGATGGAATGGTAAAGCTTTGTTTGTACAGATACCAACTGAATGCAGACTCAACCCGACCCACGTAATTCTGCTCATAAAAGTCACACGCATAATTAACTGAACACAAAAAAATTCGACACATTGCACTGTCAAACAAAAAAAATCCCATGAAGCGACATGACCCAGACAAACTCAGCCTATAATTAAATTGGTGCAGAAAAACCCAATGCGCCATCGGCTTGCTCCAATTAAACTGGACATATTGCCAATTTAACATGGAAAAACTCGATGCATCACCAATTCGACATGCAAAAACTGCCAGGGCATGCCAACACAGAAAAATTCTCCCTTGGCGTAACTCGCCACAGCGAAACTTTCGTGGCACAGCTCGGCCCGCTCCAACTCTACACAGTCTAACGGACTATGGTTGCGTCTGTTGAGAGTTGAAGCGGACCAAGTTACGCCGCATGAGAGTTTTCGCTGTGTGAAACTGTACCATGGGAGAGTATATCTCCATCGAGATAGCCCGTAGGAGATTTTTTGTGCGTTGAGTTGGTGATGCGTCGAATTTTTCTATTCCAAATTGGTGGTGCTTTGTGTTTTATTGTAGCAAGTTGATGGCGCAACGAGTTTCTTTTTATCAAGTTGGATATGGGCCAAATTTACTGGGTCAATTCCCTATATGGGGAAATGTTTTTGTGATGGCTTAGCGATGTAACTAATTTTTCTGTGTTTAGTTGATGACGCATACTATTTTTCTGTCTAGAATTGCGTGAGCTTCTCTGGTTTGCATTCAGATGAAATCTGTGATAATAAGGCAGTGCAGCTGGGACTTTGTATGATGTCAAATAGAATACTCGGAGTTGATGGCGTAGATCATGTGCGGATTAAAAAACGTTAGAAGAGCTCCGGCATATCGATAACAAGCAATGCCCACGGAACCTTTTGAAGTCCTGATGATCCTGAGAGAGGGAAGAGATACAAAAAGAAAATATTCAATCGAAATTACACGATGCAAAGAACTTATGAAGTTCACTTGGAATTTAAATATCATTTAAATAATAATTTAAATGTAATAAACAATGTTAAAAATAAAAATGCTGAATGTACTTTGATGTTTGTGGAAAAAAACACAATTCTGTTTCATTAATATACTTTAAACTTTATTAAATTAATAATCAATATTTATTTTTCGAAATACACCAATATAACCACTAAATGGGGAGTCATATCACTACGAGAACGCACATATAAGTATATAATTTTTTTTTTCACCGGTTCTGTCCGAAAATGATAAAATAATACTCTAACACTGTTCGTTTTTTTTTTTTTTTTTCAATTTATTTTTATACTTCACTTTCGTAATGAAACCTTTCATCTCAAAGTAACGATAAAAAAATCGCGTAAACGACTTTCGGAAATGCCGAAGCAACGAAGGCAGCTTCATTAACCAAAGATCATACGTAACATGACATACGTGATTTCAGCCTTTTAGCCTGGTGTGACAGGTGAGCGATGAATTTGCGGTTAGATTCACGGGCGGTGCGAAAATTTGTGGCGGAGACAAAAAAAAAAGAAAATGATGATGATGATGTACGTCGAATGAAAATAATAAAATGCAATATCTCCCATATGTCAATAGCTACAGCATTCATTTGGGTACCGATCGAAAGAGAAAAAAAAATAAAAAATATTCGTGTTGATATCGTTGCCTAAGTCCGTATAATTAATTAATAATTCGGGAAATAAGTTTCGTTATATAGATATACTCCCGTGCATAAGCCAGATGTGTGGCGTATAAGAGGCTGTAGTACCTCTCGACATGTCGGTAAAGGAGAGGAAATGTACTTGTCTCGAGGCACTACCGTGCCTCTTAATACAGAGGTATTTTTTAAAATTATAATTTGTCGTACATTATGTACCAGAAAATAAGTTCTATTGACACTACGCCAAATTCCTTCCAGAAATTTGAAGATAATGTGCCCTAGAATATGCGTTTCAAAGGAGAAAGTGATCAGACTAAAACAAATGCTCAGGAGATTTTTTGAATACTTAAAAATACAATTCCGAGATAAGCGCGATTGAATGAATTTTTCTTGGAACAATTCCTAAGAAGCAAAAAGTGAATGGGAAAGCCTGAATTTTATTCTGTGAAGATTCCTGATGAAAAGTAATTGATATTGGAGTTTATTTATGGCCATTACAAGTTATCACCAGTGGAAAAATTGTACAACTCACAAGAAGAGAGGCGTACATCCGGATGATGGATTCAGTTCAAACTGCTAGAAGTTACTTCTTGGGGAAAAAAATGAAACCTATGCTGTTCAATTCAATCTCATGGGCCTTTCCTCTCTGTACGAGCCCAAATTTGTGATATTATTAAGCGATTCATCGATTACCTGCGATGATCCAATATATGTCATTCTAATTGAACCTAATCACTCATGTTGATAAAGAGCAGCTGATTTACAATAAAAACATGTTTCTGTTTTACACAATGAAATTAACACAAGTCTCATCTTTAAAATTCAAAATTTATAGCGAAAGACGACGCTGTCAAGTCTTTGTCGCTGCATCGGATTATCAGGCTCCTTGACCGGCTTACCATTATACATTCATTCTGGAATATATTTATACAATATGTGGTAAGCTCATTCGATTAATATTCATAGCTTACAAATTTCAAACAAGTGTAACGTGTCGCAAGACCCATCTGACACTTGCGAACCAGCGAATATCCAACATCAGTTTCACTATCACTCCATTGACAGTATTGCAGATTCCGCACATAACTACATCTAAAACATGAAGCTTTGGGAAATTATCCTATAAATTTGAGAAAAAAGTAAACTTTTCTGTCTTAAAGTTTTCTCAGGTTGTTGGCTGTTCATAGTAAATGATTCGTATTGCATATGTATATATGTGAGAAAATCAATATTCTATAAATTCAGGAGTAAACATTGCTGTTCATTTCATGTTTCAGAAATCACATTTCATCATTGGTACTTGGTTCACGATTCTCGAATTGCTTTGGATAGACAAATATAACCGGAATTTGCGAAAAGAAAGGTTATGACAGCAGACAGCTGGCCGAAACACGACAGATCTTACTTTGTAATCCGCACACCAATTTGGCTGGTGGCAGCACTCTTGTTGCGGAAACGAAGGAAACGAGATAGCCGTGCTACATTTTTTTTCTAATCGTTTGGTGATCGTTGGGTGGAGATTGGTGAACTAATTAAAACGTCCGGCAGTCAATAGTTTTTTTTTATAAATGAATAATCAAAATTTTAATGTATTGACTGCCATACATTTTAATTACGCCACCAATCATTATCAAACGAGTTTCTTTGAATTCCAACGTGACCATAAATTTTTTATTAGTTATTTAAAAAAAAAAACTATTTACCGCTAAACATTTTTATTAGGCCACCAATCGTCACCAAATGATTTCCCTTCAATATAATTTATTTGGAATGTTGTGCCCCGATTTCATCATGTAGAATTACATTCAACTTAGCCATTGATTGTGCACACGCAGCAGTTTGAAGGTGACTTTGCAAGTGTGCAAAGTCAGCAGTTTAAAGGTGACTTTGAGACACACGTCGTCAAGCGACCTTCGTGTGATTCCACCTCTCCAGAAAATTGAACGAAAAGTCATTACAGGAATAATATAAAAAGGCAGTCTTTGGTTGGCAACAGCGCTGTTCAATAAAGCGAGCTATCCTTAGCGGAAGCTATGGTCAAATTGCAGTCAGTCGGTCTCAAGGCAAAATAACCAAGAACAATATTGTAACCAATACTTTATCATCATCGAATAAACTAGACCGTAATTTTGTAATACTCGAGTTGGAGATTTACTCAACCTTGACAATCACCCACAAACCCGTCCCCGACGATTTCATCCCCACGTGACGAAATTCGCGGGCACAACAGGAAATAAATTAGAAATGAAATAACGTATTCATCAGGCTAGCTTGACAACACGCAGACATTTGACAGAAGTCGTGTATCAAGCGTGTATCTTTTGATAAAAGCAAATAGGATAGGATAGAGTGGAAGCTACCATAAGGCTGCAATGTCAATTGAGGATATACGAATTTCAGCGCCATCTGTGGAGTTGAACTCATGAACCATACAGAAAAGGCGGTGAAAGCGCCATGTATCGTATATACAATATATCCTAGGTATACTCTTTGAATAAAAGCAATATTTTAACAAAAATTACAAATGGGAAAAGTATATCACAAATTGATTATTGCACAAAGTATCCACGACGCTGACGACCGATGAAGGCGTTAGTATAGCAAATATGACGCGAATAACGCTTTTTTTGGTTTATAGGGCTTTAAATTATGTAACGGCCCCGTCCTATAGCCTAAAAAACTCTTTTCCTTTCCCACGCCAGCTCATCAACTTCACTCTCGCTACCAGTCCACTCGCACGCTTAAACCTTACATATCAGCTAAACCTAATACTCCTTTCCGGTCAAGCTCACAACCGTCAGCACCTTAGCTCCAGTTTGCCCTTGGTCCCACGGGCCTTGTTCCTCTGTCTTGACGACATCCCCTCCACTCTCATTAAGTCCTCTCCTTCCTTCACCTCATTAGCACTGTAGTTCATCATTAACCTTCTATCAGTTCGGACGTGCACTCCCGAATTATACCAACATGCCAATAAACTACCAATCCAAAATATCCCAAGTCTAACTTCATTTCAACTTCATTTAACCCGTTCGCCCATCACAAATTGGTGTCAGAAGTTCGATCCATCAACACGCGCACAACTAAAATTTTTTTAAAGAAATAATATTGAAAAAAATGTCGAGGAATTAATAAAAAACATACGAAAGTGAACGTGGAAGTGAAAAAATCTGACCCGAAAAGCAAAAAAAAAATCAAAGACAATACAAGCGAACAACGATATATTCAACGACATTCAAAAATACAAAGGAAATAATATAACTGTGAAAGTGAAAAAAAAAAACCTGACTCGGAAAAACAAGAAGATTAAAGCAACACACATTCAACAATACACACCATCGAGACCGAATTTAAGAAATATACAAAAGGAAATAATCGAAAAGAAGGAAGGAAGGAAGGAAGGAAGAAAGAGAAAATATCACTAACGGAAATCTCGAAAACCATATGAAAATCGCCATTCTTCTCATCGCGAAGGAAGGAAGGAAGAAAGAGAAAATATCGCTCACGGAAATCTCGAAAACCATATGAAAATCGCCATTCTTCTCATCGCGGTAATGTAAGTACCATTAAATATTTCAAAATCTATTAGAATATAAAATTTTGTACAAAATAAACGAAAGAATTTTATGCTTCTGCGAGCCCTTGTGACACATGACCTATACGGCTTATTACATGCGTATTCTTGAGCGACTCAGTTACTCCATCAACTCGATCTCTTTATTTCAACGTTAGGCAAAATATAGATATTCCATTTGAATTTTTCATTTTTTTTTTCTCCATCCAAATTAATTGAACAAATTTAATAAAATCAACGAATTTATTTATTTTTTCCCCGTTCTCAAAATTTTTTCTCTCCATTTTCTATAAAAAAAAAAAAAAAAAAAAAAAAAAAAATCGCAAAATAAAATTTGAAAAAAAAATAAATAAAAAAACCCTCGTTTGCAAAAAAAAAAAAAAAAAAATTAATCCAAAATGACCATAGTGGCGTAAGAGCTTACGACTAAATTCAACAAATACATTTTTTTTTTTAATTTAAATACCGAAAACATAAGTTCAGACGATATGTCAAACAGTGGCGTCACCTTTCGCGATGTATACAACCCAATCCCCACATTCGATGGCAAAAACATACCTGTCGACCACTTTATCAAAGCATGCAAAAGAGCAATCAAAATATTACCCGAAAATGAACACGCGAAATTACTTATCATGTTACAATACAAATTAAACGGAACCGCTCTTGATTTCGCAGAAACAAAAACACATGAAACAATTACAGAATTTCTTAACGATCTTAGAGACAATTTTAGTGCCCCAATCGAATTACTTGATCTCGAATTAGAATTAAAAACAATTTCACAAAATTGTAATGAGCTAGTACCAGAATACGCGACACGAACACGAGTAATTTTAAAACGAATAACAGAAAGATTAGAGGAATGTTACACCCAGGAAAGCGAAAAAGAATACCTCAAGAATAGAATAGCAGAACTAAGAAAATCGGTAACACGAGCCTTCGTTAGAGGCCTTTTCGACAAAATAGGTAGTTTTTTAATTAATCAAAACATTCAGTCCCTTGAACAAGCAATAAAAAAAGCAAGTAATATCGAACAAGAACTTTTGAAACGGAGAACAGTAAATCTTAATCGAATAACTCACAATAATACCCAAATAGAACAAACCGAGCCAGCGAAAGTACATTTCGTCGAAACACGACAGGAAACAACACAAAAATATTGCGAATATCACCAAACGAACAGCCACTCTACTGCAGAATGCGTCACTATAAAAGAATTAAGAGAAAACCGGAGCAGAAGATTTAGAGATTCATTCTACCAGAACTCACTAAATTTTCAAAACAAGTACCCCAGCGATTCACGTGACCGCCAACAAAATTTTCGAAATAGATATCACAACGATTCAAACGACAGAAAACGAGATTTTCAAAACAGATATCGCGACGATTCAAATGACAGGCGACGAAATGTTCAAAATAATTACCGTGACAATTCACGAAACAGACAATATTCCGATCGCGGATATCGCAGCGATTCGCGCGACCGACAATATTCTGATCATAGATATCGCAGCGATTCGCGTGACAGACAGCAAAATTATTACAGAGACAATTCACGAGATAGGTATCGCGACCACGACCGCGGAAGATACCAAAATAATCATCACAATTACGACTCATATAATTATTACAGTAACTCGGGAAACAGATCCCGAGATAATTCTTGCGACAGATACTCTAACGATAAGTCACAAAAACGACGTAGCGAAAGTACGGAAAGACTTAAGGACCAAATTCGCGAACTCACAAAAGCCGTAGCCGAAATTCAGCAATCAAAAAACTCGAGTCCGACTTCGCGGGACAGCGCGACGCGAAGCGAATCACAAGAGCGCTCAACACCAAACCAATAAATGACAAAAATCTCGAAGTACGAAATACGTTATCACGAAATTCAGTCAAAATTCTCCATATCAGACTCCGAGAACAATCATCGGAGGAATCAGAAAACGAAACAAAAAGGTCAAGAATATCGCAAGAATTCAACAAACGTATTCGATCATCATCATCGGACCAGTCCTCTGGTAATCCATCACGGAACAAGATAATATTACTACCAGGAAAAGTTGAAGAATCGGAAGACATTGACACAGAATCAGACCAAGAAATAACATCAGACAATCAGGAACAAAACGAAGGGAGTGCACGACCCAAAATCAATCAAAAAATCGACGACAACTACGATTCGTTAATGTCAGAAGAACCAATCGAACTCATAAAAACTGAACAGGAACCGACACGGCAAATTTCAAAGGACAACCCACAGGAAAACAAATTGGAAAATGATACGGTAAACAAAGAAACGGCAAACGAACCAAGGAAACTAACTAGGAAACGAGAGGATACAACGAAATTATGCGAAAATACAGACAAAGAAGAAATGGAAAGCTCAACGCAGCAACAAGAAAATATAAAAAGCTCAACGCAGCAAAAAGAAGAAAATATAAAAAACTCAACGAAGCAACAAAAAGAAGAAATAAAAAGCTCAACGCAGCAAAAAGTAAAAGATGCGAGCCCCGAGCCGCCACCCCGGATCCCTATCGACGCTAGTGACCGCTTTGGAGGACCCAGAGCCACATGCGACGATAACATTGCTACTCACAATACTCACGGAGGACCCGGAGTCGGGAGAAACAATGACACATATAACGAAATGGCAAACGAAATGGAAAATGAAATGGCAACGAAAGAGGAAAAGTCTGCGGAACTGGAGGTTGTCCCAAACTTTAGGTCACCAACATCAGACAAAAGCGACGGAAAACGTGCGAAAAAACCGGACGCGCAACCCAACTTCAGGTCACCATCATCATCTCGGAACCTGCAGGAAGAAGAGCAACGGACATTACCAATTTATGTGGAAAAACAACTCCAATCGGAACCTACAACATCGTACTCCACACGTCCAACTTCTTCATGGGAATTTAAACTAAGTACGTCGAAACAGGCCAGTTATGAGGACATCGAACCAACCTTCCGATCTCCACCAGAAATACAAGCGGTCCCAGCACCATCACCAATCACTAAACGCGGACCAGGCAGATCACGGAAAAGACCTCTATCTCAACTATCGACGGCGGTTATAAAACGCAAACCTGGCAGACCTTGAAAAAAAAAACCATTTTCCTAATCACCACCACTAGTTGCCAAACGTGGACCGAGAAGACCAAAAAAAAAAAAAAAAAAAAAAACACCATTTGAAAAAAAAAACACAGGAAAGTCCCATACATCTGGAAATGCCATTTCTAACCGACAGCGACCCCGAGAGCTTGACATCGACATAAGGTACCATGCAGAACAACACATACAAAACAAAATGCAACCAACAACGTCGGTACACGAGTCGTACAAAGCGAAGAACATCAACGGCAACGAAACTTCAAGATATTTTCGCAAAGAAACACTAACAAAAAAAAGACACACATTACTCTATTTCATCGGAAACATTAATAAATAAGGATTAGAGAAATGACATCGATGACACAACTAGAATAAGTACACAAATAGAAAAATTCGCAAACAACTCACTCGAATTAACGGAAATAGTCTGTAACTACACACATTTTAAAAGCAGGTTTTGACACAACACACAAACAAGCTAAATCTTTAGCATAAACAATAAACAAGGAAATGTGAAACATTAACCTCGCTCTGCTCGAACTTCGAGACGACGCACAAGTTACACGACACAAACAAAGAACCATACCCTTTATGACAGAAATCGAAGAAGCCCTTATGGAATTATAAATCGACACAGAAACACTAAACAATGCAATCCTTTTTGTAAACTCCAGACAAATACACCTACAATTGTTACCGCCAGCGAAAACAATCTTACGCAGCGCAGAAGCTATCACGAAATCATCATCAAGCACAGAATTTCAACACCATTAGATGCAAAACACATATTTGATATAGCGACTTTGACGAAATTAACAGATTTCACAAAAAAAAAAAAAAAAAAAAAAAATAATAATAATAATAATTTACGTTATAAGAATTATACTGTTAGATTTAGCACATTATTAATTATACTAGCATTTATTATGTTATAAATTTATATCGTAAAAATCCAACGTTAGATTCAACACACTATTAATTATACCAGCCTTGCGATTTGCGTTCACTAAACAATCAATACCATAGAAGGTATTACTGAAAACTTCGAAGATTTTTTTTAAATGGCACCTATACGTACCACCTAAGATCAAAAGCCTATTCATCATCTGCGATAACCACGAAGCACAAATCGAAACAATAGAAAATTCAGGCATTTTACAGTTAAAACCGACATGTCAATCTAAAACGAAAACAGTAATAACTAATATACATATAATTTTTATTAAAAAAAAAAAAAAAAGCACTATTATTTTAATTGATACGCATACACATTTTTTTTTATAAAAGATAGCTACAGATATTTCATGAAATCAAAATGACAAATAAACCTAAACATTAACCATGTAAACAAGGTGTATCGCTCAGTCGTCACAAGGACCAACAGAATCAAACCGTCCAAATCCAGCCTAACACACCTTTCCTCCTACTAACCTTAAAGCTAATCAGAATTTAGACTGTTTCAGGATAATCATCAATCAAATAAACGAAAAGCAACGACAATCGAAAAATCGGATATATCATAACCAATTAAACAGAAAAATTTTAACCCTGAAGGAAACAAAAGCACAAAGGAATCATGAATTATCTTATAGTCAAATATTTTTACGCAATACATATGATTATTCTTACGGATACCTTACAGACCATACCCTTCCAATATAACAAACCACTTACCACTAACACGAAAGCTAATGAACTCAGTCAGTTTCAGATCTCAGCACTTAGGAAAAATTCAAGAGAATTCATAGTCGAAACAGACAAGCATCCCCACAGATTCGATACAAGCCAATGGACAAGGAAGCAAAAATCCACACGACATAATGGTCAAACCAACAGATTGAAGCCACCTGACAGAAGAAACACAAAATACATACACACAAACAAAACCATTTACGAAAATATAACACACACGTTCTTTCTCATTTCATTATATAGAATCAATTTTTCATTATATAAAATCAGAACACTAAAATATTATTGTAAACGAATTATTGTATATCACGATGCGGAGCATCGTTTTGTAAGAGGGGGAGTGTAACGGCCCCGTCCTATAGCCTAAAAAACTCTTTTCCTTTCCCACGCCAGCTCATCAACTTCACTCTCGCTACCAGTCCACTCGCACGCTTAAACCTTACATATCAGCTAAACCTAATACTCCTTTCCGGTCAATCTCACAACCGTCAGCACCTTAGCTCCAGTTTGCCCTTGGTCCCACGGGCCTTGTTCCTCTGTCTTGACGACATCCCCTCCACTCTCATTAAGTCCTCTCCTTCCTTCACCTCATTAGCACTGTAGTTCATCATTAACCTTCTATCAGTTCGGACGTGCACTCCCGAATTATACCAACATTCCAATAAACTACCAATCTAAAATATCCCAAGTCTAACTTCATTTCAACTTCATTTAACCCGTTCGCCCATCACAATTACCTTAAAATTTTTTTTTCACCACCATAATATTTTTTATAGATGGAGGAAGATTTCAAGGACATTTTTCCGACAAAAACGAAAAATCGATTTTTTAGTCATTTTGCTCAAATTTTTCAGTACTGTCTCCCCTTAAAGATGAACCTCGCCCTGACCAGCCAATCGTTGAAAAAGTCGATGAAATTCTTTAAAAAATCGAGGTAGATCGATATATTTTATCTCGCGACATTGCTACGGAACTAAACATCGACCATAAACTAAATCAACTAAATCAACTAAACATTTGAACCATTTACATAAGACTGGATATCAAAAGAAGCTCGATACTTGGGTTCCATATGAATTAACAGTGAAAAATTTAATGGACCGAGTTTCCATTTGTGAATCGCTGCTGAAACGATATGAACGTACTGCTGAAACGTACGACAATAATGTGCGAAAAAGATCGTGGTTGAAGCCCGGAGAAGCTTGACAAACGGTTGCAAAGGCCGTATTGATGCCAAGAAGGTAATGCTGAGTGTTTGGTGGGATTGGAAAGGAATTGTTCATCATGAGCTTCTCGAACCTGGCCAAACCATTAATTCGTCTCTCTACTGCTAACATCTAATGCGGTTGAAGCAGGCGATTAAAAAAAACGGCCAGAATTGAGCAATAGGAAAGGCGTTGTCTTTCATCACGACAACGCTTGACCACACATATCTTTAGTGATTCGGCAAAAATTGACAGAGCTTGGCTGGAAAGTTTTGATGCATCCACTGTATAGCTCAGACCTTGCCCCGTCTGACTACCATTCGTTCCGGTCTCTGCAGAACTCACTTAATGGTGTAAAGCCGGTTTCAAAGAAAGCTTGTGGAAATTACTTGTTTCAGTTTTTTGCCTAAAAATCTCGGTAGTTCTACAGTGACGGAATTATGGTTCTACCAGAAAAATAGCAAAAGGTCATCGATTAGAACGGCACATATATCATTGGTTAGTGTTGCGGATAGAATCGAGTTTTGGTATCGGTTGTGCCATCTGTCTTTCGATCGGACAGTTCACTCGGACAGAGCATAGCCGGGCCTCTCCTCGCTCACGGTTACCCCCTTTTTTTCTCTATCATAGTATTTTCTCTCAAGATTTGGCTATATTGAAATCAGTTCAACTCCGGCGGTTATATCGAAAAGTACGGCTACATCAACGTTCGGCTTATCTCGTATCTCGGCTTCATCAACGCTCGGCTTATCTCGTATCTCGGCTACATCAACGGGTTTTCAATATCTCGGCTTTTCTATCAAATCGGGTATTCTCTGCATGTGTGTCTCTCGTCGGTTATTTATGTAAAATTGAAAAGTTTTAAATGCGATGGCTACAGCAGGTATTTTTATAATTGCCGTAACTTTCGACGGATTACCAGCAAATATAAGTATGTGCTCTGAACTGTCAGCTGATGTTTTTTAAGAAAAGCCATATTTTACGCATCCATCGCTAGATTCAACAGTAAGGATCATATTCGATGCTGCACATATGCAGAAAGTTATCAGAAACCTATTTGCCAGTAAAGGCGTTCTCTACGATGCAGATAATAATGCAATTCAATGGGAATATATTTTAAAGTTAACACTACTACAGCAGGACTCGTTTTGTCATTTAGCTAACAAATTAACGAAGAAACATATTGAATGGACAAAAAACAAAATGAACGTGAAGCTAGCAGTTCAGACACTGAGTGAAAGCGTTGCCGTCGCTTTACAGCAGTTGTTAGAAGACAAACACGAGGAATTTTTGGGTTGTGCAGCAACTGTACAGTTTATCTTGATGGTTAACAATACCTTCGATTGCCTTAATTCGTGAAGCTTATTTTCATACAGATATAAAAGACCAATAACACCAACAACAGCTACAGAAATATTTAATTTTTTCAATGAAGCTAAAACATATTTTCGTCAACTTAAATTCGAAAAAAATTGTAAACCGACTGTACAGACTAGACTAAAAACGGGATTGCTTGGATTCATTATCAATATGCAAAATTTTCAGGATATATACACAGACTTTGTAGCGAATGGGCAAATGAAATACATATTGACTTATAAATTTTCGCAAGATCACCTAGAGACTTTTTTCTCTTGCATTAGATCAATGGGGGGATACAATAATAATCCCAACTCTGTACAGTTTATGGCTGCTTATAAAAGATTGTTACATCGCAATGAAGTCAAATCCTCGGCTGAGGCTAACTGTATTCCCCTAGATGATACTAACATATTGACTGTATCGTCACGTTAAAAAAATGCTGAAGTACTACCTGAGCAGCAGGATGTTAATCGTGTACTTGTAGACGATTTGCCTTTGCAATACATCGACCCCATCGCAAGTCATTCTGCTGTTTATATCGCAGGTTTTGTGGAGGGAAAAGTTCTGCAAACTATTCAATGCGAGGCATGTATTCGACTACTTAGTGAATGTGAGCCCATCAAATCTTCATTCATTGGGAATGAATCTTTCGGGTCATTACATTATCCTTCGATAGATACCCATAGAATCATTAGTACTGTAGAAAAAATCATAAACTGGTATCGAATCGACAAGACAATCACAGATAGAAATATATACAATAAAACTTTTATCAATAGTTTTAGAACCATAAACCTCGATTTGGTTTTTACCAATTTTGATGACCACGTCAAAGAACTTGAATTTTCTGAAAATCATAAATATTATTTAATTAAACTGATCGTGGATTAAAATTATCTACTTACTTTTACTATGTAAAAGTAAAAATGAGTTATTACGGTAAAGAGCTAACTAAGAGACAACATTCTGATTATTTAAGGCATGTATTAAACAAAACAATATTGTTCAAAGGACAATAATAGTTCTTACAGTTTGTATCTATGATGAATAATAAATAGTTAAAAATAAGTATAATAAATAGTCAAAAAATAATGGTTCGCATTTCATTGGTCTGTAATAATATAAAAGATGTAAATAAAAAATTTACAGTAAATTGTGTCAAAAAAAAGACTTTTTATCGATTTTATATCCCCTTGTAAAAGTTACCTCTAGAAAAATAAAGAAAAAAAAAATAATTGAATTGATAATATTCATCAGCCATCTGTCATGCTTCATGTTAACTCGCCACTACGTTTTTTTTGTCTCAAAAAAATTATTCAGTATGGGCATTTCGAAGGCCAATATATCCATGACATTTCACGAAAATTTCGTCCCCCCCCCCCCCCCCCCACTATCGTTGGTTTTCGAGATAATGATCAATGCAATCTCATTTTTGTAAAAATCATAATCTTGTAACTTCTGATCGGATTTAAACGATTACAAAAAGAATATTTTTTATTTTTTTGCCTTTAAAAAAAAATATATCTGTACTTCGGGGCACTTTTTTCGAATTTTTTTCTACGAAAGGGCCACCCTGAATGCCACTCACTATTTTTTCCTATTAGAGGGGGGCAATATAACTCCACAGGATTTTTTTAAGATGGAAGAGGGCATCAGTGAAAAGGGAAAAATTGTTTTTTTCGCAATTTATCCCGAAAACTGTCTAATGAGCTTCTATCCAATGACGGAATATATATATATTTTTTTTTCGAAACAGTAAAAAAACAAAAAATATTCGTTTAAATCCGATCAGCAGTTACAAAGTTATGATTTTTACAAAATTGAGAATTCATTAATCATTATCTCGAGAACCAGCAATAGTGGGGGAATGAAATTTTAATGAAATGTCATGGAAATATGGTCCTTCGAAATGCCTATACTTAATAATTTTTTCGAGACAAAAAAAAACGGGGCGACGGAGTTGACATGGAGCGCGACATATGCACTCATCATCCATGCGAAAATAATGCATTTTATGTTACTTATTTAACTTCGCGCTCAAATGCGTGGTTTCTCAACTGCCGTAGCTCCACACAGCGCTACATTCGCGGACATTGGCTCTAACAGTGCTGGTATAGGAGCTAGCAGTCCATAAGTATATAGTCAAAGGGTTGGAGGCTTAAAGGGGAAGGACCCCAAAGCGACGGAACAATATTAAAAAAATATATATATATATTTTTTGAGATTTTTAGACTTGAGTTTGACTATTTTCACATAAACGCTAGGAGAACAACGTTCAGGGGTAGTTGCCCCGTCCAATATATTTTTTCGGGAAAATCCAAAAACACGTCAACGTTTCATGGAGTTTATATGCATTATATACTTTTTCCAGAATATTAAGCTTGAATCTGACCATTTTTTGCATACACCCAACATAAGCAACGTTCGGTGGTGGTTACCCCGTCCTATTTTTTTTTCGGGAAAATCCGAAAACACGTCAATTCTTATTTTGGTTTATACGCAACATATATTTTTTCAGATTTTTAGACTTGAATTTGACCTTTTTTTAAATAAATTTAAACATATTTGGGGGTGGTCCACCCCCTTAATTTTTTTTTAAATTGACAAAATTATATTTTCCATTCCTTGTTATGAAAAAACTGTTCCATTCGGTTTGGTTGAAAAATATTATGTTCTTATAGGTGAAACAACAAAGTTGATGCTTGGCACTTCCATCTTTGGAGGGTAGTTTACCCCCTTAACGTGTTTTTGGCCAATTAAAATAAATACGTGTCGCTTAGTTTTCAATGTACTACAACATATATAAGTTAGATAAAAATCGGAGAGATCAACGTGGGATACCTTCCTTGTCAGAAGCACAACACATGAAGCGACATGAACCCCTCAAAATAGCTTTCTTCTGAACGTGGGAAAATTCGCACACTTCAAAACTATTTTCCTGTCAAAACCATTACACCAATATACTATCATTGTTTAAAATGATTGACAAGTTTTGAACGTCGGTAGAAAAAATAGAGGTTGAGTGTTTGGTAAACCGATAAAATTTTTTTTTTTAAGGTAGTAGTCTGGTAACTTAAGCCGATTTTCATGTCTTTTTTGGAGGGCGTTTTTTGTAGGAAAAAAACATTAATCGTTTTTAATATTGAGGATGTTTTTAACAAAGATACAAAAAAAAAAATTTTTGAAAAAATTTGATAGTTCATTATTATTATTATTTTCGATCGAAGTTGGCACCTCGAAAAAAAGCGCGTGGGAGGCCCCGGTGATTTTGGCTCTTGATGTTATCTGAAGTCAAAAATTCTTGATAATTCTTAATCTATAGAAATGTCATTCTCGTCGGAACTACCGAGAAATTTTTTCACCCCTAACTTTTTATTTTTCAACCCCTTCTTTGCTAAAACGAAAGGACTTTTTTTTCAAAGTCTGCTATTTTGTTATTTATCCATGAAATTTAACTTCAGTAGTTCCAAGCAGAATGACATGTATTAGATTAAGAATTGTCAAGAATTTTTGATTTCAGATAATATCAAGAGCCAAAATCACCGGGGCCACCCACGCGCTTTTTTTTCGAGGTGCCAACTTCGATCATTAATAATAATAATAATAGTAAATTATTAAATTTTTTCAAACAAATTTTTTTTTGTATCTAAAGATACAAAAAAAAATTTGTTTATTTACATATTAAAATATTTAATAATAAATTAAAAAAAAAATAAAAATTTACATATTAAAATATGTAAATAAAAACATGCTAAATATCCAAAACGATCCATTTTTATTTTCCTACAAAAAACGCCCTCCAAAAAAGACATGAAAATCGGCTTAAGTTACCAGACTACTACCTTAAATTTAATGTGGTAGGCTTATTATCCCTTCGTAAAGGAAATATTTTAATTGCGTTTTTTCGAGTTGGCGAATCTTTGTGAGAAAACTTGTAAAATTTCTCTTTGACCTGCCTGGTTTGACCGTGGAAGGGGGGGGGGGGGATCCTTCACAACTGTGTTTCCGCCGATACAAAAAACTAGGTGTGTGGCAAGCACACACATCAGAAGTGAAACTTATGGAAGGTGTATGAGCAATTTCACGTGGCTTCAACCACCCGAAAAAGACCATACATTCAAGCAATGTCGAAATACTCGCTATCTCTCCCTCTCTTTCTCTCAGCCTCATTGTTTGAATGCATGGTATTTTTTTTGGGTGGTTGTAGCCAAATAAAATCGCTCATACACCTTCCATAAGTTTCACTTCTGACGCGTGTGCTTACCATACACCTAGTTTTTTAAAATTGTGCACCATTGTGTACCTCCAGGGAGAGAGAGAGAGAGAGGGAAGGTACTATAAAAGTACAAAGAGGGAAAAAAGTGATGTAAAAATATCAGGAGTGGGATAATTTTAGGCGTTATTTATTATAATATTGGTACCAAGTTTAATTGTTATTTTACATTTTATTATTTAGACTCCGTGTTTTCAATTTCAATAAATAACACGAGTGGCTTATGATAACTAAAGTATGAAATAAATGGTTTGGTTTGGATTTGATCAATATATCTTTGAAATACAGCGTCCATTACTGTTTTTGATCTTGTTGTCGATTCAGTGCGACTGCTGGACATTTTCAAATTTAATTTAGTGTTGAGGAACTCAATCAAAGGGAGCGCTGTGTTCAATGCAAAATTCACATTAAAATCCGTACTTAAAATCATCGGAATTTTATCGTAATCTTTTTCAAAAATCCGCGATACTTCTGGTGTATACTTTATTAAATTCTCGTGGATGAAATTGTATTTATTGATGGGTTAGGAGAAATGTAAATTGCCACAATTATAACTGATTTATTATGGTCCAATCTGCTTTTTTATCTTTTTTTTTTTTCTGCCGATACTCACGACACTTTTCGGCATTAATTTTCGGCATACTTGGAAAATGTTTTATTAAAATGATAATAATATTTACGAAAACGATATATATGGAGAATACACCACGCTGGCTATGACGCTTTTTCCCAAGGCTTTGTAATACACAGGCGGACACACACGTACTACTACAATACGTACAAACATACACACGCTTGGACCATAGCAAGTATTAGGCAGTGCAATATAGATACTACTATACTCACTATACGATGCCTTCTCTCTCGGTTCGGCTCGACAACACGCAGACACACACAAGCGCACCTCGGCAATACGCAGACGCACGCAAGCCTCCAAATGTACAACGCTTGGTAGACAAGAGTGGGGAGGCTACGAACCAGCGCACAAAGAGGAGACAAAAATAATAGGAAACACTGTATATCTGTATTTTATCCCATTCTCTCGCAGGCTGAATCCTATAGATTTATATGTTTGTCTCTTTTTAGTGTCGCTTTTTTCGTTTCATCGAGTTTCAAACCACAACGGGGCTAAAGAAGTTTCACTACAAAAAAGGATCGTGTAGTTTCTTATGCTCTACAACATTCATATGTTTCAACAGAACCGAAGGTTGACACTCAGGTATCTTTCCTTGTAAGACGAATGTACTATCAAAATCTCTTGAGAGTAGTTTCCGAGAAAACAAAATGTGAAAATACGTTCGTATACATGGCATTTTGTCGAAGAAACATTCAGGTCTGTACTTAATAACATTCATCATAATAAGAAAGCGGCGTAGCTCCTAAAAAATATCGTCTCACGATACAATAAACTTTCACAAAGGTAGCGAAAGAAAAAGTCTTAACTACCCTGGTTCCAAAGAATTTCCAAGGTAAAAGGGGAAAATTTATCGGTAGACATGAGATGGACGGGATCTTATAATAGTGATATCTATCTGACACGCTGGTCGCTCGCTAACTCTCGCCCCATTAGACCATGCCTGGCTGCCATGTCACTGTACAACTTCTTCAATGTGTTAGAAATATGAGTTCCTCAACCATAATGTTCATGCAAATCACTAACAGTTCTAAATCGATAACGTAATAAAATTATGATTTTTTGAAAATTTACTTTTTCCTTCAATTCCGATTCCAATTTCCTCGTTGAGCCCAATTCCGCGACCTGCTGTAGCCCTGCACTTGCGGTTTTGTTGTATTGCCAAAAGGTGTAATCAACCGTGTGCGAAGCGCCAATTACGTCGGAAAATCGTATCAGCCATCCCTTGCTAGGAAAATCCTGTAACACGTATTAATAAACACATATATTATTCGAAATGTCCACAGAGACCCAATATATACAGTAGAGTGCAAAAATTTTGGGCCACCCTTTTTTTCAGTTAATTGTTAAAACATTCAATTTCTCCACTTGTTAATCGTTTTGAATATTTAAGAGTGCTAAGGGATAACAGTGGCTCAGTGGGTGAGACTCTGGGTTTGCACACAGCGGACCCGGGTTCGAGCCCCACGGCCGACACCAATGAAATTTATTCTAGGTGTTTAATCTGCAACCCCGGTGGTTCGGATCCCACCGAAACAAATGCTCAAAAACGCCTTACTGGGATGGGTGGGTGGTCGGGGAGGCTCTGGAGGCCCGTCCGCAGCGGTCCTTATCGCTCGGAAGGAGGTCCCTTAGCCGCGCACTGACTTACCCACTGAATCACAGTAAAGGAGGGCTTAGGGCTCCTCTGGAGACCACGCTTGAGTTTACTCGCGCGGCCACCCGGAAGGAACTAGGGAGACTCTGACCTGTATCGGCGGAAGGTTTTCTGCAGTTTTCCTCCGTCCTCGGCGAATGCGATACAGGGTGAAATGGTAAAGGAACGATGCGGCTGCAGACGTATGATCGCAAGGAGAAGTAGGTGGTGATGATAATGGTCGGAGCAGGTGGTAGATGGTCGGAAGAACGAAATCACCACCCTTGTAAGAACCCCCCAGAGGGGGTGTGCAAGTAAAACTCGACACTATTATTATTATTTAAGAGTGCTAGAATATGTATAATAGCATGAAATATTTTTTTTTGCCCAATATTTTTTTGCATTTTGTGTACTGCGAGAAACGAGTTTTGCCGGTGTGAAAAAACTACTATCTCGCCACGGCTCTGTACGCATGGTTTGTTCACATTTCTCTCCATATTAATTTCAAACATGCTTTACAATGGAAAATCATTCTTATTTCTGCCACAATACCGAGACACACGAATATTTAGGTTCGTGACATCGTATTAAAACTTTCTTCAGATCGGAAGAGTTCTTATGATATTGCGACGACTTTATCTATTGGAAAAAGTACAATTAATTGTTTTATCGCTACATATAAATTAACAAACTCGTTGTGTCACAAAAATCGGAG
The DNA here is from genome assembly GCA_963564615.1 of Rhorus exstirpatorius. Taxonomy (NCBI): domain Eukaryota; kingdom Metazoa; phylum Arthropoda; class Insecta; order Hymenoptera; family Ichneumonidae; genus Rhorus; species Rhorus exstirpatorius. The sequence continues at coordinate 26,518,268 of OY751313.1, forward strand.
TGGTAGACTACGGAAAACTTCGAATCGCGTCGACAAAATCATGAAAAGGAAATGCGGCATAGATCCGCGAAAAATTGCAGCAGATATATCGCGGGAATTAGGAAGTGAAAAATCTTGCTGACGTTCGTCAGAGTACGATATCTCGATCCTAGCAGGTTATCAGATCGACTGGACGCATTAGTGTAAAAAAAACCACTAATTAGTAAAAAAAATATGAAGGCTAGATTAAATTTGGGGAAAAAATATCCACATTGGACATCATGAGACTGGCAGAAAGTGCTTTTTTCCAACGAATCCTAATTTGAATTGTTTGGTAGTGACGGTCGGAATACGTAAGACGTTCAACAGGTACCAGATGAAGTGCAAGATACCAAATTCCTACTGTTACATGGTGGTGGGAACATCAAAGTTTGAGGAGCATTTTTCTGATGGCGGCATTGGTCAGATGATGGAAATTCATGGCAATATGGACGCTACAATGTGTCGGAATATATGGCAAGACCATATGCTCTCATTTACAACGAAATAGTATATCATGCGGCAAGCCCGTAAAGTGACTGTTTTCGAGCGAGGTGATATTTTTAGAACGAGCCGTTGGCTTTGCCTGGCTCTTCTTCGGCTCACTCGGCAAAGCCAACAGCTCATTCTAAAAACATCACCTCGCTTGAACAGTCACTATACGCGTACGCCGCATACCATATTTTTTACTGCACAGGTATCGAAAAGCTACGTTTCGACGCCTGTTATCGATACGTGAAGTAGTACTTGTCGTGGCTAACTTCGTAGCTGACACGAAAATTTTTTCATGGCAGGTCTGAGACTCGTGCCCGTACTGCGCATGACAAGTGCCACGAAAAGACTTTTTACGGCACTTGTCATGCGCAGTACGGTGCACGACTCTCGAAACTGCCATAAAAAATTTTTTTTGTGTCAGTTGCGAAGGTAGCCACGAAAAATGCTACTTTACGGGTCGACAATAGGCGTTGAAAAGTAGCTTTTCAATGCCTGTGCCGTAAAAAATATATACCATGGTGGGGTCTTTCAACATGATAATGACACCAAACATGCTTTGCGTCTAATGAAAAGTTTTCTTCAAAGCCGAATAGTGCGACTTCTTGACTGGCCATCGCAGTAATCGGACTTGAATCCAATTGAAGAGTTGTAGCAAGATCTGAAATATCGTGTTGGAATGAGAAATCACTCCAAGACGGAATTGTGAAATCATTTGCCACATGAGTGGTGAAAATTACCACATGAACAGATCTCCCAATTTATTGCATCCGTGCCTCGTCAGTGCGCTGCAGTTATTAGTGTTAAGGGCATGGCAACAAAGTATTGAGTAAAGTGAAGAAAGTCAAGTCATGTCTTCATATTTTCAGAATTTTTTGTTACATTTTCATAGGCAATAGTATGCGGCCCGATATTTTTGCACAGTCACGAATTAAAAATGATGAAACAATTAATTATTGAAGAAAAATATCAATGTGTACAATTGATTGTTTTAAAATGTAAGTACATACATATTGTTATTACTCACTTATACTTCCCCAACGTCATATCTCTAAGCAATACGCATAAAAATAGGGTGAACTGAAACTTTTGCACGCCACTGTATAGTATGCAGCAAGCATCGTCACAGCTTCTCGTATAGAATGAGAATCCTCTGTTAACTCAGCGAAGTTTTCTCGATGACTTCAAAGGTATGTTTGAAACTTTGTCAGATAATGGGATAACTTTAGAACATATTGTGTATATCGTTTTAAAATTTTAAGCCGACCAGTTCAGGAGTTACATTCTTTTATGAATGCATCTGCAGGACTTCAAAAGAACTCGAAAATACGACACTTTTAATTTCAAATATATTCTCGAAAACGAAATTGTCATGATAAGTCTCCCCTTACGGAAAAAACTCTAAAAAAAAAAAACACCGAAATAAACACTCAAAACGACACCCAAATGGACACTCAATTTGATGATTATTTCGTACTCCAAACTTGAGAGTTAACACTGAAATTGAGCGTAAACACTGGAAGACAGGGTTAATCGTCAACTTGGAGGTCAACCCTCAACTCGAGGGTTAACCTTCAAGTTGAGAGTTAACTCCCAAGTTTATAGGGTTAACTCTCATCTTGAGAGTTAAGTTGAGAATTAACTGTCAACGTAAAACAAACTTAAATCTCCTAAATTTCAGAAATGAAGTATTTATTACACGCAATTAATATATTTTTTATTTAACATAGTTTTATAGTTTCATGTTTAATATAGTTTTATATTTTCTTTTGTTTCACACAGTTTTAGAGTATATATAATACACTGTGATTTTAAAAAATTGTTTTAAAAACTCCTGGCTTTTTTATACATAAAAATCAGCATGCAATGATCTGGGAGATGCGAGATCCTCCCGAGCGTAAGAATTAAAAGGTTGCATAAGTGAAACTATATTTCAAACCAGTTAAATTCAAATGAGAGTGTGAAAGTACAATGAGTTACGTGACTGATGAATGAATTAAGCTCAGAGAATAATGAGTGAGAAGTAACTGACTATAATTTAAAATATTTCGGAAGGTTTACATGATCGCAGCTCCCACTGATTGGGTGCGCAATTGATAGTAGAGTGAGATAACTTTCTATTTTGTTGTAAATGAACACAGTGAATTGAAAGCCATTTCTGTATAACATCCGGTGGATCAAACCTAAATTGAAGTTATATAAGAGTGATGATCGCTTCTCAACATTTTGTGTTGATTCCCAACTTTGAAAATTAACACTTAGTATGAGAGTGTTTTTAGGATCTGACACTCTATATGAGAGTGTTGAATCTTAATGTTCAAATAAAAACTTAAAGTTGAGAGTCGGTTCTCAACTTTTGGAGTTGATCCTTCGGTGTTGATCCTCAACATTGAGGTTTCACACTCAATAAGCAAGTGTTTACACTCAACGATTGAAGATTTACACTGAATGTTAAGAGTTAACACTGAACAAAATCCGAATTGATCGGAATCGATACCCAATTTTGAGGATACACACTCAAAAAACGAGTGTATACACTCAAAAATCAATATTTACACCAAAAATTTAGTGTAAACGCTTGATTTTAAGGATATACACTCAAAAATAGAGTGTATACACCCAAAAATCAATATTTACACCCAAAATTTGGTGTAAACGCTCAATTTTGAGGATATACCCTCACAAAATCGAGTGTTTTTTCCGTGAGGGTCGATTCCCATCTGTCCGTTATTCGATCACAGCCCTCCAGCTCCATAATGGATCAACCTGTCAACTTGAAATTTAGCATGCAGCTGGAGCAAGATATTTCGTAGGTAGCCTTGAAGTCAAGTTTCCAAAACATATTTTTCCCCAAGTTTAAGGTGCTAAAATATTTAAAACGTGTGGGAATGAGGGGATCCGAAGTTTTTGTCTATCTTGATGGATGAAGTATCATTTGCCCAGCGCATTTCAAGGATCTACTGCACTGACAATCTCGTGTAAAAGAATAACTCAATGTGAATCATAGCAGATCATGATACAGAATAAATTTAAAAAAAAAAACACACGGAAGATTACAAGGATATTTAGTTGCAACAGTTATAATACTAAACATGTATCAATAAAATATTTGCATAACTAAATATTCAGAAAACAACTAAACATTCAGATAACAACAGGGAGGCTATTTTCATTCCGGTGACTTGCGATCGTATGCGAAGGATCGCATACGACTGCAAGTCGGATGGACGTATTCGTATACGAGTGAAGCCTCACACGAGCGAACGTATGCGAGTGTAATTCGTCTACGAAGGATCGTATGCGCGGTGATTCGTATGCGACTGTACGTATACGAATATGTCGCACGCGTTCGTTCCAAACGTATACGAATCAGGATCGTATATGGAAGCGCGTGAACAAATAGCGGGTGATGTCGCTAGGCAGTAGTGGTCGCTAGGTAACGACCGATAACATTAAGTTTGAGCGTTAAGCCAATCAGAAACGCCAAACGGCTCGTCAAACGCCGTTCGATTGTTATAAACGAGAAAGAGATAGCGCTTCCGTATACGATCCTGATTCGTATACGTTTTGAAATAACGCACGCGACACATTCGTATACGTACAGTCGCATACGAATCACCGCGCATACGATCCTTCGTAGACGAATCACACTCGCATACGTTCGCTCGTGAGCGGCTTCACTCGTATACGAATACGTCCATCCGACTTGCAGTCGTATGCGATCCTTCGCATACAATCGCAAGTCACCGGAATGAAAATAGCCTCCCTGTACATTTAGGGAAAAAAAAATTTCTTTGTTAAATGTATTACATTCTTTCTTCTTACTTCAAAATCTCCCTTGATTATTCATACGTCAATGATATAAAAGGTTTATTTTCTTGGTGGAAACAAGTATTAAAAAATGTTCCACCATGATTGATAAGTTGCAGTCTGCCGAATTATAACGACTTTTATCAATTTTATATAACGACCCGAGTAATTAATAAATAATGTTAATAAATAACTATCAAGATGGAGAACTTGTCATTATTATGAAAATCATCAGTTATTGGCCCGGAAATTGTTGAAGTCTTATATGTATTCGTAACATGTTAGGTCTCTTCTGTATTCTTAAAAAAACCATACGATACTACTCTTCAGACTAGGAAAATAATTTATTCATATTTATCAATACTATTTTCAATTATATCTAACGTAACTGTCGATTTTCGATATGTCATGCTCCCTGGCCAACTACCGCAATTACGAAACTTTAGAATGGGGAATTCTATAATGATTCTGATATTCGAAAGAATATAAGAATTAAAAAAAAAAAATCAGATATTATGATATATCAGATTTTTCGAAAATACCTAGAATGGTAAATAATAAAATAAATAAAAACCTAGCAATGGTAAATACAAAAAAATGCTCTTTCCGGATTTTATGAAAAAATCTCCGGAAAACGTGGGAAATGGAGATATTGTAAGTAGAATTAAGAAAGTACGGAAAGCATTTTTATGGTTTTTAAATAGATGTGCAGTGGTTCTGTCTCAGCAGGACTCACGGATTTCTTTCGCGATGATGATGATGATGATGATGATGGTGATGATGATAAAATGATACACTGACGATATGCCAATGAAGACGGCGAAGATGGCCGACCATAAAGCAAAAACAACAGTTTATGCGACAATAACACCGACCAGCAGTAATAAGAACGAATTTTTGAACTAAAGCACACAGACGGTAGATTGCAAAGGAGTAAAATTATGCAATGATAAAATAGTTTCCGTCAAGACTACAGAAAAAGTACACTGTTTCGACGAATCAAATCACTCTCACTCCCATTTTCTTAATTATATTAGGCAGTTTTTACACCGACTCCCCTGAGGGTTGCGGGCTTCCATCACATTTTGCCATTGGTGTCCTCTCGTATCCGTTTGTCCCCGGTTCGATTCTGGCTACCGGAGCTTATCGCGTACCCGCTAGATGTCAGAACCTGGGACAGAAACAGTCGTAGGTCGTACGCCCTGCCTCTGGAGCTACGTCCAAACCCGTTTGGGTTGTTACCGTCACCTGTGCTACGGCAACGCTCCTCGCTGCTGGAGCTTGTCTCACAAACGCTTGGTGTCAGCACTTTGGGACAGAGGCAATCGTAGTACATACGTCCTGCTTCTGGAGCTACGTCCGAGCCTGCTGTGCTTTCATCGGCCGTGCTACGTCATCGGGAATCGAACCAAAGACATCTTCGCAGCCTATCGGTCACCACACCAAGGCACTGCTTTCCTTTGGACCTACATTTTTAGGTAAGTTCCGAACCATCGGGGTCGTAGAAAAATCACTTAGAAAATTTTTTCCATCGGTGTCGTCGGTGGGAATTGAATCCGGCCCCATCGCATGTCACTGCGTGTGAGCCGGAAACGGTACCACCGTGCTACTGCTCCCCTTGCTCCCATTTCCTCAATTATTGTAGCTTTTTTGTCTTTTTTTCATACGAGGAACTGGGCCTTCACTAAATATTGCCAGTATAGAAAAAATCGAGTTTCGACAAATCAAATCACTCTCATTCCGAATTTTCTCAATTACTGTTCCTTTTTTTTCATGCGAGGAACTCGGCTTCCACTAAATATTTCCACATATTTTGTGATTAACGTAAGAAACGACCTGATTTTTCAATCGGTTGATGTCGAAAAATTGGGACAAGATGACATGTGACGGTAATGTACACTCTCTCTTCTTTTGCGCATTATTTCGCTGTCTCCCCTCTCTCTCTCTCTCTCTCTCTCTCTCTCTCTCTTTCTATCTCCGTCTCTGTTTTTCTCTCACTCTCTCGCATGAACTCACGATGGAATCGATTTAATCCTCACATCTTGCTTCCTTTACTATTCGAATGTCCATTTTACATCATATTTACTGAGGCAATTACAATGTGTCATGAATGATGTAAATGAATTTCATGAAATTACTGCCGGTGAGTAGATAAGCTACGTTGGATCCCTTCATGACATCAAATTATGCAATCTAACTTGATCTATAAGGTAGATGGCTTGTGTCAGGACTCACCCAACCCGAAAAAACCAAGCCCAGCTTAAACTTAACTCAAACTGGACCTGAACCAAGCCTTAACCAAGCACAAGTCCAGGCGCAAACCTGCCATAACCCAGCACACCATGTCAACCCAATGACCCCAAACTCCAAAACCGAGATACCGAGAGTCGATCTGGGTAAGTGGTACTTCAAATTTCTATCGGGATATCGGAATACCAGGAGTCAAGATCCTGGCATATTGGGAGTCAGAATACCAGGAAACCAGGTTACAAGGAGTCGAAGTACTGGCAGTCGGGATTCCGGGGTACCAGGATACCAGGAGTCAGGATACCCGAAGTAGCCGGGACTCACGAATCAGCATATCTTGCCACCATATCCGAATGAAACTCTCGACAATATGCATGGTAACGGCATCGTTTGGCTGTTGCGGATCAGCACTATTAGACAATCATTTATTGCCCATGTTACACTGATTATCGGTGGTGATTTTAAATCCAACAACTGGAGGTCCAAGGAGTCGAAATACTGGTAGTCGGGATACCCGGGTACCAGGTACCCTGGTATTGCCCATATCACACTGATTATCGGTGGTGGTTTTAAATCCAACAACTCGAGGTCCAAGGAGTCGAAATACTGGTAGTCGAGATACCAGGATACCAGGAGTCAGGATACCCGAAGTAGCCGGGACTCACAAATCATTATACTTTGGCGCCATATCCGAATCATACCCCAAACATACTACACCGACCATTTTAATTTTTGATCATAATTATCGATACTCAGAGACCAGGATACACGACCACAGAAAATTTGTATGAAGATATAGTAGAAATGAACCCAACGAATGTATCTACAGTTGTAGATACATTCCTTGAACGCTCTCTTTATTGGAGCAAGTGATTCATTCGGAGATTCTTACCTTGCTGACCCTGAATCTAGTTCGATAGGGCTGACTACTGATATCCGAACTTGCAAATTTGAACATCTGTGTTACGTTTTCGGCGAGGATAAGCACGTCTTGCCCGTGGTATACGACTGACAGTTATAGGGAAATAGGGGGGCCTCTCGTTTCGGCCGGAATGTGCAGGTCGGGGATGGAAGCGAGCGAATAGTGAAAATTTGTCATTTGTTTAGTTTGTGTATTTTCCTTAGTTTTTTCGCTGGTGTTAGGGCGTAGTGAGTGTTTAGTCGAGGTAGACGGTTTCGTGAGATGAGGCACTGCTCGACCCATCGGAATGATCCCCTGCTTGAGTGAAAATGTCACTCTGGTTATCTCCCTGGTGGGAATGATGTACCGGACCAGGGAGGGTGACATTGACGAGAGGTTCCGTGTTATATATGGTGGCACTCCGGGGAGAAGACGGAAGACCGTCGCTAAACTGATCGGAGGGTACCCGAGGGTCGGGGAAGTTTCCCTATTTACGACGCTCGATGAAGGCCTCGGAAGGGGGCGGTAATTCACCGCGAGGTCGATGAGTGGCACTGGCGTTTCCACTAAGATATCCAAGATTACTAGCACTTTGGTTTCCTCGGAATTGTTTGGCCGCTTGGTATTTTTGCCAGCAATTGAACAACCCTCGCCCCTGGCGATCTGTTTTTCTCTCCAGTCTTTGCCACATCGGCGCCTGCCCATATAAATACTAAAGAAAGATTATATATCCCGAGTGTGTTAAACCTCGAGTGGGACGCCCCTATATTTAGTTTTGACCCGTCACTACAGGACGTGCAACTTGTGCAACAATAACTGGAAAGTGAGGTGTGTGTGAGGAAACCACAAGGCGTGCAACTTGTGCAACAGAACTACAACTGGAAAGTGAGGTGTGTGTGAGAAAACTACAAGGCGTGCGACTAGAGCAACAGAATTGCAGTTAGGTAGGCTACACGGGTGTGCATCAGATGCATCAGAACTGTAGCCGGAGAGAAGGAACTACAAGGTGTGCAACTAGTGCAACAGAATTGTAGTTGAATACATGGGCGTGCATCAGGTGCAACAGAACCATGGCCAGTGGGTAGGGCGTTTAGGAACACGTGAATTTAGCGGGCGTCAAAATCGAAGTCGTAGTTTATTTATTTCATAATCTTTGGTTACACTTTGGTGCGCCGGATTACCGAGCTAGTACAAATTAAGAGAACAGCAGAGTTCGAGATTCCCTTTTTATTGAAAATAAAAGCGAACGCTAAGTAACTCGTATTTAAAATGATTGATTTGAATTGCGTCGCGGTTTTAAAAACTTCAAGTGGTATTATCCACGATCGAGGTTCAACTCTGTGCGTTATAATTTGCGATCGGAATTGGACTAACGGTCCTTAGATATTGCTGGACATTATATAGTCCCTTATTCTATTGTCACATAAGGTAGGAGATGTCGGTGCGTGAAGGAAGAGTTTCTCTCAGACCTCGACATCCTGCCGACGATAATCTCCAGACTTATTTCCAATTATTGCGGCAGGTGATATGTAAGTCAGTGTCGAGACTTGATATTCCCCAGACAAAATTCTGACTATTGTCAGTGCCGGGACATCGATATTCTCGAGGCGCGACGGTTGTTCATGTTGAGACTCGTCCCTAGGCGATAGGCGCGACCATTTGTGTGAGCCGGCAAGACGCTGATTTTCACCGGCTTCCAACATCTGTGAGAGCTCGGTGATAACGCGCGACATACGCCGGTTCGTCACTCACGCGCCTTCTTCCAGCGACGAGCCTCGTTCGTTCAAGATTGAAAGTACGTGATTGGCGGGAGAACTTTGGCAATTAGAGTCACCCCTGGTCGTTTGTGTGTTCCCGTGATTTGGATGAGAGAATGAATATTCTTTATTTTTACCATGGATCATATGGATGCGGCTTTGAATTTAATAAATGGTTACTAAAAGAATTCATATGGAAAATTTTTTAAAATTTATTTGCGTATTTCAACCCAGGACGTTACATCTGCAATCAGAGATCTGAAAATCAAGATATCTGGCCGAGCTTGTGAATATCTAAACATCGGTATTGGAAAACTCATTCAGAAGTGAACTCAGAATGTGTGGAAAAATATGCTTGCGTTACATTTAGCAATATACATTCATTGTATTCTTTTGATTAGAGCAAGTGACTTGTTCGTGACCTCGTCGCCACTCGACAACTACAGTTCTCAAACATTAAACAATCCAAATGATTTAAAAAACGCATTGCAAAACACGTTTTCTTCAAAAGAGAACGATAATGATAAAGAAAATAAGAATTCTTACATTTTAAAAAACCGTGAATAGCTGGCCAATCAGAGCTCAACAGGTAATGAACCTATTTTCAAAAGATTTCCCTAGCTAGAGAACTTCCATCCCTCCTGCACTCCATGAAGCGCCAATATAAGAGAGCCTTGGTACGGCCTAAGTGTTATCCGCAGCTAAAAATGCACATAAAGGAGCCGAATCGCCGTCCTTCGGGGATTGGATTTAAAATTACCACCGATAATCAGTGTGATGTGGACGATAAACGATTGTGTAACATTGTTGATCCACAGCAACCAAGTGATGCTGTTTCTTTGATTAATATGCAGAATACTTTACAGTAAGCTCTCCGTTCGCTTGAATCCAAAGTCATTGATAAAATTGAAAATCTTGAATTTTAAGCAAAATCAATGAGAATACCTCTTGATGACTTGATAGCTTGGCATATAGAAGAAATCATGGAGTATTTTGGACCATCATTCATTAGCGAGAGATTGGCAATAAAACCATCATATAACCATCGACCAGCGAACAGTGAGAATAGACGTATTTTGACGACAGTTAAGAAGAGGAAGAAGTGATATTCGTCGATATCCAGTCATTGGAATTTAAATCACCACCGATAATCAGTGTGGCATGGACAATAAATAATTGTGTAACAATGCTGATCCGCAGCAGCCAAACGATGCTGTTTCCATGCATATTGTCGAGAGTACTTTGCAACAAGCAATTAATTTTCGTTAATTCCGACTCAATGCGGATAAGCAGAATGTTCAAAGCATTCATTATCTTATGACACACGTCACAGAATTCGTTCAAAATCTTAAACCTCAAGTGACGTCACTGAAAACATCAGTCAGGAGCTTAAGGTAGTACACTGCCTCTCATGAATGCCTGGACCTACAATTTTGAGAGGTCCGGGCCCCTCTATTTACGGTGCTGACCAAGTGATAATATTCCCAGCGGTGCTCGCGATCTCGCGGAGATAACACATTCAGCTGTTGGAAGCGCTGACGTAGGCAAAACGCTTATTGCAAGAGTGAAAGGGAGACACGTCATGTCTTCCTTCCACATCATGATGGAGTGTAATTTTCAGGTTCTGCGATGCGTTTATTCGACAGAAGTGAAAATATTTGACAGCTGAGATATATGCGTAATCCATAATATTTGAATTGCAAATGTCGTTCCGTATGATTGAAGTGTTGAAAAATATAGAAATATATTTCCTTTAATTAAAAAAGTTAATAATAAAAATGGTTTGATAATTTCAGATAAAAGAATAAAAAGAATTGATACAGAAAACAATTATTTATAATTGAAAAATATTCGATGGGTATAAAAGAAAACGCTTTTCATGAACTTCAAAAATTTTTTTGAAAATTTTTTTAAGAAATTGCAATTTATGTTAACTTAAAAGTTCTGGAAAGTGCAGGGCTTTGGGAGAATTGGTGAATACAAATGAATGATATTCTTATTGTTGCATCCAACGAGGATGAAGCCCCGGAGAGGATAAAGCTCTTATTAAAAGTCCTAACCGATATCGGTTTCACGTTTAATATCAAAAAGTGCTCCTTCCTAAAACAAAAAGTAGAGTATCTTTGTCATGAGATGAGCAGCGTAGAAATGGGACCAAATAAGAAGAAAATATCAGCCTTAATATCATTACCCCCTCCCAAAAATAACAACACAACTACGCCGATTCGTTGGTTTGGAATCTTGCTTTCATCAATTTATTCAAGGGTTCTCTAAAATCGCAGCTCCTTCATACGCGCTAACTCACGTAACAAAAGGAAACATAGGATGAAAAGAACCACATGAGAAAATTAGAAAACAAATTATTTCTACCCTTACCCATCGATTTTGACTATATTCGATCCAGATTGCCCTACTGAATTGTACACTCCTGCAAGCACAATAGGTTATGGAGCAATTCTCATGCAAAAGAATGAAAATATATTGCGCGTTATTGCTTACTTTAGTAAGTGGACTTCGACAACCGAATAAAAATACCGGTCGTACGAATTAGAGACATTTGCAATTGTTAAAGCAGATAAGTATTTTTGGCACTTTCTGTACGGACGAAAATTCGTTGTCGTCATAGATTGTCACTCTCTGCAATCCGCGGGAAAGAAAAAACACCTCACACCAAGAATTCATAGATGGTGGGCTTTTCTCCAAGCATTCGATTTCAAAAAAATATACCGAAATATGAAAAAATGAGTTATGCTTACTTCTTTTCGAGAAATCCGGTACCAGATTCGCAAAAAGGCAAGTTGATAAGCCCGCGCACAAAAAGGTTCATATAATAAACCTACCAAGTGCGTGGCTCTTAGCTGAACAACAACGCGATGGAGAAACTAAAAAATTGATTAAAAATTAAACGAGAGAGAAGCTGGAGTATGAACTGGTGGAAACATACGGGATGCGCTTTGGGATTCTTTATTGCAAAATTCAAAGACACGGGAAAATGCAGTGTCTACCTATCTCGCCACGCAGGTCGGTCGTTAACGCAACCCATGATGCCTTGGAACACTGCTGGCCATGAATCCTTGGACCTACAACAATTTTAAGGGGGTTTGGCCCCTTTTTTTCAGCCCTGGCCAAGTGACGATAGTCATAGCGGAAGTCGCGATCTCGTAAAGACGACACATTCACTTGATAGATTCAAATGACAGATCGTAATTGACCTATGTGAACCTGGAACCCGACTTTCGAAAAAAAAATTTTCAAAAATTGATATCGATTGTACTTCGTCTGTACTCGTTTGTACCACTTTTTTTTTTCGTTTGTACCTCAAAGGGAAAAAAAATATGGCGTTTTCAAAAAATGACCCGCACCCCACTTTTGAAATTTTTTTTTTTTTCCGACGGGAGTCGATTCAGAATCGTTTGTACCCGTTTGTACCACTTTTCTTTTCGTTTGTACCTCGACCCAAAAAAAGATTAAAATGTTTTTTGATTTTTCAAAATCCCAACTTTTTCGTTTTTAAAGATAATCGAATTCCGCCAACGGGGATCGCAAGAGAATCGTTTGTACCCGTTTGTACCACTTTTATTTTCGTTTGTACCTCGACCCAAAAAAAGATTAAAATGTTTTTTGATTTTCAAAAAACGTAACTTTTTAGTTTTTAAAGATAATCGAATTTCGCCAACGGGGATCGCAAGAGAATCGTTTGTACCCGTTTGTACCACTTTTTTTTTCGTTTGTACCTCAAAGGGAAAAAAAATATGGCGTTTTCAAAAAATGACCCGCACCCCACTTTAAAAAATTTTTTTTTTTTCCGACGGGAGTCGATTCAGAATCGTTTGTACCCGTTTGTACCACTTTTATTTTCGTTTGTACCTCGACCGAAAAAAAATTTTTAACGTTTTTTGATTTTCAAAAAACGTAACTTTTTGGTTTTTAAAGATAATCGAATTCCACCAACGGGGATCGCATGAGAAACGTTTGTACCCGTTTGTACCCCTTTTCTTTTCGTTTGTACCTCAACCCAAAAAAAGATTAAAATGTTTTTTGATTTTCCAAAATCCCAACTTTTTCGTTTTTAAAGATAATCGAATTCCGCCAACGGGGATCGCAAGAGAATCGTTTGTACCCGTTTGTACCACTTTTCTTTTCGTTTGTACCTCGACCCAAAAAAAGATTAAAATGTTTTTTGATTTTCAAAAAACGGAACTTTTTGGTTTTTAAAGATAATCGAATTCCGCCAACGGGGATCGCAAGAGAATTGTTTGTACCTGTTTGTACCACTTTTCTTTTCGTTTGTACCTCGACCCAAAAAAAGATTAAAATGTTTTTTGATTTTTCAAAATCCCAACTTTTTCGTTTTTAAAGATAATCGAATTCCGCCAACGGGGATCGCAAGAGAATCGTTTGTACCCGTTTGTACCACTTTTCTTTTCGTTTGTACCTCGACCCAAAAAAAAATTAAAATGTTTTTTGATTTTCAAAAATCCCAACTTTTTCGTTTTTAAAGATAATCGAATTCCGCCAACGGGGATCGCAAGAGAATCGTTTGTACCCGTTTGTACCACTTTTATTTTCGTTTGTACCTCGACCCAAAAAAAGATTAAAATGTTTTTTGATTTTTCAAAATCCCAACTTTTTCGTTTTTAAAGATAATCGAATTCCGCCAACGGGGATCGCAAGAGAATCGTTTGTACCCGTTTGTACCACTTTTCTTTTCGTTTGTACCTCGACCCAAAAAAAGATTAAAATGTTTTTTGATTTTTCAAAATCCCAACTTTTTCGTTTTTAAAGATAATCGAATTCCGCCAACGGGGATCGCAAGAGAATCGTTTGTACCCGTTTGTACCACTTTTATTTTCGTTTGTACCTCGACCCAAAAAAAAATTAAAATGTTTTTTGATTTTCAAAAAACGTAACTTTTTGATTTTTAAAGATAATCGAATTCCGCCAACGGGGATCGCAAGAGAATCATTTGTACCCGTTTGTACCACTTTTCTTTTCGTTTGTACCTCGACCCAAAAAAAGATTAAAATGTTTTTTGATTTTTCAAAATCCCAACTTTTTCGTTTTTAAAGATAATCGAATTCCGCCAACGGGGATCGCAAGAGAATCGTTTGTACCCGTTTGTACCACTTTTATTTTCGTTTGTACCTCAACCCAAAAAAAAATTGAAATGTTTTTTGATTTTCAAAAAACGTAACTTTTTGATTTTTAAAGATAATCGAATTCTGCCAACGGGGATCGTAAGAGAATCGTTTGTACCCGTTTGTACCACTTTTCTTTTCGTTTGTACCTCGACCCAAAAAAAGATTGAAATGTTTTTTGATTTTTCAAAATCCCAACTTTTTCGTTTTTAAATATAATCGTATTCCGCCAACGGGGATCGCTTCAGAATCGTTTGTACCCGTTTGTACCACTGAGATATTCGTTCGTATCTTAAGGGGTATAAATATGGAGTTTGATGAATATTAACGAATTAACGAATTCCTGTCATTTTCTAAGATAATACAAATCCGCAAGCAGAGTGTTTTGCTTTGCCGTCAACACTCGGGGATCCAGGGTAAATATTTTTACAAAAAATCAAATACTACGGAATATTATTGATCTATTCAATCCCGATTTGAATAGGAATCAGGAGCAAGAGAAATCCAGGTGACAAGCAAGGGTACTTTATTACTGATAGTAAAGATAATGCTAAAAACCCTGAAACTCTACGAATCAGCTTAATGTATCCACACTCAGCTCACATACATCATACACGTTTCATGGTTCGGAGAAGACTTTCTGCATCAAAAAAGAAAAGCATACCCCACGCAGTTCGCACTTGGTCTACGTAACGACGAATCGTCGAAACAATGACTGGTCTTGCCTAGTGACCCATTCCTCTTGTCGGTGAAACCCGATTTCCGAAACACTTAAAGGACCGATTCGGTGCCTTCACGATTCTCAAACATCGCTCGTACATGCATTCTCATAACACTTACGTATAACTTAATCGCACGATATGCCTCATATTCTACAATACCTTTTGTTAAAAAACACCCGCGAAGACGTATTACGAAATAGTTTTAAAAGCATCGAACTTTTACAGCAAATAATCTTGATTTCTCTTTCGTTTATACCCATTCATATTGCATAGATTTTCTTTGGTATTTCGAGAGGATGAAATGTACCAAGTTTCAATTTATATGAGGGGTGCGACTCGTTGACTTTTGTAGAAATCATCTGTAAATCTGTTTTTAGAAATTGACTGTAAATCTGAAAACGTAGTTCAAGTCCACGTCTTTTTCACTACCTCTTTATCACCATAAGCTTTTTGCATAATGTTATTGCATCCCTGCGCTTAGCGCAACCCGGAACTAACGACGAGGACGTGGCAGGGTTCTAGTTCCGTTTTAATTTTTTTTTTTTTTTATTTTTATATTTTTTTGTTTTTTTTATTTTTATATTTTTTTGTTTTTTTTTTATTTTTATATTTTTTTGTTTTTTTTATT
The DNA here is from genome assembly GCA_963564615.1 of Rhorus exstirpatorius. Lineage (NCBI taxonomy): Eukaryota > Metazoa > Arthropoda > Insecta > Hymenoptera > Ichneumonidae > Rhorus > Rhorus exstirpatorius. The sequence goes on from OY751313.1 coordinate 26,533,981, forward strand.
TTTATATTTTTTGTTTTTTTTGTTTTTTTAAATTTTTTTGTTTTTTTTTTATTTTTTGTTTTTTTTTTAATTTATTTATTTTTTTATGTTTCATTATTTATCATTGTTGCCGTTCATTTCTTAATAATAGGTTATATTTGCTACTCGTTATATTTCAATTTTTTTGTGGTTATTTTGTTTCTTTTGTTATTTCCACTTTTTTGTTCTGTTTGTGATTTTCATTTTTTTTTATTGCTTTGTTTTAAATTGGATTTTTTTTTATTTTCTGTGTTCATTTATTAATGATTCGTTTTATTTGTTAATGGTTTTATTCTTTACTCGTCATATTTGTTACTCGTTATATTCTTTGTGTTTATTTCCTAATGATACGTATATTCATTATCGATGTGATTTAAGCTGGAATTTGGGATGTAGGGGTCTCACCGTACTTACCTTTTTACATGGAGGTCCTTTTTTTTACAAAGACCCTTTACCACTTACATTTGTTTTACGTACATCAACAACGCTAATTTTTTTTTTTTTGCAGCAAGGCTCTTGCTGTGGCCGTGATTGGTTTATTAGCCGTACACAGGTCGTTATGGACCTCCCATCGCCCAGTTATTCGATGGATGTAGGCCACGTAATGTCCTACAGATTTCGGATCTGAAACCCCGATATATTCTATTACAGACACTAGTCTATAATTAAATCCACCAACTACCAATCGCGAAGGGATTTCCGAAATAGTAAATACTCCTGGCCAGTTATCATAGCCCATGTTGGCGGCGAGTCTCAGCCACTGCAAGCATTCGATGTCTATGAAAAGATGCTTTCCGCCAGAAACTTGCGATACGACATTATCACTTCCACATCGAATACAGTTTTTACAGAACGCATCAGATATTTTCTCGTTGACGAAACTTTCAAGAATCTGCATGCCGTTCTCATAGAAAAGCTTAGCGCTTACATCAATTCTCGAGTGATTATCGCTGATGGTACGATTACAGTCATGACATTGCTGTGAGATTATAAACGATGGTTCATCGGTCAAAAGATGCATGGAAACCATCGTTCCGACATTAGAATGGCAATTGATTCCATTATCTTTCAAGACAAACTTTGAGCTTAGTAGCGTCGATCTTTTTTTATATGTTTGGGCTGTTGTTCCAGAAGCCGAAAGCGTTCTTATAAAATAAAAAAAAACGTTTTCCGAATCTTTAATATAATCGTGATAACTAGCCCAATCTCGATAACCAGTCAACACAGATTGCGCGATCGAATCAAATGCGCACGTGTTATAAAAGGTCACGTCTTTTCTTGCTACTCGGATTGGCCCAAGTACATTTCCATTTTTCAACAACGGTAGATTGACATTGCAGTTCGGTCTTTCAAGAACAATTTCAATGTCTGGACACGGAGTTAAATACTTCCCACGTTTCATCGGTCTTTTAACTTTTGTCGTCGGCATATCAACGTCGGTTTTCAGTTCATCTAGGGCACTATCGATCGTTGAACTTGGAACCGCATACTTTTCTTTATTCGGTACATTTTCGATGTGATTGCGTGATTTTCTTTGTGAAAAATTTTTCCCACCCCAGTTTTCTTCTTCGTTTAAAAATCCGTAAATCTCCTTAAAGCTTTCTCTGCTCGTCTCAGCTTTCTCGACCGTTATCGTATCGCTTCGAATCGAGAAATTATCGAATGTCTCAATTTCATCGGATTTTGAGACCTCGTTCAGTTCTATTGCCTCGCGTGCACGTGAGAACGGGCTGAGTTCTCTTAATTCGTCGCATTCCGAGATTGCTTTAATTTCTGATATGTGATCAAGTTGGGACGTCTGATTGAGTTTCGAACAGTTGTTGAGATTTGAAATCTTGTCGAGTTCTGAATCCTGGTCGAGTTCTGAGTCTGGGCCGCGTTTCGACTCATCCATTTTCGCGATCTCACCCAGTTTCAAGATCTCGTCAAGATTTGATGTCACATTCGAATCCGAGATTTCACTCAACTTGAGCACTTTATCGAGATTCCCAATTTTATGATTTTCGATGATCACTCTACAATCATCGGTAGTAGACTCGTAATCAGCGTTCAAGAGTTTTTCGGTACCCGAAATCGATCGTATGTGTTTTATCAAGAACTTGTCAACTCGAAGATTTCTGGCACCATTCAACGTCAGTTGTTTCAGTTCACGAAAATATTCTTCGCTTCGTGACGAAGTTGCAGGTCTTCCATTTGATGCCAGAATAGATGTCCAAAGTGTAAAATGCTTGCATATTCGGAGGAGACTGCTCGCGAAATTCGGGCACCAATATGGATTTGGCCGGTCACCTGTTTTCGATCTTCGTTTACAATCTTCTTCGAGATTTTGTAAAAAAGCGCTTAATTTTCCGGTTACATTGAACTCGGAAGCTTCAGTATCGGGTTCCACTCCAGATTCATCTTCGCAATTATCATCATCTTTCGCATTTGTTTCTTTTTCCATTATAAAATCAATCTCTTGCATGAATTCTTTTTCAGCCACCGATTTAATTTTCTGGATAAGCCGTTTTTGGGCGTCGAAGCAATTATCATCCGAATTTAAGTCCTCATTCTCCGAAAAAGCTACTGTCAAAGAATCACCTAACAAAACTTCGAAATCTTCAAAAGTTGTACATTTGGCGATAAGCCCAACGCATCTGAGGAAGAATTCTTTTACCCGTCTTTGCGTATTGAGAAAGCATTTCCAGCGGGCGACGAGTTTAATGAGATGAGCGATATCGATTCTTATACAGCAACGAGGCTTTGCAATGGTCTTACTTCCTTTGGCAACCAGAAAACATCTATTGACATATGTCGTAAGGTCAACTGATTCGAATGCCAAGCTAGCAGCATTCAAAAGCGCCAAGGAATAGTCAGTTATGATTTCCATAGGGCACGGTACGCCAGAACGCAACCATTCGCGTAACCAATAAGTTAAGAGATTTGCATCATGCTTTTCTGAAACCATCTGGAAAACCGGCAGGATTTTGTTACAGAATGGAATCACACCCTGGTAAAGATACATTGCGGAACTTGATCCGTCAGGCTTCAGAATTTTACTAACAACCGAACCCGTCGCATCTAAACTGAGGCTACCCATTTTCGACGTGTCTTTATAATGCTTTTTATAAAGGAAGGTTTGTTCCGGGCTCCAGTACATAACGAAGAATTTATCATTTCCAATCTCTCGAATTGTCCCCACAAATTCGGGGCGATATTTTAATTCCCGAACCGATTCAAGCGCGTCGACGCCTTTACGAATCCCCAACTCTCGGTCGCTTTCTGTTTGCTGTGCTTTGCGTAAAACATCTTCGCTGTACAAATGTGCAGGAACTGGATCTCCGAAGCCCATGAGCTCATTAGCCTTCTGCTTCCGCCAAGCATACGTTGACTGGGCCGTGACTTCTTTGGCGACTCGTTTTCTTTTTTCACCCCGAAGTTGACGCTTTTTTTTGTGCACAATGCTCCTTGTATCACTTGTCGATACTTGCAGAGTTATACCATATTCAGTCGGTTTATCTGGGGTATACAAAGTAATTCCAACACCACACTCAGTACATGACCCCTTAATCCATAAGAATGGTTCCCCGGGATTTTCGTTAACTTTCGGGTTTTTAAAAGAATAGCAGCACGGCAACTTATGTTCCCGCCATAATTGCTCTTGCAGTACATCGGTCCAGCCCAATCGTAGTATATCGTAATCTCTGCCTGCGTAACGTACATTACGCGGTCGGATACCATTCCAGTCATCGCCTGAAATAGTGATCAGCACTCTAAGTGCTGGCAGCACATCACGAGACGTATCCATCGACCAGTTTGAGTTACGACTGTCGTTCTTTTCCCATATGGAAGTTTCGGGATTTTGGTTGATACCATGCTCTTTTCTGAGCATATCTTGAATTTTGTGGTCATTTCGAGAGACGTATACGTACATATGCTTTATCGACATTTCGCCATTCATTTTCGCAATTGCCTCATTCCAAATGTTATGTGATAGCGGTTTTAGTGTTCCTGTATTATCAAAAAATTCCAATTCTTTGACTGCACTGAAAATTATTTTGACAGAAAATTTTGCCGCACGCGGCATTTTCAATAGCTCCTCTTGCGAGCTAGTTTACTTACGAAAATATATATTTCCTGAATCGTTAAATCCTTTCGGCTAGCTCTAAAAAACCAAACCAGCGAAAGTTCCTGCGGCTCCGCAATGCATGCAATGACTTATTTAGTGCTCTATATGTGGACTGATAAGGTGAGTTGATCAACAAAAAAAAATAATCGAGTTGTTGATAAAAAGAGAAAATTCATGAGGTGTTATTTAAACGAGCGATACAGAGTTGACATAGTGTTGAAACTACCGAGCAAGTCAGATTTAGGAAAGGTTGTATGAGATCAGGCGGCACAGATGGCCTATGGAAAAAAAGTTCAGGCAACAAAGGCAAGGAAAGGTTCACGTGGAAAAAAAAAAAAAAACAGGAATTGCAGAAATGTAAAAGAGAGCAGATCGTGGGCAGGGGAGAAAAAGAGGAGAATGAGAATATTATCTTCATTTGTCGAAGCCTCACGAGGGGCCTCCTGAACCATTTATGTGTACAGAGTCGATAGAAAAGTCGCCAATTCAAGCACAGTAGATACGAGTGGGAAGCAGTACTGCCTGGTGCCAGTTAAAAAATCCAAGTATCTCTATTTCGCGACGTTAACCGCTCACGTCGTTGTTCTCTCTCCCCACCGCGCTTCTTCGTACGCTCCCCACCGCGCTTCTTCGTACGCTCCCCACTCCGCCGAACTAGCTTATAGCTTATACGTATAAATGCCGTGGTCTCGCTCTCGCGCAGTTGCACAACGGCAAGCTCGAGAAGTGGTATATAAGTATATATGATGTATACTAGGGGACCTATTTTAAAGGATGAGTTTTTGGATATGTTCGGTTGTTAAACGAGGGGGCGTAGGCCCGAGCCATACGAAATCCTAGTATAAAATATATACAGACGTATATAATATAAGGGATTCTACCAGAAACCTGAAAACAGGGTTCTTCCCTGACCCCTTCTGATTTTATGTATGAATTTGTATATTATTGTATTTGCTCTAAAAACTTATCGAATTTTTTCCGATTTTTTAATGAACCAAATTTTTTCGATGAGTTATTTTAAAAATTTAGTCGTACATTTTAGGTACAATTTATAAATCTTACACAATAGAAAAATATCAATTCTCAGCTATAAATATCTTGAAGTTTCCTCAAAGAACAATTGAAGTTTTTTTTTTTTTCAATTTCCGGAAGTGCTGAATTGTGCTCAATTTGTGCTAACTTGTGCCGTATTTAGTTTCAAAAAAAAAAAAAGTAAAGAAAAAAAAAATTGGAAAAAAATGCATTACTTGTGCTGAGTTGTGCTAGGCAATTAATGCACTTTTTCGATTTTTTTTTCTTCAATTTTTTTTTTTTTTTTTTTTTTTTAAACTGAATACGGCACAAGTTAGCAAAAATTGAGCACAATTTGAAAAATGTCGATATTCTAATATCGACATTTTTAGCACGAATCATAGATTCTATCTTTGGATTTAAAAAAAACTCATTATTTTTTTGATTTTTTGCGTAATTTTATTTTTCGAAACTGAATATGGCACAAGTTAGCACAAATCGAGCACAACTCGGCACAAGTCATAGATTCTATTTTTGGATTTATAAAAAACTTTTTTATTTTTTTGATTTTTTGTTTACATTTTTTTTCGAAGCTGAATACGGCACAAGTGAGCACAAATCGAGCACAACTCGGCACAAGTGGTAGATTTTTAAATTTCTCAAAATGATCGAGATTTTTTAAATGTTGGTCACTGCTTGGGGGATTATTCGTTGTTAAAGGGGTAAGGGTAGTCCGGAGCGAGTTTTATCACAGGGAAAAGTTTGACCCCTTGCTTAGCACAACTCAGCACAAGTAATGCATTTGTTTCAATTTTTTTTTCAAATTTTTTTTCAATTTTTTATTTTTTTTGAAACTGAATACGGCACAAGTTGGCACAAATTAAGAACAATTCAGCACAATGAAAAATGTCGATATTCTAAAAGTGCCCAGCTGGTCGTAATTTGGTTTTTTCAAAATTCCCGGAAAACTGTTGAGGTTAAGGGATCGAGATTTACGGCACAAGTCAGCACAAAAGGAGCACAACTCAGCACAATTTTTAAAAATATTAATTTCAAAAAGTGCTGGGCCAAATTCACACACATGTACATTTAGCAACACCATATGATGTGAACGTATCTTCGGGCGCTCTCGACGGTATATTATGGTACATATATATATCGCCGAAAGCACACGAAATAGCGAAAACAATATAACCGGCGAGTACGGAGAGGTTAGAAACGCTGTTTGGCCGGCAAGTGACGTATATGTATCTATTATGTATCAAAAGAAGGCTAGAGACGTATGTATGTCTAAACACGCGACGTTGCCAGACCAATTTCTTACTCATGCCGCCCTACGGAAACTTACATCTACGACAGCTGATCGAAAAATAGTCAAATCAGTTATCCTCTATTATTATTTCATCGTAAATTACGAAATAATATCCAGTGTAAATGTATATCCGCAAAGTTTTAAACGCACAAAAATGTCTGCAATGTCGAAAACTATCCTAAAATTATGTTGGATATCGACGATTAATAGACCGTCATTTGACGACGGTGTAGCGAGACTCCTACCTTAAGGGGTAAAATAGCCATCTGTGAAATGTCAACGAAAGTCGTAATTTCGGTTATATTTTAGGATAGTACAAAATCGCGAGCGGGTTCTGATTCTTTGCCATTACTACTCGTTTGTACCGTCGAGATGTCTGTATATACATTAAGGGGTGAAAATATGCAGCCTGTTGAAAATCAACGAGAGTCGTATTTCGGTCATTTTTGAACATAATTGAAATGTGCGAGCAGGGGTTTATTTCATTACCGTTAGTACACGTCTGTACCACCGAGGTATTCGTTTGTACCTGAAGGGGTAGAAATGTATGTATTTTGGTCATTTTTTGAGATAATCGACATGTGCCAACAGAATTTTTTCTATTACCGTTATTACACGTTTGTACCGACGAGCTATTTGTTTTGTACCTTAAAAGGTAAAAATACACAATCTGTTGATTGTCAACGAATTTCGTATGTCCGTGATTTGTGGAGATAATCGAAACGTGCTAGCAACGTTTATTCCATAACCGTTAGTACAAGTACCTTGAGAACGTTACCGTTAGTACACGTAGTACCTTGAGAAGTAAAAATGACCGAAATACGGCTCTCATTGACCTTCAACAGTATGCATATTCATACCCCTTAAGGTGCAAACGAATAGCTTGGCGGTACGAACATTTACTAAAGGTAATGGATTAATAAAGCCCGCTGGAACGTTTCAATTATCTAAAAAATGACTAAAATACGACTTCCGTTGATGTTGAACAGACTGCATATATTTATTCTTTAAGGTACGAACGAATATCTCGGCGGTACACATGGGTACCCACGGTAAAGGAACAGACCCCGCTTGCACATTTCGGACATCTGAAAGAATGACCGAAATCCGACTTCCTTGGATATTCAGCAGACTACATATTTTTAGCCCTTGAGGTACAAACGAATATCTCCGTGGTGCAAACCGGTACGAATGATAAAGAAATAGACCCATCTTTCACCATTCGATTATCTTGAAAAATTACTGAAATACGACACTCGTTGATTTTGAACATGCTGCAAAATTATTACCCTTAAAGTACAACCGAGTATCTCGGCTGTACAAACAAGTACCAATGGTAAAGAATCAGACCTTGCTTGCACATTTCGATTGTCTCCAAAAATGACTGAAATACGATTTTCGGTGATATTTAACAGATCGCATATTTTATACCCCTTAAAGTACGAACGAATTCGTTGGTGGCACAAACCAGTCGAATGGTAAATAAATAAACCCTGATTGCACATTTCGGTTATCTCTAAAAATGAGTCAAATACGACTCGTTGATTTTCAACAGGCTGCGAAATTATACGCCTTACGGTACAAACGAATACTTCGGCGGTACAAACGATTACTGACGGTAATGAAATAATCCCCGCTCGCAAACTGCGATTCTGTCAAAAAATGACTGAAGTACGACCTCCTGTGATATGCAGCAGACTGCATATTGTAACTCCTTAAGGTCCAAAAAATGTCTCTGTAGTGAAAACGGGTACAACCGAATCTGAAGCGATCCCCGTTAGCGGAATTCGATTATCTTTAAAAACCAAAAAGTGGGGATTTTGAAAAATCAAAAAACATTTGAATCTTTTTTTGGGTCGAGGTACAAACGAAAAGAAAAGTGGTACAAACGGGTACAAACAATTCTCTTGCGATCCCCGTTGGCGGAATTCGATTATCTTTAAAAACCAAAAAGTTACATTTTTTGAAAATCAAAAAACATTTTAATCTTTTTTTGGGTCGAGGTACAAACGAAAAGAAAAGTGGTACAAACGGGTACAAACGATTCTCTTGCGATCCCCGTTGGCGAAATTCGATTATCTTTAAAAACCAAAAAGTTACGTTTTTTGAAAATCAAAAAAGATTTTAATCTTTTTTTGGGTTGAGGTACAAACGAAAAGAAAAGTGGTACAAACGGGTACAGACGATTCTATTGCGATCCCCGTTGGCGTAATTCGATTATCTTTAAAAATGAAAAAGTTGGGATTTTGAAAAATCAAAAAACATTTTAATCTTTTTTTGGGTCGAGGTACAAACGAAAAGAAAAGTGGTACAAACGGGTACAAACGATTCTCTTGCGATCCCCGTTGGCGGAAGTCGATTATCTTTAAAAACGAAAAAGTTGGGATTTTGGAAAATCAAAAAACATTTTAATCTTTTTTCGGGTCGAGGTACAAACGAAAAGAAAAGTGGTGCAAACGGGTACAAACGATTCTCTTGCGATCCCCGTTGGCGGAAGTCGATTATCTTTAAAAACCAAAAAGTTACGTTTTTTGAAAATCAAAAAACATTTTAATCTTTTTTTGGGTCGAGGTACAAACGAAAAGAAAAGTGGTACAAACGGGTACAAACGATTCTCTTGCGATCCCCGTTGGCGGAAGTCGATTATCTTTAAAAACGAAAAAGTTGGGATTTTGGAAAATCAAAAAACATTTTAATCTTTTTTCGGGTCGAGGTACAAACGAAAAGAAAAGTGGTACAAACGGGTACAAACGATTATCTTGCGATCCCCGTTGGCGGAAGTCGATTATCTTTAAAAACGAAAAAGTTGGGATTTTGAAAAATCAAGAAACATTTTAATCTTTTTTTGGGTTGAGGTACAAACGAAAAGAAAAGTGGTACAAACGGGTACAAACGATTCTCTTGCGATCCCCGTTGGCGAAATTCGATTATCTTTAAAAACCAAAAAGTTACGTTTTTTAAAAATCAAAAACATTTTAATCTTTTTTTAAGTCGAGGTACAAACGAAAAGAAAAGCGGTACAAACGGGTACAAACGATTCTCTTGCGATCCCCGTTGGCGAAATTCGATTATCTTTAAAAACCAAAAAGTTACGTTTTTTAAAAATCAAAAACATTTTAATCTTTTTTTAAGTCGAGGTACAAACGAAAAGAAAAGCGGTACAAACGGGTACAAACGATTCTCTTGCGATCCCCGTTGGCGGAATTCGATTATCTTTAAAAACGAAAAAGTTGGGATTTTGAAAAATCAAAAAACATTTTAATCTTTTTTTGGGTCGAGGTACAAACGAAAATAAAAGTGGTACAAACGGGTACAAACGATTCTCTTGCGATCCCCGTTGGCGGAAGTCGATTATCTTTAAAAACGAAAAAGTTGGGATTTTGAAAAATCAAGAAACATTTTAATCTTTTTTTGGGTTGAGGTACAAACGAAAAGAAAAGTGGTACAAACGGGTACAAACGATTCTCTTGCGATCCCCGTTGGCGAAATTCGATTATCTTTAAAAACCAAAAAGTTACGTTTTTTAAAAATCAAAAACATTTTAATCTTTTTTTAAGTCGAGGTACAAACGAAAAGAAAAGCGGTACAAACGGGTACAAACGATTCTCTTGCGATCCCCGTTGGCGAAATTCGATTATCTTTAAAAACCAAAAAGTTACGTTTTTTGAAAATCAAAAAAGATTTTAATCTTTTTTTGGGTTGAGGTACAAACGAAAAGAAAAGTGGTACAAACGGGTACAAACGATTCTGAATCGACTCCCGTCGGAAAAAAAAAAATTTTCAAAAGTGGGGTGCGGGTCATTTTTTGAAAACGCCATATTTTTTTTCCCTTTGAGGTACAAACGAAAAAAAAAGTGGTATAAACGGGTACAAACGATTCTCTTGCGATCCCCGTTGGCGAAATTCGATTATCTTTAAAAACCAAAAAGTTACGTTTTTTGAAAATCAAAAAAGATTTTAATCTTTTTTTGGGTTGAGGTACAAACGAAAAGAAAAGTGGTACAAACGGGTACAAACGATTCTCTTGCGATCCCCGTTGGCGAAATTCAATTATCTTTAAAAACTAAAAAGTTACGTTTTTTGAAAATCAAAAAACATTTTAATCTTTTTTTGGGTTGAGGTACAAACGAAAAGAAAAGTGGTACAAACGGGTACAAACGATTCTCTTGCGATCCCCGTTGGCGGAATTCGATTATCTTTAAAAACCAAAAAGTTACGTTTTTTAAAAATCAAAAACATTTTAATCTTTTTTTAAGTCGAGGTACAAACGAAAAGAAAAGCGGTACAAACGGGTACAAACGATTCTCTTGCGATCCCCGTTGGCGAAATTCGATTATCTTTAAAAACTAAAAAGTTACGTTTTTTGAAAATCAAAAAACATTTTAATCTTTTTTTGGGTTGAGGTACAAACGAAAAGAAAAGTGGTACAAACGGGTACAAACGATTCTCTTGCGATCCCCGTTGGCGGAATTCGATTATCTTTAAAAACGAAAAAGTTGGGATTTTGAAAAATCAAAAAACATTTTAATCTTTTTTTGGGTTGAGGTACAAACGAAAAGAAAAGTGGTACAAACGGGTACAAACGATTCTGAATCGACTCCCGTCGGAAAAAAAAAAATTTCAAAAGTGGGGTGTGGGTCATTTTTTGAAAACGCCATATTTTTTTTCCCTTTGAGGTACAAACGAAAAAAAAAGTGGTACAAACGAGTACAAACGAAGTACAATCGATATCAATTTTTGAAAATTTTTTTTTCGAAAGTCGGGTTCCAGGTTCACATAGGTTATTTTTGTTTATGGGATTCTTGAGATCGCACAAATCATTATGTCAAAAAAGATTGGCCAAACAGAACCTCTTTGACAGTTGGTTCTCAAAATATTTTACACGATCCATTGGTTCAATACGGTAAAGTATTACTTCCACCGCTCCATATCAAACTCGGCTTAATGACGAAATTTGTAAAAGCACTGGATAGGGAAGGAAAGTGTTTTAAATATATAAGAAAACAATTTCCAAAAGTCAGTGATCAGAAAATAAATGTCGGTATCTTTGATGGGCCACAAATTCGCTAGATGCTTAACGACAAAAGCTTTACTTCCACCTGGAGCAGTTTTAAAAATGTTGTTTTCAATTTTCTGGGTAATCATAAGGTCGTGAAGTATGAAAAAATAGTGGCTGAGATGGTGGGCAACTTTAAGAAACTAAGATGCTTAATGAGTATAAAATTGCATTACTTAGATTCGCATATAGGTTCATTCCCAGAAAATTTAGGGGATTACAGTGATGAACAGGGGGAAAGGTCCCATCAGGATATAAAGGAAATGAAAAAAAGATATCCGGGTCGATGGGATGTAAACATGCTAGCTGATTACTGCTGGTCATTGAAGCGAGAAAGTAATACAAACGGCGTCAAAAGTAAAAGGCAACCAATTTTGAGATCGTTTCAAAATGAAGAGGTCAGGTATCATAATAAAACAAAGAACGTAAGAAGATTGAACGCGAATGTTTGGAGTACATTTGACCTTTAGCTCAGTGACTCCGAAAACTTCCATATTCGTTATTTCAAATCAATTTAAAAACTTTTCTTAATTTGACCTTCAAATGACCTTGATGACTTGATGACCCGATGGGGCTAAAATCAACCCCAGATTCGGATTCAGCGACCTCGAAAACATTGGTATGAATTTTTTTTCAGATTTTGCCATCGATTTTTCTCGATTTGACCTTCGAATGACGCCGATACCGACCGGATAGGGTCAAACCAACCCCAGATTCGGATTCAGCAACCTCAAAAACTCTGGTATAAATTTATTAGGATTTTTCTATTGACTTCCCTTGATTTGACGTTCAAATGCCCTTGATCCTGACCTGATGAGGTCAAACCGACCCCAGATTCAGATTTAGCGACCCCGAAAACCTATAGTCATGTATATACAGTTCCGCGTTCAGAAATTTTTTTTTTTGTGGAGCAGTGTTATTTTTTAAATAAATTGTAATCAATATGTTAAATGAAAAATTTCGGAAAAAGCTCACATATTGCTGAAAATTTCGGACAACTTATGTCTTAAGCCTGTGAGCCATGTCATGTCATGTCATGCGATGCATGAGGATTGTCGAAAAAAAGCAGAAATCATATTCGTGGAAAAACGTTATTTCTCTTCGTGAGAGATTTATTATTATCATATAAATATTAATAATAGCAACAGTAATAGTAATAGTGATGACATTTATTCTGATTCTTATTATTATTATGATTATACTTATGCTCACTATTACGATGATTATTCTTATAATTATTATAATGATGATTCTTATTATTATTAGCGTTATTCGATCGACATTGATGAACAAAGGCACGTCGAGATTTTTTTCCCCTCTGGTTGCTTGAATCAATCCTACGAGAGATTGATGATGTCGGAGTCGATATCCCATAGATTGAAAATTATGTCGGGTATTGAAGTGCGAAGGTTTTTTTCATAAATTATGAAAACGATAAAAGTTAACGTGTTTTGAATTATGTCAACACAACTGAACCGAAAGAATAGTCGAGGAGACGCCAAAAACGATTCAAGTATAATAATCAAAGTCCTTGTTGTCCAAGATCAATCATTATTATAAATGTGACTCATAGTCGGAATAAAGCGGGCAACAGGCTTGAAATCATTGAACTAGGGCACAGTGGAATTTTTTTCAGCTCCAATTGCTTAAAATAATCCTACGAGTCATTGGGCCGACTGGTTTGATATGCCCATTGAATAACCATGATTCTAGAGAATGAGACCGAAAAAATTGGTTTGCTCTGCGTTAATAAAACTACAATAATTAGCATTGTTCAGAATGCATCGACACAAGTCATAAGAAAGGATGGTCGAACAGATCCCAGAAATGATTATGGTAAAATAATGGTAGCCCTCGTTGTGTAAGAATTAATAACATTATCGGTATTATTTGTAATTGTGTAGGTAAATTTGAATAGAATTCCGAAACGAGGAGCCAATTTCAAGAATGAGAGTGGAATACTACATTGTTTACCGAGCGAGAAAACAGTTGTTTTCCCGCAAAGTATGAAGTGGAGCACTGAGGTGAAGCCGAGGTGCTCTCAACTTCATACGAGGTGCAAACTACTGTTTTCTCCGAGGTGAACATAATATTATCTTTAATAACGGTGCAAAAAAGCAAGGATGAGAAGTAGTCAATTCTTGGTTTCCTGCAGGTGTTAAGAGCTTATAGATTTTATCAATAAAGTGGCAGCAAGTGCTTTTAAAATATTAAATCGCAATGTACATTGTAGCCTCAGGCTAGGGGGGGGGGGGGGTGCGTCCAACTAAAAAAAAAAATTTAGAGGTAAGAAGATAAAATTCACTCAATAAAACCAATAGCTATACTTCTGAAAGCGTCCCCCCGCCGATTTAGCTGAAACATGACACAGACCTTCTTTTTGACGATATAAAACTTCACCTAAAAGAATTTTTCGCGCATCGCAAAAGTTTTCGAAATATCGAATTTTTAAAATTGATACATCAACACGCGCTTGTATATCTATATGTATCGTAGCGCGCACTCCTATCCCTACTCTTTCGACATGTCAGGACACAAGAGCTTGACTGGCTCTTTAGTTGTGTCGTATTGCGTGCGTGCGTGTTCGCGTGTGTGTGTGTGTGTGTGTGGGTGCGTGTGTGAGGGACGGTTGTCTACCAGGGTCCAGGGGCGAAGCTCCGGTGGGGTCCAGGGCCGAAGCCTCGTTGGGGCTGTTTGGAGGGTTGGAGCCCCCCTAACTGCCCCAGACATAGATTTTTAAGTTTTATATTTCATTCAAACGGTCACGCACACACGCACACGCATACATACACACACTCTTTACAATATTCTTGACGGAGTACGATATTACAATTTTACCGGATTCATGGTGGGAAGGCAAACGCGAACGCGCGACGAACGTGTCCTAACATGTCGAAAGAGTATGGATAAGAGTGCGCGCTATGATAGATATAGATTTACATGCGCGTGTTACTTTATAAATTTAAAAATACGATTTTTCGAAAACTATTGCGAGGCGCCGAAAATCCTTTTAGCCGAAGTTTCATATCGTCAAAAAAAAGGTTTGTGCCAAATTTCAGCCAAATTGGTCAGGGGACGCTTTCGGAAGTTTATCCAAACCATTTTTTCAAAGGAAGCAGCTCACTTACTAAGTTCTCCACGTATTCGCGGTCAAGCAAGGTCATTTTTTATTCAAAAAAAAAATAAGAATGTAAAAGCACGGAAAAGTACAAAAATTTATTTCGTAATTATTTTCGATACGACAATTACTAAAATGTCTGTGTTTATTATTTGCAGACGGAAAGATCAATCTTTGAAACCTCATAAATTACTTTGTTCATGTACATCTACCGGAATAGCTGCTACTGACATTTTTTTACAATTTTTTTTTTATCAAAATAAAAGTTGCAGCCGGTTATATTATTGACCGTTGGATTTTGAGCTTTCATTTTGTTGGTTATAGCACTCGAATTCGTGACAGGTTCCACCATAACGTCCTCCCAATCTGATGGATCCAAGACATACTCAGGATTTGGATCTTCAAGTTGAATGTTGATTGTTGTGGTTTGGGCTGGTGCTTTTGGAAGTTTTAAGGTCGTAGTCGGTAGGTTGGTCATGTTGGAGATAATCGAGCAACTGAATTTGGCTTTTTCAGAGGTGGTGAATTTGTTGAATCCGGTGCTTCCGAAACGGTTGAAGTTAGAATTACGACTGCAATTTTAGATGTTAGTGGTTGATTTATGATGTTGGCAATCATTGAGCCAGTTTTTATTTTGTTTCCAATCGAGTTAGCTATGTAACCTGTAACAGAATATCACACTTTTTGGAATCTAAAAGTTCTAAATTAAAATTACAAGATTACCTTCGGCAACTGCTGAATATTTCCATCCCTCGTGGCGTTTGAGTGTTTCTATGTTGGCTCCTGCGTCAACAAGCACTGTGGCAGCGCTTCGAAAGCTGTGTCCAGTGTATTTTTTTGGATCTTCCAGGCCCAGAAATTCCGGAACCTGCTTTGGTACTTTTTCAAAGGTGTGTTTTCCAATAAGCCTGAACGGTGCATATTCCATTTTTGTAACCGAGGAAAAATCTCGTGCTCAGTGCATTTGATGGACGCAGTGCAATGTATTCCTTTACAATCAAAGCTATTTAATTTTCTTTTGCAGAGGACCTCGTCGTTCGGTTTTTGGTGTCATTGACTTTGACCAAAATCAAATTTCCTTGTTGAACAACGTCATTGCAATTCATGTTGACGAATTCGCATCCTCGGCATGCACTGAATAGTTCAAAAACAGCTGTAACCTGAAATTGGTACGATTTTATGGAAAAATGGATTTTGTACATAATTATTGAACAACCCCAAATAAAATACGAACACATTCAATGAAAAAGCAATAAAATTTATTCATCAATTAAGGTAGTACGCGCACGAACGTAACGATTAGGTAAAAACCTGAATTTCTTATATGATGTAGCAGAAGTGTATAAGATAATGCCTGTAAAATTTCAATGTGGGTCACCGACTCTTTACGCGAGTAATTAATTCGTGAAATCCACATATTTATCCCACACCATATCCGAATTCTGGGCTGACGCAACTTTGAAACAGAAATTCGTATCTTTTACGATTAGATACGATTAATATTAAAACTGTTAAATGTTCAGGAACCAATTACGATTTGATACGTTCCATAAAAAATGGGGATTGCCGAACCTTTTGACATAAAATTATCGATTTTATGGAAATTTTTCGCGTGCGTCGAATTATGAGCGGTCCGACTCTCTCTTGTTGTATGCATACCCCTCGCTCACCGCGCTCCTCCGCGCCCACGTTTTCACTTATTCCCCACCCACAGTTGTGCGCGTACTACCTTAATATAAATTTTCTAATAAATATGTTTGAAGTCCCATATTTACCTTCATTGCCAAAAATCGAACGTCAGGAGGTTCGGTTAAAAACTTGTTAATCTCCTCTCCGGTGAAAACTTTTGACTTTATGGGAACGAATCCTGTTTTTAGCTTTTTCAAAAAAGCAATCAATTTTGAAAAGTTGTTTATTTTAATGTTTTCATGGAAATCATCTGTTGCTTTGAGCATGGAGTACGGCAATCATAGCGTGCTTGGAACTTTACGCAAGTTCGCCAATAAATGCATCGGACGAATAGAAAAATTGTCGGTATGGTAGGATGTAGATTACAGTGACGGCACATGTTACGTAAAGGGCCCTGGTCGACACGACTGTCACACCCCCACTCTACCGTTGGCTCGGCACTGGCACCAAGTCGTGTGTCGTATCCCACTGATGCATGTGGCCGCGTGTAAAGTAAATATATAATTTTCATTGCACATGCTTGGGACAAAAATAACTAATTGCATGAAAACAAGAAAGACGGAAAATTTAGTTTTTTCACCATACCAAAAAAATACCCGGGTTCAAAGAAAATCAACTATATTTTTTCGGTTTTTTTTTGCTTTTGGCCCGTTGGTAAATTTCTAAAATATCTAATTCTTCTTTATTTGGAAAGATGGTATTTTGCGACAAAATTTACTGGTAAACATTTTTTTGGTTAATTAAAACCTACGATGGACGGAGCAGAAGTTTCGATGCATGATTACTTCCAGCAAGAGGTATCCAATGAGAGCTTTCCGTTTTCAAAAAAAAACAAAGCCATGTTCTCATTAGACACCGCTCGTCGCTTGCTGCCCTGGTGTGCAGGAGCCATTAGGAACACGACGCACGAAATCACAACAAAGCGTTGAGCACTGCCGAACAATTCTCCGGGCGTAAGGCGCAGCATTCAGCTATTTTTTTTTTAAACAATATTGCCAGTAGTTATAATGCGATAAATCTTCTCCTTTTTTATAATTTTAAATTAATTTATTTTTAACTCTCGACTGCGGGCAGACTACTGCTTGTCCCCCCCCCCCCCCCCCCCGCTCCCCATGCCGACTTCCGTTTCCTCACTTTCACTCCAAACCTTCTTTCATACCTATCCTCCCTCTCTTTCCTCCTCTCCCGTTCCTCCAACCCCACTAATTCTCTCCAGCTCCTTCAACCATTTCTCTCCCCCTCCCTCTTCATCCAGGATCTCTCTAATTTTCTCTGCGATCCTCCGATCGTCATCCTCCGCCCCTCTGCACCTCTCTAACACATGTTCCCACGACTCCTCTTCCCCTCCACACATTCTGCACTTGTTCTCCTCCACCTTCTCCCAGTACCTACCCTCTCTTATCTCGTTTTCTATCCTGAAGCGTGCTATCCTCTTGTATCTTGCCGCATTCCATCCTGCCTTCAGACACTTGGGTATGCCTTCCACCATTATCTCCCTGTACCATCTATTATATTTTAATCTCACTAATTTCTTTCTTCTTTCCCTTTCCTGTCCTCTACGATCCTCTTTTTCTATCTTCTCGTATCCTCCGTCTCCCTGTTCTTCCTCTTGCTCCCTCCCATCTGAACCCCTTTCTAAGAATCCTTTCCTTCCCTTCTCCCAGTTCGATATCTCCCCCACCCTTTCTCTTCGCCGCTCCGTTATATCCTCCCAGCACGTCCTCGCCATTTCACTTCCCTTCCCCTTTCTCAGCTTCGCCTCAAATCTCCACGCTCTTCTTCCTGCCCTCGTTCTCAGCTTGTCTCTCTTTGCCTCCTCTCTCATTACATATCCCGATGACATCCAGTTTAAACTCAGCGTCCATCTGATATATCTTTCCTGCACTCTCTCTATCTCCTCCCTTTCCTCCCAACCCCATATCTCTGCTCCGTATCCCATCACTGTCCGCACCAACGTGTCGAACAGCCACATCCTTCTCTCCCACTTCCTCTCGAACTTCCTTTTTCCTATTCCCCACACCTGTTTCATCACCACCCCCGCCTTTCTTACCCTGTCCTTTATACGTACTTCCTGCCCTCCGTTCCTTTTAAAAACGTACCCCAATTATTTGAATTCCTTTACCCCCTCGAGTCTCTTCCTTCTGCATCTACATTTAAGCAGATAATCCCTCTCCATCTCCAGATAAGCAGTATCGAGTTTCAAATCATTAGTCCACTCCCCTCATCAAGGTTTTTTCTAAAACTGTTTCCAAGTGAAAATGACACCAAGAATAATAAATTTTACTCAAGTGAGGGAAAATTATATTTTACTACGAATTTGGAAATCGTCCCCGAATCATTTTTTTAATTACCTTTTCAACTCGTGACATACTTTTCACTAGCCAGATGCTCGAAAAAATCTTTAATTCTCAGACCAATTTTTTTCAACCTGTCCATGTTATAGAAAAAAAAACAAATTTCAATCAATCGTATCATCATAAGTTCGAGTTATTCTGTATTTCGAATAGTTATTCGGCTTTCCTTATCTATACTTTGCCTATATATTTCCCGTTGAAGATTATGAGGGAAAATAATTACTTTACCCAAGTTTGGGAAAATTATTTTCACATCGTTTTTAGAAACCGTCTCCTAATCCCACGCGGTTTTTTTTCAAATTATCTTTTCACCTGGCAGCACTCTTTGCGTTAGGCAGATACTTAAAAATACCTTCAAGTCGGCTGCGGCCGCACGGGCCCTGGGTGTCTGGTTACTGACCCGGACCAGATACCCAGGGTGGAGGTGGATGTGAGGGAAGGATGGAAAGGGAGGTGAGGGAAGGAGCGCCATCTTGAAAACTCCGAAAGGGAAGAAGGCGTGAGGATATAAATTAATTTAAAAAAAAAAAAAAAAAAAAAAAAAAAAACTTAAAAATACCTTCAAGACTCATGTCGATTATTTTAAACCTCACCATGCATTCATGTAATGAAAAAAACATATTTCAAACAATCGTATCACCATGAGGTCGAGTATTTCCGGATTTCAAATAGTCATTTTATTTTTATTGTCTATACCTTGCCTATAAAAGTTTTTCGCTCAAGATTATGAGGCAAAATATTTTTGTTTTTCTAAGTATGGCGAAATTTTTTTCACTGCGATTTTTGAATTAGTGGCCTAATCTCATATAATTCTTGTCAAAGTGACCTATTTGACTCGCAGCGTCCCTGTCGCTAGCCACAAGCCCACGAAATACCGTCAAAACTCAGTCCAATTTTTTTGAACCTGTCCACGGATCGGTGTTACGAAAATAATAACTCGAAAATCCATTCTATGACCTTAAGGATCGGCAGTATCAAATTTGAAAATCATTAGTCCACTTTTCTTATCAAGCTTTTTCCTGTAAATTTTCCAAGTGAAGATGACACGGATAAAAAAAATTATCACCCAAGTATGGGAAAATTATATTTACTTCGAGTTTGGGAATCTTCCCCGATTTATTTTTTCAAATGACCTGTTCAACTCGTGGCTTACTTTTCGCTAGCTAGATGCTTGAAAATATCTTTAAAATTCAGGCCACTTTTTTTAACCTACCCATGCATGCATATAACAGAATTTTTTTTTTTAAACAATCATATCACCATAATGTCACGTCATTCCCGATTTCGAACAGTTATTTCATTTTGCTTATCCATGCCTTGTCTATAAAAATTTTCGCTGACTATTATGAAAAAAATTCATTTTTTTCCAAGTATGGAAAAATTATTTTCACTCCGTTCCTGGAAACCGTCCCCAAATCTCAAGCGTTCTTTTCCAAATTACCTTTTCAACTTATAGCACACTTTTCGTTAGCCACGTGCTCGAAAGCACCTTTAAAACTCAAGCCGTTTTTTAACCTTCTCATGCTAGCGTATTATGGAAAAAATGAATTTTAAACAATTCTATCCCCATAATTTCGAGTCATTCCCGATTTCGAATAGTTGTTCATCATTTTCTATCATCGATATGCCTATGGAATTTTTCCGTCGATGTTGACAAAAAGGAATAATGTTTTTCACCAAGTATGGGAAATTTTTTTTTATTTCGATTTTGGAGTTACTTGCCTTATTTCATATAATTCTTGCCTAAGTGACCTATTTGACTTGTAGCATTCTTGTCGCCTAGGAACATGTCCAAAGAATATGGTCGACACGCAATCCAATTTTTTGAACCTATCCACGGATCAGTGTGATGAAAATAATAGCTTGAAAATCCATTGTATGACCTCAAGGACCGACAGTTTCGAATTTTAAATCATTTGTCCACTTTTTTTATCAAGGCTTTTCCCACAAGAGTTTTCAAGTGAATATGACGTCGAGAAATAATAATTTGACCCAAGTATGGAGAAATTATTTCCTACTCTCATTCTTCAAATTTGCTACTTATTTCGGAATACTATTCAAAATTACCTACACGATTACAAATAATATCGATAATATTATTAATTATTACACACCGAGGGCTCCCATTATTTTACCATAATCATTTCTGGGATCTGTTCAACCATCCCTTCTTATCAGTTTTGTCGATGCATCGTGAACAATGCTAATTATTGTAGTTTTATTAACGCAGAGCAAACGAATTTTCACGCTCTTATTTTCTAGAATCATTGTCATTCAATGGGCATGTCAAACATGTCGGCCCAATGACTCGTAGGATTCTGTTAAGCAATCGGAGCTGAAAAAAAATTCCGCCGTGCCCTAGTGAATAAACGCATCGCCGTGCCCTACTGAATAAACGCATCGCGTAACCTCAAAATTAAACTCGATGACGATCTCACATTTAAATCTATCAAGTGAATATCTCGTCTTTACGTGATCGCGATTACTGCTCTGACGACCGTCCTTGACCAGGACTGGAAAACAAGGGGCCAAACCCCCTCAAAGTTGTAGGTCCCGGCATTTATGTAATACCCTTAAGGTAATTTATCATTCATTCTGGTTCGAAGGAATGTAAAAATATAGTTGGAAATTTGTTAAAAATTGTTTGATATGTGAAATTCCCAAAACAAATTCAGGAAAAGTATAGACTGAACTACATCCTATTCCCAAAGTTTCAGTTCCTTGGAATACCATTTACATCGACGCACGCAGGAAATTGAGTTTTAAAAATAATAGGAAAGAGTACGTTTTCGATTTAATAGACGCTTCTACCAAGTTCGTTTTTCGTCGCCATACTTCGGATATAGATACCAGCAATAGCATTATTGAGGCACTGAAATCTGGCATTTATTCATTCGGCTCACCTCCTCGCGCGATTTCAGATCAGGATCGTTGCTTCGCGAACGAAGAATTTCGAAAATTCCGTTCAACCGACAATATTAACTTGGACTTGATTGCCACTGGAAGCTCGCTATGGATGGCCAGGTGCAGGTGATGAGCACATTGATGAACATGTTAAGTACCGTAGAGACTACTAGTGACCGCTCTTGGCTGGATGCATAACCTGACGTATAATTTGTACTTAATTGCACAATCAACCAAGTCACAAAATCTAGTCTATTAAATTAATTATAGGAAAAGTAGCCAGGCCTTTTAAGCTAATGTTTGTTTCCGAGGAAGAATGCGTGGATGACCTATCTGAGATTAAAACGCATGCGGTTGAGAACATTGACAAAAATGAAGAATATGGAGGGAAAGATTTGACAGCACAACAGCAAGAATGATAAAAATTGCTTTAAACGAATTTGTTCAATTAAAGAATACAGAAAGATATCAAACGAAATTAAACGCAAAATACTAATGTCCTTATAAAGTTATTAAGATCTTGGAAGTAGACCGGTATGTTTTGAAAACTTTTAATTCCAATCGTAGCTTGAAATATGCACATGACCAAATGAGAAAAATTCCAGAAGGTTGCATTTCGGGAGAGTAGGATACAGAGTAAGGGAATATCTAAAAATGTAAGCTCAATATACGGTTACCGACGCAAATGGTTTACATGGAAAATTGTAGCCGTAGTTCAGTCAAAATCGGAATTTCTCGAATGAAATCAAGAGCGAGCGATGCACAGCTTCTTGTAAAAGTTGTATTTGAAAATAAAACTGCTCAAGGGAAAAGACTAAAAATTGACCACTCGAGGGAAGTGTTCGGAAACATTTTCCACTCAAAGGAAGTGGTAGAAAATGTTTCCGCTCAAAGGAAGCGAAGATGGAGGTAGCGCAAACAGTCATTTGTTTAGTCTGAATTGGTTAAAAACGGAAAAAAAAGACTTACCTCAATGCATTGAGCAAAGGTATTTTATTTATAAATGTGAGATTGGAACTAAAGTTTAACTTTCTGGTCTATAAAATAACCAAAGTAAAATTGAAATCATCGAGAGCGAACTATTTACTGCTGAGGGCTGTGGAATTTGATTTCTCACAGATCGGACAACATAGGGACATGTGGTTCGTCAGGATGGTCATGTCGGAGAAAATAAGAATGACAACTTCAAGTAACAGACACCTGAACTTGAGATGAGTCTGCGGATGAAGTGTCAAGTGTTTTTGGCGCAAGCAATGAAAAAATTAAAAACGAGACTATGAGAGCTTAGCTTAAGGGGGGACAGTACTGAAATTGGATTTTTTTTTGGTTTGTACATGGATATTTTTCAAATCTTGACAACTTTTATGAAACTTTTGAACGAGAAACTGACCAAAACTCAGGGTGTGTAGGTCAAATATTTTGTGAGTTATGACTATTTTTCTAATTCTAAAGTATACTTCTTAAAAACGTTCCCTGCGCATACAGTGTTATCGCAGAGAGTTGAAATTTGTTCCTCACACATATACTACCATTTTCTAAAAATTTGTGGAAGGAATTTTCAAACAGACTTTATTTGGCCATTCAAGCTATTACCAATGCAGAGGTATGTTTTGAAATTATAATTTGTCGTACATTATGTACCAGACAATGAGTTCTATTGACACTACGCCAAACTTCTTCCACAAATTTCAATAGAATGTGCCCTAGAATATGTGTTTCAAAGGAGAAAGTGATCAGACTAAAAAAAATGCGCAGGAGATTTTTTGAATACTTAAAAATACAATTCCGTGATAAGTGCGGTTGAATGAATTTTTCTTGGAACAATTCCTAAGAAGCAAAAAGTGAATGGGAAAGGCTGAATTTTATTCTGTGAAGATTCCTGATGAAAAGTAATTGATATTGGAGTTTATTTATGGCCATTACAAGTTATCACCAGTGGAAAAATTGTACAACTCACAAGAAGAGAGGCGTACATCCGGATGATGGATTCAGTTCAAACTGCTAGAAGTTACTTCTTGGGGAAAAAAATGAAACCTATGCTGTTCAATTCAATCTCATGGGCCTTTCCTCTCTGTACGAGCCCAAATTTGTGATATTATTAAGCGATTCATCGATTACCTGCGATGATCCAATATATGTCATTCTAATTGAACCTAATCACTCATGTTGATAAAGAGCAGCTGATTTACAATAAAAACATGTTTCTGTTTTACACAATGAAATTATCACAAGTCTCATCTTTAAAATTCAAAATTTCTAGCGAAAGACGACGCTGTCAAGTCTTTGTCGCTGCATCGGATTATCAGGCTCCTTGACCGGCTTATCATTATACATTCATTCTGTAATATATTTGATATTTCTACAATATGTGGTAAGCTCATTTGATTAATATTCATAGCTTACAAATTTCAAACAAGTGTAACGTGTCACAAGACCCATCTGACACTTGCGAACCAGCGAATATCTAACATCAGTTTCACTATCACTTTATTGACAGTATTGCAGATTCCGCACATTACTACATATAAAACATGAAGCTTTGAGAGATTATCATATAAATTTGAGAAAAAATTACACTTTTATGTTTCAAAAGTTTTCTCAGGTTGTTGGCTGTCCATACGAAATTATTCATATCGCATATGTACATATGTGAGAAAATCAATATTCTAATAATTCAGGAGTAAACATTGCTGTTCATTTCATGTTTCAGAAATCACATTTCATCATTGGTACTTGGTTTACGATTCTCGAATTGCTTTAGATACACAAATATAACCCGAATTTGCGAAAAGAAAGGTTATAACAGCAGACGGCTGGCCGAAACACAACAGATCTTACTTTGAGCGTGTTCGGAAATTGGCTGACAGTACTGTCAGTACTGATGCTGGTTGTACTGGAAAATCGGTGTCCTATTTTACTGACAGTGCTGCCTCTACTTGTAAAGCCGAACGCATTTCAGTATTCTCAGCATACTGCCTATATATACATCATTTGAGTAAAGCGAAAGTCGCCATTACTGGCTCTGCACTACCTCGCTGCTGACAGTCTCGACAGCCGGAAGTCAGCAATTCCCTAGGACCAACGTTCAACGAAATGGTGATAAGTTTTAGTCGCATCAGCCGTACTGAAAAGCATTTTAGAACGGACATCTAGTACTGACAGTACTGTCAGCCAATTTCCGAACACGCTCTTTGTAATCCACACACCAACTTGGCTGGTGGCAGCACTCTTGTTGCGGAAACGAAGGAAACGAGATAGCCGTACTACATTTTTTCTAATCGTTTGGTGATCGTTGGGTGAAGATAGGTGAACTAATTAAAACGTTCGGTGGTCAATAGTTTTTTTTTATAAATGAATAATCAAAATTTTAACGTATTGACCGCCAAACATTTTGATTAGGCTAACAATCATTATCAAACGAGTTTCTTACAAGTCCAACGTGACCGTAAATTTTTAATTATTTATTTGAAAAAAAAACTATTTACCACCAAACATTTTCATTAGGCCACCAATCATCACCAAACGATTTCCCTTTAAGTCGTGAATCAAGCGTGTATCTTTCGATAAAAGCAATGAGTACAGGATAGGATAAAGTGGAAGCTACCATAAGGCCGCAATTTTTTTTTTATTCAAGAGTACAAACTGTAACATAAGAAAAGGCCTTGGGAAACACTGTCCCATCTGGCATAAGGCCGCAATGAGGATATACGAATTTCAGCTCCATCTGTGGAGTCGAACTCATGAACCATACAGGAAAGGCGGTAAAAGCGCCATGTATTGTATATACAATATATCCTAGGTATACTCTTTGAATAAAAGCAATATTTAAAAAAAATTACAGATTGATCATTGCACAAATTATCCACGACGCTGACGACCGATGGAGGCGTTAGTATAGCAAATATGACGCGAATAACGCTTCTTTTGGTTTATGGGCCTCAAAATCACCTTAAAAAAAATTTTTTTTCACCACTATGATATTTTTTATAGATGGAGGAAGGTTTAAAGGACATTTTTCCGACAAAAACGATAAATTGATTTTTTTAGTCATTTTACTCGAATTTTTCAGTACTGTCCCCCCTTAAACGCGAGAGGAATGAGATCGGAGATCGAACATCGTGGTGCGAGAACGGAAGTGACCAGACGTGCTCGAGATCATCTGGGTTCATATGGATCGCCCCTCAAACAATTTTCGTCGGCCATCTCCTCCGTTTTTGTGACTTTCCCCAACATAAATATAATATGTACATATATGTATTATTAATAGTAATATATAATAATTATTAGAAATGATAATAATAATAATAATAATAATAATAAGAATAGTAATTGTAATAAAATAGAAATCAGCAAGAAATCCCGCAGAGTGAAAGACCGGTTTTTGCAACGAGAGACCGAGGACAGGTGGACATGGCACATTGGAGAATAATAAATTTAAATAAAGTTGATGAAAAATTGATCTCAATATCAAATATCTCAAGAATGCGTCAATGGATTAAGACGAAACAAAAACCATTCAGAAGAGAAAAAGAGAGGATTCAGAAGAGAAAAAGAGAGAAGAAGATTCAAAAGAGAAAAATCTTAGTCTCGTTAAAAGTTTTTTGGATTGATCGTTGCATTTTGAAGCATGGTGACCGATAAGATCTGAAATGATCAGATTTTTCGCACTTTGGCGTAACAGACAGTACGGTAGCGCCGTCTGATATTTTTCAAATTCATTTAATTACGTGGCGTTGAAACCCTAACATGTCCATTGAAGTTGTGATTTTTTTCTTCATTTGTGGATTTCGTAAAAATTACAAGTGCATCGAATGATCGACAGGGAGGTTCTCAGAGCTCCTCTAAACATTGGAAAAATGATAATAATAATTCACTCCTCCTGTGCATTAATTTTCTTGCGTTTAGAAAAGCTCTAAGAACCTACTTGTCGATCGTGCGAAGCACTTGTAATTTTTACGAAGCGCACAGACAAAAGAAAGAACCACTATGAATTTTCACAAGTTCTGTAGACCTGTAGACCTCGTAAAACCTACTGGTCAGATGTTTCGTTACCTCATCGATTTTACAAAGTGAACAGGTAAACAAAATAACAATTATTCTGTTGATTCTCTTCAGAGAACCTCTGGGTACATAACTGTCGATGCTTCGATGCACTCCTAATTTGTGCAAAGGGTACGTATGAAAGGAAGAATAATCATTATTTTTCACAAGTTCTGCAGACCTTGTGAAGTCCACTGGTCCATCGTTCGGCGCACTTCTAATTTTTACGAAGTGTAAAGATGAAGAAAATAATCATTTTTTTTGTACATTTAAAAGAGTTCTGAGAACCTACCTATCGATGATTAAGGCATACGTAATTTTCATGTTGATAATCATTATTATTACTTTTCCAACGTTCAGAGAAGCACTTAACACCCATCTGTAGATCCGTCGATACATTGTAAATTTTTCAGAAGTACGCGGGTAAAGAAAATCATTATTATTCTTTCCTCCACGCTCAAAGGAGAAAAATGTGCAAGATAAGAAAATTAATTGGCCCAATCGAGAAAATTAATTGGCCCAATCGAGAAAAAGATATGGAATAGAAAACGGTATTTTGGCAATAGCTTAAAAACTCCTAATGGCCTCTCCAGGCTGCACCGAATTAAGCGATGGGCGATGACCGAGTCGCATCGAGTAAAAAAAAAGTTTTCATGCCTTCACACTGAATGCGACGAGAGACACGAGTGACGAGCGGAGCGTCAACGACGAAATCCTATACAAGCACGTATGAGCACGTTCGTGAGATGCAACGTTGTTGCTGAACGCAGCGATTGCTACTTGAGCTCGTCGCAAGCGATAAAAGTTGAAACTTGGTTAACTCTGAGTGCGATGTTGCGGTGGGGCTGCGTCGAATGTGACTTTCAGAATAGCAGAACTCTCATTGGATATTGCTCATCGCTCATCGCTCATCGCGTATAGTCTACAGACACCATTACTCGATAGAGTTAAAACATATCGTCGAGCTGTATTTTTTCATTCCGGAAATCCTCATGTGAGTGATATGGCGATAATCTTTTCATTCCGGAAATCCTCATGTGAGTGATATGGCGATAATCTTTTGTGTGAACAAGATCCAGGATATTCAGAAAGTAACGGCCTCATTTATCGATATTTTTTGCATCGAAAGAGTCTTGTGCAAGAATAACAAGTTAATGGATGTTACAGCAGAAGTAATTAGTAGATATTATAGGAAACTTCTGGATCACTGGTAAGGGGGTGAAGCAGTGCGGAGGGAGGTAATTCCCCCCTATCCCGCGACTTCGGATGAAGCCATCTAACGTTCCGGAAGGTTCGTGGCGAAGGGGTGGAAAGGTGCGGAGGGGGATTTCGAAGCTTCTAGAATGTTCTTCGATAATAATAACAATAATAATAAAAAATACCAGCAGGCAGCCTTCACTAGCATTCACCAGCAGGCAGCCTTCGATGGCAGGCACTTCTACTTTACTTACGTGCTACCTGATGAATTCCTGAATTATATTAAGAACCAAACATCCAACGCTATTGGTCCTGATGGGATCCCAGTCAGTTTTATCGAATTGGGTCTCCATCTCTTGCTACCAGCTATCCTAGACATCGTGAATCACTTCCTGGCTTCTACTCGATTTCCAGACGGTTGAAAGGAATCTTACATTAGGCCGATCAAAAAAAACGCGCAATCCTTCGAGCGTCTCAGACTATCGTCCTATCTCCTTACTGTGTTGCCTGTCCAAAGTGGTCGAACGGCTGGTATATCACCAACTCACGAATTATCTTTCTTCTTGCAATCTTCTCGACCCACTTAAGACTGGATTTCGGAAAGGTCACAGTACTCACACGGCTCTGATAAAGCTTACTGACGACTGTCAGGGAGCCATGTATGAATGCATGCTAACAATAGTGGTCTTCTATGATTTCTCTAAAGCCGTTGCTGTCGTTCACTACAATCTCTTGCTTGACAAATTGGCCTTTCACAACTTGCGCTCAAGTGGTTCCATTCCTACCTTTCAAATCGTAGGCAGGCTGTGCTGGGAGAGGCTGGTGTAAGATCTTCCTGGCAACTCGTTCCCTCCGGAGTCCCGCAGGGGAGTGTATTGGGTCTGCTCCTGTTCTCGCTGTTTGTGAATGAGCTTCCTACTATCCTGAATGATTGCTCGCATATATTCTACGTGGATGACTTAACTCTTTACCTACGTTGCCTTCCGCACAACCTTCTGGCTGCACTTGTCATGCTGGGAGCCGATGTCGACAGAGTGTGTCATTGAACACATGATAACCATCTGACTCTGAATGGTGCAAACACAAAGTTATGGTCATAGGGAGCTCATACTTTATACGGCGGATCAATTACGATCTACTTCCTGCAATCGTTATCGATGGGCAGCCGGTGCACTTCGTAAGGTCTGTCCTGTACCTCCGGGTCACGCTTACTGATACTCTCAAGTGGGACGATCATGTCTCTGGAATCACCAAGGAAACCAACACCTGTCAGCACCTACTGAGACTGAACAGCAGGCAACTGTCGTTCCCACTCAAGTATTGGTTGGTTCGCACCCTCGTCTTATCTAACTACAACTACTGCTGTGTTATCTACAACGACCTTTCTGGCGTGCAGGATGCTAGATTACTCGTTGCACTGAACAACTGCGATCGGTTCGTTTGCAACCGGAGGAGACTTGAACGTATCTCGGAGCATCGCAAAAACTTAGGTTGGTTTTCCACAGTGAATAGAAGGCTGATCTTCATTGACTGCCTGCTCTACACTCTCGTCAATTGTGGGATATCTACATATCTTGTTACTAGTCTACGCTTGGCCACCAGAGTTAATCCGCGCTTCGCTGCTGTTGCCACGAACTCGCTCGCTTCTGTACAATGCCGGTCTGAATTCTTGAGGAGATTGCCACTGGTGTCAGATTATGGATTTTGATACCACCTCAGGTTATTGGAGCCATCTCACTTCCAGTGTTCAAGACGCGCCTGTTGCACTGGCTACGTGATCGCGACTTAAGCGACAAACATGCCTTATAACCATCCTACACCCTCGCTACTCCTCTTATTGTTATTTTTGTTTTTGCTTGTGTTTTTCCTATTTCATCAACTGTACATGCTACATAATTTCGCATACTTTATTATTTTTTCGTATATATGTTGTAACGGGACAGACTAGGCAGTCTACCGTTACAATATAGCACATTTCTTCATCCATTGTTTATATCCATATTTGATCAATTTCGCGATTCCCCGAAATCCCAAAATAGAATCTTTCCTTCCGAGAAGCCCATGAAGTCACCATCGTATCGTGTGCAAAAGCTCTAGAAGCTTGGCAAAATTGCCCTACTACAAAACCTTCGACTAATCAAATCACGGCGCCGGTTGTTCATGGAAAATCATTTAAGAGCAGGACGAGCAAGCCTCATCCTCATTTTGATAAACGTTATCGGTGAGCATTATTCGCGTCAAGCGATTTCTTGACATTCTTTCTCTACGACGTAATCTCGTCAACTTTCGATATCCACTTCGTGTAATCACTCTCCAAGATTCTCTACGAATTCGTATTACATCGTGCATCAAGGACTACGAATCGAACGACATCCGGCAACTTCAACTATCTCGAATAGTCTTTTTTAAGAGCATGTGAAAGCACTGTTTTACCCTCTCTTATGGTAATGCAGAGTGCATGTTAAATTTTAAACAAGTACCACTCCTAAACTATCAAACCGAATGGATTGAATTTTGCACAGGTATTTCTGGAGACCTTTATACATACGGTGTTGACCCGAAAATGTTAAAATTATAATTAAAAATGAAAATTTTTAGTGAAAATTGACGAATTTAATAGATTTTACAAAATATTGGGTCAACACCGACTAGACGGATAAAAACCCTAAACAATGAGCCTTTATTCATTGCTGTACGTCGAAATTTGACTAAGTGACATTTGTTTGAAAAATTACGTGTTAATTTTGTCGGTAAGGAGACGTAGAGAGAGCGCGTAGTTCCTGAGCAGTCCACCGCAATTCGAAGCGTGAGCGCTGCAAATCGTTCTCTCCGATGCCATATGCGCAGAAAGAGGAGAGCGAGAGAGAGAGAGAGAGAGAGAAAGCGAGAAAGAGAGAGAGGGAGGGAGTGATCAATATGTATATCTGTATATACGCATGTGTTACTATATACAAATTTTAAACAAGTATCACTCCTATACTATTAAACCGAATATATTGAATTTTGCACAGGCATTTCTGGAGACCTTTATTCATACGGTGTTGACCCGAAAATGTAAAACTTATAATTAGAAATGAAAATTTTGAGTGAAAATTGAAGAATTTAAAAGATTTAACAAAATATTGGGTCAACACCGACTAGACGGATAAAAGCCCTAAACAACGAGTCTTCATTTATTGCTTTACGTCAAAAATTGGCTTAGTGGCATTTGTTTGAAAAATTACATGTTAATTTTGTCGGTAACGCTCCGAGCGATCCACGGCCAGCTCGAATAGAAAGAGGAGAGCGAGACAGAGAGAAAGAGAGAGCAAGAAAGAGAGAGAGGGAGGGAGTTATAGATATGTATATCTGTATATACGCATGTATTACTATATAGAAATTTCAAACAAGTATCACTCCTATACTATCAAACCAAATATATTGAATTTTGCACAGGTATTTCTGGAGACCTTTATTCGTACGGTGTTGACCCGAAAATGTTAAAATTATAATTATCAATGAAAATTTTTAGTGAAAATTGAAGAATTTAAAAGATTTTACAAAATATTGGGTCGACACCGACTAGACGAATAAAAGCCCTATACAACGAGTCTTCATTTATTGCTGTACGTCAAAAATTGGCTTAGTGGCATTTGTTTGAAAAATTACATGTTAATTTTGTCGGTAATGCTCCGAGCGATCCACGGCCAGCTCGAATAGAAAGAGGAGAGCGAGACCGGGAGAGAGCGATTACATGTTTTCTCCGATGCCCCAGCAACTGCCGGTGCATGTGTGTATGTGTGTGTGCGTGTGTGTAGAAAAATAGTGAGTGAGAGAGAGGGGGAGAAAGCGAGTGCGAGAGAGAGTGATAGATATGTATATGTGTATAAACTCATATTTTATTCTATATATATAATATATGTATGTATATTATATATATATACACATGGTTTATATATATTATATATATATACATGCATATATACTCCGTTCACCGAGAGAACGTACTCCGTTCTCTCAACTACCTACCATATTAAAAAAAAATTTTATTAGGTATTGAAGTTGCTCAAAGTTATAAAAAATAGTCGAGATGGCCGAAAACCGAAAAAAATCGATGAAAATCCTCTCATTTTAACATGCAACCACGCTCATCTCTCGGCAATGAGAAATATTGCAGTAAGCTTGTTGAGCGATTGTACCATTTTATTAAAAAAAAACTAGTATATTCAAATGCACAATGCTCGGCGGTGCAGCAATTTTTGTTTCGTGAAATACTGAACCTTTTACAATTATAGTAGTGCTTTTGTCTTCTTCGTATAAGCATGTCAGTTTCATCAACTCATCGTGTTATTACATTGTAAGGAGCAGTACCATGATTTCGCTGAAGACGTAGAGAGGCAAGGGGCAAAAAATAACAACCGCCCATGCGAATGTCAAACCTCGTCATTACGCGTTTTGCCAGCTTCATCGTACAACGTCGCGTTTTCACGTGACAAAGCGATTTTACTATAACAGAAGACTGCGCATAACGTGAAATTTTTATAAGTAGTATTATACATGTGTAACGAAATATAGTGTACGAAGATAATATTTATCAATCAAGATTTAATGAAGTGCGGTATTTCATACCTACACGGTGATTGCTAAGTGACGTGAAAAATATGGGCAATAAAGAAAATTTGAACAAAAATAGTCCTTGTTCACGTCGAACGACCAAGAAATACAGGTACGTTTTGCAAACGTACGGACAACCGACTCTCCAAGAGAGAGCGAGACAGGGAGAGAGCGAGAGAGAGACATTTTCTCTCAACGTGCCTAAAGAAGTTTCACTCAAAAATGTTCGTTTCGTGAAACACTGAGCCTTTTACAATAAGTAGTGCTCTTGTCTTTTTTGTATAAGCATACAGTTTCATCAACTCAGCGTGTTATTACATTGTAAGGGGCAGTGCCTTGATTTCGTTGAAGCCCGTGAGAGGAGAAGGGGAAAAAAAACAATCGCCCGTGCGAGCTGTCGAAACCCGCCAATACGCGTTTTGCCAGCTTCATCGTATTCAATGCAAGTGTTGTAAAAAGCGATTTTACTATATGGCAGACGACTGCGCGTAACGTGAACTTTTAATGAGTATTAGTATTATTCATGTGTAAAGAAAAAATAGTGTACAAATATAAGAATTTGGATTAAAAAATTCGTGAAGTGCGGTATTTCATACCTACAAAAAGTGATTGATAAAGTGAGGTGAAAGAGAAGAATAATAGTACATTTCGACACGAGTACGCAAAGGCTTTTTTGACGAAACGAGAGGATTACGGCACGAGCCGAAGGCGAGTGCTGTAACGAGTTTCGTCAAAAAGCCTTTTCGTACGAGTATCGAACATAATTTTTCCTCATGAGAGCCGAGAAAGCGCAACGAAGTTGCGATTTCGAGGTTTGAATGAGGAAAAAATAATTTAAAAAATCGTCCTCAATGACGCTGAAGGAGCAATAAATACAGGTACATTTTGCAAACACACTTATGGCACAATCTAATGGCTCAGAAAAAAAGAAAATTGGAAAAAAATATATGCAGAATTTGAAATAAAAATGTTATACAATGCGAGTATATATCTCAATATATTTGCGAATATTTTGTAAATTTTGTAAAAAAATTGTAGAAAGCAAAATTTTACATTTTTAATGGAAAAAAACCTAGTTCAAAAATAAAAATCGATTTTTGAACGATTATGACGGCTTAAAAAAATTTTAAATATTTTTTTTTTAATTCCTCGAACTGTTTTCAAAAGTAATAGGTCTCTTTCCAGATGGAGATATTCAATCTGAAGGCTCAGAAAAAAAAAGAACATTGAAAAAAAAATTTTTTCCTCATTCTAACCTCGAAATCGCAACTTCATTGCGATTTCTCGGCTCTCATGAGGAAAAATAATGTTCGATACTCGTACGAAAAGGCTTTTTAACGAAACACGTTACAGCACTCGCCTTCGGCTCGTGCCGTAATCCTCTCGTTTCGTCAAAAAAGTCTTTGCGTACTCGTATCGAAATGTACTATTAGGCAAAATTTGAAATAAAAATGTAATATAATGCGAGTATAAATCTCAATATATTTGCGAATATTTTGTAAATTTTGTAAAAAAATTGTAGAAAGCAAAATTTTACATTTTTAATAGAAAAAAAAAACCTTAAAACATAAAAATCGATTTTTGAACGATTATGAAAGTTTTAAAAAATTTTAAATATTTTTTTTTAGTTCCTCGAACTGTTTTCAAAAGTAATACGTCTCTTTCCAGATGGAGATATTCAATCTGAAGGCTCAGAAAAAAAAAACATTGAAAAAATAATTTTAGGCAAAATTTGAAATAAAAATGTTATATAATGCGACTATATTTCTCAATATATTTACGAATATTTTGTAAATAAATATTGAGAAATATACTCGCATTATATAACATTTTTATTTCAAATTTTGCATAAAATTTTTCTTCATAATTTACTATTTTTTCTAAGCCTTTAGATTGAATTTCTCCATCTGGAAAGAGACGTATTCCTTTTGAAAAAAGTTCGAGGAATAAAAAAACGAGTGTTTTTAGAGACTTCATCTTAAAAATTACATATGTTCTGTAAAATTTTCTAAGCTTCCTGAAAAAATAGTAAAAATATTTTTTGAACTGTGGGCAATAGCGAAAAAACGACTTTTCAAATTCTAATCTTGATTTACAGAGTCTTCTACAGTCATATTAATTAGGCTATATTTTTTTTTCGGAAAGTTCAATTTTTTTTTTCAAATTCAAGCCGCAATAATCAAATTGAAAAAAAAAAACAAAAAAGTTTCAAATGAAAGAATTCGAAACTCAACGGTGGCTAAAAAATAGAGGCAAAAATCTGAAAAAATTATGGCACGTGTTTTGCATCACCGACACTAAACTGTGTAATTTACAAAATGATCCCCGATGGTGAAACCCAAACTTGGCCGATAATTGATGTTTTTACTCTATATATACATTTATTCTTTTCCTTTTGAGCGTATTTTCGATCGTTCGTGACGGCCACGCGAATTTGATGATATAAACACGATGTAAATGAATGAATGGAAGAATCTTGTATACTTTCGCTTAGCCGAGTGAACCGCGAAATCCATGTATTATACAGGTATTTGTCATGTGCGACGTGTATACTACGTAGATTTCGCGGATGACTCGGCATCGCGCAATTTGACAATATTCTTCCATTTATTCATTTCTATCGTGTTTATATTATCAAATTCGCGTAGCCTTCACGAACGGTCGAAGATTTGTTTCAAAGAAGAAAAATAATATATTTGCGGCGGAGAAAACCGAAGGAACTCGCGTGATGAATCGGTGTGCGAGCGGTTCCGTGTGTGCGTGTGCGTCGGGCATTCTCGGCTTTCTCCGTGCTGTCTGCGGGCCTGGAAGACCATGGGCCTGGGACACGTGCTTGTATTCGAGATCGGTAAAAAAACAGTGTGCGAACGGTCGTGTACATCCATGTGGGAGCGCACAGTCTCACCAGTGTTTTTCGATTCGGTCAGCGCGTGCATGTGCTCGTGGGTCTCTTGCCAAATTTACCTCGAAAAAATCAATCGAGTGAATTGAAACAATTTGATTACATTGTAAAAAAATTCATTCGTGTTTTCTACATTTTTTGGGGAGAAATGTAAATAAAAATATCAATAATTTCAACGCAAGCTGTGAATTTTTTTTTTTTGTTCTTGCCTTTCTCTCAAAATCTCTCATAAAGAAATGATGATACGTCATAACTGTTTTTGAAAGCAATTACTTATGATCTAGAACGTCGGGTATTTACGGTTCGAAACACTCAACAATGTATTGGTTAGACTTTTTTTCAAGCTTGTAACAATAAGTCTTTCAAAGAACCATGACGTATTATTATTTATTTCTGATAAATTTTGGGAAGAAAAGCAAAAAAAATTAACAACTTGCATTGAAATTATTTATATGTGTTGTTTAGATACCTTTGAAAAAAATAAAAATAAGAGTAATCACACTCCCGTCTTGGTAAATTATCGTTTGAGATCAGTGATCTGTGATCAGTTAATTTAAAATACATTGCCTGTATCTTGTAAAAAAAATGTTAAAAAGGGTCTTTTTTCATCGAATTAACGATCCCCCCCCCCCCCTTAATGACCCCGAAATTGCACGTTTTCGGTGATGATAAACACGCTCGATCGACGATGCTCTTTTAGCATCGTTCGACGAGTCTGACAATTCATTTCGACGAGACTCGATCGAGAATCTAGTATTCTCGGCCGAGTACTCGTCGATTCGAATATGTCAGAGCTCGTCGAATTTTCGATCGCGTAACTATAATCGACTCTCCAAGAGAGAGCTAGAGAGAGAGAGATTGATTGATTGATTGCTATATTTGCCTGGCTCTGGGGATTAGCCCATAAGAGCACACATATTTTACAGAAGGTACAAATATCACAAAAATTACTTACACCTATAATACGCCTTACACCTATAGTTACAGAGGGTACGTTATCACAGAGGTTTTGCCGAAAAACATAGTAAGCTTACAGTAGAAATATGAAAACTTAACAGTGGAATTTTGACTTAGGACTTAGCATGACATTCATACAAGAAACTAATACTAGGGCACATATTTACATACCGAGGGCCGCACGGCACCAAGACGTACAAACGCGCAGCATGGCAGAGCAGTGCTGCCTAGCTCGGCGGACAGAGATGATTACTCACAGTGTATAGCATGCCAGCGCTTCCTGCTAGCAAGAAGAGAGGCACGATTTCGACATAGCAGATCAACAAAATGCACTATCTGTTATCAAAAATTGTCCGAGAAAAGATAGATAGATAGAGGGCCAGGCCAGGCGCGCCCAGATATCAGGTGAGAGGGAAACAGCGGGGAGAAGCATCCAAGTTGACGAGGGAGAAGCAAAATTACAGATCCCGAAGCAGTAGGGAGTGCAGCCTAGCTTTGAACAGAGATGTCGAGCTAGCCGTACGAACTTCAGCCGGTAGACTATTCCATGAGGTAGCAGCACTGCACTCAAACGAACCCTGATGCATCGTCGTCCGGGCCGGAGGGACAGCAAGATCAAGAGCAGAACTCCGGCCAGGTCTAGTTGTTATGTCACTCCTATAGCGGAGCAGATTTCTCAAATATGGCGGGGTGCAACTTTCCAAGATGCGTAGAGTTAGAGTGGAAAGAAAGTATTTGCGTCGCAGCTCAGGAGGTAGCCAAGACAGTGCACGGTAAGCAGCCGTGATGTGAGCGTCTCGTGGGAGGTCAAGTACAAACCGGATGCATGCGTTGAGCGCACGCTTCAGGGCGAGATTTTGCTCCTTTGTCGCGTCAATGAGCACCACACAGCAGTAGTCCAGGATAGGAAAAGCAAGTGCCTCGATCAGCCGAGCCCGTAAGGATCGCGAGAGCAGGCCTCGATTGCGCTTTAACTGAGCCAAGATGGAGAACACGTTGCCTCGGACAGCAGCCACCTGAGCTCTCCACGATAGAGTGGGTGTCAGGAGGACCCCCAGGTACTTGACGGTGGGTGACATTTTAAGCGGAGCGTTGCCTATGACCAAGGGCGGAAACTCATCCAGGTCGAGTCCATTTACGTACCTTGCAGTGCCAGCGAGCAGCACCTGGGTTTTCGCGACATTCAACGTGAGCTTGTTCGTGACAGACCATCTGAGCACCGCATCGAGGTCGGCGTTGATCCACTCTATACCCTGCTGGAGGTCACACGGGCGACAGTGACAGTAGATCAGCACATCATCCGCATAAGCTATGTGCTTCCAGTGCTGTAGAACAGCAGGTAGATCCCTGATGAAAATCGCGAAAAGTAATGGACCAAGAACAGAGCCCTGGGGCACACCCGAGAGCACACACTCAGGAGGAGAGGCACGACCACCGGCGCCGATGACGGATTGAGTCCGGTTCGTCAGGTAACTCAGGAACCATCCTATCACCTGGGCAGAGCATCCTAGGTCGTAGAGTTTGGAAAGCAAGAGGTAGTGGTCGACACGATCAAACGCCTTGCTGAAATCGAGGAAGACAATGATCGAGATGCATCTGTCGTCAGCGGCCGATCTTATGGCATTCGTCAAAGCGAGAAGAGCCGTCTGGGTGCTGTGCCCCGCGCGAAAACCAGCCTGGAACTCGTCGAGAAGATTACCTTTTTCCAGAAAGTCATTGAGTTGCTTAGCAACAACACGCTTGAGGCATTTCGATAGAGCTGGTAGCAATGAAATCGGACGAAAATCCTCTACGGTGACTGGTAGTGGGACTTTGGCAACCGGGACGATGTTGGAGTGCCGCCATGAGGAGGGAAAAACCGAGGTAAGAAGCGACTCATTGAGTGTGTCTGTCAAGATAGGCAGGATGAAAGGAAGAGCGTACTTAACGTAAGAGATCGGGATGCCATCCACTCCACTGGCCGGGGACTTAAAGCTCTGGACAATTTTGCACAGTTCATCAGGTGAAATAAGAGCGAAATAGAATCGAGAGTCATCGAACGGATCTCGGTACGCCACCTCGAGCACTCGTTCCGGGCGATCGACGGGTTCACTGAAGATCGACACGAAGAATTCATTCAGCTCCTTCCCTTCTAGTTGAGCTGGATTCGAATTTCGTTGAGGTACCACACCTGCTCGTCGAAGTTCACGCCAAAGCGTGCGAGGGTCTCGGGTCACGGAGATTTTGGATTCATAGTAGGCGAGACGGGCTTGAAGAAGGGCCTGCTTTGTCCCGTTTCGGGCCATCACGAAATCCGCCCTGGCTTGGTCCGTTCGAGTCCTCCTAAATCTCATTCGCAGTCGGTCTCGTCTCCTAATCTGCTCGCGCAGCTCCGCTGAGATCCACGGAAGGTGCTTGCGCGCCGACACAGGGCGACGGTGCCTCAACGTGGTGTGTCTATTTATAGTGCTGATTATCCCGTCATTGATAATGGATACCTTTGTGTCCAGAGACTCAGCTTGATATAGGGCGGACCAGTCAAATCGCACAAGGTCACGACCAAACGCCTCGAGTTGAAAATCTCGAAAATCACGGTATGTGCCAGCAGACGGCTCTTCAGCCACGAGGTCAAACCAATACGTCAGGTGGACAAGGTCATGTCCCGAAATACAAGACATGTCCCAGAGACCGTAGTCCAAGACACGGAGGGGATCTTCAACAATACATAGGTCAAGCCAAGTATGCGAGGTGGCAGTATGATGTGTTGGTCCAGTCTGAAGCAGCGTAAGGTTGTGAGATCCAAAGAAGTGCCTGAAGTATGCTGCGTCATACGAGTTACTTGCCATATCCGCGTTGAAGTCACCCACGATAACGATGTCCGCATACCGGTGCTGGAACGACTCGAATACAGTCTCGAAGATGTCGAAAAAACCGATTTTCGGAGGACGATAGACTGTGCCGAATAACAGTTTACCTTTGGAAGGCTGAGAGACTTCAATCAGCAAAAACTCCGGTCGCAGCAGGGCGGAAGCATCAGACGCCGCCAGTACTTTGACTGCAAGGGATGTGCGAGTGTATATACCCACGCCCCCACCTCCCCTCCCAAGACGGTCATTTCGAACTAGATTATATCCTGGGATGTCCACAGAGCTGTCAGGATGAGAGTTCTTTAACCAGGTCTCCGAGACTGCAATAATGTCAAAGAGACCATATCCGACATTTTCGCTGAAATCTGCGAAATGTGCCGTGATCGATTGAGCATTTACATGTGCGATTTTCAGTGAATTCTTCTGGGGAGGCGCAGCACAAGGTTGAAAAGAGGTCCCTGGGCGTCAACTCGTGGAGGAAGGGGGTGGCCCAGCCATATCCTTCTGTCGCTCAAGGTCCGCTATATCCCGTATGATAGTCGGTTCCGAGCTCCCACGTGTATTGAGATGCATAGCGCCATCCTTGACCCGAACAGAGCTGATGTCCGGATTCGATTTTGCCCAGTCCCGGGAGGCCTTCAGCAGGTTGTAGAGAGGCCCTGGCAGATTGCGATTTACGAAGATCCTGACCGGGTCGAACGAGGCATCAATATCGGCAGCAGTGAGACTCGGGCTGTGCTTCCGCGCGGCAGAGATCACCTGTTCGCACAGGTGATCACTCGCGAGCTTCACCAGGATTTTTGCATGTTTGCCAGATTGTGCCGACCCAAGTCGAAAAGCGTCCAATAGGGAGACAGGAGGCAATCTAACCCGAATGGCATCACACACAGAGTGGACAAGATCCCGAGCCGACTCCTGCTCGGTTACCGGGAGACCCGCAATCGTTAGCTCATTCGATTTGTCCCTCGACTCCACTTTAGCCACACGATTTGTCAGTTTATCAATGTGCTCCTTCAGGGTACTGTTTTCCCTTTGCAACATCTCGAGCTCCATTTGCGTATTTTCTTCGAGCGCAGAGATACGCGTTGCCATGACTGACTGCGAGGCAGCAAGCCCAGCGACATCTGCACTCAGGGCCGAGACTTTTTGCTCAACGCCTGCAAGGGTCTCTTGGATGGCCTGAAGATGGTTTCCCGTTGACGTGTGCGCAAGCTGATTTTGAGACGCCATTTGTTGGTTTTGAGACGCCATTTGTTGGAGCTGCGCCATGAGGTCCTGTAGTGTCGGTGAAGCCGAGGTCGACTGCCTTGGTGGGGGAGTACGAGGAGTTCTTACCGAGCGGTTTTGCAAACACGAGTCACATCGCGTACTCATTTTGCCGCCAGGGCCGGACAAAGTAGTCCCAAATTTGCCCTCCGCGCATTTCTTGTGGAAGATCAACCCGCAATCCCCCGAGCAGAAGACAGTCACATTTTTAGGGGTGAAGTGGTTGCATAAACCACAGCGAGATGACATATCGCCCGGATAATAGCGAGCCCAGCGATGGTGTGAGATGACGGGTATCGACTGGTCCCAGACGATGAGAGCGAGATCTTCTTTACCAGCAGTTGATAAGGTGGGAGATTATTATGCCAGCAGTCGACACGCGGACAGCCGTGAACAGCAGCAAGTTGGAGAGATGCGCAAGCGTTTCGCGGAGAGCGCATGCGTGAGACCAGGAAGCAACAGTCGTGTGTACTCACACAGCCGAGGAGAAAGCACCCATGCGCAGTAACGAAAAGAGAGAGGCGCAAGCGTGACAGCGGCAGCGGGGAGCACGGCGTCGCAGCAGCAAAGCAGATGAGGCCACACAATTTTGTCAGCTGACGCAGGTCGCCCATGCGCAGTACGAGAATAAGAGAAGACGCATGCGCGGCAACGGTAAACAGCTGACGTGGGGCAGGATGGACCAGCTCAACCGACTTGAGCAAATCGAGAAACACATGCACTTTTCGTCGAGATATTACTGCAATGCGGCCATCCAAGCGCACACTTGATAGCTCAAGACGAAAAGCGTTAACAGGACTCGCTCTACACTGAAACAAAACGGCCCGAAGGCACAAAGCGGCAGAGAAAAGCACAGCAGAAGAAGGAGCAGAAAATACACACATCTGTCAGTACTCACAGAGAGAGAGAGAGAGAGAGAGAGAGAGAGAGAGAGAGAGAGACAATAATTTTGGCCGAGATTGCATGTTTTCGGTAAAAATATAAACGCTCGATTGACGGAACTCTCTTACCGTCATTCGACGAGCGTGACAGTTCGTTTCGATAGGACTCGATCGAGAATCATAGATTCGCGACTGAGAACTCATCGGTTCGAATGTATTCGCGCTCGTCGAGTTGCTCATCGCGTATGTAGTACAGTAGACTCGCCATAAGCGAGAGTGCTTTGCCACCGAAATTGCACGTTTTCGGTGATGATAAACACGCTCGATCGACGATGCTCTTTTAGCATCGTTCGACGAGTCTGACAACTCATTTCGACGAGACTCGATCGAGAATCTAGTATTCTCGGCCGAGTACTCGTCGATTCGAATATGTCAGAGCTCGTCGAATTTTCGATCGCGTAACTATAATCGACTCTCCAAGAGAGAGCTACAGAGAGAGAGAGAGAGAGAGAGAGAGAGAGAGAGAGAGAGAGAGAGAGAGAGAGAGAGAGAGAGAGAGAGAGAAAGCGATTTTGGCCGAGATCGCATGTTTCGGTAAAAATACACACGCTCGATCGACGGAACTCTCTTACCGTCATTCGACGAGCTCGACGGTTCGATTCGATAGAACTCGATCGAAAATCTAGTATTCTCGGCCGAGAACTCGTCGATTCGAATATGTCAGAGCTCGTCGAATTTTTGATCGCGTACCTACAATCGACTCTTGAAGATAGAGAGAGAGAAAGAGAGAGAGAGAGAAAGAGAGAGAGAAAGAGAGAGAGAGAGAAAGACATTTTCGCCGAAATTGCACGTTCTCGGGGATGATAAATACGCTCGATCGACGATGCTCTTCTAGAATCGTTCGGCAAGTCGGACGATTCATTTCGACGAGATTTGGTCACGGATCTAATATTCTCGGCCGGGAACTCGTCGATCCAAATATGTCAAGACTCGTCGAATTTTCGATCGCGTACCTGAAATTGACTTTCCAAGAGAGAGCGAAAGAGAGAGAGAGAGAGAGAGGGAGAGATTTTCGCCGAAAACACATGTTCATGGTGAAAATATACACGCTCGATCGATGATACTCTCTTACCGTCATTCGACGAGCTTGACGGTTCGTTTCGATGAGACTCGATCGAGAATCATAAATACACGACCGAGAACTCATCGTTTGGAATGAATTCGCGCTCGTCGAGTTGTTTATCGCGTACATACATAAGCGAGAGTGCTTTGCCACTAAAATTGCACCTTATTCTCGGTGATGATAAACACGCTCGATCGACGATGCTCTTTCAGCATCGTTCGACGAGTCCGACAATTTTTTTCGACGAGACTCGATCGAGAATCTAGTATTCTCCGCCGAGAACTCGTCTATTTGAATATGTCAGGGCTTGTCGAATTTTCGGTCGCGTACGTACAATTGACTCTCCAAGAAAGAGCGAAACAGCGAGAGAGAGAGAGAGAGAGCGAGAGAGAGTCATTTGAGCCGAGATTAATTTTGCTCGGTAAAAATACACCCTCTTCACCGATGATGCTCTCTTACCGTTAGCTCGACGATTCATTTCGACGAGATTCGATCGAGAAACTCGTATCCTCGCCCGAAAACTCTTCGAGCAGACTATGAATATGTCAGGGCATGTCATTAAATCGCGGGATAAACACGAATGACCAGGGGTGACCCTCATTGCCGGAGTTCTCCCGCCAAGCACGAAGTATGCCTGCGAGCATGCAACCCGCCACGCACGAGGCATGCCTGCAGGCATGCAACCCGCCAAGCGCGAGGCATGCCTGCGAGCATGCAACCCACCTAACACACGAAATTTCAGCCTTTAACGAACGAAGCTCGTCGCGGAGAGAAGGCGCGTTAGTGACGAACGGACGTATGTCGCCCGTTATCACCAAGCCCCCACAGATGTTGGAAGCCGGTGAGAATCAGCGTCTTGCCGGCTTGCACAAGATGGCCGCGCTTATCGCCTAGGGATGAGCCTCAACGTAAACAACAGTTGCACCTCGAGAATACCGACGTCCCGGCACTAACAATAATCAGAATTTCGTCCGGAGAATATCGATGTCTCGACGCTGACTTTTCATATCACTTAAACTACAATTATGCCTCGAGAATATCGATATCCCGGCACTGACAATAGTCAGAATTTCGTCTAGAGGATATTGATGTCTCGACACTGGCTTTTCATATCACCAGCCGCCATAATTGGACATGCTTCTGGAGATTATCGTCAACAGGATGTCGAGGTGTGACAGAAACTCTTCCCCCACGCGCCGACATCTCCCACCTTATGCGACAATAGAATAAGGGACTATATAACGTCCAGCAATAATTAAGGACAGTCAGTCGAACTTCAAGCCTGATTATCCGAGGTCACTGGAAAACTTATAATCCGTAGGGAAACTTTCACACCAGTAACAAGTTTAAACTATTGTACTCTTCACACATAAAAATCGGTAGCACGGTAGCCCCGGCAAACCAGTGTAAGAAACATCAAATGAAATAAATAAATCAAAAAACGCATTTGCGTTTCATTTGTGCACCAGGGACATCGAATAAGAGGGGGAAATTGAACATCAACCGAACTTCGAGCTATCTACATTCTTGAGCGGGACTCCCATCAAAATTCACGTGTTTCCAACACCTCTTCATAACTGCAGTGCTGTGCGCTAGATGCACTTGCTCACGCAGTTAATTTCCTCACACTCTCTAACTGCAGTGCTGTGCGCTAGATGCACGTGCTTACGTAGTTACTTTTCTCACACTCTCTAACTACAGTACTGTGCGCTAGATGCACGTGCTTGCGTAGTTACTTTTCTCACACTCTCTAACTACAGTGCTGTGCGCTAGATGCACGTGCTTACGTAGTTACTTTTCTCACACTCTCTAACTACAGTGTTGTGCGCTAGATGCACGTGCTTACGTATAGTAACTTTTCCCTCCCTCCAGGTACAGTCCCGTGTGCCAGATGCACGCTCTGTACTCTGACCATCCAACCACAAATCCGTGCGCTAGATGCACGCACTGTGGTGGAGGTATCAACCCTATTATATGAGAGCTCTGCCCGAGAGTTAGGACTCACTCAAAGGGGGATCATCGAATTTGTTATTTAGATTTGTATGGTTAGACGCCACAGTGGCCAAGAGAAAAAATTGAAGCGCCTCGCTCGTGGCATGAGCCATTTTGTGAGAGGAAAGAACATTCGAACCCGACCAAAAAGTGAAGTGCAGGTTGTTGTTCCCGTAGTTGACAAACTAGTAGAGAAGAATGTGGATTTGCCCTTCCAACCCCTATCGGGCCCTTCGACAAATCTCGATTTTCCTCTCGGATCACCGAGCGTCAAGGAGCGTCCTATAGGGGTAGCTACAATATTCAGAATACCCGAGGGGACGGCCCCGTGTATTCTTCCCGACGTCATTCTCCCGGGACCAGTTCACCGGGCCCACAGGGACAGCATCAGCGACGCGTCGACGTTGGCTGCAGACTCCAACGACGACGACGAAATCATCACGTTGGTTTAAAAAACCCGCTACGCCCCAAAAGTAAGTAAAAATTTACCAATCTCATTATCGCGAGCCTCTATCCCCGCCCGGCGCATTCCGACCGAAACGAGAGGCCCCCTATTTCCTTGTTACTATTAATCGCACACCGCGGGCAGGACGTGATAATCCTCGCCCAG
The DNA here is from genome assembly GCA_963564615.1 of Rhorus exstirpatorius. Classification (NCBI taxonomy): domain Eukaryota; kingdom Metazoa; phylum Arthropoda; class Insecta; order Hymenoptera; family Ichneumonidae; genus Rhorus; species Rhorus exstirpatorius. The sequence continues at coordinate 26,578,958 of OY751313.1, forward strand.
GACGTAACAACAACAACAACAACAACAATAATAATAATAATAATAATAATAATAATAATAATAATAATAATAATAATAATACTCTCATAATAATAATTACTCTCTGACTATCTCCGCATATCTCCCATGCATGGATACGCAAAAAAAAACAAAAAAAAAATAGAGGAGGGGGGTATACAAAGGGCTATGACGACCGTACGTCATCACAAGCTCTTAAATCATATATCTATTTAATCGATCGTCTTAGCACCTACAGTCGGTCAACCTGACTTTATGATCGTCTCGGTCATACACAAGAATATGAAATGAATGTTTGTAGAGGGTTGAAACAAATTTAACGTCATATGGTAACGTGAACACAAATTAACTTGAACCTTCTTGAACTTAATTTTTTTCTTTTTTTTTCATTATCCTCTTATATACGGCCTCATTTGATCAGCGGCGACGACGCCAGTATAGGTTAACTGTGTGACTTGGAACCCTTCTATATCACCTACTACATATCAGTCGAATCGCAATTCTTTTTTTACCATGTAAGGTCCTTTTTATTTTCGTATTGACTTTTTATTACTACCTGTGGGCGTATCGACGTTACAAGACATCACATAATCTCCTTCTCGATAATGATTCGCTTCTTTATGCTCTTAATTGTAGAGAGTTTCATTTTCTTTTGGCCATTTATTAATTCTGACAGAGGCAGAATCTCTCACCGACACCAAGTCGCGAGTCACAATCGAATCCGAGTCCATAATTAGTTTAAGCTTATCATTCACTTCGCCAAGCTGATCGACGCCGAATAACATTTTACTGGAAGTCTCTTCCGTCGCACGATCCACGGTATTATTAATAGCAAATTCTACTTTGCCTAAAACTTTATCCCACTTTGTAGGATCTTCACACAACTTCGCGATCATTGGAGTAACGACTCGATTCAACCTTTCTACTTAGCCATTGGCACGCGGAGTACCCACAGCGATGAGGACATGTTCAATACATTCATTAGTTATGAATTTTTCAAATCAGTCGGAAGTAAAGGCAGTTCCACGGTAACTTCTAATACGGCGTGGTTTGCTTGACAGTAATGTTGGAGATGCTGAATTCACTGCTCGGAAGTTGTTGATTTACACGCGTACAATTTTACGAATTTCGTAAACGCAACTGCAATCGAAAGAATATATTTGTACCCGCGACCGGTTTTTTCAAAAGGGCCGCAATATGATCGATGTGAGTTGTCCGGAATGCTTATAATGCTTTGCAAAAAGAAGCCAAATCCCCCTAAAAAACACCATAAATGGTGTACAAAAAGTTGAGACAAGTACATTTCCTTGCATTGTTTTGTCTATCCTTACAAAAATATGTCAAACATAAATAGTTGTATAATAAATCCTCACAAAAAGTTCTGAAATAAATTCAAATCATCCAACTCACAGTTGCCAAGTACATCCAGCATTTTTATTGTTTACATTGTTTATTAACCGTTTATAAGTAAGTCACAATGCCCGAAAACGTCTTGAAACGGGACAAAGGGACTTAATCTAAAAATGAATTGTTTGAAAAATTTTTATTGAAAAAAAAATTCGCATTGAAAAAACAAATCGAACGAAGTACTTGGCGAGTTCGTAACAGGTAGTCCGTACAGTAATTTTACATAACTCGCCAAGTACTTCGTTCGATTTTTTTATTCAATGCGAATTTTTTTTTTTTCAATAAAAATTTTTCAAACAATCCATTTTTAGATTAAGTCCCTCAACTTTTTGTATACCATTTATGGTGTTTTTTAGGGTCTCATATACGTATAATATTCGTTCATTATCTTTCGGTTGTCATTCCCGGATCTGAAGCATATATATTTAATGTACATACGTACATTGAATATTTATATATATTTATATATAATTATAGCTTCAGATCCGGGAATTACAACCGAAAGATAATGAACGAATATTATACGTATATAAGATGTACCAAATTCCACGGAGACATTGTTGAAAAACACACGTCCAAACGTATATAATTCGTGATTTTGACAGGAATGCAGTTGGCTTCGTTTCTATCGTCAAGTAGATGTTCCTTATACATATAATATATGTATATAATTTGATGTCAAATGCTTATTGTATAATATACGTAAAATATACATATACCATGTATACATATCACATACATTGTGACACTGTGTCACAGGCGAGGCATGCGCCTCGCCGAAGTCCGTCACCACACGCCAAAAACACCCGAAAAATGTAACGTAACATAATAACCGTAAAACCATCGATACCCCGTCGTCCCTCGTCACTCTTCTCTCACCATCTCCGTAGTCCCATCTCAACCCGATGATCTCCTTAATAACCCCGTCCACCTAAAAATCCCCAGAAAATAGTATTAAAGGAAACCCTGTGGACGGCGAAAGAATACGAGAGGCTCCGACAACGCCGCATAGCATCTTCTTCTTCGTCGAACATCCCACTCACACCACCGCGCCGAGGCCCTCACACGGACAGAGCACCGAAAGGAATCGAACATCTGTGAGGGCCCAGTCGGTATATCGAGCGACTGGGATTATCGGAAAAATCAACGCAAAGCGAGCAACATCACGTCATACGCCGTTCCAAGAGCCAGTGTCCACAGGGAGCCCTCACATCTTCCCCCCTACGATCTTTGTCACCGAGTCGACCGTCGCGTGCCATCGTCGGCAGCACCTGCCGGGCAATCCATCATCGAAGGCACGTGCGCCTGCGATGACGACTCCGGTAACCCAATGAGCTATCGATTATTGATCCTCCGATGACCCATATTAATATTGCGCAGGCCCTTGACCCCGATCTTACCCGAATTTTCCCGAATCCTTTTTCCCACGACCTGTCCCGGTGAAGAAGACGACGAGCTCGTCACTTCAGCGAGAGCGATCATAGATTACAGACGAGTGAACTTGATAAATTATATAAAGTCATTAGTAGAGGAAGTATTGTATGGCGAGCGAGAGAGAAAGGCGATAGCACGACCGCCATTGAGCGTACCGAGTATCGAGAGCAAGTTGCACGTGTGGAAGTCCCACCAGCAAAGAAGTAAGCCCGTTCCGTTACCCCTTTATTAACTGCGATTCTTCTGAATATTATTTACAACGGTTACCCTTTTTTCTTGTATCAACCCGTGAGCGTGTGGTGACGCAGCACGACCCACTCTTTTACACTTCCGCGATTTTTCGTAACCGTCGTCCCTATTTTCTTTTCTTTTCATTTCGTGTAGTTCCCCTGTTTAATTGCGAGTTTGATTACTTTCCGTCATCACGAAAACCCGACGTGGGTAATAATTAAGAGGCGCGGGGGCCAGAAAACCCGTAGCCCTGAGATATCATAATCCCCCCCCCCCTTTTGTTCTTTTTGTATTCGAGTCATCCGTGAAATATAAATTTTGTTGACTAACATCGACTGGCGCCCAAAAATTACAAGATAGCGTTAAGAACGATCAACCTTTTTTTTCTCTTTATTTTTTTTTACGTTCTTTTTTTTGTTCGCAAATTATCATTTTCTTTTGTATTGCGCGTCCTCGCCACGCTCGAGAGCTGTCGCGTGAGCGAGTCGCTTGAGTCATCCGAATAAACTCTTGTATTCTTTTTTTTGTGAATTCATCCTTGTAGATTTATCCTTTTTTCTGTGCTTAAATAAATTTCGTTGGCGAATACCTAGCCCGGGTTCGCCCGGTAACAACGTCCGGCCAAGAGAAAAGTGCCGTGACAACATGTATATTTGTAATATATGTATATTACACGTCAGTAATTTCTATGCGATATATAAAAGTGGATGGATAAATTCTTACAATTAAAGTATATGTCATAACACTTTATTTATATTATATAATGTATACTATATAAATAAATTAAAACGCAAAGATCGCACGCAATAAGTTTTGAGCGCGATCCGAATTGAGACCATGAACCTGTATTCTATAAATATATAAATCTATATTATATAAATATATCGCCGCCGCCGTGTCAAGAATACACTCTGACCTATACTAACCCAAACAGAAACCTAAAACCAAACCGAAAACCCAAACCCAAAACCCAAACCCAAACAAACATGACAATTCTTATCGTATCTACTGAGGATAAATTTTTTTTTTTGTTTTGGATTTCTCTCAGTTATGTCCTGGCATTTTCCCAATGCCCCAGGGAAAACCAAAACTTTGAAACCTGGGAAGGACATTTCTATATACGGTTTACAATATATTTACAATGTATTGAAATGTTCTTAAATTAATAATCGATCTTAAATAATTTCATTAAATGTTCTTTAATAATTCCATTAAATGTTTTTGTATTATCTAATTTGTTTGAATAACTATCTAAACCCAGCTTAAGCACACACAAATTTTCCACCACTGCCGCTACCATCTCCATTTTCGTTTTTAGAATTGCTTCCCTCTTTTTTGCTCTTCCTTTTCGTCATCGGTCGATCGTTCTATGTTTGTTTCACGTTATAAAAATACAGGAGAATTACAATCGAACTATTATAAAAGAATTATAATAATACTATGTATGGTGTAGTATATTGAAACGTTTCGAGATTTTACGTATAAAATATTGAAAGTTTTTAATGTTTTTATTTCGATCTGAGAGCTGAATTCGTGTTCTGGACTCGAGTAATCAAAAAGAGATAGCCAAGGAATTAATTTTTTAAATGTAATTTAAAATTCAGTCAATTAATGTGTTTCTTCTTGTTGTTTGTTTTGTTTGCCTCAGAATATGTTCACTCTTAGGATATGGTGACCGGAACTAGTTCATCATCGGCATTGTGACTCTATTGTTGATCGTTTTTATGATCAATTAAATAACAAAAGAGTTATATGGACTTTGCCGGTCCAGACGGCTAATTAATAAAAAAAAAGAGGTTCATTTAGGTGGACACCTTTTTTATGATTCTACGTTGAGATCTATGATTACTGGTCCTTGGTAATCTAGAAATTGATGTGTGAAATTTGTTTTACTGAAGCTAAGTTTGAGAAATGGTTTTATTTTAGTTTTGTTTTTTTTGTGTTTAGTGGCTAATGCCGAGATCTAGGTTTTTCTATAAGAAAACCTATACTCTAGGCGACTTATCCTATGTTATGTCGTATTTTCTCTAGCTCGCGTTGGACGCTGTGCCAATACGAATTCGAGATCGTGCGACGGTAGTGAGCCGGGCCTGCTCAGGAGCACGAAACAAACAAAGCGGATCTTCCTGTAAAAAGTACGGTTCGATGGCTTGAGTGGTACCCAGTGGATATCTGTGGCTAATTGCTCGACGTGGGTCGAGCCGTTAGTACAGTTATTAGCAAGGAAATTTTACTATGCGCTCGATGCAATACGAGTACTCTAGTAAAATATGCTATCAGGATGGAAACTTTGGCTATGCGCTCGACGCAGTGCGAGTACTATAGCTAAGTATGCTACTAGGTAGGAACTTACTCAGGCAATCGTGCAATACGATCACTTTGCAGGCGAAGGGTTTTTATAGGAAGGTCCTAATGCTAGCGTCAGACGTGATGCTGATACTAGCTCTTAGAGGTAGAGGTGTTCGGGAGCGAACGGTAGGAAAAGGAATAATTGAATAGTGCTCGTCCGTCGTTTGCTCGGCCTTTTATACCCGTCGCGGCTGTGGTGTCTCGCGTGGGGCCATGAGTCATCAGCGAAACTTGTTTGCTCATGCGCAGGTTTATTATTGTTTTTCGTCCACTACTGTATGTGTCTTGGTCCTATGCGTCACGTTCTGATCTCTATCGATCGTGATCTAGCGAGTGTTGGTAAGTCAGGGTACGCGGGAGTTACCATCAGTCGAAACGTCGCTACCTGGGTAATGTGTTGTGTTGGTACGTCAGGGACTTGGTTCCGTTACAACTGCCCTTCCAAAATAATAACGTTTTTACTTTTTTTAAATTTTAACTATAAAAAATCGTTTATTATTTTATGATTCGTTGTGACGTGTTTGACATGATTGTTTTTGGCTTATTCGTTGTTATGTAGTCCTCCCCATGGTTTCTTCGTTTCCTCGAGATAGCTGTCGATTTGCTCCAAAATGTCGTCTAGTTCGCTTGGTAAGATGACGGTACGACGTCGACCCGTTTGCACTCGTGTGCGGGAATATTTTCTCGACGTCATCTCCTCGATGATCGGGTCGTACTCGGCCGTTGCAGATGTCCTTGCTCGCTTTGTTCCAGTCAACGGCATGATCGGAGGCGTCGGCTTCGGGGGCGTGATTACCGGTGGATTTTTCGGCTTCCCCGGTACATATTTCATCGGCACGGGTGTTATTTTTGCCTTCGTTGTCGGTGTTTCCCCGGCCATCGTTATGATCTCATGTTGAGCATCCATATCTTGCTTAATCCACGAGAAATATCGTTGATCAGTCTGCGTTTGTTTCGATTTTTTAAATTTTTTATAGCGTGGGCGATTTATATTCGCCGGTACCGCTTCTTTATACGTTTTCGGAATGATCGATGCTGTTCCCTCAATATATTCGCGGTCCCATACTTGGGTCTCTTGATTTTGTACTTTGGCCATAGCGTTCTGTATTTTGATTAAGAATGACTCGTTTTCGTCTCTATCATGATCGAAGTTGACTCATTTTATTGTTACAGTTCTTGATATTTCCAGGGAAGGGACCCCTCCCCTTTTTTCTTCTATTTTGATTTTAATTATTCTCCTTTCGGAGATTCATGTTTGTATTTTGAATATATCCCACGTGGTTGCCGTCTACTGCTATATGCCGGTGTGCTTAGCAATGTTTATAGTGATGTCCTTCTCTCGGATTGGATACTTATTTATATCCCTGCCGCGTCTCATGTCACTCGGCTCTCTTACACTTGACGGGCTATCCACGTAACGTCGTCTACTGGAGAGGCGGTATTACACTTGACGGACTCATCGCTAAGGTGCTTTTACACTTCGCGGCGTTCGTGGTTTTATTCTCTTTGCGTCACCTATTGCTGATCAGATTAGTAATGTTCTCACCTAGGTGCTTCAATGCCATTTTTCTTTTGGCGATGTTTTTCTGTTAAAAGAAGATTATGTATGAATTTTTTTTTCTTTTCTTTCATGTATAGTATGGTCGGAGGTCTTGAGCATGGAAAAGTCCTCTTTCTCTATCCAGGTTTATGAATTTTAAAATATAGGAAGTATTGTTTATTTTTCTGTTTATTTCATATGGGCCTTCATATATCGGTAGAAATTTCGCAATTATTTTTGTGCTCGGATTTGAGACGTTTAAGGCTCTAGCTAGCACGAGTTCACCGTGTTGAAATTCCGTAATCTTGTGTTTTCTGTTAAATTCTCTTGCTTGTTTCCCTCGTCGGTGTCGCATGTTGTCTCTTGCTGACCATATGAGATTCTCATGTGTTTCTATAGGATCTAGTGGTTTACCTAAGGTTTCCTGCCATGGTTTTTCAGGTTTTTTTTCCAGAGTGTAATTCCCAAGGAATTTTTTCCGTTGTTTCATGATGTGTTTCATTTATACATCCTTCAATGGGTTTAAGCTAATCTGTCCATTTGTTATTCTGTTCTTTTAGGAAGGTTCTGAAGAATCGTGATAATGCTCGATTTGTTCGTTCAACGGGGTTCGCTTCAGGATGGCGTATTGCCGTCACAATTTTCCTGATGCTATTGTTTTTCAAAGTTTCCGCCCATTTTTTGGCTGTGAACTGGGTTCCTTGATCAGTGAGAATGGCTTTTGGTTTTCCATATTTGGGAATATAGTCTTTGTTTAGGCATCTCCATGTAGCGTCCGTAGTTGCTTTCTTCAGTGCATAGAGGCGGGTCAATTTGGAGAATACATCAATAACGACTAGCAAGAATTTTTTTCCATATCTTGCCGTGGGTAGTGGCCCATAAAAATCCAAAGATACTAAGTCGCTAGGGTTTTGTTGTAAGATATTCTGCATCTCTGCGAATGTACCTTGTGTGTATGTTTTTGTTCTTTGGCAGATGTCACACTTTTTGAGTTGACGTCTTGTGACTTTGTTTAAGTGCGGCAACGAAAAATCATCTCTTAGGATCAGATAGCATTTGCGGGACCCTATGTGCCCATATATCTCGTGGCACTCTTGAATAAATGCTGACGCTTTTGTTGTTGGGATTACGGCGCGGTATTTACCTTGGGATATTTTATACAATGTTTCATTCTCCATCTAGTAACCGGCGGGACCGTTGTTGTTTTTGCACTTTTCTTTTATTTTTCTTATTGTTTCGTCTTCATCCTGTAGAATGTTTAGACGATTTATTAGGTTGATGAATTTTAGCGATATTTGTCTAGCGAGTTCCGCGATAGTAGTATATGGACCACTATGGAGACCCCCACTCCTATCCCCACTCCTATCCCCTCCACTTTCCCCCCACGTCAGAGCCTCTTTCCGAGCGTGGTGGGGGTCGTGGTGGGGAGAGGTGGTGGGGGGGAAAGAGTTCTGAGGATTCGCCATAGTGGTCCGATTATTATCATTATTCACATAATAATAATCCATACTTTTTTCTCTTTATTTAATTTTATATACATTTTCACTTAATTATACGTAATGCTTTTATACAATAAGAAAAGGATTTATCTTTTACGGGCTATAACAGTTTTAACGATATGATCCAAATGATGCATCAGTAGATTGTCAATTATCGTTGTTTTTGTACAAGCAGGTAATTCGTTATATGAATTATTCGGCGATGTTCGTTTTTGGGTAGCTCTCTGTCGTATTTTCGCACGCTTCGTGCGAATATTACGGCGTATGCAGCTCGTTATAAAAATTGATGTTTCTGATGTTGTTGCATCTACAAGAGAGTCTCTGCAATTTGTTACCTCTTTGCAAACACGACGAAGCCACGAGATATTTCCGTTTATACTGGCTTGTAATAATGACAGTATAATGAATTGCTCTTTTGTAGAACAGAATATCGGTAACGAGCGATGTGCAGGGTCTTCTTCATCGTGCCAAGAACGACCGTCCATAGTTAAACAACCATGGATATAACATTTGAAGCTAATCACAGGCCAGTAGTGTTACACGGAGAGTTCTAACTCAAGATCCCTACCCCGAAATTTACCGAAATTTTTTAGCTCAGACATGAACCACTTAGCCGAGACACAAGCCCGGGGGGGGGGGGCTATCTCGATGAGCCGGAATGCACTTAGCCCATACACGGGGGGGGGGGATATCTCTAACAACCGGAGTGCACCTAATATTTTGCGGGTCAAGAGGGGGGGGGGGGGGGGGCTTTTTTTAGGGTGGCATTGGAATGCCGCTATCTCTAACAGGTAAATAGCAGACTGGAGCGTTAGATTTTTCAGCCACCCACGACGCTACCCCCTGCAAGGCTGCCCTTGTAAATTTAAGAGAGGGGATATGCTTGTCAAGACACGTTAATCTCAGTGTATCATTTTCGCCGTACCTTTTAAGATAGCATTGGAATGTTGTCATTCTATCGACAGAGTGCACTTTACGTAATCTTTACAATGGCATTGAAATGTCACTTAACTGGCGCGTCTGTCTGTCGCGTCCTGATTTCCTGTCATAAATCACTGCTGGTCACGTGCTAGGTGTCCGACCGCAGCCTGAAAAAGGCCGAATCATGAGGTCACAAAATCTTAGAGGCGCCTACGATAAGGTATAGCTGCTCCTTGGTACCTGAAAGAAAAATGTTCAAGTGTCCCTAACAGATATTCTTCTGACCGCATATATAAGCGTTTCCCCATCACTGACTGGTGCGTGAGTAGCGCTGGGTGTTGCGCTGGATCCTTTGTCAAACCACGATGAAATTGGGACGAGGAGCAGATTAAAAATATGGAAAAGCACATTCGATTCGAAACTCGAGCTAAAATTCATGTAATGTATGCATGGGATTATGCGTACAGAGTCGCTCACCGAGGCCGGTGGGAAGAAGTAGCACGTGATCGTGAGCGATTTAGATTAAGAATTGGAAAATGCGGTAAGCTGATTGAATCTGTATTGATGAAGAAAAAATTTGACTGAAAATGCAATACTGATTAAATATGCGTCATCAACGTGTTTCGACGTGTTTCGACCCCTCGAGCCTTCGAGAGCGGATGATGCCATATTGCATGTCTGAAGACGCTTGAGCCTGCACAGTGGTGGATATACGTGCAAAGTGCTAACTATGACGCCAGATATTTTGACAAACCGCCGGAAAATGAGGCTTTGATGTTCATGGAATGTCGCTATGACGCGCTTAGTCGCGTTCTTGCTATCAATATGGACGGATATCCTGATGGCGTTCTCGGAACCAAATATCCGTGGGAATTATCAAGGGGCGATCTTAAGAATATAACGAAGCCTATGCTTTTTAAATATTTTAGTCGATCAATTCACATGCTTTATGATCGTATACCCGAAAATCTTCGTGCCGACAGTGAAATTATGTCATATCTGCCTTGTATGGAGCATTGGAATGCGCCCCACATCATGACTCATATCGATGGTCCTGCAGCCTTTGTACGGAATTGTGAAATGTGTCGCTCCAAAGTGTGGGTGGAGAAAAATCCTATTGGGTCCTAGTTTTGAGGGTTGGTGGGGGTTGAGAATTCGGAAGGCCTATATAAGCTCAAGATGCACGCCTGAACTCCAGCAGTTTACATGAAAGACAAGCGACGTGAGCTGAAAGAACGATTGCTCCTGCTTTTGAAAAATATTGAGGAAGTGAAAAATCTTATACGTTGGAAAGAAGATCTGGGATTCATCACAAACAGATTTAAAAATACATCAATAAGTTGAAATGGATTTCACAAGTATCAACAAGGTGAGAATAATGGCGGAATTTTTGCCAACAAAAAAATTGGCTGAACTCTCCGTTCAGGCGGATCATCCGATCTCCGACCTGAGAATAGTCGAAACGAAATTCGGGAGGAGGATCGTGGCAGATATCACCAACGAATTCTCCGTATTCCTGCCTGCAAGATTCGTGAAAGCGTTCGATGAGAACAAAGAAATATTCAAAGAGATGATTGGCGCTGCGCATAAAAATCAACTCTACATGAACTACTTCGGTGGGAAATATAACAGCGTGGAATTCAAACGCATCTGACGCCATCAAACCATCACTCCATCGCGTCTACTATGAGCTCGTGACTCTACGCGAACGATGGCGGCAATGAAAAAAGTGTTTGAATCCATAAGTGTACAGTGTTGAATAAGTAAATAAACATTATAGATGACTTGTGGTGGGAAATGTATGAGTGGGATTGAAACCGAATATGTAAAACAATTTCCTATGGTTTATTTTATTCAAAAAAATATACATATATTTTTCAATAAATGTTTTTATTTATTTCAAAATCCTGCGTTTACACAATGCCTGATGTACCAACTCCTTAAAGATTTCACGTTTGCGTTGGCACAATTATATTTTGAGTCATGGGGATGATGAGAACATCCTCTGTTGTTTGATATTTTCGGTAATTTCTGCAATGATGTACAATCGAGAGTTTCCATATCGACAATATGAGCCAACGAATCCGTGAATTGCGCTAAGCACGTCCTCTTCTCTAATCCCTTCACGTAGATGGTTCGGGCTTGTTTCAAGATAGCTCGAATTGTTGTTCCAACAGCTTCGTACGGTGTGTCGCCTGAATTCCATCGTATTCCATGAAAATTTCGTTCTAGCCATGAATTCATCGTTTTGTACTTCGCTGGTAGAGAGTTCCATGGCGTTGGAGGTTTGAAGAAAAACGTCAGGGATTTGTTGTCAGAGATTTTCACAATTGCTATTTCTTTGAGCACAAAATCGTTTATGGATCTCCTGAAGCCTTGAACATCGACGATAAAGTCCATGGTGCTGACTGAAGAGAGTCGGTTCATCGTTGAAGGTTTTATATTAATTCTTTTACCCCGCCACTTATTGGATTGTACTCAACAATACGATCGTGTAGAATCAAGCAATACGCGGATGTATTGGCAGCAATATTATTTCTTGCTTCAAATTCAAGACGAATGTCAACGGGGCCTGACTTGAGAGAATCGTTCTGCTTCGAACAATTGATGACGACTAGAGGGACATACTTTAGAAACTCGGATTTTTTTAGCCACGGCTCCGCTTCTCTGTTGTAATAAGTATTCTGGATGTTTGCATACATCTCGTATAGTAGGGCGTACTGGTTTTGCTCTTTGTTTAGATTCAAATTTCCATATGGATAGCATTGCGAATTTAAATATAGTTTAACTGCGGCGAGATTACAATGATCAAAGTTACTCGCGTTCGTCTTTTTTTTATTTTTCCGATCTGTCTGGAAAGCTAGAATGACATATCGCGGTTTTTCCAGCTGAGTAGAAGACTTGACGGTCCATACATGCTTCGAGGTTGCGGGGAGCAGCGGATACTCATACAGTTCCCACGTACGATAGCTCATGGAGGCACATCTCTACCGATAAACTTTAAAAGTTGTATTTTACGCTGATCGGAGACTATCACGTATGGTACAAGCCATTCTACTTTTTGCAATACAAGTTTGAACTCCTCGTCAGTCATCTGTACAATAGCATTATCATCAGTCTTCGATCTCGATAGAATCAGCTCATGCTTGGCGTTTACGACGATTTTTCGATAATCTTCGGCAAAACCGAGCAGCATACTTAGGAGTATACATACGTCAAAGTTGCCCGCTGCATCTATGATTTGCATCGTTTCTTCAACATTAAGCCAGCCCGTGTTCTCGAGCATAGATCTCTTACCGGGACTCAGAGATGAATTGCCCTTTATTAGACTCGTAAGGCCCACACTTTCATTTCGATCAATTTCAATAGCGTTGAGCTCATATCGTACTTCTTCGAACAAAAAGCAAATAGCATTATTGACGAGGCTTGTGGAGGCAAGCGCTACACCATTGGCTTTAGTCAGTTTTCCGCATATATGTATAAAACTTTTGCTTGGTAGAAGACATAGATCCTGATGTTGGATGGAAATACGTATCTCATCGCTGTTATTGAAAGTTGACGATGCATACGGCTTATGAGCATGAATCTCGCAGTGTATTATAGATTCATCGAAGACGATGGGAATTTGTATATTTACTATTTCCTCCTCTATTGTACACAGCAGATGCAGAGGGCAAACAATAAATAATACCTTATGCGCTTTTTCCGCGCACTGTCAGACCCAAATTCTTTAGAAGTATTACGTTCTGAGGTGTTAGCACTTTGAGCGTCGATCGGCGACTGGTCACGCTCATCCATGATGACTTGGTATTATGGCTTCTATTGAAGACTATACCCATGATTTTATATGTAATCGTATGGTTATGACTTCTCCACGAAAATTTACTAAATCACCGTCTTGGTCTACTATCCGAAGCTGGATGTTATCTATTGTCTTGCTCGTGATTGGAAGATAAATGACGTGCGATGGAACTTCAATGATTTTATATCCAGATGGTACGAACGGGAAAAACTCGTGAATCGTATGAGCTTTTTGCTCATTAATATAGGCACCGGCGGTAATGCTACACTCTATACGCAAGGCGTTCACTTTCAGAATGGCTACGGGGAGATCGGATGTATGCCTTTTATTGGCTACAAGAATACGCGGTGTGAAACCCAAGAGAGAGCCGATAGAATCATTAGGCTTAAAATTTATATCGCGATTACACTCGATTTCACTACGTAAAGTATTGTTATTGGGTTTAATCTTAAGAGAAATATTCGGCAACTCTGCCTGCACGTACTTCTCAATATCATCTATTTCATAGCTACCCGTCGATATAGTCAATATCTTGTCTCCCACATAAATTTTATTATTACCATCAGCTATATTAGGAATATAATTGAAGGTTAGTAATTCAATGAGCCCTAAAGTGTAATTTTTGTGGGGTGAAAGTTCGATAGGGGGAAAATATTGAGCTTCAAGTGTAGATGACGTCCCGGAAATAGTTAGTGTAAAACTATCATCCATGACGGGGGCAAATAGTCAACTGATTCTATATTCATCATTATGCACGTTTATATAGAGAATATTTTTCTTTGCCACTCAATTGCTGACAGAGAAACTTTAGACATATGTGCCCACATTCGACTGTACCATACTTCTGATATCCCTTATAATTATAATTCACGCTACCAACACCAAAATATTTCATCAACTCGACTGGAGGCTGAAGATTGCCGAAACTATCAAAGTACATGACATTCTCCCCCCTCTTTTCGTATGCAACCCAGTGTGTACCAGGTCCCATATCCTTATCTAAATTGATAATTGCTGATTCGTATTTTGCCGGTCTACTTTTCAGCAATTTATTTCTCATAAAAACTCCGCGAAAGTGTGGAATTTCCATGATTTTCGCATATTTGAGCAGATCAGCATCAGTTAAGGCTTGATGAGGCAGCGTGACTTTCCGTTTTTTGAACCAAGACCCGTCCCCCTCTTGTACGGTTTTAGATGCAGACCTTTACCCAAAGCAGCAGCTTCCATCATCTTATTATGTCTCTTACTCTCATTCAATTCCCGCTTAGCAGCTTCAGCCGCATTTACAGCCTTAGCGATAGAAGCAGTGCCACCTGACAGTGCTTCAGCAGCACCTGAACCGGCAAATATCGGCAGGAGGAGCGGCAAAAACCCCCCAATTTTACGAGGCGCTGGTAGAATGCGCAATTTACTTTTAGTCTTCTTGCTACCTTTCCGAGCACCCTTTCGACCACGGCTTTTCTCATCAACGATTTTATTCTGTCCCACGCCTAATTTTGTTTTTTTAACGCAATGCCCCATGCCTAGTTTAGTTTTGGCCTTCATGATGTTTGCCACGCCCCAAGCACTTGCTCTCTCGGCAATACCCGCGTCTTTGGCGTATACTCGTTTCCAAGCCTGCTCGGCCAGTAATTTATCGGCCAAAGTTCTCGCTTCGAGGCTAGTTTCTTTTGAATATGCAATATCGTGCTGCTTGCAGGCTGCATCCAATGGATTAATACCTTGATCACCTCGTGCAAGACGTTTAGATAACTTTGTACCAGGTCCACAATACTGATACCCAGGTAGATGCAGCTCGACAGGGAGCTTGTCAATCAGACTATTGACCAAAGCACGACCGATCATATCGGGGATGACTGCTCGACTGGTGAATAATCCCTATAAAACCCTATTTATATTTTTTTTTCCCCATTCGTCGTGCTCAGGATGGGGACGGATGAACTGCCTGTAATGAATTTCGATGAATTTATGCGGGGAGGTGAACCACGCGAAAAACGTCATGGCGATTTGTTGCCTAATAGCATTCGCGCAGTATTCTGTGGCCCCTCGAACTGTGGTAAAACGAACGCTTTACTCTCCCTCATAACACATCCTAATGGTCTGAGATTCGAGAACGTTTACCTTTATTCTAAATCCCTCAATCAGCCAAAATATACATTGCTCGCACGATTACTCGAGCCCGTGAGCGGTGTTGAATATTTCCCATTCAACGAGCACGAACAAGTGGTGACACCCAACGATGCACACCCCAACTCAATATTTATCTTCGATGACGTGGCATGTGAAAAACAGGATAACATTAGAGCCTTTTTCGCCATGGGACGACACAAAAATGTCGACTGTTTCTATCTTTGCCAGACCTATGCTCGCATTCCTAAACATCTCGTGCGTGACAATGCGAATTTTGTGGTTCTATTGAAGCAAGATGAGATGAACCTCAAACATGTGTATAATGATCATGTCAATACTGATATTTCATATACACAGTTTAAAAATATGTGCTTAGAATGCTGGAATGGCGACAAGTATGGATTCATCACCATCGACAAGGATAGTCAAATGAATGAGGTTAGATATAGACGAGGGTTCGATTCTTTTCTCAGTCATAAGTGAACGTGCATTGGAGACAGTATTATCTCTGACTCGAGGGTAGCAACATGAATAAACTTTTGAAGGAGAAGAAAGACGTATTGCGTAAAATTGTCAAAGCGAGCGATGCAATCCGACGAAAACATCGGATGATAAAAATCGGCAAAGACAATGCGGAACAAGCAATGCAAAATGTCTTCAAGCCAATAGTCACACTATTGGAAAAATTGATGATGCGGAAAAACGAGACGCCTAAGATGAAACAGGAACTTGAGGAGGAAGTTGAAGAAGAAAGAGAAGAAGAAGATATTGAGGATGGCAACCATGAAGTTAAAGATGATCCAATGTTGAAAGATTTGTCTTTCAAGTCTGCATACGGTGATGAAGAGGGCGAGCAGGAGGAGGTTGAGGCTACAGCTGTCAATGTTGATGAATTAATAAATGAGTTTGTAGTATTGCTGCAGACAAATAGAAAATCAACCTTGGATGTCTCATACGGTATACGAAACCTCGCTAACAATAAATTAATGATTGGAGATTCTCCAATAATTTTGATTCCCAGCATATTCGTGTACAATATAAAAATTATCCAAAAACTGTTGGATTAGCGGAACTGTTGTTCAAAAAGGTGCCCCGCGTTGAGGATCTGGCATCCAACGAATTGAAAAATTATGAGAACATTGTAATTGCCACGAATGCCCATAAGAAATATTATAAAGCAGATGAAGCAATACGGACGGATAAAAATTTGAAATTCAAGACTTATATCGCGAAAATAGTTGATACGCACACGGGTAAAGGTATGCCAAAGTATAAAGTGGCTAGAAAAGATGCGAGATTCGTTTATATTTGTTGGGACGATCCCAATGAACTAGTGGACCGTCTACGTTTACTCCTCGCATCTCAAGCGGCCGGCAACATATCTCACTCGAATGAAATCATATCGATTATGGAAGAATTGCGTGAGTTTTAAATCATTTATTAATACATTCATCATCGCAATTTCGCGCATTCACAAAATGAGTGTCGACGTCTTTGGACGACAGCTGGATAATAAAAGTGCGCTCAATCGTGGCCCTCCGGGCATTGGATTCAAGATTACAAAAGACGGACATTACGATTTGCAAAACAAGCGACTCTGCAACGTTGGAATTCCCGAAGCGGACCACGACGCTATCAGCTTAAAGGTGCTGAATGCTAAAGCCCGAAACGTAACTAAGAACTTACGTGAGGAAATAGATGAAAGTAGAACGCTATTGGTTGAAGGTTTTGAAACTACTATAAAAGATAAAGTCGATACGTTAAATACCGACTTACGGAATAAAATAGAGAGAATTAGTGCGCAAATAACTGAAGATCTTGCAGCCGAGATAAAAGATGATCTCAAAACTCTGAATGCTGATGCGAAAAACCTACGAGTGTCCATGCTCAGCATGTTTTCCCAGCTTGACGCTCGATTAAACATCCTTGAGAAAAAATGAGCGAGAAGAAGCGAGCGCTGGTGCAGGAACTACATAAGCCCGCACGCAGAAACTATCCTCGTCGGCATGTGAATATACGAGACTTGGATGAGACTTGGCAAGCGGACCTTGTGGACATGTCGGCTTACGCGCGGCAAAACGGCAATCATAAATTTCTCCTAACCGTCATCGATGTCTTCTCCAAGTTTGCCTGGGCCGTGCCAATAAGGAGCAAGAACGCTAAAGATACAACGAGCGCCATGAGATCTATACTTGCAAAGGGACGCATACCAGAGAACCTACATGTTGATCAGGGCAAAGAGTTTAATAATGCCGATTTTCAAACTCTCATGAAAAAGTATAATATTCATGTGTACTCGACATACAGTAATTTGAAAGCATCAATTTGCGAGCGTTTTAATCGTACCTTGAAAAACAAAATTTGAATGCAATTTAGTCTCCGTGGAAGCTGCAAGTGGACCGATATTCTCAAAAATTTGATTTCCGAATATAACAATAGTGTACATCGCACAATTAAAATGAAGCCGAAAGACGTGAACTCGGAGAATGAGAAGCAGCTGTTACAACGCGTTTTCACGACTCGAGAACCGTTGAAAAAAAAGTCGATGAAATTTCGACGCGGTGACAAAGGATAATCAAATTTAATAGATAAGCAAATTTAAAAATATATTTGCCAAGGGTTATACTCCAAACTGGACAACGGAAATATTTACAATACATCAAGTGAAAAATACGAACCCTGTGACGTTCAGTCTGAAAGACTATCAAGATGAACCCATCGCCGGTGGTTTTTATGAGCAAGAGCTACTTAGAGTTGAAAATCCCGATATTCATCTGTTTGAACGAGTATTGAAAACGCGTGGGAATAAAATGTTTGTTAAATGGTTGGGTTTCGACAACGTCCACAATAGTTGGATAAGCAAATCTGATGTATAATAAAATATTTTAACAAATGAACATTATTAATCTTTTCAATCGCCATCTTCTATCCCATCTCTCACAGGATTTTTTTTTTGGACAGGATATTAATTAAGAAAAAGTAGGCTTCAATATATCTTTTTTTAATAGATTTTTTCCTCCAGCGTATCAATTTCATTAATTCATACACAATGTATTCACAGTTTTCATGTCAATCATAGTTTACCACGCCAGCTTATCGCATTTTTAATTTTATTCATTTATTTTTTAAACTACAAACATTCTTTCGTGTTGCGCTCATAACCCCAAGGTAGAGTATCAGTCGTATGAGCGGAGAGAACTCTTTTATCATCATTCCAGCTTAAAGCGACTTTTCTTTGTCTAACAGTTTGCACCACATGCTTCTTCGACGGAATTAAATTTTGTGTTTCAACAAGATTCTCATTCCGGAAAAGACAATGTTTATAATTATCGAATCTGATTCTTTTTAACGTAGATCCTCGAATACCTTTAGCACGCTTTTTTTCTACGTCATCACCTCGAACCTTGTAAGCGTATAGTTTGGCGCGCAGGCCCGCGAATTCTTCCATGATCTGTCTATTATTCTCATCCTTCATTAACCCTAACACCTTTTTATTCGCTAAAGGCATCCCATAAGAATTGTCAAGAGGATAATCGGAGGTATCAAATTTGTTTATGTCAAGCTTCATAACATCACATATATCAGGCACTGTAATATTATATATAAGACTATCAGTGTCGGTGTACATTAATTGAGCTTTTTGCCCAAACTGCTTTTTCATATACTCATAATGGAAATCATCAATATAAATTTTCGATAGGTCAAGGATTGAAAACTCCGCACACAATGGCTTATTAAATTTCACCTTTGCTCTGTTGAGCTCGTTGATGACCATATCATCGTCGAATATGTTGCAGCTGTGGAACGTAGCCCTAGCGATCAGAGCTCGAGCTCCATACCGACGACCCCACTGAGTAACAAGCTTTACTTCCCGATGTTTTCTCACATTCTCCATTGTTTTCCCGAAAACCGCATTATTGAGCAGTTTATATAAGTTTTTATGGAACGCATTAGTAGCTTTTTGTCTTCATCCAGTATTCAAATCAATGTATGGCTTCATCTACGATTTCTTTTGAAATTTGAAAACTCTATGAATTTTCTTTAAATTCAAGCCCAAGTTAAGACACCGCTGCAAGTTTCGATAATGAATGATATATTTTTTTTTTGTCAATAGTGTTGTCATTAGTTTTATATTTTTGGAAGTGGGTGGTCTGTAATGCTGAGGACAAAGTGGCAAGTCTTTATGAAATTCGTGCAGCTCCTTGGGATATTCTAAATCAACCTCCAATATGTACCCTGTATGAGAATCGACAGGGATATTGTCAATATTCGATTTATCAAAGTTTTCCACCCACTCGAATCCAGCATATGGCAATGCCTGAACCATAGCTGCACCATAAAGATTGTTTACGTCGAAATACATTAAGTATGATTCAACTTTTGATGGGTCAAAATCCTCCCCCATGTATCGATTATTTGCTTTTGCATAGCGATTTGAGCATTGAGCAAGTTCTCCTCTGATACCTTTCTCGATGAACAACAGCATATCAACGTTGGTGATGAGTTCGAGTTCAATGCGTGTTAACTTAAGCATTGCATCGAAAGCGAGTCCAGGAGCTGCATAATAGTGCAACGGATCTAAATTATATGTTGATAGACAGCTGCGTCGGAAATTTTCGAAAATGTCAGCTAAAAGAAGAACATCTATTTTGAGATATAAATCTGAATATTCTCCTAACGTTGATATTTTAAAAGTTTGCCAAAGATTCCTGGCGTGAGCGTATGAATCTTCAGAAATTTCGTCATTATTTAACCTAGAATAAAACTGCTCTTTGGATGGTAGCGCGGTCTGGTCAAGTTTCATCCAACAATCGGTATAATCATATGGGAAAACCCCCTTTTTAGTCATAAGACTGAATTCCGTTGCACTACTACAATGCTTGCGAGTGATTTGTTTTTCATTGCTTACCAAGTAATTTAAGCGTCATCGATATTTGTACCACCGCCACCACCAACCGCAGAGTCCATATTGAAAACTTTGCCCCGAGGCTTAGACTTTTCGCGTTTTTTATATACGCATTATAATAATCGTTCACCGTTTTATCGTTTTAGGATAAATCATCTGAAAATACGCTTGGAAACTTATTAATACTAAAGCCAGTGGACATATAATGACGAAACATAATGCAATACTGTCCGCAACACTGCGAATCTGGACCCTGAAGCTAAGTAGCGTTGCATCGGAAAAGCTTGCAGTTTCTTCGGAGGCGGATGAGATGCTGCGGGACGATTGGAGGGATCCCGTAGCTGTCAAAGTATCGTCCTTCTCCAGTTCGATCGACGTACATGGCGACCCAGTGAGATCCGGGCAATTTGTGGTCATCGGTATTAACGACAAAAGCTGTCGGCCACGTCCACACCTTCAGAATACGATCGGCTGGGTATACGCCTATCGTGTGGTCTGGTATGTTCCGCAAGGCCTGCAGAATTTATAAACTGTTCATAGCAGCCTGAAGCAAAAGGTTTCTTTTTCTTTTCCTCGCGAGGCCCGTCTAAGCTCCAGCTCGTGGTCGTTCTATATTCCCATAAGGAGTCGATGCGATCTTTATGACTGAGCCAATCTTTTATTTGTTTCGCATTATTCAGCGCACATTTGTACGTGAGATTGTTATGTAGCGATCCGCGGTATATGCAACGAGTGTCGTCCTAATGAAGATAGCGGAATGAGGGAGCCTCCTCCTCCTCCTCTAAATTTACAATAAAGCAACCTGTGACCTGTGCCAGGTACTCTAATTTTATTGAGCCCCTTGTGAATATTCGGTCAGATTGTTCCGTAATATTTTTTAAAATTGATTCCATGTGTTGCGACGTTGTATCGCCCTCACGCCACTTTAAACCATGATGATTTCTAGTCAACCAGGAATTCTGACGCTTCAGAGTAGGTGATAGATCCTTATCGTCGTGAGATGAAGACACAAGCCAATGAGCGGTGTACGGACCGTGTAGGCAAATGATCGCAACTTCTTTCGGCACAAAATGATCGTTTTTATCTCGCCAACCCTGTATATCGATTGCGATATTCATGATGCTTTCTCGTTGTTCTCTCTGACAAAACTGTTTAGCTCTTTGTGCCACGGAGACCTAGCTCGTCGGATACAAATTCTACTGACTATCCAGAAAAGTCAACGACTACTTATCTGGATGAGTCAATCTCCAACACATTATCATACTCGGCGTACACAATACAATTTACCGTTGATGCGAGAGCCTTTTCAAATCGTACTTCTATTCTAACACTGCCGTGTTTTACCAAATTCCAATGAGTACTGTTGTTTGCCGATAGATCGGGCGTAAGATCAAACGCGAAAAGGCAATACCCCTTCGGGGTAGGCCTCCCGTGAAATACAATTACCTTCATTGAGAAAGTGAATACCCGTTCCGGAGAACAGAGTATGATACGCGTCTACGTAAAGCTTCGATTTCGTAAAGTCGGGCTGCAGAGCCTTTGACGGTATTTGCGTACCATCCACAGACAACAATAGATAATTGATTTGATAATTTTTAAAATTAAACGGGTTTTTATCGAGGCAGCCGTTGAACGCTTTATTATCGACGAAGCCAATGATGATACGTTTTGGTAGCTGGCCGAGGATTACATTATCGAGAGTTTCGCCATGTACTCCGCTATGCATGGATATAGCCTTTACCTCCACGCGTGTCAGGGGGTATTTTGCCGTAGCTTTACACAGAGTTCTTGCATGTGCTAAAAGTATACCAGGTGCTATCTTGGCGCGACGTACGAGAAGCGATGCTTCGACAATATGTATTTTATAGTCAGCCGTCCCACCCATAAGGCAAAATGAATTATTTGTGCGTACGAGTCGCAGACGCATTTCAACACCGTTCAATGAGAATCTCTCTAGATTAAAGATCGCAGTGAAGATGACCAAGGAGATCAACAGTTTTTCCACTGCTAAGAAGGTCTCTGCGGCTAACAAGCCCACCGTTGGCTGTATCCGTATCTTCCATTTTTCCCGGTGTATCGGCGAACCAGAGCACACTCGTAAGATGAGAGTTTTTTGCGCCGTCTCCATAATTCAGCAGTGTTTCAATGTATGCTCTGTATGCATACGCGTTATTCGGGGGGCGATACAAGTTTCTGATTGAAAAACACATCTACTTGATTAAACATTGAATGCATCAGATTATTGACGGGGCCTATTTAATCGCTGAATCAGGCTTATCAGCCAGACACTGTATTTGAACGCGCATGCTTAGCATGGTGTGAGCAAGATCAATGTATTCATCACCCTGACCAGGTACCACAAACTCGATTGGTGAATCATCCGTTAAAGATGAGATCGGTTTATAGTACACCCATTGTGTTCCCTCGATGGTGGTTTGTGTAGGGGGCAGTGTAAATAGTTCGAGCTCTGACTTTAAACAATCGCAAGAGTGTGTGTGTAAGAAAGCCATCTTTACCCTCTCTCTCTCTCTCTCTATGCGAAAATATCACCCACCGTTCGTAGAGCCTTCCTCTTCTTGGTTGTCCTTCTCTTATTTATCCTCCTCTTTGCTGTTGCCCACTTTCTCGGTTTTCTCGACGAAGACGTAGCTTTCTTTATTTTTTTCACACTATAGATACGTCGCACACCACGGCCGGAAACGGAATGCCGAGATCGATTAATTTTTGCCCTCTTATAGCCAGAACCCTTTATGAGCGTATCAATTTTTTCCTCCGCCTTTCGCTTCAGATTTTCGCCAGACTCGCGTAGACGCGTTTTGAAAGCTTCTCTCGGCCGTACAGCATTGTCCATTATATCGGTGGCAACATTAACACCGGCACGCAGAGCCTCCTTGCCGACAGCCCGTGCCCCATTCTTCCAAAGAGGTATAATACGGCGGAAAAGGCCACCGAGAAAACTGCCAATCCCGTGGCCCCTTCGATTCGGTGAGCCTATGTACACGTTACTGATACCCCCATATCCGGTCCGAGCACCACCTGTCTGCATATTAAAGTATTCATCGTAATAAGTCATTGCGACGACTTCTCTAATCCGTACGCTTGAACTGTAATGTCACCGTCAGCGTCCCGTACTCAAATAGTATCGGCTGCCCGAACTCATCCCTTATATCGATATCGATCGATTGAAAGTTTGTATGAAGCAGAGGTACGTAGCGTGGTGGCGAGAAACCTCTAATCTTCACAGAGCCGTAATTGTTGCTATCCGCGGTATAAGATGGTACAACACGTAACAGAGGTGCATGCACATCGCCGGTAATCTAGGGTTACAAATATCCGTATATACGAATAACATATCGGGAATAGCATTAGTTAGGCTGGCAGGTTGTACGGCGGTGTAACTAACATTTCCGAATGCAGGCGGGAGCATGACGTTGCCGGGCATGGTAAATACTAAAATCTTGTTGATCCTTGGTGAGAAATGGAAAGCATGAATGAATTTTTCGCAAGTATCGCAGATACGGGTCACCTGGACGTAGCCATTGCGAGCGCGCTGAAATCGTAAATGACCGGCAGCGCCCTGTAGTTCATTTATTGTTTCCAGCAATGAGTCTATACTCTTATATACACCGGGTGGAACATACACGCAGCTCTTTTCAAAGTCAATAGTAGATGGGAGAATACCCGGTTGTACTTTATACGACACGGTCTTGATGAAGTTTTGCTCGTCTTCCTGAGGTATATGCAGAATAGTCATGAGTATATGTATTTCTGTAAGTCCAATGGCCCAATTGCCTTGCAATGATACGCGTTGTGGCAATCGTGTGGTATAACGAGTTGTCGTATTTTCCGGGTAATATTTCATACTGCTGTTGCTCGGTAAAACGATATAAAATTTGTCTCTCATCGTGATTTTTTATTTTTTTCTGTAATAGTACGAACTCTCGATAACTCGGCCTCGTTAAAAATGCCGTCAATATCTTCGCCGTGAAGATCGCGTAAAAAGTACACCGTCGGCCAACTAGTCGTCGATATGCGATGAATTTAGCACATTTCGCTGCTCCAACCGCTCTCGTAACCTTTTGCAAAGGCTGCTTTCGCACTACTGATTCGTACAACATCGCTGATCCCGTATTTAGGGATGTGTACTCGCTCCGAATCCTTGTAGCGCTGCATCAAATTAGCACGAGATTGTGCTGCAGTGGCAAGAGTCACCGTTACCGGGGCCATTTTTATGCTGCTATGCCGGGAATTATTATATGGAGACACTATATTTTGCAACACATTGATGTATCGCTTCGCGCGAGTATACGTAAAGTATCGCCACATTCTTTCTTTCAATGTTCGATTAAATCTTTTCACAATTGCGCCTTTTATATTAGGATTCCGTGCAGCTCGAAACTGAAAATCTTTCTTCTTTAGGATCTCTTGAAATGCAGCACTTATAAATTCTTCGCCTCGATCCGATTACAGTCATACGGGTGATCGGCTATGAGTGGCTTTTTGCGTGAGTATCCGCGTAAAAGGCTTAGCCACAGCAGTCTTGTCGCGTAAAGGCTCGACCCATGCATATTTACTGAGCACATCTATGACTACAAGGAGATAGGTATGACCGTCGTTGTAATCTTTGATCGAGCGAAGATCTACGAGATCAGCCTCCCAGACATCGTCAATGTTTCGCACGCTGTAATGGCGTCGTGGAAATCGATGTTTTACAGGACGATGTTTCGTGTAAGCATCCTGTGTCTCCAACCGCTGCACGGTCTTTTCATTAGAAATTTTTTTTCGCGTTGCGCGTAATAATTTTGCAGAGCCCGAGAACGATGCTTCGTGGGAGGGATTATAGTACAGCTTTTCCAATGTTTTCATGATTTAGAGTTTTAGATTAGCCCCAATTACACGATTCTTCTGCTTCTTTTTACACTGGCCGGTGCCTGTTTGCTCCCGCTCAGAGGTACTGGTATGGTATGGTATGGTATGAGTTCTTACACCGACTCCCCTGAGGGTTGCGGGCTCCCAACACCATCTACCCTTGGTCTCCTCTCGTATCCGTTTGTCTCCGGTTCGATCCCCGCTGCCGGAGCTTGTCGCGCACTCGCTAGATTTAAACACCTGGGACAGAAACAGTCGTAGTTCGTACGCCCTGCCTCTGGAGCTACGTCCGAGCCCGTTTGTGCTTTTACCATCTGCTGTGCTACGGCAGCTTCTCGCTGCCGGAGCTCGTCTCGCACACGCTAGATGTCAGCACATTGGGACAGAAGCAGTCGTAGTTCGTACGTCCTGTTTCTGGAGCTACGTCCGAGCCCGTTGTGTTTTCATCAGCCGTGCTACGGCATCGGGAATCGAACCCGAGACATCTTCCCAGCCTTTCGATCACCACACCAAGGCGCTGGTTTCCTTTGGACCTACTTTTTTAGGTGGATTCCGAACCACCGGGTCACAGAAAAAGCACTTAGAAAATTTTTCCATTGGTGCCGACAGTGGGAATCGAACCCGGCCACATCGCGCGCCACTGCGTGCGAGCCGAGCACGCTACCCACTGCGCTACTGCTCCCCTTGTCACTCAGAGGTACTGAAGAGCTCATAAATACTGGGATCGGCGGATTCGTCGCTGCTGAGATTGGCTCCCGCGTCGCTCAACGACAAGTCGTGGGAGCGCACAGGTATTTTTCTTTTTTTCCGAAAAGGCGTCGAGGTGGGCACATTGGACCTCCACAGATCCTGGTTTCCTACAAATTCACGTGGAATTTTCGTCGCTTTTAAAAATCCTGCAAACGCATGACGACCCGCAGGCGTTGAGATTTTCCTCGCGCGCATAGCATCGTTTATAAGATCGACAATATTGGAGTCCTTGATTTATTTTTCGGCAATGGAGACGGTGCCTGTAGGATCCCAGCCAAACTTTGTTGATGGTACAAGGCGTAAACTACGGAGCAAGAGTTTTAGTCCGGGAGGTAGCGTTGCATTTTAGGTAGTGTTTTTACGCCGATCGATTACCATCTTTTTCAATAGATCTCGAAAAAAAAAGTGAATCGACCGTCAGCTGACGCACCCGCGGTGGGTGTGGGCGTGGGAGGTCGCGAAAGTAGTAAAAAAAAAAAAATCAAGCAATAGTACGCCGGCTGAAATTTTTTTTAGAAATAGTCGACATTATGCTGAGCTGAAAAAAATAGTCAGCTGCATCGCAGAGGGGGGACTATGCGTCAGCTGCTCGCATGAACTTGTAAAAAAAAACACATAATATAAAGTTATAGTACGCCGGAATAAATTTAACTAAGTGATTGTTTAAATAATTACAAGCAGAAAAACAATAATCAGCTGCGTGTTTAGCGGTGGAAAGACCGTCAGCTGACGCAGTAAAGTTTGAAAATATTGGGCAACGTCGGCAGTACCAACTTTTAGATACTGAATAATTATGATTTGTACGGACGAATAATGCGCTAATTTTTAAATATATGAATGATAATATTGATTTTATTCACCAATATGTTTATTTTAATCACTTATAACTAAAAAAAAAAAAAAATTAAAAAATTAAAAAATTAAAAAAAAAAAAAAATAAAAAAAAAAAGTAATGTGATCGCATTTTTTCACTAAATTCTTGTTAATTAAGTCGGTGACCTGTCTTTTTTTTCACAAAAATCGTGTTATATGTCGTCCTCGACCGAGTTCTCGTTTTTCAAGTATTTTTCTCCGTGAAAACGGATGTTACACGCAAAAAAGTACGAGGGTCACGTCTTTTTCTTATTTGAGAAATGCAATGGAACAAGTTTTTCACTGAAGTTTAACATTTAATTTCTCAAAAATAAATGCGGTAATTTGGATCTCCTTTCGCCAGTGTGTTTAAGAAATATTCGTTGACAAATAATAAAATTCTTACCAGTCCAGTCAAATTACGAAATCATTAAACATAAAATATGTAGTTTGGCGATTATTAAGGATCGATAGGGGGGTGCATTCTGAGCATACATTTCAATTTGAGGGGTTCTCCGAAGGTCAGCTGTACCTCATTTCGCTAAAAACGCGTTTAATTCGATATCTCCAGAACGGTTAGTGTTAGGCAAAAAATTGTAGAGACCTTTTCTCTTACAAATGAAGTTTTCTAACTTTCTTATTGAAATTTTTTTTCTTTAACATCAATATTTTTCAACTTATTACTTCCGAAAGACAAAAATTTTCTTTTTTTTTTCTCCCTAATTTCCAATTTTTGCCATTTCCTCCCCAAATTTATGAAATTTTTCTGATTATCAAAGTTGTAGATCTTTTAATTATGAACAACTTTTGTTGAAAACTTTTTTTCTCTAATACCAATACCTTCGGAGTTCGGAGTTATACCTTACTTTACCGAGCGAAATCCGCGCCATTGTCACAATATCATCGACATCAGTGGGTAATTAGTACTTGAAACAAATATTAAAGTATTCCATGATCATTTATTAGCCAACTTACTTGTATAAAAAGGTGAATCGATTAAACCATTTAAAGATTGTACTTCATTTAAATATTAAATATTGTAATCATTTAAATATCATTTAAATATTGTTCTTCTTCAATTTGGGTATTTTTTATTGCATTCAATGGGATCATATTGTGAATAAGGATTAGAAAAAGAAGTAAATGAATAATTAAAACTGTTCCACACATTTATTGATAAAAAATAGTATGTAAAATTCGTAAAATTAAGCACCCGAGGTGGATGAAAGTGATTCGTTTGTATCACTAAAGGCCCTGACGGTATCGGGGCATATGTCGTCCTCGTCAATTGCGTCAACAACATTAGCGATATTTGAACAATAGTTTTCTTGGCAATTGGTACAAATTACTGAGCAAAACAGACCGACCTTTCTTACCCCAGGTACGAGAGTCGAGGAACAGATGTCCCTGACCCGCACTAATGCACGCAACAGTGTGTCCGTGAATACGCGTTGTGACAATGGCGCGGATTTCGCTCGGTAAAGTAAGGTATAACTTCGAAGGTATTGGTAGTAGAGAAAAAAGTTTTAGACAAAAGTTGTTCATCATTAAAAGATCTAAAACTTTGATATTCAGAAAAATTTCATAAAATTGAACGGTTGGGGAGGAAATGGCGAAAAATGAAAATAGGGAGAAAAAAAGGAAAATTTTTGCCTTTCGGAAGTAGTAAGTTGAAAAATATCGATGTTAAAAAAAAACGTTTTTGATAGAAAAGTTAGTAAATTTAATCTAGAACAGAAAAGGTCTCTACAATTTTTTGCCTAACACTAACCGTTCTCGAGATATAGAATTAAACTCGTTTTTAGCGGAATGAGGTACAGCTCACCTTCGGAGAACCCCTCAAATTGAAATGTATGCTCAGAATGCACCCCCTATCAATCCCTAATAATCCCCAAACTACATAATTTTATATTTAATAAACCCATTTTCAGCCGTGATTTGACTGAACTATACAGAAAACTATTCATCTCGAATTTTTTTAGCAACAACCTCAATAATATTGAAGTTCGCATTGCTGATTTGCAAGAAAAAATATTTTTTTAATTTATTATTTTGTCACCTTATCCTCTCAATTTTCCTATCAGATTTAGCTCTTCAATATATAGCTTTTCAATATTTATATTTCGTCTTTTTAAATTATTTTTATTTTAGTTAATATCATTCCTATTTCACACGCTATTTTATTCATATGACGCATTTCCTTCATGTATAACAATAAATAAAAGGGAAGAACAAAAAGTTTTCGTAGGACATTGGTGTACACATATAATTTCCAAAATTATCATTGAATCGTCACTATACCGGTTGAAATTTGACAATACGATAGGGTAATAGATAATAATATTACGTTTGCGAAAACAATCAGTCGGAAGGGTGCGGGGACGGGAGTTCTGTCAGCTGGACCCTGAAAGATACTGTGCATTGCTCAAATAATCTGTATCTTTACTGCGTCAGCTGACGGTCTTTCCACCGCTAAATACGCAGCTGATTATTGTTTTTGTACTTGTAATTATTTAAACAATCACCCAGTCCAATTTCATCCGGCTTACTATAACTTTATTTTATGAGTTTTTTTTACAAGTTCATGCGAGCAGCTGACGCGTAGTCCCCCCTAAACGATGCAGCTGACTATTTTTTTTCAGCTAAGTATAATGTCAACTATTTCTAAAAAAAGTTTCAGCCGGCGTACTATTACTTGATTTTTTTTTTTTTTTTTACCACTTTCGCGACCTCCCACACCCACACCCACCGCTACTTGTGCAGCTGACGGTCGGTTCACTCATTAGTGATATAAGATCAACTACCGATGTTAATATCAGCCGGCGTACTATGACTTTTATATTTGCAACGCTACCTCCCAGACTATTTTCCTTTGTTGCGATATTTTGCCGGGACACTCTCAACGATCATCGAGTCGTTTATGCATGGAACTTCAGCGCTTTTTCCACTATTCCCCTGCTCCTCTATAGGTGTCGTAATGTAATGGTCATTTTTTGCGACTGCACGATGCTGCTGCGCTCGCTCATTATCGGCAAAATAGAGATAACGCTGAAACACCGTGAAATACGCTGACCACTTTTCCCTCTCATCCTTGTACGAATTAGAATTCAGAATATTGTTCATCTCAGTGTCCAATCTACTCAGCGTCGTACCAAGGGTTTGCACTGTTTGCTGCTGTTGTCGTTGAACAGATTCCGTTCGTCGATGATTCTGCACGCCTATATGCTGAAGATTCTCTTCAGGCACGAGCACCATTTTTCTCGCATGCTCCATTATCCACTGCCGCCGATCAAACGTGACAAGAGCGTACCCAGTACGGGGGCGAGCAGCAGCGGTAGGAACCCACCGTTTTGAACCACAAAGCGTTTCTTGCTCTTCCAACTACCGCTTTTCGCAGCTAGTTGTCGAAGAATAAACGCGTGGTGACGCAAGAAGCACGTTACCACGTAGAATGTTTAACGCACACTCGCAAATGCAACGAATTATTCGTGGATCGGCTTTACGCAAAACGGCGTCTCGCTGCTCCTTGTTAAGATGCTGGAGTGCGTGCAATATTGCAACGTGCTTCTTGCAGAGAGAGGACCTGCTACCCACCATCCCAGCCGCAGAACTGGTACTTCTCCGGCTGTGTCGGTGCTTTTTAACTTTTTTCGTGGCACGTAAACGAAATGCTGTGGGTCATCGGGGAAAATACACGTTCGAAATCTACAGTTATCGGGAGTCGATTGTGTTAAGTCCAAGAGCAGATAACCGTGTGGTTTGCTCGTCGCGTTGTAATAAACTTCCTGCAGAAATCGGGGGTTTTCGGGGTAAACCTGACGCGCCAGGTGTTGTATTTGAGCGCGATCTCGCGGATTTTTAAAAACTACTATATAATTAGCGTTCAGTAATATATCCCGTTGCCCGTGACCCTGATAAAATAAATTTTGCGTTATAAAAAACACGCTCAAATTCTTATGATGACTACCCTTGGTAAAGAGATCGACAACACCGCTCGAGTTCGATGCCTCGCGCATCAAATCGTCAATAATTATAAGTTTTGCACGCGGATCGTTTGCATAATCCGAGGCTAGTGGTAAACCTTCGCGAAACTCTATCGAAGAACCGTACTCCATACACCCTTGTTGCCACTCGGAATAATAGAAAATAATTCGTTGAAACGGTGCACTATTAAAATGCGAAATGAATTTCAAAAACTTTTTCACAAAGTATGATTTACCGCAGCCCGTGGGCCCGCAAACCATCGCCGTCCAAGGATGTTTCCACCGCACATCGCTTTTTGCGAATGAGTACAATCTTCGTATTAGCTGAAACATATATAGGGTTCGAAAAGACGAATATACGTAAGAACATAAAGTTTTATTTATATATACATTATTTACAAAGTAGTGCGAGGCCTACATCTATATACATTATTCTTTATAACCGTAAGGAAGAGTGCCATATTCGCCATCTCGTCTCTGTTTGACGCTCGATGGTTTGCACGATTTTGTTTCAGGACGAATGTGACGATCTGATGAAATGCCGTGCGTCGTATAGCGTCATACTTCAGCACAACCGGCTCGTCTCTCTCACCGGTTATTAATAAGCGCACTGAGTTCTAATTAATCAATCCCTTGTTCGCAAAATTAAGCGTTATCCCTTTTACTTTACATACTTCTTTTTCCTCTCCATTGGGAGTGCACATGATAAAAGAATAAAATTTTGGTCCACCTGAAATGGAACTTCTAATATAACTACCTTCCCCGTAAGAGCTCAGCTCGTCTGTCAGATCCCCTAAGAGCTGTCCCGTGGGAGGGTCGTACTCGTCTTTTTCTTCGCGCGATACGTAAATTACGGAATCGGTATCGCAATACAAAGCACGACGACCCAGACGTTGTAGGTAACTATAAAGTTTCAGGCGGGCCTGGGCTGTGGTGTATGCTGCTACTGCGGCGTTCGCTATGTAGGATGGTATAACAGCGTCACTGATTTTCGTGTAACTTACATACAATATTTTGTTATTTACGGGTAAACCCCCGTGATCTCGTACTCAGCGCTAGTTAATAGTTCCATAAGCTTTTTACGCGTTAAAACTATCTCTATCGGCGGTAGATTTTCCCGCTGCCCAAACTTTCCACAAAATGAGTTGAGGCACAGCTTTGCGACAGATCGCAGCCCCGGATTTTTAGCTACGGAGTCGCGATTCAGCTTAATTCCTTCCGATCGTTCGAAATCGGCTATATAGAGATCTTGCGCGGAATTATCTTCGGAGCAATTGTCGGGCCACCCGCTGGCTCCTTGTTTGATTTTGAAAAACGTGTTAATGTATTCGACAAAGTGGCCCCCTGTCTGTGTATCGCGATTGAATTGCGTCGTTTCATATTGCCAGATTTCAGTCACGTCTATCACTCTATACCCGCACG
Organism: Rhorus exstirpatorius; assembly: GCA_963564615.1. Classification (NCBI taxonomy): domain Eukaryota; kingdom Metazoa; phylum Arthropoda; class Insecta; order Hymenoptera; family Ichneumonidae; genus Rhorus; species Rhorus exstirpatorius. The sequence goes on from OY751313.1 coordinate 26,611,071, forward strand.
ACACGGCGTTTCGCAACTCGTCGACAACCCATGTACCCTTGAACACGCGCTCTACAGGTTCTTCATGTGTGCATACATCCTGATTCATAATCTCACAGCAGCTGCGGCATAGAGCAAATAATAAGCGGTTATGCATACGCACTGGTAATACGGGGTGGTAAAGATTACGAGGCGGCAATACGGTGCATTTTACGAGACCCTCAACGAGAGTTACATCGGTGTTATCAGGACCTGTCAATTCCATGCACTCGTTACCCACGTATACTTTCTGATGGCCCACGGGGTATTTACCGAGTTTACAAATATATGGGTACAGAGAGCAAACGTCTACGTAACGTATTTTTTCCGTAGCGTCAACGTCATAGAGCGTAACCATGTTTTCTGTCCGTCCGCCGAGAAAAGCATCACGCGGATTGAGAGGTTCTGCTGTAGCTAAAGGATTATCTTACAGGAAAGTTTTCATCTCGGCTGTCGAATTTAATAAGCGGTCGTAATCACACTCCCAAATTTCTGTGAGCAAATACCCTCCCGTTTGAATTCTATCAGTTACTGCTGTTGTTCTCTCGAAACGTCCGTGCATGGATATTCCATGGCTTTGTCGACTGTCTCTGTTTGTGGGATAGCAACGTGGGCAACCGTGCCAATAACAACCGTGAAACTGTAATACATGCGCCCCGTTAGGAGTCTCGTAGTATCCGTCTACCGAGAGATTTTGAGGTATTCTGAATTCGCGTGATCGGCCCGCATGAATAATACGAACACCCAGCGAGTGCTCTACCCACGATAGCCATGAAACCACTTTTTTCGATTGATTTTGCGCCTATCTGTATCCCCCAGTGGGTATACTGCCTATTGAATTATCTTTCAAGAAGTTTTTTCGAAAAACTCTGAAGCAGGCTGATGCTATTGTTGTACTTTCATCAAAAGGGCAGACGCGACCGCTGGTAATGAACATATTGCGAAAAGCCATACACGCGCGTCACAAAATCGTGACATCTGTCTTACAATAGCTGATAAGCTCTTCCGAAAAAACGAATACGTAATTTTTGTCTTTTGTTTCGCGATACCAATCGAGAAATTTCCGGCGCTCATCGGCGGGCATCGTGTCCGGAGAATAATGCTCGAGAGGCGGCAATTTGCCTACGTAATTTTGATTTTCAGGCCTGTTAAACAAATGTGGAAAAGTGCCTTTAACGATAGCACCGGTAAGCCCGAAGGCTTTCGGTAAACCGCTCAGAGGCATATAGAAGTAATTTAGACTGTCAAGAAATACGAGTTTTCCGACGCGCATCGTAATAATTTTCGTACCGTTCATGATTGGTGTGGGGAGCTGAGTTTTTTTCTTTTCGATGAAATAACGCAGGATGAATTCAGCGTCGAAACCTCCTGCATTATGAGCGATACAGATGGTACGCGAAAAACCTTCGAGTGGTTGCATGGCTAATTCGACAAGCTGGGCTACGGGGCTGTGACTGAACACAAATCCGTGTTCCCCGCAATGCTCGCACGGTTCGGCTATAGAGTCGTTAACGCAGTAAAACGTGCAAACTCGTTGAGCCACGCAAAGATTTGGCTCGTGTGCATGAGTAGTCGCATCACCCTTCACAGGTGTGCTCTGCTGTGTTTCAAAATAATAAGAAATGAATAGTATTTTTTTTAAGTCCGGAGTACTACGAATCAGTTTCATGAAACACAAATGGTTATTCGATTGATCGGATTTGCACGTTTTGCAGTACCCTACTCCGCATTTATGCTTCTCTGATTTTTCCAAAGGCCTTATTGCTCGAAAGCAGTTCCGGCATCGTTTCAAAGCTTGACAAACGCTAGGCTTTCTACGCCTCATGGTCACGATCGGTACCTTATGTCTCTGAAAGCAGTCCTCTCCAAAAAAATCGCGATTGCACGCCTCACATCTGATTATATCGCGTGAGCGCGTATTGCACGCCTGCAGCCCCCAGCATCGAGGACATTTTTTCTTTAAACATCTATGACCGAGTCGACGATAAGCCATATTACACGAGGAACAAAAATCTCTACTACCGACAGCTGCTCTGAGATTGAGAATAGGCGCGAAATGATGTGAGCGCTCGTAATACAATATATACAGAGTGTGCTGAATTGTACCCGCGATGTCCAGAACACCCTGTCTTCCGTCAAACAGAGGCTCCTCACCGCCACCCAAAGTTAAAAATTCGTAAACGACAATTGCAAAACCGTCTTGTGCCAAATAATCCTGATAGCGCGCAATCTCGTATACACCACAGCTCTCTACAGGTATGCGGATATCTGCTTCTCTTGTAAGCTCGAGTGCTGCCTGGTTTTGTACAGGCCCCTTAATTTGCCTAATACATTGCCATTTATCATGGACGCTACCCGACCGTATTTCTCCTCGTTCTGCGTATGCTCGGGATGCTACTAGTGAACGAGGTAAACACAGATTGTCAGTGTTTCGGATCGAGAGTATAGATCGTTTTGCGATAGCCTCGTGTGTGAGACCCTTCCGACCGCGCCCTTCGACCCCTTGACAGCGCACATTTTTATCGTGCACGAATCATCGATGTTTAAAGATGATGCACTTTGTGCCACGCTGCTTATCAGTTTCCAAATATCTTCGAATACATAATCGCGGGCTGGTTGGAAAGAAAACCACACGGGCCCGTGCGGCAAGCTATTCGCTGTAAACGAAACGCCTACATAATCGCCGCCCTTGCATGAACTCATGATGTGCGTTAAAAGGTCGCTAAACGCACCGTTGAGCCAGTCCACCACACTAACTCCGGAGACTGGCTGACGAATTCGCAACGATGTTTCGCGCCCCCGTATTTTAAAGCGTTTAAAATACCGCGTATAATCGCTGATGATTTCAAAGTGTTTTCCTGGTGTGTGTATTTCTTCTTCGAGCGGTCCACTCCTTGGTACACTACGCTGTCTGCCGGATCCCATTTGCACCTCTGGAACAGACCCGACGGGCCTGGTATAGCGTCCTCTTGCTCGTCTGCTACCTCCCGCCCGACGAGGTCTGAATAAATTTATAATTTAAAATAGGCACTATACCAAAATTGATTGATGCCTTAATTTTAAACTACGTTAAAAAATCGTCGAGCTAGTCAATATTTCCGAAGGATATTTGATGCTAGAAACGGTGCTCATCGGCTGCCCATCATTTACTTCAGAGCATGATAGGTGCTGGCTCGTTATACTCGTCTGTTGAGATGCTAATTCAACAGTACACGCACCCTCTATAAGAGCCACTTCTTCATCTGACGAGGCGTCCAAAAGCTGTCGATATACTATATGCACCCAACCGTTAAAATAATACCCTGTTTTTCCGGTAAATGCACCGTATTAAAAAATTAATAGAAATCTTTTCACGATAATAATTTAAGGGGAGAGAGAGAGAGAGAGAGAGAGAGAGAGAGAAAGCGGTTTTTATTAAGCGCCCCGGGACAGAGTCCCCTTAAGCGCGTAGACATCAGTACAAGTTTACAATATGAGAATAGTGATAAGAACATACAAAAGAAATAAATAGATAAATAATAAATGTTTACATGCACATAATATAGAATAGTACCCGCAAGCACATAGAAATACAAGGATAGATATAAATATAGAAAGCGATAGATGCATCTGTTATCGACTCGGGTCAGTCCCCCCTACTACCCGTCAACAAGCTACTCGATCCACCCGTTTCTGAGTAGCAGAGGAGACCACAAAGTGTCACCGGAAAACACATGGGCATAGAGGGCCTGAAATTTTTCCTATTTCGCTAAATGGCAGCAAGCAGGTGGGCATGCAGCAGCTTCTTGAAGGTCCCAATCGTCTCGGCCTCTCGAATGGTTGACGGTAGGCTATTCCATAGATTCGGAGCGGCCCCTGTGAAGGAGAGTCTGTAGAGCTCGGTTCTGCATTTCAGCGGTATGAGCCAGTCCTTAGGTCGTCTGGAGCTACGTTCCCGATGTGGATCAATTGTTTTGAGCCTGTCAAACATAAACTGAGGGACATGAGAGAGTAAAACTTTATAGATAAGGCACCCCAGAAAGTAATTTCGACGGTCCTTGACCTTGAGCCACTCAAGCTGTCTATAGAAAGACGTGATGTGTTCATCACGCCTGATGTCGAGCACGAAGCGAGTGCAGGCATTTAGGCAACGGCTGAGCACAGCGTTGAGCTCGTCGCTGATATCGAGGTATGTGAGGCAGCAGTAGTCCAGATGAGGAAAAATGAGGGACATAATAAGTTGTTTTCTAAGCCGGTGCGGGAGTAAATTCCTGCTGAGTTTAAGTTGGAATAGAATGCTGTTAATGCGTTTGGATACTTTAATGGTATTGGCGTGCCAGGAGAGGGTGTTGCTGATTGTGACGCCCAAACACACAACCTCGGTGGAATAGGGTATGCTTACCTCACTGACCACGATAGGCAGCGTTTCGTCGATATTTATATTCGCGATAAAGCGGCGCGTTCCGATTATTATGGCTTTAGTCTTCTCTTTATTCAATAGGAGCCCTAGTTCGCTAGCCCATTGTACTATGGTGGCTATATCATCACTAACCGCTCGAATATTGTCATTCAGTCTGTCAGGCTTGCAATGTAGGTAGATCTGAAGATCGTCCGCATAGAAATTATAATTACAGTGCCTAAGTATGTTCCGAAAGCCTGTCAGGTAGAGAACGAAAAGAAGCGGGCCAAGAACTGACCCTTGAGGCACTCCGTTCTTCATCTCAAGCCAACCAGACTTGGCACCCGTCTGTGCATCGTAAGTTGACTGGTTTCGGCCGGTGAGATACGAGCAGAGCCAGTCCAAGGCCGAATTAGAGAAGTCTAGGTTCCTGAGCTTGTCCACCAGAGTCTTGTGACGGACTCGATCGAAGGCCTTGGAAAAATCGAACATCACCAGTACTGTTACATTCCGGGAATCGCCAGCCTGACGTATGTCATCTAGTATGCGGAGTAGTGCAGTTTCCATGTTGTGCCCTGCTCTGTAAGCCGATTGACAGGGATCCAGCAATTTATGTGTGCTGAGGTGATCCATAATTTGATCGAACACAATTTTTTCCAAGGGTTTCGAGAGCGCACAGAGAATAGAGATCGGGCGATAGTCCTTGGGGCAGGTGGGCGATTTTATTTTGGGTATCGGACTGGCCAAGGCCGATTTCCATAGCGAGGGAAATACACCGAACATCAGAGAGTATGAGAATAGATGGTGGATCATAGGAAGTATCGCGGGTAGGGCGAGCTTCACGACCACAATCGAAAGCTTGTCCACTCCTACCGCGGATGACTTGGAGTGAGCAATCGCTTTTGTGAGCGTTTCGTAAGTGATATCTTTGAAGAAAAATTTACGGTCGTCGTATCCCAGTTCACCAAGGTAATAAGCCTCTGGCTCCGTATACGTTAAGTCGATGCTGACCGACGCGAAAAAGCTGTTGAGGTCAGTAACCGAGGTAGCGAGCGGGAGTTCGCTTTTGCGAGACTTTATGAGGCCAAGGTTACGAAGCTCCTTCCAGGTCGCCGAGGCGCTGGTTTGGCTTGTGAAGATGCGGTTGTAGTATGCAGCTTTAGCTGCTCTAATCTGCGCTTGCACAGCGTTCCTTAGATGTTTAAAACTATTATGGGCCTCGTCTGTCTGGCGTCTGCGCCATACTCTCCGCGCACGATCGCGATTTTTCATTTGTGCCTTGATTTCAGGAGTCAACCAGGGAGCAGGTATTGACTTGGATTTTACATTAGTCATAGGTGCACAGGCGTCTAGACAAAGCTGGAGATTAGAGTTAAAGAGTTCTACTTTGACGTCGATCGATTCGGAGTTAAAGAAGTCCTCCCAGTTAGAGGTGCTAAGCTGCGTTAGGAATGCTTCTCGACTAAAGTTTCTGAAATCACGGCATGCAAATATCCTCGGGGGGAGTCTGTCCACCGCAATCTTATACTCAACGTATATTAGATCATGCGCCGAGAGAAACGGCACGGCGAGCTGACCGTGGTCCGCGAGTTTACTATCATCATCAACCATACACAGGTCGAGGAGCGTAGATGCACCGTGTACATGATGAGTAGATTCATATGGAACAAGATATAAATTTGAGGCGTCTGCAAAATTTCGGAGGTGCATGCTATCGTGAGAGATCACGTTGAGATCTGAGTTAAAGTCGCCGAGAATAATACAGTGTTGATACAGAGTACTATTTAGGAGGTAGACTTCCTCGAATTCACTAAGATATCCGACTCGAGGAGGACGATAGACAACGCACACCAGCATTTTAGAGTGCCCTGGAATGGTCACTTCAACCAGGAGATATTCAGGTTTGCCGCAGTATGTACCGCCCGAGTCGGTGAGTACGCGCGCTCTCAGCGAGGTATGAACATAGATGCCGACACCTCCCCCACCACGCTCGAGACGATCACAGCGTAAGAGACTGTAGTTTTGCAGATTGACAAACGCGTCAGATATCAGGGGTGTTAACCAGGTCTCGGACATACAGATTCTATGGTAGAAATTTCTAGCGAAAAACAAGCGAAATTCGTCGAGATGGCATTTGAGCGATTGAAAGTTGACATGGCATATTTTTAAACGGTCATTCCTAAAGTCAGAGGTCGGTCTAGCCATAATTGGTGTTCCGGGCCTTGTCAGCGATGCGTTTCGATAATATTGGACAGCTTTTACCATCCAGTGCACTGTGCGCGCAGTCGGTATCCGTGCCGGCAATTTTGCAGTTGTAGCAAACTGGATGTTCCGAAGAATTCTCGCACGCTGTGTGCTCATGCTCTCCTGAGCAATGAGAGCAATGCGCTCGATTTGTGCAGTCCTTTGCCAAGTGTCCGAAGGCCAGACACTTATAGCATTGGAGGACTCTGACATGATCGTCAAAGCGGCATGCCGCGTACCGGAGATATATTCTGCGATCTCCGCGCAAGATCGCTCTATTTTCCGGTGAAACCTCCACCACACAGGCACGCGTCTCACGATTCTCCCGCGACATGTACAGCACCTTGGCAGCAGGATCAGGAGCTGTTGCGAGATTTAGCCTGATTATGTCTGACTGAATTTCCTCGGGGCTCAGCTCAGCAGGCACTCCGTGGATGATTATGCGAGGATTCATTCTTTTTGGTTGATGGATTTCGAGACCGAGATTTTTAAACGCCGGGAGCGATTTAATTTTATCAATATCAGCTTCGATTGCGTCGATCCTGATACCGTTGTTCTTTGCTTTCACGACGCGGTTTACTTTCATTCCGATTTCCGCCGGATCGATGTTTTTTATAACGGCTTCCTTTGTCAGTTGAGACGATGTGAAGGTAGAGACAGCGCCACTGGAGGGTGTGATGTAGAAGCTCGTAACCTTGTCGATAGAAACGGTTGGTCCTCGAGGAATGGAGACCCTGTGCGGCTTTTCATTCGTGCCACGTGACGTGATGCCAGCGTAGGATGGAGGCGCCGAAGAAGTGAGGTCCTTCATCGCGGAAACAGTCTCTTTTAGTCCAGCAGAGTAGGCCTCTGTCAATCGTGTCGTTACTGACTCATCGAAGGAAGATTTGAGGGCCTCTTTGATGCCCGTGATGCATGCGTGGGTGATATCGTATTTCGCGCGATTGATGGCTTCAATGCATTTATCATTTGTAAGGACTTCTCCAGCTAATGCAGAGTATGCAGCGAAGACGCTGTTAAACGCAGTCTGGTAATATTGGAAAGCCTCTTGAAGCGAGGATTTTTTATCGACACTCTCTTTTGAACAGCGAATGTATTTTGCTATATCTTCATCGTATGTGAACAGTTTGGCTCGCATGGCTTTTGTTTCTGCAGATGAGAGGGGCAGCGCGCGCTTGTCCGTGGTCGCCGGGGAGACACCGGTGTGGGGCGAGCCCGAGGGTAGGCCTGGAGGGGGACGAGATCTACGAGGATCTGACATCACGGAGATGCCCCGCCTTATCGGCGGCTGGATGAATAGAGCCCAGTCGATTACAAGTACACATGTAACGAGTGACTGATAAGCCGACAGGTGACTATCGATACTAACAGAGCGCGTGCGCGCGGGAGGGATCGATGAGCGAGCGATAATCGATAATCGATTTTGTGATCGATGCCCAAGAGTGTACGGATGAGACGACGAAAAATAAAAGAGAGGTTAGAAAACAAGAAACCGAAAAAGAGGAAAACACAGCGAAAAGAGAAGAGAAAAGCACCTACCCCAATACCTCGAGGATGCAGAAAAGCGAGAGGAAGCCGCCAAGCACAAACAATCGCCCGTGCGAAGAGTTGCAGAACAGTATATGCGAAAACAACAGCAGAGCCAGACAGACACTCCCAATCGTCTCAAGAGAGAGAGAGAGAGAGAGAGAGAGAGAGAGAGAGAAAGTATCAGCATCATCTTAAAGAAAAAGATAGATAGATAGATAGAACCGGATTTATTGTACCGCAGCAATAGTGCCGGAGCGTACAAAGGATCGAAGAGAAGAAGATACATGTATATAATAAAAGTATGAATAACGTGGATAGAGCGTACCAGATCGAGAAATTACAATATAGACATATAAATAAATAAAAATAAATATAAATATATATACAAAAATAAATATAGAAAATAATGAACAAGAGAGAGTAACAAAGCACAGATACATTCCGTAGATAGAGCGAATATAAGCGAATATAGAGTATAGAGTCGGGTAGAGTGTGCAATAAAATATGAAATAAAGAAATAGAATACATAAATTGGAATACAATGCAAACAGATTATAAACACAACAGGTAAATGATAATAAATAGACCATTACATAATGAGTAATTAAATAGTATATGACGAACATGTAGCCGGGTACTAGTAGTAGCAATAACAATAATAATAATCGGGTCGACGGGAGCAATAACAATAATAATAATCGGGGCGACGGGACAGGCGCAGAGCGACTGCCGCGTGTAGATGCAGACGCCTCCTCCACCCCGACCCACCCTGTCACACCGGTGGAGATTGTATCCCGTGAGCTCGACAATCGAGTCCGGAATGTGAGGTTTAAGCCACGACTCGGTTATAGCTATAATGTCGAACTCGTGTGCAAGGACGTAGAGAGAGAATTCGGAGAATCTGGGTACGAGTGACTGGACGTTGAGGTGACAGATCCGTAGCTTTGAAGGCGAGGCAGGGCAGAGCCGAGATGTCGAAGGGAGCACTAGTCAGGCGAGGTTGTGTAGATGCTCGGGGCGTGTGATTCGGATGGGGGGGGAGTCGCGCGATTTTTTAACAAATATGACCCCATCTCTTGTCCAGAGAGATTGGTATCCCCTCTGCCTAGCCGCGGCTCTAGTATCCTTGAGAAGCGAGTACAGATCACGTGGTACGAACTCATTGACGTTAATGGTCCCCGTTCTCGGAAAGGAGTCTCGGACCTCACTGGGACTGAAAGCGCCCTTTGTCCTCTTGGCAGTCAAAATCGCGGTACGCAGTGCTAGTGACTGGACGCTGACAAATAAAAGGCGAGGCCTGTTGGGCTGGGGAGTACCCTGCATACGCCGCATGGCGATCACCTGGTCGCGTGTAATCCCGACGCCGAGGGCACCGCACAGCGAGACGAAGAGCTCACTGTCCTCGGGGTCCACCTCCGGAAGACCGGATACGATGAGATCGGTGGCGTGGCGCGCGTACTCAAGACGCATAAGGCGCTCCTCGAGGTCAGGGTTCGAGGAAGCGTCACCGCTCGGTGGGGGTCGTGATTCAAGAACATCGACGCGGTTCGCAAGAGCTCCCTGTGTCCGAGAGAGAGAGAGGCGATGTTCACCTCCGCCTGCTCAAGCCGAGCCGAGACGTCGGTGAGCCTCCCGAGGCAGTCCCGCACCTCCCCCCGCAGCTCATCCAGTCCAGAGACTTGATTTTTAATAGTCGATATGTCACTAACAACGTCCTCGAATGAACCCAATTTCTCGGCCATTGTCGGGAGAGATTCCGTCCTGGAGTCCAGGGTGTTGATTTTTAGAGCCAGAGATCGTACTAGACCTGTCAGTCCAGCGATCTGATCCGAGAGCGATTGGCCCTGGCTGGCAGATAGAGTGCTGGGAGACGAGGAAGCCAAGCTCGGCGGGGCCCTACGGCACGAGAAGCAGGGAACGGGTTGGCCGGGAGGGAGGTCAGCGATGGAGGAGATCCCAAGTCTGCTCTTTGCACACGCAGCGTGCACTCCATGCGTCTCGACCTCACAGAGGTGCAAGACATCCTCAGCGCCAACGAATTTCCGGCATATACTGCAGTTGATTGTGGGCATATTGATGCCAATACTGTGGCCCAGGAGACTCAAAGCAGCTTACACACTCACGCAGCAGACGAAATCTATTCGCTTGGGAATATGTCCGATTATGTTTCGCGTGAGATTATGTACAGGATTGTCACGTACGCACGTTGGGATCGGCCGCGAGAGTCTTGATCACACGTATACGCGCACTAACACAGACTCGGGCTCGGAGAATATAGAATTATAAGTTTATAGCACACTAGTTCACCAGTATAGTCAGTTATTCGATATAAACACGACACACACACAAGGCCACCTCGCCCGACCGATAGGCGTCATACGGAGAGGTAAACAACGAACGAGGAAAACGGGCAGTGCCCATTACCATTATGATTATTACCATACAACCGATATGGAATCGTTTTAATATTACGTGTCCAACGCTACAAAAAGTCAACCAGTGCCGATCACACACTGAGCTCGCGGCCACTGACATGGGGGACGATGACGCTCACATTGATACGGAAAACAGAAAAAACGGTGAAAAACTCTCTGAGATAGAACAATTTTAAGCGGAGCGAGGTAAGACACGTCAATCCACGACAGTAGAGAGAGAGAGAGATAGAGAGAGAGAGAGAGAGAGAGAGGTAGAGAATGTGGAACCACGCGAAGCAGGGCACAAAGAGTAGAGCTCGATAAATGAGGTTTCCCGTACTAGCGTAATAGCAGCCGTGAAAATATTTTTTCCAATACAATTTAAATATTGAGCTCTATACCGATTTAATGAGAGAGAAATAGGAGATTGATGAATAAGAATACTTTTGAAAGATATTATATTGAAATTCGAAAAATATTTTTCTAAGGATAACAGGTGCTTTGTATCGCGTTCATGAAATAAAGAGGATGTTAACAGCTTCTTAATGAAAAAGAGAGAGATAGCGAGAGAGCGGCAGAGAACGCGGAACCACGCGAAGCATGGCACAAAGAGCAGAGCTCGATAAATAAGGCTTGCCCATACTAGCGTCATAACATCCATGAAAATATTTTTTCCAATAAAATTTAATTATAAAACTCTATATCGATTTAATGAGAGAGAAATAGGAGATTGATGAATTAGAATACTTTTGAAATATATTATATTGAAATTCGAAAAATATTTTTCTAACGATAACAGGTGCTTTGTATCGCGTTCATGAAAAAAAGAGGATGTTAACAGCTTCTTAGTGAAAAAGAGAGAGACAACGAGAGGGAGGCAGAGACCGCGGGTCCACGCGAAGCATGGCACAAAGAGTAGAGCTCGATAAATAAGGCTTACTCGTGCTACTGTAATAGCAGAGTCGTGAAATTTTTTTTCAATATAGTTTAAGAATTACAAAACATACATGAATATTTTTTATGATAGAACAGAACTTACTTTTGATTTCATCGACAATACCACGGACGCACGGCGCCTTTCCCAGCCCTCGACGCTGCAGCTCTTCAAACACACACGCTAGCACTTGTTGACTGTTTAGCACGCTTCTGTTATAAGCTGTCACTACGGTTTGCAAGGGTGCCCACCATAAAATATATTTTAGACGGCTTATGAGCCTATTTTCCGATAATCGATTCAACTCGTTACACCATCGATCATTACACCGACGACGAAGCTGGGAGCTACGTATTACGGCCAAACGCAAAAGATTTAAAATACATTCGCGAAGTGCTCGATCTGTCATGATTGATAGCGATACGTGATAATTCTCCATTGGATTGAGACTGAATAATATTGTATCTTGTTCTTTCCATATAAATACCTAGCGCGAGACTTATGAGCGAATTTACTCATTTACTTTAACTGCAGCGACATCAAAAAGCGATGCCCCCTCGCGGCACAAAAACATGCATGATGAGGTATCAAGATATCAAGATATCAACATCTCAGCGCATATGTATATATAGTCATTCCAAACGCTCTTATTGTTTCTATGTAACTGCTAAGCCTCGAGCTCCCCTCTCAGCTCTTTTTTCGAAAAAATAATTTTCGTTCAACAAAGAAAATATTTTCAAGGCAAGAAAGAAATTTTCTTACATAGCTCTAATCGGAGTTATATTTCACATTCATAAAGCATCATGATATTGATACTCTGTTTTCGTCAAAACAAAGTAAACCTTGGCGCATGCAAATTAGCTGACATTAGTATACTTTCGTCGAAGATGAGAACTGTGCAGCTTTGCCAAACGCAAAACATTTCAAATAAAATCGTGTAGAAGAATACTGTCGACCATTGTGGCTTAAGACTAGCTAGCTTCTGCATTTTTTCAAATAAATATAGTACATACAATACAAATAAACTTCATTGTATGTATCTCCTCGTCGTTGAATCTTTGTCGTAAATCATACTGATTTCGATACTCAGTTTTCGCCAAAACAAAGTATGCCTTGGCACGTGCAAATTAGCTGGCATTCTCTTATACACAGCAGCATGTATGTGTAGCGGTGAGAGCTATGCATCTTTTGTCTCCGGGTAAAAATTGTAAAGAAATAGATTCACAATGATGAACAGTATCAGTCATCGCTATACTCTTGTAGTTGGTTCATTCGATGCTAAAGCATCCCTGCCTGTGATCTGCACCATTTCAAAATTATTCTTCGCCCTGTATGTAAAAGAATCGCTGCTGCTGCTACTGCACGATTCCGCGTCAGTATGTCCATAGCTGTTGACTCTCGAGCGCTATGGCATGATGCTTCGTAAACTTAGCTATGTATATTCGCAGAGTATGCCTACTGTGTCTATAGGTATACGCTCGTTGCATCTTTAGATCACATTATATACATTAAATATATTACTATCCATACGAATAAAAAGATGAGTGAATTCGAGCAAGCCCTGAGCGATGATGGAACATGCACGTGTTGCTGACGGTGAATTCGCGCGCGCCGAGAAGTCTTCGAAATATTATTCCTGAAGGCGCGTGGAGCTTGTCTCCAAGCAGCTGTAGAGCACAGTAATCGTCGTTCTTTTAATCGAGTAACATCGGGAAAACGTTCTCGCAACGTTGATCGGTTAAAATATTGTTCGTTTAAATAATTTATGTGCTCTCAGGATTAACGTGTGTGCTCGTGCTAAAAAATATTTAATAAAGACGTGGCTCACGAAGATGAGTATAACGAATGTATCTGTGCAGATTTTCATTCTATCGGTTGTTCAAATAATTTCTGCGCAGATCACTCGAAATCTTATTCGTAGGAATATCGGCAAAATTTTTTAACGCTAGTACGAGTGTTTTTTAACTCCTTCGCCATTGTACGGTGCGGTCATTTTTTTCACGAGTTCGAAATAAATTTTGTGTCGCCGAAACAATGAGAGAGAGAGAGAGAGAGAGAGAGAGAGAGAGAGAGAGAGAGAGATGCGCCCAATAGCCTCGGAAGAAGTGTAAGTAAAAATATTTGAGAATGATAATAATAAAAGTAATAATAATGAAAGTAAAAAATAATAATAAATCGGAGAGAAAGATGGAAATATTGAAAATAATTATTATGAAAGAAAGAGAGAGAGAGAGAGAGAGAGAGGGAATATTTCAAATAATAATAATATTATAAAAATACTAATGTGCACCGCTGTGGAGTTTCAAAGAGAAAGAGCGGGAGAGAGAGTGAGAGAGAATATTGAAAATAATAAAAATGAATAATAATAATAATCGGACCACTATGGCGAGCCCTCAAAACTCTTCCCCCACCACCTCTCCCCACCATTACCCCCACCACGCTCGGAAAGAGGCTTCAGCGCGGGGGAAAGTGGATGGGGATAGGAGTGGGGATAAGAGTGGGGGTCTCCATAGTGGTCTATATACTACTCGCGATGATTAGATTGTTCTGTTTGGTTGTTCGTTCTGGTCGACTGAGGATATCGGCGACAGTATTATGTTTTCCAGCACAGTGTTCGATTCTTATATCATAATCTTGTATGGCAAGAGACCATCGGGTCAATCGAGCATGTGACAGTTTGCACTCTCGCAGGAAGGTTAGAGCAGCATGATCTGTGATCGCGTACGTTTCTGCCCCTAGTAGATATGATCTAAACTTTTTCAGAGTCCACACTATGGCGAGTAACTATTTTTCAGTTGTGCTGTAACCGATTTCCGCTCCTTTTAACGTCCTGCTTGCAAATTGTAATACTTGATGCTCGTTTTCCGAGTTTTTTAAAAATAATACAGCTCCCACAGCATATTCGCTTGCGTCTGTTTGTAAGAAAAATGGTTCGTCTCGATCCGGATAACGGAGGACGATATTGTCGACGAATTTCGTTTTGGTATCTTAAAAGGTTTTTTCTTCGATCTCTCCCCAGTTCCATTGCTTATTTTTTCTAGTTAGCTCTAATAGAGGTAACGTAGCCTGACTATGCTCCTTTCTGAACTTCGTGTAGTAATTTATAAGTCCGAGAAATCCTCTTAATTGTTTAATGTTCCTTGGTGTTGGAAAATTGTGTTTTGCTTCTATTTTTTCTGGGTCCGGATGTATCCCTTCAGAGGTAAGTATGTGGCCTAGAAACTTTACTCTTTCTCGTAAGAACGCTGATTTCTCTAGGCTTATCGTCAACCCATGGTCTTCTAGCCTTGTGAGTAATTCATCGAGGTGTTGTATGTGTTCTTCAAATGTTTCAGACATGCAAAGCAGATCATCTAAGAAGTTTATCGTGTGTTTCAAATCTAGTAATAGTAGTCCTAGTCCCCTTACCAGGCTTGATGTGCTTGTTTTCAATCCAAATGGAGTCACGCAAAACTCATAGGAGTATCTCAATGTACAAATGCCGTATATTTTCGTGATTCTGGAGTCAGTGGTATTTGCCAAAAACTGGATCGAAGATCCAGTGACGACATGTATGTAGCGCTGGTACAGCGCTAAATACTTAAGAATTCCATTATTGGAATAGAGCGCCTATCGTCTCCATTTGCTCATGATCTGGCAAGAGAATGTTGTTGATTTTTCTGGCGCAGGCATAAGCGAATGGTACCGTTTTTCTTTGCAACCACGACCATTGGGTTGTTGTATTGACTTTGAGATCTTGTGATAATCCCCTGCTCTACCATTTTCTTGATTTCTTGATCAACTTGATCCCGATAGGCTAATGGTATTGGATAATTGTTGGCTTTAAATGGGGCATGCGGAATTACTTTGAGCTCGTGTTGGTAGCTTGTCAATAGTCCTGGTTTCTTCCGGAAAACTTTCCGATGTATTTGTAATAACTGTTAGAAGGTCTTTGCTTCTTGGTCGTTATTCCATTTCGTCTCGTTCACTTTCATCTCTATTTCCTGATCGGAAATCTCATATGTATTGTTGTCTTCTTTGATCATTTGATTGATATTTTTCGGCGTTGATACTACTTCTCCTACCTCTTCAAATTTGACGCGGTAGGTGAGCGAACAATTGTTGGGAGCTCTAAAGATTAGTTCTCTGGTTTCCAAGTCGATTTTTTACTTGATTTTATCCAGGAAGTCGATGCCGATGATACAGTCATTTGATAGTTTCGGGACAATCAGAAACGTTGCTGATTCAGTAATTTCGGTAAAAAGCGATTTCTGCATACATCTGTTTATTTACTTTAACGGCCCTTCCAGCTGTTGCCCCGGTTACGGTTACCCTGGTGAGTGGCAAGGTAGGGCATTTGAGAAAGCGGTTCTTGCTATGTTCATATAGCTCCTCAGAAATCGCGTTTACTTCACTGCTGGTATCTACTAATGCCTTTAGTGTTTTTCCTTCCATTTTTATGACAATCATTGGACATTTTTGTCTAGGCCTCAATGTTTGTTCTGATTCCGTGAGTAAATAATTCCGAGTATCTTCTCCGTAGCCTAGCGTCACCTCGTTCAAATTTATTATTCCTGAGGTGACGCTTCCTTGTTTTCCGAGGCTGCCTCTGGTGGGTCATCCTTTTCTTCCTCTTGAATCTCTTATTCTATTAAGGTACGGATGCGTTGTTCATTTGTTCGATTTTTATTTATTATTTTGGGGGTTTTCATGAGTTGGTGGTCGTTGGTCGAACCCTTTGTTGAATGTTCGTTGCTTATCCGACTCTTGATATCCTTGGAGCTTTATCGCCTTTTCTGGAACGTTCTGAAAATTGGTGTTCTTTCGCTCTCGGTCAGGACGTTTTCTCTGACTATTTACTGGCCCTGCTTGGTCGAGTGCGGTCAATAGATCCAGGAGATCAGCAATGCGTTTTAATCCTCTAGCGATTATATTGTGTCGGATTTCCTCCGTGAAGTGCCTTGAGAGTTTCGTGATAATTTCCGTGTCTGATAATGGTGGTCTGAGCTCTCGAGCTATACCAATCGCGTTAAGGGCATAATAAACTCTTTTTTGTCGACCCTCCGGATTGTACCATCCAAACTCGAGCTTTTCTTTTGCACCATATTGGATCTGTTCGTTCCAGAATCTTTGTTGAAATTCACGTTTGAAATCGTCCCAGACGTAGCAGGTTGGAGCTACCCATCTCCACCAATCTGAGGCCAGGCCTGTTAGACTTTGGTTAATGATCATTTGGAAGTCGTATCTCGGACCTAAAGCGTCTTTATATTGAGATAGGTCCTCTAAGAATCTCATGGGCCTCTCCGATGGGTTCCACGCGTATCTTGGTGCCGTTAGCTTCGGTACACCCCATATCGGTGCGTCAGTACGCGCATTTTGTTGTTGCTGACGCGTCCTCCCTCTGAGCGTCTATCATCCAACGGTGCCGCGTTTTGGTTTCCCGGAAACCCGTGATTCGATGTGTTAGCCATCCCGCATGTGATGTTAGATATTTCTCGAGTTATGTTGCTAAACAAGTCCTATATGTATTCCTCGAGACCCTCGAGTCGGCGAGTAAAGACATGGTTTATGTTCGTTAAACGAGTCTCCATTATTTGTCAATCTGTGTGCTGTTGCTTTTGTAGCTGTTCCAGTATTGATGAGATTGGATCGACGTTATTTTGATTCCAAGCTTCTTGTCCAACTTCTATTATGCTTGGATTCCTCGTGCTACTATGTATCATTGAATTGCGCTGTACTTGTGTAGCATTTTCGGAGAATCCTGTCTGCGTATCGGATGTGTTCGGTAAATCGTATCTGTCTGGCTGTCCCCTTATGTCATTCGGGAGGTTGGTTGCCATTGTGAGAGTGATTGGATGTCGGATATTTGGTAATGAGTGATTCTTTTTTAGAAAGGCCAATTGTAAAAAAAATGTTTAATTTGTTTATAAGCTACCCTAATTGATTCGAATCCCTGTTCAGGTGCCAATGAAACGTTTCGAAATTTTACGTATAAAATATCGAAAGTTTTTAATGTATTTATTTTGATCTGAGAGCTGGATTCGTGTTCTGGACTCGAGTAATCAAAAAGAGATAGCCAAGGAATGAATTCTTTAAATGTAATTTGGAAATTCAATCAATTGTTACGTCGGGAAAAACAACGAGTTCTTCCTGTTAACACTGTCGCGTGGCTCGCTCCTGATTTAGGCTAGGGCCTTACGACCAGAGCCAGGGACGGGGATAGTCGGAAAAAAGAAAGCACCGAATGGATAGCAGATTCTAAATTTATTGATAAATGCATAAGATAATTTTTGGATTACTTACAATTTGAAATGGTTCTTAGAAAGATGTGTTCGGACACGTGGACGCCCTGATTTCCAGTTGTGGGTTCATTTATCTCGACGCTGACCCTAATATTTTCTTTTCCTTCTTTGATTTACTTTCAAATAGTTCACTTCAATTGCGGTTTTCTTCTATTTTATTTATACTTTTCAAAATCAAATGTTCGATTAATTCTATCTCTTGAGAATTAATTCTTCGTGACGCGTTACTCAACAAGGATACGTACTACTTTTCTGGAGATCGATTATTGATTAAAAATGCAGGGCGTCCTGTTTACATAAGCTCTAAGGAGGGTGTGACCTCCGGAAACGTGGCGGAAGTTCGGGGACCAATGGTATGTGCCCGTGGGTCGAATTTCCCTTCAAGTTCCCCGGTCCCAATGCTTTGGAGTTTTCTCCCTCTCCTCTGCATAGGACTTTCTTAACGCGGGTGGACTCTCTTCTTCCCCCGTACTTTATTAATTGTTTCGGGACGCCCATCTCCCTTCACAATTTATTTAACCTATCATAATATTCTATCCTGGGATATTCCGCTCTCGAACATTCTTTGTCCTTCTAAGAAGTTTAGTTTACCTTGTGACACGGCGTCACAAGACGAGGCTATATAGTCGCCTCGTCGAAGTCCGTCGCCACACAAATCCCCTATGTAAAATAATCTTAAGTAAAATAAAATAAAATAGCGATAATCATAGCAAGCCACGAAGTATTACCAGCGTCCCTTGTCGTCTCTCTCCCCCTTCCACTACCACCGTCGTCCCATATCACACGCATACGAGCCAAGCTACAGCTGATCCCTCTCCTATGCCATTGACCCTCGCATACCCTTCCCCTTTCCCTCTGCCACACGTAACCCCTCATCACCGAACAGCTGTCCCAGGATCGAGAACCCAACGTCATCGAAGACCCGGTCGACGAGCTCCAGGAGATCATCATCAGCATCACTGTGGCCACAGGGAAAGAAAAGGGAACAACAGTAAGGTGACGACGGGCGAGGGAATTCAGCACGTGATCCAGCGAACCCTCGATCAAAACGACGGGTTCGGGCGAGATCGTGGCCCCCACCTCAACCGTCACCAAGAACATCATCTGGCACCCGTGAACTCCCTCATCACAATTATTCCGTGCGAGGCGAGGAATCGTGGTGCCAGAATTCATCGAAGAAGAAAGGAGAAGTCCCTGTGTGCCACATCGTGGCCAATAATTGCCGAGAGAGGAGCACCGTCGACGGCCGGGTACAGTTATCAGCCAGGAGAGCGGGAGTTGCGTCACGGGTCGCCGAGGGCAGCACAGCACGGATCATCGATTATCGATCTGCTGTCCTGCGCAACGCGCTCGTGACGTCAGCTCCCAATCAACCAATATCGCATCGATTCTAGATCCCCCCTTCACCCAATTTCTCATTACGCATGCCCTTCCCCCAAATTACCCTTTTTCCGTAATTCCCACGAGCAGAGAGACGACGAAGGAAAATCACTTCGACGAGAGCCCCCGATAAAACAAGTTGAATTATATCGAGTCCCATATAGAGCGAGTTATTGTAAAAGAGCGAAAGAGCGAGATCCATGCCATTACGAAAAGGCCGAAGCTTCGAGAATTCAAGCGTGCCGAGCGAGGACGCAATCGAGTCTTCCTGCATACGAGTGAGTTCGTTCCATCACCTCGGTTCCTCATTTAATATTTGGATTGTGTAAATTTGCTATTTTCTGAGATTCATCATTTTTCTGTTCGCCATATTGGCCGCGTGCCTTGTTCCCCGTTGTATTATATAATTCGTGCGTGTGGCGACGTAGCGCGACCCATTGCCCCGATCGAGTTTTATTTTGCGCATTAATTTTCCACGTTACCTTTTTGAGTTCGATTAATATCGTATTTTCTCGATAACCCGACACGGGTACTAAATAAGAGGCCTGCGAGCCGGTAAATTCACGTCCCTGAGATTCCCCTCATTAATGAGATTACTTTTTTTCCCCTTTTTTTATTTGTTCACGATTACCCCGTTTCTGTATTGAGTAAGAGAATTGTCGTCGTACTGACGGCTGGCGCCCAACAAAATCATTTATATTTTCTTTTTATTGTTCATCGAATAAATTGGAGATTGTCATTTTTTTTTCAATTTCACCTCGTTTTTATTTCTTAAAGTCCCCTGAGTTTTCCCCCATACGAAGCCCGGGTTTGCCCGGTTAAAGTCCGGCTGAATTTCGAAAGGCCGTGACAACCTTAATGGTGGGTTTTTCCTAATTTGGACGTCTATATGGCTTTTATGGCCTGGTTTGAACGTCTATATAGTTTTATGGGTTTTTAATGGTTTCCAGGTGAGCATTGTTCGGAGTCTTTTGAGCCGATTCTTGAATGGTCTAGACGTGCGTCGAAATGAGTCATATTGTATTTCGGCGGACGTCACACAATTAATGTGTTTCTTTTTGTTGTTTGTTTTGTTTGCCTCAGAATATGTTCACTCTTAGGGTATGGTGGCCGGAACTAGTTCATCATCGGCATTGTGACTCTATTGTTGATCGTTTTTATGATCAATTAAATAACAAAAGAGTTATATGGACATTGCCGGTACAGACGGCTAATTAATAAAAAAAGAGGTTCATTTAGGTGGACACGTTTTTTATGATTCTACGTTGAGATCTATGATTACTGGTCCTTGGTAATCTAGAAATTGATGTGTGAAATTTGTTTTACTGAAGCTAAGTTTGAGAAATGGTTTTATTTTAGTTTTTTTTTTGTGTTTAGTGGCTAATGCCGAGATCTAGGTTTTTCTATAAAAAAACCTATACTCTAGGCGACTTATCCTATGTTATGTCGTACTTTCTCTAGCTCGCGTTGGACGCTGTGCCAATACGAATTCGAGATCGTGCGACGGTAGTGAGCCGGGCCTGCTCAGGAGCACGAAACAAACAGAGCGGATCTTCCTGTAAAAAGTACGGTTTGATGGCTTGAGTGGTACCTAGTGGATATCTGTGGCTAATTGCTCGACGTGGGTCGAGCCGTTAGTACAGTTATTAGCAAGGAAATTTTACCATGCGCTCGATGCAATACGAGTACTCTAGTAAAATATGCTATCAGGATGGAAACTTTGGCTATGCGCTCGACGCAGTGCGAGTACTATAGCTAAGTATGCTACTAGGTAGGAACTTACTCAGGCAATCGTGCAATACGATCACTTCGCGAGCGAAGGGTTTTTATAGGAAGGTCCTAATGCTAGCGTCAGACGCGATGCTAATACTAGCTCTTAGAGGTAGAGGTGTTCGGGAGCGAACGGTAGGAAAAGGAATGGTTGAATGGTGCTCGTCCGTCGTTTGCTCGGCCTTTTATACCCGTCGCGGCTGTGGTGTCTCGCGTGGGGCCATGAGTCATCAGCGAAACTGGTTTGCTCATGCGCAGTTTATTATTGTTATTCGTCCACTACTGTATGTGTCTTGGTCAGGTACTATGCGTCACGTTCTGATCTCTATCGATCGTGATCTAGCGAGTGTTGGTAAGTCAGGGTACGCGGGAGTTACCATCAGTCGAAACGTCGCTACCTGGGTAATGTGTTCTGTTGGTACGTCAGGGACTTGGTTCCGTTACGATATATTTTTCTGTTTTTGTTATCCCCAGTAGCTTAGGCCATTGGTTGTTGTCAATTTTATATTAGAATGGTAACCAAGGTAACCAAGGTAACCATGGTAACCATGGTAACCATGGCAACCATGGTAGGTATGGTAGCCAAGATAACCATGGTGAGTATGGTAGCCAAGGTAACGTAGGTAACCATGGTAACGGTAACCATGGTAACCAAGATAACCTGGGTAACCATGGTAACATAGGTAATCCACGTGACCTAGGTAACCTGGGTAAGGTTAGGTTTGGTTTACAGTGGGTTGGGATGGTTATCTTTTTTAAATTAGACACCCGTTATAAGTTCGATTCTTGGTCATCCTTTTCAAATTGGACGCCCATTATAAGCTTAATTCTTGGTCAACCTTTCTAAATTGGACAACCGTTATAAGCTCTGAAACAGCGGCGGCGGCGATATCTTTATATAATATAGAATGATTTATAAATATAATATTTGTCATATGCATAGACCCTAAGCCATAAAATCGATATATCGGTAAACCCAGACCCAGCCCAAAGATATATAAATTTTCGTATATAAATTATGACACAAATTTTTATCTTTATTTTGACACAAAATATTTTAATTCAAAAGAATTCAAAAGAAAACTTAAAGTAAAATTAAAAAATTTCAATTCTAAAGAAATTTAATGATCAAAATGTCGATCTATCGAATCATGTAAAGAAACAATATATCGAACTGCGGCAAGAATCGATACATCGAAGCGCGTCAGTAATCGGTATATCGATATATTGAATCATGTCAAGTATCGATAAATTGATAAATCGATATATCGAAACGTGTCAAGTTTCAATAAATTTATATATCGAATCATGTCAAGCATCGATATATTGATATATTTAATCGTGTCAAGAATCGATACATCAAATCGTGTCTAAAATCGATGAATTGATATATTAATGTATCTATTTAAAGATTTTGAACACGATTTACAATTAATTATACTGCGTCAAGCATCGATATATCGATATATCGAACCGTGTCAAGAATCGATATATCGATACATCGAAGCGTTTTAAGAATCGATCTATCGACATATCGAAATGTGTCAAAAATCGATATATCGATACATCGAAGCGTTTTAAGAATCGATCTATTGATATATCGAAATGTGTCAAGAATCGATATTTCGATGAACCGAACCGTGTCAAGAATCGATATATCGATATTTCAATCAAACCCAAACTCAACCCAAACATATCCCAAACCCAAAAAACACGAATATAAACAATTTTTTATGAAAACATCTTTCCGGAATATTTTTCTCTAACCACTGACACAAACACAAGACGGGGGGTTGGCGCGCGAAGCGCGCAGGGGGGCGAAGCCCCCCTAGTATATATATAAGTAGTATGTGGTCCACTATGGTGACCCCACTCCTATCCCCATTCCTATCCCCTCCACTTTCCCCCGCGCTGGAGCCTCTTTCCGAGCGTGGTGGGGTCAATAGCGGGGAGAGGTGGTGGGGGAAACAGTTCTGAGGTTTCACCAGAGTGGTCCGATTATTATCATTATTCAAATAATAATTCGTACTTTTTTCTCTTTTTTATTTATTAATAAATATGAAAAACTTACGTGACTGTTGGGGAGATCCTTACGCCGCTCCGACGACGCCTACAGCCGATGCACTGAGGGGCACACACACACACACACACGCACGCACACACGCACGCACGCACGCACGCACGCACGCACGCACGCACGAACGCACATACGCGCGCGCGCACACCCACACCCACACACACACACACACGAACACACACACACACACACACACACACACACACACACACACACACACACACACACACACACACACACACACACACACACACACACACACACACACACACACACACACACACACACACACACACACACACACACAAAAGTGGACGCGCTACGCATCACTACCCTCTTCGAACCCTTTATCGCGGTACCCCCGATCGTAGAGTATGTCGCCACCGAGGGCATGTACCAAAATTCCCCCTACATCCCGACGATCAGGGCCCCGCAGGCGTATACATGGTATATCGTGACTACGGTACACCATGCGAGCCTTCATGAGGGGTTCACTGAGGCACAGGTTCTCCAAAATAGTGATGATGCCCTCGTGGTCCACGCCAGCCAGTCCCATCAATCGACATATCACGCACTGGGGTAGTAGCATGGCGACCAACGGTTCCGGCTCGTATAGGTCTGCGACCTCGAAATATTCGCTGGGCCCTTCGTCGATTAGGCGTAGCTCCGTGAATCCGGCCTCGTCGGAATAAACTATCTCCCCGCGTAACATCGACGTACCGCACCGCGCGACGCATGACGCTCCCGCCAGCATGTCATCGGCCGTCATGCGATTGCCTTTTTGTTGTGCGATATAAAAATCGCACAACAACTGGGCCAATTGTTCATACGTATCCACCATTTCGGCGGAACGTATGACTATAAACTGCTCACTTAGCACCATTGCCACTCGACACCAAAACGCACCCGACGGAACATTATCTTTGTATCGTGGATACATTTTTGTTTTTTAATTTTTAATGAAAAAATTGTCGCGCGCGTGTCTTGATTCTTTGACTGATCAATAACGACTGAAGTCTACGTGCTATAATATACAGCAACAAAGAAGATGCTGTGACGATATTAAAGGGGCGAACTTCAAGAAATGCATGGCCCGCAAAAATGCACGTGGTCCAAGTAACGATCCCTTTGTAATTAATATAAGAGTAAACAGTGCCCGGAGACACGGCAGTCTGTTCAGCCTATACAGCATCTTTTTTATTTCGCGTCTTTCGCGAGCTCCGTAGTTCAGCATATATATATATATACAGCCTATTCTTCCGAAGAGCAGCATATATATAAGAATAATATTTTATAAAAATTTGCAAGCCAAATCCATAAGTCATATTCTTTGGAATAGAGGATAACCGCTAGTTTGCGCACGCCAAGGTTTACTGCGTTGTGACGAAAACAGAGTATCAATATCACAATGATTCATGAAAATGATATAAGACCTATGAGAGCTATGTAAGAAAATTTTATCGGTCTTGAAGAAAAAAATATTGGAGAGATATGAGCTCGAGGGTCAGCAGAGAGGTACGGCTGAGATAACGAGCATAGTTATCGAGCTCTCCTTTTTGTGCGAATATTCGCTAATTCTGTCTCTTTTTCTCTGTCTCTCTTTCTGCACCCATACCTTTTTCCGTGCTCGAGAACCTTTCTATCGCAACAATAGCGGGCGTTTTTTTTATATTTTCGATGTATACCGAGTATTCGGGTATAACACTACGAGATTTCTCGATTTCTCGAGATGCGTAAAACGCACCATCAGCGGAGCATCAGCAGACTGCACGCCTTCTTCGCTCATTGCTGTGAATCTCTCCTTATTCTTCATTTAATGTGTTTTCGTACTTCATGCTCTTTATAGTAATATAATTTTAGTATATTTAGGCTTCAAGACCCATTAAGACTTATAAAAATTATTGAGACGAACCGCTTATTTCTCGTTTTTAAAAGTATACCTTTTGAAAAATGTTTAATTTAGTTTCAAAAGGCATATCAAAGCCAAGCGATCTCCACTTCGTTGCGCTTTTCGAAGAAGCCGTTGATTAAAAATGTCATCAGAGTCTCGCTATATAATGTTACATTGAAACAATAAGAGCATTTGGAATGCTTATATACATATGTGGCAAGATCTTAATATCTTGATATCTTGATATCTTGATACCTCATCATGCATGTTTTTGTGCCGCAAGGGGCATCGATTTTTGATGGTGCTGCAATTTAAGTAAATGAGTGAATTCGCTCAGAAGGCTAGCGCTAAGTATTTATATGGAAAAAACAAGATGCACTGTTAATCAGTCTCAAACCAACAGGGAATTATCACGTATCAATCATGGCAGATCGAGCACTTCGCGAGTGTATATTAAATCTTTTGCGTTTGGCCATATTACATAGTTCTCAGCTTCGTCGTCGGTGTAATGAGCAATGGTGCAACAAATTAAATCGATTATCGGGCGATAGACTTATAAAACGCCTAAAATATATTGTATGGTGGGCGCCCTTGCGAATCAGAGCGGCAGCCTGCAACAGAGGCATACTAAATGGTCAACAAGTGCTAGCGTGTGTGTTTGAAGAGCTGCAGCGTCGAGGATTGGAAAACGCGCCGTGTGTCCGCGGTATTGTCGATGAAATCAGAAGTGAGTTCTGTTCTATCATAAGAAATAATCATGTATATTTGTAATACTTAAACTGTATTGAAAAAATTTTTCACGACGCCATTATTACGCCAACACGTATTAAAATTTTTACGATGCCATTATTACGCTAGCACGGGCAAGCCTCATTTATCGAGCTCTTCTCTTTGTGCCATGCTTCGCGTGGTCCCGAGCTCTCTACCGCTCCTTCTCTCTCTCTCTCTCTCTCTCTCTCTCGTTGGCTCTCTTTCATGAAAGCGATACAGAGCTCATGTTATCGTTGGAAAATTTTTACGAATTTCAACGCGAAATATTCAAAAAGTATTCTTATTGATCAATTTCCTCTTTTTCTCTCTCTCTCTCTCTCTCTCTCGTTGAAGCGGTATGGATCTTAAAGCGTATTGAAAAAATATTTTCCCGGCTGTTATTACGATAGTATGGTCAAACCCTATTTATCGAGCTCTAACTCTTTGTGCCATGCTTCGCGTGGTTCCGCATTCTTTGCCATTCTCTCACTCTCTCGCTCTTTTTTCATGAGCACGGTGCAGAGCACCTGTTTGCGTGAGCAGAGATAATCGTTATTTATCGAGCTCTACTCATTGTGCTATGCTTTGCGTGGTTCCGCGCTCTCTACCTCTCGCTGTCTCTCTCTCTTTCATTAAAAGGGTACAGAGCGCCTGTTATCGTTAGAAAAAATATTTTACGAATTTCAATATGATATATTTAAAAAATGTATTCTTATTCACCAATCTCCTCTTTTTCTCTCTCCTTACATTATTATCGTAAGAAAAACATTTATATGAAATTTTAACACGGTTCGTTTACTGGAAAAATTATGAGTTGAAAGCACTACTTCTATTAACAGAGGGATATTATTTTTAATCGTTGTGCGCCTAATATAGTATATCGACTGCTCTTGGATGCATCGCCGAATGAAGAAGCAGCTCTTATAGAAGGGGCTTGTGCTGTGGAATTAGCATGCCAGCAGAGGAGCGCAACGAGTCAGCACCTGTCATGCACTGAGCTGAATGATCAGCGACCTACGAGTACGGTTTCAAGTATCGAGCATCCTTCGGACATATTTTCTAATTCGTCGATTTTCGAACGTAAGTTAAAATTGAGGTGCAAAAAAAATAAAAAAAATAAAAAATTGGTGTGGCGTCAATTTTAAATTATAGATTTATCGAGAGGGCATAGATAGGGAGAGGGTAACAGACGCTGCTGTACCAGGCCCATCAGGCCTATGCCATTCTGAACAAGCAACCCCAGCCTCTGTTCCTGATGATGTTTTTGACCATCGCGAAAATCAGCTGTGGGAATATCCGATCGAGAACGAGAGAGACGAGGAAATAGCATTTCAAAGAGCTGACGATTGGCTTCAAATGCTCGTGACTGACAACGACTCTGGTAAATAATTTTTCTTACACATGAAAAAATTGATTCAAAATGTAAGTAAGTGGGTCCTTTTGTAACAGGGTATTCGTCAGCATCTTTGTTTGAGTGGTGATATCGGTCTATTTAAGCAGTACTATGATGCGTGAGAGGTACAAATATTGATAACATTTAATAATTTCATATTAATTAGCTCTAGAATCTAATACATGCCTCTTTTTCCAGAGTTGCAAAGTGGGTCAGGCAGGCAATGTACTGCAGCGAGGAGCGAGCCGCTCCATGAAATACACCCGCCGGGAAAGCATTTTGAGATCATCGGTGATTACACGAGGTACTTCAAGCGCTTCAAAATACGGGGGCGTGAAACGTCGTTGCGAATTCGTCACCAGTCTCTGGAGTTAGCATGGTGGACTGGCTCAACGGTGCGTTTCGTGATCTGTTAACACACATCACGAGCTCCTGCGAGGGCGGCGATTATGTAGGCGTTTCGTTTACAGCGAATAGTTTGCCGCACGGGCCTGTGTGGTTATCTTTCCGACCGGCCCGCGATTATGTATTCGAAGATATTTAGAAATTGATAAGCAGCGTGGCACAAAGTGCGTCATCTTTGAACATTGATGACTCGTGCACGATAAGAATGTGCGCTGTCAAGGGGGTTGAAGGGCGCGGTCGGAAAGGTCTCACACACGAAGTTGTCGCAAAACAATCTATTCTTTCGATCCGAAACACTGACAATCTGTGTTTACCGCGTTCGCTGGTAGCAGCCCGAGCATACGCAGAACGAGGAGAAATACGGGCGGGAAGCCTTCATAATAAATGGCAACGTATGAGGCAAATTAACGGGTCCGTACAAAAACAGGCAGCGCTCGAACTTATAAGAGAAGCAGATGTCCACGTACCTGCAGAGGGCTGTGGTGTACACGAAATTGCGCGCTATCCGGATTATTTGGCACGAGACGGCTTAGCAATTGTCGTTTACGAATTTTTAACTTTGAGTCGCGGGGAGGAGCCTCTATTTAACGGAAGACAGGGTGTTCTGAACAGCATAGGCACAATTCAGCACACCCTGTATATATTGTATTACGAGCGTTCACATCATTTCGAGCCTATTCTCAATCTCAGAGCAGCTGTCGGTAGTAGAGATTTTTGTTCCTCGTGTAATATGGCTTATCATCGACTCGGTGATACTCTTCAAACTCTTTAAGACTCTTTAAACATAGACGTTTAAAGAAAAAATGTCCTCGATGTTGGGGGCTGCAGGCGTGCAATACGCGCTCGCGCGATATAATCAGATGTGAGGCGTGCAATCGCGATTTTTTTGGAGAGGACTGCTTCCAGAGACATAAGGTACCGATCGTGACCATGAGGCGTAGAAAGCCCAGCGTTTGTGAAGCTCTGAAACGAAGCCGGAACTGCTTTCGAGCAATAAGGCCTTTGGAAAAATCAGAGAAGCATAAATGCGGAGTAGGGTACTGCAAAACGTGCAAATCCGATCAACCGAATAACCATTTGTGTTTCATGAAACCGATTCGTAGTAGTCCAGACTTGAAAACTACTACTACTATTCATTTCTTATCATTTTGAAACACAGCAGAGCACACCTGTGAAGGGTGATGCGACTACTCTTGTACACGAACCATATCTTTGCGTGGCACAGCGCGTTTGCACGTTTTGCTGCGTTAACGACTCTATAACCGAACCATGCAAGCATTGCGGGGAACACGAATTTGTGTTTAGTCACAGCCCCGTAGCCCAGCTCGTCGAACTAGCCATGCAACCGCTCGAAGGTTTTTCGCGTACCATCTGTATCGCTCATAATGCGGGGGGTTTCGACGCTCAATTCATCCTGCGTTATTTCATCGAAGAGAAAAAAACTCAGCTCCTCACACTAATCATAAACGGTACGAAAATTATTACGATGCGCATCGGAAAGCTCGTATTTCTCGATAGTCTGAATTACGTTCACATGCCTCTGAGTGGTTTACCGAAAGCCTTTGGGCTTACCGGTGCTATCGTTGAAGGCACTTTTCCGCACTGGTTTAACCAACCGGAAAATCAAAATTACGTAGGCGAATTACCGCCTCTCGAGCATTATTCTCCGGACACGATGCGCGCCGATGAGCGCCGAAAATTTCTCGATTGGTATCGCGAAACAAAAGACAACAATTACGTATTAATTTTTTCGGAAGAGCTTATCAGCTATTGTAAGACAGATGTTACGATTTTACGACGTGCGTGTATGGCTTTTCGGAATATGTTCATTATCAGTGGTCGCATCTGCCCGTTTGATGAAAGTACAACAATAGCATCAGCCTGCTTCAGAGTTTTTCGAAAAAAATTCTTGAAAGATAATTCAATAGGCATTATACCCACGGGGGGATACAGATGGGCGCAAAATCAATCGAAAAAAGCGGTTTCATGGCTATCGTGGATAGAGCTCTCGCTGGGTGTTCGTATTATTCATGCAGGCCGATCACGCGAATTCAGAATACCTCAAAATCTCTTGGTAGACGGGTACTACGAGACTCCTAACGGGGCGCATGTATTGCAGTTTCACGGTTGCTACTGGCATGGTTGCGCACGTTGCTATCCCACAAACAGATACAGTCGACAAAGCGACGGAATATCCATGCACGAACGTTTCGAGAGAACTACTGGTGTAACTGAGAGGATTCGAGCGGGAGGGTATTTGCTCACGGAAATTTGGGAGTGTGAATATGACCGCTTATTAAATTCGACAGCCGAGATGAGGACTTTCCTGCAAGATAATCCTTTAGCTACAGCAGAACCTCTCAATCCGCGTGATGCTTTTTTCGGCGGACGGACAGAAAACATGGTTACGCTCTATGACGTTGACGCTACAGAAAAAATACGTTACGTAGACGTTTGCTCTTTGTACCCATATATTTGTAAATTCGGTAATTACTCCGTGGGCCATCCGAAAGTATACGTGGGTAACGAGTGCATGGAATTGACAGGTCCTGATAACACCGATCTAACTCTCGTTGAGGGTCTCGTAAAATACACCGTACTGCCGCCTCGTAATCTTTACCATCCTGTATTACCAGTGCGTATGCATAAACGCTTATTGATTGCTCTATGCCGAAGCTGTTGTGAGATTATGAATCAGGATGTATGCACACATGAAGACCCTGTAGAGCGCGTGTTCAAGGGTACATGGGTTGTCGACGAGTTGCGAAAAGCCGTGTCATGCGTGTACAGAGTGATAGACGTGACTGATATCTGGCAATATGAAACGACACAATTCAATCGCGACACACAGACAGGGGGCCACTTTGTCGAATACATTAACACGTTTTTAAAAATAAAACAAGGCTAGTGGGTGGCCCGACAATTGCTCTGAAGATAACGCCGCGCGAGACCTCTATATAGCCGATTTTAAACGATCGGAAGGAATCAAGCTAAATCGCGACTCCATAGCTAAAAATCGGGGGCTGCGATCCGTCGCAAAGCTATGCCTCAACTCATTTTGGGGGAAGTTCGGGCAGCGGGAAAATCTACCGCAGACAGAAATAGTTTCGACGCGTAAAAAGCTCATGGAACTATTGACTAGCCCTGAGTACGAAATCACGGGGATTTTACCCGTAAATAACGACATATTGTATGTAAGCTACACGAAAATCAGTGACGCTGTTATACCATCCAGCATAGCGAACGCCGTAGTAGCAGCATACACCACAGCCCAGGCCCGCCTGAAACTTTATAGTTACCTAGAGCGTCTGGGTCATCGTGCTTTGTACTGCGATACCGATTCCGTAATTTACGTATCGCACGAAGAAAAAGACGAGTACGAGCCTCCAACGGGACAGCTTTTAGGGGATCTCACAGATAAGCTGAGCTCTCATGAGAAAGGTAGTTATATTAGAAGTTTTATTTCAAGTGGACCAAAATTTTATTGTTTATCGTATGCACTCCTAATGGAGAGGAAAAATAAGTATGTTAAGTAAAAGGGATAACGCTTAATTTTGCGAACAAGGGATTAATTAATTATAACTCAGTGCACTCCTTTATAACCGGTGAGAGAGACGAGCCTGTTGTGCTAAAGTATGACGCTATACGGCGCACGGCGTTTCATCAGGTCGTCACACGTCCTGAATCCAAATCATGCAAGCCATCGAGCGTCAAACGGAGACGAGATGGCGGATATGGCACTCTTCCTTACGGTTATAAAGAATAATGTATATAGATATAGACCTCGCACTACTTTGTAAATAATGTATATAAATAAAATTTTATGTTCTTACGTATATTCGTCTTTTCAAACCCTATATATGTTTAAGCTAATACGAAGATTGTGCTCATTCGCAAAAATGGATGTGCGGTGGAAAAATCCTTGGACGGCCATGGTTTGCGGGCCCACGGGCTGTGGTAAAACATACTTTGTGAAAAAGTTTTTGAAATTCATTTCGCATTTAAATAGTGCACCGTTTCAACGAATTATTTTCTATTATTCCGAGTGGCAACAAGCGTATGTGGAGTACGGTTCTTCGATAGAGTTTCACGAAGGTTTGCCGCAATCCTCGGATTATGCAAACGATCCGCGTGCAAAACTTATAATTATTGACGATTTGATGCGCGAGGCATCGAACAATAGCGTTGTCAACCTCTTCACCGAGGGTAGTCATCATAAGAATTTGAGCGTGTTTTTTATATCGCAAAATTTATTTCATCAGGGCCACGGGCAACGGGATATATCGCTGAACGCTAATTATATAGTAGTTTTCAAAAATCCGTGAGATCGCGCTCAAATACAGCACCTGGCGCGTCAGGTTTACCCCGAAAAACCCCGATTTCTGCAGGAAGTTTATTACGACGCGACGAGCAAACCACACGGTTATCTGCTCTTGGACTTAAAACAATCGACTCCCGATAACTGTAGATTCCGAACGTGTATTTTCCCCGATGATCCACAGCATTTCGCTTACGTACCGCGAAAAAAGTTAAAAAGCACCGACACAGCCGGAGAAGTACCAGTCTTGCGGCTGTGATTGCGGGTAACAGGTCCTCCCTCTGCAAGAAGCACGTTGCAATATTGCACGCACTCCAGCATCTCAACAAGGAGCAGCGAGACGCCGTTTTGCGTAAAGCCGATCCACGAATAATTCGTTGTATTTGTGAGTGTGCGTTAAACATTATACGTGGTAACGTGCCTTTGAAGCCTGAACAAAGAAAAAAGTTGCGTCGCCACGCATCTATTCTTCGACGACTAGCTGCGAAAAGCGGTAGTTGGAAGAGCACGAAACGTTTTGTGGTTCAAAACGGTGGGTTCCTACCGCTGCTGCTCGCCCCCGTACTGGGTACGCTCTTGTCACGTTTGATCGGCGGCAGTGGATAATGGAGCATGCGAGAAAAATGGTGCTCGTGCCTGAAGAGAATCTTCAGCATATAGGTGTGCAGAATAATCTACAAACGGAATCTGTTCAACGGCAACAGCAGCAAACAGTGCAAACCCTTGGTACGACACTGAGTAGATTAAACACTGAGATGAACGATATTCTGAATTCTAATTCGTACAAGGATGAGAGGGAAAAGTGGTCGGCGTATTTCGCGGTGTTGCGGCGTTATCTCCATTTTGCCGATAATGAGCGAGCGCAGCAGCATCGTGCACTCGCAAAAAATGATGATTACATCACGACACCTATAGAGGCGGAGGGGAATAGTGGAAAAGGCGCTTAAATTCCACGCATAAACGACTCTATGATCGTTGAGAGTGTCCCGAAAAAATATCGCAACAAAGCAAAACTATTGCTCCGTCATTTACGCCTTGTACCAGTAACAGAGTTATGCTGGGATCCTACAGGCACTGTCTCCATCGCAGGCAAAGAAATCAAGGACTACAATATTGTCGATCTTATAAACGATGCTATGCGCGCGAGGAAAATCTCAACGCCGGCGGGTCGTCATGCATTTGCAGGATTTTTAAAAGTGGCAAAAATTCCACGCGAGTTTGTTGGAAACCAGGATCTGTGGAGGTCCGATGTGCCCACCTCGACGCCTTTTCGGAAAAAAAGAAAAATACCTGTGCACTCCCACGACTTGTCGTTGAGCGACGCGGGAGCCAATCACAGCAGCGACGAATCCACCGATCCCAGTATTTATGAGCTCTTCAGTACCTCTGAGAGGGAGCAAACAGGCTCTGGCCAGTGTAAAAAGAAGAAGAAGAATCGTGTAATTTGGGCTAACCTAAAACTCTAAACCATGAAAACATTGGAAAAGCTGTACTATAATCCCTTCCACGAAGCATCGTTCTCGGGCGCTGCAAAATTATTACGCGCAACGCGAAAAAAAGTTTCTAACGAAAAGACCGCGCAGTTGTTGGAGACACAGGATGCTTACACGAAACATCATCCTGTAAAACATCGATTTCCACGACGTCATTACAGCGTGCGAAACATTTACGATGCCTGGGAGGCTGATCTCGTAGATCTTCGCTCGATCAAAGATTACAACGATGGTCATACCTATCTCCTCGTAGTCATAGATGTGCTCAGTAAATATGCATGGGTCGAACCTTCACGCGACAAGACTGCTGCGTCTGTAGCTAAGGCTTTTACGCGGATACTCACGCAAAAAGCCACTAATAGCCGATTACCCGTATGCCTGCAATCGGATCGAGCCAAAGAATTCATGGGTGCTGCATTTCAAGAGCTCCTAAAGAAGAAAGATATTTAGTTTCGAGCTGCACGGAATCCTTATATAAAATCCGCAATTGTGGAAAGATTTGATCGAACATTGAAAGAAAGAATGTGGCGATACTTTACGTATACTCGCGCTAAGCGATACATCAATGTGTTGCAAAATATAGTGTCTGCATATAATAATGCCCGGCATAGCAGCATAAAAATGGCCCCGGTAACGGTGACTCTTGCCACTGCAGCTCAAGCTCGTGCTAATTTGATGCATCGTTACAAGGATTCGGAGCAAGAACACATCCCTAAATACGGGATCGGTGATGTTGTACGAATCAGTAGTGCAAAAGCGGCCTTTGCAAAAGGTTACTAGAGCGGCTGGAGCAGCGAGCTGTTCAAAATTCATCGCATATCGACGACTAGTTGGCCGACGGTGTACTGTTTACGCGTTCTTCACGGCGAAGATATTGACGACATTTTTTACGAGGCCGAGTTATCGAGAGTTCGTACTATTACCGAAGAAAATAAAAAATCGCGACGAGAGACGAATTTTATATCGTTTTACCGAGCAACAGCAGTATGAAATATTACCCGGAAAATACGACAACGCGTTATGTCACACGATTGCCACAGCGCGTATCTTTGCAAGGCAATTGGGCCGTTGGACTTACAGAAATACATATACCCATGACGATTCTGCATATACCTCAGGAAGACGAGCAGAACTTCATCAAGACCGCGCTGCATAAAGTACAACCGGATATTCACCCTTCTACTATTGACATTGAAAAGGGCTGCGTGTATGTTCCACCCGGTGTATATGTCGTAGGCATGTAATAAAATACGGCATATAATTGAAAGCCTAATCATCTCATTAAATGCCGGCATTCAATAAAAATCGTATTGATGTCTTTCGTTTACCATTATCTGCCGAGGCATTTACTTAAATGCCGGCATCTAATTAAATGCCGGCTGGCTCTCCAGGCAAATAATAAAATAAGCAAATGTATATCCACCAAATATATCAACGCATAATATTTATTAAACTATTATAGTCAGTTAGAGAATCATATAACATAGAAATATTATATGTCATTTAAAAATTTGTTATAATTTATTTAGAAAAAAACTTTCGTTATCAGTCTTGATTCGCACAAGGATTAAAATTGTGACACCGAGATCCGCATTTTACATTGGCTTTAAAGCCAGAACACCGCTTTGTCGAACATTGCTCTTTTGTCGCTTTGCAGTTATATTTTTTGTAACCTTCGCCCCCGCATTTTGATTGCGCCGCCGCTGCTTCTCTAAGAGTAAGAAAATTATCTCTTCGAACATCTAGAAGAGTAATCATACTGGCTCCTGATTTGTGTATCTACGATCGAGAAAATCAACCCTCGATTATTCCTGCCTCAGTTCCGATTTGATATACTTCATTTTGTTTATCTAGAAAAACGCCCAAGATTCTGCTGAAGTCAAGGGGGGCTCGATCTACAGTCGGAACTGCGAGTGTAATGCAATCTCCAACAGCCGATTCTGGAAATTTCTCAGTAGAAAATGTCACCATTTTATTTGCTGCCAATTTGGGTTCATCAAATCAAAACAAAATCAAGTATATCAAATCGGGACTGAGGCAGGGACAATCAAGGGTTGGTTTTCTCGACCGGAGATACAGAAATCAGGAGCCAGTATGATTACTCTTCTAGATGTTCGAAGAGATAATTTTCTTACTCTTAGAGAAGCAGCGGCGATGCAATCAAAATGCGGGGGCCAAGGTTACAAAAAATGTAACTGCAAAGCGACAAAAGAGCAATGTTCGACAAAGCGGTGTTCTTGCTTCAAAGCTAATGTGAAATGCGGATCTCGGTGCCACAATTATAATCCTTGTGCGAATCAAGACTGTTAACGAAATTTTTTTTCTAAATGGATTATAACAAATTGTTAAATGACTTATATAATATTATTATGTTATATGACTCTCTAACTGACTATAATAGTTTAATAAATATGATGCGTTGATATATTTGGTGGATATACATTTGCTTATTTTATTATTTGCCTGGAGAGCCAGCCGGCATTTAATTGGATGCCAGCATTTAAGTAAATGCCTAGGCAGATAATGGTAAATGAAAGACATCAATACGATTTTTATTGAATGCCGGCATTTAATTAGATAATTAGGCTTTCAATTAAATGCCGGATTTTATTAGATGCCTACGACACATATGAGAGTATAGACTCATTGCTCGAAACAATAAGTGAACTACAAGGCGTTGCCGGTCATTTACGATTTCAGTGCGCTCGCAATAGCTACGTCCAGGCGACCCGTATCTGCGATTCTTGCGAAAATTTCATTCGTGCTTTTCATTTCTCACCAAGCATCAACAAGATTTTAGGATTTACCACGCCCAGCAACGTGATGCTCCCGCCTGCATTCGGAGATGTTAGTTACACCGGCGCACGACCTGCCAGCCTAACTAATGCTATTCCCGATATGTTATTCGTTTATACGGATATTTGTGAACCCTACATTACCGGCGATGTGCATGCACCTCTGTTACGTGTTGTACCATCTTATACCGCGGATAGCAACAATTACGGCTCTGTGAAGATTAGAGGTTTCCCGCCACCACGCTACGTACCTCTGCTTCATACAAACTTTCAGTCGATCGATATCGATATAAGGGATGAGTTCGGGCAGCCGATACTATTTGAGTACGGGACGCTGACGGTGACATTACAGTTCAAGCGTACGGATTAGAGAAGTCGTCGCAATGACTTATTATGATGAATACTTTGATATGCAGACGGGTGGTGCTCGGACCGGATATGGGGGTATCAGTGAAGTGTACATAGGCTCACCGATTCGAAGGGGCCACGGGATTGGCAGTTTTCTCGGTAGCCTTTTCCGCCGTATTATACCTCTTTTGAAGAATGGGGCACGGGCTGTCGGCAAGGAGGCTCTGCGTGCCGGTGTTAATGTTGCCACCGATATAACGGATAATGGTATACGGCCGAGAGAAGCTTTCAAAACGCGTCTACGCGAGTCTGGCGAAAATCTGAAGCGAAAGGCGAAGGAAAAAATTGATACGCTCATAAAGGGTTCTGGCTATAAGAGGGCAAAAATTAATCGATCTTGGCATTCCGTTGCCGGCCGTGGTGTGCGACGTATCCATAGTGTGAAACAAATAAAGAAAGCTACGTCTTCGTCGAGAAAACCGAGAAAGTGGGTAACAGCAGAGAGGAGGATAAATAAGAGAAGGACAACCAAGAAGAGGAAGGCTCTACGAACGGTCGGTGATATTTTCGCATAGAGAGAGAGAGAGGGTAAAGATGGCTTTCTTACACACACACTCTTGCGAGTGTTTAAAGTCAGAGCTCGAGCTATTTACACTGCCCCCTACACAAACCACCATCGAGGGAACACAATGGGTGTACTACAAACCGATCTCATCTTTAACGGATGATTCACCAATCGAGTTTGTGGTACCTGGTCAGGGTGATGAATACATTGATCTTGCTCACACCATGCTAAGCATGCGCGTTCAAATACAGTGCCTGGCTGAGAAGCCTGATTCAGCGATTAAAATAGGCCCCGTCATAATCTGATGCATTCAATGTTAAATCAAGTAGATGTGTTTTTCAATCAGAAACTTGTATCGCCCCCCGAATAACGCGTATGCATAAAGAGCATACATTAAAACACTGCTGAATTATGGAGACGGCGCAAAAAACTCTCATCTTACGAGTGTGCTCTGGTTCGCCGATACACCGGGAAAAATGGAAGATACGGATACAGCCAACGGTGGGCTTGTTAGCCGCAGAGACCTTCTTAGTAGTGGAAAAACTATTGATCTCCTCGGTCATCTTCACTGCGATGTCTTTGATCAAGAGAGATTCTTATTGAACGGTGTTGAAATGCGTCTGCGACTCGTACGCACAAATAATTCATTTTGCCTTATGGGCGGGACGGCTGACTATAAAATACATATTGTCGAAGCATCGCTTCTCGTACGTCGCGCCAAGATAGCACCTGGTATACTTTTAGCACATGCAAGAACTCCGTGTAAAGCTACGGCAAAATACCCCCTGACACGCGTGGAGGTAAAGGCTATATCCATGCATAGCGGAGTACATGGCGAAACTCTCGATAATGTAATCCTCGGCCAGCTACCAAAACGTATCATCATTGGCTTCGTCGATTATAAAGCGTTCAACGGCTGCCTCGATAAAAACCCGTTTAATTTTAAAAGTTATCAAGTCAATTATCTATCGTTGTATGTGGATGGTATGCAAATACCGTCAAAGGCTCTGCAGCCCGACTTTACGAAATCAAAGCTTTACGTAGACGCGTATCATACTCTGTTCTCCGGAACGGGTATTCACTTTCTCAATGAAGGTAATTGTATTTCACGGGAGGCCTACCCCGAAGGGGTATTGCCTTTTCGCGTTTGATCTTACGCCCGATCTATCGGAAAACAGCAGTACTCATTGGAATTTGGTAAAACACGGCAGTGTTAGAATAGAAGTCCGATTTGAAAAGGCTCTCGCATCAACGGTAGATTGTATTGTGTACGCCGAGAATGATAATGTCTTGGAGATTGACTCATCCAGATAAGTAGTCGTTTACTTTTCTGGATAGTTAGTAAAATTTGTATCTGACGAGCTAGGTCTCCGTGGCACAAAGAGCTGAACAGTTTTGTCAGAGAGAACAACGAGAAAGCATCATGAATATCGCAATCGATATACAGGGTTTGCGAGATAAAAACGATCATTTTGTGCCGAAAGAAGTTGCGATCATTTGCCTACACGGTCCGTACACCGCTCATTGGCTTGTGTCTTCATCTTACGACGATAAGGATCTATCACCTACTCTGAAGCGTCAGAATTCCTGGTTGACTAGAAACCATCATGGTTTAATATGGCGTGAGGGCGATACAACGTCGCAACACATGGAATCAATTTTAAAAAATATTACGGAACAATCTGACCGAATATTCACAAGGGGTTCAATAAAATCAGAGTACCTGGCACAGGTCACAGGTTGCTTTATTGTAAATTTAGAGGAGGCGGAGGAGGCTTCCTCATTCCGCTATCTTCATTAGGACGACACTCGTTGCATATACCGCGGATCGCTACATAACAATCTCACGTACAAATGTGCGCTGAATAATGCGAAACAAATAAAAGATTGGCTCTGTCATAAAGATCGCATCGACTCCTTATGGGAATATAGAACGACCACGAGCTGGAGCTTAGACGGGCCTCGCGAGGAAAATAAAAAGAAACCTTCTGCTTCAGGCCGCTATGAACAGTTTATAAATTCTGCAGGCCTTGCGGAACATACCAGACCACACGATAGGCGTATACCCAGCCGATCGTATCCTGAAGGTGTGGACGTGGCCGACAGCTTTTGTCGTTAATACCGATGACCACAAATTGCCCGGATCCCACTGGGTCGCCATGTACGTCGATCGAACTGGAGAAGGACGATACTTTGACAGCTACGGGATTCCTCCAATCGTCCCGCAGCATCTCATCCGCCTCCGAAGAAACTGCAACCTTTTCCGATGCAACGCTACTCAGCTTCAGGGTCCAGATTCGCAATGTTGCGGACAGTATTGCATTATGTTTCTTCATTATATGTCTACTGGCTTTGGTATTAATAAGTTTCCAAGCGTATTTTCAGATGATTTATCCCGAAACGATAAAACAGTGAACGATTATTATAATGCGTATATAAAAAAACGCGAAAAGTCTAAGCCTCGGGGCAAAGTTTTCAATATGGACTCTGCGGTTGGTGGTGGCGGTGGTACAAATAATTTTAATCATAAAAACTTACACTGTATACAAAACTGTTGTTGCCGTGTACGGCGATAATAAATCTAATTTTAATATAAGAAATAAAATCGACATTGAAATTTTTCACGTTTTATTTTTTCTACCTATCCTTGAACTGCGATCACGCGCCTTGGAGTCAGCATTCTCTGGGTACAAAAGTCACTTTCAGCGACTATTATATTTCGAGCGGCACGTGCATCAAACCATCGATTCTTCTTTGAATCGGTATGAAAAAATTTCTTTTTGTCTTTTGTTATGTCTACGAAAATCAGTCATCTTTATAGGGTATCATATGGAGACGATCAGATTTCTTTTTGTCTTTATAGTGGGGGGAGATCTAGTGGAAGGGGTGACTGCACATTATAAGTTAGACCCTGGAGAACCACTATCATTCGCGATCAAATCGTGGTCAGATATCGTAGTAAACTTCAAAAAACTCTTCAAGACTTTCATTTGCTGTCATTTGAGGTGTATGCTGAGAAAACGACGCGAATTAAAGCGGCGAATAGAAGCACTTTCACACAACATTGCGAGTATCAAAGCAGTAACAGAAGCGAGATCGCAATTTCTCGCTTTTTAACACAAAAATTTGACGAACTCGATATTTACGATGTATTTCGCACGAATCAACAAAGTGGGACAAACGGCCGCGTTTGTACCTGTGAAAAAGTTATCGGAACTAGAGCTCAAAAAAGACTACAGCATCAGCGACATAAGAGCCGTTCAAACTAAATGGGACACGCGTATCGTCATCGACGTGGAAAACACATTTGCGTGCTTTCTACTAGCCAGATTCGTCCAGCTGTTCGAAAAAGACGATCAGCTATTTCAGCAAACGATAGTCGCAGCCCGTGAAAATAATCTGGCCATGGAATATCCCGGAACAAAATTCAATAATGTGGAATTCAAGCCACCTAAAAATCACTAAGTCCTACGATGTCTGTGAAATGTGCTAAGAATCTACGTGCGCTACTGCTGCCGTTCGCCTATAAGCTAAATAATCTGGGAACAAAGTCTGTGTGGGTGGGCCTTGATATTTGTCGGAGTGGTTCGTTACGGACTGTGATTAGCTGCAAGTGTTATATCCATGGTTGTTTAACTATGGACGGCACTTCATGGCACGATTTTCAAAAGCATTTTAACATAGAGGATGAAGAAGACCCTGCACATCACTCGTTACCGATATTCTGTTTTACAAAAGAGCAATTTATTATACTGTCATTATTACAAGCCAGTATCAACAGAAATATCTCGTGGCTTCGTCGTGTTTGCAACGAGGTAACAAATTGCAGAGACTCTCTTGTAGATGCAATAACATCAGAAACATCCATTTTTACAACGAGCTGCATACGCCGTAATATTCGCACGAAGCGTGCGAAAATACGAGAGAGAGCTACCCAAAAACGAACATCGCCGAATAATTCGTAAATCGAATTACCTACTTGTACAAAAACAAAAATAATTGTCAATCTATTGATGCATCATTTGGATTATATCGTTAAAACTGTTATAGCCCGTAAAAGATAAATCTTTTTCTCATTGTATAAAAGCATTACGTATAATTAA
The DNA here is from genome assembly GCA_963564615.1 of Rhorus exstirpatorius. NCBI lineage: Eukaryota > Metazoa > Arthropoda > Insecta > Hymenoptera > Ichneumonidae > Rhorus > Rhorus exstirpatorius. The sequence goes on from OY751313.1 coordinate 26,652,158, forward strand.
GTGAAAATGTATATAAAAATTATATAAAGAAAAAAAGTAGAGATTATTATTATTATTTGAATAATGATGATAATCGGACCACTATGGCGAACCCTCAGAACTCTTTCCCCCCGCCTCGTCTCCCCACCACGACCCCGCCACGCTTAGAAAGAGGCTCCGACGTAGGGGGGAAAGTGGAGGGGATAGGAGTGGGGATTGGAGTGGCGGTCGCTATAGTGGTCCCCATACTACTTATATATATACTAGGTGACCCGGCCACACTCCGTCGTGGCTGAATTAACTGAAATGGCTGAAATGTTGTGCTCAAATTTGAAAGCGATTGATAAAGGATCGGGAAGTTGAAATAAAGGATAAATCAACAGACAATTTTTTAGTTTACATTTTCTTTATTTCATGAGTTTTACAAATTTTATAAATGCCGTAGATTTATTATTTTCAATTGTTACAATGTTCAATTTTTTTTTCAATTAAGTACTAATTTGTGCACAATATTTTTAGTTAATCTATTTTTTGTTAAAACGAATAGATTTGATGGTTTACCCACACGTGAGCAAGCAACATATAGTTGCCCATGCGAGAAACACGTATTTTCCAAGTCCAAGCCGCAAATAGACATTGTTTGACCTTGAGATTTATTTATGGTTATCGCAAAAGCCAAACGAATCGGAAATTGAAGCCTTTTAAATTGAATTAGAGATTCTGACGGTATCATTGGAATACGTGGCAACAGGATAATTTCTCCTTTAAATTTTCCTGTCAGAATGATTGCTTCGAGGACATTTCCAGTGATTCTTTTTATAACTAAACGCGTACCGTTACATAATTTTGGTGGATTTAAATGACGAAGAAGAATAATCGGTGAACCAATTTTCAACTGAAGATTGTGTGGCGGCATTCCTGGTATATCCAAAGAATTTAAAAATTCAGTTGGAAAATTTGTGACTTCGTTTTCATCTACAACAGTGTCGATTGATTTAAAATTCATCAAATCACCGGGCAACAATTGTTGTATTTGAAAGTTAATTTCATCAACATCAACATTTTTTGCTGCCAAAATAGCACGATTACTGAGCCAATCATGATCTAAGTAATTTTTCGATATATCCGGGAAGACACATTCAATTAGTTCACTTTTTGTCTCAACAACAGTACAGAAATTATCTGGCAATTTAATGTATTGTGTATTTTCATGCAGTTCTATTGTACCGTTTCCAATATCCAGCAATTGTTCAGAAAATACTTGTGCTGATGGATCATTTTGTAATTGAACTCGCATGTTTACAGTTAATCGGAGTGTTTCGACATTTCGCCATAAAAATGACATTTTTAAACATGCGTTAATCTCATCAGCAAAAGTAGAGCGAGGAATGACTGGTAATGTCTGTCGAAAGTCACCGGATAGTAGCAAGACAATACCACCAAAAAGTTTATCATTATTTTTTATATCTTGCATAGTTCTATGAAAGGCTTCGACTGAATGTTTATGAGCCATGGTGCACTCATCCCAAATTATAATTGAACTCTTCCGCAACACTTCGGCCATTCCGGTTTTTTTTTTAATGTTACATATTGCGTTTGGTTTATTGTGAATGTCCAATGGCAATTAAAATGCTGAATGTACCGTTCGTCCACCATCTAACAAAGTGGCAGCAATGCCTGACGATGCAACTGCTAATGCGATTTTTTGTTGTGAACGTATCTTCGCAAGGATCAATGATATTAAAAATGTTTTACCAGTTCCACCTGGTGCGTCTAAGAAAAAAAAACCGCCTTGTTCAGCATCAATGACCATCATAATTCGATTGTAAATATGTTTTTGTTCAGCTGTCAGTAATGGCTCGTTGTTCGCAATAATTGTAGCCAAGTCAACGTCATTATATTTTTTTTCTCGTTGCAAATCACTGTTCACTAAGTCGGTGGTTGGACGGTCAGGTGATGGTATACCAAAATGAGTTAGTGGCATATTTGAAATTGAAATACATAAATCTTCGATCAATATCAATGCTTCGTTATATATCTCTGGTGTGAAATCTAAATTTGGACACTGGTTTGTTTGTCTAACTCTGTGTAATATGTCTTCAGCCATATAGTTTTTATATTTTTCCTACAAAGTCGCTGATTGTATTGGAAAGCATGTCGTCAAAATAATTACAAACAGTTGACGAATACTATTCGGTGTAGATGTTAACGCTGCGTCAGCAAGTGTCAAGTCCCAATGATTGTCTTCTTCCAGTAATTTTAACGCGTGACATGCATCTTTATATGTATTGAAGATTCGGCCGTTAACTGTCCGCAAAAATTCGAAAGATGTTGGTCCGGGAATATTTACCAACAACAAACGCAAAAAAAAGCATTCACTTTGTTTTGGATGAACCGTGTAAAGGCGTCCCAATTTATTGGCTTTAAATATGCCTGCGATTGATGGATGTGGTTCACCTTGTTTACGTGGTTCCCATTGTTTCTTCATTTTATTCCATGTAAAATAGCGTGGAACGTCGACATATAATAATGTTTTTGCAAATTGGCCGAACACATCAGTTTTTTGACACAATGTGAAAAATTCAGTTAGTGTTGTTTTTGGTAGCTCAAGTGCTCTCTGAAGAATATTTTTTTCGGTAAAATATACACGTTGACCGTTTTCGAGATGTACAGCAAGATGTTGAACGGGAGGATCTCTTTCATGTATGGCAAAACTAAAAGTACGCCAGACAGCTTCGTTGCTGCTAATATATCTACCCATCTGGTATCGTGTTATTTCATCATTTTTGGTTACATTTTGCACTTCAAATACAGCTAAATCGCAGCCTTTATTGACGTATTTGCAAATGTATTTAATGGCTTTTACGGAGCTGCAAAACTCGACATTTATATGAGCCTTAAACGTTTTTGAAAGCAATGGTGAGTATGGTACGACCCACTGATTGTCAATTTCAATGATATTTTGAGAATTTATTCGCATTGTAAATTTCTGACCACCGTTATCAGGGTTTCTGCGGCGATACAACGGATAACCGTCGATATCCGTAATAGTATCATTTGTATATGGCTTCGGGAAACATTTCTTACATTTTCCATCTTCCATGCATGGTGATGTCATGTTAAGAGCACCACACGGTCCGTGGATCATGTGACTGGTGACAATATCAAACAATTCTGGGTCAATTGATGGATCCGGAATTTCGGCAGAAATTATTTGATCAATTTCTTGTGGACGGATTTTATCTTCAAGCCAAATCAAAATATGAGCATGAGGCAAACCTCGCTTTTGCCACTCAATGGAATATAGCCAACAACGTGTGTTACCAAAAACTAAATGTTTTACGATCAAATTAATTAGTGATTTTAATTTTTGTTTAAACACACGTGCAGTAATATCGTGACGGTGTATTGCTTGTTGGCCCGGTAACAACAAAGCTTTGATTTCCTTCCAATTGGGATTACACGTAAATGTAATGAACAAATCTGGACGACCGTAGAGACGTACGTAAGTCATCGCATCTTGTATATATTCCTGCATGTTCCGTGGACTGCCGATATAACTTAAAGGTAAAATAAATACAGTACCGACATCATTAAAGTTGACATTTTCATCGACGCTTCCGACAATCGCATCTCGTAAATGAATGTATTCCTCAGCTCGTAATTTAGTCTGGTTGTATCTGATGTATCGTAAACGTTCACTTTCGATCTTAGCGTACATATCCACAATGTATTGGTGAACAGCTGACGATATCGAAGAATATAATTGTCCTGATTAGCTCTAATCATCAATCGGTGTGCGTAGTAGTTCATTGAACTAACTTTTTTATTCGTTTCATTGCCTGAAAAAAAAATAAAATAGTTAAAGAGAAAAGAATTTAAAAAAAAATAAAAAGAATAAAAAAATAAAAGAATACAAAAATAAAGGAATAAAAAAAATAGTTAAAAAGAATTGAGAATAAAAAAAATGGAAGAATAAACAAATAAAAAGAATGAAGAATAAAAACAATAAAAGAATAATAAAAAAAATAATTTAATATCAAATTTACCAGTAACTGGATCACGCTGTCTGATGTTAATGTGATATTCATCCTGTCCTTGCCAAAATATCAGAGGATACTGAAGGGCGTCGTATGAACGATGTAGGTCCGAAATTATACTAACAGTGCTGTCTCGACGTACGATTTTGATAGCTCTATTGTCAATTGGATCACCAACCATAATAACAGCAACTTCATCTTCGGTTGGCACGTTGAACCTGCCAGCGTGTTCTCCAGATGGTACTTTGTCGGCTTTAATGACGATTTGATAATTGTCACTTTTTAATTGCGGTGAAACTCTTTTAAACAATTGAAGAAGTTGGTTATGATTTTCTAAAAAAATTTCCAACATTTCCACAATTGCTCTCTCTTCTGCTTCTTCAATATAATTATACTGACACCGAGTTGTCACACGTTCTTAACAACTGCCCATAAAATAAATTTGAAGAAACTTTGGATCATCGTCAGGCATCGGCATTAGCGATCCGATTTTATGATACACCTGGCCTTGTATTTTGAACGTAGGTTCAAAATTACATCCATCAGATGTGAAATCGCAAATTTTCGTTGCCCCAAAGGAAGTCATTTGAAAGCAAGAATTAAATTTGCGTATCTTGCGCAAAAACAATTTCGAATCGTTTGATTCGCCAGCAAGAAGTGATTTTAAAGGTTCTGGCGGAGCAGAAAGTGGTGGCAGTACCACTTTTCCCGATGCACAACACAAACCGGGTGTTTCGTTAGAAAATTTTAACGCGTGACAATGGTCACACAATTTGTCCATCGCACCGATTGCAATTTTAGCATGCGCAGAATAATCAATGTTTGGTTCATATTCGAACGCAAGGCGATAGAATGTGGCACGTGTAAATGAACGGCTGATCTGCTGTCTCTCTCTTTCATTTTGTCTGAATTCGGCAACGTTCCGTTCTCGCGCCGCTCTCGTTCTCGATATACTTTGTCGTAGACGTTCATTACGCTGTTCTTGAGTTTCTCGTAAACGAAATTCTCTTGTTCGAATTCTCTGAACTGTATTTCTTTCTGCGATTTGATCTTCGGATAGTGCGGCTCTCTCATTCCGCTTGCGTCGTGCCGTTTTGCTACATGCATTGTTGAGGTTAGTTTTTTTTCGCGGCATTATACTAAAATTAAAAAAATATACATATTTATTTGTTATTATTTTTATGAATAATTTGGGTGTAAATCATTAAGTGAATTGATTAAATACTTAGAAATTGAAAAATTAAAAAAAATACGATGAAATCAACGTTGGAAACACTTCGTACACTTGATCAATAACAGAAAAACTGAAAAACGTGCGACGTAAAATCGATCATTGCGCATGAGAATCAGAACATGTCGCCATCTATTGGGCGCTCACTCAACCTAAATAATAAAGATAAACTTACACTGCCATCTATTAGGAAATCACAGAACTTACAAAAAATACGCACTATCTTCATACAACGAACTTTTCTTTTGCAATAAAAATTATTCAGGTCAATGATCGAAATAAAAACTATCCTATCTCCTAAGTGGGACGTTTTTACGCGTACGTGTCAAATTTCACAAAGATCGGTTCGGTAGTTTCGAAGTTTACCGTAGACATTTTGCGCATGAGAATCAGAACATGTCGCCATCTATCGGGTGCTCACTCAACCTAAATATCGAAAAAGATAAACTTACACTGCCATCTGTTAGGAAATCACAGAACTTACAAAAAATACGCACTATCTTCATACAACGAACTTTTCTTTTGCAATAATAATTATTCAGGTCAATGATCGAAATAAAAACTATCCTATCTCCTAAGTTGGACGTTTTTACGCGTACGTGTCAAATTTCACAAAGATCAGTTCGGTAGTTTCGAAGTTTACCGTGGACAAACATTGTGACACGAGATTTTTATATATAAAGATCTATATATATATATATATACATATCGACTCCGTCTACCGTCCTAAACGTTATGGCAGCAGAACTGAGTGAGACAGAAAATAGAGGGGCTATATTCTATCTCTCTTTGCGAAGACTATAGTTAAAAAGAATCAGACAAGTTATGGAATTTTTAGGATTTTGGATCCACCATATTGGATTCGCCACATTCAATTTTGTAATTTCTTCAAAAACTGACATGGTTATACTAAATAAAGGGTTGATGACGCGATCACCACCATCCCTTGAGTAGCTCCCAACATACAACTAATCAAGTATTCTCTGGCTAGTCAAATACATGATATGAATTACCAAAGTTCATAAACAGTCGATAGCGTAGTGGGTAGCGTGTTGGAAAGATAGGTAGGATAAGTAGGTAGGTCGCAGGTTCGAGTCCCCGTCGAAGCAGAATAAAATCTATCGAGAAATCCGTGCAGAATTTATTTTTTTTTTCAGTGTAACTCTCCTATGAGCTATGACAACGACAAAATGCGTATGGAACCGCCAGTAATGTGTTTCGTTTTTGTTAATATTTTTTAAAAATATTATTGTGCTGTGATGGTAGACTTAATGTATTTTCGACGTCTTAAATACGTCATATTTTATGTATTTTCGACGTCTTATATACGTCATATTTTATGTATTTTCGACGTCTTATATACGTCAAATATACAGATATTAGCCGGACATTTAGCTCTTCAGTATTCGTACTAAATACGTCTTACAGACGTCGATGGCGACGTCATATATACGTATATTAGACGACAGTGCTCTATCTGGGGCGCGATACGAAGGATCAATACTAACGAACGAACGATGGTCTTCCAATAAAAAATTTCGGAACAAGTTTTCCACATAAAATTATTTCGAAACGAGCAATACTATCAAAAAAAAAATTTTATCTTAAACATTTTTCAAAATTTTTACCGACAACGTTTTTCGATTAAAATTATTACGGCACCGTCCATACGAACGATACGAACGAACGACAAGAGTGCGCTACCAATAAAACTTTGTTTCTCAAACATTTTTTTTTTAATTTCTTCAGACAAATTGTTAATGTATGAACAATACGAGCACTTAAAATGAGTGACTGGCATAAGCGAACGACGAGAGGGGGCTTTCAATAAGCTATCGCGGAACGAGCGATACGAAGGAACGGTACCAACGAACGGCAAGAGCACGTTACCGATAAAATTTTGTTTCTCAAACATTTTTTCTGAATTTTTTCTCACAAAATTATTCAAGCATGAGTGATCCGGGCAAAGAATATGAACGATATGACCGAACGATACAGTTGCAGCCCAGATTTCATCATTTAAAGTTATTTTCAAATTGACGTAGAAATTGGTAATTTTGTCTCCCTAAGGGGGATGGTGTGTTGTGCCTCAGATTCCATTATTTAGAATCATATTCGGTTTAGCCATAAATTGTGCAAAGGGCAATGAACCACGATTTAGCAACTATGCAAACGTAGCAGTTTGAAGGTGACTTTTGCGACACACACGCCGTCGAGCGGACATCGTATCATTCGACCTCTTCGCAAATTGAGGGGTTAGGTACATTTGCAAGGCCAAAAAAACGCTTGTTTGAGACTTCTTTTGAAGAAAGTTTTCAGTATTCATCGATCAATATTCATCGGCTCAAAAGATACACATTTGGAGAAGTTACAGTAATTTTTTCATGTCAAAAGAGTGATAACCAACCGAGTTACAGCTAATCTCCCAGAGGCAAAAAAAAGTTGTTTTGCGGTAAGTAACTAAACTCATGACTGTATCATCTGAAACAAACTGAATCGTTGGAATTAGTTAAAAACAATATTCTTCTGTACTTGACGGTGAAACATTTTTTTTGGCCTTGCAAGTGTACCTAACCCCTTGAGCAAAAGGCCGTTGAACTATTAGTTCAATAATAATATAAAAATGCAGTCTTCTGTTGGTAACAGGGTTGTTAGAAAAGCGAGCTGTCCTTAGCGGAAGCTATAGTCAATTGCAGTCAGTCGGTCTCAAGGTAAAATAATCAAGAAATACATTGTAGCATACACTTCATTATCACGATTAAAGTAGACCGTAATATTGTAATACTCGAGTTGGAATTCACACACAAACCCGTCCTCGACGATTTCTTCCCTACGCGACGCAATTCGCGAGCACAGTGTTGGTGGCAGCGGTGGGATTGTCACAATTCGATAAAATCATATTCACGGTTACGAATCAAGTTCTAAAAAGTATCGCGAGTGTAAGTAATTGAGTGACGACAAATGAACGCGAAAAGAACTGGAAAATTATTGGAAAACACAAAGTGAAAACCCAACCAAGTCGGAAGTGCAACCGAAAAATCAAATCAATTGAAAAATGAAGTGGATCCAGAGGATCATCAAGCAGTATCAAACGCATAGACGACTAAACGAAGAGAAAAGATCGACAACGCAGAACTATCCGGACAAAATACTGATCTCTATATAACTGGATAGCTTACTGATGAACTCGGCATGTGCCGATTAGAAGCGAAATCAGCGCCGCAAAATAACCGACCTGGAACTAACAACCAGTGTTGGGCATAATTCATTACTTTCGGTAATTAATGACGGTCTAATTACAAATTACAATCGTAATTTATGATGAATTTTTTTTTAAATACTAATTACAATTGTAATTAGTATTTAGACAATTTCTAATTATAAATTACGATTAATTAGTATTGAAATTTTTTTCTTATTACAAATTAGAAGTAATTAGTAATAAGGATCTTTTCTAATTACAAATTACAAATGTAATTTGTATTTAAATTTTTTCTAATTTCAAATTAAAAGTAATTAGCATTTAAATTTTTTCTAAACACAAATTGAAAGTAATTAGTATTTGAATCATTTTCTAATTACAAATTGAAAGTAATTAGTATTTGAATTATTTTCTAATTACAAATTAAAAGTATTTAATATTTAGATTTACTTCTAAATACAAAATACAAGTAAGTAGTAAGTGCACCACTCTGGAGACCTCACTCCTATCCCGACTCCTTCCTCCACCACGCGGCTTCCCCCACCACTCGATTTTCCTCCACCATGCGGCTGGGTGAGTCGGGTGTTGAGGTGGCGTTGTGTGTGGGTGTGGTGAGGGCAGGGGGAAACTCCACAGTGGTGCGCATTATTATTATTTTTCAAATCTTGTTATTATTATTATTATTTTTTTTTAATTTTACGATTATTATTTTTATATTATCATTTTCAATGTTTCCACCTATTTCTTAGATTTATTATTATTGTTTACTTTTATTATTATTACTATTATTATTATAATTCTTAAATATTTTTACTTGCACTTTTTCCGAGGCTATTAGGCTCTCTCTTTCTCTCCTGCGTCCGTCGCTGATGCTTTTTTTTTTCTCTCTCTCTCTCTCTCTCTCTCTCTCTCTCTCTCCCACGTCTGCCGTTTAGACAGTTCGCCTCTCTCTCTCTCTCTCTCTCTCTCTCTCTCTTTCACTCTCCCTTTCACTATTCTCCCTCGTTATTTCGGTAACTAAAATTTATTCAGAATCCGTGAAAAAAAATCACCGCACAGTAGAATTGCGAAGGAGTTTAAAAACACTCGTACTAGCAGTCCAAAATTTTTTCCGATATTTCTACGAATAAGGTTTTGAGTGATCTACAGCAGGAATTATTTTGAAAAACGATAGAATGCAAACCCGCACACATATATTCGTTATACTTATCTCCGTGAGTCCCGTCTTTATGAAGTATTTTTATTAGCACGAGCACACACGTTAATCCTGAGGGCACATAAATTATTCAAACGAATAATATTTTAACCGATTGACATTGCGAGAACGTTTTCCTGATGTTACTCGATTGAAATAACGACGATTACTGAGCTCTACAGCTGCTTGGAGGCAAGCTCCACGCGCCTTTGGGGATAATATTATGAAGACTTCTCGGCGCGCGCGAAATGCACCGTCAGCACCACGTGCATGTCTCATCGTCACCCAAGCTTGCTCGAATTCGCTCATTTTTTTATTCGTATGGAGAATAATATATTTAATGTATGTAATGTGATCTGAAGATGCAACGCGAGTATACCCACAGACACAATAGGTATATATACGCTGCGAATATACATAGGTAAGCTGACGAGGTACTGTTCCGTAGCGCTCGAGGGTCAATAACTATGGGCATGCTCACGCGGTATCGTTCAGCAGCAGCAGTTCTTTTACATATAGGGCGAATAATGAATTAAAATTGTACAGATCACAGGCAGGCAGGGGCGCTTTAGCATCGAATGGCCCATCTACAAGAGTATAGCGATGACTGATACTGTTCTCCTTTGCGATTGTATTTAAAAAATTTTTTTGCACCTGGAGAGATAAGTTGCATAGCTCTCGCCGCTACACATACACACTGGCGTGTATAAGAGGATGTCAGCTAATTTGCACGCGCCAAGGTTTACTTTGTTTTGACAAAAACAGAGTATCAATATCATGATGCTTTATGAAAGCGATCCATAAGTCTGATTCGAGCTATGTAAGAAAAATTATAAATTAAAAATTTTTCTCTAGCCTTGAAATTATTTTCTTTATTAAACGAAAATTATTTTTTCGAAAAAAAAGTGCCGAGAGATGAGCTCGAGGCTCCAGAGATCATGAGCATGCATAGTTATTGAGCTCTCTTCTTTGGGTAAGTATTCGCTAACTTTCTCTGTCTCTCTCTCTCTCTTTTCTGTATGCATATCTTTTTCCATGACTCGAATCTTTCTATCACAGCAATAGGGGGCTTTTTTTTTATATTTTTCGATGTATACCGAGTATTAAAGTATGAAACTACGAGATTTCTCGATTTTTCGAGGTGCGTGAAATGCATCATCAGCAGAGCAGCAGCCGGCTACAGGCCGTCTTCGCTGAATGCTGCGAATATCTTCTCCTTATTTTTATATAATGTGTTTGTAGATATTTGTGTGCTTCATGCACCTTAGTCATATAATTTAATATATATTTCGCCCTCAAGATTGTTAAACCTTATAAAAGTTATGCCACGCACTTATGTATTCAATTTTAAAAGTATATTTTTATGAATCGAAAATTTCTCTTTCGCCTGGAAAACATTTTTCTTTATCGAACGAAAATTATTTTTTCGAAAAAAGAGCCGAGAGGTGAACGTGAGGCTCAGCCGAGAGGTACGGCAGAGATCACGAGCATAGTTGTTGAGCTCTCTCTCTCTCTCTCTCTCCCATGGTTAACGCAAAATCTTAGAAATCGCATATCACAAAGGAATTCGTTATTTACTCGTGCGCGGAGATCTAGAAGTCTACTTGATTTAGAAATCTTCAGAGAGCACAGAGACGAGCTTTAAAATGACCTAAAAACGGCCAGGACTGACTATTTTATCCAGAGACTGACCAGCATTACTGAGCCAGTCAAGCTATGGAGAGAATTGGCTAACCTCGGTTTGGCCAAATCCTCGTTTGCTTCTCCGCTTCACTTTTTTCGATCAGACTTGCTTAACGAATTTTATTCTACAGTCTCCAGTCAACTGCCGCCTTGCTCCCTCTCTGAATATCGAATGTTGTCCTCGGTTGTTCAGTCTGAACGTCTTGAATTATTCAGTTTTACTGAAATTACGCCAGCTCAAGTGTCTTCATTTATTTCCTCCAATCCTGGTTCTGCATCCTATTCTGCCGGTCCTGATAGCATATCACTTTTCTCGGTGAGTAAGTCGCTCCAAGTTTCTGGTCCTCTATTAACATCTATTTTCAACCTGTCTTTACAGTCATCTAAGTTTCCAGAAAGTTGGAAAAAAGCTTATCTTCGTCCGCTCTCTAAAATTAAAACACCCAAGTCGCCGTCTGATACCCGCCCAATAGCAAATCTGAGTGAATTATCTAAATTACTTGAGCGACTAGTTCACAAACAAATAACAGATTGGCTAACTACTAACAATGTATTTGACCCACGTCAATCGGGGTTTCGGAGTGGTCATAGCACGCAGTTGGCACTATTGCGCATATGCGATGACGTCAGACGCAATGTTGATGAGAGGCGAATCATTATCCTAATTCTGTTTGACTTCAGTAAAGCATTCGATACAGTTCCACACTTACAATTATTACTAAAACTCAAGAGAATCGGATTTTCAGACCAAGTACTCGACTGGTTTTTTTCATATTTAACGGGCAGAACACAAGCAGTTGTTGACGATCATGGCAATTGCTCCGCATGGTTGCCTACGACTTCGGGAGTTCCTCAAGGCTCGGTTCTGGGCCCCCTCCTTTTTTCGCTTTTTATTAATGATATAGGACTAGTCATTCGCCACTCTCATCACATGATATTTGCTGATGACACACAAATCTATCTCAGCTGTCTTCCAACTCAACTGCATCACGGACTTAGACTGATATCTGAAGATGCTCTCGCTATTTCCAACTTTGCGGCTACCAATGGTCTGCAACTAAATATCAGTAAATCTAAGGTTCTTTTACTTGGCAGCAATTCCTATACCCGTGAACTTGACTTTTCTACGTTATTACCGATATCTCTAAATGGTGTAAATATACCATTCGTTAGTGAGGCCAGAAACCTTGGTGTCATTTTCCAGTCTAATTTGTCGTGGAAATCCCATATCCTTAACATCTCTCATCGTGTTCATTTCATCATCTACAGATTAAAATTTCATCGCAATGTTCTTTCTCGTGAGTTACGAACATCACTGATTGTTTCCCTAGTTTTTCCACTACTAGATTATTGTTGTCTAGTTTATCATAATCTGTCTGATGAGTTAAACACGAAACTTGAGCGTCTCATAAATTGTTGTATTCGGTTTGTTTTTGATCTCCGACGTGACACTCACATTACACCATTTAGGCGGCAACTTGGCTGGCTGACTGTTAAATCAAGACGCCTTTATTTTCTAGGCATTTCGATGTTCAATGTTGTTCGTCTGAAGTCTCCAGCTTATATTCTTGAACTGTTCAGGTATGTAGATGGTGATGCAGAGCGTGCCATGAGGAGACCGCGGTCGATATTTACTATACCACTACATCGGACAGCTATTTATCGTCAATCTTTCTCTCTTTCTGGTATTTATTTTTGGAATACCCTACCGGTTTTCATCACCTCCTCTCAAAGTTTAGAAATTTTTAAAGTTCGTCTCTTTGCTCACCTATTTAACCTTGTAGATTCAGATACGTAGTCTGAACAATCTCAGTCTAGAAATCAAGAAATGCATATGTCTGAGCCATTGGCTCTATTAGTTAGTACTACCTGCGACCGAGTATTCTCTTCCATAATTTTAAAATTTTGTTAAGTTATCTTTATGGTCCTACCTATTTATTTAATTTATATATATATATATATATATATATATATATATATATTATTTTATTTTATTTTATTTTATTTTTTTTTTTAATCTAATTTAATTTTTTATTATTCTATTTTTTTTTTCAACCGAATCTATCTCATAGTCTATCGATTCTTAGTGTTTGTTACTGATTTATGTTTTCTGCGTCTACTTTGATCATACTACTCTTGAATCTATTCACCGTGTATGTATTTTGCCAAAGGCTTGCCAAGGCATAATAAATATATCAATCAATCAATCAATCAATCTCTCTCTCTCTCTCTCTCTCTCTCTCTCCCTGTCTTTCTTTCTGTATCCATATCTTTTTCCATGCTTGAGAGTCTTTCTATAGCAACAATAGGGGGCATTTTTAACATTTTTCGGTGTATACCGAGTATGCAGGAATAGCACCGCGAGTTATGGCGATTTCTTGAGATGTCTGAAATTCATCAGTGACAGGGCAGCAACCGGCTACGTTGCCGTCTTTGCTAAATGTTGCGAGGCTCTTCTCCTTATTTTTCGCTCAATGTGTGCTTATCTCTATCAATCCCCCCGTGTCTCTGAATATACATAACTGCCTTCCTTTACGGGGGTTCGAACGCTGCTACTTCTTTTCATACACATTTTTTCACGGGTCATGTATATTAAATGTTACTATTTTTTCTTTGAAAAAAATAAAAGCAACCGGGAATCGTTTGTCGATCGTTCGTTTATATCACTCGTATGAAAAAATTTTCCCAGAAAAATTATTTAAATTTCGGAAAATTGAAGAAAACTTTGTTTTGAAACCCATTCGTTTCGTTCATTTGTATACATCAAATATATTATTCTCCATACGAATAAAAAAATGAGCGAATTCAAGCAAGCTTGAATGCAAGATAAATTGAAGCAAGGGTGACGATGAGACATGCACGTGGTGCTGACGGTGCATTTCGCGCGCGCCGAGAAGTCTTCATAACATTATCCCCAAAGGCGCGTGGAGCTTGCCTCCAAGCAGCTGTAGAGCTCAGTAATCGTCGTTCTTTTAATCGAGTAACATCGGGAAAACGTTCTCGCAATGTCAATCGGTTAAAATATTATTCGTTTGAATAATTTATGTGCCCTCAGGATTAACGTGTGTGCTCGTGCTAATAAAAATATTTCATAAAGACGGGACTCACGGAGATAAGTATAACGAATATATGTGTGCGGGTTTGCATTCTATCGTTTTTCAAAATAATTCCTGCTGTAGATCACTCAAAACCTTATTCGTAGGAATATCGGAAAAAATTTTGGACTGCTAGTACGAGTGTTTTTAAACTCCTTCGCAATTCTACTGTGCGGTGATTTTTTTCACGGATTCGGAATAAATTTTAATTACCGAAATAACGAGGGAGAATAGTGAGAGAGAGAGTGAGAGAGAGAGAGAGAGAGAGAGAAAAAAAAGCATCAGCGACGGACGCAGGAGAGAAAGAGAGAGCCTAATAGCCTCGGAAAAAGTGCAAGTAAAAATATTTAAGAATTATAATACTAATAGTAATAATAATAAAAGTAAAAAAAAAATAATAAATCAGAGAAATAGGTGGAAATATTGGAAATGATAATATAAAAATAATAATCGTAAAATTAAAAAAATAATAATAATAATAAGATTTGAAAAATAATAATAATGCGCACCACTGTGGAGCTTCCCCCTGCCCGCACCACACCCACACACAACGCCACCTCAACACCCGACTCACCCAGCCGCATGGTGGGGGAAAATCGAGTGGTGGTGGAAGCCGCGTGGTGGGGGAAGGAGTGGGGATAGGAGTGGGGTCTCCAGAGTGGTGCACTTACTACTCAAGGATTTAGTACTTAGATTTTTTTCCTAAATACAAATGAAAAGTATTTAGTATTTAGAATTTTTTCTAAATAAAAATTGAAAGTGTTTAGATTATCTTCTTAATACAAATTAAAAGTATTCAGAGTTCAGGTTTTTGACTAGTTACAAGTTGCAATTGTATTTAGCATGAAATTTTACTGTATATACAATGCCCAAATGTAATTAACAAGATTTTTTTACCAATGTATAATTCGAAAATGTAATTGATATCATTTCCCAAGCTAATTACAAAAATTTTTGATTGTATTTAAAGATTTTTATCGGGATAATTAAAAATCACAAGTTTCATTTCTTAGACCATATGGGTATCTCTGACTATTTGGGTCATTGCGAGGACAATCACACCATAGCTGGCATCCAGGTCGGTCGCACCATAGTTCTTGCTGTCAAGGTCGATCGCGCCATAGTTTCTGGCGTCCAGGTAAACCATACCATAGGTTTTGGCGTCCAGGTCGATCGCACCGTACTTCTTGGTGTCCAGGTCGATCGCACTATAGCTCTTAGCGTCAAGGTTGATCGCGCCATGGTTCATGGCATCCAGGTTGATCGCGTCATAGTTTTTAGCGTCCAGGTCGATCGCGCCACACTCCTTGGCGTCCAGGTCAATCGCACCATAGTTCTTGCTGTCCAAGTCAATCGCGTCATAGTTATGGCGTCCAGGTTGATCGCACCATAGTTCTTGGCGTCCAGGTCGATCACACCATAGTACTTGGTGTCCAGGTTGATCGCGTCATAGTTTTTGCCGTCCAGGATGATCGCGCCATAGTTTTTGGTGTCCAGGTCGATCGCACCGTAGTTATTGGTGTCCAGGTTGATCGCGTCATAGTTATTGGTATCCAGGTAGATCGTGGCATACTTTTTGGCGTCCAGGTTGATCGGACCACGGTTCTTGGTGTCCAGGTTGATCGCACCATAGTTCTTGGCATCCAAGTCGATCACACCGTAGTTCTTGGTGTCCAGGTTGATCGCGTCATAGTTTTTGCCGTGCAGGATGATCGCGCCATAGTTTTTGGCGTCCAGGTCGATCGTGCCATAATTCTTGGCGTCCAGGTCGATCGCACCGTAATTATTGGTGTCCAGGTTGAACGCGTCATAGCTATTGGTATCCAGGTTGATCGTGGCATACTTTTTGGCGTCCAGGCTGATCGAACCACGGTTCTTGGTGTCCAGGTCAATCGCATCATAGTTTTTGCCGTCCAGGACGATCGAACCATAGTTCTGGATATCCAGGTCGATCGCGCCATAGTCATTCGCAGAACTATGGCGCGATCAACCCGGACGCCAAAAAATATGACGCAATTAACTTGGACAGCAAGAACTACGGTGCGATCGACCAGGACGCCTAAAAGTATAGCGCGATCAACCTGGATGCCATGAACCATGGCGCGATCAACCTGAACCCTAAGAACTATGGTGCGGTTGACCTGGACGCTGAGAACTATGACTCGATTGACCTGAAATCCAAGAACTACGACGTGATCAACCTGGACCCCAAAAACTATGGCGCGAACGACCTGGACAGCAAGAACTATGGTGCAATCGACCGGGACGCAAAAAAATATCACGCAATCAACCTGGATGGCAAAAACTATGACGCGATCAATCTGGACAGCAAGAACTATGGTGCGATCGACCTGCACACCAAGAAGTATGTTGCGACCGACCTGGACGCCAAAACCTATGGCATGGTTTACCTGGACGCCAGAAACTATGGTGCGGTCGACCTGGACACGGTAAACCATGGCACGTTCGACCTGGACGCGGAAAACTATTGCGCTGTAGACCTGGACTCCAAGAGTTAGCCCGTGATCAACTTGGGCGCTAAGAACTGTGGCGCGATCGACCTGGACAGCAAGAACTATGGTGCGAGCGACCTGGATGCCAGCTACGGCGTGATCGTTCCCGCAATGACCCACATAGTCAGAAATACCCATATGGTCGAAGAAATTAAATTTTTGATTTGTAATTATCTCGATAGAAATGTTCAAATACAATCAAAAGTTGTTGTAATTAGCTTGGAAAATAATATCAATTACATTTTCGAATAATACGAACGTAAAAAAATCTTGTTAATTACATTGGGCATTGTATTTACAGTGAAACTTCATGCTAATTACAATTGTAACTTGTAACTAGTCACAAACCTGAACACTAAATACTTTTTATTTGTATTTAGGAAAAATTCTTAATACTAAATACTTGTATTTTGAATTTAGAAGAAAATCTTAATATTACATACTTTCAATTTGTATTTAGAAAAAAAATCTTAATATTGAATACTTTTAATTTGTAATTAGAAAAAAATTTAAATACTAATTACAATTGTAATTTGTAATTAGAAAAGATTCTAAATACTAATTAGTCCTAATTTATAATTATAAAAAAATTCAAATACTAATTAATTGTAATTCGTAATTAGAAAAAATCTAAATACAAATTACTATTGTAATTAGTATTTTGAAAAAATTTAAATACTAATTACAATTGTAATTTGTATTTAGAGTGTAATTAATTACAAAAATGCCCAACTCTGCTAACAATATCACGTAACTCGGCGTGGGAAGCTTGAAACTCGCGTGCGTCAGTGAAATAAGATATGAAGCATAGTCAGAGAAGTAACGGTCTGTTATAACTATAATAAAAAAAACTGGCAATAATACCGCGAAATTTAATGAATAATTTGTTCTTAAAAATGCACACAAAAATATATCAAGCCCACCGAGGACATGACAGTTTAAAAACAAAGAGCAATGCACAGCAATATTATTTATCGTACATCATTTATTTGTTAAGTACAGATATAAAAATCGGGTTCAGTTGAAGCTTGTTGTATTATTAGTTAAGGACGTTTCTCTGTTTATTTTCGGGACGAGTCATCATTGATAGCAAAGTATACAAATTATACCAGTATATTCTTGTAAGTTTTCGAAATATCAACGTTTATGTTGAAAAAAAAAATTTTGAAATTCACGTTATCCAAGCTTCAACTCCAAACGCTGTCCGAACTATTAAAGATGGAGAAAATGACACAAGAACAATATAGTATAGAGAATTAAATAAATAAAAAACAGTCTGCGACAGCATGTCTGAAAAGTCGATAGCGGATGAGTGGGAGGTGTCCTAAGTGGCGTGACGAGGAAGTGTGATTTTTATGAAGTCGCAGAATAGTTGACCCATTATTAGTTGTTAAATTGCATACCACCACGTTACCGTTGAATTGAAAATGCATAAAAATTCACCCGTCAACTGGACACATCGAGAAAGCCATTATAGCGCCTGAAAAACTTTATTTATAACTAAATTCAAATAAAGCCACCTACTTAAAATGGTTTTTTTTATTATTTTGACAACTTCGGACGCCTCCCACGCCTCAATTATTAACTTTACATATATACCGTCGCGGATTTTTTTGTTAAAAATGTAGCTGCCTACAAAATAATTTTTGAACAGCTTTACTGTATTACGTATAGTTTGAGCAGCGTTTCCAGTTGAAACACAAAAAAGTGCCAAATTTTCATAGTTTCTATTTTTTCCTTGTCAAAATGTAGAGAGGGATAATAATGTATATTTTATATGTTATTATTTATGCTATTTACTATGAGGAGACGCAAAAAAAACTCCAGGATTTTATTCTGAAAAAAAAAGCCTAATTCGACAAGTTGAGTTCGGCAACATTTTCCGTTGCGTCTGAAATTGGCAGCGTACGCCTCTTTTTTTCAGCATTTTAAAATATGTTACATTTAATTGCTCAACGAAAATTCTCCCAATTAAGGTGAGCTTTCGCACACGGTTCTATTATATATAGAAGTAGGATATACAATTTTTCAAAGCGAAGTTAACAGGAATCATCATCGAATCCGTAGTCCGTAATAGACGGCTGATTGCAATAGGTTTCTCGGAGTCCAATATCCTGCTCCTGTAGAGAGCGTTGTAAAAAAGTCTGTGGGTATCAAAGTAAAACAACTTTTGTAATCAGTTTATTATTTACTATATGTCCTTATCAAAAACTAAGCACGTAAAATCATTCCATAAAAAAAAACTATTATAAGACAAAAAGTATTCGCATTTTTGGTGCGTCACAATGGTCTTGTCTATTGAATAAATAAAATTATAGAGAAAGGAAACGAGCTCAACGAAAAATATATTTCTGTACATTTTTAGATGTTTCACGCTTTGTGTACAACAATAGTTACAAAGATAACACCATTATTATCAGTCAACTATTCAGTGACAACTTCTCCACCGAAGTTGTACTCCTTGGCACGACGATCAATAACACTCTCTCATGGAAGCCAAACACGGCATGGGTAACCAAAAAAAAAACTAGCATCCTATATCAGCTGAAAGCATGCCGAGACCTTCTCCCCACACAATTACGTATTTCGCTCATCTCGACATTGGTCTTTCCCCATCTCGATTATTGCTGTCTGGCCTACCTTGACATAACGCAGGAACAAAACCTCACTATAAGTCGTACGCTTAATGCGTGCATTCGTTTCGCACTCGAAATCAGGAAGAATTCACATATTACCGAATACTATAACCAGTTGAAATGGTTAAAGATAGAAAACAGGAGACTATACTTCCTGGGATGTCTAGTCTATCGAACGATCGCTACACGCATTCCAAAGTTTCTGTTTAACAGATTGAGGCTCTTCGACCAAAATCAGGAAAGGAGAACGAGACGCCCTGAGGACTGGCTGGAACCCCCGTTATGCAGGACGGAACTGTACAAGGCCTCTTTCTCGCGAGCTGGCACAGATTGCTGGAATGACCTTCCATCGACGATACGCCAAGCAGAAAATCTCGGCACTTTCAAGAAAAGGCTTTACGCATACCTGCTCCACTCGCAAGCTCGAAGTACACGAGCGCCGGCATCTGGCCTGTGAACTCGGAGACGGGTGGACCGAGTAGCTTGTCAAAGGAGGACCGGGTTAGATGCTCGGTTGCTGGATATCTTTAACACATATGTGCAATTTTCCTCGCCATTGGAAATTTTTTATTAATCTTTTCTATATCTTTAAAGTGAAACACTCATTTATTTATTTATTTATTTTTATTTATTTCCACCTGTAATTTGATTTGACTATGTAAGACGAACTACCGCTGTGATTATCGTTGTGATTACTATTCATGCTACCTTTGTACACTGAGCTTAGCGCTTTAGGGGAGAAATCCCAGAGCGCGTAATAAATATCGCTTTTTCTCTCTCTCTCTCTCTCTCTCTCTCTCTCGATGGCGAGATGGGCGAGATGGCATCCCGTTGTGGTTTATGCAACTACTTCGTCCCAAAAATTGAGGCTGTCATCTGCTCAGGGGATTGCGGGTCGATCTTTCACAGTAAATGTGCGGAGGGTAAATACGAGATTGTTTCGTCCGGCACTGGCGGGAAAATGAGCACCCGTTGTGACTCGTGCTTGAACAACCGTTCGATGTTGACCCCTCGTATGCCCCCAAATACGAAGTCGTCCTCGGATCCGCCAACACTTCAGGATCTCATGGAGCTGCTCAAACAAATGGCAACTCAAAATCAGCAAATAGCATCTCAGAATCAGCACGCACACTCTCAAATGGGGACGCAGCTGCAGGTTATTCAGGAAACTCTAGCGGGCGTCGAGCAAAAAATCTCGGTCCTGAGTGCTGACGTCGCTAGACTCGCAACTTCGCATTTGGTCATGGAAACACGTATCTCGACGCTTGAGGATAAGACGCAAGTGGGGCTCGACACGTTGCAAAGGGAAAACTGTGCCCTAAAAGAACATATTGTTAAACTGTCTAATCGTGTGGCCAAAATGGAGTCGAGGGACAAATCAAATGAGTTAACGATTGCAGGTCTCCCTGAAACCGAACGGGAGTCTGCTCGGGATCTTGTTCACTCAGTGTGCAGTGCCATCCGGGTTGAGCTGCCTTCCGTTTCCCTATTAGACGCTTTCCGTCTTAGGTCGTCTCAATCTGGCAAGCATGCAAAAATCTTGGTGAAGCTTGCGAGCGATCACCTGTGTGAGCAGGTGATCTCCGCCGCGCGGAAGCTCAGCCCGGGTCTTCGTAAATCGTAATCTGCCAGGGCCCCTCTATACTCTGCTCAAAGCGACTCGTGACTGGGCTAAAGCAAAACCTGACATCAGTTCTGTTCGAGTCAGAGATGGGGTTATCCATCTCAGTTTACGTGAGAGCCCAGTACCTACTATTATACGTGATATGGCGGACCTTGAGCGACAGAAGGAAATGGCTGGGTCATCCCCCTCCTCTTCGAGTTGACGCTTGGGAGACTCCTCTTAGCTTTGCGCTGCGCAAAGCGGAGAGGAGCCTGTTTCGAGGTTTTCTCCTACTTCTTGGGACTCCTACTTGAGTTTCGAGGTTTTCTCCCTGCCTCCATGGGACTTGTAATGCATACTTCTTCCCCGCTAAATAAGGTTGATTCTCCCCTCCACTTGCCCCTCCTGCTATCTGGGTACAATAAGCCAGGCCCATCTATCACTCTTCGTATTTCTATCCTTGTATACTGTGCGTATTATTGATCTGGGTTGCCGCACATTGTACCTTTTTTTCGCCTGTATGTTTTTGCGCTGGTATTGTTTGCTTATATTGTTTTTGCGCCGATTTTTGTTACATATTGCGCATATTTATTCTATGGTATGTCAGTGTGTGGCACGATGAAGGTGATGCTCTGGTATGTCGCTCTTATGCGCGTCTCTCTTGTTTTGTACCGCTTTTGCATTGGCATGTTGCATAATTTTCGCGAACTTCAATCCTCTGGTATGTCAGTTCGTAGTAAATGTAGCACTAAGTTTAAGTTAAATAGTTTACTGTTAAGTTCCCTCCTCTGTTTCTGCTCCGTACATAGTAATTATTGTTAAAAATCTTATAACTGTAAGGAATCTCTGTGATTTTGTATATAATATGCGTGCTCTCATGGGCTAACCCCCAGAGCCAAGAAATAAACACTCAACTCAACTCAACTCTCTCCGCAAGATCACATGCTTAAGACAAGGACAGATAGCGTTTAATTAGTTCCAGGTCAGCTATTTTGCGGCGCTGATGTCGCTTCTAATCGGCACAAGCTGCTCTGTGCTGGAAGCATACGAGTCAGCTATCCAGTAATATAGAGATCAGTGGGACAAATTATCTACAACGGAACATCGAGCATCATTAAACAGAGCAACATACTGTAAGTGACGGAACATATTTCATTTTGTAACCCTCCAAAGCCTGAAAGAGAATAAATAAATAAATTGCATGTCGGAAGACGAGTGAGTCACACCCTTATGACTACTAGGTAGACGCGTGTCATTAGAACCAATTTTTGACAAATTACTTAATTACGAATGAGCACAAGGATTTGACTTTCAAAGCGACAAAAAACGCCGGAGAGTTAGTAGCTCAGACGATTCAGATCGTTCACCAGGCGCCCAGGAAAATAAACGCGATAAACGCAGAAAGTAATATGAGAGTTTGACGACGCTGTCGATACCGCACGCTATCACGAAGTAAATTTAGCTGATTTTACACTTCTAAACAAAATGTTATTAAATATAAATATAAAGATGCTAAGCAACGTAGCAGCACCCCAAAATATGTCGCTCAAAAAAGCGGGGCAATTGGTCCCTATGACCGATGGGTCCAATACGGAGACAGTAGAGGACTTCATATCGGCTACGTTATATGCAGCCCGCAGTGTAGCACCTGACGACAAACCTCGGGTGCTGGACTGTGTCCTGAATGCAAAAGTTGTGGGAAAGGATGGAGAAAATATAAGATATAAAAATGTTGAATCCTTCGATGTATTAAGACAATTTTTAGAGAATTTTTATCGTTTGTAATAGGTAACATAGCATGCAAACAAAATTCAGGGGAAACGATATCATAATACGCGCAACGAGTAGAGAAAATTATGATAGAGTTGATCACGGGTTATGCACCTTTAGAGACCACAGATTCCTATAAAAGAATGCTTGAAAAATTACGAGGAAGTCAGGCATCGTATAATTTTGAGCATGGGCTCAGATGAGACGTTCAAATAATGGTACGTGCTCACGGGTTCGCCGATCTCGCAGCATCAATACGAAGAGTTGTCGAGGAGGAAAAAAATGTATAGGGCAATCAAGCAATAGCAAGAAGGATGTCGACGGGAGGTGAAAAGGGAACCTTACTCACATGTCACAACTGCCATAAGCAAGTGCACATGGTAAAGGACTGTCGCTCATCGTCATACGGAAGATACAGTCTGCCAGTACCGACGAGGAGCTTAAATCCACTCAACATCATATGCAAATCCTGTCACAAGCTCGGCCATTATTGGAGAGAATGCCGAAAGAAATTACGGTAAGAGGGTCAAAGGACCCAACAACAGACGTCGACACAAGGATCATCGAGAACAAGGGACTACCAAGGTCAATTCCCGAATAGTGCCCAAACAAGATAAGAATCCCAGGGCGAAGGGGGAGGGCAAGGATCGGACGAGAAAAAAACTATCGGCCCACTATTCGTCGATACGCTGTTCATACAGAAAACCGCCACTGGAAGTCCGACCGGGAAAGTAACAAGAAAACGCACTACAGCAGATTTGATGCAAGAAAAGAGGGATTCCGAGGAATCACATGATGCGCAAGACAAAAAAGGTGTATGTCAGGTACGTGCTCCGACTCCCAAGGAGTCCGGAAGTGACTTGCATATACCCTCCCCACAAGCGGTCGAGGGAACATTGATGTTAAAGTGGGACACTGGTGCTCAGCGCTGCGTCATCAGGAAACGCACACTCACACCAGACACAGAGATTTTCAACGAGACGGTCAAGTTAGAAGGTGTCAGTGGGTTAAAATTCAACTCATTATATAAGGTCATGTTGGAACTGGAAACGTCAGGAGTAAATGTCAAACACGAATTTTTCGTACTTGAAGATGATGTGCCTCTAGAAGTCGATGGACTGCTAGAGATGGATTTTATATGAAAACACAATTTGAATATCTTGGGTGTATCTGTGAAAAAATGTACGGACACTGCATCCTTTTAATTGGCGAAGCAATGAATTCATCTTCGCCTTGGCGTTCCGAAAATAGCGAAAAGCTAGCGAAAAGCCTTACAGGATACATCCGAGGATGAATCCCGCAAGAGGAATGACAACCAGGTTAGAGCATGACCATGGTAAAGGGAAGTTTGTGTCTCACGAAAAATTGAGGAAAATCATTGGAAAAGGGAGAGTTACGATCATGCAACCGACAATCGAATCGGAAAGAGAAAAAATCAAGGAATATTATTGCTCTGAAGAAAAGAAAGCAGAAGAAGTAAACGTGAACATCTGTACCCTTAATCCCAACTGTACTACTGTGCAAAATTAGCAGAAATCGAAAGAGAGCGCTTGCCGAGAGGGCTACGAAGCAGCCCTGAGTCGAGGCTGGGGAAAGCCGCGTAAGACGCCCTCCTCACCGCCCACCACACCGGATAAGTCTCGGAGTACTCGCACCGGATAGGTGAGGCCGCGACGACGGGGGACACCACACAAGCAGCCAGCGATGTCTTTCTCCCCTCCGTCAAAAAATGGCCCAGAGAAAGAAACAGAGGAAGGAAAGGAAGATAAAACAGCACCACAATATAAGGTAAAAAAAGGAAATCACCGACGAGCTACATTATCGGCAGCGGATAAAGACAGGCGTGAACACAAATCGGCTAAAGGTTACCGCAGGTAATGAAAATCATCAATATGAAAGTGGATCACCTTGCGAAACGTCTCACTGCGCCAGTCTCCCGCGGTGGAATCGAAATGCCGCGTAAAAAAATTTTTTTTTTACGCGGCATTTCGATTCCACGAAAAAAAAAATCTATGCAAATGCACGCAACCTGAAAACTTAACGACTGAAAAGAAAAAAAGGAAAGCACACATTGATTTTGTGTCAAATTATTTATTTGAAAACAGCAAAAATTATAAACATCTCGTTTTAATGCCAAATATGGCGAAAATTAGCAACAATAGATGCCAAAAAGTCTTCATTAAGGATGTATGAGCACTAGCTTCACGATCATATAAAAATCTGAATTTTTTATATGGTGTAGCAGAAGTTTATAGGGTAAAACCTGCAAAATTTCAAAGTGGGTCAACGACTCTTTACGCGAGTAATTAATTCGTGAAATCAAGATATTTATCCCACGCCATATACAAATTCCGGGCTGACGCAACTTTGAAACAGAAATTCGTATCTTTCACGATCAGATACGATCAATACTAAAACTGTTAAATGTTCAGAAAACTATCACGATTACATACGTTCCATAAAAAATGGGGGTTAACGAACCTTTCGACATACAATTATCGATTTTAAGGAAATTTTTCGCGTGGGTCAGATAATGAGCGGTCCGACTCTCTCTTGTTTCATGCGTGCCCCTCGCTCACCGCGCTCACCCGCGCCCACGTTTTCGCTTATTCCCCGCCACCTTGTGCTCATACATCCTTAAACGGACTCCGCAGATTAAACAAATCTACGAGAGCAACTTCAGGCTCCCAGTCTTCTTTTTCCCGAGACATGGCGTCATCTCGGCAAAGAGCATCTAGCGAGGCATGCACACGACGACGCTGCCGGCGGACCCCTTTTGCATGGGCCACGAATGACGCCAGCCATCCTGTAGGTACCTGCATACCAGAAGACGTAAATCTTTTTGGATCGCGGGGAGTATGAAAAAAAAAAGAAGAAAGGGAGGGAGCATAAGAAAAGAGAGATTTACCGACATTTTAAGCTCAGACACGAACCACTTAGCCGAGACACGTACCCCGGGGAACGGGGGGCTATCTCTTATAGCTGGAATGCACTTAACCAATCCACCTGAAGGGGGGGGGGGGTATCTCTAACAACCGGAATGCACCTAATCTTTTGCAGTTGGGGGGGGGGGGGGGGCTTCTTTTGAGGGTGGCATTGGAATGCCACTATCTCTAACACGTAAATAACGGACTAGAGCATTGGATTTTTGAGCCGCCCATGACGCTACCCCCCGTGCAGGGCTGCCCTTGTAAATTTGAGGGAGGGGGATATGCTTGTCGAGACACGTTAATCTCAGTGTATGATTTTCGCCTTACCTTTGAAGACAGCATTGGAATGTTGTCAATTCTATCGGCAGAGCACACTTTAAGTAATTTTTACAATGGCATTGGAATGTCGTCTAGCAGTTACACTGGTGCGTCTAGTCTTCTGTCGCGCCCTCATTGCTCGTCATAAATCATTTCTGGTCACGTGGTAAGTGTTAGACCGCAGTCTGGAAAAGGCCGAATCGTGAGGTCATAAAATCTTAGAGGCGCCTATGATAGGGTCTGGCTACTCCTTGATACCTGAAAGAAAAGCGTTCAAGTGTCCTTCACAGGTATTCTTCTGACCGCATATATAAGTGTTTCCCCATCACTAGCTCACATTACCTCCCGTGCATTCATACAAATATTACGGATTCGCAAATGTGTAAAGAAACTGTCGCGCCTATGGAGAAGGCATTTTCTATAATTAAGAAAAAATCTAGACCAGCCTCAGTGCAAAATTGGATATAGTTCAGTGATAAACATGTGAAGATTTTGAACAAAGTGTTACGTGCAAACGTTCCGACAATTGGTGAGACAAATTCGAATTCAAACAACAATAGCGACATTGATGTCACTGAGTGAAAAACTAAAAAAATGCGGTGCTGGCGCTGTGAAAAGTACGAAGTACGGTGGAGGGATATGGACACTGCGTTTAAGAAAATAATTAGGACTGGAGTCATTCTGAATCTACAGCACAAAGATGTACAAAGTTTTCTTGACCTCTGATAACCTCAAAAATAACCGTGGATTTGAGGAAAGCAGGAAACTTAAAAGTTAACGTTATCCTGGCCTGCCGTTTTCACATCACCAAACTCGATGATATAATGGAAGATGATAAATTCTTCAATACGCAGAATCAAGCTATTTTACCCTCGACAGACGTCGAAGAGTGGTGCAGGGTACATGTAAAGTATGCGTTGTTGGTTAAAATTGAGGAGTTTACAGAAAAGGAATCCGGCTGGTCTCTCTCTTCCATAATTAACATAGTTGTTAAAATGAACAAATACATTCCTCTGCGCGATGGGCTATCTACGTACACAAGTCTACCGAAAAAAAATTCAATTAAAACGTGCAGTCTTCAATATTATGAATGATGACCCTTATTGTTTCTTATGGTCTGTGACGGCAGCTCTTTACTCTGCAGCTGAAAAATGTGAGCGAAAATCGTCGTACCCGCTGTTCAGTGAAGTGCTTCAGTACACTCAGCTCAATTTTCCTATAAGTCTAAAGGACGTGCCGAAATTCGAAAAATGAATGGTTTGTCAATTAACGTATATGGCATAGAAGATAATCGTCGTGGAAAGCTTGAAATAGTGCCAGTATATTTAAGTGCTTAGAGGTCCGATAGACCTACTATACACTTACTCATGCAGGAAGCTGCCAGCGGAGAAGAAGAAAAAGAAGACAGCAATCCGATGAATCACTTTTCATGGATCAAAAATATTTATCAGCTGGTCAGCTCGCAAATTTCAAAAGATGCACATCGTACTTGGCTCTGTGAAAGATGTTTGTGTCATTTGAAAACAGAAAATTCGCAGACAAAACACACAGATGACTGTTTAAAAATCAATGAATATCGAACGGTCTTTTCGAAAGGTGAGGAGAGAATATTAAAATTCAAAAATTTCAAATTCAAAGATGAAGTTCTATTCGTCGTGCATGCCGATCTCGAGTGCTTATTAAAGCCAATAACATCGGTACAGAAGAACACAATGGGATATCAAAACCATGTGCCACATAGTATCGGTTATTATCTGTGCTTTAGTTATGACGATACGCTTTCCGAGTACAAATCATACCGTGGCGAAGACTGCATCCAGTGGTTTATGGTGGAGTTGGAAACCCTATCAGAATCACTGCATTCGCGTCTAATACATATCACCCTGATGGAGAGACTGAACACCGTACAAAATTTATGACATCTACAACCTGCCATAATTGCGAGAAAGAATTTCTCCCGAGCGATGTAAAGGTTCGAGACCGCTGCCATTTTACGGGTCGTTATCGCACTGCCGCAGACCAAGATTTCAATTTAAATTTTAAGAATTCTCATGCAGTTCCCGTTGTATTTCAAAATTTATCCGGATACGATTCTCATTTTTTAATAAGGTCGTTAGCAACTGCATTCTGGGGCTCTTGATATCTTTTACCTATAAACAAGGAAAAGTATATTTCATTCTCGAAAAGTGTCAAGGGAACAGTTGTAAATTACAGATTTATCGATTCATCCCGGTTTATGCGGAGTAGCATCGACAAATTAGCTTCATATTTAAACAGTAATAACAAAATAATTACACGCGCAAATTGTAATAGCGAGGCTGAATGCAAGCTGTTGACACGAAAAGGTGTTTTCCCGTATGAGTATATCAATAGTTGGGATATCCTCGATGAGACCGAATTGCCCTCGGAAAAAGATTCTTATTCCAAGCTGAATAATACGGAGATTTCTCACAGCGAATATGCGCACGCGTCTAATGTTTGGAAAACATTCAAGATAAGAACTTTGGGTCAATATTCGGATTCATATTTAAAAACAGATGTTCTCCTTTTAGCTGACATTTCCGAAAACTTCCGACGAAATTGCTTAATTACGTACAATTTAGATCCTCTCCATTATTACACAGCCCCCGGTCTTTCATTCGATGCGATCCTTAAGTGCACACAAAGTGAACTCGAACTCCTCACTGACGTTGATATGTTACTTTTTATTGAAAAAGGCATCCGAAGCGGAGTCGCGCAATGTTTCAACAGTTATGCGAAAGCAAACAATCGATTCATGGGAATGAATTTCGATCTAAACATCGCCGAGTCATATCTGATGTACTATGATGTCAATAACTTATACGGTGCAGCTATGAGTTAGTCATTACCATGCAGCTCATTCGAATGGGCGGAAAATTTTACCGAAAATATTAAAAATATTCCCGAAGACTCGCCGATCGGGTATATACGTGAGGTCGACTTGCAGTATCCCAATGAGCTGCACAACTTTCACAAAGACTTACCGCTATGTCCAGAACACTATCAAGCCCGGCAATCTGAAAATTCAAAATTGACGACGATATCGCTACCGAAGGAAAAATACATTATTTACTATCGTTATTTACAGAAGTTTTTGAGATTGCGCTTAAAATTAACGAAAATTCATCGCGTACAAAATTCAAACAATCTCCTTGGTTGAAAAAATTCATTGATCTCAACACGAATTTGAGAAAGCAGTCCAATAACGATTTCGAGAAAAATTTTTACAAACTAATGAATAACGCGGTGTTTGGGAAAACGATTGAAAATGTACGTAATCATCGTGAAGTAAAGCTCGTTACACGCTGGCATGGGCCATATGGTGCAAGAGCTCTCATCGCTCGAGCGACCTTGCATAGCTACACCATATTTGATGACGATATGGTTTTACTAGAATTGACTAAAGCTAAAGTAAAATTCAACAAACCAATACATGCTCGATTTGCAATTTTTGATCTGTCTGAAATCTATTGATACCGTTTTCATTATGACTATATGAAGATTACATTCGGCGAGCAAGCACAATTATTGTACACAGATACGGACAGCCGTATCTATCACGTAACAACTCCAAATATCGACGAATCCATGAGACGCGGCATACACCAATTCGATACATCTGATTACCCGTCATGTAATCCCTATGGAATGCCTCTTGCGAACAAAAAAGTACTGGGTCTTATGAAAGATGAAAATTATGGTAAAATTATGTCCGTGTTTATTGGTCTTAAGGCAAAGTTGTACTCGTATAAAGTACAAGGTAATGAACTTGAAAATAAACGTGCAAAGGGCATCAGAGGTGCGACATTAAAAACCATCACGTTCAATGACTACAAAGAGTGCCTACTTCATTGTCAAACTATGATTAGGACCCAGCATATGATACGCAGTTCAAAACATGTCGTAGAGACTGTTAGGCAAATTCAAATAGTATTAAGCGGGCGGGATGACAAAAGAATTGTGTGCCTAAAGACTACTGATACTGTACCATGGGGTTACGATGTGACGAGCGAAGACACTTACATGAAATCATAAATCTTTGAGCAGTGAGAGTCACCGAAACCTCTCGACGTTTCACACTATTTGGTGCAAGTATCCGAATATTTTCCGTAGCATATTCGTGAAATGACGATAAAAAAGTTCTCTCTGCTGATAAGGGCGATACCTTGGAGTTATGAGCACATTAAAAAGAATTTTTGAAGCTTCAAAACTAAAACTAAGAAATTCGATGAACTGACATGAAAAACTGCGGATGGTATAAAAAATGTGAATACATTGTATATAAACTAATAAAATTGATACATTGACGGAAACATCAACAATTTTATGTACATTGAAAATTAATTTTTCACCCGGCTGAAAAATCTTTTAGGACTGTATAAGGGAAGGAGAGAATGCAGTAAGCACCTGGGAAAAATGAATAAATGAAAAAAAGATGTATTGAAACCGAATTTTTCTCAATTAATATCCTATCCAACAAATAGTGCTGCAAGAAATGGGATTGAAAAATTCAATAATTTTCAATTGTTAAAATATTTTATTTCGCATCAGATTTCCTTATCCAACTATTGTGGACGTTGTCGATTCCCGGTCATTTTACAAACATAATGTTTCGGATAGAATCGAGTTTTGGTATCGGTTATGCCATCTGTCTTTCGGTCGGACACTTCACTCGGACAGAGCATAGCCGGGCCTCTCCTCGCTCACGGTTACCCCCTCTAGTCTTTTCTCTCAAGATTTGGCTATATTAAAATCAGTTCAACTCCGGCGGTTATATCGAAAAGTACGGCTACATCAACGTTCGGTTACTCTCGTATCTCGGCTACATCAACGCTCGGCTTATCTCTTATCTCGGCTACCTCAACGGTTTAGTTAACATCTCGGCTTTTCTATCAAATCGGGTATTCTCTGCATGTGTGTCTCTCGTCGGATATTTATGTAAATTGACATGGCAAATAAATATACAAGGCTTTTCTCAAACAATCGGTATACGTACAAAAGTGTCTCTCTTTTCTTCACGAAGGAATACCCGCGTCTAATCCAATTACAATTCTACACCTTAATTAAAAACCAAGATCCCTCATACACAACACAAGGCTATCTCAAACACATTTTATTTCCGCGCTTCTAGAATACTCGTTGAATCAGATAAATATCGAGATTTTTAACTCTAAGTGCTCTTGCTCATAAAAACCACCGGCGATGGGTCGGGAGTGATGCTATGTCTGAGGCTATATATTCTGGTACGAAGGTAAGTGCGTTCACTCGAAGAAAAATTTTACCGAGCTCTACACAAAAAATTTACTGAAGAGAAGAAAAATGGTTGCAACATGTGTGAGTTCCGTGTAAATGTCAATCTGTGTTTTTTGAATTTCTGTTTTCGTGTTGAATGTGATTTTCATCCGCGTTCGTGGTGTTTCCTTACAGTGGAACAAAACATTGTAGAACAAGCTGATTATGACGTACACCAAAATAATAAGAGAAGATGTCGTGAATTGATGTATCAAGATAAGGAGTTTGCAGCACAAAAAAATATGACACTTTTCACTGCTTTTTTCGATCTTCAAAAAGTAAGTTTTTCAGTTTATACCGAATCCACTTTGCTTTCAGAACTGAGAGGAGATTTTACATCATTGGACACGATTTATAATTCGAACACTGCGTATTATCATTTTGAATCAACTTTAATTTATGGTGTTACGGTCATAATTTTAATTGAAAAAAACTCACTTTTTTAAGATTTGCATCTACACGCATAAGGTTTTGCTGTGCGT
Source organism: Rhorus exstirpatorius (assembly GCA_963564615.1). Classification (NCBI taxonomy): domain Eukaryota; kingdom Metazoa; phylum Arthropoda; class Insecta; order Hymenoptera; family Ichneumonidae; genus Rhorus; species Rhorus exstirpatorius. Next base: position 26,684,148 of record OY751313.1, read on the forward strand.
TTATAGTCATTATTTACATTTTGTGTATAGATCCTTCCTCATGGATGTTCAATCGCGGCAACTTCACCTTTCATAGATACTGAGATAGATTCATCACTCCATTATAACAGTCTAAAATAATCTGAATCAATATTTCTTCAACAAGTTCTAGCTACGCCGCGATCAGAGATCTCCATTATGTATTACTCGAGAAAACTCGCCATATACAATTTAACGGTATTTGACATGGCAAATCACGAGGGAACCTGCTATATCTTGATTGAAACCATCGCTAAAAAAGGAGCCAATTAAATAAGTAGCTGCATTTGGCATTTTATTTCGTCGAAAGTCCAATCTGGAACCAAAGAATTCAGATTTTATAGCGACAACTGCGGTGGACAAAATAGAAATCAAATTCTAGTTTCGATGTACGTGAAAGCAGCTATGGACTTTCAGATCAAAATTACCCACAGCTACTTGTGCAATCTGTGAACATTTTCTGCTACATAAATTATTTAATATTATATAGGGTGTTCCCAACCCCTTGCGTCAAATTTGGTTGGTAGATTCCTTATCGAATTCTAAGACGAAAATGCCTCAGCAAAAAATTTGGGAGATAAATGGTGCCCAAGTTATCGTATTTCCGAGCTGACAGATTTCTATAGTTTCCGGCCCAGACCATGAACATTTTCGAGTGGTCGCCGTGGACGGCTAATAACTATGGAGCGGTCGACTTGGACATCGTTAATCTCTCGCATTTTATTGCTAAAGAATTTTCGTCTTAGATTTCGACAATACTTTAGCTCCTTAGATTTTACCAAACATTGTATTATTAAAACAATCATCGATTAGTGAATGTGAACAAAGTGTCTAATTGATTTATGTAATACTGTTTTATTAAGGTATCTAGAAACGGGCCATACGCAAAATGATGGAGACTTGATGCATGCTCGAATAGAGCTGGAATGTAAAAACCGATCCATATATACTCAGCATGAATGGTCTGAATTGATGAGAGAAGCGAAGGTGACCGAACCACGTTACGCTGTGCACGAAGTTCGACAGCAAGAAGTCTTCGATTTTTCGAAATTTGCGGAAAAAAAGAAATGGGCTCGAGTACAGATTTCCTAGTTACGGGAAATAACTATGGATGGAAACGGGGAAATCCAATATAAATATGGTTACGATGAAGCGCTACTAACTGCATCAATGGGCACTGTGGTGTGGCAAAATAGAGCTTTACAAACAGCTTATAATAGTAAGCTACAGCTTAACGTAAATAAAAAAAAAGATTTGGAATCTTTATTAGACAAGGGAATGATTCCTCCGAATTTTCGAGATTTTTATGAAGACATTCTGGCATAAAAGTATGTCGATGAATGTACGTCATAGAAAAACAATTGTTTATTTATCTTTTTGGTTGAACTAATCAGACACAGGCAAACATAATGCATTCGATTATAACTTTCGATTATAACTTACTTCTTTTCTATTTATTACTTATAAATAACGCGTAGTATGGCGGTTCTTATACATCACACAGAATATTCATATATACTTTGAAATTGTTTTTTTTGTTACTTATATTACTCTTAGTTAAAGAAATAACTGTATACCTCTGAATCTCATCATCGAAAAAGTAAGCTGACCATACCACGGTTTTTTTGTTCTACCAAGCTGTCCCAGATAGAAAGTCATGATTATCATGTCGTGCATACAATCGATGAAGGAAATTTCACAGCATATTGACGACACGTTGTGATGCAAAGCCATGGACTCATTTAGTATCGTGAATTTACAAAACATTTTGATCTCAATATGTCGTTTACAAATGCATCATACGCTTAGAGCACGTCGAACTCATATCGCTGTGCTCAAGTGTCCGCAAATAATATTCGCAGATTTTACGTCATATTGAAGTCATGTGTAGACATTTTGGCGTGTATTCACTATGGTAGCATCAATTGTACTCATGAATTGTACTCAACATGAACGCAATTTCGTGTACGTTTATGAAGACATTTCATGAGCTCATATAGTATTACGAATTTGAGATACATCGTGACTTAAATTTGTCGTTTCAAAATGCATCATCCGCTGACTACAAGATGAACTCATGAGATGGCAAATTTGAATTCGACAATGAATATTTGCAGATTGACGTCATATAGAAGTCATGCAATGATTTTTATTGGTGTATTCACTGGGTTAGCACTGGTAGTAGACATGCTATGCAAGCAATATGACGGCGATATGCACGTTTCTCAGTGATACATTTGATGAGCACAATATGACGGCGATATGCATGTTTCTCAGTGATACATGCTATGACGGCAATATGCATGTTTCTCAGTGATACATTCGATGAGCGCAATATGACGGTGATATGCTTGTTTTTCAGTGATACATCCCATGAGCGCCATATGACGGCGATATGAGTTCTTTTGCAGTAGCCTTTTTCACCGTCTTACGTGTCGCCACGAGTCCACACGGTCCATTGTCCATAATGGATGGAATGGGTGGGAATGGACAGTGTCCATTCCCACCCATGGAATATATATATTTCCAAAAAAACAATTATTTGGCGAAAAAAAAGTGGACAAAGTACGCTGGTCAACACATTATTCGATTAACATAATAATAATGATAATAATAATAATCGTCGCCATCACCATCATATAGTAGCAACAATAACAAAATAAACACTAATAATAACAGTAATAACATTAACAATAATAACATCAATAATAATAGTAATAACAATAATAACAGTAATAATAATATTGTGACTTATTTTTACTATTGTTATTGTTATTATCATTATACATTTTGTGGTTCTTATTATTGTAATTATTATTGCTATTATTATTATGACGAGAACCTACACCACCTGAAAGATAAATTTTCTAGACACGATTTTCATTATAATTCACTATCTTTTCTTTTCTGGTGGTAGCTCCCCAACATACAACTGATCAAGATTTCTCTGGCGTGTCAAATACATCATATGAATTTCCAAAGTTCACAAACAGTCGATAGCCGAGTGGGTAGCGTGTTAGGTAGATAGGTAGGATAGGTAGGTAGGTCGGTAGGTCGCAGGTTCGAGCCCACGTCGAGGAGAAAAAAATTCTCTCGAAAAAACCTTGAAATTTTTTTTTTTTCAGTATAACTCTTGTATGACCTATAACAACGATAAAATATGGATATATTTCTTTTTTGTTTATATTTTGCATTAAAAACTGGCCAGAAAAATGGAAAACGGGCCAGGTTCTGTCCAACGCCTATTTTAGCGTCACGCCGTGACGCCAATATGAGCCCCATATGAGCACTACAATTTCCTCACGCCGTGACGTTCATATGAGCTCCATATGAGCACAACATATTACGTCACGCCGTGACGCTCATATGAGCTTAATATGCACTCACTTATTGTTGGATATTGGTGAGCCGATTTTGCTAGTGCTCATGAATTCGCTGCATGCATACTCGAATGAGAACAACTTTGCTTCATTTGGATGTGTTATTGTGAATCATCATGTGATGCAAATATTACTTGAAGGTGAGCACTCATAAGCGACGCATAGCTGTGAGCCTTCCTGTGCCTCATAGATGATCTACATATGATGCCAATATGAGCTAAATGTTTCTATCTGGGGTACTTACCGAAGTTTTGGCCCAATATTAAGATCCCTTGTGTAATATGCATGGTCCGTTCCTTGTAGATATGAATCTGTTTTTCTGTGAACCGTTGAATGCTTCAATTTATTCTACTGATTTAAATATTCCATAAAACGTAAAGGTCCATAGAGAGTGGATTAAATAGACTGTCCTAATTTTTTCTTTCCGAATTTTAACTATACTTTTATGACTTCTTTGGGTATCTAACTTCGACTCGCACAATTGGAAAAAAAAATGTCACTGTGGTTGTTATTGGATTGACTTCTTAGCGTAGCACAATAATCTATATGAATGAACCTGTTGATACGAGGTACTGATACCACGCAGAGTTTTATATTGAGTCTGACAGTGCTACCAACTTAATTTTCAGCGGGCAAATTTCACGAGTGAGATAGCTTGTTCTTCAAGCGAAACCCGAGATAGCCGGTTCCCCAAACGCAATCCGAGATAGCCGGTTCTTTAAGCGCAATCCGAGATAGCCGGTTCTACAAGGGAAACCCGAGATAGCCGGTTTTCCAAGCGCAATCCGAGATAGCCGGTTCTCTCAGTGAAATCCGAGATAGCTGGTTCTCCAAGCAAATTCCGAAATAGCTGGTTTTTCGACGCGGCCGTCGAATTTCGACAACTCGAGAACAAAAGTAACATTGAAAACGAGACGGCACAAAGATAGCTCAAGAACAACGGTAACAAAGCGATAACGAGACGATAACGAATTCGGTAACAGGTCGGGAGCTTCCCGAGCAGCGAACCGCTCGGGGCGAGAGCAGCGCAGTACGAGAGTGAATCGAACAGGTAACTTGATCGAAAAGATAACGAGAAGGGAGAGGGACGAGTACACGCACGCGTAACGAGAACTCGACATCCTTTAAGCTCCTAACGTCACGACGAATCCGAGCGCTTTATCTCGAAACGTAATAGACCGGTAAATTCAAACGATAAAGCTTAACTCAATCGAAAAACAAATATTCTCTAAACGCATAACGTAGACACGCCGAGATGTTACGGCGGGTGGATCCTGTTGCTCGCGATGATCGTCTTTCATGGGGTCTTCTTCTGGTACGGGCGATGATCATCCTTCAAGGGGTCTACTTCTGGTACGGAAGATCCAGGACAGGATAACTAACCTATGATAACGGTGCAATCGGGCATTCCGTGGCGGATGGGAGATCGCAGGCCCATACGCTAACGGCCTGCCATACTAAAACGTAATTTAATCTCAAACCGCCCTTCTCTGCCCATACCCCTTTTATGAAGCGTCGAGAGTCACACTTGAACCTCTAGACCCCCTCGAATTACTCTCTTTGAGACCGAGTATACCGGGTGGCCCAATATTTCGGCCCCTGTCCACGGTGACTCGGTGTCTTAATGCGCAATGACCCAACAACAAATGAGGCTTAAACTTACAATAACGCGAAACCGGAAAACAGACTTACACGCTAATTACTAAAATTATTCTGAATTATTCTAAAATCCTCGAAACCCTGGTCAGGACGACCTGTGACGCAAAAACCAAAAAATTTCGTCGCAGCCTATAAAAGTTATTCCTCAGTTGCGGATAATCTTTCTTTCGATCCACACACATGAAAAAGTATGAATAATGAATAAACAAAATGATCCGAAAAATCCTATAACTCAAAGCTTGAGGAATTTTTCCGAAAAGCAGCAATGACGGTTTCCACCACCTAACAACAACACTGGAATCGAAAAAATTGAAGGAAGTAAATCATATCCGGGAAAAATTGATTCAGGGCGATACGGTACTGTTGGTTAAAAGCGGCAAAAGTATCAGAAAGGTAAAGAAAAGATAGTATAAATAAGGCATTTGTAAACACTAACTTCTTAGTCAAAAACATTCCAGTTTACGATCATAATTATTCGGGAGCGTACGCAGAAACGTACAAGAGATATTGTTAACAATCTCATTGATAAACTCCCAGTTCAGTTGCATATATCCGGATATCAATACTGTGGTACTAGTACAGAATTTACAAAGAGGTCTAGGTGATTTTAGTATTTACGCTCGCGAAGCAGCTTGCAAAGAACGTGATATCGCATACTCGAAAAATCGGGAAAACCTTCCAGCACGGCACGAAGCGGACAGTGCTTGCGGAAGTGCTTGCGAAGAAAACTTGGGCAGTGCGTTTTTGCTAAAGATGCAAGTTTTACGAAAGAGTCAACCGCTTAGGGCGTAGCAAACACAATGAAAGCAAAAACGACGCTCAGTATAGATGTAGAGCGGTCGAAACATCCCGAAAATACGAAGAAGATGAAGGCAACTTTGAGACAGATTGTCAAAAACATCGATACGACAGGGTAAGATAGATTCCATCAAGTCATCACGTATCCTGCCTGTACCTATGAAAATTGGCGGTTTTATGCCTTTTCTCATACCCATTCTCGCTGGGTTGAGTCCCACTGGAGCTCTTGCTGGTGACGCAGCAGGTAGAGCAAAAGCCATAAACAATGCAAGCGCGTCTGAGAGATAATTGGAAGAAAGTGAACGTCACCACGAGATGATCGGAGCTATCGTGTTGAGTAAAAGACTTTAACTGAAACCCCACAAGCAGGGTATGGACTGGCACTTGAAATCATACTTGACTAAAAACGTATAAAACTACTACACCGAGCACTCACCGATGCTGATTTGATAAAGTACGACAGGGCTATGACCCGTATCATGAGTTTACATGAGGAACAAATTGCCTAAAAATGGACTTCAAAAAAATGAAGCGGCTATAGTGAATCTCGATGATAAGGATGGTGCTGGCTAACATTGGGTTGCGTACAAAAAATTCAACAATGAAATCGTTTACTTTGACAGCTTTGGAAATTTTCGGCCACCTGAAGGTATGATAAATTATTTCGGTGTTGGTAGCATTATCAAATATTATCATAAAATATAACAGGAATATGACATGGTTATATGTAGTAATTTATGTCTGAAACTTTAAAGTAGTCATCTATAAAGTGGATTTTTATATCCCAAGAAGCATCAGTTGAACGTTCACTACCATGGGTGATTCTTTCACTTTGACACTTTCGGGAACGAGCTTCATACAGGAAGCTTACTGCTTCCCACCTATCGAACTATAAGCATTCAAAAATTATCCATGACTGTTCGCCACACAGACAACTCAACAGACAACAAATATAACACAAAGACTATTCACTCCTATACATTGAACATTATAAGCACACACACTTCTGATCCCTTTTAAACTGTATCCTTCGTTATTTACACTATCAGTATCATTAGAGCGGCGGAATTTACTGTACGCTCTCTTCAAGATGCTACTTTATTTTGTACTCCAGCCAAAGAGGCAAACGGCAATCAACGAGTAACGGATATTGATATAATTAATTATTTGCGAGGTACTGCTCGCAACATTAAATTGTAATAGTTATGGACATGATTTCATGTGTGAAAAATAAATAAGTTCAATTATTATGAATAGAACATCGATTCAATTTTTTTTTGTAGTGAGTTGTCTGTGTGTTGAATTTGTTGTATGGTGAGTGGTTTGTGATGAATTGAATTGTTGAGATGAATTGTCTGTGTGGCCAATAGTCCTGTTACCGAACGGAGAGTGCATAATTTGGTAACAGTGGCAAATTGAAAGAAAATTTCGCGAACAAAACTCCTCAATTCTCGCGGGACACATCGAGCAAGACAACTTAATTAGAAATTGGCGAATTCAGACAAATAATACGCATAGTGTGAAGGGAGAAAAATGGTGTGAATACATTGAATGAATTCCTGACAAAAATATGTGATCTCGACTTTCACTGACGTGGGAGGAAATAAACCGCAGGGCCATCCTCAATATCAACCTCCTGGGGCTTATCCGTAGAAACTACAAGGACAAACGAAATTATCACGCGGACCAACATGACCGCAACTATAACGTTGCCTATTTTTAGCTGGGAAACGTCGATGGTGAATCGACGGGAACATTTTTGCCAAAGAAATTCGGACACAAAATTTTATTCAACTACAACACAAATGAATTTCATTACTCGAGAGATTTTAAATTGCCCGAAGATAAATTTAGCCACAGATAAAACAAACTTAGGAGAAAATGAATCGAAGGTAAATATTTAATTATAATCACAAATAAAGAAGTTGAACGGCCATAGATGAACTTAACGCGTTCAATTAATTTTATCCCCAGAAAAAATTTGAATTACCCCAAATGAATTTAAATTGATCGGGAATGAATTCAAATTAAAATTAAATTTGATCAAAAACAAATTTGAGTTCCCAAAAATAATTGAACACGGCAAACAAAATTCAAATCACAAAATTGAATTTAACTTGACAAACTTTTCATAAAACTGAATTTAATTCGACATAACCTTTTCGCAAAACTGAATTTAACTTGACATAACTTTTTACAAAATTGAATTTAATGCGGCATAACCTTTTTGCAAGACTGAATTTTACTCGACACAACTTTTCAGAAAACTGAATTTAATTCGACATAACCTTTTCGAAAGACAAAATTGAACGCAAATCTTAATTTTCCACAAAATTTAATTTAACACAAAATAATTACGCGAAATGGGAAAACAACGTAAGGAAATACACCATGGGTTTACAATGCGAGGGTCCTGGAAGGCCCGCATTCAGTTCTCGAGACGTCATACGGTGTCGACCAAGATAGGAGACACCGTGAGGCACGAGCGTATATATATCTATATTGTAATGGGACAGACTAGGCAGTCTACCGTTACAAGATTGCATATTTCGACACCCATTGTTTATGTCCATATTTGACCAATTTCGCGATTCCCCGAAATCCCAAAATAGAATCTATCCTTCCGAGAAGCCCATGACGTCACCATCGTACCGTGTGCAAAAGCTCTAGAAGCTTGGCAAAATTGCCCTACTACAAAACCTTCGACCAATCAAATCACGGCGCCGGTTGTTCATGGAAAAGTATTTATGATCCTGACGAGCAAGCCTCGTCCTCATTTCGATCAACGTTATCGGTGAGCATTATTCGTGTCAAGCGATTTCTTGACATTCATCATTTACGACGTATTCTCGTCAACTTTCGATATCCACTTCGCGTCACCACTCTTCAAGATTCTCTACGAATTCCGATTACATCTTGGGCATCGAGTACTACGAAATTGAACAACCTCGCTGCAACGTCATCCATTTCGAAAAGTCTTTTTCAAGACTCTTCGGGATCATCGTTGACTAGTCCTTTTTAGGACTAATCAATTATAACGTACTTGCTCGTCTTTCTCAAGACACAGCAAATCACAACTCTCGTTCATTCGTATTCAATAAAAGATTTCAGGTGCTAGGGAGCCTGGTTCGCTTGAAGCCCCCGCACTGCGTCGGGAAGTTGGATAGCTAACCAGGTGTACGTCTCAGAAAACAAGACCTCGAGGTAGGGAACCAGAATCCTTGGAAAAACCCTCAGCACTGTGGCTGAGGGCGGGAACAAGGAAGAAGGTGCATCGCTGAGAAAACCCTACACGAGTGATAAGCTTCACTTATCCCCGTGAAACATTAACATCAATTCTTGAATCTTTCGACCTTCGGTCCCTATAAAATTGAAATCGTTTTGAGGATCTTCTAAAATCATTTAAATTTAGGCGAGTGGCCCTCCACTCCCAGGACGCTGGTTAAACGCATCAATTTCAGTCAGCCGACAATAAGATATCAATTTTCGAAATATAACGAAAAATTGATTTTGTGTTTCCAATCGCTTCCCGATTGGAAACACCGTGAAACTTGCGAAAACACACACGCACACGCGCATACACACACAAAAACAACGAACATTCACACGGGCAACCAGGCATAACAATAACGTCGCGTCTCAAAGCACACCGAGTCTCGAAACATTACGTACAGTCTCGCGCCATGTAACTAGCGAATCGAGACTATAACGACTGACGTACGAACGAGGACAATACGACGATTCGAGTCAGACATACGAACGCAGACTGTTCCTCAACATCTTAGATTCATTTATCCTATACTGCAGTCCCAATTAATATCACACCTATTCATCAATTGTTCAACTCCTTATTGCCCAGTTGCCGCTGGATTTAACTTTTGCGTGCCCCAAAGGAGACCTTGCTTCTCAAGGCTCTCATCTCCTTTAAGTGGCCCACTTTTTACACGCCTATGATGAAGGGTCACGTTATCCCCAGGTCATACATGGCCAATGGGAAATAACTATAACAACCAATCTGAGGCATTCTCGAAAAACCAATAAAAATTATCACATCGATTCGGCAAACCTCTCTCCTACACAATACGTCACTGACCTCGGGCCTGTGTCGAACCATCTGTTCGCCCGGACGAAACAACGGGACGACAGACGAGTACACAAAACAAAACATAACATTAAACAAATCAAAGTAAAATCGTGAATTCCTTCAATATTAAAATCGAAGAATTTCACGAAACGTTTCAATATAGGCGCGTGAACATTTTAAAACACTTACTACTTCGATGATTTTCGGTAAAAAAAAACAATATAAAAAAAAATGAACGGAGGTGATGATAGACGATTGGATGTAGACAAATACTCTGATGAAAATGCTAAAGGTGATTGTCGATATGGGTGAATACTTGACAATTCCTTTCGGTGCATAGATTAACAGAAACGAGGATGAACTGGAAGGTAGATTCCACGACGAAGAATGACAAGAAAACAGTCTCCAACATTATAAGTTCAAGTTAACTACTGATTTTATGTAACCCTTCGAGGGGCAGCGGAAAGTGCACTTCCCACCTGTTTGTTCGTAGTTTTTATAAATTTCTGGTACATTTTACAGTGTAAGGTGTACGTAAGTGTATTTTCATGCTCTTAGGGATCCATGTTGAGTAATTATCACGAAAAATTGTGTGGAATTGTTTATTTATAATTTGTTCTACACATTTAAAGTAAAAAAAACCCCGTTTTTTCAAATAAATTCGGCTGTTCTTCAACTACTAGTCCAACAGATTTGAAATTTTTTTTACATGTATTTTACAGATAGCAATATAACATATAAATTTTTTAAATTTTTTCACAACCTCGTTTTTTGAAAAAAAATTTTGAATGCGTCAAAAATTGAGATTTTTCAACAATAGTGTTCTTATTGTGTCGCAGTTATAATTGGTTATTATATGCATTATAATAAGGTTTTTTGGGACGTTGATTGTGATTCTGGCGTCAGAATTTGGAAACTCAACATGGCGGCTTCAAAATGACGACTATATTAGTCGAAATTCACATTTTTTTTTACAATTGATACGAAATTAGCTGAACAGGGGTTTTGGGGGTCGTTAATTGGGAATCTGGTAACAGATTTTTTAAATTCAAAATCGCGGATCCAATATGGCAAACATCAAATCGTGAAATGGTACCAAATCTCCTGAAAGTCTGTACTCAGGGTGTTTCGGTGTCGCTGATTACGAATCTGATATTAGATTTTCAAAACTCAAAATGACGGATCCAATATGGCAGACGTAGAATCGAAAAATAGTACTAATTTTCAATTTGACGTCCAACATTGTTAATTTTACAAATCTGATTTCAGATTTGTAATCAGCGACCCCGAAAACCCCTGAGAACAGACTTTCGGAAAAATTTGTACCATTCTTCGATTTGACGTTCGCCATATCGGATCCGAAATTTCGAATTTTGAAAATAATGTCGAGTTTCACATGCATACCCCTTCTGGGGGGTTCTCACAAGGGTGGTGATTTCGTACTTCCGACCATCTACCGCCTGCTCCGACCAATATTATCACCACCTACTCCTCCTCACGATCATACGTCTGCAGCCGCATCGCTCCTTTACCATTTTACCCTGTCTCGCATTTACCGAGGACGAAGGAAAACTGCAAAAAACCTTCCGCCGATACAGGTCAGAGTCTCCCCAGTTTCCCCCTGGTGGCCGCATGAGTAAACTGAAGCGTGGTCTCCAGAAGAGCCATGAGCGAGCCTCTCCTTTACTGAGATTCAGTGGGTGAGTCAATGCACGGCTAAGCGACCTCCTTCCGAGCGATAAGGACCGCTGTGGAAGGGCCTCCAGGGGGCTTATTACGGTTCTCGAATCGAGTGAAAATGACAAAAGTGAGTAGCTCACCCTATTACGGTCAATCTCACAAGGTGAAAAAACGAGATTATCCGCGTGAGTTTACTCGACACGAAAATCTGTGTCGAGAATCGTTGTGCGCATGTTCGTGAGCGTGATTTGCCTGCAAGTTCCATCACAGCAACGCGGAGATCGCTCCATTTTTGTTGGTTAAAGAATAAAAGTTATTGATACGCGTATCAAGAGACACGGCAGTTTTTTGACGCCACCTAATACGCGACAATGAATAATTTAGTGATCGTAATGGTTATGCGACATCGTAATCGAATGATCATAATACGGCGAGCACTGTGCGATGCCTCAGATTTAGTATAACGTAAAATGAATTCCGTCCATTTTACAGGTTTTACCTTTATGCCTATAGAGGTTATATTTATCAATAATTTACATTTACAATTTAAAAAAAAAGGAAATGTACAAATAAAACGAGTATTCAGTATTCAGAGTATTGTTTGAAATTTGTAAAAGGAAACCCGTTATGTATTCCTACATGCAAAGAACCTAACGTTCATGCGATAAACTATTTACGTTTACAACGAAGATGAAAATTGCGAATGCAATGAGTAATAATAATCTTCATTTCTTTCCATATAAATTCAATAATACTTTTTTTTGTTATTTCGTCACATTCATTTTCTTTAACGATTCTTTTTAGTCTTTATGCAACTCAATTAAATTTTTTTTTTTAATTCAAGGTTATGTTCTCTGACAAAATGGCGTCATCTTTCGTGAAAATGCGAGATCACTAGCCGGAAGTGTGCTAGTGATTTCACATTTTCACTCGGCAGTTCCGTAATTGGGTGAGCGAACTCCCGTGAGATGAAAATGCGAGAAGTGAGTAAACTCGCTCGAGAACCGTAATAAGCCCCCAGAGCCACACCCCGACCACCCACCCATCCCAGTAAGGTGTTTTTTGGCCATTTGTTTTGGTGGGATCCGAACCACCGGGATTGCAGATAAAACACAGAATTTCGAAAATCTGATACCCGATTCGTGATCCGTGACCCCGAATACCCTTGATTACTGGCTTTTGGGACCATTGGAACCATTTTTTTATTTTACGTCTACCATATTGGATCCGCCTTTTTGGATTCTGTCAATCGGACTTCAGAATCGTAATCAGCGACCCCACAAACCTGTAGAACACCTATGATTTTCGAAATTTGCTCAGTATAAAATGTGCCCTCAAAGGGTTAAAGGAAAAGAAAAATGTTCGTTCGCAAAAAAAGGATTGTTCACCAAAAAAAGGTTTGTTCAAAGACAAATAAAAATTTTCGTTCACAGCAAAGAATAATTTTCATTCACAAAAAAAATGTTCTTTCACAGCAATGAATAATGTTCATTCACAAAAAAAATATTTGTTCACAAGTAATAAAAATGTTCGGCACTTCACGAACAATTTGCCGATCACAAAAAAGAATTAAAGAAAATTTTGGATATTACGCAGGTATGAAAGAATAATGTAATGAAAAAATTTTGACTGTACGAACGGTGATTCGACCTTTTTGAAAATTTTTCAGCGCTCTGGCGTACCGCGGGCTCATTACCCGTTCATATATAGGGTCTTTTAGGATGACTTAGTTTCGGCGGTGGGGAGGTACACCCTTAGACACCTAAGACGCTACAGGCTCCTCCACCTCGCACACTCGATGATCGCCACGAATCTATACATAGAGAATTCCTAACGACTATACACCGAGAATTCAATGCACATGCACTTCGTTCCAAAACTGGTCACCTGACAGGGCGACCAACCGTTGAAAAATTCCAGATGTCTGTATGCTGTAACGCTGCGATGTATCTAACGTCAAATACTTTGACAGATGTGCCAGGCTGTCATTTTCTGGCGTCCCAGTCGAAGGCACGAGTCAGCTGTGATCGCTGAGCAAACGTATGATTTGTTGGTTGCGTTTCATTTCAAAATTTCAAAGCTTTCGAGGCGCTAATGTAATGTAACACGACAACATGTAGCTGCGAAAAAAATCGAACATTTAACGAAACGAAGAATTACAATTAAAACTGTGATCAATACGAGAAATTTATCATTTAAATGGGGGGTCATGAGAAATTATTAGACGAGTGAAGACGGGCTGCAGATATTGGTGCGGTGTAGTTATTTCATTTACTTTTTACATGTTTCTATTTATTAAAACAGGCGTGACCTCATGCTACTGAGTATTTTTTTTTTGTTCAGGCATGAAAGAGGATGGGTGGGCTATGACCTCTTCAAATGTTGGTGCAGCTTACTTTGGAAAAAAAATTCATGGAAGGTATGGACGCGGGCGGGTCAAGAAACGGTTTAGTAGGGTTCTTAGACACAGACAGGAACTTCTGCAAAGTTCAATAATGTCAGTTGTGGCGGATTAATAATAATTGCAGTCAGGCCTCGCAAGCCAAATAATTTACAATTATTTAAATAAAAATTTTATTTTTCTGACGGCGAAAACAAGTATGCATGTTTTAAAGTTGACAAGTTTGTCAGCGATACAATTTTCGTACACTACTCCAATTGAATGAAAAAATGTAATTGTGATACAGTGGATGAATTTATCAAAAGTCATTCCTTCCACGGTAGAGAATTTGAGAAACGAACGATATAATAGTATTCTATTGAAGCCTGCATATCATTTGAAAATAATTGATTTCCATATCAAACAGCAATGGGTGCGGATATTAACCAAAATGATGTATTGAAAAAACTATTCATTAAATTTTGGTAAGCATAAATTTGTTACAATTAATTCCGCATGATCGTGAAAATTTGAGCATCAAACGAGATAAAATCAATGTTAGTAATAATAATAACGCAGCATAATAATAAAGGGTTTTGATCACATCTTCCTCCTCTTCCTCCAGAGCTAGGACCTGCGGTATGACCTCCTCCCGAAGCATACGAAGGTACTCCCCCCATCTCAGATTACCATCAATAAATATTGGCCTCAGAAGGGGATTACCGTAGATGCCACACCACATGTTGAGTTTTTGTGGGTATTGTGTTCGAACGGCCATGGACCTGAATGGATTGAAGTCCGACCTCATCCTCAAATTCTGTTGGTTTGTTGGGATGTAGAGTTGCACTGTGCTTTCATCGGTGAGAAAAATTCTGCGCCTAAGTCCTGGATGTTCGTTAAGATAGTAGGTATGCATGTGTTGAAGTTGACAAGTTTGTCAGCGATACAATTTTCGTTCACTACTCCAATTCAATGAAAAAATATAACTGTGAAGTACTTAACCGAATGGCCGCCATACTTGCGTTTCCCTGTTACTTATAGCACTGGCTAACTTCTCAGAAAGTTATAGAGTTTCGCTAATCATACGTCGTTTTTCTTGCTGGCTCCCGGTCTATAAATAGAAACATGTAAAAATAAAATAAAACAACTACACCGCACCAATATCTGCAGCCCGTATTCTCTCGTCTAATAATTTCTCATGACCCCCCAATTAAATGATAAATGTCTCGTATTGATTACAGTTTTAACTTTAATTCTTCGTTTCGTTAAATATTCGATTTTTTCGCAACTACATTTTGTCATGTTCCTAATTAGGGCCTCGAAAGCTTTGGAATTTTGAAATGTAACGCAGCCAACAAATCATACGTTTGCTCAGGCATGACAGCTGACTCGTGCCTTCGACTGGGACGCTAGAAAACGACAGCCCGGCACAGCTGTCAACGTATTTGAGGTTACATACATCGCGGCGTTACAGCATACAGACATCTAGAATCTTTCAACGGTTGGTCGCCTCGTCAGGCGACCATTTTTTGAACGAAGCGCATGCACATTGAATTCTCGGTGTATAATCGTTAGGAATTCACTTTGTATACTTGCAAATCCATACTTACAGTCAATACAAATTTATCCTTACTATAAATGTTTACTCCTGCATTCCCTTACAATAATTATTTCGTTATTTGGTTATGAGAAAACCGAATTTTCTCGTACATGCGCCGTCTTTTCATGAAGACGCTTATCCTGTCTCCTCATACTTAGGGGAGATCGGGGCAAGTTGGATGCTGGGGCAAGATAACGAAATCATTAATTCGCGAATATTCCGACAAATGATGTCAGATAAGTCATTAAAATGTGTTAAACATATCCCCACGCAGTAAAAAAAACTATTCTAGACTTGCATGACATAGTCATCTGGCTTTTTACTGGAGGAAATGTGATTTTAGGTGCGTGCGAAGGAAAATTTGGGGCTCAGGAAAGCAGTTGTACCCAACTACAGGTAAGCAAAATCGTATTTGTGAATGAATGCTTTATTTATGTAGGCATATAGTGTAACGATATCACAAGCCCGCCCTCCCCCTTCCCCTGGCCGTTGGCGACTCTCTGGCAGCTGAGTCCAGCGCGCCTAAAGAGTCACGTCCTGAAGATCAGGCAGAGCGATGGAGAGGGGAGAAGCACGGGGCGATAGAAACGCCGCTTGAACTTTGTGACATCAGAAGCGAGGGATGTCATGTGTAGAGGATTCTGAGAGCCAGCCACGGACGGGTATAAAAGAAGCGATTTTGGCCACTGGAAAGCACTTTGCTGCGAGACCGGAGTAGAGAACCGAGCTCTCTGCTCTACTCTAGTTCTACGGCCGACTCTACTATAGTTCGGAGAGACCAACGAAGTCACGCAGAACGTTACTCTGCGCAACAACGCAACGAGACTAAATTAAAATCATTCAAGCTACTTGAAATTGTAATGGAATCTGAAAAAGTATTTATTTATGGTGACAAAATTAGTACAAATAGAAGCAAAGTTTCCTCATCCCATTCCGAGTGCCAGCCACGGGTTTCCTTGGGATGAGCTGGGATTTCCCGTCCTTTGGCTTTACCTAAATCGTGCGCTTAAATTCCGAGTACCAGCAACGGATTTCCTTGGGATGACCTTGGATTCCCCGTCGTTGGGCTCTACCTAAATCGTCCGCTGGAATTCCAAGTACCAGCCACGGATTACCCTGGGATGACCTCGGATTTCCCGCCGTTGAGCTCTACCTAAATAGTCCGCTTAAATTTCGCGTGCCAGCAACGGATTTGCTTGGGATGATCTCGGATTTTCCACCGTTGGGCACTACCTGAATCGTCCGCTCAAATTCCAAGTGCCAGCAACGGATTTCCTTGGGATGACCTCGGATTTTCCGCTGATGGGCTCTTCACTCCTAATAAAATCTCAACCATCTATCATGAGGGAAAATTGAGTACAAATCACCATGAGTTGTTGCGCTGAAAAACATACTGTGAATAGACACAAGGGAATACGAAATGTAAGACATAATATAGTAGAAATAAACAAAAAAAATACAGAGGCAATGTGTATTTCATCATCTTTTCACCTGCTCCGCATCAATAAAGCGCGAATTCACGCGTAGCGGGAAATATTCTCTCTTGAGAAAAAACGTCCCATTACAATAGATCATAATGATCATAGGAGCTCCGAACTTTCGTCAATGTACTAGTTTTGAGATGATTCTTTTGCAAATAGTGGTACACCGGGCAAGGCGGTGGGGGCAAGTTGACGGAAAGCCAACTTGCCCCTTCTTGAGATCCTCGAATGTGGTTTAGTTAGAAGCCATTCAAGCTACATATAACTGTTCAGCTTAATGAATGAATAGATAAATAAAAAGTGAACATATGGGTGCATAGTCAGCGCGATACAAGTGAAACTTGTTGGGTAGGCGTGCAAAAGAAAATGTTTATTTTCTATTTAACGAGAGAGGCCACACTTTGGTTATATGTAACAAAATACGCATTTTTTACGGCACAGGCATTGGAAAGCCACTTTTTGACGCCTGTTATCAATACGTGAAGTAGTATTTGTCGTGGCTAACTTCGTAGCTGACACGAAAATTCTTTCATGGCAGTTCTTTGACTCGTGCCCGTACTGCCATGACAAGTTCCATAAAAAGACTTTTAGTGGCACTTGTCATGCGCAGTACGGGCACGAGTCTAAGAACTGCCATGAAAGAATTTTCGTGTCAGCTACGATGTTAGCCACGACAAATACTACTTCACGTATCGATAACAGGCGTCGAAACGTAGCTTTTCAATACCGGTGCGGAAAAAATATGGTATGCGGCGTGCGCGTAAAGTGACTGTTCAAGCGAGGTGATGTTTTTAGAACTCTCCGTTGGCTTTGCCTGGCTCGCCTTCGGATCGTCTCCGGCTCGCCTTCGGCTCACCAGGCAAAGCCGACGGCTCGTTCTAAAAACATAACCTCGCTCGAAAACAGTTACTTTACGCGCTTGCCGCATAATATACTATATCATTCTATAATATAAAGATAAATCGCCGCTGCCGCCATTGTTTCAGGAATCGAGCTTATAACTGGTATCTAATTCGAAAAGGATGACCAACCCAAACATAGCTTATAATGGATGTCCAGTATGAAATGTATGGCCAACCCAAATATAGCTCGTAACGAGTGTCCAATTTGAAAGGATGACCAGCCCAAACATAGATTATAAGGGGTGTCCAATTTGAAAAGGATGACCAACCCAAACATAGTTTATTACGGGTGTTTAATTTGAAAAGGATGGCTAACCCAAACATAGCTTATAACGCGTGTCCAATTCAAAAATGATGGCCAACTAAACATAGTTTATAACGGGTGTCTAATTTGAAAAGGATGACGAACCCAAACCTAACCCAAACGTATGAGTAACCCAATCCGAGCGAGGGCGCGTAGAGATCGAGCCATACGAACCCCTAGTATACAGATAATCATATGCTTGGTTATATTACTCGGTGATTTTAGGATCTAGAAAATCTAAAAACGATACAACAGGCTTATTATAACTGAAATATACTATAAAAAAACAGGGCTGGAAGAAAATTATAGGTTGCATTGCATGTGATGACTAAAGCAATTAAAGGAGATAGTCTCGTTGCTCGAGGTATTAGATCTACTGAGTAATTTGAAATATTCTCGAACTTGAGTATTCCACTTTAGTATTGTGAAATCTGTGGACCCTTTAACGAACTTTTTAGCGAGAAATTCAATACTAAAAACCGAGAGTATTACATATGGTTGTATCGGAGAGCTACTTACTCAGATTTTCAAACATATCATTCACGCAGTGGATAATTGAATCGTCCGATAAACAAAGATTCTCTTTGTGCAATAGGTATTACGGATTTTAACGAGCCCAATAAAGGTCGTGTCATCGATATTTGGCATATTTTTGGCATATTTTTGGATATTTGGCAAAGAAATATTAACAAAACTATTGCAAAACGGAGCAATCCAAGTGACAGACTCGCCCGCGGAGGCCCTCAGTGAGTGTCGGCAACACAACATTTTCTGTCATACACGGAACCATGTCAGTGGCACTTTCAGTTCCAAATTCCCATACGTTTCGAATTTGTCTCGACTATATGTGTGTATCCTTTTGGATGTAAATGAACCAAAGTATATTTTGACAAAATCGAATTTTTTCGATGCCGATTGAAGCAAAATCTAGCTTTCACCATCTTGCCCAGATAAGATCATCATCTCGCCCCGTGGTCGGGAAGAGTTAACGAGTTTGCAACATTTTGGAAAAATCGAAATTACACACTTTGCAAATAATCGATTTCAAGTCCATTTTATTTCACAGCTAACATATCATAGTGTACGGAAATACCGATAGATTTTAAATTTCGTTTACAAATGATTTAAAAAACGCATTTAAAGCTTAAGGTCTCCAACTTGCCCCGATCACCCCTACGTATTACGTATTTCGTCTCTCACACACTCTATCCCTTGTTTCAGAGGTGACACACAGCAGAGGAGTTACCCCTCTTCAGCTTCTCCTACGGGCCACGCGCTGGTCCACCGTAGGCTCTCGTTGACACACACCATGCCCACGCACACGCACACGCCCACGCACACGCACACGCACGCACGCAAACGAACGCATACACACGCACGCACGCACGCGCACACGCACACGCCCACGCACACGCACACGCACACGCACGCGCACGTGCATGCACGCACGCGCACACACGCACACACGCACACACGCACGCGCACACACACGCACACACACACACACACACACACACACACACACACACACACACACACACACACACACACACACACACACACACACACACACACACACACACGCGCACACGCACACGCACACGCACACGCACACGCACACGCACACGCACACGCACACGCACACGAACACGAACACGCACACGCACACGCACACGCGCACGCACACACACACACACTGTCAGGCGTGCACATTTTTATTCGTCTTTTCGTTCGTACTCTCGTTCGATGACAACTTCTCTCCTACTTCTCTGTATCAAGAGGCACGGTAGTGCCTTGAGACAAGTACATTTCCTCCTAGACCGACATGTCGAGAGGTACTACAGCCTCTTATACACCGCACAACTTGCTTATACATAGGAGTATATCTATATAACGAAACTTATTTCCCTAATTATTAATTAATTATACGGACTTCGGCAATGATATTAACACGTATATTTTTTATTTTTTTTTCTCTTTCGATCGGTACCCAAATAAATGCTATAGTTATTGATATATGAGAGATATCGCATTTTATTCATCATATTAGACGTACAATCACTTCACACGAAATTTTCGCATCTGTCGCACCAAAATCTGTCGCACCAAGAACTGTCGCACCGATTAGGTTAGGTCCACGGGTAGTGACAGATTAGTACGTCTCACGTACGTGCATGCCTTATCTAACTCTCTAGAGTAGTGCAGCATTGCCCCGAAATTCGTTTTCATAAAAGTCGTTTCCGCGATTATTTTATTAAATAGTTATTTAATTGTATAGAGTAAACATTAATTGAGAATTGTATTTTTCCATGATTCAGGATTTTTTTAGTCGCGATAGTGATGCCACCGAAACGAGAAACTTTTCCATAACACGAGACGAAACAAGAAATTTCTCGTCTCGAATATTTTGGCTTTTCTCGTCTCGAAACATTTTGATGAGTCGAGACAAGACCAGGCGACCGACAAGATTGTTGACCGAGAAATCGGGAAATCTTGATGTTCAATCCCCGAATTTTTCCCTTAATCCTACATCACCAAGCACATTTTTCGTCCAGGCTGATCGCACCATAATTTTTGGTGTCTAAGTTAATCGCGTCATAAGTTTTTGGCGTCCAGGTCGATCGCTCCATATTTCTTCGTGTCTAAAGGTCAATCGCGTCGTAGTTTTAGGTGTCTAGGTCAATCGCGTCATAGTTATTGGAATCCAGGTTGATGGCACATTAGTTCTTGGCGTTCAGGTCGATCGCGTCATAGTTCTTGGCGTCCAGGTCGATCGCGTCATAGTTCTTGGCGTCCAGGTTGATCGCGCGGTAGTTATTGGCGTCCAGGTTGACCAAGCCATAGTTATTGGTGCCTAAGTCACTCGCGTCATAGTTCTAGGGGTCCAGGTCGATCGCGCGTTACTTCTTGGCGTCCAGCTTGATCGCACCATAGTGCTTGGCGTCCGGGTCCGGGAGGCCTGGACAGCGTAAAACGCATTCCCATCAACTTGGAACTCGAGAACAATCGAGCGGTAGACCTGGACGGTGGAAAACGCAATCCCGTTGACCTGGAACTCAAGAACTACGAAGCGTGAGACCTGGATGACGGAAAACTCATTCCCGTCGACCTGGTTCTCAAGAACAACGGAGCGCAGAGCCTGGACGGCAAATAACGCCTTCCCGACTACCTGGTGCTCAAAGATTACGAAGCGCGGGGCCATTCCAGGACGGTAGGTGACGGATGCCCGTCGACCTGTGCTCAAGAACTACCGAAAGTGATACCTGGACGGCAGGAAAAAAGATCCCATGACCTGCGGGGATCTGGTGCTACGGAGCGCACCACCACATGTCCATCGGGAGCAAAACATAAAAATAATCAAACGTAAAAATTAATTTAAAAAATGATATCTCTGGGTGACGAATGATGTTCCGGAGGATCTGTTTATTGCGAATTTTTACTCGTCTAATCGATTACAAATAATTGTTTGAATATATTACTTTCATAATTTATAATTAAACGTCGTTCAATTACAATTTTAATTTGTAATTAAATTCTTGTCGATTTCAAATTACATTTATAATTTGTAGTTACACAGAAGTTTAATTACAAATTACATTTGTAATTTGAAATTAAAAGAAGTGTAATTAGAAATTTTATTTGTAATGGATAATTGAAAAGAGTAAAAATTTTAATTACAGATTATATTTCTAATTTTTAATTACAAAATGTTCAAGTACAGATCACATTTGTAATAGTCCATTGAAAAAAGTTTAATTTCAAATTACATTTGTGATTTGTAAGTAAACAAAGTTTAATTACAATTTCACAACTCGGTTCGGTACAGACAATTCAAATTTCAAAGGACCTGCGCATACGGACAACATGCTTCATTTTTCTGTACCAATTCGGTTATAGACTGCGTTTGTCTGGATCAAATCGCTTCATGGGATTTTTTTTTTGTAGTGCAATGATTTGTCGAATTTTCCCTTGTTCAGTTGACTATGATGGCTTTTATGAGTAGAATTACGTAGGTTGCGGTCGGGTTGAGTCTGCGTTTCATTGATATCTTACAAACGAAGCTCTACTATTCCATCGCGAAAAAAAAGATAGTGCTCAATACTGTGAACCGACTATAGAAAAGCAATGCTTGTGATTTTTATAACTCAGCGATGGTGCTTTGTATCAAGAATCGAAACTCAAAGTTGTTTGAATGGATCATGCGAGCACTTTCAAGAATAGAGAGACCTCATTGATAGGATTTTGTACGCATAGAACACTTTGGAAATCGCTAAACTTGCTAACGATCTAATAAAAAAAATGCAAATGATAATTCGTGTGCTAGGGGCTAGATTGGGGCTTCTGAAGTTGTGAAATAATGAAACCATTCCATAATTGTACGAAATGTTTTGGCAAGACAATTTATGCCGTCCAAAATTGTTCAATTCTAGCCTGAGCATAGCAGTCACCATTTAAAGCTTTTACAAAGAAGTTACAATGTAAATATATATCGACATATATAATGCTTTGCAAAAAGGAACCATATCCCACCAAAAACACCATGAATGGTGTACAAAAACTTGAGACAAGTACATTTCCTTGCGTCTTTTTTTTTATGCTTACAAAAAGATGTCAAACCCAAATATTTGACAAATAAACCTTTACAAAAAGATGTCAAACACAAAAAGTTGTCAAATAAATTCAAATAATCTAAGTCACAGTTGCCAAGTACATCAAGCATTTTCATTGTTTACATTTTTATTAACCGTTTATAAGTAAGTAACAACGCTCGAAAACGTCTTGAAACGGGACTTAGGGACTTGATTTAAAAATTTAAGGTTTGAAATATTGTATTGAAAAAAAATTCGCATTAAAAAAAAAAATTCGAACGAAGTACTTGGCGAGTTATATAAAATGACTGTACGGACTACCTGTTACGAACTCGCCAAGTACTTCGTTCGAATTTTTTTTTTTAATGCGAATTTTTTTTCAATACAATATTTCAAACCTTAAATTTTTAAATTAAGTCCCTAAGTCCCGTTTCAAGACGTTTTCGAGCGTTGTTACTTACTTATAAACGGTTAATAAAAATGTAAACAATGAAAATGCTTGATGTACTTGGCAACTGTGACTTAGATTATTTGAATTTATTTGACAACTTTTTGTGTTTGACATCTTTTTGTAAAGGTTTATTTGTCAAATATTTGGGTTTGACATCTTTTTGTAAGCATAAAAAAAAAGACGCAAGGAAATGTACTTGTCTCAAGTTTTTGTACACCATTCATGGTGTTTTTGGTGGGATCTCGCTTACTCCGCATTGTTTTCGATCTGTTCGTTCATTCTGTTCATTTCTATTTATTTTTAAATACTTGAGTTGTATATGGACCACTATATCCAACCCCACTCCGATCCCCTTTGCTTTCCTCCACATCGAAGCCTCGTTTCGAGTGTGATGACGGTGCGGTGGAGAGAGGTGGTGGAGGAAGAGTTCTGCAGGCTGGATAGAGTGGTCCAGTTATTATAATTATTGAAATAATAATAATAATTTATATGCAACGTCCTGGGTCGAAATACTCACCTAAATTTGAAATTTTTCATATACATTCTTTTAGTATTAAATTCAACACCAGGCCAATATGATCCAGGGTGAAAATGAAGAATATTCACTCTCCTACTCAAATCTCGATAAAACATGAACGAGCAGAGGTGACCCTCATTGCCGGAGTTCACCCGCCTAACGCACAAAAACTTTAATTTTTTAACAAACCAGCGTATGTCGCGCGTTATCACCAAGCTCCCACATATGTTGGAAGTCGGTGAAAATCAGCGCCGTGCTGGCTCGCACACGATAATCCGCGCTATAGCCAAGGGACGAGCCATAACATAAACAACAAGTGTGCTTTGTGAGTATCGATATCCCGGCACTGGCAATAGTCAGAAATCGGACTAGACAATATCGATGACACAAAACTGATAGGAAAATCGCCAGCTGCAATAACTGAAAATTAGTCAGACGATTATCGTCAACAGGATGTCGAGGTGTGAGAGAAACCCTTCCCTCATGCGCCGACATCTCCCACCCTCGATGACAATAAAATAAGGGGCATATAATGTCCGGCAGTCCGCAAGTAGATCAGTGAGAAAAGAACAGTCAGACCCGTGAGCAGTGAGTAGTGAGTAGAACGTCTGTAAGAAAAAAGTAAGCCAAGAGCCAACAGTCAAGAGTTAAGAGTCAAAGTACTCAGTCACTTGAGCAGGTTAACAGAATAACCATCGATAAAATCGGTGGGCCTACCTCGGAGACCCGACCGCGTGTAAAGCAGCTTAAAACTTAAAAATTGTAAAATTGTGAAAACTTGTTGTTCGATTTCCCCAACGGGGTTGGTCGAGGACTATTTTAATAAACGCGGAAATTTATTTGTTGAAATTAAAAAGTGATTTGAGAAACTCATTTAAATAACCCGCTACGCCTGCATCCGCTCATCGAACGAGGATAGATTCGGCCAGTAAATACGGAAAGTAATAGATAAAACGTACGAACATACTTGAAACTGTTCAGTTTCGATTGGCACACACACCCAAACTCACGCGTTCCCAACACCTCTTCCTAAGTACACAGTTCTGTGTGCTAGATGCACGTTCTCTCGTAGTTTCCTTTCTCACTCTAAGTACAGTTCTGTACGCTAGATGCACCGTTGCATATTGTACCGTCGAGGCTGTGTGGCTCAGGGATTACGCGCCCGACTACCACCCGGTCGGCCCGGGTTCGATCCCGGTTACGACTTTTTTTCTCTTTTTTTTTCTTTTTTTCAATCAATTCCGTCAATTGAATCATAAAATTGATGGGTTGTAACGCCATTCTTCTTTATTATTAACCACTGATTTATGTCAAGCGGCATAATTTCCTTTCGAAAATAATTTTACGCTCGACTTCTGCATATTTCACAAGTACTTGTAGAACTTGTTTATCTGCTCCCACGTCCCTCGTATAAATCGCTTTATTCCGACTGGTCCATACCGGCTATGCGGCAGACGATGGAAGAGATAGCGATGAATAACGCCATTGTAAGTTTTTGTATCATTTTTTAATAAACCGATGGTTAATAATAAAGAATAATACCGTTACAACCCATTAATTTTGTAATTTAATTGACGAAATTGTTGGTGAATAAAGTTTTTTCTTTTTTTGCTGTGTTGTCAGGCAGCAAAAGAGAAAAAATTTATTGAACAAAAGAAAAAAAAAAAGAAGTGGAAAAGAATCGTAACGGGGATTGAACCCAGGCCGACCGGGTGGTAGTCGGGCGCATAGTCCCTCAGCCATGTCGCCTCGACGGTTCAACATGCAACGGTGCAAATATATGAATACTGCTGCGCTTTTCA